>CM002495.2:24957445-26216138 GCA_000573905.2 Oryza punctata | reverse complement strand
TCAGGGCGCTCACTCAGGGATCTCGTTCCGTCACCGAGTATCTGCATGAGTTCAATCATTTGGCCCGGTATGCTCCAGAGGATGTCCGCACTGACGAAGAGCGCCAAGAGAAGTTCTTGGAAGGGCTGAATGATGAGCTATCTTACCCACTGATGACTGGGGATTATTCTGATTTCCAGAAGTTGGTGGATAAGGCCATTCGCCAGGAAGATAAGTACAACCGTATGGAGCAGAAGAAACGCAGGATTGCTCACTTCAAGGCTCAGTAAGGGAATAGCCAGAGGCCACGTCTTACTATGGGACCTCAGGCAGCACCGCCGGGAGGATCTTCATCGGTTGTTCGCCCACAGCGCCAGTTCTACAACAACAATGCTGGCAATAACAACCGTAACCAAGCTCCACGTCCTACCGCAACCCTAGTCCAGCACCAGCCTGTCAGGAGGGAGCAAGGAAACAAGCCAGTAGTGTGCTTCAACTGTGGCGAACCAGGTCATTATTCCGACAAGTGTCCGAAGTCTCGACGTGTGAAGATTGTTCCTGCGCAGAATAACTCCACAGCACCAGCATCAAAGGCTCGCGTCAACCATGTTGCTGCTGCAGAAGCCCAGGGTGCTCCAGATGTGATTTTGGGTACGTTCCCTGTTAACTCAGTTCCTGCAACAGTGCTTTTCGATTTTGGTGCTACACATTCCTTTTTGTCTATGAGTTTTGCGGGAAATCATGGGATGGAAATAGAAGATCTTAGACGTCCTTTGATGGTTAGTACTCCCAGTAATCAAGCCCTCTCATCACAACGTAGCCCTTCTGTCAGAATAGAGATTCAAGGTGTTCCATTTCTGGCCAACCTTATTTTGTTAGAGTCCAAAGACCTTGATGTCATCCTAGGGATGGACTGGTTAGCTAGATATAAAGGTGTGATAGACTGTGCCAATAGAAAGGTAACTCTCACCAGCAGTGATGGTCAAGTTGTAACTGTTCACGCTTTGCCTTCCGAACCTTTAAGGTCGAGCTGGAACCAAATAACTTTGCAAGAGATTCCCATAGTACGGGACTATCCTGAGGTGTTCCCGGATGATTTACCTGGTATGCCGCCTAAGAGAGATATAGAATTCAGAATAGATCTGGTACCAGGGACAACCTCAATTCATAAGAGGCCTTACAGAATGGCAGCCAATGAATTAGCAGAGGTGAAGAGACAAATAGATGATCTGCTTCGGAAAGGATATATTAGACCAAGCTCGTCTCCATGGGGAGCTCCGATCATTTTTGTGGAAAAGAAGGATCATACTCAGAGGATGTGTGTGGATTATCGTGCATTGAATGATGTGACCATCAAGAATAAGTACCCTCTGCCTAGAATTGATGATTTGTTTGACCAGCTTAAAGGTGCCACCGTTTTCTCCAAGATCGACCTTCGATCAGGGTATCATCAGTTGAGAATCAAAGAGGAAGATATACGTAAGACGGCCTTTACCACTCGGTATGGGTTGTTTGAATGTACTGTTATGTCTTTCGGACTTACCAATGCCCCTGCTTTCTTCATGAACCTGATGAATTAAGGTGTTTATGGAATATCTGGATAAGTTTGTGGTGGTCTTCATTGATGACATTCTCATCTACTCCCGAACTAGAGAAGAGCATGAAGAACATCTTCGCCTTGCACTAGAGAAGCTACGAGAACATCAGCTGTATGCCAAGTTTAGCAAATGTGAATTTTGGCTGTCTGAAGTAAAGTTTCTTGGGCACGTCATTTCAGCCGGAGGAGTTGCCGTTGATCCTAGTAATGTGGAATCCGTAACTAATTGGAAACAACCAAAGACAGTTTCAGAGATTCGTAGTTTTCTGGGTCTTGCAGGCTACTACCGGAGGTTCATAGAGAATTTTTCCAAGATTGCTAAGCCAATGACTCATCTGCTTCAGAAGGACGTGAAGTTCAAGTGGTCAGAAGAATGTGAGCAGAGTTTCCAAGAGTTGAAAAACCGCCTTATATCAGCACCCATTTTGATCTTGCCTGATCCAAAGAAGGGTTTTCAAGTGTATTGTGATGCATATAAGCTTGGGTTAGGTTGTGTTTTGATGCAAGATGGGAAGGTGGTTGCCTATGCATCTCGTCAGTTACGTCCCCACGAGAAGAATTACCCTACCCATGATCTTGAGTTAGCTGCAGTGGTTCATGCCTTGAAGATTTGGCGCCACTACTTCTTTGGTACTCGTACGGAGGTGTATACGGATCACAAGAGTTTGAAGTATATCTTTACCCAGCCGGATCTGAATATGCGACAACGAAGATGGTTGGAACTGATCAAAGATTATGACATGGGAATACATTATCACCCGGGGAAGGCTAATGTTGTAGCAGATGCCCTTAGCAGGAAAGGCTATTGCCATGCTACAGAAGGATGACAGTTGCCGTGGGAGTTATGCAAGGAATTTGAAAGACTGAATTTGGGAATCGTCAGTAGAGGTTTTGTTGCAGCTTTAGAAGTGAAGTCCACTCTCATGGATCAAGTTAGAGAAGCTCAATTCAACGACTCTGATATTCAAGAAATCAAGAAGAATATGAGGAGAGGAAAGGCCATCGATTACTTAGAAGATGAGCAAGGAACTGTGTGGTTGGGTGAAAGAATTTGTGTCCCTAACAACAAAGAATTAAAAGATACAATCCTGAAAGAAGCTCACGACACTCTATACTCCATTCATCCTGGTAGTACCAAGATGTACCAAGATCTCAGGGAGAAGTTTTGGTGGGCAAGTATGAAGTGCGAGATAGCAGAGTATGTAGCTGTGTGTGATGTATGTCAACGAGTCAAGGCAGAACATCAGAAACCCGCAGGTTTGCTGCAACCCTTGAAGATACCAGAATGGAAGTGGGAGGAAATTGGGATGGATTTCATCACTGGTCTGCCCAGAACATCGTCTGGCCATGATTCTATTTGGGTGATAGTCGACAGGCTTACCAAAGTTGCTCATTTCACCCCTGTGAGGACAACATATTCCGGAAATCGTTTGGCGGAATTGTATATGGCAAGGATTGTGTGTTTACACGGTGTTCCTAAAAAAATAGTATCCGATCGAGGTAGCCAGTTTACTTCAAAGTTCTGGCAGAAACTTCAAGAAGAGATGGGTTCTAAGCTGAATTTCAGTACAGCATATCATCCGCAGACAGACGGACAAACTGAAAGGGTGAATCAGATTTTGGAAGATATGTTGAGAGCTTGTGTTTTAGACTTCGGTGGAAGTTGGGATAAGAATTTGCCTTACGCAGAGTTCTCATACAACAACAGTTACCAAGCTATTCTTCAAATGGCCCC
Organism: Oryza punctata; assembly: GCA_000573905.2. Classification (NCBI taxonomy): domain Eukaryota; kingdom Viridiplantae; phylum Streptophyta; class Magnoliopsida; order Poales; family Poaceae; genus Oryza; species Oryza punctata. The sequence goes on along the minus strand of CM002495.2, from coordinate 26,212,827 downwards.
GTATGAAGCATTGTATGGTCGGAAATGCCGTACTCCACTTTTGTGGGATCAAACAGGGGAACGTCAGGTTTTCGGAACTGATATTCTTAGGGAAGCAGAAGAGAAAGTAAAGATCATTCAAGAAAGATTGCGTATAGCCCAGTCTCGTCATAAGAGCTATGCTGACAATCGCCGCAGGGACCTGAGTTTCGAGGAAGGGGATCATGTGTACCTTCATGTCACGCCTCTTCGGGGAGTTCATCGTTTTCACACCAAAGGGAAATTGGCGCCGCGTTTTGTCGGACCTTATAAGATTGTCAGTAGAAGAGGAGATGTCGCTTATCAGTTGGAGTTACCTCAGTCTTTGGCAGGTGTCCATAATGTGTTCCATGTGTCGCAGCTGAAAAAGTGTTTAAGGGTACCCACTGAAGAAGCTAATCCTTAGCAGATAGAAATCCATGAGGATCTGACCTATATCGAGAAACCAATTCGTATCTTGGAGACAGATGAGAGAAGAACCAGGAATCGAGTTATTCGTTTTTGCAAGGTCCAATGGAGTAACCACTCGGAAGAAGAAACTACCTGGGAACGAGAAGATGAATTAAAGTCAGCTCATCCGCATCTTTTCGCCAGCTCTTCCGAATCTCGTGGACGAGATTCTGTTTAAGGGGGGTAGGTTTGTCACACCCTAAAAATCTCTAAATTATAAATTGTTGTTTAAATGGAATTAGAAGAAATGATTTTAAAAGCCTAGAAGAAAAGATCTAATTTTAGTTAATAAATTCCAATATAAAAGTCGGCTAGATAAAATTTTAATAAATACTTCTCTTGTTTCAATTGTTCCTACATTTTTTTTCTGGGATTTATTTGAGCCAAGAAAGTATTTTTTTTAATCAATGGAATTACATTTCATGCAACACATAAAAAGAAAAATAGTTAAAAACCTCTCTCTTTAGGTTTTGGGCCAAAAGCCCATTTTTTTTTCTCTTCCCCCCCTCCTTTCTTCGGTTGGGCCGCAGCCCAACCAGCCCACCAGCTTCAGCCGCCCCTCTCTCCCTCTCTCTCTCTTTGGCACCTGCAGGTGGGGCCCCCATGTCAGCATCGTCTTCTTCCTTGTGCCGCCTGCAACCGAGCCGAGACCGAGTGCTACAGCCGCCGCCCCCTTCCAAGATCTCTCCGATTCTTGCCCGATTTGATTAAATTGATAGAGGGGAAATAATCCCCTTGATCTCCTCTATCTCTTCTCTATAGAAAGTTTCATCTAATTTGTTTGGAAATCGCCGGATTTCGAGATTGATTCGGACTCATTCTTTCCTTCCTAACCCTAGTTTTTCCTTCTCCGATTCCGGTTGCCTTGCACCGAGCCGCCGCCCCTGCCCCTATAAAATGGAACCCCCTGGACCTCCTCTATCCGCCACTGCCTTCGCCCCAAACTCTCGTCGACCGTGGAGCCCTAGCCGCTGCAGCTTGTGCGCCGTTGTCGCCGGGAAAGTTTCAGCCGTGCGCTGTCGTTGTTCCGGTCGCCGCCGTCGCTCGGGAAAGCCACCGTTGGGTTTGCAGCAAGGAGAGGAAGCCCGGCCACCCACTCATCTCCGCTGAAAGCCGTCGGAAGTCACCACCACCGCCAACCCTAGCCTCTACTTGCTTGCTGTCAGTTCGCCGGCGTTTTGTTTGTTTTGTTGAAATTTTTGTTAATCTTCGGAAATTCATAACTAAATCATCGTAACTCGGATTTGAGTGGTTCAAGTTGCTAAATTCGTCTAAAATCGAGATCTACATGCTAAAAATATCCACATGTACTGTTTGTGCTTGTTTTTGTACTGTTTTATTGATTTTTGTTCATTCGCTTTAGTTTCCGACGTTCCGAGGAGAGCGTTTTCGCGGAAGAAGGTTTCGAAGTGTTTCCCGAAGCTCAAGGCAAGTCACCCAGATCCTAAATACCCCTTTGAGCATGTTGATCCCATTTAAAGCTATTTGTTTTTATTCAACTACTGCATTTATTTTTTGAATGTCATCGGGAGGGAAATGACCTATTTTCCTTGCTAAAGCCCATTTGTTTTGATTACCTTTACTTTGTCACTTGGTTAATAATTGGATTAGCTAGAACATTATATGGTTTTAGCTAAATTAATTAGGATGCTTAGTCATGCTTAGAAACACTAGCTCACATGAATGGGACAATTAATGCTTCACTATTATTTGATGATGGATTAATGGTAGATTATGATGGTTAATCATGATAGGGTGATTAATAAATATGCCAACTAAAACTTGATAATGGTGGGTTGTGAGCACATGGTTTGGATGGTCGTGCTCATGACAGTTAAGGACCGGTTCACGAGTTTCGGTTGTGAAACATTAACCGTGCCAACCACAAGCCATCGTGGGCAACGGCTTTACCCTTTGTGTAGTGAGGTTCATTGTGGGGCACCGGGTTGAGAACTGGCGGAGATAAGCCCACGGGGGTCACTGGGGAGTCCATGCCTTATTTTATAAGGGGGTGATTATGATCCAGGAATGGTGCACTGCTTTGAATTACGTTATGCATAGGGTAATGTCACAATCTCTATTCAGGTACTTGCTAAGTATCACGACGCATGGTTGACATGATGTTGAGGTTGTGTCTTGTGGGTACAGTGGTATGCCTCTAGCCAGAGTAGAACTATTCGAATAGCCGTGCCCGCGGTCATGGGCGAGTCTAACAATGTCTTTCGTGATTAGTCTTACACTTCTCACCATAATAAATGATTCTGTAATTGGTAATAATTTGTTTAGCTCCTGGTTTGGAATGGCATATTCCTGGTTTGGAGATAGGTCTGTACAGCTGGGGATGGTTGTTCAGAACGGTTGGGCCTGTGCAACGGGGGTGTTGCATAGAGTTGGATTAATATTGTTTAATTAAATACTTTACTGTTTGCTAAATTCTGTAGTATTTATTAAATGCCATTTACGCAAATGAGACTATATTATGCCGTCCTTTGTTATCCATTGCACTTGCATATTTGCTGCGTGGCTTGCTGAGTATACCATATACTCACCCTGCAATCATTCATCAGAGGAGGAGTTCTACAGTGATACTGAAGGTGTGGAGGATTAGGCGTAGCCCTGGTCAAGATGCTTGTGGATTGGAGTCACCTGCGTTATTTATTTTATATTCTGCTGCTTAGATCTTTATTGTTTGAGAGGAACTATCTACCTCTGTAATGACTTTATATTCATCGATTAATTAGATAAATATTCCACTCTATTATCAATTTGTTATTGTGTGCCTCGGCTGATTCCTGGACGAGGGTTTACACACATGTAAGCGTTTGAAGTTTTGGATAGAAATTCAGCACGGCCACATCACCGACTCCTCTTCTGCTCCATCTCCTCCTCTCCCTACGCTCACCCTTCCCAGCAAGGGCACATCGACTCGAGGCGGCGGCGATAGCGACTCGATCTTCCGGACTCCTCCCGCCGCTAGCTACGGCATCAACCGATGACGACAGGTGATGCAGCGACCTGGCTGACGGATCCATCGACCATCGATGTGGAGGTTGGGGGCTGCCAGATATAGCCGCCTCTGACCTCCATGGTGACGGGCTGACGGCGACAGCGGGTTGCAGGTGCGACAAATGATCTTTCTCTCCTCTCTCCTCTACTTTCTCCCAGTGGCTTGGCCGGTGGATCCATCGGTGTGGAGGTCGGAGACGGGTGGATCTGGGAGGTGCGATGGTGATGCTGCCCCTCCCATTCTTCCTCCCACACCAGAAGCAGGAGCAGTGACGATGGCGATGATAATGAATTACTCTTGTGATTTGTTGATGTTAATTCATGCCTTTTTTATCTTGAGGATTTGTATCTGTTGTTCATATGTTGAAATAAGGATATGGGGATTATATTCATATATTCATCTTCAATTTGGGGATCTAGGGTATTGTATCGGGGATCTGGGGCATTGAAATACTCAATGAAGAAAATTGACTCGATTTGAGTCGGTCGAGGGCTTTTTTTTGTGCGATTTTTTATTTGTGCGGTTTTTATTATTCTTCTCGTTCGTTTTCTCCTCCTCTAGGTTCTACGTCCGATTGGATTTTGTATCGATTTGTGTAATATCTACTTTACACGATCTATTACTGGCGCGTGTGGGAACGGAGGCCATCGCTCGATCGGACGTATACATACGAAAAATTAATGTGATGAACGGGAAATTATGAATTTTTTAAGTAGCTTCTAGCTGGTTTATTGTGTTTGATTCAGAGTCCAAACCAACATGGAGGTCAACGGAGAATCCTGATCTAAACCGATCCGCAAAGCAGACAGTGCAGATGACGAACGAAAAATTCACCGAGCGACGGACGAAAATCTACCGGAAACCTTACTTATTTTTTAGTTAGGTATATAGAAGTAGAGGTGAGAACAAATTCATCTAGGTCGTGCAGAGCTAGATGTGTCACGCACACGCCTCGTCGTTTCGTCAAGCTCCCCTTTTCTCTCACTACCCGATCCTAAGTTCCCAACCCTACCCATGTCAACATTTTGCCAGAAGAAGTGGGCACCATCATCAGTTTCATCACCAAGACAGGAGCGTGCCAAGTTGCCAACACGGACACGACCACATACGACCTCACCACCCCCTCCCATCTCTGCTTTCATCGCGCGATGGCACATGGGCCATGGGTCCAAAGTGCAGAGTTGGTAACATAAAGATGGTTCAAAGCAACGAGTGTTTACAAAACCTATTCAAGTACTCCAAAAAAGAAGTTTACTCCCTACTTCAAAATGTCAAAATACAAGGAGGGGATCACGAGATTATGGGAGAAACTACAACACATGGATGAATTTTCTTTTTAAAAAAAATAAAAATAAGACCTGCACAAGATAGTACAAAATTTCATATTGATATAGCCAAAAAAAAATAAGATTATAACCTGAAAGATTGTAACCAGGAAAAATAAGAAACAAGCAAACACACCACTTCCACCCGCCAGTAGCTCATCACACAACCCAGTAAAAGGCACCGGTATTAAGCCGTTCGCTGCTAAGCGTGATCGACCGCCGCTATACCTACTCGAGGATCGTGAACGCCCCGCTAAACAGTGAAACCACCCAAAAGAGGTCAACGACGGGCTTTCGATCATCCTCACATAGAAGGGTTGAGGAGGGAGAGGGCGAGAGAGAAGATCCACTCATCCCTTGCGTCAACTTGATCACGACCAACAAGAAACCAAACTGAGAGGAGGCGGCAAAGACGAGGAGTGAAGACCCGCTAGACAACGCCTCTAAGGAGATAATCACACCTTAGGCGCCACACGATGGATTTTAAAATTTCCACTAACCGTTTTCACCTAATTTTTGACAAGTTACCTCTGCTGGGTTAAACCGACATGTAAGAGTTAATATATCATTTCATAACTGCAATACAATGAAAAATATGCAGAAAACCACAGCTATATAATCATTTGATGGTCCTATAGAATCATATGATATATTGGGAAATAATGGTACTACTACATTGGATAAGTAAGAATGGAGCTAATTGAAGTGTAAGAGATTAAGCCGTACGTGCAATGGTTAAGACGGCTACCGTCTCTATACTACATTAACTAGACAAGTAAAAGTACTACATATGCAAATAACGGGCATATATAACAGATAGTGGTGTATCATTAAGGATCACCGGTCTCTACTTAGAGGGGAAGCTTGGTTACTGCGGTCGCTCTCACTCAGAGTTGAAAATTACACCAATTAAGTAACAATCAACTAGGATAGAGAGAGAATATTGGTACCAGTACTATATGGTAGCAGAAAATGTAACGCATGCTTCAAATATAAAAGGAAGTAGAGCTATATTAAACCCATGTCCAAATTAACTTAGTCACATGCGGCTCAGACAGCTAGATTTTAGAGGTAACATGGAACCTTGGGGAAACTACATTCACCATATCAAGACAAACAGACAAGTTGCCTGACAGCTTTCGCAATAAATCATCGGATGTTTCCAAACTTAGACTAATAAGTTAGCCCTACATGTCTGAGTACCCTAATTCTATTCAGCTGCTGTCCGAAAAGAATCACTTGGACTCTCGGAGTAGGCCCTGAAACATCAGGAATATATAACTTCATCAGAAAGGAATATTCCTGTATCTACACAGTATGTCGGACTAAGTATACTTCTCTTAAAGCACTGGGACAATAGTAGATCGATCATAGAAACCTGGCATCAGGTTATTAGATACGCTACTGAAGTCTGTAAGTCCTACAGACTTCTGTAAGTCCTACAGGGTATTCATCATTTGGCATATTGCCAGAGACCAGAGCAACATGTGCAAAGATCAGAAAATAGATCTAACTTCCCTATCAGACAGCATAAAACAAGAAGGCAACTTAACGTATCTGCAATTTGCGTAGAGTACATCGTTTTTTCTAATTAAAAGTTTAAAAACAAATTTTCTCGATGAGAGAGACTTGAAGCTCTGGCTAGTATTACACACTGAAATAGGACAGATAGTCTCAACGAATAGCTGAATTTCCCCATGTTTTATCAAGAGGAAACAAGATAATTCTGGCAACATGTCCGTAGCAGACCAATAATGCCAATCGTAAATTCCATTATTGATTGGATGTGATGTTTATTGATTGGATTTGAAGTTTAATCATATTGGCTAGTTGCTAGCAAATAAAATCGACAAAATTTTCACATTCATAAAAGGACTTTGAACACGCGACCGGCGCACATACTACAATACCAAACAATTGTACTAAGGAAGGTAGACATACCACCTAACAGGGAAGCAGTTCATGAACGTGCTTCACACTCTAGTAGTTTGTAAGAAAAAGGATAATTATGATAGCGATACCTGTTATATCTGAAAAAAGCAACTACCTTACCTATTTCCATGTTAATTGGCATAATATTGTTTTCTTGGGACCTGCCGCGTTCTTGTCCATAACCATTCACAGGTTCCTGATGTCCATCCGAAGAGAAGAGTTATTTGGATGAGATAAACAATTGCAGGAACAAGGAGAATACTATCTAGCTTCCATTACAGTGACCTAGAGTCTGATGAAAGCAGAGACAGAGAGCTCTGTCTATTTCAAAAAGGAAATAACCGGCTCATCAAATATGCAGTTATGCACAAACTATCTGCTGAAATACTTGGAATACAAGTATACCATAAGTTCGCTAAAATCAGGAATATGTCACACACTCAACTTGTAAGATGAAATATTCAGGCACTGGTTGAAAACGGCAGTATGGATCAGTTTGGGAGGATATAACAAACAGATACAGGCAAGTAATGCAATGTCAATCTGCATGACATCACTAGCTCAGTCACTGCATATAGTTTCAGCCTAACCCGATAGAGATAGTTTACATCTAAAAGATAAGTTAAGAAAAATCAGATTGCATTTACAATCTACAGAGTCAGTGTACATATCACCTAGTGTCTTTTCTTTCACGGGTTTGTCTTTTTTAGACTAGCCCTGTACATACTCATTTTTTTTTCCTGCTCTATTAATACGAGACAAAATCTTTGCCCTCTCTTAAAAAAAAAAGTGTACATATAACCTACTGTAGTATCAAGTAAATCTGTACATGGTTGCATAATTTCTTATCCACATAATGTTAAATAAATCACTAAAAATCAGTAAACGAGACAATAGTACATTAGTATGTCAGACATATCCATCTAGCTGCGATTTCAACACAAAGATCCCCAATTAGCAGGTTTAGGATTAGGAAGAACAATGGCCGACTCCACTCACCTCCCGGCAACTCAGCATCTCGCCATTGGTCTCAGCCCCCGCACCTATAACTGCCCCGTCGCCGTACTGTTCCGCCGCCGTTGCCCGCGGCGGCCATGGCCTCCTTCGCTGAGATCCGAAGGAGCCAGGCGAGCTCTCAGGCCGGAGGCGTTCCATCTGACAACTGGTGCGCATCGGCTTCGGCGCGCATTCCACCTGCCGCTCGGCGGACCGCCGGCGGCGAATCGATTGGTTCGCGAAGAATAAACGCGATTAGGGAAAGCAGCCGACGGGCACCGTTGGATCAGAACTGTGCGTGCTGGATTGAATCTGGGAGGAACTTTACAAAAGAGACCTTCATAGCGTATATACGTATTAGCAATGGGGTCTCATTCTCTGTCTCTATCAATGATAGCGATCCAAATGGGCTTCACAGTAACCGACTAACCGTCCGATCATTTTTCAACGGCTCAGATCGTAGCCCGGTTAAGCACGCCATCATCCACACAAGTAATCGATCTTCTCCGAGTCGTCCTCCTCTACTCTCTCCCCATCCCCAATCCAATCGAGCTCCTCTTCTCCAATCGATTCGCAATTTCCCATCCATGGCGACTCTCACCATGCAGCCGATCGGTCCCCTACCGTCTACTACGCAAGAAGGCACAAGGCAAGTGAATTTCTTGGTCCTATTTGTATGATTGAGAGCAAGAACAAGACGGAAGAAAAATAAACTAGGTTTTCGATGATCTATTTCTGATTTCTTTTGTTCTTTGATCTTGTTGCAACAGCGGGGAGAAGCTTGCGGACGATGGTACCGATTTGAGTGACATCGACTCGGGGTATGTGGCTCAGCTCATTTGATTGTATTGTCTCGCTTGGTTCTTGGCTTATAATTAGTTGATGGATTTGTTGCTGTGGTTGCGATTCTGGGCAGCTGGGTTGTTCTTGGGAACTCGGATATCATCCCGGCGGATTTGGCTGCCCAGAGCCTGCGCTCATCTCCGAAGACAATTCCGACATGGTAGGAGAAGCAAGCACGCGGTTGTTTCCTATGATGTTTTGACTAAATTTGTTTGTGTTTGTTTTGGTGTTCTTCCAGGGCGCGCTGGGTGATTGGAGGTGTGCTGCACACAGTGGTGCCATTCTACGAAAGAGTCCATAGTGTGGAAGGTATGGTGCGCCTAACTCCGATAATCTTCCACCCTTACCTATGAGAAAATAACTTTGTAATGTTGAATGGGAGACAATCATTGTGGATTTTATGAAATCACTGTCAAGTAGTAATCCAGAAACTGTTGTGCAGTTCATAAATTGCTGCCAATTAGTTACAAAGTATTTGTGTTTGCAATAAGTTGGGAGGATTTTAGGGTGCGTTTGGATCTCAAGCAAGGCCTAATTTAGCCTTGGTGTCAAGTTTTAGTGTTTGGTAGAAGCTAAAAGACCTTGCTTCTGATGGCACTAGCCCATAATTACCTGAAAAAGCTGGCCCGATGAGGAGAGCCAAATTGGCTCTCCCCCGACAGCAAGAATGCAGCACGTGCGTGAGGTCTCGTGATAATCACCCATTAGATTTGGCGAAAGCTAAGTAAACCAAACAATGGTCTTCCTTATACAGGCTACAGCCCAAAAGAGCTAGATAAATCTATCATGGCTAGGTAAAATAAGCAAAGGATCTGCTGATGTTTGGTTGTTCACAGATGAGACGGCTCGAAATGTGGAGACTGCTGTAGAGGTTGTGGAGCATGTAGCTGAGGTCATGGAGAAACTGGCTTCTAACGTGGCTGACCACCTTCCCGAGAATGGGTGCCTGCAGAAAGCAGTGGAGAAGATTGAATACATAGCCGAGGCAGTGGATGAAGATGCAGAGAAGGTTGAGGCCATTGTTGAGAAGGTGCGCCTTCCATGTCCCTCCCTGTTTCGCCTACTATATTTTATATATGATGGATTATGTCATTTGAGTTCCATAATATTTTGGAAGCAAAATAGCAGTTGGATAGGCTGTATGGTAGATTGGTAGTGCTAAAAATAAGTGGGTAGAGGGCAACTCTAAGTGCCAACTGTGAAGTGTGAGCACCAGTCTTTAAGTGCCGTTATATTTCTGTTGGTCCACCAAAATTGTAGGAACCACATGCATCAAGAACAGATATATTCAACTTTTTTTTGTAGAGAAAATAGTGTTATATCTTCACTGTGTGCTACCTTTACCATTATAGTGTTTATACCGATGAGACTTGACTTGAGTAGTTGTTTCTGGCAAGGAACTGAGGATTGTTTTGATATTTCTATTTTCCACTACAAAAATTCTGACAACTCAATTTTTAAATGATTTGCTTAATTGGTGTTTTTTTTCTTGGTATTGTTGAAGACTCGAAGGTTTACCATAGTTCCACTCCAAAACATATTGTTGCCATGATGCCATCACGTCAAATTTTGTCTTGTAGTTTTACTGTACCACAGTTTGCCAGGACACTTAGGAATAACGCCCTATTTTCTTTCATATTGTAAAAGAGTCTAGTGAGCAGCCTTGTGGAATTGCACTTTTTTTTTAAGAAAACGTGAGAGATCCTGATTCATTCATCTTTATAGCGAGTAGAAGAGTACAATAACAGTGAACAATATGCTGTTTACTACCAATCCAAATCGATCAGTACTGTTTTATCCTATTAAAACTGAATTAGGCAAAGAAAGAAAGGATTCCTACAGGTATCTAGGGTCATTTTGCGTGAAACTGTTGAGATGTCTGCACTGTTTTGGAAGTACTGTGAAAAGACAACCAAAGATGAAGCTACTGTGAAAAGACAACCAAAGATGAAGCTATAATACTTTATTGATCTTTTCGTTAATACAGATTGACAAGTTCAGCGACAAGATCGATTCTGAAGTAGAACCTATCTTCAAGGAGCTTGAGAAGGAATTCGAAGACTCAACATTGAATGATGTAAATGCACATATATGATCATTAGCACTACGTAGAAGGAAATACTCCCAGCTTCCCATTGTGTATAGCGTATGCTATTTTCTCTCTTTTGAATGATTCATTGTACATATGTATACCTTTCTGTATGAGTTATACCATGCTTATAGTTACGCTTGGTGGTGTTGCGGCTGGTGCTCGAAATTGAAGTAGAGGTAGTATTTGACTATTCAGACTGTTGAACTGTGAAATTTCACTCTGGTACAAAATAGAACGGTTGGTACTGGTAAATGCTAATATATCACCGGAACTTGCACGCTTTGATGTTACGCGTCGATACTGCGTTGCTACCCCCGTCGGCCACTGGGCCGTTGCCGCACCGGGCGATCACATGAAGACAGCGCAGCGGAGGCGCGATCACCGCCGCTGGTCGCGCCATTGTGGAGAGGAAGTGGACGGCCAGACACAGCTGCTACCTACCCTGCTACCCGTCGCCGCCATCGATCGCGCCGCTGCAGCGGGAGAAGGCAGGCAGGAGTTTACCTTTGGTTTCACCAATCAAACTTCACTACTTCTATATTTCTTTTTTTTCTTTACAAAAACTATACCTGTATGGGTTGGGCTGGCTCGTTTTTGGGTGGTCCGGGACCACCCGGACCACCATGTGGATCCGCCGCTGCTCGTACGTATCACCAAAGTCACCAACTAGTTGCAGGAGGCCGGGAAGACGACGTGTATACGTGGCGAAGATGGAGGCGGCCTCGTTGCTGCCGGCTGCGGCGTCGCACACGGTGAGGAGGAAGAGAGGGTTGCAGCTTAACGAGACGGTGTACGAGGAGCCGGAGTACGTAGCGACCAAGGATGATACGTAACACGTCGCGGAGATGCCCAAGAGGTTCAAGTCCCCGGACAACATTGACGGGCAGGATGCGTGGACGACCGCCATGTACGTCTGTGGCATGATCCTGTTAGACGCCTCCCTCCGAGAGCTCGAAACGAGTATTGCCTCCGAGAAAACGCCATCCACCGTTTCTGTTTGAAGCCTTATTTTTCAAGGCGCCGCATATATGGATGCATATTTTAATTTCTTTCCTTATTTTATGGTGGTTATACGTTAATTCGGCATGCACACATTTCGTCGGTGTTTTATCTTCTTTTCCCAGCTCATGTTAAGAAATTTCACGAGGAACATTTGCAGAAGCTTAAGAGGTCACCCTAATAAGCAGAGATTGCTGGGAAAACGTTGCGAATCAAGAAGATCTTAGTAACCAGCTCGAAAAAGGACACCCTGGCATGACAAGTAGCTCTGTACTAGAAAAGAAGCCACAGCCCGGAGCGTTAGGAATTGGGTTTTCCCATACTTCGTACGCTATACCCTCCCTGGGAGGTTACGGGAGATTGCTGAAAGATATATGCCCTAGAGTTACCTTGTAAATGGGGATTGGAACATATATAACCCTAAAAGTGCGGTGACTGTTTTGGTGATTAATGATAACCCATAGTTGGAACTAACTATTTTCATTAGTTGTTGAGATTAGGTTGAGTTCCGGCATCAAGTTCAAAGATTGAAGCCAAAAAATGGACATTATAGCTTGATGAGGAACAAGTGAAGACATTAAAGATACGGGATATGAAATGACTATCTATGGCAACACGGTGAATGGCAAGTAAGAGGCATGACGCCGACAGACTGAATCCGGTGGTGAAGAGTGAGTGAAGACTTTATCGTGATGGACCGTGCGAGGCCATTTGAAACTATGAGTAATCCGCATCCATTATAAGAAGAGCGCAAGATGGAATATCGAAGATTGGGAGGATGCGATTCGTTGATTAACATCAAACCAAGAGCCAAAATAGGCATTTATCAAGGTAAATGTATAATTAATTTTGGACTAATGTGTTTAATGAGTTGTAGGTGAGAATAGTCCCAATGGTGAAATGACGTTGACGTTGGCAACGTGAAGCAATAAGATGAAAAGAAGGCATTCCTAGTGGTATAGATTTTCTATTTGCATTCGTACTATTAAAAGGAATGATGTGTTTGTTTATGTCTCATTGCTCAAAGTGTGACCTATGCAAGTGTTACCTTGAGAGAAACCAAATTCTTAACCTAACCTATGAGTGATTTTAGAGCTTGTTTCTGGTTGAGTTGGGTAGCCCTCTCAATAAGCTTTCCATAGAGCCCAAGTTTACTAAAAGCGGACTCCGGAGCAAGGAGTTATGACCGTTTTTGTGAAGTGTTGTCACGTAAGGTCGGAAGTTCCGGGCCCTGAGCTGAAAAGTTTCGACACAAATTTTCTCTTTAGCCGAGGAGGCTGCCAAGAAGTTCTGGGCCTCGAGCTGAAAAGTTTCAGGCCCTGTTTTATAAATAACGGCTAGTTTTCTAAGTAACGGTTAGTTTTTGGAGGGCTTGGGTTTTTAAGCCCCTCCACACTCTCCTTTGTTGGTTGCTAAGTTTAGGCAAGAATAGACCTATCCAAAGCCAAATAGCCCCTCCCAAACCTTCTTCCTTAGTGGTAAATCTTTGTGAGTGAGATTTGGGAAGATATTTGAGAGATTGAGAGGTTTCAAGGTTGAGAGCTTGAGAGATCCACTCCATCCTTTGAGCACTTGAGTTCATAGCAAGCAAATCATCATTTGTATTTATTACTCTTGGAGGTTAGGTCTCCTAGACGGTTAGGCGTTGCCCGGTGAGCTCCCAAGCTTGTGGTGAGTCACGGGAAGTTTGTGAGGATGTTATTCCACTTCTGAAAGGAAACAGAATACCCGGTGAGTGGATTTCAAGCTGAGCTTTAGGAGGTTGTCTAGATAGAGCAAGCCTCACTTGTGGTGTTCTCTTGGTAGTCAAGTTGGGGATCTTAGTGATCACTTAAAACCAAAGAGAAGTACCTAGGGTGTTGGCTTGAATACCGGAGACCTATTCCTAGGCATTTGCCTGGTGAGGCAAGGGGTTAATCGAGACCCAGCTCTTTGGAGCTCCTCAACGGAGACATAGGATTCTCGGTGGAGAATCCGAACTTGGGAAACAAATCGTTTGTCTCCTCTCCCTCTCTTTATCTTTGTGATTTTGATGCTTATCTCCTTTGTTGTCTAGTTGTGCTAGCTATCATGTCTCCCATTGTATGATCACTTGTGCTATCTTGTGTATTTTTGTGTGTATTACTATTGTTTGATACATGTTATACCTCTATGTGGTTTAGGCTTCCTTGTGAATCAATTTACTTGTTGTGAGGTGTTTGAAAGAGTAACTCACAACTACCCGAAAGTTCATAGGAAGAACCCCGGAAGTTTCGGGTAGCTTTCTCTGCTCGGCAGAAAAAGCTACCAGGATGTTCTGGGCCATTTGCCAGGAAGTTCCAGGCCCTGATTTTAACCGCAGCGATTTGAAATAAATTTCAGGAGTGCCTATTCACCCACTCTAGATGACATCAAGGTCATTTTAGTTGCTTGGTGCTAATATAGGAAGAACAAAATTCACGAATAAGCGAATAGGAAGATGAACATTATCGGACTCTAAGCACGTCTCAACCACCGAGTGATGGAGATCGGGACAAAATCGCGTGGATGCACGGAAAGATCTGCTGGTGTAGCAACTGGCATATCCCCTTCTTGCAAAATCTGAGCACTGAGATGTTGTACCTGCTCCTCGAGCCTATCGTAATCCACAATATGTAACACCACCATACTATGAATTCCATCAATAGTATTGTGGTTTGGCCTCCGAGAGTTTGTGCACGCCAAATCTTCTTCTACTTGCAATTGACGTAGCAGGGCATGCACTTGTTCCTTCTTCTTCACAAGACCCTGATGCATTTTTTCGAGCCTTTGGTTGTCCACCGAGAGAACTTGAGGCTGGGGTTGGTGCGGCTTGGGCCGGGGTAGCAACATCGGACGCAGCTGCCCGCGCCAAGTTTCTCTCAAGTCTACACCGATGACGGCCGGGACCCTGTGAGATCATGCACATAAAAGAAGTCCATGAAGAACTGAAACATCATGCACACAACAATTACTTGACCGAGCAAATGTGCAAATGTAGTTAGTTCCTTACTGGACCAAGCAAATGTTTAGTGATAGGATCAAACATACCAAGCAAATGTTGAAGTGAAATTACCTCCCTAACAACAGGTTGCTGATGGCCACCAACCACCGCACCAGCCCATCCACCGCGGGAAGCAACGTCGCGCCCTGACGGTCACTCCGCCATGGAGAGCGCCGCCGCCACCGCCCTGACCACTCGTAGCCACTCCTCCACCGTTGCGAGCGCCACCACCGTGGCCGCTACCACCGTCAACTCGATCTACGCCTGGTCCTCCAACACGAGTACCACCTCGACCGCCACCGCCCACTCAATCTGCGCCCGGTCCTAATGAGGACATCACTAGCTCGAATATGATCATGGATACCTTATGTATTCAACAACCTGTTAATACCAAAATTTGGTAAGCTCGGAGTCATCATCGGCTTAGAGTCACTATCGGCTTCAGCGTCTTGGAATCGGCCGATTGGAATTATCAAGTCAACAATAGTGGGATTCTTGGTAGATTCGGTTAAGGAAATTAATCAATTAAAGGAAATTTATCCAGAAGGGACCGAGTTCAAGGAGGATGCGGCATGGCAGTTTATCTATTAATTAGGAAGAGTCTGTTAGTTTCCTTTTATTTTTAGGAAAGTGTGTTTGGTGTCCGATAAGGACTTTATGTTTTTCCTTTTATCTCTAGGAAAGTTTGTATCGTGTCCAATAAGGACTAATATCTACCCATGGGTATAAATATGTACACCCGGGGTCATTGTAAGATATCTCTCGATCAATACAACTACTCTTGGCGCATCACCACCCTCTTTCCGAGGTTTTTATTTATTAACCAACGGAACTTGGCACCTGACACGGGGCTGCATCGGCTTTTGATCTCCGGCGAAGGAGTAAGTCCTACGTTCTGCCG
Organism: Oryza punctata; assembly: GCA_000573905.2. NCBI lineage: Eukaryota > Viridiplantae > Streptophyta > Magnoliopsida > Poales > Poaceae > Oryza > Oryza punctata. The sequence continues at coordinate 26,197,263 of CM002495.2, read as the reverse complement.
GCCCTGATGAATATATCGACTACATTGGTGTTGTTCAAGGCTGTATCGCTTCGATCTCTTGGATCGCTTTGCTTCGGTTGATATGTTTGCCTACCTGATATTTCAATTCTATTTTAATTACATTGTGTTTAGAGGCGCATCGGTTTAGTTGGGACTGCCTTGGTTAAGTCTGATCTTCTGTCTTAGCCAATATACCTCTACAATCATAATGTTGTTTTAAATAGATTTATTATATCCATCACATTAGACAGATCTATCGGCTCATCAAGTATTAGATTATCATATACAATCTCGTGCTACATCAGTTAGGTTCAACCTACTAAATTGTTGTTGATAATATAAATTTAAATTTTATTAAGCCGATAGGTTAATGCTAATGTTTTATCGGAGTTCTACCCGATAAGTTATCTGGACGTTGCATCGGCTTATAAGGATTACTTACAAGTTGATTTTAGCCGATTGCAACAAAGTTTCACTATTTATCTAATCATTTGGATTTAACGATATCGGGCATCCAGCCGTTGAATGCTTTAACCTTCGGATTAGTGCGTATTCAATCATCATTACTAGCTGATTGGTTTCTACCGGACTATATTATTATTTTATTACATTATCATCAACCGATTATCTTTATGTCATTATTTACTCAAATATCAAGATTTATACTGGATATATATAGTCGATAGTTCAAAACCCTATCAATATCGGCTGGTATAGGCACCGTTTGGAATGACTACATCGGCTTGTCAGCCGATCGGCTCTTTTAATCTTCAATTTATATATCTTGTCAGTTGCAGGATCAAACTCACTGGCATGTCCACATCTCATCATTATTGGAGCTAACCAGATCTCTTAGGCCATCGTGTTTTTACGTCAACACAACCAAAGATGCATACTTTCTTTATATGATTTACATGTTATATATTTAAACAAATGATACTACACCTTGAGTTTTGTGTGTTTTCGTTTATAGACATACTTGCTTGGGTAAAGGAAAAGAGACCGAGCGCAAGGAATACATGGATGATTAAAGAAGTTGATTGGGGACCAAACAAGACCTTCTCTAAGTCTACTCCTACCTCACCACGTCACTTTTGATCCATAGAAGGCAAGAGATAAAGTTCAGAACGTCTTGGTTCGGGTCTCCTGACAACATCAACTTCAAACGGATCTAGCCGCTGATATAGAAGGATTCTCGGGGTTCATGAGTACTTGATGGAAAATTTACGGAGTCTACTTTCAGATGGTTTTGGTTCCACATCAAAATTCCTACCGAGCTTTCAGGAATCTGCAAAACAAGCCACGTACCTCGTCCAGTCCGAGTCTAATTTGGACCGTGGCCCTTGTAATTGTGTCGGGGCTAAACTCAAGGGGTGGACGCCCTAGGGCTAACCCTAAAACATCCCTAATCATATTTATTTAACCGTCATAGTTTAGAGTCGAGTTTTGCTTAGATTATTTCTGTTATTGCAGTTTCGCTGCTAGTTAGGTTTGTGGAACCCTAAATTTGAGTGCTTAATCATTCATATGTAATTGAGTTGCTATCTACCCTGTTCTTACTTGTGTTCTTCGATTCGCATGCAGGGATTAGCCTTCTCAGCAGGATAAACTAGGTAGTACATGGTTGACTACCAGAGGAGACATGGTGCTGCAATTGCATGGTTCAGATCATATTGATCGGAAGCCAGATCGTGCATGTCAAGTTTCCGCCAAATCATGAATTATCAATACCTATCGGAAGATCGGGATCTTAGTTCCTCATCAGGTTCCCCGTCGTAGGGAACACGATCCCCAGCGCAACCTCGATCCCCACCGCCATGACGGTCTCCTCCACGGCGAGGTCCACCTAGAGCATCCCTACATACCTCATCGGGAGGAAGCAAACGGATAGGGAGGAAGTAGCGGTGGTGCCCTTCCCACTAGTCGAGGCCAATACCATCGCCGAGGCGCCCGTCATCTCCATGGACGACGATGGTCACCCAACCTCCCCAACCTCTCCGAAGGTCGCGAGACTCGCCGTCCACGAGCGTCCCAAACCAAAGCTGCGCGTCTGCAGCATGGAGCATGGAGGTAGACATCTCCGGGTCCCCCAACGAGCACGTTGCCGAGGCCCCGTAGGGCACTGCTTGGGAGGCAACTGGTGAATGATCCCATGGCGTCGAGGAAGGGAACCCAGAACGTAGGGCCGTTGGTGTCGGTGATGCTGAGGATGGGAGCCCAGACCTGTAGGCGCGGAGTCCGAGCATCGCGTCGGAGTGATTACCTGCTTGTTTCTCTTGCTTATTTTTTTTTCTTTTCTAGTTTTCAGTTCAGTTTTTCTTTCTTTCAGTTTTTCTTTATTTTAACTTGCATATTTATGGAAAGATATATCCTATATTAATCTATCTTAACAAATATTTTTAATTTTTTTATAACTTTTTAAATGATATGCACAGAATGAGAGGATGTCCCCTCGAGGGATAAAAATTTACCTCCAAGCTGGATTTATTTTGTTTCCCATGGTAGTCCAGGCTTTGCTAGTAACGAGCTAGCGACTCGCTCCCGTCTACCGTGCCAGTGCTCTGATGCGGGTTGGGGCGAGGGGTTCGGTGAGGGCACCACCGTGGAAGCCATCATCGTCGATGCGGCCGTGGGTGGAGCAGGCTCATGGTAGTATGGGACGAGGCGATGGAAGAGAGGAGGAAGAAAACCAGGGAGTCGGGAGCGTGGGAGTGACGCCGTTCGTCCGTGGGCCACTTTCGTTGTGGCTTGGGCCGAGGCGGGCCTCTGTTCGCTTCCGCTCCTCTCTCTAGTTACCGTGCGATGCGGATCGAACGGACGAGCGACGCGCGACGTCCGTCTGACGTCGGGTTCCAGCGAACCCCATATGTTTCCCGGCCGTTCGGGATATTTTGCCGTGGTGGATAAACCCCCCGCGACCGCGAGAGCCGTGCAGGCGAGGTGCCTTCTACTCTGTGTCTCAAGACATTCATACCGTGCCGTGCGCCGCCATCGCCATGGCTCTCCCCCTCGTCCGCCTCCCCTCGCTCCCCGCGGCGCGCCAGCCGCCGCTCCGCCTCCCCAACCCCAAGCACTCCGTTCCACCTCACGGCGGCCGCGTCTCCTTCGCCTGTTCGTCCGGTAGCCGCGCCGCCTTCGCTGCCTGCTGTGCTACCGCCTCGGTGGCCCCGGCGGCGGAGGCGGAGGCGGTGGTGGAAGAGCCCGAGGGGCCGAGGACGCGGCTCATCGCGCAGAACATCCCGTGGGACTGCACGGCGGACGACATGCGCGCTCTCTTCGGGAAGCACGGCTCCGTCGTCGACGTCGAGGTAAATTGTTTGGTCTTTGTTTCCGTCGACTTATCCTTATCCGCTTCATAGAGAAGGAATGAGCGGCGAATTTCGAGTAGCAGTAATTCGTAGTGACCGCCGCAGTACGAAGCAGCGGTACCCCACGGTTGCTGAGGGCATGAGATCCAGTGCCAGAGGATGGCATGAATTTGCACAATAACACAAATGCGTTTAGCGCGTCGATCTGAACACAAATACACCATGGTCCATTTGCCTGCAAGAATAGCCAATTTAGACTTTACACTAGTATTCATTTCAAAGCTGGTTCTGCTCGAGTAGGAGCCAGATATCTGAAGGACTCCAATGGTTCTAGTGAAGTGGATGATGTGTTTCCTTGCCAGCCTCTTCTCGAAGGGTGAACTGAAGAATCTGAGTCATTTTTTTTTACTTAACAATCTAGCAGAAATTTTAGGCAAAAGAATCGGGACTCAGTAGTCCAATGCAAACTGCTGTATTTGCAGCTTCATTTCCATGTTTTAAGCCTTACATGTGAATATCAGGAGGACGTTAACCAGCTGACCTGTCTGTGATGCATTCAAAAATGGATCTTTTTCCATTCTTTAATGATAAATGGCATCATTAGTGATTACTTTTATTGCCTGATTTGCTAGCTCTCGATGTACAATTCAAGCAAAAACAGAGGATTGGCGTTTGTAACCATGGGATCAGAAGAGGAGGCTCTTTCAGCACTCAACAATCTAAATTCGACTGTAAGATCTAGATCGTTCTGGAAGGAATGCCTATATGTAGTTTCTGTGCAAGACATACTCTTACTTATAAATTTATTGTCATCTAACTATCTTTCTACTCATTTTCTCTTGTAGACTCTAAATGATAGAACAATTAAGGTAGACTTTGCTAGATCGAGAAAGAAGCAGTATGTTGTGCCATCAGCTCCCATGCCAAAGCACAGCGTTTTTGTGGGTAATCTGACATGGAGAGTGAGATCTCGCCATCTTCGTGAATTATTTGCATCAACCCCAGGTGTGCAATCAGTTGAAGTTGTCTTCCACACCACAAGTCCGAGGCGATCTGCTGGTTATGGATTTGTTTCCTTTTCCTCAAAAGAGGCAGCAGAGGCTGCCATATCTACCTTTAATGGCACAGTAAGTATTATGAAATGTAGCATATAAACATAATACTGTACAAGTTTTGGTTTGTGTACGGCCCAAATTCTAGTACATGCTTGTGTTTTGATGCTATTTCTGACCTATGAAATATATCACAGGAATTGATGGGAAGATCCATTAATGTGATGTTCAAAGATGACAATGCCAAAAAGAATAAATCTGCTGCACCAAAGGAAGAGGATCTGAAGGCAGAATCATCTGAGCAGAGTGATAGCTAAGCATCAATTGTCATGGGAACACACAGAGAAATTAAATGATTGAAGATTGCTTAACTGAAAATTTCCCAGTAATTATTCCAACTCAGTCCTTAAACTTATTTGTTCAAGTACATTTTCAGCATCATAACAAAAGAAGGCATCTTCTGAAAAAAAAATGAAGCAACATTTTCTCTGGTTGTCATTTCTGATGCCATGTCTGTTTATTTATTTGGATGCTGAAAACTATGTGTTTTTGCCTTATTGCATTGCTTATACTGGTTAGGTTTGTAAACATAAAAACTACCGCCATTTCATATTTTCATTACATTATCTCTCCTGAATTATTAGTTTAGATTTTAGCAAGTGCTTGTGCCATTTTGAGCATTTTAAGGTACCAGTTAGTTATGCAGCATTGTCACTTTGATTGTTGATATGATGGAATGTTGAGTTATAGTTTGGGGATTGTTGACTTAACTATGGTTGTTTGTACCTCCTGAAGATACTGAATTATTGGCCACCACTTTCTGCTAATGGTGACAATTCTTTTTTCGCACAAGGTCTCCCAGCTGCTGGTCAGTTTTGCTCATTCAACGCCTCGTGAGTTCTATATTACAGCGTTGTTTATGCTGTCCACTTGATATGGATGACATATGACATTTGGAGGTCAGCTTTATGCCATGAGCACAAATTATATGTAAGCTTTTCTTGACACCCAAGTTAATTAATTGTAGATAGAGATAAGTCTCAAGGATCTCAGACGTAACCCGATGGATTTAGCGATAATTTGTCCATGGTGAATGTTTGGTGGAAATGTATAAATCACCGGGATAGCTTTAAAGGCTAAAGCTACTGGTATTGTTTTCAGTCTGTACCTGTCTTCGTTTTCACTGTACTATGTGATTGGAAGACATGCCAAGTTAATAAGAGTTAATAAGGTGGTGTTTGGATTTAGGGACTAAATTTTAGATCCTCTTACATCGGATGTTTGGTGCTAATTAAGAGTATTAAACATAGACTAATAATAAAACTAATTGCATAAATGAGAACTAATTTGCGAGACATTTTTTAAACCTTATTAATTAGCATATATTTACTGTAGCATCACATAGACTAATCATGGATTAATTAGGCTTAATAGATTCGTCTCGCGAATTAGGCCCTCATCGTTTGGCTTATTCGGGGAATAAGCCGTACAGCATATTTGCAAACAAAAAATAATTTGTAAATAAAACTTTTATATTGGTGTTCTTAGTGATCTAAAAGCTAAGGCTGAAAAATAAACTTCGATGAAAAAGTCTTAAAATCAACTCTAAATTTAAGGTTAAAAATTCAAATTTTGGCTGATAAGCATAAGTATAAGCGAAACGATAAGGCTGTTAGTCCAGAGCTATGAAATGAGTTTTATCCTTAATCTATGTTTAATACTTCTAATTAGTGTACAAATATTCGATGTGATAGGGATTAAAATATATTTTAGTCCCATCCAAAGACCTTCACATCAGTTCCAAACTATACATCAGTTAAAGAGAGGTTGATGTGCAGTACAGACCTGAAATAGATCATCTAACTTACTGCTATTCTTTGATTTTAAATGATTGGTACGTGAGCCCCATAGGCCGTGGGCCCATATATCAACGACCCAAGTCATAGCAGATGTGAGCCCCACAGGTTGTGGGCCCATATATCAACGATCCACATCAGAGAGCAGCATGTCACAGGGGATCGTTCGATCTCCAGTTTTGTTCGTCCGATCTCCAGTTTTGGATATAAATTTTTATTGCAAATAAAACGAAAAATCTTATTAGTACATGATTAATTAAGTATTAACTATTGTAACTTTAGAAAATAGATTTATTTGCTTTTTTTAAACAGCTTCGGTATAGAATTGTTTTTAAAAATCACATCATTTAATAGTTTATAAAACATACTAATAGAAGAAAATGAAAAAGTTGAAGTTTGGAGTTAAAGAATAAAAGGTGGCCTTAGCGTACACTGGTGTCTGTTTCACGTAGCCGAGCAAGGAGCCACCTGCAGCAGCCTGGCTATCGAATACACGGATACACCCACTGTGAAACGGACTAATACCTCCATCTTTTTAAGTAAGAACCTAGAATTACTGTTGAACGGACTACTATCTCTATCTCATAATATAAGAATCTAGAATGTTTTCTAGCTTATCCAAATTCATAGTACTAGAAAATCATCCATTCAAGGTTTTTATATTCTAAAATGGAGGCAGTAGTAATTTTGATTACAAGCAGTGTGAAGAAACATCCCTGAGCAATATTGAATGCAGTAATGCAGTACTCACCCCGTTTTAAAAAACTAATTTAGTATAGAATATGACCTATCTTAGAACAATGAATTTGGACAAATATTTATCTATATTCCTTGTTTGGAGCTTATCCAAATTTGTTATTGTAGGATAGGTCACATTTCATTTTAGATTAAGTTTTTTCTGGTTAGAGGGAGTACTACTGGTACTCACTTGACGAATATATTGCTTTTTTTATTTGAAGAATCAGTTATTGTCCGGTCCTCCGTCCCCATCTGTCTATTCTTAGCTCTGAAATTATCCTCTTTAATAATATGATAACCTTGTACTAGCTTGTTGATTGTGGATGTTTAGGTCCATTCTTTTTTAGTGGATTTATGTTGGTTCTAAAGATACGCTGAACCTCTCTCTTAACCTGGACCTAGTCCTAATAAAGACTAGCAAAGCGCAAACTCTGAGTTATCCATTTCGCTGCATTTACCTTGACGGCGTGGACCTGAAACGCTAAACGCATGAGCAAACGTGTACGAAACTCCTTTGGTCAATTGCTGGATTATCCATCTGAAACTCCTTTTGTTTTCGCCGGGCCACCCGTATCACCGTATGAAACTCCTGCATCCGTCGCCTTCATTCGCACCGCTGATTCCGTACTCTTTTGGCCGCAGACCAAACATAGTGGATTAGTGGACGCTTTTGTGTTGAGAATACCGTGCCGGTCCTTGCGAAAGCACATGTAACGCCTAGGAAAGCAAGAAACAGAAGCAATCTCCTTGTCTTGTGTGCGAGAACGAGGCCAGTGCGTTGTCCTCGCACTAAGCGACCGCCTCGCCGCCGATCCTTCCATGCGACGCCACACCGAAACCGAACCGAAACTATCTATTAATCTTTCAACAGGTTTTTTAAAGCTCCAAATCTTCACAGAATTTCCAATTAATGAATACAGACCTATTTTATTTTAAATGAAAAAAAATATAAACATATCAAAATCATAAATCTAAAAAATTAATTGTAAAATCTAATGTTGGTAAACTATAATAGATGAGTTTATTGTAAGGGTTATATAACGAAGTATAACTATAAGTTAAATCTACATAAACACAAATCTCATATAAAATCTCACCAACGAAGCATCAAAAGAAGGGAATTCAATAATCTGTCGCAAATGAAAAAACCAGAAACCGAACCGAATAAGCGCAAGCAAACCAAGTGGAAATCCCACGTCGCGTTAACCTTCTCGCCCGCGGTTTCTTCCCTTCCTCGCGGAAGCCACTGTTCCTTCCGCCACGCTTCAAGCAACCGCTCACCTCCTCCTCCCCCCACCACTCTCACCAACCACACCCCCCCAAAACCAGGCGCCTTCTGGTGCTCTGACGCGCGTGGATGCCGCGGCGGACGGCGAGGCGGACGGCGAGCAGCGCGGCTGCGGCGCCGGGCGGCGGTCTGGAGTGGGAGCTGGAGCGGGAGATGGTGCTGATGGCGGCGACCGGCGGCGAACACCAGAAGCAGCAGCCGGCGCGGCGCGCGTTCGCCGCCGACCTGCTCCAGAACTGCGACCTGCCGCCACCCGCGAAGCTCTTCGGCCCGCTCCCCAGGTAGGCGGCGCGTTCCCATCTTCTCTCACACACGATCGATGCCCGTGGAATTCGCGAGATCGAGTGGGCATTGCTTAGAGCGGCGCGTTGGTTTGTTTTCTTTTTTGTTTGTTGATGTGGAGGTTGGGGAACGCGGCGGCGGGGACGAGCCCGGATCGGAAGGGTGGAGACGGCGAAGGCGGTGACGGCGGCGACCGCCTGATGCGTGCGCTGCGGCTGTCGCAGTCGCGGGCGCGGGAGGCGGAGGAGAAGCTGGCGGCGGCCGGCGCGAGCAACGGCGAGCTATCGGCGCTGCTGGTGCGGGACTCGATGGTGCTGTCGGCGCACCGCCGGTGGGTCATGATGCTGGAGGCCGAGAATTCCGGGCTCAGAGGAGCAGCAGGATTCGCCGGCTCGGCCAAGGAAGGCGTCGGCGAGGAGGAGGAGGAGGAGGAGGACGGCGGCGGCGCCCAGCGCGGGGCCGCCGCGTGGTGGCTCGCGCTCGCCGTCTGCGTCGGCATTGCTGGCATCGGCCTCGCCATGGGCAAGCTCCTCCTCTGAAAACTAACCGTTTCTTCACGTTTTATTAAGGGGAAACTGCACATTGGAGGATCAGATCAGACATCAAGAAAATCCATCGTGCTACGAAAATTCTGCACAAAAAATGTTGCTAGCATCTGGAACATTTCGATGATTAGGAATCACTTGTAAATGATATGATGAACAGAGAGTGGGTGATGACTGATGAGAACTGTAGAAACTAGGATAAACTGTTTGCAGAAGCAAGTTGGGTTGTGACTGGTTGGTTGTGAAGTTTGTGTAGATAGGATTATCATCACGCAAAATTGGCATCATTTCTATTCCTAAAGAGAAGCTTGGATGATGGGGGAATGGGCTGGAAGATGCGGTATCTATCGCTGCACGCTACCACGATTCACGACTGCGTGTAGGATACACTTTGAAGGGAGTAGTAATACCTTGTTTGAAGGGAGTATATTGTTAGGATAATCCGGAGCATTCTATAGAATATTCAGTACTCCCTCCATCCCACAACTTCAGTACAAATTATGTCTTTACTATATACTTATAAAATGTGATTTTTACCACTAAGCTACCAATGACTACCTCTTAGTTTTATTATCATGTCAACTAAACCAGGTCCACACCCCACCTGCTTGAGAAGGCAAATAGATGTGTCAGTGACCAAAGCTCCTCACCCACTCGAGGATGCAAAATAAACCCTTCTACCGTTGGGATAGAGGGAGTAGCTCAGCAGAGTATCGTTGCTTTGATTTTCTTGATGGTTGTTTCTCTACTACTTAAAAGTCTCTACTACTCATGCGGCCAAGTATTTCTATTACTTAAAAATTGGAGTCATCGGGCCTTTCTTCACCTCGTCCAAAGCACGAACCACCATCCATCCAAATAAACTAGAAACAAATCAAACGACAAGAAAATGTAAAGTATCTACACTCACAACCCATCCTCAAGTCTTATGGACCTTATCCGTTATAATACGAGGGTATATTATTTTAAAACTAAACCAGTAGAAGAGCTACCAATTATATTTTAATTAAACAGGAGTAAAAACCCGAGACGGATTACAGAAAAAGAAAAACAACCTCTCAACAAGAGGAGATTCGTCAAGTCCCTCAACCGCGGCCGGTACAACCACACAGCACACGGAGCATCACACAACTCTAGCCAAACTACCAACGAAAACAACGGCGGAACCCAAAGGCAAACACCGATGTCGAGATGCTGAAGAAGCGGCAAAGCTTTGACATCGCAAGGCACGTGTTATCGTTGTCGAGCTTGCCGCCCATCGACCCAGCAGCTCCGACTCCATAGCGATCGCGTTGTTGTTGGCAAAGGCACCGCCAAAACGAGCAAGACAACACCAAGTTCACACTTTGGACATCAGCTTAAGCCCCTGAAGCGCCAAAACCTGCACCAGCAAACACCAACAACCCTAGAAAGCAACTGCAGAAGTTATCGTTGCCAAGCTTCGTCACACCCCAACAACGTAGCAACTCCGACTCCACCCGACAGAGACAAACGAAGGAAGCTAGATGCCACCAAAACAAGAAAGGAGCCAAAAAAGCGAAGGCCTCACCAAACACCTAGGCATCTAGTGCTTCGAGCTGATACGGTAGTACACCAATAACAATCGATGCATGGGTAAGTTTCTCCAAAACGACGCCCCCATGGAGGATACGACGTGAAACACCGCCACCGCCCGTCCGGAAATCCAGATCAAGGTTTTCACCTGGAGATTAGTAGTGACGGAGAAAAACACCATAACAACGCCTCCAAGAAAGGAACGACACCATAGGGTGTCGCCGTCGTCACGCCAGCCAAAGGCTAAGCAAGGCTTTCGCCAACGATTTCCATCTAGTGCCACTACCAGCCCACACAACAACCGTCGTCGAACCACCACATCATCTCTCCGACCACCACCGCTGCCGACCTGCGCCGCCATTCCCGGCGGTCTAGGTGACCATGCGCGACCCTTCCTTCCGCAGGTCACCGCTGGCCTCCTTGTGTCCCCGGCCACAGCCTCACGCCGCGCCAGCCATGCCCCGTCACTCCGGCCCGCCGGTCGTCTCCTTGCACACCACCGGCCGTCGCCTCTCACGCTGTCAGCCGCGCGGCCTCCAGCACCTACCGACGGCCGTTGTACAAGCTGACGTAGTGTCACACCCCGATCCGGCACCGCCGTACAACGGCACCTGACAGGAGCGTGTCGTAGGAAAACGGCGCGAACCGCTTCCTACGAAACCGCGATATCGGTACCAGTCCCAGGACATAGCGCTGGTACCCACGGTGACAATTATGAATCATTACAGTCCTTAATTTAAATATGGGACTTATTTACCTTGACTTAAGTTGCAACTCTCGGGAGGACCCAAGAATGCAACAGATGACGCGGAAGCAGCAACATCAGAGACAGAGGCAGCGGAAACCAACGAACTAACACCCAACACCACAGGCAACAGCAGGGAACTAGGACGAAACCCTAATCTTCACTTCGGCTTCACCTTCAGAGCTGGCAGAACTATATATATATAGAAAGCAAGGGTGAGTACTTACGTACTCAGCAAGCCAGGGAAACTTAAGTGGTTAATGCAAGCTTCAAGGAGAGGTTGTTTATTTAGCAAGGCAGTTTTATTTTCAAGGTTTGAACAATCTAAGTGTGTGCTTGTCCACAACCAGAGCGAGACAAGTCTCAGCTCGGTCGGGAGTGAGAGGTAATAAATTGATTTTCATGTTTGCACAACTCCCAGAGTTGGCCTAAAAGTTGGTTTCCCAAACCGAACCAATTATCCAATCTTCCCAAGATATGTGGTCCCCAAACGACCAATTATTTCCAGGGACTCTCTGTCACGTTGTCTCCCTAACAACCAATTAGGGACTCCCTGTCCCGCTGTCTCCCTGACAGCCAATTGCTTCCCAAGCATCAAGTTTCCCAAACCATTATCATCTCTTTTCAAAGCATGGTAAAACAAAAACTACGCTAAGGAATCACCTCACATCCGCCCATAACCGTGGGCACGGCTGTTCGAACAGTTTAGTAACCTCTGCAGAGGGGGTACACTTTACCCACACGACGTTACTAGCCTGGGTCACCCAGCCCGTGCAGAACAGCCACGTCTGGTGACTTTGAGGCTTTCACGACAAGGCATTTCCAAAGCCGACACAAGGTTACCATATGCCAACGGGAGGGGTCATCCGGACCGACAACAGGTTAGGTCCCAGACCATACTGTGCCAGGAAGCCCAGGGGTCCTCCCCGACACCACCCCGGCGAATCCACTTGTCCCTTGGCATCAAGGCTTCCTTGGCCTAGCTAATTACTCAGCCAAGGGTGTCCCATTTCACCCATGTGGTCGCACTGATTATATGCTCGGATGTAATTCCGAAGGAATCGGTCCTTAAAGGCGACCGCACAAGCATCCCGTCCAGGAATGGCCTTGTGTCGCGAGTTTCATTTTTAAAACTCATTTTTCTTGCACAAGGCACCGACCCAGGCGTCGGGTTTTTCAATACTTTTGTAAATCAAGTTTTACCCGAGATGTTCTCATATTTTAAGTTTGAAGGCGACAGCGATACTCGTACAGAGTGCACGAATAACGAGGCGCAACGAAGATGGTTACAAGGGAAACATGATGAAGCAATTAACAAAGGGAAGGATTAAATGCAGCAAGTTAGGTAGGCCCACCGATCTGCCTGGCAGACGGGGCAAACAGTTCACGTGGAATCCTATCAATGCATAAATATTTTGCAAACAATATAATTAAATTTAAATATAGGCTCAAGATGTTCAAGGGTGGCTTGCCTTGCTCAGGGCCTTAATCTTCGCGAATCTTCGAGAAATCCTCGCTTGACGAAAAATCCGGTAACCGCAACTAGGCGCAAACAATCAAAAACCTAAACAAATATCCTATTTAGACTAAATAATAGTGCCATAAGATAGATCACAATTTAACGGAATTTTCGGAGGTGGAACGGGGTCAATCGGAGTTGCGGACTAAAAGATATGAATTTCGGAAGTTAAATTGGAGACATCGGATCAAGGGAACGATTTACGGAAATGTCCGGAGTATAGGAAAAAGATATATGGACAAGGAAAAGATTTATTTGAACTTCCGGAGCAGGGAAAGTAAATCATGGAATTTCTGGACAAGGAAAAGTATTTATTTATTTTATTGGAATCAAAGAAATGATTTATGGAGTTTATTGGAATTTTTTGGAATAAAGGAATGGAATTATTGAATTTATGGAAAAGAAACATTCTCAAAAATATTTCTTACTCTCGCTGACTGGTGGGGCCAACCAATGGCGAAGGGGGTTAGATGGACTTCGGTCCATGGGTGACTGTTTTGGGTAGAGGGAGGAATGAGGGACCCACGATGGACTTCGTTTCATGGGTGGTTGGCTTGTCGTGAGGGGTAAGGAGTAGACGTTTGGTTTATGGGCTATTGGCACAGAGGGAGGGAAGACAGACCTTGGTTCATGGCAATGGGCTTGCAGTTAGGGAGTAAATATGGACCTTTGTTTCAAAGTAGCTAGCCTGCTAGCAGGGACTAGGAATGGACTTTCGAAATCTATCCAACCGGACGGCCCAAAGGAGTATAGGGATGCAGTCTAGACTTTTGTAGGATGTTTTTACCAGTCAAAGGGGGCCCGCAGAGAGAGAATCAAGGAGTGGGTCCCACCGTGGGTCCCACCTCCTTTCTTTCCTTTTCTCTTTCTTTTTTTTTCTCTTTCTCCTCTCTTCTTCTTCCTTCCTGCTCCTTCTTCTCTGTTTCTTTTCTTTCTCTCTTCTCTGTCTTCTTTCCTTTCTCTGCTGCTCGCCGGATGGAGAGAGGCGGCCGGGACGGCTAGGGCGCGGCCGGCGTGGCGCGGCACGGCCGGGCGCGGCGCGCGGCAGAGGTCGCCGGTGGCCAAGGGCGGTGAGGAGGCGGCGGTGAACCGAGAGGGATGGGGAGGCAGCCAATGCGCGCGGCACGGCCGGGCGCGGCACGGCGCGACCGGGCGGCGCGGCACTGTGCGGCCGGGCGGCGGACGGAGGCGAGGCGGGGGCAGCGCGCGGCGCGGCCGGGCACAGCAGCCAGGGGCGCCGGCGAGAGGAGAAGAGGGGAGCGGGGGAAGAGATGGGGCGGTGGTCGCGGCGGCGCTCTGGGGAGAGGGGTTGGGCGCGGCCGCAGCGAGGCTGCGCGCGGGTCGCAGCGGTGGCGGGTGGGGCGGTCACCGGGAGAGGGAGGTGCGCGAGGTTGGGGATGCCGGTGGCGGAGACGGCCGTGGCGGCGTGCAGGCAGGCGCAGTAGCGTGCGGGCAGGCGCGGCGGCGTGCAGGCAGGCACGGCGCGAGAGGAGTAGAGGAGGCCGGCGCGCGGGGTGTGCGGCTTATATAGGCGCCGTGTGAAGCTTCTAGGAGAAGGAAAAGCACGGGCGCGGTCAAGGTGGGGGCGACGGATGCACGGGAGCGGCGTCAGCGGCGCTGTTCTGTGCGCGGCGCCAGCGAAGGGAGCTAGGCTAGAGGAAAAAGAGAAAGTGGAGGAGAGAAAGGGAGCTTCCTCCAAGCCATTTTGGGAGGAAGGAGAGAGAAGGAGGAAGAGCTCTGCCTCCCGGTTTTTGGATGGGAGCGGCGTGGGTGGCAGGGCGTCACGGTGACGCCGGCGGCAGGCGGCTGGCGCGGCAGTCGGCAGGAGGCGCAGCCCGGCAGTCGGCCGGTTTGAATCAGCGCGGGCGGCAAGCCAAAATCCGGCGAGAGAGGGAAAATAAGCAGGAGAGAGAGAGTTGCGGGAGAGAGAGAGAAAGAGATGACGGAGAGAGGGTGAAGGCTGCGGGAGAGAGAGGAAACAGGCCGGGGAGGAGAAGTGGACCGGCGGGAGGGGTTGGGCCGAGCCTGGGACAGCCCAGCGAGAGGGAGAGAGAGAGGGAGTTCGACTGGGCCGAGGGGGAAGGAGATGGCCCAGGCTGCAGGTGAGAGGAGGAGGTTGGTTTGGGCTGAGAGAGAAAGAGAGACACTTTAGACTTTAGCTGACAATTACTGATAAGAAAAATAAG
The DNA here is from genome assembly GCA_000573905.2 of Oryza punctata. Lineage (NCBI taxonomy): Eukaryota > Viridiplantae > Streptophyta > Magnoliopsida > Poales > Poaceae > Oryza > Oryza punctata. The sequence continues at coordinate 26,182,190 of CM002495.2, read as the reverse complement.
GAGCATTTGGTGTCGGATTTGAATTCAAATTACATATTTGAACTCGAAAAAATACGACGGAGTCAAAGAGGGGATTCACAATAGGAATTTGATATTTTTATATTTGAGAGAAGTATTTGGCGAGAATTCAAGGGAGAGAAAGATCAAATTCGGAATTGATTTATAAGTGGAATTTCGAGGAGGCAATTTTTGATATCGAGTAGAGGGATTTAAACTGAGATCTACGGCACAACTTAGACTCAACATTCAAAGAGCGAAATTTTTCATATATAGGATTTTTGTAAATTAGCTTTTTAACGCCACCCGAAAATCGGGGCGTTACACGTAGCACGCGTGGCGTAAGGCGTTCGGGACGGAGATGGGTGGGTGCAACCGCCGGAGAATGCCCTCCCCCCCGCCATCGCCGCCGCTGCATCCCTCTTCGGAACCCTAGTGACCGGTTGTCCCCAGCACCCGCCAACGGGCCATCGTTACCGCTGGCTCCGACTAGATCTGGCAGGAGACGCTAGATCGCCATGGAGGCTAGCCTCGAACTCCTCCGCGCGCGCCACCGGACGCCGGAGCCTACTCCTGAACAGAGCTACCGATTCTCCTTCTTTGCTGCCCGGCGTCGCGGCGGCCATCCCCGAGGCACGGGCTCCGGCCTCAGGATCGTCGGGGGGAGAGGGAAGGCCCCGCCGCCGCCGTCCTTGCAGCCACGCGGTTTTCCGGTGGCTTGCTTGGGCGGCGGCGAGGCGGAGAAGGGACGAGGTGGTGGGTGGCGGCGGGGGAGGGAGACGCCGCCCGTGCCGCCCAACCCTAGGGCGACGTGGCACACGGGTATATTATTAATGAGAAAATAGGAAGGGGCTAGACAAAGAAATAAATCCGAAAAGACTTGGTGGATATTAGAGCTGTATTCGAGTAATTGTTATTTCGATGATTAGGAATCACCCGTATATATGAAGAGAGAGTTGAGGGTGAAATATGTAGAAAGAAACTAGGAAGCACAATTGCAGAAAAGTGAGTTGTTGTGGTTGGTGGTGACGTTTGTGTAGATAGGATCATCATCAGGCAAAATTGGCATCATTTTTATTCCTGAACCCATCGCTGATTCGCTGGACGCTACCACGACTGCGTGTAGCCGTGTAGGATACATTTTGAAGTCGCATGCTGTTTGGATAATCCGAAGTCTTCAATGGAACATTCAATAGGTTATATCTGCTTATCTTGTTCATAGGATCCTAGAACCGTAATTTCATGAGCGATGTGCGATGTTAGCACTGAGATTTGCTGGTTTGAACTTCTGATGTTCGCCGGTGGTTGTAAGGCCTATAGGACCATAGGGGGCCAATCTACAGATGACTTTTTGATCTTCTCCGGTGGCTGCAAAAGCAGCTCCAGCGTACGGTGAAATGGACACATGTGAGAGTCGGCTGTTAGTGGTTAGAGGGAAAATTGACCTCCGTCGAATAGTCGATCTTAATCAATTAGAAAACTATTCGTTACTTTCTCCACCCTAAAATATAATATATTTTGATTGAATGTGATACAATATTTAGATTTATAGTATTATGTATCTCATTTAAGTACAATCTTTTATATTTTAGAATAGAGGAACTACATGTGATTGTTATTTCTTCATTAGTTTGTGCGACGGAGGCCAGACACTGCTAATTGTACATGGTCCCACAAGATCGATGTAAGTGCCGAACCAAAGTAAGGTTTGCTTTCGTGCACGGCACCGGTCGAACGCAGAGGACAGATGCCTATAGGGAATCCACTGATTTGATCATCATCTTGTTTGGCATGTTGGGCCGGACCCGTCAGGTCATGGGCCAAGCCGATGGTAGGTCGTACCAGCCCGGCCTGGCGCGGCCTAGTCACCTCGGCTAGCACAATGCGAAGGCTGGGCTTTCTGTGCCCTGTAAACGGCCCATTCTTCTCGTCTCTTCGGCCTTGAGCTCTCGAGGTTCCCTTAAATTATTTTCCGTTTGCCTTTTCAGTTCCCTTATTCTACATTTGGTCAATTGGCTGTTTTATATATTTTTGAGAAAAAAGTGAGGAATTGCTTCGTTCGTGCTATTATAGTTCTCTTGATCCTTCTTGATATATAAATCCGGACCACCAGAAAAAAAAAGAAAAAGAAAATAAAAAGTGAGGAATTGGATTCTGCATCGACCAATCTCCTCTGATCCTTTTCTATATACAAAGGGCAGGCAGTGGTAGGTGGCACCGGCTCCCCTTGCTTTGGCAGCTTGGCTGCACCTTGGCAGTCAAAGCGATGCCATGGCCAAGGCTAATAACTCGATTCCAGACTTTCAGTAGCTGCATATCAGGTTCTTTGATTTTTTTTCTCCTATTTCTTCTAAAGCTGCGGTGTTTTGAACCTTCTTCTCGGCATTGCTGCATTCTTTATATGAAACGAATCCTGTGCACGTAACTTTTGATCACTCACTTAACATATCAATTAATAAATATTATCGAAATTCTTTAAAGAACTTGTACATGTACTTCTAATAATATTATACATATCTATAAAATCTCATCTTTAAATTCACCATATATGTAGAGAGGGAAAAAGATAAAATTTTGATAAATTTATACTCTTAAAATTATCTCATATTATTGTATGGCTAAAATATAATGAATGCGAAGCTGAGACTTAACACACATATAGTACCATTTGAGTTCATGTACATTTTTTTTATTGAATTTTCAATAATATTTGTATTAGTTAGGTGTGCACATCAAAGTTTATATGCACAAGGTACGATCCCTTCTTGCTAGATAGAAAACTCACATACGTACATTTGGTTTTGTGAAAATAACTGAAGGTTGATATGGATCTAGAAGATGTGTGAATTATGTGTGCTTCGTGTAAAGTATAATATATTTGGATTATGTATCAGTGTGTCACTATCAACCATGCATGTCGAATGTACTTATATATGTACATAAACAATGGAGGAGCAATTTGCGCCCCCATGAACTATTAATCTGACTGGAGAGTACTTATAAAAACAGCCCATATTAGTTCATGGCTTACGTGTTCCATAAGCACTAACCCAGACTCATTCTTCTGACGACGTGCAACTGCAATTCTTACATTGACTTCCACATTTCCTCCCTTCCCAAGCTTCAAGGACGGTCAACAAGAGGGTATCACTGAAAAAAAAAAACTAAAAATATTATTGGCAATTTGGCATGCAACTAACATGTGTAGCTAGCACAGTAGCAGAGGCCTTATACAAATTCAACTGGGTAAAATTATTGCCAAGCAACTAACATGTGACTGTGAGTGCCACTGTAGCGCGCAGGGGCCTTTCAAAATAATTCTACAGTGCCATGTTCTTTCTTCAAAATTCTTCGGTGCTAAACTTATGCAACAAATGGTTCTTTCAGGGGTGGGAAAAAGGAAACAGGGTGTACGGTACAGCCAGTGAACAATCCAAAATGTTCTTCTCTCTGAAACTAGTATTTTTTAAAACATATTCTTCTCTTGAATCATTTCATGATCCTTACAAAATTATTCGGCTCCTGATTATCAAGAGACAGACATAAACCTAACCTGCTGAGCTCTCTACAGCAGATGCGTTGGCACTGTTTACATACACCCACTGCCGGCTATGATGTTATCAGACGGCAGCTCCTTCCTTTCGGTCAATGCATTAGGTGAAAACCGAGTCTTACATATGTATGATATCCCATAGAGATTGCAGGAGAGCAGAATCGAACAAAATGATTAGGTCAATATGCCATATGTTGTCCATGTGCAGCACGCCAAGTCTTTAATCTGGAAGCTAAAATTAACTGCGCCATTAGCAAAAGATCACTTTATTAACCTAGCAAACGGCAAGGTCAAAAGCTCTTTGCAAAAAACGAGAAATATATATAGCTTTTCAATCGCCTCTCTTCTTTTTGACAAATGAGTGAGCTAGCACTAATGTTCTTCCTGCTTCGATTACTATATGTATGTGAGGCCAGGCTGCCTTCCATTTGTTGCTCAGCCACTACAGGCGGCTAAAGAAACAATTTACATGCATGGTGTTAAATTTTGGCAAATGGCATCAGTTACCTAACCACTCCTTGTTCTGCCCTTAATTTAATTTAATCTCTAGTTTAATTGAGCTTTCTGTAAGTTCAGTAAGTAAAGTAGTACAAGGACAGGCAGGGCAGAAGTATTCGTTGGACCATGCATGTATTAATAAGCTGCAGTGCCGGTATGAGTATTGAGTAGATATATAGCAATTCGATCTTCTGAACCTTTCTCTTTTGTGCAATGTGCGTGGAGAAAAAAGAAATGCATGGCTGTGCTTGATAACGACCATTGACGATGACCCACCTACCGTGCATGAACAATCGCGGAAATAGAGGACAATCGGTGATAAGGTAGACACCCTTGCAGGGACCACGACTCCGAACAACACTTGGTAATGAGATCTCCGGTCTATATATTTCAATGAACAGTATTGCAGGTGCAGTAAATGGTTTTTTCCTTGAGTGGATATATCCTCTTTCTTTATGTGTCTAAAAGATTATGACTTTTTTAAAAAATAAAAATACTAATATAAATTAATATGTAATATATCACTCTATAAATATTAGATATGCAAATTCAATTTGACATGTATAATTAGAAAAAAAACAAATTTAATTCTGAATGACACTTGTGTTCAAAGCCAAATTTGTTATTCTTGTTTTTACTTGTATAAGATGAATTTAAATTTCTTAGAGTGATATATTATATATTGATCAATCTTTTTTCTTTTAGTTTCTTTATATCTTTTAGGTGATGTGTAAAAGAAAAACGAGAGAGCGTCCCTCAAAAGACGAAAAAACTTTCCATTAGGACCGCGATGGACATGTGTAGAAAGAAAACGGCCTCAGCATTTTTCGGGTAATTGATTCCTCATCTGAAAGATCTGAATGAATAATGATTAGGATTTCTGGAGGAAAATGGAGAACCGGCGAGCAGAAAATGAGTGAAAAGGAACACAAACGCTGACCAGCTCCTGCCGTGTGTAAAACTGCGACCTGTCCAACAAAGCGGCCGGCCGCGTCGTCCAAACTCCAAAGACTGATCGTTCATCCGTCACAAGTTGCCAACCATGCGGTGAAATGGTGATGGTTCTCTATAAAAGGAGACCCTTCCAACCTCACCCCGTCAATCGTGCAGCGAGACACCGATAGCTAGCTAACTAATCTTCCCCTTCGTCTCCGGCATTATTCCACTTGGACGAACACTAGCTAGCCGGCCGGCCATGGCCTCTTCTTCCGTTCTGATCAAGCTGCTCGTCGTCGTCGGCTGCGCCGCCGCGGCCTCCGCGGCGACGCTCACCGTGGGTGGTGCGTCGGGGTGGACGACCAATCAGGACTACGTTACTTGGGCAAATGGCAACACCTTCGCGGTTGGAGACAAGCTCGGTGAGTCATTGCTGTCTTTTGGCATAATCGATCTGGTAGTAGTGATCAGAATGTTTGGAATTTCAGGCTGGAATTTATTCATATTTTTGTTAGAATTTCTTGTTTCATGCTTTTCCATACATCAAAAGAGAAACAAAAGGGTAGAAATTTCTTGGAGGGAGCAGCACATAACTATATATTATTTTTTTTTGCCGGATCGGCCGAAGAAGGGCCGACCAAATTTCATTAAGATTGAGGGTATGTACAAATTTGCAAACTTGTGAATTTCGACAAGAAGTTGTCGAAACCGAATGGAGATTGCTATTCAAACAATCTCCCGAAAACAGAAAAATGTGCTACGGTTTGGCTGTTACTCTCTCAAATCCTTAAAAACTCCAGCTTCATTCCAGATTGGTTTGGCTGTTTTCTCATGATTCTTGAACAAGCGTGCATTCCTTTCCTTCCACATAAGTGTACTAATTAATAGTACTACTAGTAACTAATCAAGCATAATTGGTAATTTCCATTTTCAGTGTTCAACTTCGCGAGCGGGGCGCACACGGTGACGGAGGTGAGCAAGAGCGGGTACGACAGCTGCGCCGCCGGCAGCAACCAGATCAGCGAGACCAGCACCGGCCCAGCCACCATCGACCTCACCGCCGGCCAGCACTACTACATCTGCACCATCGGCACCCACTGCACCAACGGCATGAAGCTGGCCATCAACGTCGGCAGTGGCTCCGGCTCCGGCTCCGGCACGCCGCCCAGCACCACCCCAGGCAGCGGCACGCCGCCCGCCACCCCTTCTTCCCCCTCCAAGCCGACCGGCGGCGCGTCCGCCGGCCTGCAGGCCAGCGCCGTCGTCGCAGCCGCCGCCGGCGTCCTCGTCAAGCTCGCCCTCTTCTGATCCGGGCCCACCTGCCAGGGTAGAGGCAGTGCATGATTCTTGTTCTTGATCATTTCGTCTGACGGCCGGCATATGCATGAGTGAGAGAGATGAGTGGTTTGCTAGCTAGCTAGATGATGATGATGGGGTTGTTGTTCCGTTCCATCGTGTACTTAGTACTGTAATTACGAGCTGTACTGTGATTTGTTTTTTCATCTCCATGGATTTGTATAATTTTCCTCTGAATTTTATCATCTGCATATTGATCGAGCACTTTATATCACTCTATGTCACCGTGGTTAAAGCATAATCTTCCAAAAAAAACGGTTGTTAAAGTGATAGTTAACGGATTGGTCATGTTGAGCAATGCATGAGCTAAGCTAAGCTTAGTTTAATTAGGCTGATCACTGTAGAAAGAATGGGACCAGACTGACCTAAAAGGAGAGCAATGAGAGTTTGAGACGACTACTAGGACACTAGTCTAGAGGAAAAGAATAGAATAACAGATCGAAAGGCAGGTCCGCAGGTAGTGCGTCGTTTTCAGAGAAGGAATACCTCACATTTCTGCTTCTGTTTAGAACAAAAGTTTCCTGCTTCAACACCTGCTCCGGAGGTAAGAGTCAGACGGTAAGCTAGGTAACAAAGTTCTCTGACGCTAATTAGCCGTGCTTACCTTTGAAAATGAGCAACCGAATCTGTCATGTCAGTGACTGATTGTCTTGGCAAAACGGGTGCAACCGGGTAAGGAGACGACGACGACGACAGTGGAAACGGCGGATTCAATTTCTTGATTTCTTCAGTCATGGTGGGAGTAGGTTGGGGTTGGTGAGGGGGAATACACCTTTCAATCTCAAAGCATCAAGGCGGCGTGTATAGATGACTAGATGAGTGTGTGCCAGCCGCCTCAGACTCCTTGAACACAAGGAAATAATTAAAGAAAAGGGTTGAGACAATGAGACCGACCGTGATTTGGAGTATATCACCGTTCCAGAGTATCTGTCATTGTCATACAATTTTGGGATATTAATTAATTTGTTAACGAGAAGATCAGAACATGTTTGTTGCAAATTTTTTCAGGTCTCTTTACCGACTTGGTAGACCGCAGTGAGAGCTCCAATAAAGAAAAAAAAACTCAAAACTAAGTTGACTCGTGTAAAAATAGTCTCAACTCAACTTGACTCGGTGCTATAATGAGTTGAGTTGCGTTTGAACTTTTGCTTCGTTTACTAATATGTGTTCACTATTTCGGAACATATAAATATTTTAGTGACAAGAGAGACAAGGAGGGGGTTGTGATATCAGAAACTTTGAACAATAATTATAGTCAAAATTTGAACAGTTTACTTTAATGATGTTTTTTATCAAGTTTTTTTAGATAATGGAATAAAATCCTGGCCTTTGCTAAAAAAGCTGCAGCTAATTATTACACAAAATCACACAAACTAGCACACAAAAACAAGTCTTAAAAACACACTCAAGACAAAGGCCCATTGATCATTGAATCCTACTGGTGAACCTCCAATCAAAGTTGGTAAAAAGCTGCATGACTATTGACTCAAGTAGTCGACATGCAGATTTTATTAGCTTGATATTCTCATCACACTTTTGTAGTTAAGCCCAAAATCGGAACCAGTGCGTTGCCCTGAAAAGGACATGCATATAGGATACAGACGGAGATTTATCAAAAACCATATCATTTCTACTTAACCATAGAGTTCAATATATAGCAGATGTTCCTACAAGAATGAGTTTTTTTCCTTTATCAATACCCACAAGCCAATTTCCAAAGATATGAGAAATACTATGTGAAACTCTAGATCTAAATGCCACTTTTAAACCTGAGTTTTGAAACTCTAGATCTGAAATTGTGAGACCTACTATGCATACATCGCCCAAGGTTGCACAACACAACCCTTACGAGTGTAAACACGACGGGTCACTGGTAAATCTACGATTCAAAATTATCTTTTTAACATGTACTCACTCTGCTCTAAATTACAAATCATTTTAGGTTTGTCAAAGTAAAGTTTTTCAAGTTTAACGAATTTTACAGGAAAAATATATCTATATTTTTAATACGAAACAAATATACTATAAAAATATATTCAATAAAACTAATTTTATATTATAGATATTGTTATGTTTTCCAATAAATTTAATTAAATTTATAAAAGTTCAAATTAGGACAAATGTGACGGACTATATCGATCAGATGAAAAAAAATTGAGATAAAAATATACTCCCTACGTTTCATATTATAAGTTATTTGACTTTTTTAACTAAGTTTATAGAAAAAATAGCTACATCTAAAATATTAAATTAGTTTCATGTAATGTAATATTGAATATTGTTAAAGATAATATATTTGTTTTGGATTAAAAATACTAACACATTTTTCTATAAATTTGAAATTTGACTAGAAAAAAGTCAAACGACTTATAATATGAAACAGAGGGAATATCAAATAAGATAGTACTCCCTCCTTCCCAAATTGATCATCACATAACAAAAATAAAAAAAAATTAAATCAATCATCATATAACCGCATGGATATGGATTTGATCGGAGTGCAATTAATACAGCATATGAGAATGTGGTGCATGCTAATTGCGTATTATGTTCTAATCGATACATGCATTATGGGAGAATGTATGTATATTGTGCATAACGTTTTGATCGGTTCGATTTAAATAATTTTTGATTTTAGTACGCTAATATAACATTATATAATTATCAATTTAGGACGGTGGAGTTGCTACCATTGACTACTCCGGCTGAATTGACAAGCGTGGATATCCTCGCGTTTCCTTGGTGCGCGCTGGAATTCTGCGTGAATATCATAATTCCGTTGAACGGGTCTTCGCGTGCTGGAAATTGCGCGGCTGTTGGCGTTGGCGTCGCTTTTGTGGTTTTGACAACGACCAGTCGACCATTCACGACGACCCACCTACCATGCTGCATGCTGTCCATGCATAATCTCGACCATCCCAAATTCCCAATCCCTGAACACACCTGCTCCGCACACATGGGCTCCATTTTGCCATGCAAAATTATGGGCTTCTGATTTCTGAACCCCGCGCGTGTGCTTTATCCAAAATGGGAAGAATACGCGTTGATAGAGCCCTGCACCCTGTCCATCTTGGCGGCCGATAATGGAGTAATGGTGGTCATGACTCATGAGGCTTTTATAAAAGGATTCTTCAGCCAATTCCTGTCAATCGTGCAGCCAACTGAATCGCGAGATTTCTATCGATACGAACGTACATACATTCTTCTTTTCCCTTCTGTATTCTTTCTTTGATCGACTTAATTAGGAGCGTCCTAAGGAATTGGGTCCATCGACCATGGCCTCTCCTTCGACTCTGATCGCAATGCTCATCGTCGTCGTCGGCTGCGCCACGACGGCAGACTCGGCGATGGAGATGGATTTCCATGTCGGCGATGCGCAGGGGTGGACGACCGGCGTCGACTACGTCGCTTGGGCAAAGGGCAAACAATTCGAGGCCAACGACACGCTCGGTGAGTCCTCGAGACCTAGTTAGCTACTAGTTTCTTCGCACAATGCTGCTAATCCAATTAGCTACTCTTCATGGCAAATAGTATCATTTAATTTGAAGTATGTTAAACCTTAACTATTGAGATTATGACTACTATTTATTTGGTGTAACTGTTCTTTTCTGCGACAAAATAAACGGTACAGTTCATAGCTTCTTCCTTTTTTTTTCTTCAGTATTCAGACATGTCAGGAACCAGCACACGGTGACAGAGGTGACCAAGAGCGACTACGACGCCTGCGCCGTCAGCGGCAATCCGATCAGCAACTTCGAAGGAAGCGCGCTTGTGACATTCATACCCCTCAGCGTCGGCACGCACTACTTCATCTGCACCGTCGGCAACCATTGCGCCAGCGGCATGAAGCTCGCCATCACCGTCTCCAACTCCAGCGACACCCCCAGGGCGCAACCCTGGTTTCCGCCTTACTCCACGCCGGCCAGTGCGTCTGCACGCCTGCACGCCGGCGGCGCCGTTGTCGCGGCCGCTGTCGGCGTCCTCGTGAAGCTCGCGCTCTTCTGATCGGCCGACACCATGAGTCGACGACCAGGCTGGTTGTCATGAGACCATGAGAAATCGAGGCAGGGCAGGGTAGAGGTAGTGCATGATTCTTTGCGTTTCAGATGAGATTGTTTGATTTGTTTGGCTATTGTGTGTGTGTGTGATACGTAGTAATTAGGTGGTCTTGTGATTTATTTCCTCCCCATTGGTTTGTATAAATCAGCACTCTACAACTGTTAATAAACGCCCACAACCGGCATTTTTTTTCTTTTAAAAAGAAAAAACTTCATCATCGCAAAAGAAAAAAAAGCCAGCAAGCCCAAATGGAAATCGGTGGAAAGCCACGAGCAGGGTTACCGCCACCCCACATGCACAGTAAGAAGGTTATCGCGGTAACCGCGCGGTTACCATGAAAATTGTGTGGTTACCACAGGGTTTACCGTGGTTTTAAAAACTAAGAAGATTATTACACGTGATCATAACTGTGATAACCGCATAATAACCGTATGATTTTACAAATCCTGACCAGGATAGGCCTATAATTGCTCAGTAGGAACATAAGCCTATGGGCACGCCTAACCGGATGCCCGAAATCCTAGCGAGCGGTCGTGGTTATGCATGTGAGTAACTCAAGCTTGACCTGATTTATATGTTTTTTTGCCATCCCCTGTACTTTTGGATTGTTGTAATATTGGTATACGAGTAAATATGATTGAAGTGAACTATTTGGGATGTAATAATTTATGCTGACTTACTTTTGAATGATTGTAATATATACCTCGTATTGTGTAAGGGAGTATCTAAAAAAACTGTCGCAAGTTTTTTAGATCAAAAACTTTCAGATGTAACTATAGTATAATTGAAGTGTAATTACATTGTAACTGCACTGTAACTATATTGTAACTACGATATAACTTATTAAAACTTATATTCAACAATGTTTTGGTTAGATAGCACTAGGATCTTACGCATGATATGTGCGAATATTTCTTTTTAGCAATTTTTTTTTCTCTTCATGCACAAATCTTGAGGCGATCCGATGATCACAGATCTGGAAGTTTTAGGAGCAAAAAACTTGCGATGGTTTTCTAGCAAATCCGTTGTGTAAATGCTCGTGTTGAATTAAAGACCTGGTATGTTGAATACTTGAACTACTGAAATTTAAAATTATGTTAGCTTGTCGGTGATCATTATTTGTGTTTCTTTGTTGGAGAACAATTGGTGATACTTATTTATCTTGTGAATTGTGTTGCTTTTTGTTTAGTTATCTATCCCAGGAGATATTACTTGTATTTTAAGAATCTACTAGGTACCCAACGGGTTACATATATATACCCATCCGGTATATGCATGTGCAGTTCGTCCTGCCCACCAATGGTAGCATGCATGGGTCGGGCAAGAGAAGTCAGGTATCGAGTCGAGTGTGGTTTTGCCATTGGCTACCCTACACGTATTGATGCGGGACTAACTGTTAACGATAAAATTTGGTAAGCCTCAAAGTTATCATCGGCCTAGAGTCAGTATCGGCTTCAGAGTTCTGGATTCGTCCGATGGGCATTATCAATCATCAGCAGTCGTATTCTTGATGGATTCGGTTAAGCAGATAGAACGATTAAAGGAAGCTTATCCAGAAGAGTCCGAGTTCAAGGAGGATGCGACATGGCAAGTTATCTATTAAATAGGATATTATGTAATTTCCTTAGAGATATTTTTGGCAAGAGTCCACCTAGGGGCTTGTTCGTCAGTTAAAGTAATATTAGGAAAGTTTGCGTCGTATCCAATACAGACTATTATCTACCATGGGTATAAATATGTACACCACGATCCCTGTAAATTATCTCTCGATCAACACAACTACTCTCGGCGCATCGCCACCCTCTTTTCCTAGGTTTTTGTTTATCAACCGGCGGAACTTGGCACCTGATGCGGGGCTGCATCGGCTTTCGATCTCCGGCGGAGAGGTAAGTACTACGTTCCGCCAACCCTGGTGAATCTATCGGCTACATTGGAGTTGTTCAAGGCTTCATCGCTTCGATCTCTTGGATCGCTCTGGTTCAGTTGATATATTTACCTACCTGATATTTTAATTCTATTTTAAATGCATTGTGTTTATAGATGCATCGGCTTAGTTGGGACTATCTCGGTTAGGTCTGTTCTTCTGTCTTAGCCGATATATCTCTACAATTGTAGGATCAAGGATGTCGACTAGAGGGGGGTGAATAGGCGATATTAAAATAATTGACACTTAATCAAAACTAACCTAAGTTGCTAGGCTCGGTGAGGGATACTTCTAACTAAGCAACTAAGTTATGTTTTGCAAACCTAGGGTGAAAGTGGCTCAAGTATGTCTCTAAGAAAGTAAATTGCACAAATGTAAATGCAATAAGTCAATGAGACAATGAGACAAGAATTTTTTCACCGAGGTTCGGAAACTTTTCGGTTTCCTACGTCCCCGTTGAGGCAAGCCCAACTCCACCGCTCAACCACGAAGCCACTGCACGCCCCCTTTGTCAAGGGGTGGGCAAGATGGGAGCCGGCCCACGGAGAGGACTACCCAAGCCTCGATCACTACGGGTAGTTCTTCCTTCACTCCGAAGGTGGTGAACTCCAAACCACTCACAAACCGCACCGGGCCTTCTCCACAATCTCCATGGAGAGGTCATCGGGCAAGCACCTCCACAAGCCGTCTAGGAGGTGGCAACCTCCAAGAGTAACAAGTGATGACCCGACTCGGACATGATCAAGTGCCACACTAATCCAACAAGGAAGCAAATGCACTTGACCTTGGCTAATCAACACTCAAACACACCTAATGGATGAACACTAGCTCAAATGTGTGTGAGAGGAGAGGCAAGATGTGTATGCAATTGTAAAGGGTGCCAAGAGAGTCCCCTTGCTGCCAATGGGGGGTATTTATACCCCACACAAAAAAAACTAGCCGTTGTGGACGAAATCCACAAACTCTGTTGTCTGCCGGTCAGACCGGCGAAGGGTGGCCGGTTAGACCGGCCTCAAGTGTAACGGCTAGTAAACTAGCCGTTACAGTGCATTTAATGCACTGACAGTAGGGGGTCCGGTCAAACCGGCGGCCAAATGGCCGGTCAGACCGACCTTGGCTCGGTTAGACCGCCATCGGCTCGGTCTGACCGATTGCGGCTCTGGCGGCTCGGGATCGCTAGGCCAGAGGCGGCAATCCAGCCTCCAGCCGACCGGTCAGACCGGCGGCAAGTGGCCGGTCAGACCGCCAGGAAGGGCCGGTCAGACCGGTTGATCCACTTCGGTCAGACCGCCCAGAGTCAATCAAGCTGGAGAAAATAAAAGATGCAAACCAAGACTCTTGCAATTGACCTAATGTGGCAATTTGACCATCTCTTTGACTAGGTCATTACCCCCCTTGATAGTATGGCAAAGCTATAAATAAATTCTAGTAAATATGATCGCCCAAACTCCTCGATCAAATAAAAATAAAACCGCTAGTTTTACTGTCTTCAATCCTTTTTGCTTTGCACCATCGGAAAACGTCCTCGGTGATCATCCATGCATTCATATTGTGTGATTCTAACTCAAATATGTGTAACTCAAGAAAATCGTTAGTCCACAATTAGCGCTTGTCATTAGTTACCAAAATCAACCGTGGGGGCCTAGATGCTTCAATCTCCCCCTTTTTGGTAATTGATGACAAACACCACAAATTACATAATAGGCATGAATTGCATAGATACAAATGAGCGAAAAATAGTGTAAGCTCCCCCTAAACATGTGCATAACAATCACAAGAGTCAAACAAATGACTTAGGAAGTTTACAATATACTTTTCACAATTCAACAAACATATCACACATATAACAATGATTTGATGATCACCACATATAAGTCTCATACAAGCATAGGATGATCACAATAGAAATTCACATAGACAATAATCATCCATCATAGCATAGAGATCTCAAAATATCCATAGAGCCATCAAATCACATGGAGTTCACATCCAATCCACAATAGACTTCACTAAGCTATTACAAGACCACGAAGGGCCTAAAAACTCACAAAGGTTTAATAAAACGATAAAAGCACACAAGATAGATAATAATAGCCCATTATATAAATATAACCCAACCACCTTAACCTATTAGATATGAGGACTAACCTCACTAAATCTACTCCCATCCCACCTAAGATAAAAGAAGTACTTTCTTCTCCCCCTTTTGGCATCAAGGACCAAAAAGTTTCACTCTTGAGGAGGTGAAGGAGGACGGGGAATGGGATAGTGAGATGGACTGGATGAATCACGGCGACGAGAGTAAACATAAGCATGAGAGCTTTCCAAAGATGACATGCGCCGTTCCAAAGTAGTCACTTGGTTTAACAATCTTCCCACATTTGCATTCAAGTTCCCCACATCGGTCCTCAACCCCCTAACATTCGCATAAATGGCCTCTTGCCCGATGCTCAACCTTGCCATGTTTTCATTTAGGGTATTGATAGCCCCTAGCACCGGGTTGAAGTAGTCCTGTGGAGGCATCCCAAAATATGCATATGGTGGAGTGAAATACTCATTGATACCTTGAGGAGGAGGAGGTGGTGGAGGTGCCGCACTTGAACTTGCTCGTTGATCAAAGCGCAGTTGTGCCATCCTAGGAGCACGGGGGGTGCTAAGCTGAAGGCGAGGCTTGTACTGTTTGTGTTCCTTGAGATTGGTTCCAACGCCTCCTTGCTTGGCTTGAATGAGCCTCATGATGTAAGGGGCATAATATATGCCTTGTCCAATAGTCCCCTTTGAGATAGCTATCTCCTGCATCATGAGGTTAATGACATCGAATTGCCGTCCTTGCATAATGGCATCAATCACATGCCATGCCACTCCCCGAATGTCGTCATTGTTGCCACAACGAGGGAGAATTGTGGCTCTCACAATCCGGTTGACGACACTAGGGATGGTCCTCAAACCGGCAACCTTGCCATAAGAGTGCCGCCCTCCATCTTCATAAAACTGCTCTAGGTCATCAATGGAGAACGGGTTGTGGGCATGCTCCTCATGAAGGTCGTCACCACTGTCAAACCGAATGTTTAGGAGACGCCTGAAGTCCCTCCTATTGATTGTGCACTCAAGTGTCCCTGACATCCACTTCAAGCAATCAAAGTCACTGGAGACCCACACTGTGGCATAAAACTGACGAAGAAGCTGTTCATCGTAATCTTGCTTTAGAGTGACAATCCTATCAATCCCCACTGCCCTGAACAGGTCCTGCAGCCCCTCAAACTCTTGGGTCTCATTGATGTTCCTCCAAGAAATTCACTTATGCTCAGCAAAGGCCTTATTTTTGTAAATTTGTTCATACACAGACTTCTGGAAAGCTGTGTGAAAGCGGGCATCTGTGGTGTCTCTAGGCCTCTTGAACTGATCATGATGACGCAATAAGGTATATTGAGTGGGATTTCTAATATTCAGCACAAATTGGATAGAGGGGTCTATCTCCATGTCATCTTCACTTTCTTCATCCTCATTATCACTTCCATCTCCATCTCCGCTTTCCTCATCCTCTCCTTGCTGTTCTTCAGACACTTCTTGCTCTTCTTCCTCATCCTCTCCTTGCTGTTCTTCAGACTCTTCATGCTCGCTCTCTGATTCTTGCACTTGAGCTTGACGACCGCGGCGAGTGCGAGGATGCATCTCTGAATTCAAAAGAGCAAGAGATGGAAAAATTAGCAACTATTTAGAGATCATTTGCAGTTGTGGAAGAAAAGAGACATGTTCTGCCTGTCAGGGGCGGTCATACCGCAGGCCATGGCCGGTCAGACCGACGGCGCCTGGCCGGTCAGATCGCCAGCGCATGGCCAGTCAGACCGACGGCGCCTTGCCGGTCAGACCGCCCAAGCCAGGGATTACAGACCTGCAATCCTTCACACCCACGAAATGCATCTAAACTTGCTAAGGATAAAGGATGTGCACAAGGTGAAGAGCAGCTATAGCAAAGGGATAGGTCTATTTCATCAACACATTTGATTTTAAAGGGAGTAACTACCCTTAACCCTAGAAATTGAAATAGACCGATTTCGATGAGCATAAGCGAGGGAAGGAGAGATTACCGGTTGTAGGAGATGATTTTGCACGAAGAACAACCCCTAAAGTGTGCCAAATCAAAGTTACCTCTTCCTTCACCTAGGGTTCCAAACCATGGATCAAAAACTCAAATAAAACACAAATTAATCCATGGATTTGAGAGAGGAAGAGGAGGAGATTCACTTACGGTGTAACCGGAGTGAAATCCGCGGTCGAACCGAAGGGATTTGATGGGGAGAGGTGTTAGGGTTTGAGGGAAGAGAGAGAGAGAGGGTCTTTTCAGGTTGGAGAAGAGAGGAGAAGAAAAGAAGAGAGAAGGGGTCGGGTAGAAAAAGAAAAGGTGAAAACCCTGGGCCCACCTGACTGGCCGGTCAGACCGGCGGCTAGTGGCCGGTCAGACCGCCCCACCTGGCCGGTCAGACCGCGCATATAGCGCCGGTCAGACCGCCAGGCCCCCTGCCGGCTGTGCACAGCCCTTGCACAAGCCGGCAACCCCATACAATAAAATTCAATGAAATTTTAATTTCTCGAGCAATTTTGAAATGTATGAGTTTAAATATTGCTAACCATCCATAATATTCAAAAATTAAGATGATTTGCAACTTAACTCACTTAAGTGCTATTGGATGACCTTTTATGGTCTATAGGGGTTTTTGGGCCAATTTGAATTTCAAATAACTTTTGAAAGATTTAGTTTTTGAACTTGATTTGAATACCAAAAACAGTTGAGAATGTCATCTCTACCAACTTTGTTTTGACACTTTTCTCAAAATCCTTCTCAAACTCATTTTGGAGATAAATCTCATTTTAGGCAAAACTAAGAATCTAGTTTCTTCAAGAGAGGGCCAAAATGACATTTTCAATCAAACTCCATTTTTCTTGCAATAAGAAACTTGGAAAACATATAGGAAACCCTTTTAAACCTTTTCAAAGAGATAGTTTTGAAATTACTTTGATTTTCCAAGAATTTTGACTTATGTTGACTTAGGCATTTTGAAAACTCCACTAGCACTTGTATTTGATTGATTCACATGTAATGAGTAGTAGAGCACATATAGAAGTACAATACTCCCCCTTAATGTGACAAGCTCCATTTTCGCAAAGAAGAGCCAAATAGCAATTAATCCCAAGCAAAATAGCAAAAATTCAAGCAAATAGGCAATATGAACAAGTAGTAACCATGGTGCATGATCTCAAGCAACATTTGAGAAGTCTATGACATTTAACTCATTCCTCAACTTGCAAAAGCGGGTTTCATCAAGAGGCTTGGTAAAGATATCGGCAAGTTGATCTTCGGTTCTTATGTGGCTAATGACTATGTCACACTTGGCAACATGGTCTCTTAGGAAGTGGTGGCGAATATCAATATGCTTGGTTCTTGAGTGTTGGACCGGATTGTTGGCTATCTTTATGGCACTATCATTATCACATAGGAGTGGGGTTTTGGTGAAGGTTATGCCATTGTCCAACATGGTTTGTTTCATCCAAAGCAATTGGGCACAACAACTACCCGCTGAAACATATTCCGCCTCGGTGGTAGAGAGGGCTACGGAGTTTTGTTTCTTGGATGACCATGACACAAGGGATCTACCAAGCAATTGGCAACCACCGGATGTGCTCTTTCTATCCACTTTGCAACCGGCATAATCCGAATCGGAATATCCAACTAGCTTGAATTTAGCACCTTTTGGGTACCATAAGCCAATTGTTGAGGAATGCTTTAAATATCTTAGAATCCTTTTCACGGCCACAAGGTGACACTCCTTAGGAGCGGCTTGAAACCGTGCACACATGCAAACACTAAACATGATATCCGGCCTAGATGCGGTAAGATAAAGCAAGCTACCAATCATAGAGCGATAAAGCTTTAAATCTACTGGTTTACCTCCCTCATCAAGGTCGAGGTGGCCATTGGTTGCCATTGGAGTCTTGATGGGCTTTGCATCTTCCAAACCAAACCTCTTGAGTAGATCCTTGATATACTTGGTTTGGCTCACAAATGTTCCATCCTTGAGTTGCTTGATTTGAAGTCCAAGAAAGAAACTCAACTCTCCAATCATGGACATCTCAAATTCCCTAGACATCATATCACCAAACTCTTTGCAAAAATCCTCATTAGTAGAACCAAATATAATATCATCAACATAAATTTGACACACAAAGAAATCATCACCAATGATTTTAGTGAAAAGAGTCGTGTCAACTTTACCAATTTTGAAACCCTTTGATAAAAGAAAATCTCTCAATCTTTCATACCAAGCTCTAGGAGCTTGTTTCAAACCATAGAGAGCTTTTGAGAGTTTGTAAACATGGTTAGGATTTTTAGGATCCTCAAAACCGGGTGGTTGTTAAACAAAGACAAGTTCGGCAATTTCACCATTTAGAAAAGCACTTTTCACACCCATTTGAAAAAGCTTTATATCAAAGCATGATGCAAATGCAAGTAGGATGCGAATAGCTTCAAGCCTTGCCACGGGGGCAAAAGTTTCACCAAAATCCAAACCTTCAACTTGTGTGAAACCTTGAGCCACCAATCTTGCCTTGTTTCTTACCACCAACCCGTTCTCATCTTGCTTGTTCCTAAAAACCCACTTTGTCCCTATGACATTGTGGTCTTTAGGCCTTTCAACCAAAGTCCACACCTTGTTTCTTGCAAAATTGTTGAGCTCTTCATGCATAGCATTCATCCAAACCAGATCACCAAGAGCTTCATCTACATGTTTTGGCTCAAGACAAGAAACAAAAGAGTAATGCTCACAAATCGAAGCAACACGAGATCGAGTTTGAACACCCTCACTAATATCACCCAAAACTTGATCAATTGGGTGATCCTTGGAGAGAGCGTTGTGAATTCTTTGTGGCATAGGTGAATCTTGTGCCTTGTCCTCCTCCACATCAACTTGAGCTTGGTTTGGCGTAATGGAAGTAGTTTCCTCAACTTGAGTAGAGGTGGGTGGAAGGCTTGTCTTCCACTTCAACGGGCTTGATGTCTCCAATGGACATGTTCTTCGTCGCCCTCATCAACTCCTCATCACCTACATCATCCAAATTCTCGTGCCCCTCTTGGGAGCCATTAGTTTCATCAAATTAAACATCGGCGGTTTCTTCCACAATACCTTTGTTCTTGTTGTAGACCCGGTATGCCTTGCTATTTGAGGCATAACCTAGAAGAAACCCTTCATCACACCGACTTTCAAATTTGGTTAATCTAACACCTTTTCGATAAATATAACATTTGCAACCAAAAACTCGAAAATAGGCAATATTAGGCTTCCTCCCAACAATTAGCTCATAGGAAGTATTTTTCAAAAGACGATGCAAATAAAGCCTATTGGTTGCATGGCAAGCGGTGTTTATGGCTTCCGCCCAAAAGGAATCGGAAACACCATATTCATCTAGCATAGTCCTTGCCATCTCAATCAATGTGCGATTTTTCCTCTCCACTACACCATTTTGTTGAGGTGAGTAGGTAGCGGAAAACTCATGTTTAATACCAAGATCATCACAATAGTCCTCGATATTGGTATTTTTAAACTCCGAACCATTGTTACTTCTTATTTTCACAAGAGTGCAACTAAATTCATTTTGGGCCCTTTTTGCAAACTTTTTGAAAAGCTCGGCAACAATAGACTTGTCATACAAAAAGAACACCCAAGTATAACGAGAATAATCATCAACAATGACAAGACAATGACTATTTCCACCAATGCTCTTATAGGTTGTTGGGCCAAACAAATCCGTATGTAAGAGCTCCAATGGTCTAGATGTGGACATGATGCTTTTAGAAGGATGAGAACACGCAACTTGCTTGTCGGCTTGACAAGCACTACAAAGTTTATCTTTCTCAAACTTCACATCTTTCAAGCCCACAACTAACGTTTTGAAAGTTTACTCAATTGATGCATACCAACATGGGCTAGCCTCCTATGCCAAAGCCAACCCAATGAAGTTTTCGCAACTAAACAAGTTTTCAAATTTGCTTCACTAGAGTTGAAATCAACCAAATAAAGATTTCCATAAAGAAAGTCTTTGAATATGCAAGATTTGTCATGAAGGCTAATAACAATCACATCTTGAGGGTTAAATGTACATGACAAACCAACATCACAAATTTGTGCAACCGATAGCAAATTGAAATTGAGTGATTCAACAAGAGAGACATTTGTAATTGATAGATCATTTGTGATAGCAACTTTACCTAACCCAATTACCTTTCCTTAGCTATTATCACCAAAAGTGACTCTCCCTTGATCTTTGCCTCCTACTTCAAATGTGGTGAACATCTTCTTATCACCGGTCATGTGTTGAGTGCATCCACTATCTAGCACCCAATGTTTTCCACCGGTGTGGTAGTTCACCTACAAAACAAGATCAAGCTCTTTTAGGTACCTAAATTTGTTTGGGTCCTTGAAGGTTAGAGATCAAAGCTTTGGGCACCCAAATGACATTCTTTTTGCCACCAAGTATAGGGGAACCCACATATCTAGCATAAATAGAACCATCATGGGCCTTCCTAAGCATATAATGAGAATCAAACATGCAAGTCTTAGAAGGCTTACCACCGGAGCAATCATTTTCCATATGCCCAACTTCACGGCATCTATGACAATACTTACCATTCTTCTTGACAAAACTAGGAGCACGGTGAGAAGGTTTCTTACCCTTCTTTGGAATGAATCCAAGTCCCTCCTTGTTAAGGATGCACCGTTGCTCACTCAAGATTTTGTCGAGAGTGTTCTTACCCTTAAAGCACATTTCCAAACTTTTGTTAAGCTTGGCCACTTGCTCCTTGAGCTTATTGTTCTCCACAACAAGTGAGATATCACAAATAGAAGCACTAGAGCTAGAGCTAGGCATATCCATAAGATCATCACAAGAAGTAGCTATGCTAGATGATGCAACATGAGCACTATGACAAGAAATACTATCATCAAGCAAATCACAAGATATGCCAATATCAATTTGAGCTCCATGTTGTGTAGTGGTAAGGAGAGTGTCATGAGCTTCCTTAAGCTTCTCATGAGAAATTTTGAGTCTCTCATGAGAAGTCTTTAGCTCCTCATACAAGGTCTCCAAAGAAGCATGATCCTTCTTTAGAGCCTTGAACTTGGCAATCTCCTTCTCACTATATGCATGGAGCTCCTCAAACATACTCACAAGCTCATCATAGGAAACATCATCAACATCATCATCACTTTCACTATCACTACTTGATTTTACCTTGGTGGAGCCCTTTGCCATGAGGCAAAATGGAGAGAAGAGTGATGGAGCCTCCTTGATAGCAACTCCGGCCATGTTCTTCTTCTTAGAACCTCCATCATCATCACTATCATTGTCGGACTCGGATTGAGAATCGGAGCTCTCAACATTTGAGTCCCAATGTCCAATGAAGGCTTCAATCTTCTTCCCTTCCTTCTTAAGCTTCTTCATAAGTTTGTAGCCTCCACTCTTCTTCTTGGATGTCTTGTCTCCATCATCACCCTTCGAAGGGCACTTAGAAGCAAAGTGCCCTTTTTCCCCACACTCAAAGCACCTTAAGTTGGAGAGAGTCTTGTTGGGTCTTCTATTTCTTCTTCTATTTGAGTTAGAGCCCTTTCCCTTCTCCTTCCTTCTCCCCAAAATATCATTGAATCTTCTAGCAAGGAGAGCAATCTCTTCCTCCAAATCATCATGGCCTTCACTCACTTTGGCCTTTGCCCTGTCTTCCACCTCGGCTTGAAGAGCAATGCTTGTCTTCCTTGATGGTGATGCTTCCTCCATCTCCTTCTTATTCAACTTGTACATGTCATTTGTGTTGATCTTGCCCAAGAGGCTAGCGGGTGTCATCCTTGACATGTCGGAGTTGATGAGGAAGGTGACTAAGTTCTCATACTTGTCCGGTAGAGCCCTTAGCATCTTTTATGCCACCTCAAGATCGGTGTAGATTGCCCCAAGCCCCTTGAGATCATTTACTATCACATTTAGTCTTCCATACATATCATTGACACTCTCATGAGGTAACATAGCAAAAGTCTCATATTGGATCTTGAGGAAATGGAGCTTGGCATCCTTATACTCACTAGTGCCCTCATGAATTTCACTCAACTTGTTCCATATCTCATAAGCCGTCTCAAGATTGCTCACTCTATCAAATTCTTCTTGGCTCAAGGAGTTGAACAAAGCATTCATGGCTTGGGCATTAAGTTGTAGGTTGCGTTGATCAATATCCGTCAAATCATTTCCGGTGATCCCAAAACCTACATCAACAATACTCCAAATTTGGAAGCTCATGGCCTTAAGGTGAGTAGCCATCTTAATCTTCCAAGTAGAATAGTTAGTGCCATTAAACATAGGAGCTCTACCTACATGGTTCACCTCGTTCGACATCTTCTCTCTAGGCGGTAAAGCCCAATCAAGAGAGACCAAGCTCTGATACCACTTGTAGGATCAAGGATGTCAACTAAAGGGGGGTGAATAGGCGATATTAAAATAATTGACACTTAATCAAAACTAACCTAAGTTGCTAGGCTCGGTGAGGGATACTTCTAACTAAGCAACTAAGTTATGTTTTGCAAACCTAGGGTGAAAGTGGCTCAAGTATGTCTCTAAGAAAGTAAATTGCACAAATGTAAATGCAATAAGTCAATGAGACAATGAGACAAGAATTTTTTCACCGAGGTTCGGAAACTTTTCGGTTTCCTACGTCCCCATTGAGGCAAGCCCAACTCCACCGCTCAACCACGAAGCCACTGCACGCCCCCTTCGTCAAGGGGTGGGCAAGATGGGAGCCGGCCCACGGAGAGGACTACCCAAGCCTCGATCACTAGGGGTAGTTCTTCCTTCACTCCGAAGGTGGTGAACTCCAAACCACTCACAAACCGCACCAGGCCTTCTCCACAATCTCCATGGAGAGGTCACCGGGCAAGCACCTCCACAAGCCGTCTAGGAGGCGGCAACCTCCAAGAGTAACAAGTGATGACCCGACTCGGAGATGATCAAGTGCCACACTAATCCAACAAGGAAGCAAATGCACTTGACTCTTGGCTAATCAACACTCAAACACACCTAATGGATGAACACTAGCTCAAATGTGTGTGAGAGGAGAGGCAAGAGGTGTATGCAATTGTAAAGGGTGCCAGAGAGTCCCCTTGCTGCCAATGGGGGGGGTATTTATACCCCACACAAAAAAACTAGCCGTTGTGGACGAAATCCACAAACTCTGCTGTCTGCCGGTCAGATCGGCGAAAGGGTGGCCGGTCAGACCGGCCTCAAGTGTAACGGCTAGTAAACTAGCCGTTACAGTGCATTTGTTGCACTGACAGTAGGGGGTCCGGTCAAACCGACCTTGGCTCGGTCAGACCGCCATCGGCTCGGTCTGACCGATTGCGGCTCTAGCGGCTCGGGATCGCTAGGCCAGAGGCGGCAATCCAGCCTCCAGCCGGCCGGTCAGACCGGCGGCAAGTGGCCGGTCAGACCGCCAGGAAGGGCCGGTCAGACCGGTTGATCCACTTCGGTCAGACCGCCCAGAGTCAGTCAAGCTGGAGAAAATAAAAGATGCAAACCAAGACTCTTGCAAATGACCTAATGTGGCAATTTGATCATCTCTTTGACTAGGTCATTACCCCCCTGATAGTACGGCAAAGCTATAAATAAATTCTAGCAAATATGATCGCCCAAACTGCTCGATCAAATAAAAATAAAACCGCTAGTTTTACTGTCTTCAATCCTTTTTGGTTTGCACCATCGGAAAACGTCCTCGGTGATCATCCATGCATTCATATTGTGTGATTCTAACTCAAATATGTGTAACTCAAGAAAATCGTTAGTCCACAATTAGCGCTTGTCATTAGTTACCAAAATCAACCGTGGGGGCCTAGATGCTTCAACAATCACAATGTTATTTTAAATAGATTTGTTATATCCATCACATTAGACAGATCTATCGCCTCATCGAGTATTAGATTATCATTGTCGGCGTCATGGGCCTAGGGGTATGCTGATTTAGGCCTTGAGGCGGCCCCGTACGCCCACGTGGCCATCCTCCGAGGGGGGATCAGGCCCGAGGGTGACGTGGCGGCCGCCCTCTCTACTTCCCAGCTCCCCCCGCTCGCCGCTGTAGCAGGGGCTGGGCTCCCCCGACCCCCTCGTGCTACTGCCACGTGTGCTGGGTAGGTGAGTGCCCCCAACGCTCACCTAACCCCATTAATGGCGATGCAGGCAGAGTGCGCCTGCGCGCGCGCGCGTGCCGCATTAAATGCGAATAGACATGCACGCGCGCGCCTGACACCGGTCACGCCAGCTGACCGGACTGTGACCGGTGCAAATGACCGGTGGGACACGGTACAGTGACAGACGTGTCAATTGCCTGCCGTTTTGCACGCTGCACGTTCCGTTGGATCACATCAAAGCCATGGGAGCCGTTTCTGCTCTGTTATCCAACCGGAGTTGGTAAGATAAGTCCAGTCGTGCGTCGTGCGACGCACGATACGAACGGAGCCCGCAAGTCTCCGCCCATTAAGTGGGGAATGATGTGCGTGTTGCCCACGGTGGGATAAGTGGCCTGACAAGGGTCCGTCGCCACGGTCATCAGATGACTTCTGCTCCAAGCAACAGGGTGGCGCTTTATTGTAAAAGAATGTTTTCTCCTTTCCTCTAGAGATGTAACCTGTTGGCCCATGTGGTGTTCCCTTGGAGGTATAAAAGAGGGCCAGGCCTCAAGAAAAGGGGTTGGATCCCTGAGAAAAACACAACGAATCCATTACGCATAGGAGTAAGGTATTACGCCTCACTAGCGGCCCGAACCTGTATAATTTCTCGCGTTGCTATCTCTCTCGTGCTTGAACACTCTTGATCTCTTGCGCACCGGAGTGCCGAATCACGCCCTACGCCCCTGGTCGACCTCACAAAGGGGGCCCTCACTGTCCCCTATTGAGGAGCTCACGCTCCGTCAATCATATACAATCTCGTGCTGCATCGGTTAGGTTCGACCTACTAGATTGTTGTTGATAATATAAATCTTGTTAAACCAATAGGTTCATGCTAATGTTTTATCCGAGTGCTAGCTAATGAGTTATCATATACGTTATATAATCCAGATTGATAATGTTTTCTACTTGCATCGACCGATCTCCATCTAGGGTTTATCGATATCGGCTAGATTACTTTGTTGGCTTAGATTATATAATGTATTCACCACCCCAAAAATCAGTCAAAGGCTTGATTGTCTAGATATTATGTTTCTTTTCATACTTAGTGTTGTATCAGTTAAGTTTGATCTACTGAGTTGTGCTTAGAACCATAATCTATAGTCTGCTTCTTGATTGCCAATAAGGGTTTCATCGGGGTTTCAGCCGATGAGTTATCTGGACGTTACATCGGCTTATAAGGATTACATATAAGTTGGGTTAAGCCGATCGCAACAAAGGTTTCGCTGTTTATCTAATCGTTTGAATTTGATGATATCGGGATACCGGCCGATGTATGCTTTAGCCTTCGGATCAACGCTTATTCTATCATATGACTTATTTGCATTGGCTGGAATCACTCTATCAGCTTGTCAGTCGATTGGCTGTATTATCTGTTGTTTACGTATCGTGTCAGTTGAAGAATCAAACTGACTGGCACGCCTTAGAACCCGAAAGTAAGTTTAGGATCTGCATTGGAGCTAAGCAGATCTCCAGCCAGTCGTGTTTTTACGTCAACACTAACCATGAAGGCTAGTTTTTCCCATAAACCCCATACTATTAGCTTGTCCCCATTTGCATCCCCTTATTCCTGGCCTCCCCCTTGGAATCAGACTCCTTTGGATTGAAAGAATTTCAAAGGAAATTTGAAGGACTTCAACTCTTATGATTTTTTTCATATTAATTAGCTCTTTTGGAATAAAGGAATATGATCGAGAAATACCCTATGATTAGCTTACTATGAAAAAACCTCATCATCTACTTCAAAATTAAGTTTGAAATTTTAGTGATAGCTTACAAGCTGAAAAGACAAACGATGGGACGGTTAAATTTTTTCTAGCTCAATGCAACCCTTACGACTGTAAACGGCTTACGAGTATATTTTAGCATCTATAATAGTTGAGATGTTTTTTTAGTCAAAAATATCAAATAAAATAATTGTGCATATTAATTATAGGATAACATGCATTTGTAAGTCTCACCTTGCTTTCTATCCTGAATTGACCAGCGTGCGTGATATCCTCGCGTTTTATTCGTGCATCGAAACTTGGGAATGCTGTGTGTGAATATATAAATTCCGTTGAACGGTCTTGCTTGGGCTTTTGATAACGACCGTTGACGAGTGACGATGACCCACCTAACCGTGCATGAACATGAACACTTGCTCCCACACGCATGGGCTGCATTTATCGCCTCTAAATTAAAACAATCGGCTTCAAAATTCGGAGAGAATCCGCGTTGACTCGATAGTTTCCTGCACCCCTGTCCAACTTAGCGGCCAGTGGCACCCAGTACTGATGGAGTGGTCGTCATGAGACTCTTGGTATAAAAGGACCCTGCAGCCTGATCCCCTGTCAATACAAACCAGCTGAATCGCGAGATCGAACTATATCGATCTCCTTTTCGTCCAAAACACACATTCTTGATCCTTCCTTTCCCTTTTTCTACTCTTTCATCAACTTAATTCTTAGAAGCGTCCTAAAGATTTTGCGCCGATCGAGCATGGCGTCCCCTTCGGCTCTGGTCGCGATTCTCGTCGTCGTCGGCTGCGCTGCGGTGGCCTCGGCGATGGAGCTGAATTTCTACGTCGGCGATGCACAGGGTTGGAACACCGGCGTCGACTACGCCGCTTGGGCGAAGGGCAAAACTTTCGAGGCTAACGACACGCTCGGTGAGTCGTCCTCGATAATTCTTTCATTCGCACAATGCTGCTAAATGCTAATGCTAACAGTTAGCTAGACTCTCTCTTGTCAAATGTCAACTGCCATTAATTGAAGCAGAAAGCTGATTTTATTTGGTGTAATTAATCGTTCGTATTTTCCGCCTTAAAATAAACGGTAGAACTCATCAAGCTTCGGTTTTTTTCTTCCTTTTCTTTCTTCAGTATTCAGATACGCTAGGAACCAGCACACGGTGACAGAGGTGACCAAGAGCGACTACGACGCCTGCACCGTCAGCGGCAATCCGATCAATAATTTCGAAGGAGGCGCACTTGTGACATCCATAGCGCTCAGCCCCGGCGAACACTACTTCATCTGCAAAATCGGCAACCATTGCGCCAGCGGCATGAAGCTCGCCGTCACCGTCTCCAACTCCAGCGACACCCCCAGGGCGCAACCTTGGTTTCCGCCTTACTCCACGCCGGCCAGCGCGTCTGCGCGCCTGCACGACGGCGGCGCCGTTGTCGCGGCCGCCGTTGGGGTCCTCGTCAAGCTCGCCCTCTTCTGATCTGATCGCATTGACACATCGAGCGGCCTAGCTGCCATGCATTATTCTTGTAGCGTTTTCTGATAAAATTTGTTTGATTCGTTTCGTTCGATCGTATGTGTCAATGTCATATATAATGATTAAGTGGTCCGATGATTTATTTGATCTGTATTACATCCTCTGATATTAATTTCTGTATATATCTCAGCATTTTATATGCCATGCTGTGATGCAGACTAGAGTAATAATAATGTAATACTACTAAGAAGAACTTTGCTTTGAAACGACCTTTTCAAAAAAATGGCAAAGGTAAATGCCCAGAAAAAAAACAAGAAACAAGGAGTAACTATATTTATGGCGTCATATTTTTCACCAAAAAATAGTTAATATGTATTTACATTGTAAATCCCTAAATTACATATATAATTTTAGTGAATTTACAATATGTAAGTTCTAAAATTACATATGTAAATCCCAAAATTACATATTAATTACATATGTAAGTGGTGTGTAAGTGGGGTATAACTAATGTATAAATTTGTATAAATATATAAATAATTACCTATCTAGGTTGTAGTTGTTACGTAATAGTACGATACACAGAAGTACAAAGTTAAAAGCCAACCGGAAAATCGGATGGATATAGTTACCGCAGCCTTTGCATGCAAACAAATCTAACGGACAGGGAAGCCAACGGACATTACTGAAAAAAAAACTGTCCATCTTTATAGCAATTCCAAAAAAAAAAAATAAGGGCCTAGCATTGCACACAGGCCAGGCACAAACACATATCGAGAAAAGCCCATTTTATCAGCGCCGCCATGGAAAAAGGCCCATATGTTGTGGACCAAACCTCTCTCAGGGCCCGAAACAGCCCGTCTCACGGGGACTACGTCCGCGCGCGCCGTTGGGAGGCCCAGCCTGGATCAGGAAACCCTAGCCCCGCCGCCGCCGGCCGCCATCGCCACTATATCCGGCCGCCGCGAAGGGAGGAAGAGCGTGATGGCCGCCGAGAATAACTGGACGTTCGCCGTCGAGCGAATGCAGCAGGCTATAGCTGCGTCGTGGCGATGGCCGCGGCAGCGACGGCCGACGGGGATGGCCCCTGTGGGGACGGCCGCGACGGCCGCCATGTCCTCGCGCCTCTGCAGGCGCTGCAGCGCTGTTGCTTGGACACGGAGGTCCGTTGCTCGCGTTCTACCCCCCTTCTAGATCCTGAATTATTCTAGGGGATCTGCGTATATTTTGCGTCTTGCGTGCCACGAAGTAGATTTTTTTTTTTTTGAGAACAGATCAATTTATTGATCCGGGCTTTGGAAGAAAACCCAGTAAATTGTTGACAAGGTCTCTTCAGTTTCTGTGTGCTTACTTGAAGTTTCGGTGTGGAGATTTATATGAATTTTCGCGTTGATGTTCTTTGTATGTGACCATCAGGATTCAGGATGTTTAGCCTGGATTTTAGGTCTACTGCTGATAGACTGACATTTGATAGTTTAAAGTAGCTACTGTGTATTGATTTATCTTCGATGATGAGAGATGCATTACTGAAGAAATTAAAGAAAACTGAATGTATGTGTGGCAAAGACATATCCATTTAGGCTTCTAATTGTAAATATGTTTATTGCACTTCTGGTGGTAGCATTAGTGGACAGCAAACAACACAATAACCATATTGCTTTTGGTCTGATTGATAGACCAAACAGCTGTCTGATGCTTCTATTGCCTATCTCAAATTTGGTTAGATGCTGCCAGTTGCCTACTTGCCTATGTCAAGCTTGATTAGAGTATATTTGCATTGTGGTCTTGATTGTAAGGCTGTCGTTGGGATTAACTGGTTTCATATTCTTGGAATGAATTTTTAAGGTTGTGGTCGGTATTCACTGATTTCATTTTCTTGGGAAGAATTCTTGGAGCTACCTTTCTGGGAAAACCCTTTCATAAAGCAATTCTAACTCTTCTCCATTTATGAAAATGCGTTCAGTTGGGTGTAAATATTCATGTCTTTTCTGCTTATCTGATTATGATGTGATGTTTTCTTTGCCGTTTTTATGATTTGGGTTTGCATTGTTTTTTCTTTTGGAGTTACATTGTAAAATCATATGTGCTTTGCAGGTTTTTGGACCCTCAGGGAAACAGAAAGACTTTATGACTGAACCACGGTCCTTATTGTGGATTAGATTTGGATTATTTTAAAACTCTTTAAACACAGGCTGCATAACAGCTCAATAACAGAAGTGCTGGAGCCTGGAGCTCAATAACAGCTCCATGTTGACATTACCGCTGCATGATTTTTAATGTCATCATTTTTTCTTTGTAACCAATTGGCTTGGTAGGGCAATCTCCAATGGTGCTAGTGGAATATGAATTCCGGAGCATATTTCTTAGTTTAAATTAGTTGTGGTGAATAGCGAGGAAATCAGCTCTTTATGAGATTGCTCAAGATTGATTGAAGTTAGACCTTTTGTGAATATTATCAAGGACCGGAGTTCATATGACTAGAGGAATAAATGTAGCCACGCATAAATTATCCACCTATAGGGAGGATAACCCCTGAAGATTGACAAGGAATCAAGGTGATATTTTGATACCTAATGCTCTTCAAATAGTTAATTAAATTTTCTTCTGCCCATTAAGAAAATCCATTGCATCATATTTTGTGATCTCCTCCCTAATGCTGTATGTGTGTGGATTGTGATTAGTATTATGGCAGTGAGGAGAAATGAAAGGCCGGTCTTACGGCTGCCTCCCACTCCCTTCCAGATTCAATTAGTCTCTTGGTATGGGACGGGATGGTAGTAGCATGATGTGCAGTTCGGCGAAAGGTTCTCTGAGCCATTCTATTACTTTTGCTTTTGTTTCTTTACCTCCACTTATGTTCAGTACACTTTCCTTTGTGTTCTTTTTCAGAGCAACAATATTGCAGATTATTAGAGTCCTTAGTGTGCAGATATACAACAATGCACGCACGATGGAATTTGCATATAGTCTTGCTATTTGTTTTGGAGTAAAATATATCGCTGGTCCTTAAACTTGATTGGTGGTGTCACTTAGTTCTATAAACTTGAAAATGCATGTTTAGGTTCATGATCTAGAGTAATGGGGCGATGTGTGAATAAACTCTGGCTAATAATTGGGATGGGTAGATGCGGCGTATAGGCGTACAACTTTATAGTATAACGGGCTGTGCCACATTGTTTATAGTATTTGAGTCGTCTGTTGGCCTTCCAGGTTGTTATTACTTAATTGGAACGTAAATGGACAAGTATGAACCACATAATAGGCCATCCTAGGGCGCAATCGATTGTGTTTTGCTTTAATGGGATGGTGTTTTGCTGTAATGGCATAGTTTCAATTTTGAGAAGGCTTCAATTTTGAGAATTATAATGACATATTTCAAAAATAGAGAAGTTATAATATACAGTTGTAATTCACAAAATTCAAGCCATATCATTACAGTTACAATTTAATAGCAGTTCAAGATATATATGTCACTAATCGTCCCTTCCATGTATTTTTCAATTTTTTCTTAACTAGAAAAGATGGCCGTGCGTTACAACGGGAGAAACTATTTAGCCTTTTGAGATGACAATATGCTTTTCTTGTTAAAATTGGATGATCTTTAAGTTGAAGGTACCCTTATTTCTAGTTCACAATTTTTATATGTATATAAAGGAATATTAAGAGACTCCACATAATTTAGATTTTGTGTCGTCATGGATATATTATATGTATCACGACGATGTTCAATAAGCATGTCGAGCAACTTCCTGCAATCCCAGTCACAATGAAGTGCATGTATAGGAATGGTAAATAATAAAGGTAATTAATTTGCTTAATCCTTTGAATTGGATATGCGTGCATGCATGCATGCATCTCGTTACCTCCTTGTTGCTATGGATGGTTTCGCGATGAGCAGACGATCTCAACAGGCGTATGAGAGAGACATCACAACGAGAGCTAATCGAAGCGCATCCATATATAGCCAATGTTTGCCTGCAATTGATCGATCTTGTGGCTAATCCAAGCGCAACCATAGCCAATGTTTGCTTGTAAGTGATCGATCTGCGTGTGTCCACATCCTGTGCTTCTTCTCTCCTCGCCGGCTAGTGCGTATATACGCTAATAAGGGATTTGACCCGAAGATTTGGACACTTCTGCTTCTTTTATTCTATTATGTGCGTGACATGATTTACTATCATATCAGATTTGGCCACAACGTGCGCGAGAGTAACGTGGACCGAATAAGAAACAGAAGAAGATTCCGGCCACGCCCTTGCACAATATCGTTTGCGAGACGGATAAAAAGGGACGCAGTGATTAGAATCGATCTACTATACACACAAATAACCTACGAAAATGGTAGGTAAAAATATTTTATTTTTTATAATGAGTAAAATGCATGGAGGGTCATTAAACTTGTTTAAGCGTGTTATATAGGTCACTCTACTTTCAAAATGCACATTTGGATCATTAATGTGAGTTAAGTGAGTTATTTACCTATCCAACTATCCACGTGAGCATACTTTGTACATATGGCATGCCACGTAGGATTGAAAAAAACTGCATTTAGAAATATGCAGAAAACCCCCTATGTATTGTGATTAAATCGACTCATACCAATTCTCTAAAGAAAATTGACCAGTAAACAGATCCCGAAATCAGTGCACGACACGTTTACACTACCTACACAGTTGCCAATAGTCTTATTCCAACTGAATGGCATATGTGAGATTGTTGAATGAATGTGTCAGATTATTAGAAATTAATAGATACTAGACCATTGTATGGTATAAGAATTCAACAATTTGTTAGTAGCATGTTTTGCCACAGTGGCTGCTACTTTTTCTGAAGATATCACCTATTTCAGAGACACTACAGGATTTCAGGAATCAACATTTCTTAATGGTGTTCCACATTGCAAAATCACATAGAACACGATCTTACATTAACTGATAACATCCATGAACAGTCAACAATAAGTTCCACTAATCAAGACATAAATTTCAAAAGGGGAATAAATCCAATTGTTGATTTGTGCACCTTTTATTTTGCATTTTGCAACACTGAAAAAACAAGATAGAAATCAGCCATATAACTTCTAATTATTTTTCTTCTGGCTAGGTGGCCTACATGATCTGGCTGTTGTTGATCTTGTGTTGCTTCTCTTCATCCTTGCTCTGCCCACATGTGTAGATGTTGTCTCTCTTGGTTGTGGTAGTGTATTTCTATTGGCTTCAATGAAGGCTGAATCCGGCAAAGGGCCTAGCTGGTTAATGGAGGATTGAGTTGCTGTTGCCTACCAAGCAAATTAGTACGAAACATGAGTAGGTAGCAGAGAGTGATAGTGAAAAATGTTGAACGATGCATGCAACTAACCTGTTCCAATAAAGTAGTCAACACTGAATTGCTATGTTGGCCCTCTTGTACTAATTCTTCTGGAACCGTTGGAAAAGAGGTCTGCATTTGACATAGAAGATTAAGAAATGCTTACTGAAGGTGGAAGTACATAAAGGATATAGTTAACCATACCTCATTCATGTAAGCATCTTTGTCATCTTGTATTACTTGTGCACAATTATTCCTGTTGTGTCCAGCCCCATCACAATAACCACAATGAATGATCACGCCATGCTTGGACAATTTTGTACCACCCTCCAATTCAATGGGTTACTTTCTCCTAGTTTTCTTTGGTCTCCCTACTTTCTTTTCATATTTAGGAGGCTGGACATTTACACCATTCATTTTTTCCCATTTAGATTGATCCCTTGAAGGCACTATGTTATATTTGTATGCAGCACGAAATGACACTAATGAGTAGCATGGAGATACTATGTCCTCAGGTTGTATCCTTTCATTCCTAAAGCATGATATGGCATGACTACATGGTATTCCTGTGAGTTGCCAGCGTCTGCAATCACAACACTTCACATTGATATCAACTACAGACTGGTGCTCTCTGTCGGTGACTTGGAAAATACCCTTCCCAGCAGGTAGTGTGTAGCATGTATTGGCTAACTCCTGCATTCTTCTCTAGCTTCTGTTTTATCTTTGGGCATATATGTCCACTCCATTTCTCCTCAACCTCCTTTTGCTTCATGTACACCCTAGTCATGATTTGGGTCTTTATTTTCTCAATCATGCTCAATATTGGCAGTTCCCTTGCATCAAGAATATACCTACAAATTGAAAGAGGAAATGTTAGTACTATTTATAATGCTAATTGGAAAGCACACATGTACAGTTAAGGAAAATATGTCTCACTTGTTGAAAACTTCACAACTATTATTCAACAATGTATCACACTTTGGAAAATCACTAAAGAATGCTCTACACCACGTATTTGGTGGGATTTCTTCTAGGTACTCGTGTGCTTGCACGTTTAAAGCTTTCATTTTTTTTCATGTTTTTGTTCCACTCAATTACATTGCTTGATCTTGCAATTGCCCAGAGTTGATTCTTCAAGGTTTCCCCCTTATATAGCACCTGGAAATTCTGGGTAGAGGTGTCTCACACAAAACCGATGTTCAGAATCATTGAACACATCCCCAACAGTCGGTTTCAATCCCTACAAATGAATAGGATTTCATTGATTACATGAATGTGAAAATTAAATCCTGTATGACAGAGTATATGCGATAATACATGCATATTCTCACCTTTTGCCTATCAGTCATGATTGTATATGGAGTTGTGTTAACTATATGTAAATCATCCTTTAGGGTCTGAAGAAACCATGTCCATGTGCTCCTTGATTCCACTTCCACCACAGCCATGGCAATCATTTGGATCAATTCCAATAGCTGTGAGCAAATGTCCCCCAAACTTTGTCTTGATGTGGAAACCATCCAAGCAAATTAGTGGCCTACAACCGATTTTGAATCCTCTCTTGCAATCATCTAATGATACATATAGTGTATTGAATCATCCATTTGACAAGTTCAAGAAAAAACAGCTCCCTGGGTTAGACCTTCTCAACTCAGCAGCGCAGTCCCATAATTGATTGTATTGGGCTATCTCATCACCATATATCTTCTTGAGTGCTATTCTTCTAGCTCTAGCAAGCTTACTTCTAGATGGTGTCAGGTTAAAGTCTTTTTGCACTATCCTTGTAAAATTCCTTATAGTCATCTTATCGTCTGCCCTAAAAGTTTCCACATACTTGTTAGCAATATAGTTGGCAGTGAATGTCTTTAGCTCTCACTTCTTATTGCATCTGTGTTTGCCGATATATGTCTTGATCATGAAACATTTGATCTGCTATCATGTGAAGCATTTAGCTTCCATGGGCAGGTTGTATCACAATGAGCCCTTATTCTATCTTTGTCATTATAAGGCATCTTGATAGCCACTATGTTCTTAACACTGTATTCATTTATAGCATCTCTTAGTGCTTCCACTGTTGGGAATACCATGCCAACAAAGAACTGTGGATTTGTCATGTCCTCGGGCAGTGCCTCTTCATCATCACTAGAAGCATCACAAGGATCCAGACCTTCCTCACTAGATAGAGGGTATTTTTCATCTTCCTCACCAGCACTTGACAATTGTTTGCCCTTTGGTGAGACTAGCTTATCAACGACATCCTTGTCCACCCACTTCTCAAACAAATCATCATCACCTTTATCTATTTCATAATTACTATCAGTAAACTCAGCATCCTCATCATCATTATCACTTACATTGTCAACTTAGGCTGTGTTCGCTAAGGCTGCTTCCCAACCAGCACAGTACGCATGGAAAACGGAGCAGTCCATTAACGCGTGATTAATTAAGTATTAGTTAATTTTTTTCAAAAATGGATCAATATTATTTTTTTAAGCAACTTTCGTATAGAAATTTTTTGCAAAAAACACACCGTTTAGCAAAGCGTGCGCGCGGAAAAAAAGAGGGATGAGTTGGGAAAACTTGGGGAAGAACAAAACCTTAGTGGTCCTATGAATTGTGAGCCTTTCTAAAGTTCATATCTGCATTTAACTCATGTTTTCCAAGTGAATCCATCTCAGCAACTTCGATGATGACATTATTATGAACATACAACCTCAGGGTCCTGAATCGAGGTGCCAAAGCAGCCATACTATTTGTGTGCACGTCAGTTTTCACCCTTCTTAGCCCATTAGCCAATCCCCTCCCAGGAAGTAGCCAGAAAATTTTTAACTCATCTATCTCTGCATAGCCAAGTTGTTTCAACATATCTTCAATCCAGAGCATTGACCATGCATCTACCTCACATCCATCAAAGTAATCCAAATTGCCACTAATATACCCCCTGTCAAAACCTTCACCTTGAAAGAAACCACCATGCATAATCTCTACAGAAAACAAGCCATCATTTGGACCTAAATTGCATAACGTGATTTACATATGTGGCAGTTTTACTGATTGTGTATGTTTCAAAACAAGAAGTTCAAGAACAAAGAAATCGATCTTAAGAGAAACTCACTGTACTCTGGAGGTGGACTGCCTGCAACGCGAATGTGCGGTGCCATGGATCACAACGTCTGCTCCTTTGTTCAGATCGCCTCCATCATGAGTCACAGGATGCCCCTATGCTCTGGTGTGTATTGCCTCTCCGGCAAGGATGCAAATCACGCCTCCTGCAATCGTGCCGTGCGCTGAATTCGGGATTTGTTTTGCGTATGGTATGAGTCAGTTGAATTCGGGATTTGTTTACTCCGTATGGTAGTTTTTTTTGGGAATTGGTAGGAGTCGATTTAATCACAATGCATAGAGTTTTTTTTTTTCATATTTCTAAATGCAATTTTTTCAATCCTATGTGACATGCCATGTGTGCAGTATGCTCGCGTGGATAGTTGGATGGGTAAATGACTCACTTATCTCACATTAGTGATCCAAATGTGCATTTTGAAAGTAGAGTGATCTATATAACACCCTTAAACAAGTTTAATGATCCTCCATGCATTTTACTCTTTTATAATAGTAGAGATAACTGATTTGTCATTGTCCTTTTCCTTTATTCATTCTCTCTCCTTTGTCTTATTCATCTTTTCCACCCATGGAGCTGGACCCGGCCAGTCGACGCTATAGACCTAGAGCTCGAAGCAGCAGGTGGCATGAGCAGGGCGGCGTCGGTGTCGCTTTCCGGTGACTCTCGAGGTAGCACTAGGTCGTGGTGACCTTAGCGACACCTTCTCAACAGCAGAGCGGCGCCTTTGTCCCTCTTCAGTGACTGCCCCAAGGCGACACTCGACCACGACGACCTCTGCCGAAACTGCTAATCGACGACCAGCCGCGCGATCAGTTTCCCACCACATTTTACAAAATCTCGCTCGCCTCCAATGACATTTTCCTCTCTCCTCAGCTTTTTCACTCTCTTCTCCGGCGAGGCATGCGAGCCGTGAGCGGCAACGCTACCAGTGGGCGGAGCGCGGGGGTGTCGGACACCCACCGATGACAACGCGAGCAGATGCAGCGGCGATGGTGGCGACGAGCTGGATCAACCGATCTGGCTTCAGGGATGGGCGGGGCAAGCAGTTGGGGGTAGGAAGAGGCGAAGCCGCCGGCGTCGGGTCGAACATGGCTCGAGTTGATCCAACTACAGCGATGAGCAGGAGCGGCCGTGCTGGCGGCGTCGACGGGCGGAGCAAGCGGATGGGCCGATGGTGACTTGGGAAGGTATATCCGTTCGCAAGACACATGGCGCCGTCCGTCCCTGCTACTCCGAGCGCTGCTAAACTTGAACTTGCGTTGCGCCTCCTCCGCCCTCCACACAGCGCTGCCTCCACCATCACTGCGCTCCGCCGCTCGTGGCTCGCCCACCTCGCTGGAGAAGAGAGGGAGAGATGAGGAAAGAGGAAGATGATGGCATGGACTAGCACATAAAAATTTCATTGGAGGCGAGCGGTTTTTTGCAAAATGTGTGGTGGGATAGGAGAGCTCGATCTAGCACGGACAAATCAAATCCAACGTTGCAAGATGAGAGTTGCGCACCTGATACTTTCCCTCTTAAATCATGTTAAACTAGAAAGGTTGATCCGCATAATTACGCGATTAGCATCCGTATAAAATTATCTAATTTCTTTTACACATGATTTTTTAAAAAATATTAAATTATCATCTCAATGTCTTATGATATTTCTTTAAAAAAATCAAATCTTACCATCACTGACTTATTAATTTTGCAGTTTTTAAAAGTCACACCAATCACCACCCCTTACTAATTTGCCTCCCCTTTACTTATTTGCCCGTCTACCATCGCTTTTATTCATTATTCTTGGGACCATTTGTCTCGCTATGTTACCTTTATGTAGTTTTTAAATGTCCGTTGTCCCTTATATTTATTATTATTGGGATTTTAAACATCGAATTTAGTTATTGTTGGAGATCCTTTTAGTTTCTACCGTCACCCTATTTCTTTCAACATGCCCATCACCTCTCCTATTTATCATTTTGGAATTTAAAAAATCGAACATAATCGTCATTGGGGTTTTATTCCAGAGTTTTTAGATGTCATGTCAACCGCCACCATCTTACTCTTTTACAACCTCCTGTTACACCTCCTCTTTATTATTATTGAGATTTTAAATCAAACCTGACCACCTTATACCTTTTAGAATTCTTGCTAGCCGCTATTGCCTTACTCCATCGTTGCCCCTCGGCTGGTCCTCTGGCTACTCCTCTTTCTCGTCACTTGGAGATGCTCACGTATGCGTGGATGTCAAACTGTTT
The DNA here is from genome assembly GCA_000573905.2 of Oryza punctata. NCBI lineage: Eukaryota > Viridiplantae > Streptophyta > Magnoliopsida > Poales > Poaceae > Oryza > Oryza punctata. Next base: position 26,143,750 of record CM002495.2, on the reverse strand, counting down.
AGATTTTTCTTTATTTATCCTATTAATCAGGGATTTTGAAGCCTTGACAGCAAAAGTGGAGTCTTACAGGTGGAGTCTTCTGTCAATAGTTCTTATTTTTCATTTTGATGTTAGTTATTTCTAAATTATTGATCTTACTTTTGGATATTTTATAGATAGTATTTTGCTATGGATTTTTCTTGGTATGTAGTCTTTGTTTATTTAATTTTGTTATATTTGTATTTCGAATTTTAGTTATCTTTTTAAGTTCATTATATTACACACGTGTACCAGATTCACATATCCATAAAGTGTATTCGTGTGTGTCTACTACTTGTGACACCATGATTTGCACCTACATCTTTACCATCCCATCACACTTACATTTCTAGTTCCGATGTATTTTTTTGTTGTTCGTGAGAAATTAGAGTCTTTTTTCTTTTGTTCTTCAGGATTATTATTGCCCCATGAATTATGTAGGGTAATAAGTTTTTTCAATCGTATTAGGATACCATTTTAGGTTTTGATAGATAATTTCTTTTATTAGTTAAAACACAGAAAATGTCCATCCACCATATGTTAGATTTTTTTATCCTTATACATCAATTTTTAGGCTTTCGTTCTATTTAAACTGATGAGCTATTATTTATTTTGTTGTTTAAAACTATTTTTATTCGGTGTACCCGCAACTTATTCTTTTTTACCGATGGTTTCCTTTTTTTTTATATGTCCAGTCAGGATTTAGATTCAATTATTTTTATATACAATGTTTCGATACTAAAAGTTTCTTCTATGTATAAAGTTCCTAGGTATAGATCTTTTGAGATAACTTCCCATGTTATGCTAGATGCACATGGTCAGGTCAAAAGTTTAGTAGGCAATGCGTGAACTTTCACCCATTAGACCCACCGGTTACCCCTTTCCTATGCTAAGCCTGGCGGCAACGTTACGGGTTTTCAAATAAAAACAAACAAATTTTACCAAAATTTTACTTTTATATTATTTTTTAAAAACTTAGTCGATACACTGGTTGGTCTCTGTTACACGAACGATAAGCCTAGGACGTTAACACAAAAATGGTCAGACATGTGTTTAGGCTCAAAGTTAAGTAGGCAACACGCTAACATTCGTCCATTAAATCCATCTGGTTACCCTTCCCCTCTGGTAAGCCCAGAAACTGTACGGTTTTTAGAAAAGTCGAACAAAATTTACCAAAATTTTAAATATTTATATCATATTTTTAAAACCTTAGTCAATATATTTGATGATTTATGTTATATAAAACGATAAGTCCGGTGCGATCGCTAAACCCCTCTGTATTGTAATCGGAATTCACTCTTTCTCTGCCTTCTGTCTGTTTGATGGTTCATGGACGAAAGAGCCAACAGTGAAAGTTCAGAGGTAGAGTAGAAAGAGTCAGCCGAGGTAAGTAGGTAACTGAACAAAGGGACCAACCATCCAGCATATATGTATCTCTCTTCTACTGGCCGCATCTTCTCTTTCTATGTTATTTTGTTGAAGATGTTACTTGCTGTTACTGCTTTGGTAGTATTTTTTTTTCAGCTCTGAGCCACCATAGCAATCGGACACACAATCATACATGGACACAGTTTAATTTTTCCCCTAGATTCCTATTTACGATTTTGTTTGGTAAGAAAAGTCTAGCTGCATGCTGGCGAATTTGTATAACACACGAATCTGTATCTGATTCTAAAGACCAGATTAAAACTTCTATACATATTTCTATAAAATCTCAATCGTTAAAATTTAGACCACCACAATCTAGTAGCGTACAGTTTTCTCTTTTTCTCTGATTAATGTGAAAATTTATAGTCCCCACAGCGAACGTGATATCTCCTTTCAAAGCTGTCTTAATCATAGATAATAATAATAGATATAGATAGATAGATATATTGCAATAACATGGTTTAAAAAATTATACAGGTATGGATCCAATTAATCCAAGTTACAATGGTATTGATCTAATTAACCATTGATAATGATAGGATGTGGTAGTTGTCCACTACTGGAGAAGTGATCATTGCTCAGATGATAAAAATCACATTAGTTCCGGTTCAACAAAGAATCGGGACTAAAAATTATTTTTTGTCCTGGTTAAAAGACCCAAAGGAACTTTGGATCTTTAGTCCCGGTTGGTGACACCAACCGGGACTAAAGATCATTTTTAGTCACGGTTTATCTTTTGTCGGGTTGTGTCAGGCTGCCGGGGATCTTTAGTCTTGGTTCGTGTTACCAACCGGGACTAAAAATCACTCGGCATATAAAAACATATCTCCCACCCATAAATTTTCTAAGTCCTCCTCTCCCCTCCCCTCCCCTCCCCTCTCCCCTCCGATCCACTCCCCTTCGGCCTCCTCCCCCTCCCACCGGCGGTGGCGGCTACCGGCGGTGACGGCGCACCCCGGCGCAGTGGTGGTGGAGGCCGGCCTCCGAGCGACGGGCAGCCAACCACCGCGATGGCGGCTCCCCTCCCTTCCTCTATCCCAGATCTAGCCAGAGGGGAGAGGGGGCGGCGGTAGGCAGCGGCGGGCAGTGGGCGGCCGGCCACCGTGGCGGTGGTTCCCCTCCCTCCCTCTCTCCCAGATCTAGCTGGAGGGGAGAGGCGGCGGCGGGCGGCGGCAGGCGAGCGATAGGCAGCGGCCGGCATATTATTTTTTTTAGATTTTTGTTGTAGATTTTTTTAGATTTGGAATGATTTGTGGATATGATTTGTGGATTGTGGATGGTGGATGATTTTGTTGTAGATTTTTTTAAGATTTGGGGATGATTTTGTGGATGATTTGTGAATTGTGGATGGTTTTGTTGTAGAGTTTTTTAGATTTGGGGATGGATGATTTTGTGGATCAATAGATGCAAGCAGCAAAAACAATGGAAAAAAAGAAAAAAACTTTAGTCCTGAACGGTAACACGAACCGGAATAAAAGATAGTAGCGCCACGTGGCTGGCACTCCATCTTTAGTCCGGTTCGTGTTACAAACTGGGAATCTTTAGATCCAATTATTTCAACCGGGACTAAAAATACCTATCTTTAGTTCCGGATTCGTTGTCCCGGTTTACAACCTGGGACTAAAAGAGATTACGAACCGGTCTAAAGATGTGTTCTCGCAGTGATCCTAAGTAACCTTGTAAAACCTCATCCATACAGATCGCTGGATTGGAATATGTGCGTGAATAAACGATTCCGTTGAACTTGTCTTCATGTTTCTAGAAACGCGTGCATGAGTACTTGTTCTTGAGCTTGAGCACGATTCACTAGCAGGTCATGACCGCTGACAACGACCCACCAAACATGCATAGCCAACACGGAAAGGAAATTGGTTATGCACACACGCTAGCTGCTACTGCGTACGCGCATGGGCCGACAAGTAAAGCCAACTATTTTGTCATTGCAAAGTTTAGTTGCTACTACGTACCGTACGTACGCGCATGCATGGGTAGACAAGTATGCCAAGTGATTTTATCATTGCAAAAGAATTGGCTTCTGATGAATAGCATGCTCATGCATGCGTTCTCACCTAAAATATCCCAAGGAAAAAGCAAACGGGCAGTGGCCTGTGTCGCGTGAGATGAGGCTCTATAAAAGGACTCTTAAGGCTTCTCCCCGTCGTCGATCGTGTAAGTAGCTTACTGAACTTTGAGATATCGGTACCAACAGGCCATTGTGCTTTCTTGGTCAACTTTAATATACAGGCGTTCTAAGGATTTGCATCCATCGACACATCAACCATGACCTCTTATTCGGCTCTGACCGCGCTGCTCCTCGTTGTGGGCTGCGCCGTGGCGGCCTCGGCAGGGACGGAGTACCGTGTCGGTGATGAGAAGGGTTGGACGACCGGTGTCGACTATACCGCTTGGGCAAATGGCAAAACCTTCTTTGCTGATGACAGGCTCTGTGAGTTTTTGAGATATTGTTGTTTAGCACAATGTGGCACTAACACAAGTACAAAGTTTCAATATTCTATTACTCATCACATTTTATGTATGCTTTGGTGCTAGGGTACGTAGCACGTTACTACCACCGTAATACTCCCAGATACTTCAATTCCTCCAATGGGGTGATTTTACTGCTTTACTCTATACATACAAAATATGATTCTAACTAAAAATAAATTTCAATCAAGATGTAATTCACGGAGGAAATTCAGCTAATATATTAAACTGAAAATCCGATCGATATGATTTGAATTTTGCGTCAATATCGAGGCTAATCAATTTCAAAGTTGCAGCTATCTTTTTGTGCATTAGGTAATCCATTCTATCGAGCGCTCCGGTATTATTCGAGCATTCGTGCGACGAAATAACGACGGTTAACTAGCAACTCATCATCAAACTTGTTTTCTCCTCCTCTTTCAGTGTTCAGCTACACCCCCAAGGAGCACACGGTGACAGAAGTCAGCAAGAGTGACTACGACGCCTGCTCCGTCAGTAGGCAGTAGCACCCCTATCAGCAACTCCCAATCCGGATCGACAAGCCTACCCCTCAGGCCCGGCGCGCACTACTACATCTGCACCATCGGCATCCACTGCGCCAACGGCATGAAGCTCGCCGTCACCGTTTCAAACTCCAGCTCCGGCACCCCCGGGACCCGACCCACCACCGTCCCCTACTCCTACCCGCCGCCGGCCGGCTCGTCCGTCGGCCACCTGCAGGCCGCGGCCCCGCCGCCGGCATCCTCGTCAAGCTCCTTCTCTTCTAGATTGCAAATACACGTCGTCGAGCGGCCTGGCATGAGAACCTTTTGTCCTGGGTGGAGTCAGCGCATGATACTTGTACGTATTCCTGATGGTTGGCTAGAAAGATTGTTCCGTTCAATCGGGTGCTAATCATAATTAAGTGGAATTATATTGTGATTTATTCTCTATGGATTTGTATATATCCTTTGCTATTATCATTTGCATATCTCAGCACTATGAATGTCATCATGGTCAAATTAACATAACGATTTGCTATTCTCCTCGATCTTAAATACTAACTTTTTTTTAAAATCAAACTTCTTTATGTTTGATTAAGTTTATATAAAAAAGTTAGCAACATGATACCTCTACTCTAGCTCTAGCCTATTATTGGAGACCACTATTTTTTTGAGCTAAAGTTTGAGATAGAGGATAACTCTTATGTAGTCGTGTTCACCATGACTATGGATCCAGCACTCGATTCTAGGAAAAACATCGAGCGGTGTTTCATCAGTTGAAAAAAAATGTTTGATCACTTGGTCAAATGTTTCACCTTGTTCAAAATGTTTGAAAAACCCATATATGCAACATCCAATAGAAACCCAACTTCAAGAAAACAATTTGTTGCTTGGTATTTCTAAGACGACGGAGGACACGACACCCTCCTACAACGAGACAATGCGCTTTATGTGTAACATCCAATCAATATAGAATGAAACACTTGAATACAACAAAGCAAAACAAGATAAATGGTATATTTCAACAAAGTCATCATAAATCTTCAACAATAGCCTTCCAGTTTAGATATGCTTGGCCAGATCTAGGCTCTAAAATGATAAGTGGCACCGATGAAAGAGGAGAAGAACGAGTCGGAAAGCTCTCCATTAATGAGCAGTGGATGCACGAACTCTGGTGACGTTGCCACACAAGTAGGGATGAAAACGATTTAGATAGTTTCCGATACTTGAACACATTTTTACAACGAATAGTCTTATACGGATATTTTTTTGTCATAAATGGAAATGAATATGGCAAGACTATTATTTGGCAGAAATAGGAAAAGGTTGGAAACAATACGGAGTTTTCTCTTCGCAGGTGGCAATTAATCTATATCTATACCTAATAAAAAAATATGTATGGCTTCCGATTCTTTTTGGTCCATTCTGTTTTTTTTTTTCCGCTCCATTTTTTTCCATGTGGCCGGTTTTTTTAGGCGTTTTTATTTCCACACGAGATGGGATGGCTGGTGTGGCTGCTGGGCCGAGGGATAGAGGGCGGCCCAAGAGAGAAGAAGAGGGAGGAGAGGAAGCGGGCCATCTCGGGGGGAAGAGTAAGGAAGAATGGGCCAGATTTGGCCCAGACATAGGAGGAGAGGGTTTGTATTTGTTCTTAATTTAAATTAATTATTGAAATTATATTGTATTATTAAAATTAATAATTGAGCTTTGAAAAATTCAAATAAATTCTAGAGAGTGTGATTAATCATGAAGAATTTAATAAAAATAAAATTCAGCCATGTTATTTTATTTCCCACACTTACCATATTTGTAAATTGATTTAATTCTACACCTACCTACTTAAAAATATATATATAATTTTTTGCATAATCCGTTATTGCATCATCGCGCGTCATCCCGCTTTCTCATACTCTCCACTTTGTCCGTTGTCCGTGCAGAAGTAGGAGTAGGAGAGAAACACATCCGCACAGAACGCCCGCGTCTAGATCGGTCCTACGGTCGCCAACACACAAGTATGAGACTATCTCATGTGCACGAACCATGCACGCTCAAAAGTACAAGACCCATGCCAAATTTTGTTAGGCCAAACAGCTGTAATTTTTGGTACAGTATTAATTAGTTTTCAAGTCAAATGATTACAAAATCTTACTTCGATGGATAGTGTCCAAATCAATGTGCGGTCGTATTAGATTGCATGTGTTTTCAGTTTCCTTGACTCTTTTGATGAGAAGATGCAACCAAATATTTATATATTTCACAGTTAAAGTGCGCAGTTATATCGATGCATGAAGGGTTCGGCGCCTGTGAACTGGAAGAGAGAACAGAACCCGTTAAGATGAGCATGGTCTATTCTCACCAAAAATATATACGTTTGATCGATTGGTTTGGCATCACATGGAGTTGGGTCAAAGAGTAAATGTATGATGTACGTTGGGATTGAATTGAACTAACTATAATTTTTTTCATGTATTATCTTTTGCGGTATTTGATGCAGACTTTAATTTGCGATTGCATTATGTGTTAGTTTAGTGAAGATACCACATAGGTGTCGTACTAATTCAGAGCTGATTTGGACTATTTTGAATAGGTTAATTGATAATTCTACGTAAAGGTTATGCTTCGTTTATATCATGAAGAAACTGGAACCTGCAAATCTGATGTTTATTATAATTTATTTTTTCCATTGCAACGCACGGGTATTTTTCTAGTTTTAAGAAAACACATACACATATATATATACATAACTTTTTCATATGAAGTCAGATTAAGATAAACTTAATATCAAAATTGTTTAGCTCGCCGAGATCTACAATTTCAATGTTGATAACTTTATATTTTGAGACTATTTATTAGTCGAAATATCCGTTACAACATACCAGATATGTTTTTTAAAAATCTTAGATCTATGATTCAAACGACCGACCTCGAATGAAGACGTTCTCTAGATTAAAGTTATAGAACTCAATAGAATCTGTTATTTTCAGTTTATGATATTTGTATATAATAATATTCAAAGTATCATTACAAAATTCGGAGAGGTGAAATAAAATAAATAACATCTTTAATCTAGATTTTAATCTAGATAATAAGAACTCGATAAATGATATGGTAAGTAAGCTATGCCTGAAGGAAGATATTTCGAGCTTGATCTAGGGACTAGAAAGTGGAAATCATATTTACTTATGGATCGCTTTAGGAAACAGCCATGAAAATTTATTTTCATATACGGCTGTGGAACCACCAGTAAAATTGACGATACAAAATTGGAAAATGTTGACCTATTATTTCCAAAAAAATAACCAGCGATATCTCTTCCTTAATTAAGTAAGCTCAATTTGAGGGTTTTATATTCCGCTAAATATCCCATATTTACTTACGGATCGCTTAAGGAAATGACCATGAAAATTTATTCTCATATACGGCTATGGAACCACCAGTAAAATTGACAATATAAAATTGGAAAATGTTGATATATTATTTCAGAAAAATAACCAGGGATATCTATTCCTTAATTTAGTAAGCTCAATTTGAGGGTTTTATATTCCGCTAAATATCTGTTACCTTATTCGTTTTATATATGTATTTGATAATATTTGATTTTGTTTCCATTTCCGGGGTTTTCGATTCTGATTTAAGAAAAACATAAAAACAAATACGGTATTTCAATAATATACAATTCCGTTTCCATTTCTGGGGTTTCGATGCTGATTTAAAAAACATAAAAGCAAATATGGTATAGCTAGTTTCAGATCTGTTTTCATCCCACCCACAAGGAAGCGGATGGTAGAGAAAGAAGGTGGGGAAAGACGTTGGCACATACTCCTTGGATGAGAAAGGAGAAGGTGGGGAAAGATGTTGGCACATACTCATTGTCCAGATTCATTATTAGGATTTGTTACATTCAGTACTATGCAGATTCGTGTTATTAGGATTCGTTATTAGGATTTATCACATCCAGTACTATGCAGAATCGTGTTATTAGGATGTATCACATCCGGTACTATATTGGTTTTTTATGGGATGAAGGGAGTACACTACTTCTCATAGTTTGTAGTTTGTGAGGGTGCCTCGACGATGGTGCTACTTCTCATAGTTTATAGTTTGTAGTTTGTGAGGGTGCCTCAATGTCACGCCTAGAAATTTATCCCAAATTTCCAGACCATTTTGTGTATAAATCCCTGTCCAGGAATCAAACCAGGGTACACAAAATGACAAATTGATATACAGATCCAAACGTAAATAAAGTGTAAATACTTACAGAAGAGGCACTTAGTCCTCACACCAAAAAGAAAACAACAGCGGGAAAAGGCGACGATTCTAGCGGGGCTTCAGCTCCACTCCACAGGCAAAACTCAACCGGGGTATAAGTCTTGGTCTTCTAGCTTCGTCTTCAGCTCAGAAGCACTACACTTCTGAAAAGGGGAATAGTAGCAAGACTGAGTACAATCACCATACTCAGCAAGCCACACCAACGATGCATTCGTGTAAGGGGAGACAAGGGGGGTTTGTGGCTATTTGCATACAGGCAGTTGCAAACAATTATAGTTGAAAACAGTAAAACAGTCGATTAATTAAGGCAAGATTAAACATCTCCACTGAACAACGCTACACCACGTTGAACAGGCCCAACCATTCCACCTGAACTAAACCAATTCATTAAGTCATGTTAATTAATAAAGTGGGACTAATCACGGAGAATCTGGTTGATCGCCCATAACCGCGGGAACGGCTATTCGAATAGTTTTACTCTGGCCAGAGGTGCGTAACTGTACCCACAAGACACGATTCCACACATGTTGCCATACCTCGAAATACCACCATGGTACTGCAAAGGGAGAAATCATGACAAGAAACTTCGCATAACTCCCCCTAACCAAGCGCACCACACCTCAGGTTTCGCCCCTACCTTTAAGCCAAGGTGGACAGCCCCCTCTCGTGCCTAGGTGAATCCGGAAGCCGATCAACGAGTAAACCCCCGCCGACCCAACCCCATCACGCCCACCCTTGCCTGGATGCGTCAGCTAGGGAAAAGTTACACTACAAGTCCAGCAGTTACCCATGCCTGCTTGTGGTAAGCACTATTGGTCTTCCAGGGTTTCCCGAGAACCGGTCCTTAATTGCCATGGGTGCGACTAGCAAAACCATACACCCACAGCCCACCATTAAGCCATATTTTAGTTGGTTAATTACGACCAACGAAACATGGCCGACACGTCTCAAGCTGGCAGCTCATCAAGATACTAGAAATAGATAATGTGATTATCCCATTATGTGAAGTAGTGGTATTAAGCATGGCTAAGCATAATATAATTCTAGCGAGGTCAACATGAGACACAAACTAGTCAAATTATCACCCAGTTTGACAAAGAGAGGACATCAAGTAAATAGGGCATAAGCAAGCAGATAGGTAAACCCTATTCCCATGTAATTAGCAAAACATGCAATTTATTTGTAAACGTAAAACATTTTATAAATTAGGCTCAAAATACTCAAGGGGAATGTGTGACTTGCCTTGCTTATTCGATTGATCTTCCGAACTCTTTTCCTTGCGAACGCGATCGTCCAAAACGGCGGAATCTACACGCTCGCACGCAAAATGAGGAAAAACTCTAATAAAAACCAGGTAAATAGTACATAAAAAGTAAACAAACATGTAGAGCTTAATTTTAGATGAATTCTGCAGGTTGAATGGCTCGATTTGGAGTTCGTACGAATTAGTTATGAATTTTAGAAGTTTTGAGCCATTAAAATGAATTTATGGAAATTTACCCGATTTATGACGCAATTATTATTTATTCTCTCAAAGAAAAACAAGGATTATTGCGTCAGCGAGGGGCGGGGGTGGACCAAGTCCACCAAAGGTGGGCCCCACGTGACAGTAGGAGAGGCGCGGCCGGTCCACCGCGGACCGAGTCCACGCGTGGCCCGCGGCATCGCCACGTGGACGGCCCAGGCCGGCCGGGCGGCTAACCGGCCGCGGCGGCGAGTGCGCGGTGACGCAGTTGTCACGCGGCAACGGCCGGTGGCGGTGGCCGGGCGAGCGGTGACGCGGGTGGCGGCGGCGACCGGCGCAGGCGCGCGAGCGGCGGCGGCGAGGGCGGTGGTGGCGCGCGGCGGGTGGGTGGCAGCGGCGCGGCACGGGCGGCGGTGGGCGGCGCGCGGCGCTCGCGGGGTGGCGGCAGCGCCAGGCCGAGGCGCGGGCGGCGCGAGCGGCTCGGCGGTGGTCGGGCTGCAGCAGGCGGCTCGGCGGCGGCCGGGCTGCCGCGAGCGGCGTGGCAGCGCCCGACGCGGGCTGGCAAGGCGGCGGCCGGGCGGCACGGTGGCGCAGGCGGCGTGACGGCGGCGGCGAGCGGCACGCGGTGGCGGGCGGCGGCGCGTGGCAGCAGGCGGCGACGCTCGCGGGGCAGCGGCGCGCTGGCAGCCGGGTTTTTAAGGGGCGCGGGTGGGGCGGCAGCGGGGCGGTGTTGGGGGAGGAGCGGCGGCCGGATAGGGTGGGGGAAGAGGGGAGGTGGGCGCGGGAGGAGCGACGACGTGGGGTTGTGGCTGGCGCACGCGGGAGGGGGAAGCCGGAGGTAGGAGATAACAGGTGGGGCCGTAGGTCCCACCTGTTAGAGAATGGGAGTGAGGGAGACGGTTGGGGAGGTAAAATGGACTTCGGGGGGAGGGGCTAAGGCGGGCCGAGCAGGGAAGGAGAAGGCCGGCCCAAGAGAGAGGGAAGGGGAGATGAGGGGGAGGGAGAGAGAGGGGCCGGCCTGGGAAGGAGAGGGGGCTTTGGGCCGAAAGCGGCCCAAAGTGAGGGAGGGAGATTTTAATTTGTTTTTGTCAATTTATTTAATTTGTTAAATGAACTTTGTGCTATTAAAATTAGGTCTTGAGCTCCGAAATTTCACGGAAAATTCCAGAGAGTATTTTAGGGCACGAAGAATATTAAAAAATATTCCTGGCCATGATTTTTAAAGGAAATTTTAAATTTCCTCATTATTTCACTTGATTAAATTACTTTAAATTTTAAAGTAAATTCTAGAAATACTTTATTGAATGATTTTTAACCCGATCGAAAATCGGAGCGTGACACTCAACGATGACTTGTAGCTGCGGCGGAGGGTTTAGCTGATGTTTGGGTTTTTTTGGAATCTTCTTATTATAGAGTTATAACCCACTAATTCCTAAAACTTAACATGCAAAGATGCTTCATCATCATCCACTAATAACCACTAATTCCTAAAGCTTAACATGCAAAGATGTCATATCATCATCCACTAACAATTATTATATTTAAGCTTCATGCAAACATGTTATATTATCTATAATTTTATAATTTATTAAATTTTAGAGATTTAAAATACAAGCATGTTAAATCATCCCATATTAATATTTTAATTTGTATCTCCATCATTTTTTATAATATTCTATATACCTATATAGTTCATCCTCACTTAATTAGTTAATGTTATTTCTCTTTTCTCTCATTAAGTCATATCACATCAATTGTTTTTAGTCCTTAGATGATTAATCTATGTTTCAAATTATCTCTCTTCTTTTTCTCTCATTAAGCCATATCATCTCGATGTTTTTAGCCCTTAGATGTATGGTCTAAATTATTTTCCTTTTTCTGTTCTCTCGTAAAGCCATATCATCTTACTTTTATATTTGAATCATCATTATATATACTATTTGAAAGTGCACCTAGACCCCTAATGATTTTGGTGATTAATAACAATACGATTAGAGAGGACAAACAAATTATTTTAATGTGTGAAGGAATGTTAGTTCCCTTGTAAGTTACACTGTCGGTGTCATGGGCTCAGGGGTATGTTGACTTAGGGCTTGAGGCGGCCCCGGACGCCCACGTGGCCATCCCCCGAGGGGGAATTGGGCCCGAGGGTGACGTGGCGGCTGCCCGTTCTAAGTTCCAGGCCGCCGCCACGTGTGTTGGAGTAGGTGGGCGCTCCCAGCAGCTCACCTACCCCCATTAATGGCGGCACAGCCGGAGTGCGCCTGCGTGCTCGCGTGCCGCATTAAATGCGAGTAGACACGCACGCGCGCACCTGACACCGGTCACAGCCGGTTGACCGGTCTATGACCGGTGCGAATGACCGATGGGACGCGGCACAGTACCGGGCATGTCGTCTGCACGCCGTAGGTACGCTGCGCGCCCCATCAGGTCACATCAAAATCATGTGAGCCGATTCGGCTCGCTCACTCAGCCGGAGTTGGTACGCCAAGTCTAATCGCCCGGCACACGTCGCCGCGTACGGTCGGAACAAGCAAGTCTCTGCAAGTCTCCGGCTGTTTAATGAAGAATGACGCACGGCGTCATGCACGGATGATGGGCGGCCTGACAAGGGTCACGTCGGCACTGCAGAACAGTGGACTTATGCCTCAAGCAACAGTATGGCTCTTAATTGTTAAAGAATATTTTTCCTTTCCTCTAGAATATAGCCTGTTCGGTCTATGTGGTGTCCCCTTGGGAGTATAAAAGGAGGTCCAGGCCTAGAGGAAAGGGGTTGGATTCTGAGAACAAGAATTCACATAGTCCATCACACAGGAGTAGGGTATTATGCCTCGCCAGCGGCCCGAACCTATATAATCCCTCGCGTCATCGCCCTCTCTCGTGCGAAACTCTCTCTCTCCACGCCACCAGCGCATCGGAGCGGGTGCCGAAACGCGTCTCCCGCGCCCTGGGCCGAACTCAAAAGGGGGCCCCCCACAGTCCCCCAGAGTAGTTTATCCTCCGTCATACACGTTCCTCCTTAAAGAGGAGCATAGAAACATACGAGATTTACATACCTCACAATCATGTACCAAAGATATCTTCGAGAAGCTCGTATAAATTATCCAATCTCCCTGTAAAGGAGCACAAGGACACGACCGAGGACTTGAATGAGTCATGGGCCCGGCCCCCCGCCAACCGTGAGCCAACGGTCACAGCCATTAATGAACAAGTTGATGGGTGAGATTCCAAGCTATCTGGGGCCGAAAAGACATGTAAAAGGACAGTAGCGCCGAGTCATAAGGGATAACGCGAGCTTGGACACACATCGCGCATACCCAGTGACACCCGGTTTTACCAACTGGGCCAAAAGGAAAACCGTGGCGTCGTCTCAGCGAGGTCAGGACATCACTAGACCCACCACACGGCACGAGGAGGGTGAGGTGAGGGCCCAGTTGGTTCAGGCAGGTGCCCGAGAGCTCGGGACAACCAAAATAGCAGAATTTTGGTAAGTTTCTCGGGATGATTTGAAGGGAACCAACTGACAGCGACAAGACAATACGGGGAGACAAGATCGAGAAAAGGAAAAAATGGCACTATGAGCCCCTCCTTAAACTATAAAAGGAAGGGGCATACCACTTGGAAAAGGGATGCTTGTTTCTTAAAAAAAACTAAGCTTGTATTGTTATAGATCCTGATACTAATAATGAAAATATGAGTAAGGTATTACACCTCTAGATGGTCTGAATCTATAGGTCTGAATCTATATAATCCTATATGTATAATCCCTTGTGCGCTAGGATTTATCTAACTAGCGTATAATCCCTTGTGCGCTAGGATTTATCTAACTAGCGTATAATTCCTTGTGTGCTAGGATTTGTCCAACTAGCGCCCCACGGCGTAAGGTCATTGCACATCATTCACAGTCAACCCCTTAGAAATCTTCACTCGAGGAGGGGTCTGCACTTCCCCGTTATTAGAGAATCGCTTCTCCGACAACTATCATAGTAAACTCCGGCTTCTTCTCCGGTGAAAACAACCGGTCGCTGCTACATTCTCCGGTTAAAATTTTGCGACGTGCAACCGTACCAGTATTAGTAAGTAGTAACGTGACACCACTAGTTTCGTCCCAAACGTGTCATCTGCTACCGGCCAAACCGGCCGGCTCCCAGTCTCCGACGCGGCCACACAGCCCCGCCTCCCCAAGCCTGCGCAACACACCAACCGCACCGAAAACCGCCTACGCGAGCGTGTCGGCGCGTGTCGCGACTCGCGACCCGCGGCCGCCCTCACGCGCGTCACGTTACCAACGCGCGCAGCCCAGGCAACAACACACCAGCGGCCCAAGCGCCACGCGCCCTCGCCGCATGTCTTGCTGTGCCCACCCACCCCCCACCACCACCTGCACCGGACGCCTCTCCCATCTCCATCACACGCGAGATGTTGTGCTCCCCAGCTGGCCACCAACGTGACAACGTCACTCATCACGCAACGAGAGTCCCGAAGCCAGAATAGAATCGAAACAAAGCAAACAGGAGTAGCTTGCTAAAATGCTACAGTGATACAGCAGAGGAAAAAAATCAAAGCAGATCTGAGGAGATGAAGCTTCAGATCTGCACAGATAAGCAAAAAAGATCGAGCAAGCAGAAGCAATCGGATGACAAAATCTCTACTAATAATGTCCGAAACTAGATTAAGAAAGAATCCGGTGGGGGAGGATTATACAATGGCAAGCACAGTCTCTCTCTCTCACAAAAGCTAGATCTAGATTAAACGCAATGGGATGAGCAACCCCAAAGCGAAGGGGGAAATAGCTAATAATAACAATAATAAATTAACGGCAGTAATGGCGGCAGCGGCGGTGATATCGGCGGTTGCGGTGGAGGAGGCGAGGAACTCATCTCCGGGCGAAGGCGCCGGATCTCAGTAGAACGCTGCGATGGCTGCCACGGCCGCGGCGGCGGCCCAGGCGGCGGCGGCGGGGGAGACTCCGGATGCGGCGCTCGGTGGCGGCGGAGACGTCGGGGCCTCCGACGGAGACTGGGAGATCGACCCCGGCGCCGGCGGCGAGAGGATGGGGGGCTCCGCGGTTGGCGCCGTGGCCTGGGGTGACGGTGTCGCAGCGGCGGTGGGGGTGGGCGCGGGCGCGGAAGCCGGGGGAGGCGTCATCACCGGCGGCTGGGCGGGAGGAGACACCGGCGCCAACGCCGGTGGCCGAGTCGGCGGGGTTGACACCGGAGGCTGCGCCTTGGGAGCCGGCGTCGGTGAGGCGCTCGGGCCCTGCGCCACGGCGGCGGCGAAAAGCACGGCCATGGCGACGGCCACGAGGTGGAGGCGCGCCATGGGAGCGAGCCGAAGCGAAGGCGGCGAGGAGCTTGGCTAGGGTTTGGGTTTTTGGGGTGGTGGGCTTCGCTCGCAACTTCCAAGTGGGGGGAGACGGCGGGGCGATGGCTATAAAAAAGGAGGGAACTGACTACGCGGTAGAAACCAAAAAGGAAGAGAGTAGATAGCGATAAAAAAATTTGGAGAATTTAATTCGAGATTTTGGACGGTGATTACGCTATCTTTTTTAAGTCGGTTGGGCCATCGGATGGAGGATGGCCGTTGGATTGGCTGACAGGGTGCAGATGATAAGGTACAAAATGTTGAGGCTACTTTAATGAATGCAAATTCTGCAAAACATACGGACGGTGCAATATCTTCATGTGAAAGCAAAGATATTTTCCATTCACGTATTTAAAACCAGTTGCCATTGCCCGAAACTTTAAAGCAGGAAGATATATTTGGAACTTTTACATCACATATCTCACATTCAAACTAAAGCCTAGGTACGTTGATCCATTTATGATCTTTTTGGAATATAGGGTTTAATAAGGAATTTGACTCTCCATCCTAAAATATAAAAATTTTGATAGGATAGAACACATTCTATACTACTAATCTAGACACTGTCATTTAAGATTTATAGTATATGAGTATCTTATCTAACGAAAACTTTTTATAGTTTGAGATGGTGTGAGTAGAAATAATAAAATCACAAAAATAAGATAAGAATTAAGAATATTTGTAAAACAAAAGATTAAAGAACACATGTATTCTAGATAAGATTGTAAAACATGCGTCGAATAAGGTAAAAGAAAGGAGAAACATAAGAAATGAAATAAAGATGTCAGAGTGCATGAAAATTTTCCTTCGTTTCTCGTAGAATCCACATGATTTTTTTTTGGTTTTCTTTGAACCAAACAGTGCTACAGTCACGAATCCATATGAATCCAATTATCCAAAACCTTCATTTTTTTTTTCCTTTGTTTTTTCTCATATCTGAATGAGCCATCGGTCTGAAGTTTGAACATAGAGAATGGCGATTTTTGTCACAAGTGAAGTGATCTTTTCTCATCATATTCTCTTCATCTACTTGTTCTCCCTGCACCCTCAAGGTTAAATGTCATTTTTATTCCTTAATTAAGATTTAAGACCAGCTCTGAAGCTTTGACCACAAGTCAAGATCGGTTGCCTTTTTTCTTTGTGATAATGCGCGTCCGTTTATAACAATGCCGCGTCAATCTTAACGTCAAGATTTAAATGGATATGCCAGAATAGACAGGCCATTTTCTTACTTAAAATGACACTAGATGAGTAGTAGAAGTATGTTTTTGGTTCTTTTATTTAAAAATTGTATTTTATTGGTTAAGTGATATATATTGGCTTTGCGAAATGTTTGGTCACATCTAAAAAGAAAAAATAACTTTAATCGAAAAGAAAATGCGCATACTACATGACACCTTTTGGAACCATGGATCGAGTCTTCCGGAGCTGTGCTCAATTACTGTACACATGCGATTACTTATTCAGATTTGAAGTCTTGAGTAGTTGCCGCTGAACTTTTTGACAGTGTGATCAGTTCATCAGCCTAGCATGTTTCTCCCCGTATATTATTATAGCTTAGCCAAGTCTTTAGTGGAACATGTAAACGATGAAAGGGTATTACACTGGCATCACACATCAGGTGATTTAAGGATCGTGCTATCAAGGAAGTCAACATTGACTGGACGTCTGGAATACCAGAGTGCATGGCACGCTAGGCGTATTTACGAGCCGATGCATTCAGAGACCAAAGACCTGCAACTTTGCAGTCGTATGAACAGCTCAGAAATCATAAGCGTATTTACTTCATCCGTGACGAAATATAACTGTTAGCTATATATATGAACAAATATATATCGAGATTTATAGCTGAAATATATTATATTTTAGAACGGATGTAATGCAAGATAATGAGACGTAAATGGAAGGGGAAGACAACCAGGCAATGTAGACCGGACAATAGAGTAGACTACAAGAGCACAAAAGACTTTACGTGCTATTGGATGTAGTAGTGCGCCACCAGCATCACTCATTATCTTGCATCACACAATCTTTTGCTGCTGAATTGCCCATAAGCTGACAGAGCAGAGTCGTGCATCACTTCACGACCTAGGATCACGTACCGATAAGCCACCACTCAGGCTTGTGACTTTACATTTGGAGTTGATACACCAATCTCACCTAGATGTACAAATCATCTGCCAAATATCTACCCTACAGACATTATCCAAGAGGAACTTTGGATAACCTTCTTCTATGTTGAATGGGCACACGGCGCCCTTGTACACTACGAAGTATGAAAACAATCTGCGAAAGTGCAACTTCTGGAAGGATCTTCCTTCAACGAACACAGTTGCAATGTTCGGTAAAACTCCAGTTTTTTCCTTTATGTTCACTTCTATCAGCATATGTCACTGAAAGAATCTTCTATAAATGAAATGAAACCATCTTCTGTCTTGTTCTAAAACACTGCAGAAAGGTTAAAATCATTAAGAAAATAATTGCACAACACAAAGATGCAAAACACACCTTTGTAGAATCTTTCTAGGTTTGGAGTGCCAAGATAGCTATCCTACAGTTTCAGTTCAGAGGTAACAAGAATGTATGCAAACGCTATGATAGGAAAAGAAATACAGTAACTCAGCAATCACGGATGAAATGATTACTTACAGAAGTATACTTGTTTCCGTCTGTACATGGTTTGTCTATTTCACTTGGTCACCTCTCGAACTTACAGCCTCTGCCATTTCTTCACTACTACCTTCGGCAACTCCCATTTCCTTCACTTTTTCAAGTTGCCTGAGGAGATCTAACCTCTCTGGAGCATAGGTGGATGGGATCTACAAAATACCAGATGCAGAATGTACATAATCAAATCATGCCACAGGGGAAATAGTGAGGGGTCATACAAAGTTACAAACCATGGAAGGCACATATCTCTGGATGAAAGCCAAAATAGCAGCATGCCCAACAGCAGTTACCTGGGAACATATTATGAACTTGTTTACAATGCTGTATCCATGAAGATATTTGCACTGAACATTAAAGTTCACTAACTAAAAAACATGACTGGTAATCTTTAGTCAATGTGGATGAAGTAAAGAAGACATGCTTCTGCAACCAAAATTGAAATAAACAACAGTTTGGGCCTAGAAGGCTTTATGCTTGTTCAGGAGGGGGGAATCGAAGTACAAGAAATACTTACTGGCAGAAGCATGAGTATTCCTATAGGAACAACAGAGGCTAAATCTGTCAGGGTTCTTTGAAGAGCCTGCTTTTCCTTATGAGTTAGTTCATCCCCGATGAGAGCTCTTCTTAACAAACCCATAGCAGCTCCCGTGTCAATTGCTAAGAGCTGTGTCCCTTGCACAACAGTCTGTGTAGGGAAAAAAATAGAGAAAAAGGAAAATAAGTTGCAGGTCTGCATTCTAGATTTTTTTTTCCTCAAATATGCAGGAGAGCTGCATTCTGGATTTCAGTAATGGTAGCATTCAAATATGATGCTGAGCCCTGGTGGCAAAGAGGCTTCATGGCAACTAATTAAATTATGTAGGGCCAATACCAAATATATTTTCAAGAAAATGTAAATGGCCTTACCGTCGTGGTTTCCTTAACCTTCTCTACTGATTTGGTAATAACATTTTCTTTCTTGCTAGCTGGACCAGAAGGCATTGATACAGGAGGCGATGACACGGAAGAATCCAATGTTTCATTTGCGACATATGTCTCCTGGAAAATGACAACGCAATAAATAATTCTTCAATATTGAAAACGAATACGCAGTTATGGTCAAAAGCAATAGTAAGAATATCAGAATATGAAACACATAACTCAGAATAAAGTACTCTGTCCAGCATTGCTGCTTAAGTGCTAACTCAAATACCAGGTGCATTCATGTCAACATTTAGAAAGCATATATTAGAGAAGCATACCTCCTTTTGAGCATTATCTGTACTCTTTTGAACTCTTTTTTCTAACTCAATCAGCTCAAGTCTTAACTGTTCAAACCGGAGGATATCATTTGACTGTGTGTCTTTGTTATCCACATTAGCGACAGAAACCTTTATGAGAAAAAAAAAGAAAATCTATTAAAGTAAGAACATGGTGCAACAAGACATCTTTGCATTCAATGGTATTGTTCTCAAGAACAGAATACATGCTTCCGCAACTATTATATACTATACAGAGAGACTGTTAGTAACAATAAATCACTATTCATTGATGATTTTTGTGATCCCCCTCATTGTTGAATACAACAGCTCAAAAATTTGCTCGAAATATAATTGCTAAAAGGACAGCTCAAATATTCATTGCAAGATGGCAGCTTCTCCTGTTTTACCCTATTTTTGTTTGAATTATTAAATGCACAGTAATGCATGCTACAAAATGCATACACTTTGATCTGAAGTTTGTTGGACAGGCTCAACTCTCCTTCCAGAAGGCCTACCAAAGAGGTCCCAAATTGGACGACGTTTGTTCTCCACTCTGGGGAAAAAAATGATAGCAGTTATTATCCACCCTGAAATCACAGAAGCTACAACAGAATGTTACCTGTTTGCTGGTTTTTGTGGTGTTGAGCTCTCATTAGCATTGCTAGCTGTCTTTCCACGGCCTTCATCGACAGCAGGAGATAATGGTCTGCTACTAGCATCAGCCTAAGTGACCATCAGAAAACTTTAGGATGGCCATCATAGTAGTAATGAACAGTTGTACCAAGTACAACGTATGGAACCTCTATTATGTTGACTCACAAACATATTACCAAAAAAAAAATTCATTATCAGTTGATAATATGGATATTAAACACGGGTGGGTATCTTAGAAATATGGTGGTTCGACATGGAATCAACTAACTTCATTGTGTAAAACGTCGGCCATGTTATCAGTGGAAGGAGAACTGACACACCTTTAAAGTTTAAACACAGTAAACAAAACTACTCTTTGGGGAGTAGAAGAACCTAAATTATATAAACAAAATGTTCCTAAAGAAATAACTCTCAGTTTTTAATATCTAGAATGTGCAACATATCTACATAAATGCCATATCATGTGCATAGTGGCCAACTGGAGTATCAAGAGGCTGACGTTGAAGGAGATGATACCACTTTCCACTTGTTATGTTATCTTTAGTTGTTATCAGTTTATTTGAAGCGGATCTTATCTTTAGGTAATTAGTTAGTGAAGCTGTTAGGAATGAAACTGTTATACTGTATTAGTTAGCACGTGTTAGGGGCTGGTCTAAATAAGCCAAGCCATCATTAAGGACTAAGGAGAAATATATTTCAAGACTTCCTAGTCTCCTATATCCCTGCCCTTGTGGTGATGTTGTCAGTCATCAGCTGGTCGCACTGCTTGGGTCCAGGGCCATATAATCAGCGCATGTGATAATTTGGTGTTGGCTTCGACCACCACAGCTGGTGCAGTAAAAGTCAGCCCTACCAGGCAACACCAAAGATCAACAAAACCACCATCAGAGCGGCTGCAACTATCATTCACTTTATCGCTAGCACAACTACTGGCTTCTCCATCGCACTTGCAAGCCCCATGGATGCCAAAAAGGCAGCCCTGATGTGGTTTCAACACTTTTCACCATCCAGCGTTTTCCATGCTGACAACATCGATGACTTGAAAAGTGCTAGCCCCATGGGGGGCATGCCAATGAAGACTCTTTGGCATGACTGCACCACCTGTTGATCTTGCGACTGTAGCTGGTAGAGGTGCAGCAACCGGCCATGGCAGATACATAGACAACCTTTAGCAAAAGCACAGTAAATGTGATCTTGACAGCTTGGTGCTCTCACATTACAGGATGCCCACACTGCAACCTCTTCACCGTGGAGATTTCAAGGGGTGCAACTGGTCACCACCCTGCAGGTTGAGGACAAACTGCTAGAAAGGAAGGGTGAAGTTCCATGGTACACCCATTATAGGGGATGTGAACAAGGCAAGAGGCCTTACAGCCAATGGAATGTCATGAACAGCCCAACAGGATTTTTGGAAGCATGAGGCTGCTGGATGCAGAACATGTCTAGTTGGTTAAGATAAGGAGATAAGATATGTGGCCCGTTGCGTGGTTAATGCTGCCCTATTTAAAAATATATCCAGATTGTAATCAGATTAAGCAAGAAAAAATCATAAGTGTTTGGACTAGGTAATCATCCATAGCCCAATGTAGTGTGGCCGTTGGTCATCAGCATGGTTGTGTTGCTTGGGTCTAGGGCCATCTAATCTCTGCATGTGACAATTGTTATTTCTTTCATTGAGGATGTTGTTTCTGTTATTGAGAAATAGCTCGCCCTTAATAGCCATTGTAGTTATTGGAATGCACTCTCCTAAGTCCTATGATAGAGAAATTAAAGTGTCTGCATACTTGTAGTAATTCCTTTTCCAGATAAATTCAGACTAGTAAAAGGTTGTATGATAACTAAGCTCACCTCAAGAAATTCTGTTTTTGCTCGAAAGGAAGCCTCAAGAAACTCAGCTTCTTTCTTCAGCCTTCTAATCATTTCAAGATCAGAACATGCAGCCCTTAGATCCTCTTTACCAGAGTTCGAACTGGAAAGATGCAATTCTTGGAGCAAATCTTCTAACTTAACCAAAGCTTCCTCAACACTTTCAAGTGACTGCAATTATTGAGACTAACTTCATAAATTTTCACCACTACAATATATCCTTCATTCGGTAATTAAAGTAGCATTTATTCCAATTACCATTGTAAACTGAAAACAAGCATACACAACTAAGTACAAGCATAAGTAAGACTGACCATAAGCTTTTTGGCAAGTCTAATTGAGAACATAAAAATGCATATAACTTAACAGTCCGAAAAATATTTTTTTTAAAAAGAACACATCTAACATAAGATCTTGTACAGTTAATCGTAAACATAGATACATTAAATGGATCCATCCTTCGTCTCTTGCATATTTCAGAATACATCTAGTACATGTCACGCTTTGAATGTGTAAGCATATAAAAAGGAGACAGTGGCATCTCCCTGCATGTGCAGCCCTGCATCATTACAAATTTGATGTCTGAGCTTATAGTGTTATGGCTGGGAGTTACTATCAGCATGAGGCCTGCAACGATGGTTCGCATAGTGCCAGAAGTGCATCAAGTTGCTTGGCGCTTCTTTCACAGTTTACCCTTATCCAACAAGGCTATTTTTCACCAAATACTATATATTCTTATTAGGGGCTACTCATTAAAGAAATCTTAACATATTATCTTTTGCTTACAGAGAAATAACATAAGTCCACTAGTCATATTTCTTGTCCACAACAATATTCTGGCAACAGCCATGGGAACGGGAACATAAGGCCTCTCACCATCCATCCAACCCTCCACCCCCTCCCACCACACCAAAACAAAACCCCAAAACACACACATGCACCACCGCTTCCCTCTGAAACTGTTGAATATCAGCTCACGGCATATAGGTTCCATGAAGAAAACTATTAATATAATTAGCAGTTTAGCACTGATATCAACATCATCATCTTGGAACATGTCAAATGCACAATAATTTAACTAACAGTACTGAGAATTACTATATGTGTGAGAACCAGAAGAAATACTAGTAACTCTAAAGTGCATCATGTAACAGGTACCTTGTCAAAAGAGGCTAGCTCTGTCCTAGCAGCTAAGTGTTCTTTGGCTTCTGGAAAAGTTTGGTCTTTTGGCATATCATACCTACATCAGAGTGCGCAGATAAATAATAATATTCTTACAATTGTACAACATATACCCAAGTAACATAACGAATAACAATATAAACATCGGAATTTTCTGTTTACTTTGTTAAGTCCAGTTCCTTCATGCAATCACTCAACATGGCATGCCTACAAAAATTGACCATATATTAGAAATGTTGGTTCACATCCATATCTGCAGCAAAATGTGAGAGAGCATGACTGAATTTGGATGTACCCCTTGGACAGAAATCTGGCTGCCTTTACATTTGAAGGGTTCTCAAGCCATAAGCTGTACTTTATAAAACTAGTCATCCAATAAGAGCACACATTTAGCACTCTTGATATTATTTCTCCTTTATGCACATCCTCTCTACCTTCAATTGTTGCAGCTGGCACATCACCACTGTAAAATGGAAGCCACTCGAGCTCTTCGCAAACTACCTGGAAGGTGAAAAGGTCATAATAACACAAAAAAGGTGCATAGCATTGAGAGCTCGGTGTATTGCCTGCATACTAACCTCCACATACAGCTGATAAGAACTAATTGAAGACAGCTGTGGATAATATAACACACTCCCACCAATAAGATACCTGGATGACAGTAAGCATGTTAAGGTGAGAACTACATCATAATTACGCAAGAAAACAGTTCTATTGTAGCTTATGTACAGAAACATAATTTCATCAAGCAAATGGCAATTCGAAGTTCACATCATTCACACCTTACAATATCATTGATTGAATCATCCAGATTGGTAAGACGATTGGAAGACAAATAAGTTTGCGTACTTCTCCCTAAAGCAATGAAAAACCCAAAAATTGCTAAGTCCTTTTCCAAAACCTGCAGTAAGGAAAATAGTTATTTTGGAAGGAGAGATTCATAAAGCTAGACAAAATATCTTTTGTTCCAACCTCAATACTTTCACTTGTTGTCAATCTTGACCATATCTTTTCACGATCAAGAGCCCGTAGCAACTGTTTCTGAACCAGATCAATCCAAAACGATATCTCAACTCCACGATCACTGGAAAACTTAGGGTCAGCAGCACGAGGACCAAAATT
Organism: Oryza punctata; assembly: GCA_000573905.2. Taxonomy (NCBI): domain Eukaryota; kingdom Viridiplantae; phylum Streptophyta; class Magnoliopsida; order Poales; family Poaceae; genus Oryza; species Oryza punctata. Next base: position 26,119,505 of record CM002495.2, on the reverse strand, counting down.
GCAAAGGAATTCTCTCTGAAGACCAATATCTTTTGTCAAGGTATATGCTTTACTTAGAGGGACAAATTCAAGAAGCATATCCATGAATCGACCAATAATATCAGGGACCATGGAGAAGAACTGCTGACAAGAAACTTTTGTTGATCCAAGCTTTGTGATAGCAGCAAGACATGTCAAACCTAGCATAAGTAGAGAAAGGTCACTTTCACTAGTATTCATTTGCTGGCGTTCATGGCATCTGCAAGGAACAAAAGAAAAAGTATGTGTTAATCCTTGTATTAGTTCATTGATCAAAGTGAAGCCCAACAGAAGTAAACAACTTACATTGCTGTTGCAGAGTTAAACCGTGGATCATTTTCAAAAGAGTTAACAAATGTTCTCACCACCAAAGGATTTTGATCAGATGAGTACCACTGGTACAATGTAGGTTCCCTTTTCGACAGCTCATTTTGGATAGCACCCTCTAGAGAACTAAGTAGGCGGGATAAACTGCAACAAGAAATTAAATGTGATTAAATAGGAGTCCAAGAGGCATGTTCTATAACCACAAATTGAACTGTTATGTACAACATAGAGGTTAGATCTGATTTGGCTTCATCATGCTGTCAACACTATGGTCATGTAAGCTTGACTATTGAATCCAGTAGAAGGCTCATTCTGGGTCAACAAAAATGCAAATACAGCAGAAACCTGTAGACCCTAGCAGTAACTTTTTTTTCCCATGAATCAAGTGGATCAATTAATTTGCATGCTCTTCTGACAGCATATGCTTTATTGACATTAAAACTTAAGAAATCTACCAGTCAAGAAATGGAGGAACATATTTCTCTAATAATTAGGCTATAGATGGAAAGCAACTTATGAGACAGGAATTAGCTCCAAGAAAACTTCATCATATACAGAGGAAGCTACATAACATGTACATTACACACCATTTGCTCTAAGGTATTAAAAGGCAGAATTGGCTCCAAGATGATATTTGTAGTCTTAAAAACACACACCAGGAGAAAAAGGATAATGTCAGCAACTAGGCATGATAATCAAGGCAAGTGCTAGAGGGCAGACCTCCTCTGAACAAATACATTGATATCTCTATCTCTGCCATTTCCCCTAGATGAAACATCAATAACTGCTTGCAACAATGAACCGACAGCAGCCTGCAAAGTGCAAACAGATTCTTTTAGATACCAGACAATAAAAAGTTGGCATGCCACCAAAATTCAGAACGCAACAGCTAATATTTGTTTACTGAAGATTTCTGTGTAAGAACAAATAAACATCAACTCAAAGAAGGTTCAATTGTGGCGATTGGCTCTAAGTTGATTGAAAAACTCTGCATCTTCACATATGAAAATAATACTCCAGACACCAGAGCAGAACACTTCCCCTGGTGGCAGAGTAGCAATTCTAATATCTCTAAAAGGAGCGAACAAAAGCTAACCAATTAATAGTTTGCCAAGTTCAACATACATATTGCATCTATACAGGCATCCATATTTCATAAGACCTCTATGGATGATATCCTGACTACATCGTTACCTGATTGAAACAGTAGTGTGCATGCAATAAAATCTGGCTTACAAAATTTCAATACTAGTTTTCTGCATGGAAGGCCGAAAGGGAAAAGTAAAGAGAAACTATTTAATCAATGACATGAATAATGGTCACTATCATTTTATGGGCAGATAAGAATGTTCAGTTCTGTACCTGGTAAGACAGTGGTTTTATCCATTCATTGTTATCTACACCAAGCCATTCCTTTGGAAACCAAGAGTTTTTTGATGATTTGCTGTGATCTAGGAAAGCCAATTCAATAGATCTCGCAGCATCATGTATTGATTGGACAAGGCCAGTGCTTATATCCTCGCTTTGCAGTGCTTTAACCAATTTCACCCTTATATCATCCATCTCGCTTGCCGAATCAACTTGTGGGGATCCGTTAACAGATAAACCACTGCTATCATCTTGAGAAGCCAAAGGAATAAGATGGATTGTCCTTCTAGTTCTCTGAAATGCTACCTTCTGTCTCCTTAATTCTAGCCATCTAGCACTGTGAACAATCTTCTCACATTCTGATGCCGAACTCCTGAAATAGCACTTTCTCTTAGAAACGCGTGTATGAAATTTTTGAGTCCTCAGGTCAACCACACTTCTGCATATTAATCTGAATCCATATACTTTCTCCAGAGTGTAAATCTTCGATGTGCTGCAAACAAGTTCAGCCATTTGATCCGTTATAATCAGAAACAGTAAGAAAAATGTTATTAATTTCATTGTACAATGAAACATATTGCATAATCAAAACCAGTAGCAAACAGTTTTTAAGAAACACTGGCAAGCGACTGTTTTAGGACAAGCATCCGCCGTCAAATTGCCAGTGAAAGCAACAATACGAAAACACACACTGTGCCAAAAACTGCAAGCCTCAACAGAACAGAAGAGGAAACTACTACCAGTAAAGTATCCCCACTTCAATTGGCAATGTCAAAGCTCCGTCCGTGAAAACCGCAATGCTATCGCCACCACCAAAACGGCAACCTACAACACCAAATTTGACGAAATCCCTCGGCGGCGCACGCCCCCGCACCGAATCGCACAGGTAACTCAGTGAGCCAGTGACGAATTCAACGACCGTACTACCGCGCTACCACTACTACGCCTCCCCGCACAATCCAAGGTCGCAACCAGCGCATTCCACCGCAACCGCGTAACCCATCCACCCACGAGCCAACGGCAACGACTAAACCAGGGAATCGGCCCGCAGCACCGCAAGCAGAACGTAGATGGGGGTGGGGGGACCCAACCTGGCACCGCACATGGCCGCGCGCGGCTGCGACGCAACCGCCGTCGCCATCAGCCTCCGCCGCCGACGCCGTTACTGCTCCCCCTCGCCGGCGGTGGGATCGAGACGCGCGTCGCGACAAAGCGGGGGCCTGAGACGGAGAGGGATAGGGTTTATACCGGGAGGGAAGTAGCGGTGGGGAAGCGAGCGGCCGCGAGGGCGGAGGAGGAGGAGGTGGAGGAGGGCCCCCGGAAACGATAGGCTCCGGGAGAGGCCACCGGTGCTCGTCACGGGGACCAGACCATCACTCCCCCCACTTCTCTCGTCTCGGTTTTTCCTCGCGCGTTTTTCATTTTTCTTTTTTCTTTTTTTTTCTCCTTTCCTCCTCGTCGACTGGAGTACTGCACATTTCGCATTTTTCTTCTTTTTTTTTGGCCTCGTGTCACTGTTGTCGTGATAAGGCCATTTATGGCGTTGAAGGAAGAAAAAGAAAACACGTGATGCCACCCATCGAGCTCCATTGAAATCTGACTCGCTTTGACATTGTTGTTTTATTTTAGTTTGAAATTAACTCTTTAAATCAAGCCAGTAGAATATTGAATTAAATTTAAAAATATACTGTTCATTCAAATTTTTTTCAAGAATATTCGCGAGGTAAATTTTTTTACAGAAATATACGACGTCGAGAACGGTATTGCGCGATGAACGCGCGAGACCGCGCGGTCTCGCGCTTTCATCGCGCGATACCGTTCCGCACTGTAGCGGTCTCTCACTTTCAAAGTGAGATACCGTTCCGCACTGTAGCGGCCTCTCACTTTCAAAGTGAGACACCGTTCCGGAAATCAATTAGCTTAGCGACTAATGATGCAATTAACTATTTAACTATTAATTATTTAATCGCTAATCACAATAATTACTAACTAATTCACCATTTTTATTCGGTATCGCTGTTTGATTTAGCGAGACCGAACGGTCTCGCTCTTTCCTTTCGCGAGACCGTGCAGTCTCGCGCTTTCGTTCCGCAACACCGCACGGTCTCGCGCTTCCCCTGCGCGATACCGCGCCGCAACGTCACGCCACCTCACTTTCGCGTAGTGATAGTGCGAGATTGACGGTATATTTTTGTAAAAAGTTTTGAATCTCGAATATTTCTAAAAATAAAATGAATGAACAGTGTATTTTTAAATTTAATTCGTAGAATATTACCTAAGTCGAACAACTAACAAAGCTTGTTTCTGCCGGATCTACACAAGAGTGTGTTTTGTGTTTGTGTGAACTAGTTTGACCTCCGAAATACAGCAAATATGCTAAAATTTTAGCACGGAAAAGAAGTGCAGATACAATGGAATGGCAGATTGGCAGGCATCACACTTTGCTGAAAGAACACTACATTGTCACTTTGTACACCACGCTCAAATAGATGTCCCCACAACCGAAAATGAAACTCATGCCCAAATAAAAGAATCAAACTAAGAGAAAGCATATCCGTTCTTTCAAAAGAACTGATTGAACATGGTAGGTACGTATTCAGGTCACGTAAGGGTATTCAAGTGTGTCACAAATTTTTGCTGTTCCTCACGTGCCAACTAGACCAAGAACTGTGTTAGCTACATGTTCCACAGTGCAATTACTTATAGTGGGTCCCACCAATACTACTTTTTACACCTTTCTACTTTTTCCTGTCCCTTCTCTCCTCTCTCTCAATTTCCCCACCATCGAGACGGGCGGAGCGGCGACCCAAGCGGCGAGAGCACCGGCGGAGCCGCGATGGAGGTGGGCCGAGCGGCGGAGTGGCGACCCGAGCGCCGGTGGAGACGGACGGAGTGGCGATGGAGGCGGGCCGAGCGGCGGATCGAGTGGCGATGGAGTCGGGCGGAGAAGCGGCAAAGGCGCTGAGCGGAGCGGTAGCGGGGCAACGCAAAACTGGAGAGAGGGTTGACGAGCTCCCCGGCGGTGGCACGGAGCGGGAGCATGCCACCGCGATGAGCTCCTCAACGGTGGTCGATGCAGCCTCCTCCGGTCGGATCTGGCCGCTCCCTTCCCGTTCCCCTCCTCCTCGCCGCCTCTCATCCGATCCTCCCTCTTCCATCCCTCGCGGTAGTGGCGGCCTCCCCGAGCTCACGCGGCGGCGGCCTCCCCGAGCTCACGCGGCGGCGACCTCTCCCCCTCCTATCTTCGTCGGTGCCCTCTCCACCCCCAACGGCGGTGGCGGCGGTGGCGGCGCGGATCGACCTTAGCGGTGCGGCCTCGACCTCGTCCGCGGTGGCTACGTCACTGTCGCCGACGCTGGCCCGGTCCTCGTCTGCGGTGGCTGTGTCCCGACCCGGTCCTCTCTCTCTTCCGGAGGGGCACGGGACACAAAATTGTGTGGGCCCAGAGCTGTAGTTTTAATGAGGAACGAGTAACATATTTTGGCTCCCCGTTCTTGGTGAGGCACCGAAATGTGCTGAGGTGTAGGGAATATCTGAGCTGGTCAGTTGAGGCTGAATGATACCTCAGTGCATTGTGAATGGCCTAATAGAGTGGGCATTATCATCAAATGACGATATGAAGCAATAAGAGGCAGTACCAAGATATCGTTAGGTGGAGACAGACAATTGGGACTACCATCCATAGTAAATTAGTAAGATGTTTGCATATTGTACAAGTATGCATTAAGTGTTAATAGCATTGCAATTTGTAGCTACAGATACATTAAACCTATAGAGAACCGTCTTAAACGCATATATTCCGCACAAACACATATACACACACATGCATATAAAACAAAATACATGCCTCCCTCAAAAAACATTTCAAACATCAAATGTATTACATACTTTAGGCGTAAATGCTTGGGAGAGGTGCATAAACATGCATCATATATTTTGGATGACGTGAGATCAAGGAGCGTAAAAACTTTTGGCAGGATGACAAGTGCGAAAAACTGGAGATGCATAAAACCAAAACTGGAGCACAACGAGTGCGCTTAAAATCAAATCCGTGGATTATATTCCACCGCCTTAAGAAAAATGAATATAGTTAATCTCCTGGAGTTTACTCTTGCTCGCTAGCACTGTCAATCTGATCTTGCTCCTTTTTTATGCCACCATCAGCCAGGGCACTTGTATTACCACTAGGCCGGGATCCATAAACATGCCCCATCTTTAATCTCTTCGTTTCCATGTAACGCCGATTCTCATTGGTTATTGGTGTCAACAGTGGCACTCTGCCCAAGACACTCAAACCATAGCCCTTCAGTCCAGTATATTTCGCAGGGTTGTTAGTCATAAGCCTCATGGTTCGGACACCAAGATCTCGTAGTATCTGCAGAGAGAAAAACAGCAATCAGCGGAAGCTGGAACAGCGCGAACAGGAATGCTATGTCACAGGTTCATTTTCAATAGTTCAGGAGTACAAACAATTTATATATACCTGTGCACCAATACCGTACTCTCGTGAATCAACCGGCAGACCTAGATCCTCATTAGCCTCAACAGTATCCCGCCCATCATCCTGCAAATTGTATGCGCGAAGCTTGTGACCCAAACCAATGCCCCTACCTTCATGTCCACGAAGGTAAACTACTACACCCCTGCCAGTCTTCTCAATCATGGTCATTGCCAGGGCAAGTTGATTCCCACAATCACACCTGGCTGATCCAAATATATCTCCAGTTAGGCACTCTGAATGCACTCGCACTAAGATATCCTGGCCATCACCAACATCACCCTACATACAAGTGAAAAAAATATATTCTAGGTTCAACTTCTGCCTGGATGAGAAAGTCTGGTAGAGCTTATAACTTAAATACAATAAAAGAAACCGCTGCTTCACTAGTTTGTACTTTCTAACAATCATTGCAGATGAGCCATGTCCTGGGTATCACTGAATCATTAGTTGCGATCTAGTCTGATTAATGTAACAGGCAAAAATATCTTGTTCTACTTTTTTTTTCAGGAATTTGTACAGGTGATTCTAACTTTCTACATAATGTATAAGGGCATGGATTTTACTTTTTTTTATTAAAAAAACTAAACTCTCTCCCAAAAGTAGACATCGTATCGAAGTACTTAACATAGTCTTTGTTGAGGGATGCGTACCTTGACCATAGCAATGTGCTCCATCCCATCAATAAGAGATCGGTAGCAATAAGATTTAAATGATCCCCACTGTAATTGCAAAGGTGTAACACAAACACATTCTACCAATCTGTCTCTCTTCCTCCTATACCTGCATAAGAAAATTATTAGTAGCTGAGATATATAGTAGCCGGAAAGTTCCACAAAACAATAATCCACGTATTATAATTCATATCTTCCAAAAATATAGTTTTACATGTATGTATATCAACTGTGCTTTGCATTTCCTATAAGAAAACATTTGCTTGAAATGTGGTTATGAAGTACACCAGAAAAAATGACCTGCCCTCCCGTTACTACTTGTCATGAAACCATTAGCCCTTTTGTAAATAATAATTACTCTTAAATGTTGTACTTCAATGCAACATGTCTGATTCTTATGAAAAAAAGGATTGACACATGAATATATTAAATAAAGCAAACCTAATCAAGTCCGCAATTGAAATTATTTTCAGGTTCTCCCTTCTTGCAAAATCTTGGAGTTTTGGCAATAAAGCCATGGAGCCATCATCATCATCAACAATTTCACAAAGAACAGCAGCAGGAGGTAACCCAGCCAACATGGCAAGGTCAACTGATGCTTCAGTATGCCCAGCCCTTTTCAGCACACCTCCTTCTCTATATTTAAGAGGAAAAATATGTCCTGGCCTGTTAAAGTCTTCAGGTTTAGAATTAGGAGATGCAAGTGCTAAGACTGTCATTGCCCGATCCTTAGCTGAAACCCCTGTTGTTGTGCCTTCTTTAGCATCCTACAATACAAATATTTAGCACAGTGGGAGTGCATCCATACACAACGTGCAAAGGAGATAGAGATGATAAGACACTTGATTATATCCATCTTTTGCACAAAACAGTCATGGACATTACATATTTTTTTAAAAAGGAATACATATACGCATCAAAGCGATTTCAATCAAAAGGTGACCCTTTTAGCTCATTCTAACCAAAGTGGTTAACAAACCATAATGGTTCTCTTTCTTGTTAACACAAGCTACCATATATGTAAAATGATCTTGTGCTACAAAAAGCAATAACAGCCAATGAAAATACGTACCACTGAAACAGTGAAGGCAGTCCGCAGCTTCTCTTCATTTTCCTTTGTTGTCACCATAAGAGGAAGTTCTAGTCTTTCCAGGTCATCTTCTTTCATGCTGACACATACAATGCCTGTGCCATGCCTCACTATGAAAGCCATGGCCTCAGGTGTCACCTTTGATGCTGCCATTATAAGATCTCCTTCATTCTCTCTATCTTCATCATCCACAACAATCACATACTGCAATATAAACACTATCAACAGATGAAGGAACTACTTCAAAAACCTAATTAATGCTAGAAAACATGATATTTTTTATAATATCCATACTTTTCCTTGGCGAATATCCTCAATAGCTTCAGGAATGGATGAGAAACCCTCTGTTGGGCTGTCTAGGTCAAGCTCGTCATCATCAGCAGAAAAACCATCAACAACAGGTGCCATATCAGCAGCTATGGTCCCAAGTGCAGCAGCATCTGCTTGAACCACTTTAGAACGACTAGCCTGTCCATTTATAATAACATGTTCTGAAGAATCACCCGCAGCATGAGATATATGAAAATTTATGGCCCGATGGTTATATGACAAGTGAACAGAACTGAATGCCCTCAAACTGTTTGATGTAGAATTTGGCACAACTGAACGATCAGAGCGCAATCCAGAAGTCCTGTGTTGGCTGTAAATGCTGCTCAGCCGTGACATGAGATTTGCAGTACAGGAATCCATCTGAGGAAAAAAATCAGAACTATGAAACAAGTTAGGAATAAAAATATTCAAATAATATATCCAAAGGATGTGATGGTAAAAGGAATTCAAATTATTTCAGTAACGTTACAGAGATTTTCTATGTTCCCAACGCCTGGTGCAGGGGAGAATCTCACTTTTCTCACCGGAAATTTAGAACAAATATCTAGTGCCTATTGATTACCAGAAATGTGGAATAAACCCTTGAAAACAACAGTCCATCTCCTAAATAAAACCAAGCCATCTAGAATCTAGAGTAAAGCTAAACACAACAAAATCGCATAACAAACACCCTCAAAAACCCCAGGGGCGGACCTAAAGTGCCGCATGGGATTCAGCTGAACCCTCGAATTGTTTTGGAAACAAATTGCTATTATTACTGCACCTCGCACGCGTCAAAGTAAAAGAATAATGGGGAAGAAACTGGATGGGTTTAATTGAACGGAAACAAAACAAACAATCAATCAAATCCGGACGAGTTCTACACCAAGCCGGCTCATGAAGTGACACTGAGAGAGAGATAGAAGAACGACTACCTTCAATTCGGTTCGAACTCGGATGGATGGCCGGGCCGCGTCTACCCCTGCCCCCAAACCTGATCACCCGGCCGTGCGCGCGCGAGGTAGACGCGCAGCGAAGAAGGCTTGGCTAGGGCCGCGCACGTCGTGCCTCCGGCGTCCGGACCTGTTCGCCGGGAGGTGGCGGGGCGGAAGAGGAGGCCGGCCGTGCCTCCGCCGGGAAGAGAGAATGAGTGACAGGGATGGCGTTTGGATAAAGAGGGTGGTGGCACAGGGAAGATACGAGAGTCGGGTTCACTGGGTTGGGGACTTGGGGTGCTCCGTGCTCGTTCGTTCGGGAGAAGACGAGACGAGCCGCCGAGGAAGGACAGTGAAATCGTGTGCGGCTCCGCGCGGGTGGGGATGGCAGATGCAACGTCGACAGGTAGGTGCGCGTCGTGCCACAGTGTACCGATGTGGTCAAAGTAATAAAAAGACAAAATTTAAATCGAGAGCACTCTCGTTTTTTTCTATCGCGCGACACTAGAAGTGACGTAGCGTCGTTGGATTGTCCGGATGTATTGCTAGCTACTCTATGTACTAGATAAAGTAGAGACTAATGTACTGGATAAAGTAAAGATTCGGTACACACGACCAAGTTCTATTTTTTCTTAATACCAAACCTTTATCTGTTTATATATTTTAAACCATCTATTATTTTTAAATTCTGTTTAAACCATAGTAATCTATTTAAAATGCATGACAAAATAAGTATAATATTAAATATATTCAAATATGTAAAAGTAATTTACTCCTATTATATAAGTAACTTAGTTTGAAAAGAAGTAAATCTTTCATAAAAACACTAAAGTAATTACACAGCGATTGGGTTGAAAATGAGGAATCACGTGATGTGATTAAATTCACAAGTAAAATGTAAAGAAGATTCATAAGTAAAAACATGGATTTTCTTTTTTGAGATAATCACTATATTATTTTTGTTTCAAATGAGAAGTAACTCTTCACGATATTAGAAGTAATATTTTATTGTAAGGAAGTAATTATGAAAAAAAAAGAAGTTACTCTTAACGGTATAAAAGACAACTACACTACAAGAAAGCAACTCATAAAAATATATAGAAGTAACTTTTTACGGTATGAAAAGTAACTACACCACTACATAGAAGTAACTCTTTACATTACCAAAAATAACTACACTGTTAAGGAAGTAACTCTTCACGGTGCAAGAAGTAAGTACACTGTTATAGAAAAATGACTCTTCATGGTATTTGGAATAACTATGCTGCTACATGAGCTAAGAACAAAAATAGAAATTAAAATAATTTGAATATATTTAATATTGGATTTGTTTTGTCACATATTTTGAGTGGAGTACGATGATTCGAACTACTCCTTAAAACAATATAATATACAGTTTAAAACATATAAGTGGTTTTATAAAAAGAAAACTAATGTAATGGTGCATGAACTTAATGGTGCTTTTTTTTGGGATGGATGTATAGGGGGAGAGAGGATACGGTAATATTTTTTGGTAAATAGCGTGAGTTCTATTTAGTACTAATGAGTGAGTGTACGTGCTCATGTCTTTTTTCTTTTTTCAGCAAGATGCACTCACATGGGGAGGAGGGTTAATTTGATACATGTCACTATAAATATATTAAATCAAAAAATATATCATTACTATTCATGATATATTAAATAAAAAATATATCATTACTATTCGTGATATCGGTTGTGATATCGGTTAAAGGATATCCATTTTCTAAAATTCGAAACATGTCACCACCGTCTACTTTTTCCATCATCGCCGTCATGTTCTCCTCGTCAAGTCGTCACCATGCGGCTTCTTCCTTCTTTCCTTTTCTTCTTCTCCCCGGTCGGCATGGAGGGGCGCCCCGGCGGCAGAGCAGCAGGGCAAGCGGCGGCACGCGGTCAGCGTAAAGGGGCCGCGCGGCTGCGAGGTCAGTGCCTGCCTCCAAAACCCAAACACACCGGGCTCAAATCCGCAGTCGGGGAGGTGGCGGCGAGGCGGCGCAGCTGTTCTGCCGAGCCGACGCGGCGTTCCTCTGCGCCAAGTGCTGACGTGCAGGCGCACAGGTCTGGGTCGCGCCACGCACGGGTGTGGCTCTGCGAGGTGTACGAGCTCGCCCCCACGGCCGTCACATGCAGGGCCGTTGCCGTCGCGCTCTGCGCCGCCGACATCATGGCAGGAGAGCATGAAGTGGTCGGCGCCGGCGGATCGGTTCCAAAAGGGGTGGTGGGCGGCGACGACACGGACGTAGTCGGCGACGATAGCGCGGATGGTCCTGGGAGAGCGGGCGGTACGCGAAGGAAACGCTGAACGGCAGGGAGAAGGCGTGGGCGCGCGTAGGGTCCCACGTCCGGACGCCGCTGCCGGCGTCCGGCGGCGTCGGAGGCGCCATGAGCTCGAGCTGTTCGATGAAGCGGCCTTCGATGGTGTATATGTTCTTGCACGGACCCTCGTGCTGGATCGGCGGCTCGCCTTCGTCGTACACGTACACCTTGAACCGCCTCTTCATCTCCAGGTAACTCCTGCATCCATGGTGCACGCTCGTGATCGATGGAGACAACATCGGCGCCGCCGCCGTGGACGGATGCTTAGCTAACTATACCAGTAGAACGCCGCCGGCTCGCCGTAGACGCGCGAGAGAAGGGCATAGTCCGGCTCGCCGTAGAACGTCAGCCAGTTGGCGGAGCCGACGTCGTCACCCTCGCCTCCGCCTCCGCCTCCACGGCGGTGATGCTGCCATGCTGCCCGTCGTATCGCGGTGCGTGCCGCGTCGAGCTCCTCCTCCACGGTCGGCTAGAAGAGAGAACAACACAAAGCTATAGCTCAGCACAAACCGCTGGTCCATGGACGACATCACGACATCAAGGCTATCGGGTCCGCCCGAGCTCGACATCACCGGCGGCAAGCTCTTCTACTCCGACCACTCCATGAATCATAGCGTAAGCAAGCAACTCAAGATTATTATTAGCACTCTCTAGCAGCGATTAGTTCTTCAATCTCGATGAACTAGTTATTCAGTGAAAGTGTCCTGAGACAAGATGAATGCTTTGGTGACACGACGCAGGTATCATCCTCGGAGGCGGCGGTGGTGCCGGACGCGGCGGCGGGCAGCGCCCCGATGCCGGTGGTGAGCAAGGGGTTGGAGCGGGAGGCGCGGCTGATGCAGTAACAGTGAGAAGCCACCGGATCTTGCTCTGCCATCCAGACCTCGCAGCCGCACCGCCCCTCCACGCCGACCGGGGAGAAGAAGAAAATGAAAGAAGGAAGAAGCGGCATGATGACGAGAACGTGACAGCGATGACAAAAAAGTAACGGTAGTGGCACGTATCAAATCTTCTCTGATCTTAGCTACTTAAAAAATTCGTAACTTTTCTTTCATCATCTTTTTTTTCGTCCGTCAGGACGGTCTATTAGACTTTTTGTTTTTGGCCGAACGTGCGATTGCGGGCTGAGTCGGATAAGAGAAGGAAAGAAAGTGGGTCGAAGGGGCTGTAAATTAGACTTTTTTCGACTGTCAGGTTTTTTCGGGCCGAACGTGCGATTGCGGGCTGAGTCGGATAAGAGAATCAAGAAAAGTGGGCCGAAAGGGGATGTAAATTAGACTTTTTTCCAACCGTCAGGGAGACCAATTAGACTTTCGGTTTTTTATGCTCCTTCTAGTTAAACCAAAAAAATATCGCATACACAAAAAAAAGGCATCGCATACACAAACACAAAAAAAGGTATGAGTCCAGGTCCACGCAACAAAAAATCGCATACAAGTTCACGCAAAAAAAGTCGCATACAGTTAGGTTGGTTCGCCGCCCACACTGTTTTCTACTCCAGTTTAGCCAGCCCATGTAAGGGGTCAATTCTATCCTGATTCTATCCCGAGTCAGTTTCTATCCCGTTTTTCTTTCCACTACACTTTTCTTTCCACTATTTTTAGCTAGCACTTTTCTCTCATAGGCCAAAATACACAAATACGATCACAGGCAATAGAAATAATAGAAGTACACAAGAAAACATAAATCGCAATGCTCTTCCTCTAGGACGTCAAGCCACTTCCAATCAATGTCGATTCCAGGTTATCAATGAACTCAACCTGAATGCAGTTTCAATTTCATTAGATTTATGAGATTAATATTGAATAAAACTACCCAACGTCCATGAATAATAACTAATAGAAGAACTTTCAATAATAATAAAAATATCCTAATAGAACTAATAGTACCATCCAATTAATTAGCATATATTGGTAAGATTGTCTAGATTCGTTTCACCTGTTTTGATAATAATTGTCAGGAGTATATTATCACGACATACCAAATTTCGTCATACTGTAGTAAAGTCTAAAATCAGTCCACAAAATAAATAATGCAATTAAAAACCATAATGTTAATCATGCTCTAAAAACCACACTACTAGCAAGTAAATACAATACAACTAGATGGCAGGTGTACCGTTGTGCGGTGAATGTCTCATTGCTCTAGGCTTGTAAGAATGCAAGATCAATTTGTTGGCGCAAAAAAACATTATTGGTACACAATCATCTATTAGATCTTACCTAATGACCCGTGTAAACTTTTCATGGCATCCTTGTGAAGTACTTACATACCCACCATCACCCCCAGAGCTGCCAAAATAACCAATAGCACCAGGCATCTGTGCTGTAAAAGCCTTTAGGTTTAGTTAACCTAGATTTGTAACCTGTAAGAAAAGATTTGGTGTCAGTTGGAGCACACAGGATTAGACAGTGTCAAATACTGCATATGTCCTAAATCTAATCAGAATTGTAGATTTGAATTTCATATTTGTTTTGTAGTAGTGAATATTTTTGGAAACTCTGTGATCTAAAATGAATGCAACAGAAATTGATCTCGTTTCAGTAGTAGTCCATGTTTTACTGATTGGAAGAGTATGACATTAACATATTTGAATCTAGCCTAACTATATTGGAATGTTTATTGATAGATTGATCTTCCAAGCTAGATGTTGGTGTGACACCATCTGGATTTACGTCCCCACCCTTGGATCATAATGCACGAAGAAGGCAAAAAGATAGGGAGCGATATGCACAGATGACTGATGAGAAGAAAGAAAAAAGACTTAAAAAACACCGTGAATCCTATAAACGCAAGAAAACTTCAAGTGCCCTTGCAAACATGAAGAAACAGGATCAATCAAGCTCATCGCACTCTACACAATCCAGACAAACCAACCGTGTTCAATTAGCTGGTATATCATGGTTTTATGTCTCCACTATATCGACTAAAGTTACACATTATATGCTTATAAATATTTTTTAGTACGATTTAATTTTAAATAAACTTGAAAATGGTACATATGATTTCACCCCTCCACTAGGCGAGTTCGAACAGCAAATGCAACCGGAACTAACTCGTGATACTCCTCAACCAGAGGGTACAAGGACAATTGAAGAAAAAAGATTAAATTATAGGGCCCGTTATGCAAATTTGCACCCAATCAAAGGCAAAAAAGACGTGAACGTCAAAATGTGCTTAGTGCTTTGAAACACATGAATACAGATGAGAAAGTGAACGGATGAAATATAGGAATATGGAACCGAAAGAAAAGCAAGCTAAGTTAGATAAGCTTAATGCTAACCATGCATTGCGACGCAACACTCCTAGCGAATATTCCATTGCAATGGAGAACCCTGGATATGTCGCATCAAATATGTCACCCTCCGCCCCTACAAGATCACAGAGAAAACATGTAACGCATGGAGAACGACGAGCTTTGGTAGACCGTCGTAATGAAAGTTTTAGAAATAGACAAAATACAAGATCAGTCTCATTAGAAGACCCTTCTAAAAGTGCACAACAAGAAAGTGGTCTAGAATCCCCTAATCAGCCTAGAATATTGAATAACGGTGAGAATCCTAGCTTATACACTCACTTAATGTTTTATTTTGTATATATATATATATATCCAGGTGTAACGCCAACCATGTTTTCTCAATAGACAATGCTTGTTTAATATCTGAAGGTACCAACAATGTGGATCCTCCATCACAATCATTCATCAGTGATGATAGTAACATTCTCACTTATATTTGGGTTTACTTTCAATACGACGAGGGCAATTATATATAGTTCTCGATATCAATGCAGGTGATGGTGAAGTCATTTTCGAGGATGATACTGATGATGAGAGTGACATGTATGATGATCAAGGTAATCTTATCAATGTTTGGCACTATCATGTTGAACGTAAACTTATGTCTTGGCACTAAAACATTTCAGCTTGGGAGATAAACGAGGATGTAGAAATCCAAGATGTTGTTGATGACATCCCTGAGGGTTGTAGCATCCTCGAAACACCCGATACATCAGAAATCGTGTATAGCAACATACCACAAAGCACTCACATGCTGAAACCGGTGGAAAATTGTGAATTTTGTGGTGCAAAGAAGTTTGAGCATGAGCCAAAGGGCTTCTGCTGCCGAAATGGACAGATCAAACTAACTAATCAAGACACACCTCCTGAACTCATGAGGCTATGGACAAGTGACGATTCTGTTGCCCAACATTTCCGGAATAACATAAGGTTTTTCAATAGACATTTCTCATTCACTTCTCTTTATTGCCACCTTGATAGAGAGACAACTGACAGAAAAGTGGTATTTATACGTTTCGAGCTCTTGGCCAGATATATCACAATATACATTCATTTGGCGGTGATGGTTCAGACACAAAGCACCTGCAATTATACTTCTACGATGATGATCCTAGCCTAGAGCATCGGTATCGCCGTTGCCGTCCTGAATTATATGAACAAGATAAAGATGTAATTAGCGTTCTAGCCAATGTTTTACGCAGTAATCCATACTCTGAACAATTTAGGAGTTTGGGACAAGCTGAGGATCTTGAGAACTACCGTGTGATGCTGAATCTTGACCAGAAGTTGGATCAAAGGACATACAACGTGCCAATCACTTCAGAGGTGGCTGCGGTGTGGGTTGAAGGAAACGAGCGACGGAAGACCTTTGATAAGAGTGTAATCTTACACGGAAACAACAACGAAATACAGGGAATCCAATCATATCACGCATGCTATGATCTGTTGTCTTATCCGCTATTCTTTCCTAGAGCTGAGTTGGGTTAGCATACTGATATACCTAAAAATGGTGTTAACATAGAAGATGTAATAAGGTCTCGTGCAAATCGCAATAATAATGATGATCCAGGTTCGTATTTCATACATATATTCCTTGACCATATTTTTTGTTCCTGTGTGTTTACACGTCACTAATTCGTGTTGTGACATGTTATACGCGGATTCAGGTAATAGACTATGTGTTTCCGTTAGAGATTACTACTGCTATAAGTTCCAAATACGACCTGGCTTATTCAATCCTATATTGTATGGCGGGCGTCTTTTCCAGTAGTTTGCGGTTGACACACACATCAAGATTGAGAGCTCCCAGCTAGACTACATATTTAATCATCAAAAAGAGATACGAGAAGATCTATATCAAGGCTTGCTAGATGGCATTCATGCTGGAGAGAATAGAGGAAATGCAATTGGCACATAAATGTTGAGGTATGCTCAAGCATAAAGGCTGTGAAGTATCTATTCAAATACATATACAAGGGTCATGATCGTACTTCCGTGTCTGTGAATGGAGTAGACAATGTAGGCGACATTGATGAGATCAGGCAGTATAGGGACGCACGATGGGTCACACGTCATGAAGCATTGTGGAGAATATATGGTTTTGAACTAAGCAAAATACACCCAGGTGTGATGCAACTACAACTTCATCTCCCCAACATGCACATGATTGCATACCAAGACGATCAAGACATTTAAGAAGTGCTTAATCAGGATGGTGTCGAAAAGTCAATGTTGACTGCATACTTCGAAACGAATAGGTTACATAAGGAGGCATGAGGCATATTATATCGTGATTTTCCGGAGCATTATATTTGGCAATCAGGAAAAAGGGGAAGTTTTGGCAAAAAAGGAAACAAACTACTATCCATCAAATTGGTAGAATTGTTTCAGCCCATCCAGCTGAAGGCGAACGGTACTATCTTTGAGTTCTCTTGAACCACGTGACAGGCACAACAAGCTTTGAAGATTTACAAACAGTTGGTGGAAAAATGCTACCATCATTCCGTGAAGCCACAGAGAAAAGAAATTTGATTGAAGTAGACAATACATTAGATGAGTGTCTGACAGAGGCTGAATTATTCCAAATGCCATCCTCATTACGAAGGCTCTTTGCAACAATTTTGGTCTTTTGTGAGCCTAGCGATGTCCGTGCTCTCTGGAACAATCACCTCGAAGCTATGTCAGAAGACTATTGTCGCAACTGTCAATGTGCGCACACAGTGCAACAGATAGTTTTAATAAATATCAGAGATATGTTGCAATCGATGGGGAAAGATATACGATCGTTTCCTTTACCCGAAATCGACGAGTTACATGACACAACAAACGGTTTGCCTAGGGAGATTATCGAGGAATCCACGATTAAGGTAGACCCTCAAGATGTAACATTATCGAACTCCCTCAACACCGAACAAAGGATCACCTATGATGAGATTTTAGCTGCAATTGATAGCAATGAAGGAGGCCTGTTCTTCGTGGATGGCCCAGGAGGCACAGGAAAAACTTTCCTATACAAGGCATTGCTCGCAACAGTCCGCAAATAGGGCAAGATTGTTGTGTCAACGACTACATCTGGCGTTGCTGCTTCAATAATGCCTAGAGGAAGAACTGCACACTCCCAATTCAAGATACCACTAAGGATAGATGATGGGCTATTTGCAGTTTCACAAAACAAAGTGGAACAGCCAAATTACTTCAGACAACATCGCTAATCATTTGGGATGAAGCCTCTATGACTAAAAGGCAAGCAGTGGAGGCATTGGATAGAAGTATGCGGGACATAATGGACAAACCAAACATTCTGTTCGGTGGGAAAACGTTTGTGTTTGGAGGTGATTTTAGGCAAGTTCTCCCTGTTGTCCGAAAGGGATCAATAGGTCAGATATTAGATGCATTGCTGCGTAGGTCTGACGTCTTGGATTGCATGCATCAATTGCAACTGGTACGCAACATGAGAGCTCAAAGAGATCCATGGTTCGCCGAATACTTATTGTGGATTGGTAATGGAACTGAAAAGATCAACGAAAATGGTGATATACGCCTTCCAGATGATATATGTGTGCCATATACGGGAGATGATAATGACCTAGATAAACTGATTGAGTGTGTTTATCCAAGCCTCAACAAAAGCTTAGATGATCCAAACTACATCACATCAAGAGCTATTTTATCCACGCGGAATGATTGTGTGGACAACATTAATCTAAAAATGATAGATCACTTTCAAGGCGAGGAGATGGTTTATCACATCTTTGATTGTGCGGAAGATGATCCAAATAATTACTATCCCCCAGAATTCCTAAACTCTCTTACACCAAATGGACTGCCTCCACACATGCTAAAGCTCAAAATTAATTGTCCCATCATATTGCTAAGGAATCTCGACCCGGCTAATGGACTTTGCAACGGCACAAGATTGGTAGTGAGAGGATTTCAAAAGAATACCATTGATGCCGAGATTGTGCTAGGTCAATATTCTGGTACACGGATTTTCTTGCCTCGAATCCCACTATCCCCCTTTGATGATGAGATGTTTCCATTCCGATTCAAAAGGAAACAATTTCCTATAAGGCTTAGCTTTGCCATGACTATAAACAAGGCACAAGGGCAAACTATACCCAACGTTGGCATCTACTTACCCGAACCAGTATTCTCTCATGGTCAGCTATACGTCGTGCTTTTTAGAGCAACCGCAAGAAAGAACATAAAAATCCTGGTTGTGGTACAAGACCATGATTCAAAGAAAAGGAAAAGGGTTTCTGATCACAATACCATATCAAAGAAAAGAAAGAACGATTCTGACCAAGATATTAGTGGGACATATACAAAAAATATTGTGTACACAGAAGTACTCACAACATAACCGATATTCTTTTTGAATAGTCTCTGGTTATGATGCCTTAGTATAATATTAAACATCAAATATGTTCCGATTTGCTATGATGGGTGGCTGTTGTTTTTTTCTATTGGTTCAAATTCAATTAAAGATCATTGCAAAATAATCTGTTACAATGCTTTTGGCATTCCAAAGCACACTCAGCAATTTATGGGTGTTCAGGAATTTTAGTTTCGACTAAAGTGCACAATAAAATAGGATAAGATAAATGCTAATAGCTACATTTATTATCTAGGATGCCACTTGGTTTCAGGTCATAAGTAAAATAAAAACAAGAAAGTAATCTGCTCCAGAAAAAACATTTAAACAACAAAAATACAGAACTTTTTTCACAGAAAAAAACTTTCTGCTATTAGGTTTCAGTCATTCAGACTTTCAGTTCTGCAAGTTTTAGACAAACCTAACACCCAGACTTTCAGAAATTTGTAGGGTAAAGTTCTGAATCTTTTATGAAGTGGTACAATTGCAATTAAGAAATCGATCCCAAAGTCTGAACAGGCTCTTTGCACACATTAAATAATCCCTTGGTCATTCAATTCTTTTAGGCAAAACTTGCTACGATGCCATTATATTCCTTATGAGGATAAGAATAAATTCTCTACAAACAAAACTTACCTTCACACTCTTCAGCGGATCATACCCTGTCATGCTAGACATGTAGTAGTCAATGATTATCAGGTTGACATCAATCTCCTGTACAACAGTTCAGAAAACCACATGATTGATTTCCTGAATAGCAAGCACAGCAGAAACCAATTCAAAAGGAACACAAAACAAATAAAGAACAATATTTCATTCACTGACCTGACGGTCAGGTGAGGAGGAAGAAGGGGAATAAGAGGAGGTCATTGCTGCCTAGAATCCACAGTGGTCACTGCACCACCACCAGCAAACACTAGCAGATAATTCAACAATGCTATTGATCTGAAAGCACACTTAGCAAGTTATGGGTGTTCAAAAATTTTAATTCTGATTTAAGTGTACAGAAATTAGGATTAGATCAATAATAATAGCTACATTTACCATCTATCTAGGATGCTACTTGGTTTCATATAATATAGGTAAAATGAAACAAAAAAAGTAATCTGCTTAGCAAGTTATGGGTGTTCAGAAATTTTAATTTCGATTTAAGTGCACGGGAAATTAGGATAAGAACAATTCTAATAGCTACATTTACTATTTATCTAAGAAGCCACTTGGTTTCATATAATATAAGTAAAAAAACAAGAAAGTAGTCTGCTAAGCATATCAAGAACGGAAAGAGAATATAAATTCTGTAACCAGATTATCATTCTTTTACAGTACAAATTAGATGAGTCAATAACCACAAGATGCATGGTGATATACTATCAATTAATATAAATGAACACCCAGCAATTATAGATACTATCAAGTTAGTAACTCAACCTAGCATTACAATCCCCAAATTAGTTTACTTTAATACACCTAAAAATTATTCTTACCCTAAATTTATGTTAACAGATTGAAAAGATGATGACAAAAAAAAGAAAAAATACTTCCACTAATTGGTTGTTCTGTCGCATTTCGTGCCACTGATTCATCCATCTCTGAATGACTAAATCTGATATGTCAGAATACCTGATGATTCTTGAGCAACTACCTAAAATTGAACCAATTTATTTAGTTCTTACCTAAATTTTTGTTAACAGATTGAAAAGATGGTGACAAAAATAAAGTGGAACCATAATGGCAATTATTCATTTTTTTATAATCTCAACAATATCTACAACAATATTTTTTTAGATCACTCTTCTTTTCTATAAAGGAACCCTAATGTTAATGGCAGATAGATAACAACAAATTAAGAAAGTGAAAACAAAAATGGAATCACAATACAATTAATAACAGATTTGCACTTGCAGTTGAAGGAAAAAGTGGAAAAGAGGGGAAAAAAGAAGCCGACATAGTTACTGATTAGAACTTAGAATTCGCATCCAATTTAGACATGCGGTACAAACTCCGGCTATGATATCCATATCACAGTCCAACTCCTTTATAGAGAACCCCACACATAAAAGAAACCAACACCCCACATGCCACCCAAAGCAGTATGCCAGATCAGATTCCACACGCCCCCAAAATTAGAAAGCGAACTTGGCCAAAATCAGATTCCACACGCCATCAAACCAAGCAAACAGAAAAACCATAGTTCTACGTCTGCTTCCCAAGATCAGAAACGCAATTCACAACTCATGGTAAGATTCCACCGCTTTTGAAAATCACTTTATCCCACTGAATTAGTTTTAGTTATATCCTTGATTCTATATTTATTTTTTGATTTTTTGATTTTTATTCAATTATATGCAGATGAGTTGTAGCGAGGTTCAATCAAGTGATATAGAAGTCCGACCATTAAAGAGAGCAAAAGGTTCAAAATTGTATGATTTTGAATCAGATGAAAATATGGAGTGTTCCACACAAAAACCAAAGACAGCCCAAAAAGGAATACACGAAGATCAGCAAGACAATTCACAATTATTACAGCAGTCACAGGTGAGATATTTCTTGATTTGGTCTATTATATGCAGATGATGGGCTCTTGCAAGGTTGAATAAAAATATTTTTATCCCAGAAGCTTTAATTATATTATATCCTTAATTGTGTATTTATTTCTTGATTTTGTCTATTATATGCAGACAGCGGGTTCTATCAAGGTTGATGTTCAAACAAGCGATTTACAATCACACAAAAACATCAAACCTTTATCACATGATAACCAACCAGAGGAAAATAAACAAACAAAAGTTAACCAAACGTACGATTATCTCCCACAAGGTACACTTTAATTTTTATTATCTATTTTTTCCATCTTTTGCTTCTGTTGTGTTAACCAAACATCTTTTTTCTTTTGTTATATTATACATATTTTTCTCATAAATATAAACTCTTTGCAGATTACGACATGACCGACGACGATATCTGTGCTCAAATAACAATAGAAACATTGTCATCAACTGATGTGTTGGTCAAAATAAATGATATAACTCTGAAACAAAATCAATTATTACCCCTACTAGATGAGAATGAATACCTAGATGACAATGTAAGTACACATACTTATACGAATTTCTATTTTAATCATCTTCATTTAAATGTAACAAAATATTATTACTTGAATCTCCAGATCGTCGGTGCCTACATATACTGTATAAGGGATCAAGCACAGTTTGAAACCCCATTAATCTCAGGACTGCTCAAACGAGATGGTAAACTTGGAATAGCTGAGAACAACGATGTACATAGCAATTTTATTACAAAGATAGCAAGAGTCTATCTCACGCATGAACTGGTAACTCCAAGCTTTAAATCTTACAAGTACTGAATTTAATTTGTTTTAATTCCATTATTATATATACGTATATGTACCTAACTCAAATTCTTGTTTAGATTTTCATTCCAGTAAACATAGAAAACAAACATTGGTATTTAGCTGTCATCAACGCAAAAAAACGTGAGATACAGGTACTTGATTCAAAGTGTTGGGAGCATAACCGTACTGACCTCATTACTACAGTTAGTAACTAGCATCCATATTCCATTTAAATTAACTCTTCACTTATGTCGTCTACCACTAATACTAACAATCCAATAGCTGCAAGGACTAAAGTATCACTTCAGCAGTCTTGAACAACAGCAAAACATGAGTACACATAATTGGAAACACCTCCGTGTGACAAGATGGACAATAACATAACAATTATGCAAGCCTATGCAGACAGACGGGTATATTACAAATAATATGCTTTTTAAAATATTTAATATACATGGACTAAATTTTTTTGTTAATTATCGTACTAAATTCTCTATAATCATGCAGCGCATCATGTGGTCTGTTTATGCTCAAATACATGGAACATTGGACTGGAGATACACTATCTCATCCTATTACGCAGGTGCATATATTTCCTAAGGACCATAAATAGATAATCACATTTTTTACCATTAATCAATGTTCATTACTACTGCGCAGGAACATATGACTCTTTTCAGATCCAAGCTAGCCAGCATACTAATACGTTGGAAAACAAACACGGCACAAACAACTCCCAAATCTGAACAAAGTGATGTCATTGGAGATAATTCTGATTGTGTTAAAATATTCAGCAGTATGGATAATAAAAAAAGAAATTCACATGTAAAAGACACATTGAGGATTACGAAGGATCAAAACCATCGTCCAATCAATCTAAATACCAATCACTAATGTTTGTCCTTTCTAGGATGGGGGTAAATGAGTTAATAAGTGGCCTTTACAACTACATTAAATCAATTGATTGCGAAGAAGCCTTACAGTAAGCCATCTCTCTCTACATGTAAACACACAGTTCAAAACATCAGTTTTCCCTCGGTTATTTATTTTACAGGAAAGTTTGGGTTCAGAGCTCCAAACCATACTTTATTAGCTTGAGTCTTCAAAAACTTCAATGAATACACTTCAATGAATACTAAAGGAGGGTGAGCCAATGGACCATGATTGCTTGAACTTAATTGTACGCAAATTCGAATATGATGACATCCAATTAATGAAAAAAAATAAAGGAACAATATCAAAATATTATCTCGATATGCGATTTTGGGTGAGTTTTTACAATTACATATATTCAGCCCTTTTCCTCATATATTTTAAAACATCTCTTTTGTATCACATATAGAACATTATTGATTTTGGACGACACCCGGACTACCGAAAAAAGCTCAATATTGAAAAATTGGTGGAGTCAGTTTGTAACGGTCACGGTATTGACTACAATATTTCAAAATGCAAATTGGTAGGTTACCTTAACTTTCATCGTTAACAAATTAATTAATGTTGTCCTAACAATTAGCCTTTTGCAGATTGTTATACCAACATAATATTGTGGTACCTTCGTTCTTATCATATTGGATCAAGAAACCAGAACTTTATATATATTAGACCCAACTCCGCTTAATCCCATTTACAAAAATAACCCAAACGCAAAATATAAAAAAAAACTTTTATGTATCGGTGAATAGTTAACAAAGGCCATGGTTAAAGCATGTCGTAGATCGAGATGGAACGAAGATATCAATCTATGGCGTCAAATAATCCTCACAAACATTCCGGTTCGCAATTGGTAAAATATTTATTAATTATTCTTTAATTTTAATCAGAATTTAAGTTTGTTTACTTAATCATATTTGTACAAGGAGTCTTCCGTTTATTAATTTATTCCGAATTTCAAATACATTTAGTTGGACTCTATTTTATCTTTTTATTGACAATTTAATCCTACCAGGGAACTATCTGGCTATTATGTTCAACTATTCATGCACACATAGAAATATAATGAACTATTATTGCCAAATTTTCAGGTAAGTTTCATGACTCTCAACATTATTTTATTTTAAATAAAGTATATTTAGACATACAATGCTAACCTTAATCATTTACATACAGGATGGCAATGAACTAAGGACGCATTTTTTGTCACAACTATTGGCGTTCCAAGAGAATGAACGTGAAAGAAGTGTGCCTGATGGTGTACGAGACTTGCTAAAATGTATCGCTGATAATTTACATTAGAAATAGTTGTTATATTTAAAGTAAGATTGTGAGGACAATTTTAATAGAAAATCATCAATATAGCTGTGTTCCAACTGGGCCTTGGAAAAGCCCACTGATTTATCTGTTGTGATGAAAATATACTATGGTTTTAACTAATAAATTATATCTATAACTTCTATCCCATTATAAAGAATAGTTCAACCTGGTCTTAAAATTAAAAAAATCAACAAATATATATATAAAAGAAACAAGGGATATCAGGCAAAAATAGTGTGTTTACACGTAACTAAATAATTCTTCTATGCAGACTGATCTGAATGAGTACTTTCTCGCCGTAGTTTAGCTTAACTGCGATCATAAACCCCTCAAGAAGCTCGTCGTATTCCTGGTAACCAGGATAACACAGATAAGATTAAATAGGAAAACCTGTGGTAAAAAGAGCTTTCAGTTTCACAAATTGCAGGTGAGCTACATGTGCAGAAACAGTGGCTGCTTACATCACCAGTAGCACGGCGTTGCTTGACACGAATCCAGCCCAAGTCCACGTTTAGCAACATACTCAAATCACAGCCAGCATCAAGTTTTTAAGTAATATGGCCAATAAAATTACATAAAAAGTACTAAGATATTGTCAGATAAAACATGCACAAAAGGTTCAAGAACTCCAAAGCGTACTACAATCATCTATACTTGGGAAAATCTATGTTTTCATACTACCACCAATGAATCTCTAAATAAGTATTTGAGATGGTATAAGAAAAAAAAAGACGCGTCAATAACCATGCATCTATCCTTTTCATTTTGATCTAGCGACACATTATCAACACTCTGCAGGATTGCTTCTATGCAAAATAAACCCAAGTTTTCACATGACAAAGGCTCAATTCTTGTAAATACCATCATCTAGCTGTTGCTGCTGAAATAAAAAAGAATAAAAGATGGAGTGAGGACTCATGCCTTGACACTTGGTGCTTGCTCTGCTAGCATGTAAGCTAGCTACTACTCGCCGGATCAGCCCCTCCCGTCGCCGCCGACGGTAGATCCGCGCGAGAGGGGTGCGGGAGAGGAAGAGGTCACCGGATCAGCCACTACCGTCGCCGTCGACGGTGGATCCGCGTGAGGAAGGCGGAGAGACGATAGAATCCAGGCGCCAGTAGCAGATCCACGCGAACAGCAATGATGGCTTCAAACCTCTGCCCATCCCGTCGTCGCCGTCGGCGGATCCACGCGAGCATGGGGCGGAGAGATGACGGGCCCCTCCCGTCATCACCGGCGGCGGATCCGCGTGAGCCGGGGGCGGAGAGATGACAGGATCTGGGTGAGGAGGGAGAGAGACAGAGAACGGCTAGATCTGGCAGCCCCCTACCTCCACGTCGATGGATCTGTCGGCCAGGTAGCCGCTTCGCCCATCGTCGCCAGTTGACACAGTAGCCGGCGGCAGGAGGAGTCCGGATGACCGAGTCACCGCCGCCGTCGCCTCGAGTCATCGTGCCCTCACCAGGAAGGGCAAGCTCAACGAGATGGAGAAGGAAATGGAGCGGCAGAGGAGCTGGTGATGTGGCCGTGTCGGTGGCTAGATCAAGACGAGAAGGGATGAGAAGGAAGGTCCATCCAGCAGCAGCGAGGGAAAAGATGAGGCTTCAACGGCGGCGGTAGCAGCAGCGGTGATGGCTTGGAGTCGGTGGTAGATCTGGCCAGCGACACGACAGGGAGAGAGACGGAGAAAGATGGGGAGAGAGAGGGAGAGTTAACGAGAGAGCGATGGAGATAAGGCTGTGACCAGGCGAGACCAGGTAGGAAGTCACGGTATTTTCTCTCCTCAGTTACTGTATATGTATATGACAGAACAAGCTTCAGTTTCTATTTAAAGAAACAACGACATAGAGACTTGTTAATTACGGTTAAGTGCAATTGTTTTCTAGATGTTCAGTTTATAATAAAAAATATATTCTTATGTGTTTGTTCTATTTTTATATAATTATTAAAATTATATATGTATTATTCTTATTAATTGTGTAATTTGTTTTTTCTTTTCTTGTATGATAATGGAAAAGCACATGATTGACATGGTAGTTGGGATATATTTTTTTAAAAATTTTTTGGCATGGGTCTAATACGTGTGATAGATAGAACGTACAACAGATGTATAGATCTTACCTAGAGATGACAATAGGACTTGAATGTCAATTTATGAACGTATTATTGTTAGGTCTAATGAATCATATTCACTGCAAGGAGTTTTTTTTTTCTAAATCTTCGACTGACTAGGCCTATTAGGCTTGCCCGATTATCTCTGACCTTAAATCAATGCAGTGATGTGGGTTCCTCGTAAGATTAATTATCTTCACCCGATGCAACGCACGAGCATTTTACTAGTTTTAGAAAATATTCTCAACAGCATTAAGCTGATATCGTAAATAGTAATAATATATTTTTAATTTGATATATTTATAATGGTATGAATCAAAATAATTTTTTTAAGTACCGCGTCGCTAAATAGTACTATTGCACTAGCACGCGATGTCTAGTCACATCGTAATAAAAAATAAAAATAACCCGATCGTAAAATTTAAATTTTTTTTGAGTTTTTTCAATTCTTTTAAACACAGTACAAACATTAAGAACACATATATAAAATTTTTACTCATAATTATTATTTTTAACACGCTTTATTTTTTAGTACTCTGTATGACATATTATCAGTATTTGGCCATGGAGGGCAAAAACTACTACTCCAGTACGTAGTACGTACTCCCTCCGTTTCATATTATAAATCATTTAACCAAGTTTGTAACAAAATAAAGTTACATTTTCAATACAAAATAAACATTGATTGTATTAAAATATATTCAATGTTAAATTTAATGAAACAAATTTTGTATCATAGATGTTGCTAATTTTGTACCGAATCTAAAGAATTTTGACTAGGAAAAAAAATCAAACAACGGATAATATGAACCAGGGAGTACCCATCAAAGTCCAGTGCAGACATCGGACGTGGGCTCCAAGCCCAAAACATAGAGCTAGTATGTCCAGTTCAAGCCCAAATGTATTGACCTAGGCCCAATAAGAGTTCATAATGACACTGAAGTTCACTTTGTTGCAAAATGAAACTTGCCAAATTTTTGTAATGCTGAAGCAAAGGTTAGATGGTGTTTGTTTTGAGCATTACTACCATTTTGATAGAGTTTTAGCAGTGAAATATTCTAGAATCAACAAAATTTGATAGGGTTGTGTTGTTAATTGTCTTGCCAAATTTTAATCAGGTTAAAAATGACTACAAGTGAACACACCTTGAATTTTAATATCCTAGAGAAGATTTGGAGGTAACAGTTACCTAATATTAGAGATAGTAGTTGCTAAAATATCAAGGGTTTCTTAATAGAACACCTAAGCATGTGACATGCCAAGCTTTCAAGTCAAGCAAGAAAAGTCCAAAAGTTCTTTTCATGCTTTGTTTGGCAAAAACCTATATCCATTCCAAACAAGGCCTAAAACATGGCCGAGATCCTGATCTATATCTCGGAATGGACTGGTAACCATCCCGAGAGATAGATCAGGATCTCGGCCATGCCAAACAAGGCCTTAGGGATTAGTCTCCATGAGTTGGGTCGGAGGCAATGACCATACTAGGGAAGTTGGGTATAGTAACTAGTCCATTGGAGATGGAGAGGATAGAATAGAAGACAGATGGCCTCTTGAAGTTCTGATGTGGTTAGATATATCAAAGAGAAAAATATATATGCACCCCTAAAATTTTACCTAATCCCTTCTATAACTTTTATAACTTTTAGTTCTACTCATTCTTTTATATACCTGAGTTTTAGTACTAAGCACTACCAAATTCAGTAGAGTCGAATTGGTAGGATACCAAGCAGTCAAGCACTAATATATGTATTACTCCCTCCATATCATAATATAAGGGATTTTGGCTATGCAATTGTATTGCTAAAATCCCTTATATTATGGGACGGAGGGGTACCCAGCACTGCCAATGTATAGTACCAATTTATGAACGAACAAGCACAGTATATATGGGCAAAATTAGCGTTAATCCAAACATTTTTCATCTTACAACTATAGTTGCTACTAGTAGAACTTTAGTGGCGTAAAAATTGGCTCCTGAAGACAACCCTAATTAACAGTAGCTTATGATCGATTTTCCATGTACACAGTAATATGTCTGTACTTTGTTATGGATCAAACCTATAGTATAATTAGAGATTGGCTGGTAGTAGGGTTTACATTACCGTTTACCGCACGGTTACCGTGTTCCGGCGATAAGCACGGTTACCGCGGTAACCGTGGTAAACCGTACGAAATTCGTATAAAATTTATCAAAATTTTAAATTATTTTTTAAATTTATTTGAATTTAAGACGGTTACCGTGGTTTTTCTTTTACCGTACCAGCGGTAAGCGCGGTAACCGCGGTAACGTATACCCGGCTGGTACTGCGCACGAGTGCATTTTTAAAGTAGGGATAATAACGATCATCTGGAGTGTCAGCCACACAATCCTTATCAGACGACAGAGCTACTGCCACGCCACATCACGCCATATCCTCGCCCTTGATGCGAGACAGCAGAACCACACGGTCATCACACCTCCAGATCCCAAACTCTCGACTACGACTCACTGCCATCCGGTCCCACGCCGATCCCGAAGCAACAAAACCGTGGCCTGTGAACAGAAAAGCATCAGATCGCACCCAAAAAAGAACGCAAAAAAACATCAACCACTGTCACCGCCAACTGTACACAGAGAAGCTGACAATACGGCCCTACCTTTACACGCTAGCAGTGGCCCCCACTTGTCAGTAGAACCCTGGTGACCTACGTCTCCCCGGATAATAAAACAAACAAAAGAAATCCTACCCGTAGCTCTCTCTCCGCACGCAGCAACCACTACTCCCCCCATTCCGCTGCTCCTCCCCCTCGCCGCCGGCGATGGAGCGTCTCCGCCTCGCCGTCTCCCACCGGGCGGCGCTTCCACTTCCTACTCCCCACAACCACCTCCGCCGCCGCCGTCTGCAGCTACATCCCTTCCCCAGTTCTCTCTCCCTCTCGCTTCCCATCTCGCCCCAGCTCTCGCCCGCCGCTCGCCGCCACCCCCCTCCGCTCCTCGCCTCCGCGTCCGCGGCCCAGGCCGCGAGCCCTGCCCCAACCCCGGCGACGGGCGGCGGCGCGAAGCCGGTTCCCCTCCTCGTCTCCCTTGCGGTCGGCCTCGCCGTTCGCTTCCTCGCGCCGCGGCCGGCCGAGGTGACCCCGCAGGCGTGGCAGCTCCTCTCTATCTTCCTGACCACCATCTCCGGGCTCGTCCTCGGCCCGCTCCCCGTCGGCGCTTGGGCATTCCTCGGGCTCACCGCCACCGTCGCCACGCGGACGCTCCCGTTCACCGCGGCGTTCGGGGCGTTCACCAACGAGGTCATCTGGCTCATCGTCATATCCTTCTTCTTCGCCCGGGGGTTCGTGAAGACCGGACTCGGCGATCGTGTGGCCACCTATTTCGTCAAATGGCTGGGGCGCAGCACGCTAGGCTTGTCGTACGGGCTCACCATCAGCGAGGCATGCATCGCGCCGGCGATGCCCAGCACCACGGCGAGGGCCGGTGGAGTGTTCCTTCCTATTGTCAAGTCTCTATCTCTTTCGGCTGGCAGCAAGCCGAATGACCCATCGGCGAGGAAGCTGGGCTCCTACCTTGTGCAGTCTCAGCTGCAGGTAAAACAACTTGATTGCTGCAGATGTTAAAAATGCTACGCGTTTTGATTGAAGTAAATGTTACAAATGAATGGTTGTGAAATGAGAGATGCATTTTGCCTAGATGTTTATATTTTTTTCCACCTCTAGATGGGTGAAGTGATGTTTGATTATAAGCTCTTAGAGCTAGGAACATGCCTTTCTTCACTTACTTTTGCTTTGGATGGGGTGCTCGTATGCTATTTGATTGGATCGTACTAATGTGCATTGATTATTCTACTAGTAGATTATGATATCTAAGGAAATTTCTACCTTACTGATCCGATTTGAGAGTTGCATTGTCTTCCCAAATGTATCCTAAATAATGCATTAGAGGATACAAAAACAACCTTTTCATCAAGGAGAAGTTGAAAAATATATGACGTTGTACCATTTTTACAGCATGTTGGCTTCAAGCTACTTTTGCTAGGATAATGGATACAGCACCCTGTGTCAAACACAGTTGCGGATCCAGAGCTTGATAGTTGTGGTAGTGTTGTCTGTTGTGTGGCTATCACCTGTTTCTCTGATTTATTATTATTGCAACTGGTGTTTATTCTCGTTTACATTTATTAATAAAGTTTTTGCATAAACTTTTGTGTATTTAGCCCACTGGTTTAATCCGGCACTGCTTGATGTATGATGAAATGCTCACATTGTATTATTAAGGTTTCAACTTATCTTTGTTAGTGATAATACATAATATTTGTTATACAGTCATCTGACTATTTGATATCACAATAACAGAGGTTTAGAAAAACTTCCGTTTCTAGATGCATCCTTTGCTTCTTTGAAAAACTAAAACTGAAACCAATAAACAGTAAACATGGTAGAATACCAACGCTTTCTGTAAATAATAAATGGAAGGAAGCCTTTAACTGAAAGTATGGTTTCTTAGTGACCAAAAATGGTTGCCTGGTCACTTGATCAGGAGCTACATTAAAACCAAACTAGCTTGTACTTTATGAAATGAACACTTTGGTGAATCAATTGAATTCATAGACATTTTAATTGTTTGATTAAGTGCATTAGTACATTATACATTTATTTTTGAGGTTGTCAGATCCTACTATATGCTGAAAGCAATACAAACTCCTGTACTAGGTTTCTTTTGAAAAGACATGTTTAGTGAAAACTTCTCGATATATTGCTTCTGGAATGTTAAAACTGAATAAATGCTCTGTGCTTTGATATTTTATGTTTTCGCACCCATTTGATCAATGGCATTGTTGTGTTGGTTTCTGCTGCTTCACAGGCATCTGGTAACTCAAGTGCTCTCTTCCTGACTGCTGCAGCACAAAATCTCTTGTGCCTGAAGTTAGCAGAGGAGATTGGTGTTAAGATTGCAAACCCATGGATATCTTGGTTCAAGGTTGC
This sequence comes from Oryza punctata, assembly GCA_000573905.2. Taxonomy (NCBI): domain Eukaryota; kingdom Viridiplantae; phylum Streptophyta; class Magnoliopsida; order Poales; family Poaceae; genus Oryza; species Oryza punctata. The sequence goes on along the minus strand of CM002495.2, from coordinate 26,087,594 downwards.
TAGTTTGCCTGCCATTATTTCTCTCTTAGCGACACCATATTTGTTGTACAAAATATTCCCACCTGAAATAAAGGACACTCCTGAGGCCCCTGCAATAGCTGCACAAAAACTGGAGAACATGGGACCGGTAACAAGAAATGAATGGGTCATGGTTGCTACAATGATTCTTGCTGTTTCACTGTGGATTTTTGGGTAAGATTTCTCTCCCTTTTTACTAATTTGTTTTTCCTGTGAGTTGATTTGCCATATATACTTTGGTCTATGATTATGCCATGCATTTTTCATAAACTGTATTTAGCTACCCTTCCAACGTTGTGGATGGATACACATGATATACCTGGAACAACTCGATTTTTAATGTTTGGGGCCTCCTTTCTTAGGTTCTGTTTGGCATTGCAGTGTTTTATTTTTTATAAACATTTCTACTTTCTGATATAACAGTTAGCTGAATGCATTTTAGGTATAACAGGAAATCTTACTAGAATTAGTAGTGATTTATTTAACTAACTAGATTCCATGGAACAACACAAAACAACACCACAACCACAATCTGGTCCTTTGTAGCTGTAGACCTGTAGTGAATTATCTTGTTCCCTCTAGCATGTTGCTCTGAACACGTCTTTGTCAATGCGGAATCAGCCTAAGTTTTCAAATTATGAATCATGATTATGGCGATGGTTCACTTTCTGTTGGCAAAATGTTCAACATGATTAAAATATTTCTTTTCTTTTTTGTAAAAGCAATAGCATATTCTTCTTCTCTCATGCTGACTTTTGCACAAGGAAAGATCCATTACCTTATATTGGATTAAAGTTAACAAGAAAAGGCGCCCTGCAACTTTTCTTTCTTATGGCAACATATTTGTAATTACTGTAACTAGATGTCAACCTGTGCATTGCACGGCTATTTTTACGGATATTTAAAAATATTAAAGAGATTCTTTTTCTGATTTAATAGTTTTGCAATTCGCATGTAAGAAATATCGAGTTGTACTCCATTTGAATTCTTAGTTGTAGCTTTTCCATGTTTTCATAAGTCTGAAATACAAAATCAATAAAAAACCAACTTGAATTCACTTTACAATGTTAAATTATGATCTATGGTCGTGATAATACGATTCATCTAATCAACGGTTAGATCTTCGTGATTAACGTGGGAGCTTGTAGGAAGTGCCTAATTACTATAGGTATAAATGCGTCTTTCTAATGCTTATTTTTGCCGCATTGCTTCCTGAATCTTTATGCTTGGTTTTCACTTCAGTACTTCACATAATGTGGATATAGTGCATGTTATCTTACCGAGCAATATGGTGACAAGATCGGGAGTTGGGCTGTAGGAGAGCAAGAACAGAAGTGGTTCAGAATGCTTACTAGTTCAATCTAAATTAGGAGTTATTTCCATATCGTCGATAGCATTTTCGGCCGTTTTGAGATATTGTCAGATATTCAGATGTGTGATTCATGTTGTATTAGTCAAACTACAGCTTATATATATCTGTTATACATATTGTTTTGCAGGGATACTATCGGTGTGTCAAGTGTTGTTGCTGCCATGATTGGTCTCTCAATTCTTCTTCTGCTTGGGGTTCTGAACTGGGAAGATTGCCTGAATGAAAAATCTGCATGGGACACATTAGCTTGGTTTGCTATTCTAGTTGGAATGGCAGGGCAGCTCACGAACCTTGGAATTGTATCATGGATGTCAAATTGTGTTGCAAAAGTTCTCCAGTCTTTCTCATTGAGTTGGCCTGCAGCATTTGGTGTTCTTCAGGCCTCCTATTTCTTTATTCACTATCTCTTTGCAAGCCAAACAGCACATGTTGGAGCTTTGTATTCAGCATTTCTTGCGATGCATTTAGCAGCTGGTGTTCCAGCTATACTGTCGGCACTTGCTTTGACATACAATTCAAATCTCTTTGGTGCACTAACACATTATAGTAGTGGGCAGTCTGCAGTATACTATGGAGGTAAGTTTTTTCTGTGTGGACACCTCATTGAATTCAATTTGTTTTCATGTTGACACTTTATGACACATTATTCTTTCATATTTGCCTCTTCTTGTTTGTAAATGATCTGTTTTTAGAAAAAAGAGCATAACAAATATTTTATGCACTCGGTATGGATAGTGTATTCGATACAAGCCTTATTTGATATCATTATGTAGGACTACATTGAAATCCCAAATGGAGCCTAATAAAGGAATAAAACCATAAGCTAGATACCAGCAGACAATTTAAAAAATTCCTTGGTTTCTTTTTCTGTTAGATTTGTCATATTTTATCTTTAAGCCTTTGTGTGTACTTCTTATACTGAGTACATGTTTTCCTTGTGCAGCGGGGTATGTTGATCTTCCTGATGTATTCAAACTGGGTTTTACAACAGCAGCAATCAATGCTGTGATCTGGGGAGTCGTCGGTACATTTTGGTGGAAGTTTTTAGGGCTTTATTGAGTCATTGCAAGTGTTAAGTTGACCAAAAGTGTTCCTTACTACTACACCTGTAATTCATGGCTCCCCTTTCTGGAGTGGGTCTCATTTTTTCTTCAGAGGAGTTTGATGAGTGCATAATAATGGAGCGGTGTTCCTCATTAGAAGTCTTGAACATGCTGCACTTGTACAACCCAGAAGGGTTCTCATAGGCGTTTTGTACAACTCCCATGCATTTCTCATGAACGAAATTAACTGCAGGAATGAGTTTTGATTCCTTGAGCATATGTTTCGTGTACTCTCGGAACTGTATGGATTGCTTTTGCTATATGCCGTGATTGTTAATTTATTAGTGTATAGGACCATGAGTTTCATCAGACAACACAGGATTGCTAAGATAAAAACATCAAGGCAAAATGCGCCATCTATCTATCCAACAAATTGGATGGCAGAGTGGCAGATTATCTTCGGAGCGTATTTGTCTACAACATTTTCCACGTGTGAATCTTTGATGAACTTGAGCATAACCCTTTAGCAGGTTAGTGCATTTGATTCGAAGGTTTTTGTTTATATTTGACCATGAAATGAAGCATTTGACTAGTAACCTGCTCCAATACTTGTCCATTTGTATTCCAGTAGTGCTACCAATTCATCGTGTTTGTCACTTTGTTGATTGCTATTCGTGAGAAGTGCTGAGCAGCTGAAGTCAGAAGTTTTCATCCATCTTTTCTGAACTTAATACTACAGAGATGACACCCTTGCACCGGTTCAAATACATTGTCAATGGCTGCACTCTTATAGTGATTTGGAAGACTTCCTGCTCAACTTAAACTTTTGGGTTGAACTGATTTGTACATGTAACTCAATCACTCTTGCAAGTTGCAACGGTAGGGAAGAATTTGGTTGGTTAAACGTGACGCTAGTTTTGATCCGCTTCTCCAGAGTTCAGGACCCTAGACCCCTAGCCAAGTCTCTCCTTTTTTCCAACTCCATGGGAGGAAACATGAACGCAACCATGAAGAGGTTCGGTTCTCAGTCTCATAGACCACATTATGGCGAATTTTTTTTCCTTCCAGTAAGCCTAACCAACCACTCAGAAATTCAGTCAGGGATTCGTGGGATCCGTCGGATTCGTCCACCGCGTGCGTGGCGTGGGGGCTCGCCGCTCGCCTCCACACACGTACGCGGACGTGGAGCCGAGCGCCACGGGACATGGACACGGACATGGCCCGTGCCGGCAACCACACGCGCGCATCCAGCGTCGTGGCGTCTCGTGCATGCCACGGCAGCACAGGCAGAAATCGCGCGCGCGCGCGTGGGGAAGAGAGGCAGGCTTCTCGCCGTCCGCTGGATAGGCGCGGCCGCTTCGGCCGAACCGTCGTTTCCTTGCTGCCGCGCCGTGTGACAGATGGATGGGCGGAATCGCGCGGTGGTGGTGGGGAATCGGTTTTCCGGCATCTCTTTTCACGACGCGTCGTCCTCGTCCACGCCATTTTGTTTGGATTCGCCCGTTGAAAAGCGTACCCCCAGTAGTAGAGCTATACGCCAAATGTCCCGGTGAACGATACCGGAAGATGGGTTGCATCTCCAGGGTGGAGCAGCAGCAAGACGGCAATGCTGCCATAATATATCGGCCGTTTCTGGTGGAATTACCATGGGCCTATGGGCGACAGTCAGGGTTCACGTTAACGAAAACCGTGAAATTTAGGGGTTTCGATGCGAAATGAATGCAAATTCTGAGTGAAATTTCGAATGAATTATAAAAATTCAAATTTAAAACGATACACTTGCCTGAAATTTGATTAAAATCTAGTCAAAATTTAGCCAAAAGGGTCGTATATCAAGATCTGGTGCTCAATTGAAAAGGTGAACCCTGACCAAAGTCTCTTTTTTTTCCTACGTGAAGGAGACACTGTGTCAACCTGTACTGTGGACGTCAGTTCCATTTCATGGTCCATGTAAATATGAATATACCTATGCAATATTTATGATGAAAGCAATTGGTGAGCCCCATCTCTCGTGCCATGTTCCGGCCGGGGGTTCCTTGGCGCTCACCGTGTTTGGTCCCTGGTCTTTTCTGCAGAAAGGCTTTAAACTGTGCGCTCAGTATAGTACGGCCAGCAGCGCCAGCAATGTGGAGGCGGCACAACAAATACCTAACAGCTTCGATCAAGGCTGACCACCGTGGTCCTCGCTCTTCAGGTTAAAATCTCCTAGGATCAATGTAATCTACCGCAGTTAAACCTTCGAGCATTTTATGCACAGGTAATTTATTGAGATGTTCACATGAATGAGTCATTTTGTTAGGAATCAGAAACAAAAGAATTGTGCTGGAAACAAACAATAGGCCTAATTATTATGGACAAAACCAAATCTAACTCTTAATTCTGTGCAGTATAGTTTTTCTCCTTTGTTGCATTCTTACAAATCCATTGTCTGTGGGTGGAGGCAGCTTTAAAACACAGATGAGATGAATATTCTCACTCAATAAAAACTCGAACATAACATAAATTGTATTTATACTGCCATTGTCTAAACAATGTAGAAGAATCGATGAATTAAGGCACAAAAGAGTATCCAAGAACACTCAAGATGTACCCTATCGTGGTGCTGCTGGACACTCAAGATGGACACCAGAGCACGCTGGTGTTCTCAGGTTGAACTAGTCAGAGCGCCTCACTGGCCGCTAGCGCTAGAGCATCGGGCAAGGTGGCATGTAGAGGCATAGTCACACGTCCGTGGCCACGTGTCCACACAAGGCATTGAAGAAGACGAGCATTGAAGAGACAGAGACAAACATCGCAATGATGGGGTGATGCGTCGCTCAATTACAAATCACACAGATCAAAAGATGAGATATCAATCGTTTTGGTTGACCAGTGTCGATGACTTTATGGTCTATTGTTGCTGTGTTGAGTTGGTGATGGGTGGATAGGAGGTGGCTAATATTAACAACACAACACTAGCAGGGAATATGAGGTTGTGGATGGACGCGTGCCATAACCGAGCCAATCATCCCACACTGTCTAGCTAGGTTCGCCCTGTACCGCTACAATATCTATTATTGCAATTCTATACACATTTTTGAGGAAGCAAAACTAATATAGTGCTAGAATCCTTATGCATAACTCTATCTATTAGAGTACAAATTCTGATTATAACAATATTTCATTTATATGTGTGTTTTCAACATGAATTAAGTGAATGTAGGATCCATCATTAGATTTAATCTCTTTAAATATGTGTTGAAGGACCTATCCACAGGCGTGTATGCGCGTATGTGTGTGTGTTTTCTATGTGATTAAGAAACCTTTTTTTAAGAAAAGATTAATTCAATTAGCCCATAGATAGAACTGTGATTGGAAAAACAGGAAAATGCTGCAGAAAGCTGCAACCGTGGCACAAAACTGGCGTGTAATTTCCCCCTTTATATTCCCTGAGGGATAGTCCCATCTACTTTGCTGAAGAATCCCCTCCACAACTCAAGAGTCTCTGATCAGATACCTTCTGGCTTCTCTGGTGATTACCTCGTTGTCTCAAGCCCCACACACGTTATATCGAGCAAACATTTGTCATGCAACTATACGTGTACATGACAAAATGAAACCGCTACATTCTTCTCCAATATTGGAGAAAAAGAAAGAAAACATGGAAGAAAACATTGTAATCTTTCAAAATATAGTACCAGTAGAGAGTGGAAACATTGTGGTATTATATATATAGTCTTGATTTTGTGTAAGAACAAATATCTCAAAAAGAAGATTCCTACTACCATAGATATTCACAAAGATTACCCTTTTCGGAGCTACCTTCTTTACTGTAATCTCATTCTAGGACTCGTCGTTTTCTTGGCAGCTTTGTGTAGTCACATCTTTTTTTTGACAAATTGATCCTTTTTGAAAACTTATTTCGAAACTAGTCCCTGTCAAAAACTTCAACCAAAAATAGATCACGGACTCAGCGCCAGTGTAGCTGGCGCTAAGATCTGATGGATCAGCGCCATACCCGTTGGCACTGAGACCCCTACCAGCGTGGCGCCCGAGCCGATCCCCCGGTCGACGTGGCAGGGGTATTAGCGCCAACCGCCTTGGTGCTGAGTCCCTAAGCTCAGCACCAGACGCATTGGCGCTGAGCTAGGGCACTTAACCTCGCGGTCGGGCCACCCCAACCCAGCCCCCATTCTTCTTCCCCAAGCGGTTGCGGTTAGGGTTCATAACCCGCAGCGCTCTCTCTCCTCCCCTCCAAAAATCTCCTCAAATCTCCCTAAAATCGAAAACTATTTGGTGGGTATTAGATTGGAGGTTGATTTGTAAGCTAAACCTCCTCCAAAATCCCTAATTTTATCAATGGTTGCCTTCTTTTTTTTTGTGTGTATTTTGGTTGAAACCGTGGGGTGTTGAATGTGGCTCGGGATGTGGTTTGAAATAGGCAATGTGGGTGAGGATGCAATGTTTTGGTTGTATATTGATATTGTAACGAAGGATTTATATTGATTTTGCAAGTTATTTAGTCTTTTGGAATGGGTGATTTTGGTAGGGATTGAGTGTGCCCTTGTATTATGAATATGTAGGGATTCAAATTGATTCATGTTGTTATTGATAGGTTTATAACCTAAGGATATTGTGATTGGTGGTTAGGGGTTAAAATTAAAAAAAATCCGTTCATAGTTTTGAGGTTAAGTGCCCAAGCTCAGCGCCAACGCGCGCTGAGACCCCTACCACGTCGGTCGGAGGATCGGCTCGGGTGCCACGCTGGTAGGGATCTCAGCGCCAACGGGTGTTGCGCTGATCCATCAGACCTTAGCGCCAGCTACACTGGCGCTGAGACCGTGACCTAATTTTGGTTGAAGTTTTTGGTAGGGACTAGTTTTGAAATAAGTTTTTAAAAAGGATTAATTTGTTAAAAAAAAGTAGTCACAGAGGTAGTATTTACAACAAAAAAAAGAAAAGAACGGATACCCTTTGCATCAAGAGGCCAGGGATTCGAATGGATTTTGTCAGCTTAAACAAAGGATTGTGCTGCCAAAGAACGTCTCAAAAGCCGCGATTACTTTCTCCATGGCAGCAGCCGAGAGGACTTAAAAAAAGAACAAGATCTCGGCCGCGATCCCGCCGCCGCGCGGCGTCTTCCCCTGGCCGCGCTTGCCACGGCGCGATGCCGCCATCCGCCCCATCCCGCTCGGCTCGACCCATTTCGCATCGCCCAACGCCGCTGACGACGACGTGCTGCCGCGCTAGCTGCGTTTTCGTTACGGATGGAACCTGATAGCGAAACGCAGAGCACTTGGCCACTTGTTGCCTCGCGAATTTGCACTAGACTTTGCTACTCCGGTAGTCCGGTATCATGGATTTTGGCTCATTTTTTACACAGCCTGAGCCATCGCGGCCGGTCCGGTCTCGTCCAGTGCAAAGCCTAACACTAACAACAGGTAAAAGAAAATGTGCAGGAGTTACAGAAGCCAAAGCCAGCACACGAAGCAAAGGCGAAAAAGGAGCGTTGGCTCCACAACCTCCCCCCGCGGAACAAAAGCTGCTTTCCTACCTTCCCGTATAGATTGGCGCGTAGCGTCGCCTCGTCGCCCCCGGTGATCCGCTCTCCCCACCACCAAACCAGCCAATGGAAGCGCGTCGCCTTTTGGGCTAATTTGCCCCCACAAGCTAAAAAGGCCGGTCTCTTTTGCCATGTCCGATAGCCAGTCGGGGCCCCCACGCTACCACCGCCACCACACCGGCATCCCATGCCTACTCCTACTCTGTCCGTCGTGCTGACGAGTGACCACTCTCACTCCCACGCAGACGCAGGGTAGCCCCGTCAACTGTAGGTCTGGAACAACAGAACGCTGTACAACTATGAGCAATTCTTCATGTTCAAATGTAGGCGCTGGAAGCAGGGAAATAGGGTTCACAATCCTGATACCACATCAAAATCCACTCACGAGTGTTATCATCGGATTACACTGCATCCATCCAAAAACTGATGAAAAATCAAAAATCAATTAAATTTGGATAAAAAAATTCACGAAATCCGAACCGGATTCTAGTAGAATTGTGAACCCTAAGGGGTATTTATAGTGTTTTTCGGTTGAACACTTCAAATGCAGGTAGAGAACTTGTTAAAAATGGCTGGTTCAGAATAATTAGTTGTGGCTGCAGCGTAACAGGACTCAACTAACAAAAAATTGCTACGAGTGTTGCAGCGCTGCGGCTGTGCAACCATAGCCCCAGTTGAGCCGAATAACCCCAATATGTATAAAATCTCCTTGATTACTATAGTTTCAACAATATCAACATTTTACAACATGGCGAATCGTTAGAAAAGTGAGAGACACCATTTGCACCGTCAATAGTGTGAGGAGGGAAAACAAGTGGTATTGTTAAGAGGAAGATGATGTTTGAGTCGGCTGGCTAAGATTTAAGAAGTTATTGGTTAGCTTGGTTAAGAGTATATAATTGACATGCATAAATCTTAAGTAAATAAACGTGCACACATTGCCAAATGAATGAAAATATAATCACATCTTTATAAGAGTTTCAATTGCAATTTATCTCGAATAAATGGACGCCTTGCGGACATTTCTTTACGAATTACGAGTCCTTAAAAAGCAAGTCTTTTGAGTAGCTAGCTGCAGGTAAACATTTTCTAAATGTGGCTCAAAGAAAAGCCTTCCCGGGCAAAAGAAACTGAAAAATGTTCCGATGTTTTTGAGGTTTGTAACTTACAAGTTTAAAAATCAAATAAGAACAAAACATGACAAATTCTTCATATCAGCCAAAAACCAATTCTTCTTCTGTTCTTGTAGCACGAGCATGTCTATTAAGTTCACAATTTTTTCCGAGGTAATGTGAGGTCGAGTGAGTTGACCAGCTTCATGAAACGTATCGTTTAACCATTTGAAAAACGTGCAAGCAGAAGTTAAGAAAGTGTCCCAACAAACACCGTTTAACCGTTTGAAAAATGTGCGAGTAGAAGTTAAGAAAGTGTCCCAACAAACACATCAACCACGGTCACTCTTTAACCCTCAGCCCCTCACCTGCTCAGCGGCGCGTTAGAGTCTGCTCAATATAAAATAGATTTGGTAAATTTTGCTATAGGATATCGTGATTTTGTGGTTTTAGCTATAGGGTACTGCACTAAGTAACTTTTGGAGAAATACACTCTTAAAAGTTAGATATTTGCTGGTGGACACCACACCCATTATAATAATAATTTCCGGGTGAAGAGCAGAGAACAATTGCGTGAATGTTCTGAAATATCCTTGGGCCCACATGTCAGGTCTCCCATCTCTTTTCTCTCTCTATCCTCTCCTTACACACTGCCATGTCGGCGCTGCTGCCTCCTCCTTCCACTCCTCTCCAGTCGGCGAGCTCTGCGACTACCTCCACCGGGAGCTCGACCTCCACCCCAACCTCACCCAATGCCCGTTCCTTTCCACCCCACCCCCACCGCCACTCCACATCCAACCCACGCCTGCCTCCGCCGCCGACGCTAACTCTCAACCCCCCTTAGGCGCCACCGCCACTAAAGAAGAAACGAGCATCTCGATGCACCGTGACATCTGCATCATCGGTGGCATCTCGGTGTCCTCGTCAGAGACTCCTACTGTGTCAAGCTCTGCATCCTCAACCTCCACACCACCCCGCAGGCCAGCATCGACTACATCCCTCACACCATCAGCTACATCCCGTTGCTGCCGACATCGTCTCCTCCGGGGGATACCTCAACACCGGGAGGCGCAGGAGGCAACCGAGGAGCGACTGCGAGGGGAGGCGGTTAGTGGTGGACTTGTAGGTGCCATCGAGGGTTAAGGTCTTGGGGGCAGAGAAAGGGAGCATTCTTGATGATCACCGCAATGGCGCGCTCCCACACGACGTCATCCTCTCCGGCGAAGGCTGCGGCAGTAGCGCCGCCAGCCATGGCAGTGTGGAAGGATAGAGAGAAGAGAGATAAGAGGCCTAACATGTGTGATTTGACCATGGCTACTACAGATACAACCGTTGTTCACATCATGGATCAACAAGAAGACAGCAAAATCAAGTCCTCCAAGTGCTGGAATCCAATTCGGCCACCTGCAGCAGCGTTGACTTCAAACGGCCGCCAAATCTGCATACGAGCTCTGTTTTCGGCCCGTGAGTACTTGATGGAAAGCTCTCGGAGTCCTCTTTCCAATGGATCCAGCCTCATCTCCAAATTCCATCCGAGTTGGTTGCTATTATATAAACAAGGTGTTGCGTCACCTATAATGGGCCTATGGGCTTGTAACTTCATCTGGGACCCCGACCCATGAGGGGCCCATGTGGGGTGCGTCCCATGTAGATGGAGCACGACCCTAGGGCTCCCTTGGTCGTCCTCCCACCCCTTTAAATAGCTAGGTACCCCTTCAGGGTTTCTTGGGTTTTGTTAGATTAAAGTTTAGCCATTGCTACTTGCTTGCAGCGCGCGTGTCGTCTAGACCGTCCGTCTGCTTGTTCTTCGGAACCCCAACTTATCATTATTATTCAATTCCTATTTGCAATTCAGATTGCTTTTATCTTGTTCTTGCTAGTTTCTTCGATTTGCTTGCAGGAATAAGGTTGATCTGCATCGATAAGATCAACAACCCACGGAGAGGTGTATTGATCGCTAAGGCGCAACACAACGTCTTGTACGGTTGTAGTCGGATCGTCAACGTGTCTCCCAAATCATAGTTATCTCAACTCACCGAAAGATCGGGCCAAATCATATCCTTGAGCGCATCGAGTGGAGCTCAGGGTTTATCAAGTGGTATCAGAGCTTTCGTTGCTCGGTGAGTTTTTATCTACCTGTAACCAGAAAATAGCCATAAAAAAATTGCATCCTTTACCTAGCCATATTTGTGCCACTGCATTGTTCTTTTCAGTTTTTGCTTTGTTGAGTTTTGCGTTGCATCGTCGAGTCGTGTTGCTGGTCTTAGCGTCTAGTCCGTTTAGAGTTTCGAGTTCTTGTCACGGTTAGTACCACTGTCGCCGTCGTCACCGTGTCTTCGTTGTCATCGGGATCTTCGAAAACGGAATCGTGTCGCCGCTAGGGTTCCGTTTTTCTTGTTTCGGGCATTTTCTGTCGGTTGGTTTTGGAGTTGTGGAGTTGCATCTAGGGTTTCGATTCTGTGGTTGCGCACTGTCCCGTGCGTTTCTGTTGCGCGAGAGAAAGAGATTAGATTAGATTAGATTGGATTGGGTTCTATTTCGGGCTGAAAAGGAGAAAAAAAAGAAGTACCGAATTTGTTTCTTTATTTTCACGTGGGGCCTTTCCAAATCAAGGCCGAGTGGGATCAATCTGCCGTGCGTTATCTCGTGGCCGAGAAGGGTGAGTCCGACTCTCCTCTCTTTCAATCTATACCGTGATTTGTCACACAGTTTGGTGAAAAATTTCCAAGTGTCGGATTCAAGATCTGTTTGCAAAAACGGAACCTATGGGACGAGAGCATTCCATTTTTGTATAATTTTAATTTTAGGGTTTACACTTTTACATTTGAGTCCCTGTAATTTTTATATTTACATTTGAGTCCCTGTAATCTTGCATCCAGGACCTTGAGTCGTTTTTGCTGAAAAAAGTCAAAAAAAAAGAAAAAAAAGGCAGAAAGGTGCTTAAAAAAAGGAAAAGAAAAGCCGCACCAAAAAAAGGAAAGAAGGAAAAAAAAAGAGAAAGAAAGAAAGAAAAAAAAGAAAGAGAAAATTAGTTGTTATCTTTGAGATTGCTTTCACGTATCAGAGTTGTGCTTGAGTTGTGCTATCTTGTGGTACCGTTTGTGTCTAGGCTCGCGTCTCTAGTACGTTCTAGCCTAGGACCAGCACGGTACTTGCCTTTGAACGATTATTCAACTTTGCATTATCTGATTTAAGCATTTGCTATTCCTTTGCTACATATTTAAGCCTACCCAGAGCTCCACAGATTTGATTGCAGCCGTACAACAAGTATTTGCCAAGGCATCGATACATCCAACCTCCATTGGGGTGCTTGGTTGAGTCGGTGTATATCACCATTCCGCTTGCATTGGTAAGAACTTGTAAGAACTCGGTTAAAAGCTTAAGTGTATGTGATATTTGAGCGTCCAATACCTAGTAGTTAATAGGAACGTGCATATTTTTGTATGTTTCTTGTTTTCTACTAACAATGGCAGCGATACGGAAGACGATTGGGAATAGCTGTGCTCAACATCGACATCTTCGTCAAGACATGAGGAGTAATCAACATGACCATTATGAGGTAAGTGATGATGTTCTAGCTAAGATCAAATCTGCACTACCTTATTTTGAAGGAAATTATGATCCTCATGCTTACGTTGATTGGGAGCTTGCTGTCGATAGAGAATTTCAAAAATATAAATTGGCTGAGAATCATATGGTTATGTGTGCCTCTAGTGTTTTAGTTAAACACGCTTCTGATGATTGGAAATATCTTTGTAGGCATAACAAAATACCTCAATCTTGGAAAGACATAAAACGATATTTCAGAGATATTTATGTTCCCATGTATTATGCTGATATTCTGTTCAACAAACTGCAATGTTTAAAGCAAGATACTAAAACTGTTACTTCATACTATCACGATATGCGTGCTTGTTTCTTACGTTGTGGTTTAGATGAATGCGAAGAAGCTTCAGAATTGAGGTTTTTGCGTGGGCTTAACAAAGAAATTCAGGATATGCTCGCTAGTCAAAGATATAGATCTCTTTCTCATTTATTACAACTTGCTTGCAATGTGGAAAAACAAATTGACAATGTTAATAAGCAACAAGTTGTGCCCGTGCCTCCTGTTACTAATAATTTGCAGGAAGTAAATAGCTGTCAAAAGGAGGAGAAACACATACTTGAGAAGAAAGGGGAGAAGCATGAAGCACCTGCGACATCTGAAGAAAGTTTGGAAGGTAAATTAAATGGTGCTGAGATAAATGAATGTGAGTATTCTCAAGCTGAGCTACAAATGTCCACTTTTCGTGCTATAGTAGAGCAACCTTTAGTGGAATCAATTGCTGAGATTCCTTTGTCACAAGATGATTTGTTTGTTGTTCCTTGTGGTAAAGAAGAGTTGTGTGATAATGCTTCACTTATATCCATGCCACAACTAGTGAGTGAACATGCTATTTCTAGTGTTAGTTCTTTGTGTGCTGATTTTAAGCATGTTATTCACTTTGCTAATGAAGTAGAGGAACGTGAATTGATATCTTCTTTAAATATTTTGGGCTGTATTCAGTTTGATAAATTTTGTGAGCTCGACAATTTGAAGGAGAAATTATTTGTTAAGTCTGATTTGAGATGTCCAATTAATGCTTTTTTCATATCTTTGGAGGATATACTGATGGAGTAATATATTTGGTGCATAGAGTTTATATATGTTCAGATTTGGAACCTCCTGTAGTTATGCAAGGCAGCAGCAGGCTAGAGAGTATTGTAACGACTAATTATGTTATCTCGAGTCTGTCTTGTTTTGATTTTGTGAAACAGGTTCTTTTAAATGGACTACGTGAAGAGAACCTTATGGAAAAACCGAGGACGGTTTTCCGTGAAGAAGGGGAGGATGATGTGACCATGGCTACTACGGATACAACCGTTGTTCACATCATGGATCAACAAGAAGACAGCAAGATCAAGTCCTCCAAGTGCTGGAATTCAATTCGGCCACCTGTAGCAGCGTTGACTTCAAACGGCCGCCAAATCTGCATACGAGCTCTGTTTTCGGCCTGTGAGTACTTGATGGAAAACTCTCGGAGTCCTCTTTCCAATGGATCCAGCCTCATCTCCAAATTCCATCCGAGTTGGTCGCTATTATATAAACAAGGTGTTGCGTCACCTATAATGGGCCTATGGGCTTGTAACTTCATCTAGGACCCCGGCCCATAAGGGGCCCATGTGGGGTGCGTCCCATGTAGGTGGAGCACGACCCTAGAGCTCCCTTGGTCGTCCTCCCACCCCTTTAAATAGCTAGGTACCCCTTCAGGGTTTCTTGGGTTTTGCTAGATTAAAGTTTAGCCATTGCTACTTGCTTGCAGCGCGCGTGTCGGCTAGACCGTCCGTCTGCTTGTTCTTCGGAACCCAACTTATCATTATTATTCAATTCCTATTTGCAATTCAGATTGCTTTTATCTTATTCTTGCTAGTTTCTTCGATTTGCTTGCAGGAATAAGGTTGATCTGCATCGATAAGATCAACAACCCACGGAGAGGTATATCGATCGCTAAGGCGCAACACAACGTCTTGTACGGTTGTAGTCGGATCGTCAACGTGTCTCCCAAATCATAGTTATCTCAACTCACCGAAAGATCGGGCCAAATCATATCCTTGAGCGCATCGAGTGGAGCTCAGGGTTTATCAATGTGGGCTCAAGGGTATTTTAGAACTTTCACACGATTTTCTCTCATCTTCAACCGAAAATTATTATTTTGATAGGTGCAGTATCCCCATCAAATATCCAATTTTTAAGAGTGTATTTTCCCCAAAGGTAACTTTGTGTGGTGTATTACAGTTAAAACCGTGAAGTCACAATATCCTATAGCAAAATTAGCCTAAAGATTTAGTGTGTGCACATAAAACTAGAAAGTTATTAGTATATAATTAATTAAATTTTAATTATATACAAATTTATAAATTATATTTATTTAATATATTAAAGAAATTTCTATGAAAGCTTATATACGAATATATTATTTAACCGTTTGAAAAAACTTGCTTATAAAAATCGAGGTCAAATATATAGCTGAGCATCAGTGGCAGTTTGCCTTGCCCCTAAACTCTCCTCCCTGCCTCCTTTTATAGCGCACACAGTTCTCGCAAGAAATCGAAAACAGAGAGAGGCAAGAAAAAGAAAACGGAAACACCCCCCCCCCCCCCCCCCCCCCCCCCAACCACTTCACTCCTCCCACTCCAGACTCCAGTACTCGACTCCACACTCCAGTCCAGTCCAGTAGTACACTCCGCACACGCGCGCCACAGTGATCATGCGAAGCCTCAAGAACGTCGCCTCTAGCGGCGTCTCTCGGTTGTAGGAGACGGTCGCCTTTGGACCGGAGCTGGGGAGGAAGACGACAACCATGGTGCCGATGGTCCTGGGTCACAAGACGGGCGGCCACACCGACGACGCCAAGTGCCATCACCGGAGGCGCAGCAGCGACCAACCCCACCTCTCCCCATTCCCCTTCCCCCGGCCACCCCTCTCCTCCTGATCATTACGGCTTCTCTTCTTTGATCTTTTGTGACATCGTGTCATCGTCCTCCCCTACTCTTCGAATCTTTGTGAATTTCACGTCGTGAGACAGTAGGGAAAGCATGAGAAGTCCCACTCCCGCCGCGCTTCTCCCGGTGGTTGCAGATGGTAAGTTTTTTTTTTTGTGGGTGTTTTTGTTGGTGGTTTTGTGGTGATTGGAGTTCTTGGTTCATGAGATGGGAGTGTGTTTGCTTGTGAAAGGTGGTGGTGTTGGAGTGGAGGAGGAGATGGATGTGGATGAGGACATGGTGATGTGCGGCCGCGGCGGCGGAGGCGGCGGGGAGAAGAAGCGGCGGCTGAGCGTGGAGCAGGTGCGCGCGCTGGAGCGGAGCTTCGAGACGGAGAACAAGCTGGAGCCGGAGCGGAAGGCGCGGCTGGCGCGCGACCTCGGACTGCAGCCGCGCCAGGTCGCCGTCTGGTTCCAGAACCGCCGCGCGCGGTGGAAGACCAAGCAGCTCGAGCGCGACTACGCCGCACTCCGCCACTCCTACGACGCGCTCCGCGCCGACCACGACGCGCTCCGCCGCGACAAGGACGCCCTCCTCGCCGAGGTACGCACGCGCCGCGAGCGCGCCGCCAAGAAACGATTTCGATTGCGGATGAGCGCAATGTTTGTGATCTTGGTGGGCTTGTCTCTCTTGGCATGCAGATCAAGGAGCTGAAGGGGAAGCTCGGCGACGAGGACGCCGCGGCGAGCTTCTCGTCCGTGAAGGAGGAGGAGGAGCCGGCGGGTTCCGACGCCGACCCCCCGGCCGCCGGCGCGCCGCAGGGCTCGTCCGAGAGCGACTCGAGCGCGGTGCTGAACGACGCGGAGATCCTTCCTCAAAAGCCAGCGCCGGCGACCGATGCCGTGGCCTCGGAGGAGACGGAGGCGGTGGTGACCGGCGCGCTGCTCCACCACGCTGAGGTGTTCTTCCACGGGCAGCTGCTCAAGGTGGACGACGACGAGGCGGCGTTCCTCGGCGACGACGGCGCGGCGTGCGGCGGCTTCTTCGCCGACGAGCATCTCCCGTCGCTGCCTTGGTGGGCCGAGCCCACCGAGCAATGGACGACCTAGCTAGCCGCGAAAAACTTGCTTACTTGGCTGGGGCGAATAAAGAATGCCGTAGAGGGTTTTCTGCAAATTTTGTAAAATGAAATTGTACCTAGTCCTTTTTTGTCAAAATCCTCCCCTAGTACGTGGGCCACGTGGCCGGTGAGCTAGAAATGGAACTCCTGGCTTTCTCTGTCTCCAGCAGCGAACGATTCAACGCAAACGGCAACAAGAAAGGGGGCCAAGAGAGATTCGTGGCAAACGCAGGGGAAATTCCACAAAAGTAGCGGGAGAAAAAAAGTGACAGCAGTGTGGAGGAAGGCAACGGCGGCAACGCTGGAGGGAACAGTGTCGCTGTCGGTGGGCCCGTCGCCACGTGAAAAGCAGACTTGTCGCTGACAGCGATTCCTGGCGTCTGCCTAGTGTGTCTACGCAAAAAGCCTTGCCACACTTGCCCTCCTTTCCTGGCCACAAGAGTGTAGTTCCTCTCACAGGTCCTTTTGTTTGTAGTGAAAAAACTGCAAAACCATCCGATTTGGCACAAACAAAAGGTTTTGCAGAATATTGGATGGAAAATTTACAAAGGGGATGGGCTTGATTTGAGTGAAGGAAGAAGAGGCTCATATCATCATGTGATGATCTCTTAATTGATTGACTAAGGCTGCGTTCGCCTGGTTCCAATGTGAACAGGAAATACAGAATCTATTAGCGTGTGATTAATTAAGTATTAGCTATTTTTTTAAAATAGATTAATTTAATTTTTTAAACAACTTTTGTATAGAAACATTTTACAAAAAACACACCATTTAGCAGTTTGAAAAGCGTGCGCGTGGAAAAAAAGAGAGGTGGGTTGGGAAAAGAGAGGGAAGAACAAAGCCTAATTCTTTTTCTGCGGTTTACACTGAGTTTGATTCACCTCTGAAGAACTCTCTCGACCTTCATGGACACGCTACCTAAATACCTTTGTGCAAAAATTTTTTTATATAAAAGGTTTTAAAAAGATAAAATAAATTTACTTATTTTTTATTTTTTAATTTATAACTGTTAATAATTAATTTATCACTCGCTAATGATTTTTTTTCATTTTCCGTGTTTGGAAAATCTCGTCTAAACGCACTGGCCCTTATACTCTGCATATATGGTAACAAAAAAATATTTTAGAATAAGAATTTTACACTTTAGTGGTTCTATAGCTAAAGGCATAAAAATACAAACCCACATCAAAATCCTAATCCAATCTAGAATTAACAGTTAAATTCAAGTTTGGTTGCATAGCAAAACAAGAGCATCACTGGCTGTGGAAGGAGCGTTGAATTTTCTTTGGACGGACAATATGTGTTTCTAGAAGCTTGGTTCCACTGTGGGGAGCACGATAGTTAATTTTTGGATGGCATGAATAATTACGGCCCCGAGTAAAAGGTTTTAGTACTACCTCGAGCCAATTTTTAGCAGTACGGCTGCACTTTCTCCGATCCTTTTTGGCTCGTCCTTTGCATGTGCTTTTCAGTGTGGATTTCCATTCATGAGCTGATGATGAGGGTGACGATTCTTTCCATTAACTTTTGTTCCCTTTGATCCTGCAGAACTATAAACAAACCTGCAGTTTGTTTTAAACGCAACGGACATTCGATTAGCCGCTGGATGAAACAATACACTTTCGCCCATCATTTAATGTATATATATATATATATATATATGTATAGTGCTGAGATGCGTTAACATACAGTAATAGGTTGGTTTTTTGGGACGAAAAGAGTATTGATTATAAGTTTATAACTCATAATAGCTTATTAGCGACTAAAAGTAAATAAATAAAATTTATATGTATATATACTTAATAATTTAAAAGCCAATGCTGAAAATAAATGAAAAAAAATTAGAAAATGAGCATTAAAAATTAAGTTTTCACATTTAAATTTTGACGGTAACATAAAAATCTTTGAATTAGTACTATTATAAAAAAACTATGGTATATTTAAGTCCCCAATTGAATTGCGAGCTTTGTTTTTATATGTGTGTGTGAGATTGAGCTGCTCCATATGAAATTCGCTTGCTCTAGAAAGCCCTAAAGTTATTTAGCAAAGATTAGGCTGTTTTGCATCAAATTAATTGAACTGTGCACAAGAAACTGATTGAAATTGTAAAATGCAATTGTACGGGTTACAATAGGAGTCAGCAATTGAATGAGCCCATCCATTAGCCAAGCAAGACAAGTCAGTACATTTCGCCACCTTTTTCTTGATATCCAAACGGGGCCATCTCGAATAGACCAATCACCAATTGACTTTCTTTGTTTCTTTTGTCCACTAGTTTTCTGATCTATTGTTGTGTTGCAATTTGGTTTAGTATATGTTGCCATTAGAAAGTGACGGGGAGGAGGACGGAGAAAGATGTGCAGTGAGTGATGGGAGTGTAAGGGTGGCACCATTGCTGCAAACAAAGGGCCCAGTTTGGCCATGTCTGAATTAAACAAATTAATCTCAAATGTAAGTCATTTCTAGTAGTTTCATTAATACTTTTGTAAATGAAGTCATTATGAGACTTTTAGTCACATTTTCATCTTCACTAAATGTAAATCGCTGTAGAACTTTCAGTCACATTTTCATCTTTAATTGCACGATTGCCTTTGTCAGATACTTGACAACCCTCTAAAAAGTAAATTAAAATACATAAATCAGATTTTCTAGTGATTTAGTAAAATAAAGGGCAACAAAATAATTTGAGCTGTAAATTTACCTTTTTGTTCACAGGTCCAAAACGAACTGTGTCGGTTATCGAAGACAACAATTAGTTACAAGTACAAGAGGTGAACGGTACGTGCAATAGCCTGCTTGACAACAAAAGAGCCTTCTCCTTCTAGTAGAGCATGTGTATTGTTTACATGTAAACCTACAAAATCTTCAATGTTGCAGAAAAAACATACTTTAAGGAAGACTGAAAGAGAATGGAGTCGTTATATGATGACATAAGCACATCAAATAAGAATATATCATGATCAATCATACTCCCTCATGTTTTTAATATAACACTGTTAATATTCAGCATATGTTTGGCTATTTATTTTATTATCCAATTTGATAACTTTTGATGTTTCGAACAACGGTACGCTCTAATATATATATATATATATATATATATGACTATAGATTTCTATTATATATATATATAATAAGTAAAATTTAAGTTTATTAAAATTACTTTTTAAAGCTAATCTACAAATCGTATTGCAGTGTCTTCAAACTAAATAATTTAATAGTTATTGATAGTTAAAATTTTAAATATTGATATTAATTTTGTTCAAATCATCAAAATTATGGAATCGAGGGACGCACATGATTGTTATTGTCGGTATCATGGGTCCAGGGGTATACCGATTTTGGGCCTGAAGCGGCCCCGTACGTCCACGTGGCTATCCTCCAAGGAGAGGATCGGGCTCGAGGATGACGTGGCGGCTGCCCTCCCAGGACATAGCACCCCCTCGGGGAATATTGCAGCAGGGGTCGGGGTCCCCCGACCCCCTCGGGCCGTCGCCACGTGTGGCGAGGTAGGTGAGCGCTCCCAGCGCTCACCTGCCCTCATTAATGGTGACACAGCCGTAGTGCGCCTGCGCGCGCGCGTGCCGCATTAAATGCGGCACGACACGCACCCGCGTATCTGACACCGGTCGCAGTCGGCTGACCGGCTTGCGACCGGTCCGAATGACTGATGGGACGTAGCATAGTACCGGGCATGCCGTCGCACGCCCGGTAGGTATGCTACGTCTCCCGCCAATCACATCAACGTCGTGTGAGCCGCTTCAGCTCACAGATCTCGCCATGGTTGGTGCGTCGGGTCTAATCTCCTAGCGCCTCAACCCTATATGACCGGACAAGCAAGTCTCCGACCGTTTAATGAAGAATGACATGTGGCGTCACGCAGAGGATGGGCGGTCTGACATGAGTCATGCCGGCGTTACAGGACGGTAGACTTCGGTCGCAAGCCACAGTGTGGCTCTTAATTGTAAAATAGTTTTTTCCTTTTCTCTAGATTATAGCTTGTCCGGCCCACGTGGTGCCCCCTTGAGGTATAAAAGGAGGTCGAGGCCTAGAGGAAAGGGGGTTCTGCTCTTTGAATTGCTTCTAGCTGAGTCCGTCTCTTGAGAGAAAAGGCTCACACAGATAGTCCACCTCACAGGAGTAGGGTATTACGCCTCACCGGTGGCCCGAACCTGTATACTCGCTTGCGTACCACTGTCCTCTTTCTCGCGATCTCTCCATCTCATCGGCGCACCGGGAGCGGGGCCGGGGAAGCCTCTCTTTCGCGTCTTGGGCCGAACTCGAAAATGGGGTTCGCATAGTCTCCCGCTGTGGAGATTACCCTCCGACAGTTATTTATGTTGTTGTGATTTACTTTATTAATGAGTTTTTTAGCTATTTATAACTTATATAATCTGTATAAGCCAAACGTGAGGGGCGTTTTTTCTTTTAAAAGAAAATCCGTAGCCACTTATTGATGAAATCAACTAACATTGCTACAATCAGCATGGCTACAACCAATATGAAAATCAACTAAAGCTAGTTAATAATCCATAGTAATCACATGCTCACAGCCTCGAGGTGATGGAGTTAATCGGGAGTCGGGAGACCTTCAAAGAGCTGTGTTTTTCCTTCTAAGATTCTAAACTCGACTCACTCATTTTTTTTACACGTACGTTTCTTAAAATATTAAACTGTGTGTTTTTTAAAAGTTTATATAGAAAAGTGTAGTATTTGAATAACTCTTTTGTAGTTTTTTTTTTACAAAAGAATGGCTCTTTACCCGGTTCAAACACGAAATAATTCCTACTGTAGAAACAGAGAAAAAGTAGCCCTGAAAAAAAGGGACAGGGAAGTGGAACGCGACCCACCAAACAAGGATGGGCCCCTCAAGAAAAAAAGGAGCTTTGTATTCAACGCTCCAGTTCTGTGGGCCCCACTACTGGGCCCTACAGGAAAACAATCGACGCAGGCTTCAGTGACCGTGGCCACGCGTACAGCACTGACCGGAGGCAGGCCACGTGGACATGGGGCCAAGGTGTCATCGACGCCGCGCGACAAGGGGGCATGTGCGCGCGCGTTCGATGCCGTGTGCTTGGTGGTGCGCTGCGCTGGTGGTGCTGGTCCCCGGCCGCTGTCCCCACTCGCGTCTGATGACGTGGGCCTGTAACCATCGGAGGGGGGACGTGGTGGGCCATCGTCCGGAAAGGCGAAAGCTTCGTCGTGGCGCGGGACGGGTGGGCCCAGCCTCTCTCTCGAGGTGTAAATCTTGCACAGTTGCACACTTGCACTGGGCTTATCGGCTCTCGTCTCAAATTGTGAATTTGTGATACAGAAACTTTGTATTTTTCTTGAGCAATCGTAATACTGGCGGAGAACCATCGAGGCTCCATGCAAATTATACTGTATATTTCTGTTGATATTATCTCCGTTTATATTATAAATCTTTTATTGTTATGTTTAATTAAGTTTATAGAAAAAATATTAACGTATAAAATATCAAATTAGTTTATTAAATTTAACATTGAATATATTTTGATAATATGCTTGATTTGGATTGAAAATATTAATATATTTTTCTATAAGTTTAGTTAAACTTAGAGAAATTTGATTTAAAAAATTTAAACGATTTATAATATAAAACGAAAAGAGTGTTAATTAGCCATCTTAACTGTTAAATTTATATATACCGGCCCCATCATAATAATCTATTCAGCGAAAAGTGGGAAAAGCGTTGTAAAAGGAGATGGACTACGGCTCTTTTATGTAGCTGTAGACACTTTTACCCAGAACCTACTTTCTCTATATTAAAATATAACTACTTTTAAAATTTTCTATAAAAGATTAAGAAGAAATGTAAAAAAGATTAGATTGTCCATCACCCTGGTCGGTGGCAGGTGTGTAGGGTCATAAAAGTATAAAATTGAGTGTACTTTTATATTTCATCACTACAGATATTCACAAGCAGCTTTATTTTAAGATAAAATCTAAATGTCAAAATAGTTATATTTTAGGATATGAAGAGTAGGATAGGAATTTGAAATTCAAAGCTAAACAAAGACAATGATGTTCGGCAACCGGTTTGATACATTGTACTCCCTCTACTTTCCCCTCCCCTCGTTTCCCAATTCATCCCCTTCATCTTCCACGTGCACACTTCCCAAACTGATAAATGTTGTAATTTTTACAAAAAAATCAATACGAAAGTGTCGATGTTGTAGATCACGATTACTGTTGGCAGTATGCCATGAGGCCCTTCGATCAAGCCTGCCGAAACTAGCCAAGCGGCAAGGATCCGAACTCTAGGCGCCCAAGGCTCTTGAGGCGAAGCCCGGTGGCGAAGACATCAAGGCGAAAGAGGCGATGGGCGAAGCCACACTGGGCTCCCATAGGTCTGGGCGAAGGCTGCGTGGCGAAGGCATGCGTCGAAGGAGGATGACTTCGCCAAGACGGACCTGATCCAAGGGGGTCCAGTGGGCCGGCCCAATCGCCCCGGCCCATGGACCAAGGAGCCAATAGCCACCAAGCGGCCCATTGGGGGCCCATACACCTTAATTACATTGAATACTCATGTAGGGGCCCCTTTATGAGGGTGACCATGTAAATTCCCCTGTAATAGCCCTAAACCCTAATGGGGGATCTGTAATGAGGTTATAAATAGCCACCTCGGGCCATGTAAAAGGGGATCCCAATTTAATACAAAATTTATTACACTTTACTTTCGCAACAACCGTTGAGTATCCACGTCCTTCGACATATGCAGTTGTCGTTTCGACAATAGCTGGCGCCGACCGTGGGGACCTCTGAGCGAAACCACTGAGAGCAAATGCCACCGAAGAAGGTCTCAAAAGAGAGGGTTGCGAACCCAAAGGAGAGCGTAGCGGAAGAGGCGATGGTCGCCGACGAAGGCGCGGAGCCTTCGACGCCCGCCGAAGTGACGGCAGCGCTGTCGGCTTCGGCGCCCGCGCCGCAGCCACCAACTTCGGCTCCGGCCACTTCGGCGGGGCTGGTACCGGAAGTCCCTTCGGCAACTCAGTCGGCTTCGATTACGCTCGTCGCTGCACAAGCCGACCCCAGCCTCGACGCACAAGCCGAAGCAAGCATGGAGGCCATGCGGTAGAACATGGCGCGACTCCAAGACATGCTTCGCCAGATGCAGCAGCAGCAGCAAGCATACGAAGCGGCACGACAAGCAAAGATTGCTCCGGCCCCCGTCCTCCGGTATTCGGCAGGCTACATCCCGCCTCAGGCCTATCAGCAAGCGCCGGTACAAGCCCCTCCGCCACGGGCCGCACAAGGACCAATGTGCTTCCCCAGCCAGCCTTCGGGCGCAGTAGTGCCCCCACTTCCTAGCGCACGGCCGCAAGTTCGGCCAGCTGCGATCCAAGTACACCCTTCGCCACCTGGTCAAATGTCACAAGCAATGGCGGAGGGGGCTTCGGCACTGCAGGCGCAGCTTCAAGCTTTCCTTCAGCAGCTCAATCAACCCCACATCATCTCGAGCACAACCCCTTCGGCCCAGCCGGAGGGAGGATCCGGCCAAGGCGCACCAGGGTGGCTGCCGTCGAACCAGCCTGGGCCGGGGGCTTCGCCCTGGGGTCAGGTACCACAGTTCGACTTCTACAACACCACCCAAGTGCCACCGTTCGGAAGTGGGCCACCGAACGTCGCAGCCCAGCCGCACCCCCAGGCCATCACTTCGCCCTTCGCCACGCCGTATCCGCAGCCGAGCGGGCCTTCGCTGCAGGGCACCATGGGCAAGGCTGGGGGCGAAAAGGGCCTGCCATTAAGCGGGGGCATCAAAAGCCGTCCGATCCCGCCTCAGTTCAAATTCCCACCCGTTCCGCGGTACTCGGGCGAAACAGACCCAAAAGAGTTCCTCTCAATCTACGAGTCCGCGATCGAAGCCGCTCACGACGACGAAAATACCAAGGCGAAGGTAATCCATCTCGCTCTGGACGATATCGCTCGTTCTTGGTATTTCAATCTACCATCCAATAGCATTTACTCATGGGAGCAATTGCACGATGTTTTTATCCTTAACTTTCGAGGCACCTATGAGGAGCCGAAGACGCAGCAGCACTTGCTCGGCATTCGCCAGAGGCCAGGCGAATCGATACAGGAGTACATGCGTCACTTCTCACAAGCACGGTGCCAAGTACAGGATATAACGGAAGCATTCGTCATCAATGCCGCTTCGGCTGGGCTGCTCGAGGGCGAACTCACAAGGAAGATCGCCAACAAGGAGCCGCAAACTCTCGAGCACCTGCTTCGTATCATTGATGGGTACGCAAGGGGCGAAGAAGACTCCAAGCGAAGGCAGGCGATTCAAGCTGAGTACGACAAAGCCTCCATCGCCGCGGCCCAGGCCCAGATGCAAGTGCAGATTGTCGAACCGGCTCCCCCGCCGTTCGCCAGCCCCAGCCGGCGAACCAAGGGCAGCCGCCCCGACAAGGCCAAGCTCCCATAACATGGAGGAAATTCAGGACCGACCGAACAGGCAAGGCGGTGATGGCTGTCGAAGAAGTACAAGCCCTCCGCAAGGAGTTCGACGCCCAGCAGGGCGGCAGCCATCAGCAACCTGTTCGCAAAAAGGTCAGAAAGGACCTCTATTGTACCTATCATGGGCGGTCTTCGCACACCACCGAACAGTGCCGAAACATCCGTCAGCGAAGCAACGCTCAAGAACCAAGGCCGCATCAGGGTGCCGCTGTCGAAGCGCCTCGCGAGGCGACCTGGGAACAGTCGCCCCCGGCCGAACAGCACCAAGACCTGCAGCGCTGAATTATCCAAGTAATCACAAGAGCTGATCCACCGGTCCAGCCGTCGAAGCGGCAGAAAAAGTCGCAACTGCGAACGGTGCATAACATCACCGCCACGGGCGAAGGGGTCCCAAAGTACTTGGGCTAGCAAATTTCTTTCGGGGCAGAAGATGCCGAAGGTGTGCTGTTTCCGCATCAAGACCCCCTGGTGATTTCGGCTGAGGTGGCCGGTTTCGAAGTCCGGCGCATTCTGGTCGACGGAGGTAGTTCGGCCGATGTCATCTTCGCCGAGGCATATGCCAGGATGGGGCTACCAACTTCGGCCCTCACTCAAGCGCCGACCTCGCTCCGCGGTTTCGGCGGTAACGCGGTGCAAGTTCTCGGCCAGGCGCGGTTGAAGGTTGCTTTCGGCACGGGCGAAGGTAGACGCGAAGAGCAGATACTGTTCGACGTCGTCGACATCCCGTACAGCTACAACGCCATCTTCGGCCGTGCAACCCTGACCAAGTTTGAAGGCATCTCCTACCACAATTACCTCAAGCTCAAGATGCCAGGTCCGACAGGGGTGATTGTTGTCAAGGGGCTTCAACCTCCTGCTGCGCCGAAAGGCGACTTGGCCGCCATCAGCAGGGCGGTGCATAGCGTGGAGGCCGAACTGCGTGTTAACCGCGTGCCAAAGCCGGCCCCTCATGGTAAGGTAATCAAAGTGCAAGTAAGCGAGGCGGACCCGGCGAAGTTTGTCTAGCTGGGGGGCGACCTAGGCGAAGAGGAAACTGAGAAAATCTTAGAAGTGCTCAAGAAGAACATCGACATCTTCGCTTGGAGCCCCAGCGAAGTGGGAGGCGTTTCGCCAGAACTCATCATGCATCGCCTGGCCGTCAAGCCAGACGCCAGGCCAAGAAAGCAGAAGCTGCGCAAGATGTCCGCTGATCGCCAAGAAGCGGCGAAGGCCGAAGTGCAAAGGCTTCTCAAGGCCGGGGTGATCAAGGAGATCGACCACCCGGAGTGGCTGGCGAACCTGGTCTTGGTGAAGAAGTCGAACGGCAAGTGGCGCATGTGCGTCGATTTCATGGACCTCAACAAGGTTTGTCCGAAGGATGACTTCCCCTTGCCGCGGATCGACCAGCTTGTTGATTCGACGGCTAGCTACGAGCTCATAAGCTTCTTGGATGCCTACTCCGGCTACCACAAGATCCGCATGAATCCGGACGACATCGCCAAGACCGCCTTAATCACACTGTTTGACACTTTCTGCCACCTCAGGATGCCTTTCGGCCTGAGGAACACCGGAGCAACATTCGCCAGGCTGGTGTACAAGGTGCTTCGCAAGCAGCTGGGGCGAAACGTGGAGGCATATGTCGATGACATCGTCGTAAAGAGCCGCAAGGCTTTTGACCATGCGTCTGATTTACAAGAGACCTTCGACAACTTGCGCGCGACGGGTATGAAACTAAACCCAGAGAAATGTGTTTTTGGGGTCCGCGCTGGCAAGTTGTTGGGTTTTCTTGTTTCTGAGAGGGGTATCGAGGCGAACCCCGAGAAAATTGACGCCATTCAGCAAATGAGGCCACCGTCGAGCGTACGCGAAGTACAAAAGCTCGCGGGCCGAATTGCGGCACTCAGTCATTTTCTCTCAAAAGCAGCCGAGAGGGGCCTGCCATTTTTTAAGACCCTCCGGGGTGCAGGGAAGTTTAGCTGGACTCCCGAATGCCAGGCTGCATTCGAAGAGCTAAAGCAATATTTGCAAAGCCCACCCGCCCTGGTTAGCCCAACACCCGGAAGCGAAATGCTGTTATACCTAGCGGCTTCACCGGTGGCGGTCAGTGTCGCCCTAGTCCAAGAGACAGAATCAGGGCAGAAACCGGTATACTTTGTCTCCGAAGCCCTACAGGGGGCGAAGACAAAGTATATGGAGATGGAAAAGCTTGCTTACGCCCTGGTGATGGCTTCGCGCAAGCTCAAGCACTACTTCCAGGCCCACAAAATCACAGTGCCTTCGCAATACCCCTTGGGCGAAGTACTTCGGGGCATGGAAATCTCTGGCAGACTCAGCAAGTGGGCAGCGGAGCTATCCCCCTTCGACCTACATTTCGCGGCGCGCACAGCCATCAAATCCCAAGTCCTGGCCGATTTTGTGGCCGAATGGACACCGGCGTTCGCTCCCGAACCTCAGCTGTCGAACAGCCTTGGACAATGCAGAGGGGGGCGGGCGCCGCGGCCGTACTCATTTCACCGGGAGGCGTGCCGATTCGGTATGCCGCAAGGCTGCAGTTCGACACAACCAACAACACAGCGGAGTACGAAGCGGTGCTGCTGAGCTTAAGAAAGGCGAAAGCATTAGGGGTTCGGCGCTTGCTCATCCGAACAGATTCCAAACTGGTGGCCTGTCATGTTGATAAATCTTTCGAAGCAGAAGATGAAGGAATGAAAAGATATTTGGAGGCTGTTCGGTCGATGGAAAAGTGCTTCGCTGGGATAACGGTCGAACACCTGCCTAGAGGGCAGAATGAGGAGGCAGACGCCTTGGCGAAATCTGCCGCCTGCGGGGGACCACATTCGCCAGGCATCTTTTTCGAGATCCTGTATGCACCAAGTGTGCCCGAGGAAATCAAGAATGTCATGGTCATAGACCAGGAAAACCCGGGCGAAGACCCAGAGGACTAGCGAACACTGTTCGTGAAGTACCTCAAAGATGGCTGGCTTCCAGATGACGAAGCGGAGGCGAAACGCCTTCAAATCAGGGCTAGGTAGTACAAGCTGGTCTCAGGGCAGTTGTATCGCTGTCGAGTACTCCAACCCTGCTTCGCTGCGTTTTCTTCGCCAAAGGCGAAGAGATGGTGAAGGAAATACACCAGGGGCTCTGCGGCGCACATCAAGCTGCAAGAACTGTCGCCTCCAAGGTGTTTCGCCAAGGAGTATATTGGCCCAGGGTGCTGAAAGTTTGCGTTGCGCAAGCCAAAAGTGCGAAAGCTGCCAGCGACATGGCCGAAGCCAGACCGCACCGCAGTATGAATTGCAGCCGATCGCACCAGTTTGGCCCTTCGCCAGGTGGGGGCTAGACATCATTGGCCCATTCCCGGTAGCGCGAAATGGATACAAGTTTGCAATCGTGGCCATTGAATATTTTTCACGCTGGATCGAGGCCGAACCACTTCGGCGGCAGTGCAGAAGTTTGTTTGGAAAAACATCATTTGCCGTTCGGAGTTCCAAGAGAATTCATCACGGACAATGACAAGCAGTTCGACTCTGAAAAGTTCAGAGAAATGTGCGAGGGGCTAAACCTGGAAATCAGGTTCGCATCGGTCGCGCACCCACAGTCGAATGGGGCGGCCGAACGTGCAAATGGCAAGATTTTGGAGGCACTCAAGAAAAGGCTCGAGGGGGCAGCGAAAGGCAGATGGCCAGACGAAATGCTGCCTGTCCTTTGGGCCCTCCGAACAACTCCCACAAGGCCAACCAAGTTCAGCCCGTTCATGCTCCTCTACGGAGACGAGGCGATGACCCAACAGAGCTAGGGGCTAACTCACCAAGGGTGATGTTCTCTGGGGGCGAAGATGGGCGCGAAGTGTCGCTCGAACTACTGGAGGGGGTGCGAGTCGAAGCACTGGAACACATGCGCAGGTACGCCACAAGCACTTCGGCAACCTACAACAAAAGGGTTCGCCCAACAGAGCTCCTGCCAGGCCATCTCGTCCTGAGGAAAAAGGCGAACCCAGCAGTAGTTGGGAAGCTTGAGTCAAAATGGGAGGGGCCATATCTCATCAACCACAGGTCAAGGACGGGCTCTTTTCGCCTAGCAACAATGGAAGGCGAAGAGTTCGATCACTCGTGAAACACCGCTTCACTCAAGCGTTTCTATGTCTAGAGAGGGTGGCACCCTGTTCGCCAACATGTAAAAATGTACATATTACTATGTAGACGTAAGGCTATTATCCACCCTTCGGCACAAAAATACAAAAAAGGGAGAAAATGGAAAAAGAAAAAAAACTAGACGTAGGGCTATTATCCACCCTGGAGGCCCGAACCAGTATTAAATTTCTGTGTCTTTCGCCTTTTTTACTTATGTGCATGATAATTCGTGGAAAAACACCAAGGCAAACGCCTGATCAGCGAAAGCGCCAGGGGGGCGAAACGAATCGGCCGAAGCATCGCTCGCCGCACGTTGAAACCGCGACAGCTTGCTTCGGGAGATAAAAAAGACCGAACACCGTTATAATCGATCTACACAAAATAGCGCTGTCGCTAACGCAAAGCCCAAGGATCGACAACGGAAGTCGAAAGCTGAAGAGTCACCATACCTATTTCGCCAGCACACGCAAAGGGGCCGATACATTCCGACCCAACGAAAGCACAAGATGTGATAATGCAGAAAATGGAGAAAAGGAAACTAAAGCACACCTTTATTAACTCTGGAAAAAAATCAACAGTACACGTCGTACAGCATGATACAGGCGAAACGATGTACACGTTTTGATTACTAATAAATTACATCTTCGCCCCGGAAACAACTACCAAAAGAGTGATCTGACGAACATGGTTCGTCGTTACTGCTAATATTGTACACCACCCTAAGGGGAGAGGGGGGCGAAACTACAGAAAGGGCATAGCGACGCTGGGCGATCGCCTCCTGTCGATCGGTCCGTCGATGGTTTCGCCAGAAGCGGGCCATGCCCTCCAGGCGCGCCACATGGACACGATCGTAGTCCTCCAGCGTTCGCCCAGGATGGTTCGCATCCAGTTGGCAACATTCACAACTTTATAGTTGTGGCCGTTGATCGTCATCTCGCGATAGATAGGCCGAAGTAGGTAGCGAACCTTCGGCAAATTCTTCGCCGCAATAAACTTCTCGTTCCTGCTTCGCCAATCCCCAAAAGGGGGCCGAACGCAAAGCTTTCGGCATTGACCCTGCAAAAGGTGGGGAAGTCATGCAGGAGAACATGGAAAACCAAAGTTGGGGCGAACGAGCTGGGCGAAAGGACCACATAAAACAGCGCAAATAATTCAAACATGTTCCAAACACTTGAAAATGGAAACATGACACGAATGGCGAAAACAGTCATATATATTTCAAACATTTCGGTACCCTAAAACAAGGTGGGCCTTGGCCATATTTACATAGTTCGCCCTATACGGCAAACATCAAAAGTGGAAAAACAAAAATTACAAGAGAATGGGCGGAGGGCCTCACACCTCTGGGTGGTCTTCGGCTCCGCCTCCGCCCTTTTTTGCGGGCTCTTCGCCTTGGTCTGCCGCCTCTGTCTTCACTAGTTGTTCAAGCAGGCGGGCCTTGGCTGCAGAGCGGCCGTCTTTTTGCCAAAATTGCCTTCGCCAGGCGCGGAGGGCGGGCGAAATGTCTTGGGAACTAACTTCCCAGTCCCCCTTCGCAAAATCGGGAAACTGGGCGACATGTTCGCACCCGTTTTGTTGAAGTAGTCCCAGGGCGAAGGCCGCCGACACGCGCGCACAGCAATCGCCGTACGCCGTGGCACAGTCCGAGACTGTGCAGCCAGCCTCCTGGTTCCACTCGCAAAATTCCAGGGCGGGGGCGCTTTCGCCCGGACACCTTGCACCTTCGCCTCCATATCGTTGAGTGCGAGGCGAAGGGTGTGGCAGGCTGTCTTCGCCGATGCAACCGTCCTTGCCGCCTCGCGAGCAAGGCGTTGGGCCTTCGCCTCTGCTCGGCCCACCTCCTGGCGAAGGGCTTCCATCTGGGGCTCCGTCATGTTATAGTAATCGGTGAGGGCAGCCAAATGCCCCCGCTCCTTCGCACACTCGGCCTTAAGGCGCTCGATTTCAGCCCTGGCCTCGCTGCCCGCGTCGATCTCGGCTTTAAGGCGTTTATTCTCCGCCTTCACCTCCCGGAGGGACCGGGCGAGCCCCTCCATCTCCAGGCCCTTTCGACCTAGTTCATCGTCTTTCGCCCGAAGCCGGTTCTTCAGGCCGTCGAGGCGTGCCCGCATTGTCCGCTCGGTCGAACAATGAGCCGCAAGGAGCTGGCGAACAAGAAAGGGCGAAAGATGGGTTTGACGTCGGAAACAAGAAAAAAAAAGAGGGGAGATTACAAAAGTGACTTACCCGCATAGCCAGGCTCTTGATAGCAGAGCACCCCTCGTCGAACTCGTTGAACTCGGCGAAGAGGCTAGGACCGCCAGCCGGCGAAACTATGTTGCTCACTCATTCTATAAAGTGAATGAGCTCCGCCCGGGTTTCAAAATCCCCGGGGGCGAAACGGGGCGGCGCTTGGGAGTATTCCGAGCCAGACCCCTCAGCCGTCTTTTTGCCCTTGTGCAGAACGAGCGGCGAAACGGGCTGGCGGGCCGGGCTGTTGAAAATTCTGGAGGCCGCCCTCACCACCTGTCTGGCCGAGGCCGAAGCCCTAGCCCCGCTAGTCGCCCCAAGGGATGTCGAGGGGCCCTTGCTACGCCCTGCGGGCGAAGTAGGAGTCCCGCCGGACGACTCCTCGTCGCTGAACACGTTGGCGATGGCGACGACCCCCCTCTTCCGGGGGGCGTTCTTCGCAGTGCCGCTCTTCGCCACTCTGGCCGCAGCAATAGCGACTAGGGCCTTTGCACCCTCGACATCCTTTCAGCGAAGGGGCGAAGAGGCCGACTCTGCCCCAGTTTCGACGCGCTCTGGGCTGGGAGTTGGCGTGTAACCACGTGTCCCAGAGCGGCTATCGCCAGCTTCGCCTCCGGCCTCTTCGGCCGTGACCTCAGCCTCCCCCGCCTCCTCCTCTTCAGCGTCACCCTCGTCTTCAGCGTCGGAGTCCGCCGAAACAGGGGCCTTCTGCTTCCAGGGGGCAAATTTTACTTGCCCCCGCGGTCGTTTTCGAGACGGGCCGGCTTCGCCATCGGCCTTGAAGGGCTTCGCCCTTGGGGGGAGCTCACCGGTGTAAACCCGGTTCGTCCGGCTAGCCGCTTGTCGGGTCAGCAGCTGGCTGTATTCGGTGATCGACACGTCGCCGATGAGCCTTCTGGCTTCGATGTCGGCCTGGGCTAACGTCAACACTGGAAAACGGCGAAGCACTATGTCAAAGCTGAACAAGAAATACAGAGTGAAAAAGCAAGGCAAAGAAACAATAGAAATAAAAACCTACACGTTCGCCCCTGTGGGTAAGATGAGCTTGGGCAGGCCGTTGACCTCTTCGCCCTGATCAACCTCAACCTGCTACGCCTGCGAAAGCGGACATATCCGCAGCATGCAGAATTCCTCAACTATGTCCCGGCAACTTAGCCGGGAGCACACCAGGGTGCCACTGACGGCAACTCTTGGCTTCCGGGCCGGCGAGATCGCACGACGTCGCCAGCGCAGGGCCCTCACCGAGTCGGATCCCGCCTCGAAAGGGATGGAGTGGTAAAACCACTTCGCCATCCAGTGGCGGTCCCACTTCGACATTGCGGCGTTGATTGGCCACAAGTCGGCGCGTTCGGGGCGAACGTTGAAGTTCACACTCCCGAACGCGGTCTTCCGGGTCCCGGCGGGGGTGACCACCGTCTTCGAGTTGACAGCGGCTGAAAAGATGACGCCGAAGAGGTCGGTGTTGGGCTCAAACCCAGCAGTCCGGCACGCCCAGTCGAATATGGTGATGCGGACCAAAGCCGAAGGCCTCAGCTGGGGCAGCTCCACCTGGAAAAGACGGAGAATTTCCGGCGACAGTATGTTGCACGGAAAATGGAGGCCGGCCTCGAAGAAGACGGCGAACACCACCGTCTGGTGTTCTCCAGGCTGCGGCACCTCGGCATCCCGGGGGCGAACGCCTGCCCCTCCGCCACCAGACCGGCGTCGACCATTCTCGCCAACTCATCGTCATCGATAAGCGAAGCCCCTAGAAAAGCCGTGGTGTCTTCGTCAATCTGGCCGGGATCGGGGCCGGTCGCAGCAACTGGGTTCGGCTCGCGGGGAGCCATGGCGAAGCAGAAGTGGGTGGGTGAAAGGTGTCAGTTAGGCGAAGCAGTTCGTTCAAAGTTGGCCGTGAGCAGATGGAAAAGAAAATAACCGCGGTGAAAATGAGAGGAGTAGCGGCGGTGAAAGCGGGAGGTGATAATATATAGCCCACCAAATGACGCTTCGCCTTCCCATCCAATCAGGAACGACCACGTGTCGCAGGGTAGGCGAAACGGTAAAATCCCATGGACCAGGCCGTGCAGTAACGGGCTCCCAGAGAAAGGGCCCATCACTATTCGCCTTGGCCCCATGGCCCACCACTGTTCATTACGGCCTAACAGAGCAATATGGGCCACTTCAGTGTTCATAGAGGGCGAAGGCTCAACATTGCTCATATTAGGACCGGTCGGAAACAGCAAAAAAAAACCACAACTGCTCGCGGTGGGTGAAGGCTATACATAAGAATCCTTTTTCGCATATCACAAATTTTTTGCAGGACCCAGAAAGACAGGTTTCGGCAGGAGCATCGGTCGAAAGGGGGGCCTCATACCATACTACATGGTTTGCACGGTCTCGACCGAAGCTCCTATCTCACCCTTGCCCGTGAAGGGGCTTGTTGGCAGTATGCCATGAGGCCCTTCGACCAAGCCTGCCGAAACTAGCCAAGCGGCAAGGATCCGAACTCTAGGCGTCCAAGGCTCTTGAGGCGAAGCCCGGTGGCGAAGACATCAGGGCGAAAGAGGCGATGGGCGAAGAGCCACACTGGGCTCCCATAGGTCTGGGCGAAGGCTGCATGGCGAAGGCATGCGCCGAAGGAGGATGACTTCGCCAAGACGGACCTGATCCAAGGGGGTCCAGTGGGCCGGCCCAATCGCCTCGGCTCATGGACCAAGGAGCCAGTAGCCACCAAGCGGCCAATTGGGGGCCCATACACCTTAATTACATTGAATACCCATGTAGGGCCCCATTATGAGGGTGACCATGTAAATTCCCCTGTAATAACCCTAAACCCTAATAGGGGGATCTGTAATGAGGTTATAAATAGCAACCTCGGGCCATGTAAAACGGGATCCCAATTTAATACAAAATTTATTACACTTTACTTTCCCAACAACCGTTGAGTATCCATGTCCTTCGACGTATGCAGTTGTCGTTTCGACAACAATTACAATATTTGCATGGTATAGGGATCGTTGGTACCAGAGTATACGCGAGATTGAGATAAAAGAGA
The DNA here is from genome assembly GCA_000573905.2 of Oryza punctata. Lineage (NCBI taxonomy): Eukaryota > Viridiplantae > Streptophyta > Magnoliopsida > Poales > Poaceae > Oryza > Oryza punctata. The sequence goes on along the minus strand of CM002495.2, from coordinate 26,053,030 downwards.
CGGAAGACAAGGATTTTTATATAGGTTCGAGCCCCTTATATATAAGGTAATAGCCCTACTCCTGTTGGCCGAAACCGGTGTTTCTACTATATATCAGTGTCACTCAAGTATAATGTTTGGAATAACCTATCTAGTCGTCATCAATACGATGACATGGACCACCACTCGTAGTCGATGACGGGGTAGTCTTTCTCCTCGAATATAAATTCGGCAAGATCAGAGATATCACTAGACCCCTCTTGTCGGTCTCTACAGACACTATATTAGATATGTCTAAGCTTATATCTGTGTTGATATCTGTTTTGACTATCATCTCCCTTCTGACTGGGCTCTCCCCTCTCCTCCTAGAGGGTCTTATATTTATACCCACAGATGTTCCCTTACCCAAATAGATCTAAGAAGATAACTATGGATATGATCCAAGTAATCCTTATACTTTCCATATAGAACTATGCTTCTCCTTTCTTATCCGAAATACCTTCCGTATATGAGGCTTAATCCCGTATAAAACTTGGTATATGGTAGATCCCGCTGAGTTTAACCCATGATCATAGGGTATGCCTTATCCATAACCCTGATAGAAAGTTACTTTAAAAATCATATTAATCTATTTTTTAAAAAAGAATAACTAATACTTAATTAATCGCAAAATTTAAATCAATAGACCTCATTTTAATCCTAACGAAAGACCCTTACATGTTTATCCGAATACTTAACTATACAATACTAGTCCATCAAACAAGTAGAAAATATATTTCTACCACCTATGCTTCAAATAAAATTTTCTCTTAAACTACTCATTCGATGTATGATCTAAGTACACCGTCGTTTTCGTAACAATTAAATCTTTATAACAAGATCTCACATGATTATATTTTGATAAAAAGACTACCAATTACTTCTATAATAAATCTAAATTACTTTTAGATTTCACTAAATTACTTCTTAGATGTATAAAAGTAAATTCAATAAAGCCTAAAAGTAATTTAGATATATTATAGAATTAACTTAAAAAAAAGAAAGTAACTTTGCCACACATTAAAAATAAATCTATTGTGGAGGTAAAAACATGAGTCTATCTATAAATTAAATTTAATCAAAACAAATTATGGAATTGACTAAAAACGATAATAAAATAAACAGCTCACAATATTATGAATGTATCAAAAGTAATTTAATCAAATTTAGAAGTAATTTATATATATGGTAAAAGTAACTTACATATATAATAAAAAGTAATTTACAACATAGATTTTTTTATCAAAATATAATCATGTAAGATCTTATTGTAAAGATCTAATTGCAACGAACACAATAGTGTAATCGAATTATAGATCGGATAAGTAATTGAGAATAAAAATTTATAAGAAGTAGAAAAGACTGTACCGTTGGGTGTACTTGTAGGCAATCAGAGTGAGTCTCTGGATAAGACAATGCAACGACAGTCTATGTAGTCGCGTCCATTATTAATTATATGCTACTGAGTCACTATATTTTGCGTGCAGGAGGGATTAGTTCCCATCTCTAACGTAATGAAAGCAACCTTAGGTTGTGGAGACTGGAGAGGACAGGCAGGCAAGAGCATAGTAGTGATGATGGGCCGTTTGAGAAAGGAAAAAATACGAATTATCTCCTGAATTATCACGGTCGATCGAATTACCTTCCTGAACCACAAAACCAGATATTTTATATCTCGAACTTTTCAAATCAAATGAATAACCCCCATGCACAATCCAGGGAGGTTTTAATCCTACATGGCATACACGTGGTAGTCCGGTTAGCGAAAAATTAATTAAAAATAAGTGGGCTTCACCGGTCAAGCTCCAAAATCGCTAATTAGCTACTAGCCGCGTGACGAGTTCCCCCTTACTACTTCTAGCCCAGTACTCCGTTGGATTATTTTCATTTTTGGCACACGACCCACGGGCTTCGGTTTTATGGATTTCTTCGTGGTGTGGGTTTGGCCCGGTTTCCCTTTTCCCTTTTTATTTTTTTCGCGCACCCGGAGAGGACGGCCGTTGTTGTTTTGAATGCTACTCATTTCCGTTCCCCCCTCCCCCGCTTTCTCTATCTGGCGATTTTTCCAGCGAACGTCCTGGTGATATTTTCGATGATTTTGCCGGCGATTTCTCCGGTAAGTTCTCTATATCGTTTTCTTCATCACCCGTCCCTTTTTATCGTAGTTAGTTTTTCGGATTCGTTTGCTGTTCGTCGTTTTCGTTTTCAATCTCCGAATGGATCACTAGGTTTTGGGGGTGTTCTCTGATTTGGATGATACGTGGGTACTTTGTATGAATATACTCCTGATTTTAACGGGGGTTTTGCTCCTGATTTGAACGGATCTCTAGGGTTTGCTCCTGATTTGAATGGATCTCTAGGGTTTGCTCTTGATTTATAATTCCCCCATATCTCTCCTTCGTTTTCCCCTCTCTTTTTCCAGCGATTTTGATAGGGTTACGGCGATTTATCCAACGATTTATTTTTTCCTACTTGCTATATGACTTCAGTAGGCAAACGCTGCATCGATTTTATGCGGTGGGATTTTTCATTTTGAATGTTTGATTATTTATCTCATGCGCTATGTTATCTATGTTATCAGTGTAGCAGCTCATTTGTTTTTGCGAATAGTTTTTGTTAGTATGTTCTATTTGTTCATTTGGAGATGCGAAACGACTGGAAGTTTTTTGTCTGTTGTGTGCGTTGCAATTGATCTGCAACATCATTAACTATTTTGGAGGTGTCGGTTTTTGGATGTGCGAGGCTGTACTGTTCTATGTGACTTATTCTTCCTGATTGGGGTAAAATAGATGGTTGAAACAGTCATGTGGAGATTTCAAACACATTGCCAAATACAAACACTGTTCCTCGGATTCGACTATGGTCTACTGAAATTGTTAAGAAATATGAGTCCATTGATTCATTTGGGCGAGACAGTTGCAATCATGGGAGGCTCCCAGCATGTACAATTCTTCTCATTACATATTTAAAACGAACAAATTAGTAGGTGTTTCCAATATTTCTGATTTCTATCATTAACAGTTCCTATTTTGTTTTGTCCTTTTAAATGCAGCTGAAAGATATTAACTGCACACCATTCCGAAGGAGATCGCTAAACCCATCAACGTCACCTGAAATACCTTACAAATTAGACCAACTGCTACTTGCACACTCAACAATATCTGACCACTCCAAGGTATATATATATATATATATATATATATATATATATATATATATATATATATATATATATATATATATATATATATAGCACATTTTTTTCTATCTTTTTCTTTCCTTTACTAAAGTAGCAGAAGAACTATCATTTCATTTTTAAAGTTTTCACACATTTTACTATGTTTCCACATATCTACACTTTAAACTTACACATTTTTTTCCATATATCTGATTGCTACCTTTTGTTGTTAATTTATTTTTTCACCAGCTAAGGTCCGATATTCACACTGCAATCAAAGCTATGTATCAAGATATTTTTAATGCTATCCAGCCAGTTGTAGGAAAACATTTGACAAATATCATTCAGCTCATCTTACCACAAAGTGTCATAGAAGAAGGCAGCAAAAGTTTGCACAAGATGGCAGGTATACAAAGCAATCATGAATGTAAAACCAAATGCCAAATTCTACTTCAGCTCAACTAATTCAAGCAGAAAGCAATGCCCAACACCATGTTGAAGTGCAAACAGATTTAGACCATGTGGACACTCAGACCATTGTCAAACCAAATGGACAGAGAAATCAGACTAAAACCATCTACAAAACGCAAATATTTTCAGTCCCCCGTCTTCCTGTTATTGATGAAGCTCAGTTGGACAATGACAACTTCATTTCTTTTTCTTCAGAAGATATTATCAATCAGATGAGACCACATCATACGAATCTCAGTTATGATATTGCCTGCAATCCAAACATCCTTGATACAGTATATAGCTCTGCTGAAGAACATAGTTACATACAGTTCAACCATTATGACAACTCAAGTTCTTTCGACATCAGGTCACTTGTCAGTCAAGAATTAACAAAACATGGGACCAAATTGGTGGACTATCCAAGCACACAAAAAAGAACAATGGAGGGTCATGTCAATTTCGATGAGTTTTACAAACCTCAATCAAATGAAGGACACTTCATCAAACAAGAAATAACACATCATCTTTACCAAACACCTCACACAAAACCAATAAAAAGGAGTGACAATATTGTACCAAAGAGTTATTTATGCAAGTCTCTGAACGAGAGAGCTAACGATGTGATCTTGGAAATGAGGAAAAAAGCCAAAGTTGGGCATGAACATATGAGTTGTAGCACAGGAAATGCTACAGATCAATCATCTAATCCAATGAACATGTACAATGATTCATAAAATCAGTGTGGTACTCCACAACAATTGAAATAATTGTTTCAATCCGTTGATGAGGTAGAACAGAAATATTACTCTCTTTCAACAAATCAGGCATCTCACATGCAGACCGAGAACTTCATTACAACTTCTGACCAGCAAGAGCAACTTTCTATCCAAGGAAATTATCAACAAAGCAAAATTTCTGGTAATTCCACATCAGCGCTTGTTCAGAGGGAAATCTTTGAGGATATAATCAATCGTATCCCATATTTTGGGAAAAGGTAATATTCTTTTTCTCTTTTCCACTTCCTTGTTTGGAAAAATATCAACCAACCCTTCATCTGTTTATAATTTTTTTGGTAATGCTCCTTTTCTACCTTGGGACAAACATCAAGTCCCTCTTTGATATATTTTATGTGAACATCAACAAAACTTGTTTGTGCTATCAAAATTTATAGTTGTGTTTCATCAACAAAACTTGTTTCTATTTTTCCTAATGAACTTTTCCTATTGTAAAGTTATATTTTTCTGCCTCTTTTTTGCATTTTCCATATACAAAGTTTTTTGTATTTTTCCTAAAAACTAATATTTTCTTGTAGAAACTTTATTTTCTTTAATGTTTTCCCCAAACCAATATTTAACACATACCAAAAAATATACTCTATGTAAAAAGTTTAAATTTCTTAACACAAACTATCTCTGCAGCAAAGCTTTTGTACACATACCCTATACAAATTCAAATATTGTTACTTACAATTATTTTTTTATATTCTCTGTTTCATGCTTCCCTTTATGCATTGTTTCCTAATCCTGACAAAATAAGTAGATTTCATCCTATGAGAATGGCATATTTAACTAACCGATAATTTTTATATTTCAAAAACAACTACACTAGTACAAACTCTATAGCTTCCAATGTAAACTTTCACACAGTAAACTTTTTATACGTATTAGCGCATACTTCGTGTATAAAGTTTATATTTCCTCTTATAATTATACTGTAAAGTTTATATGCATATAAATTAAGCATTTTCATTACTACAAAGTTTGTATTTCCTAAAATTAACATTTCATACACTAAATTCATAAACATCAACGCATTTTTTCCAAATGAAAGTTTTTTTATTAATATAAACTTGTTATAATAAAGCTATAAATATCAATATTTTTTTTTGGAATCCCCTAATTAGCAACCAATTGCACGGCCTCCCCCATACATGAACATTTTTGTACCGTACGGGAATATTCATCTATTCATATACATATATATAAACTTCATGCGTACCAAATTTTATGTGTACATATAAAATTTATGTGTATAAAGTTTGTACTCCATAATATATAACTTTATACTTTATGAACTCTATATGTATACAAACTTAATTATATTGCTTTATGTATATACATATATATATGTATAAAGTTTGTACTCCTGATATAAATTTTGTAGTACAAAGTTCGTACTCCTTGATACAAACTTTGCTAAAGTTTACAAATGTCAGCATACATTGCTTCTACAATATATTTTTTCCCATGTATGAACACATAATCACCCATAACATTTTTTTCAGCTGCATGCAGTAATATTGTTCCTACTATGAACTTTCTTACTGTAATGTAAAGTTACAGAGAGAAACTAATATTTTCTTTAATCTTTTCCCACACCAAAGTTTAACGCATTACCCAAAAATATACTCTATGTACAAACACATTAAAGTTTATACATAGAAACACATAACTTCTATTACAAAGTTTTATAGTGGCATACAATAATCTTTTCCACTTCTGTAGAAATTTTGTATTCTTTAATATAAACTTTTGTCAGAGTAAAGTTCACAGATGTCAACATACGTTGTTTGTACAAAGTTTTTCCTCCCTTTTTTCCATGTAAGAATGCATATTACCTGTACCACGTCCATGATGCGTGTAGCATTATATTCTTCCTTTTTTACAAAGTTTATAAAATTGTTATACGGAATCAACACAAAGTTTATAAAAAATGTTATATGCAACCAACACATATTCTCTTCACACCTTTTTTGGCTTTTCTGCATGCTACTTTAAGCAAGTCTTTTGTTGCATGACTTACTTACATTGGTGCTATTTTCTTTATAAAACTTTCTGCAGCCCTCGGATCATTCAAATAAACAATAATTGGGTTGATCATAAAACTTTTGGCTGTTGCATGCAAGTGTATGGCAGTAATGATAGAACAATTTGAAATGGATAATCTTGGTCTCCTACCTACAAATTTTTGGACTAGACACATTGTAAAATGTGACACCGCTGTAAGATCATCCACCACCACCCCTTTCTTATGATTTTTTTTCTCATTTTCCATTACTGCGACACCGTTGTTTTTTTTTATTACTATCAATATGCAATTCTCACTTATTGTTACCAAACTCTGGTTCTTTTCTCTCTCTTTTTTTTTACCTTTTTACCTTAATTTTTTCCCAAATTAAAACTGCAGAGTCTTTTCCAAGATCCTTACATCAACCCGTGTGAAATTAGCAATCTATTTACTGAACCATATCAAGGGTACAAGCTTGACATAATGGATATGGTTAGTTTTTTCTTTTTATGTTTTTAATAAAAGTACTACTTGTTTTTCTTTAAGTTTAACATAATCTTCTTCCATATTTTTGTTGTCTTCAATTTTTTTTATTCCCGAACAAATTTTTCTTCCACTACAGTCAAAAGCTTGCTGGTATCTTGTAGTTGCTAATTTCAGATAGAAGATTTTTGAGGTGCTTTGTCCTAACTCTAAGTTAGATGAACTGCAATCCGAGGCAGAATGTGTTATTTGGAACTTCAAATGGACCTTTAAGCTAGCATGCCCAAGATCTATTAGAGTCAATGTTTATAACATGGAGATTTCAATCTGAAGTGTTTCGCCATCATCAAAAGAGTTAGTTTTTTCTATTCCTCTATCAATAATTACGATTTTTCTGTTTGTATGCCACCCAAATGTTTCTAATAGATAATTAATTTGATTCAATTTTGGGAAAAAAACACAGCTGCGATAGTGGTGTTTACACCATGAAAATCATCCAGAATCATGATGGAAACACGCATTTGTCATTCAGACCTGTGAGTAAAAGTTTACCTTGCTCATCATTTTTTTATCTAATGTACTTTTTTCTTCTTTTTCCCCTAATCTCCTTGAATTTTTTTTATAAAATGCAATTGAAACAGGAAGACACCAAGGTGTTGCGCGAGATGTTGACATACTACATGATTACACATCGACGTAACACAAAGCATAATCCTGAAACTATAGCTATCATGAAAAAATATGTGAGTTTTTTTAGTCAATTTTTTTTACCTAATCTGGTTCAGGGTTTTCTTTCTTACATCTTTGTTTTCAAATTCTCAGGGATTGGTAACTCAATGATTACAGATAAAAAGTATTCATTCTAGCCACGCATGATACCATTTTGTTTCTACAAATCAGGGATTGGACGAAAACTTAGTCTGAGACAACATATGGGAAGTCATTTTTCATTCCCAGGCTTTTTTTAGCCCCATAACTGGACATGTGCTTTTGAACTCTCAATGTTAGTCAACAATGATTGTTGATTTACTCCAACATAGTATGTTTTTATTTAAAAGTAGCTAGCTTGTGCAAATCTACTGTAAACAATTGCTTTCTATGTCACAAACTCGTTTGACCCTGAATATGAGGTTACACCTCATGTTTAGTTTTTTTAATTAACAGCACATTGTTTTTCAATTTTAAACAATTTTTCCCTATAGCGTGCGAATGCAGTCAAATCGATTATAACACAGTTTTTTCAAGATTGGGATGAAAGATTCATGCATTTTCAAATAAAAGCTACTTTGTATGTGATCTCATGCATTTTCAAATGAAAGTTACTTCTATATTATATCCCCACCCACTCCTATCCCTAGTATACCCCATCCAGAAAAATAAAGACAAAGGGGAAAAAAATGAAACTGAGCAGGATTCAAACTGGGTCATATGGGCTAGGATACGCACAGGAAAGGAAAACGGGGAAAGCCCACGAAATCCCTCGCGCGTGCAGGAAATAGAAAGGAGAAAGCCCACGAGTCCGCAGCAAAGGAGAAAGCCCACGCGTGTATCTTCCGATTTGTCGTCTTCCCCTTTGTCGTCTTACCCGCGCGCGGCGGGAGACGCGCGACCAGTCGCGTGATAGCGCCCCCCGGTCAGCTCCTCTCTCTTCTCCTACCTCCTTTCCCTTCCATCTCCATCTCTCTCGCGCGCTCTCTCTCACGGAAAACCAGAACGGCGGCGGGACGTTGGGGGAGTCAGCGGCGGCGGCGGCATGAGGGGGAGTCCGTCGGGCCGGGACGGCGGGCGGCGGCGCTGCTGCCTGCGTCGCCTGGACGCCATCGCCGTCCTCTTCCCTTCCATCCCCATCTCTCTCGCGCTCTCTCTCTCTCTCACGGAAAGCCAGAACGGCGGCGGGGCGTTGGGGGAGACAGCAGCGGTGGCGACATGAGGGGGAGGCTGCCAGGCCGGGGCGTCGGGCATCGGCGCTCCTGCCTACGTCGCCCGGGCGCCATCACCGTCCTCTTCGCCTAGAGGGAGAGGACGACGCCGGCGTGGTCGTCGAGGCCGGATCTCCGCAAGTGAGGTAGGAAGAGTGCTGGCGTGGGGTTGGAACGACCTCGATGGCAGTGGCCTCTCCTCGATCCGGTGCTGCCGACCGTCGATCCGCGCGAGGTGGCACCTCGAGTAGGAGATCGAGGTAGCGCACGGTCCCGACGGTGATCTTCCAGGCTGCACAGACCGCCGGGCCCGGCGGCGGCTTCCCCCTTATGTTGTCGTCTCCGCTGCCTCCCCCTTCCCCGACGCCCGGTAAGGTTGCCACCGCCGCTGCCTCCCCCTTCCTCGGCGCCCGGTAATGTTGCCACCGGCCTTCTCCTTCGCCATTGCGCGGCCACACCCTGGGGGACTAGTCTCCGCCTCCTCCGCCGCCACTGCCGCTGCCCTACGATTTTCTGGCTGACCGCGCTCTTTGATGCCCCGGGGGACTAGTCTCTGCTTCCGCCGCCAATCGCACTCCGTCCCCGATAGGTGGAGCAGATGGAGGGGAAGTAGGTAGGTACGCCCTCCGATAAAAAAAAAACTCAAACCTTGAAGGGGGACGATGAATCTGGACACATGATATCCAAATTCATTACCTTGAGGATGATCCCTAGTAGGTTGAGTAGATGAGAGGAGATATAGAGACTGACAGTTGAGCCCATTATTTTTTAAAATATTTTTATGTCATGCTGTAATGCCACACCAACTAACCTATCCTAAAACCATCCAAAGTAGTACTTAGAGGATTATTCGTCTGGTTTAAAAAGTTCAAAGTGTAAAATATCTGGTTTTATGATTTAGGGGATAATTCGATCGATCGTGGTAGTTCAGGTAATTCATACTTCTTCTTTTGAGAAATACCGAGACACAACTTGATAAGCCATCACTGTGCTCTATGTCTGAGATGGGTCGGCAATAGCCCATAATAGGCCTGCTTTATGGATTCATGATTCATGACACACAAAGCTATCGTATCTGTGATTCTTGATATTCCTAAAGCATCAGGATCGAGTAACAAATGTTGTTAAGATGAAAACAATGAAATTTTTGTGAGAAATATATCATAGAGCAATCGAACTCGAAATCTGTAGAAAATGTTTTAATCTATCAAGGCTTGTCATATATTTGACCCAAGTAAGGGTGTGAATAGCCTGGTGCGGATTTGGATGCAAATTTGGTGTCCGTAAGATCCAGTGGATGTAGATTTTCCTGGCAATTCCACTTGAATTATGTATGCCGGATAATCTAAAATTGTCAGCTCATGTAACCACTCTATCTATTCTATACGACATGATTTGCCATCCAATGGCCCAATTCATCCGTAATGGTGATGAGTCTCTCAGCATCCACCCATCTCATGGTTGCATAGCTACCGTCATGCACCGACGCAACGCAGCGAGCGGTGAGGGATGCCCTTTCGGCCCTTCCCCTCCCACCTCCTAATTTCTGATATAGGCTTTAGCTTCGTGATGACGTGATCCCCAATGCAGCAACGGCCCACCACACGATGGTGAGCAACTTGGTGTCATATTGATTGCATATACACATAACATCTGACAATATTAATTTGCTTTCGAGCTGAGTCCGCACCGACACCGCAACGTTTTCAACATCCCGAAATTACTATGCATTTTGACCCATGTGTGGAGCTTACATTCGATTAGTCCATGTGCAGGCACAACTCCTATTTGTATAGTCATACGTATAGCAAGGTTATAAAAATAATGGTGTAGGATATGATACTACCATTATCCGTTCGAATTCACTTTGGTTTCACCCCTACAATCTATAAATAAATAAAAAATCAAACTAGAATAGCGTAGACACATTTGCCGTTTGGATCTTTTATTTGTTATTTTATATGAAAGAAGTGTGATAAGTGAAATGATAGGCGGTAAAATATTTTATATTGTTAATTTTTCATGACTATTTGGGTTACATATGTATAAAACGAGGGCAACCCTGGATGACTTAAAAATCAACTTCCCAACAATACCAAAATCCTATGTATACGCACCTCACTTTATTCGTTTATTCTCATCGCGTTTTGGTGGTTCATATTTCAAACATGCTCCACATAGCATCTTCCATTTTTAAGTTTCCTGAATGCCCAAAATAAACAAGAAGGGCATTCCCAATCCATCGAGGTCCTCAGCTTCCCTCCTTTGCTTTTTCCTGTCTTTCTCCTCCGTCTCTCCTCTCGAATTTTCTTTCCCCGTCTCTCATGCGCCATTGATCGGATCGCTTGATGCCGCATGCCGCCACCGATGATGCTGCCGCCGTCGCCGGGCGACTCCGACCCCTCGGGTTCTCGCGACATGGACGACGAGGACCTCATCGAGGAGCTCCTCGTCACCGTCAACTCGGCGCGGGCCTTCGTCGAGTTCCACCGCACGCAGCGCAAGGAGTGCGCCAACCTCCTCCGCTGGCTGCAGCTCGTACTCCCGCTCCTCGAGGAGCTCCGCGACTCGGCGCCGTCGCTTACCGAGGACGCCTACCACCGCCTCGTCCTGCTCGGACGAGCGTTCTCCGCCGCGCGCCGCCTTCTCCGGTCGTGCCACGACGGCAGCAAGATCTTCCTGGTCCGATACATCCTGCGCATTCCTCATCTTCTTCTACCTGCTTTTTCGTCATCGTTTCATGTTATAAAAGTTTATTGATATAGCGGAACGCATTTCTGATCGCTTCGATCATTTATCACCTAAAACAAGTCAGATGACAACACATAGAACCACATGATATTTATTAATAAGGCTTCAGTTGAAACCTACATTCTCAAAGCTCTTGTCATAGATGCTCCTTCCTAATCAATATAACACCTTAGTTCATGGTCTCGTCGCCATCGATCTTAACGATCTTGCATTGCTTCGTTTTGTCTCAGGCGCTGGAGAGCGAGGCGGTGCAGGGGAGATTCCGCGCCGTGTACGAGAAGATGAACTCCGCTCTCGACGGGATGCCCTACTCGGAGCTCGCGATCTCCGATGAAGTCAAGGAGCAGGTAAGACTGCATGCAAGTTGCTGCACGACACACATGCACAGGTCAGACATGATCATCATCGATCGCCATGGTTTCTTTCAGGTGGAGCTGATGAACGCTCAGCTGACGCGATGCAAGAAGCGGGCGGACACGCAGGATATCGAGCTGTCCATGGATCTGATGGTGATCCTCGACAACAAGGAGGGGGAGAGGAACGCGGACAGGGCGATCTTGGAGAGGCTGGCCAAGAAGCTTGAGCTGCAGACGCTGGCGGATCTGAGGGCGGAGACGATGGCCATCAAGAAGCTCATCAGCGAGAGGAACGGGCAGAGCGGCGACAGCACCAAGCAGATCATCGAGCTCCTCAACAAGTTCAAGGAGGTCGCCGGCGTCGACGAGAAGAACGTCCTCGGCGAGGTCTCCATGACGAAATCCCTCGACAAGTGCCCCTCGTTGATGATCCCCAACGACTTCCTCTGCCCTATCACGCTCGCCATCATGACGGATCCTGTCATCGTTGCCACTGGACAGGTACCAAAACAAAATTCTCCAAGAACAAAATGGTGAAATTTTGAAAGAGTTCGACGAATTTGAATACCTTGCTTTTGTAGACGTACGAGAGGAGGAGCATCCAGAAATGGCTGGACAGCGGGGAGAGGACGTGCCCGAAGACGCGGCAGCGGCTGTCGCACATGTCGCTGGCGCCCAACTACGCGCTCAAGAACCTGATCCTGCAATGGTGCGACAAGAACAAGGTGGAGCTGCAGAAGAGGGAGCCGGAGCCCGTGGCGGAGCAGGACGACGAGCAGCAGCGCGGCGCCGAGGACATCCCGTCGCTGGTGGAAGGCATGTCGTCGATCCACCTCGACGTGCAGCGGAAGGCGGTTAAGAGGATCCGGATGCTGTCCAAGGAGTGCCCGGAGAACAGGACGCTCATCGCCGACAGCGGCGGCATCCCGGCGCTCATCGGGCTTCTCGCCTGCCCGGACAAGAAGGTGCAGGAGAACACGGTCACGTCGCTGCTGAACCTGTCCATCGACGAGAGCAACAAGCGCCACATCACAAAGGGGGGAGCACTCCCGCTCATCATCGAGATCCTCCGCAACGGCAGCGCGGAGGCGCAGGAGAACTCCGCCGCGACGCTGTTCAGCCTGTCCATGATCGACGAGAACAAGCTCACCATCGGGAGGCTGGGCGGCATCGCGCCGCTCGTCGAGCTCCTCCAGAACGGCAGCGTCAGGGGGAAGAAGGACGCCGCCACGGCCATCTTCAACCTGGTGCTCAACCAGCAGAACAAGGCGAGGGCCACCCAGGCCGGCATCGTGCCGGCGCTGCTGAAGATCATCGACGACAAGGCGCTCAACATGGTGGACGAGGCGCTGTCCATCTTCCTCCTGCTGTCCTCCAACGCCGCCTGCTGCGGCGAGATCGGGACGCCGCCGTTCATCGAGAGGCTCGTGCGACTCATCAAGGACGGCACGCCCAAGAACAAGGAGTGCGCGCTGTCCGTGCTGCTGGAGCTGGGATCCAAGAACAAGCCGCTGCTGGTGCACGCGCTCAGGTTCGGACTACATGAGGATCTCTCCAAGATCGCCAAGAACGGCACCAGTAGAGCGCAGAGGAAGGCGACCTCTCTCATTCAGCTGGCACGCAAGTGCTACTGAAGATTGAGGACCCCGTTTGTAATTGTAACTCATTTTCTTTCTCCCTCTTCGAAGTAGAAAAAACTCTGTTGCTTGCCCTGTTCTAGCTGAATGCGTATGTGGTAGTATCGCCGGAATGGGGCATTGGTGGTGGAATTGCTGAAAAAAACACCTCCAATGTATTTGTGCCGATTTCAGTCAAAATAGTGGATATTCCTATACAATTTTAAGTAGAGCTAGTAGATTTTAATACTAGAATATACAAGGGAGTGGATTTTGATCCCTTGAGGGATATCCCCTTGTTGTTTGCATATCATTTAAATTGTTACAAAAAGAATTAAAAGATAGATGTATTAACATATGATATATTACTCCATCAATATGCAAGTTTAAATTCAACTTTTACATCTCGTAAAGAAAAAATAAATTTGACTGTGAATATACGTTAACTACAACAATTTGTTTTTTTTCAGATGTAGAAGTTGAATTTAAACTTGCATGTTTGTGCACTGATATATCACATGTTAATACATCTTCTCAATTTTTTTCATAACTATTTGAGTGACATGTAAACAACGAGGGAAATTCCCTTGAGAGATCGAAATAGTTTCCCGATATACAATTATCTATCTATCTATCTATTATATTATTAAGATGGCTCGATAAGAAAGCACCACGTTCACTGTGAAGACTAGAAATTCCCACATTAATCGAAGAAAAAGAAAAAAAATCAAAGTAGAAATACAATCTAAAAAATAACTGAAATTCGGAAAAATATGCAATATTGAAAGATGAGTCAATATAAGAACCCAATACGTAATTAATTAAAATTCAGAATAATAAATAAATAAATTTCTGAAATTAGGAAAGAAAAAGAAGAGTTCGAGTAGGAATATAATTTTGAAATAACTAAAATTCAGAATAAAAAAGAAATATTGAAACAACAATTAATCTATCTATAACACAACACGAGATTAATTAGAATTTGAAATAAAAAACAAAATAAATTCAGAAATTAGAAAAATAAAAATAAGTGTTCAACTAGAAATACAACTTATAAATAACTAAATTCGTAATAAAAAATAAAAACTATTAAAATAAACCATATAGAATATATGACGAGATTAATTAAAATCCGGAATAACAAATAAATAAATTTAGAAAATAGAAAAGTAATTATAAGAGTTCAAGTAGGAATACAATTTACAAATAAAAAATATTAAAATGAAAATTATAATAAAGAAGTAAAGTGGTGGCAGTTGATAGGACATGTAAAAACTATAAACAAAACCCTGAATAGAATCCCAATGACGATTAAGAGGAGGGATAACGGATAAGCTATTAAGCAGCACGGTCATGACAGTTGCGGGATTGTAGAAAGTAAAAAATAAATCCTAATAATAATTATGTTCAATTTTTAAAATCTCAATGATAATATAGAGAGGAGGCAGCGGGTGGGTCGCGCGTAGAGGAGTACAGTGGAAAAACCGTTGACGGTTTAGCGGGACTTCTAAAAAGTAGAAAAATGAATCCAAACGATAATTATGTTCGTTTTAAAATCTCAATGATAATAAAGAGAGGAGGCAGAGGAGGGGTTGTAAAGGAGTACAGTGGTGGTGGTCTATTTTTTTAAGGTTTCATGGAAGATGAATAGAAATAATGGTAGATTGATAAGCAAATAAAGACCTAACGAATGAGTAAGGGTAGCAATCGAAACGACTTTTAAAAACTATAAAATTAGAAACGCGCTGCTGATAAAGTTCGGTCTTTCAAAATCCAAAAACAACAAGATAGATATTTAACAAATTTTAAATAAAATCATTTATAAAAAATAAATAATTTTGTATGGTACCCACGCAATTGTGCGGGCCATCTAACTAGTTATATTATTAAGACAGCTTTGAAAGTAGATATCACGTTTACCGTGAAGGCTAGAAATTTCTACATTTAATTGAAAAAAAAGAGAAAAATCTAGACCATTAAATCGTAATAGTTCTAGATTATAACAGTTGAGATCTATCCGTGATGTGTTTAGAATTTTTGGAAACTATAATCCAACAGTACTACATCACCCGATTTGTTATCCGAGTTACGTAAGCATGAAACATTAAGTACCAAAACGGAATATGAAACATTAATAGAAAAGTTCTTATACTATTTGGAAACAGAACATAACTCTGTCACATACATAGAATCCTACGACATACTATGGCTAGATTCCAAGAACATCCATAAATTAATAATCTTCTAAATAAAAATACACACACATGAATACCTCCTCAACATGCACAGCCGGCAGCCCGACACCTTGCGCTTCATAGCAAGGGAAAAAAAGACATCCTCAACATGCACAGCCGGCAGCCCGACACCTTGCGCTTCATAGCAAGGGAAAAAAAGACAAGTATTCACTGGGATACCCATCAGCACATGTGGTTTAGGATTGACAGCCTCGTGTACGCACGAGAAAAATGAAAGGAAGGTAAATATCAAATTTACCTTTTTTAATATGAACATAATCTGGTGTTCCTAATTTTCCCTGCACGTGTACCGTGAGAGGAAATTATGTGGTTACAAAATGTGGTTGAAAACAAAGCTTGAATAATATATCTATATCTATATAGCAATGGTAGAAAAAAAGCAAATAATTTGCTTAAAAGGACAAAAACACGAGATTAATTAAAATTCGAAACAAAATATAAAATAAATTCCAAAAATACAAAAATAATTATAAGAGTTCAAATAGGAATACTATTTGTAAACAATAAAATATCGGAATGAAAAATGAAAATGTACAGTCAGCTGGCGAAACAAATAGCCACGTCACCCGAATCCAACGTGGAGGAGCGAGAAACCAAGAAAGAGAAGGAAATGGGCGAGTCGCGAGTCGCCGGCTCGAAGCGTCGTAACCGAGGCGAAACGCCCGCTCCCAGCCCGTTGATGGCGATTGAGCCGGTGCCTCGCTCCACCCCGTCGATCCCTGCTCCCTTCCTCCCGTGCTCCAATCTCTCTAAGCGCGCGCCAATTCCTTCTCCCCCGCACCAAATCGTCCTGGTGCGCGCCAAATTGAAGGATTAAACACCCCCTCCCCCAAAAATTCACCCAGTTCATCCCCAATCCCCACATCTAAACCCTAGACGTTTGCGCTGGCGGCTCTCTTCTCCGCAAGATGAGTCGGCAGTCCAAGAGGACCTCTGCACCAGCGCCAATGGGGATCCCACTGGCTGGGGCTCAGGTCGTTCCACCCCAAGGTGCTCAGCCCACTCCACAAGCGGCCATCCCTTCCATGTATAGCTCAGGTTCATGGTGTCCTCCATGTCCACCTCAATCCATGGTGCCCTCCTCCACTCCATATTGGATTCCCGGTCAACAGCACCCAGGCATGGCTAGTTCATCAGCTCAAGGCCTTTGGTGGGCATCTCCTTCCTCTGCAAATATGGAAGACTCGGATCTACAAGTTTGGTAAATTTTCCATGTACTCTTAGTCGGTTTGATCTTTTATTTTAGCCACTTGTGTATGAACTGAAGATGTTTCTATTTTAGCCTTCACTAGTTAGTTTCTAGCGAAGAGGATTAATCCATATGTTATGTATATTTTAGCCTTCGCTAATTAGCACTTGATTGGCATATATCTATTCTCCTACACTAGTTACATTCTGCAATAATTTTCTTGTACATTGATTATTCAATAGCAGTGCTTAATAAAATACTGAAACCACTCCTTAAAAATAACAGTTAGTTTACTACTGCATTTTTTGTTATGGTAATATAATATTCTTGTCTCTCATGACCAGGGGAGTGGATTCTACCCCACCTGGTGGTTTGCTGAATTTTTTGAATAAAAACATACCTAATCATAGTCCTGCACAGACTGTGGTCAATGGTACTTCATCGCAACCAATCAATGTTGGTGATGACACCAATAATTCCGATTGTCCTAGATCTGAGAAGCGCATGCTATGGACAAAAAATGAGGATACTATTTTGGTAAGTTATTTTCTAAACTTCAAATGATCTATTTCATGTTTGAATTAGTAGCAATACAATAAGCCATCTCCTTTGATAACATTTCAGGTTGGTGCATGGCTTAACAATTCAAATGATCCAATCCATACAAATTACAAGAAGAATGAACAATATTGGAATGAAGTTATTGCTGCCTACAATAGTGCAGTCCCAAAAAAACGTGCAAGGCTAATGAAGCAAGTTAAGGATCGGTGGGGAAGAATTAAGAAAAGGGTTCAATGGTTTTGTGGTAACTGGAAAGAAGCTAATGCTTTTTGGGCTAGTGGTGAATCTGATGCTGACTTAATGGACAGGGCAACGAAACTTTATGAAGAGGAGCACAAAAAAGATGGCCCATTCACTTTTAAGCATTGTTGGAAAATTCTTCGAGAGGAGCCAAAATGGGATGCCTATACGTGAGGATCTTGAGCACATATTGCATGTTAACGAGTCACGTGGTTTCCCTGGAATGCTAGGAAGTATAGACTGCATGCATTGGCGCCGGGGCCTGGGAGAAGTGCCCTTTAGCATGGAGGGGGCAATTCACCCGTGGTGACTATGGAGTACCAACCATAGTTCTAGAGGCTGTTGCTTCCCAAGATCTGCATATATGGCATGCTTTCTTTGGAGTTGCTGGTTCGAACAATGATCTCAATGTGTTGAACCAGTCTCCACTGTTTTTTGATGCACTGAAGGGAGAAGCCCCTCAAGTTCATTTTTCAATCAATGGTAATGAGTATAACACAGGTTACTATCTTGCTGATGGTATATACCTAGAATGGGCTGCCTTCATGAAAACTATACCAGTCCCCCAAAATGAGAAGCATAAGGTTTTTGCCAAGCAGCAGGAAGGGCTAAGGAAAGATGTGGAGCGTGCTTTTAGGGTACTGCAGTCACGTTTTACCATTGTTCGCCACCCTGCACGACTGTGGGAGCGCAAGAGTGTTGGAAGGATCATGTTAGCATGTGTGATTCTCCACAATATGATAGTGGAAGATGAGAAAGAACAGGCGACCATCCACATTGACTTGAATGAGAGTCCAGGGGCATCGATTGCTCTACCTCCGGAAGTAAATGTTGGTGGCAATTTGTGCTTCGCTGATGTGCTGCGGAGAAAAGCTTCTCTTCACTCTCGTCCGCAACATACCCAATTGAAAAATGACCTCATCGAGCACATATGGCACAAGTTTAGAAATAGCCATCATAACTAGTAATGGTGGGAAAATTGAAATCTGCTTGTTTGTATAATATTTTTTTGACCATTGAACTCATACATGAATTTTATTTTAGGACTGTGCTATGCTATGGTGAATGCTGCTGGATTGCTGGTACTATTTAGAGGTATGCATTCTCTAATCTGAACTGAACATGTTCTCTTCATTAAGTTTGCATTGACAAAATACTTACCCTTGCCTTTGTTTTGTTTTTTTTAAATAGTGACTGAAGATTGTTGGTGTGATGGATTGGCTGTTCTTCTGAACTGAAGTTATTGCAACTATGGCTCTATGCCTTTCGTCATCTAGATCAATAACAAATGGCATGTTTGCTAGAAGCTTATTTAGCACTACTTTTGTTGTATGCATTTTTAGAAAGACTTCTGTAATGTTTAAGCACAAGTGTTGTGATGCTATTTGTCATCAGTTATTTGTCATCTAGGTATTAAGATGAATATTGTTGCTTGGAGGAAATCTATGTTATAGACCTCGAATTAATCAGCCATCTTTGTTTCTAAGTATTATGTTAATCTGTTATTCATCGGGATATACTTTGGCTGATGAAATGGTGTTCACTGAAATGGCCATAGAGATGTAGCCACAACGGATGCTTTGCACAAGCATATATTAATTGCTTAGGTGTTTCAATTAGGTAATGTATCAGTCGGCTTATAGCCAACCAATTATACAGCTGAGCTTTTAGGGCATGGCTAAGTGACATGGCAGTGGTTTTCAGCCGGTTGCTGGCTACGTTATTATCCTTGCTCTAAAAATACACACACATGAATACCTCCTCAACATGCACAGCCGGCAGCCCGACACCTTGCGCTTCATAGCAAGGGAAAAAAAAACAAGTATTCACTAGGATACCCATCAGCACATGTGGTTTAGGATTGACAGCCTCGTGTACGCACGAGAAAAATGAAAGGAAGGTAAATATCAAATTTACCTTTTTTAACATGAACATAATCTGGTGTTCCTAATTTCCCATGCACGTGTACCGTGAGAGGAAATTATGTGGTTACAAAATGTGGTTGAAAGCAAAGCTTGAATAATATATCTATATCTATATAGCAATGGTAGAAAAAAAGCAAATAATTTGCTTAAAAGGACAAAAACACGAGATTAATTAAAATTCGAAACAAAATATAAAATAAATTCCAAAAATACAAAAATAATTATAAGAGTTCAAATAGGAATACTATTTGTAAACAATAAAATATCGGAATGAAAAATACGGATTTTTTTTAAGAAAAAGTTCATCTAAAACACAACGATGACAAATGATAATAAAGAGGGAAGAAACAACAAGCCCATAAAGAACTAGGGTAGTGGCGGTTGATGAAATATTTAAAAACTATAAACAAAACCCTAAATAGAATCCACGGTTAAGAAGAGAGACGATAGACAAGCCGTTAAGTAGCACGGTCACAACGGTTGGTCGGACTTTTAAAATGTAGAAAAATAAATCTTAATGATAATTATGTTCGATTTTTAAAATCTCAATGATAATAAAAAAAGGGAGGCATCGAGCAAATCGTAGAGGAGTACAGTGACTGGGTTGCTAGTTGTTGGCAGGACTTCTAGAAAGTAAAAAAATGAACCCAATGAACTTGAGAATGGAAGAAGGGAAACATAGCATGTCACAAGAGCGAGGCAAGGGGGCTTCGCCCTACAGCGAGAGGGACGCCTCGTGCTCTTCGCTTTCTCACTTTCACAGAACTGCTTTTAGTACATTGCTTTTCGTATCATCTATGAGAATTCTCGTTTCAGAAACTCCTCAATATAGTCGTTATGGCAATTCTAACCATGTAAATTTTATTACCAAATTGTAGTTTTTTCTTTTGCCAATTCCACGCCTCGTTATGCTTGATTTTTAAAATCTCAATGATAAAGAGGGGATGAAGCAGGTGGAGCATAAAGGATTACAGTGACGGTATTTGACGGGACTTCTAAAAGTTCTAAAGACGAAACTAAACAAGACAATGAACTCTAAAAACTATAAGGTCTAATTTTAAAAGATTCCAAGGAGAATGATAGAAGCCATGGTAGATCAAACAAGCAAATAGGATGATAAAGGAATAAGAAGTAGCGATTGGTGTAACTTTTAAAAACTATAAAAATAGAAACCAGGGGATGATAAGGTTCGATTTTTCAAAGTTCTAAGACAATGAGATAGCTATTTAAAATCATACGTAAAAAGTAGATAATTTTATATGGTGCTAGCCGCGCAATTACGTGGGTCACCCAACTAGTTATATTATTA
Source organism: Oryza punctata (assembly GCA_000573905.2). Classification (NCBI taxonomy): domain Eukaryota; kingdom Viridiplantae; phylum Streptophyta; class Magnoliopsida; order Poales; family Poaceae; genus Oryza; species Oryza punctata. The sequence continues at coordinate 26,031,990 of CM002495.2, read as the reverse complement.
AAACAGACTTGAAAGGAGACATCAAGTTTGCTGTGGAGACTAGAAATTCCCGTATCAATTGGAGAAAAAGAAAAGGAGAGTTCAAATAGAAATACAATTTACAAATAGCTGAAATTCAGAATTAAAAATAAACAATATTGAAAGAATATTCCATGTACGAATCCAATACGAGATTAATTAAAACTCAAAATAAAAAAGGCTAGAAAGTCCCACATTAATCAGACAAAAAGAAAAGGAAAGTTCAAGTAGAAATACGATTTACAAATAGCTGAAATCGCAATTAAAAATAAGCAATATTGAAATAAGAGTCCATGTAAGAACCCAATACGAAATTAATTAAAATTATAAATAAAAAAATAAATTCAGAAATTAGAAAATAAAAAATAGAGTTCAAGTAGGAATATAATTTTAAAATAACTAAAATTCAAAATAATAATAAAAGGAATATAGAAAGAACTATCCATCTAGAATACAACCCAATTTAAATTAAAATTCAAAATAAAAAATAAAACAACCAAAATTAGAAAAAGAGAGTTCAAGTAAAAATACAATTTAGAAATAACTGAAATTTGGAGTTAAAAATAAAAAATATTGGGATAATAGTCCATATGATAGAAGAGTCCATCTGGAACACAAGACGAGTTTAATTAAAATTCAAAATAAAAATAAGATAAATTCTAAAATTAGAAAAAAAGAGTTCACGTAGAAATACAATTTAGAAATAACTCGAATTCAGAATTAAAATAAGGAATATTGGAATAACAGTCCATATAAAACCCTATACGAGATTAATTAAAATTCAGAATAAAAATAAAATAAACTCTAAAATTAGAAAAAAAGTAAAAATAGAGTTTAAATAGGAATAAAATTAATAAATAACTAAAATTTGAAATAAAAAATTAAGGAACATTGAAGAAAGAGTCCATCTAGAACATAACACAAGTAAACTAAAAATTATAATAAAAACAAAACTAGGTCCCGAAATTAAAAAAGGATAAATTCGAAGAGACCAAGTAGGAAATAAATTTATAAATAACTAAAATTATAAATGAAAAGAAATATTGAAAGGATATATCATCTAGAATATAACACGGGATTGATTAAAATTTAAAATATAAAATAAAATAAATACAGAAATTTAAAAAAATAAAATTGAGTGTTCAAGTAAGAATATAATTTTGAAATAACTAAAATTCAGAATAAAAATAAAGAATATTGAAAAATAGTCCATGTAGAACACAACACGAGATTAATTAAAATTATAGATATAAATATGAATTTTCTAGAACTAGAAAAAAAAGAGTTTTCAAGTAGAATTACAATGTATAAATAATAAAAGTGGGAATAAAAAGGAATATCAAAAGCAGTTCATCTAGAACATAACGGTGACAAATGCCAAAAGAGAAGGGGTAGCGAGCAAGCCGTAAATGAGTAGTGTCGTGGTGGTTGATGAAACTTCTAAAAACTATAAATAAAATCCTCCAATGACGATTAGGTTTGATATTTAGAATCCAATAACGATTAGGAGGAAAAGCGATGGGCAGGGCGTGAAGCAGTAAGGTCATGACGTTTGATAGGACCTATAAAAAGTAAAAAAATAAACCCTAATTTTTTTAAAAAATTTCAATGACAATAAAGAGCGACAGCAGACTAGCCATAGAAGAGTATATCAGGGTTATAGATAAGATATACCCTATAATCGTGAGTTAAGCTTGGTGGGGCCCACCATATACCAACTCATATACGAAATCATATCTTATATACGGAAGGTGTTTCGGATAAGAAAGGAGAAGCAGAGTTCAAGTTGGAAACTACGAGGACTACATAGATCGTATTGATATTTGTCTCCCTAGTTCTACTTCGACAAGGGGATATCCACGGGTATAAATACAAGGCACCCTAGGAGAGGGGACAAGTCAGCATAAATACCGAGAGAAGGGTAAGCCTAGATAGACCCAATCTGGTGCCACATAGGTCGACATGAGGGATCTAGCGCTACCCTCTACTCACCGAGTTTATATTGGAGGAAGAAGACTACTCCGTAGTAGTCTACGTGTGGTGTTCTATACCGCTAAGTTGACTATGACTAGAATAGGTTATTCAGATATTGTACTTGTATGATATTGATATATAAAAGCAACAACGGCTTCGGCCAACAGGAATAGGGCTATTAGCTGTCAGTTGAGGGGGTCCGAACCTGTATAAAAATTCTTGTCTCCGTCTTTTTTACCTCAATCTCGCTCATACCCTTGTACCAACGATCCCATACCATGCAAATACTATAATCGTGATCTACAACATTGACAGAGTATGGTGACAACATTTGATGGGACTTAAAAAACAATAAAAAGGAAAATCGATGAGGCAATAAACTCTAAAAACTATAAGGTGCGATTTTTAAATGTCTCGAGGATGAATATAAGCCGTGACATACCGGACATGTAAATAAAGGAGCGGTAAAGGAGTAAGAGGTGGTGGCTAGTGTAACTTTGAAAAGCTATAAAACTAAAATACCCAATATTCAATTTCTTTTAATATGCTAAGACAACATATGACTATTTAACAAATCTTGAGAAAATCATGTGAAAAAAGCTTATATAGGTATTAGCCGCACCAATTGCACGGGCCACCCAACTAATGCAAGAATCAATTTATTTAGTTATAATTTGAATCATAATGGTTGAAAATACAGAATATGGATTTCTTCTTTCCCCCTAATTAACGTGTTAATTTCTAGCTCTTAAGAGCAAACACGTTGGCTCCTTCTTTACTCTCTCATAATAATATAAACAGATTTAAGTAAAATAGACGACCGATCCTTACACTTGAAATGAGTGTCATCTAAATCTACAAACTTGTAAAATATGTATCCAAAGTACTAATGATGCACGGATACTGCTGTCCATGGTGATAGTAATTTCGTATTTAGACCCTCCGTTATAGTATGTGTCAAAATCAATTCTGACCGCTCCTAAATTGATCACCACCGTGCCCATAGGAGAGGAGGCGAAGAGGGTGATTCCGCGAGCTTGGTGCGACGTGGTTGTCGCTACGAAGGCGGACGAAGAACCTCAGATTATGAGAGGATCACGTCGACAATAACTGGACAATTTAAAATCCATAAGTTTTGCTAAAGGCACAGAGAGGACTAGTGCATATTAGGGTTTTGGGATTCAATTGCGTAAAAATTTCGGGACCCATTGAAATGGACGAATTCTGAAATTTTGCACAAAATCTGACCAAATTTGAACAAGATGTTATCAAACAACATAAAGAATGAGCGAAAATAAGAGGTCAATGCTGTCTCTGGCCTCATCAAAATAAACGAATTTCTCCAAATTCCATGATCATTCAGTCCAAATCCCAGAACCTGAGTGCACCTGCACTTGGATTTATTTTTGTGAGGACTTAAATTTACCAAATTGATTTTTCCACGCGCGATATTAAAAAAGGAAGAAAAGATAGTGAATAATTGGATTTTAATCTAATCACATTATAATGTATAGTGAGGTTTTCTTCTAAATAAACACTGGTCTATCCTAAGATTTGTGCTTAACCATTGCTAAGCTGAATCATTTGCCTTTTACTCCCTCTAATTACGAAAACCTATAATTTTGAACACTTTTCGAGTTGAACTATTCCGACCTTTTGAGAGTAGTATTACCTAAGCCATTGAGTGCTCTGATGTTCCAACCTCACCTCCCGCGTACGTAAAACGGGACGATGCATTTTCTTATGATTAATTAAGTATTTATTTTTTAAAAAAATAGATTAATATAATTATTTTAAACAACTTTCGTATAATTTTTTTTTTCAAAATTTACACCGTTTAATAGTTTGAAAAGGTGCGTGCGAAACACGAGGGAAGTGAGTTAGAGAAAGTTGAGTGGAGAGTGGAGCCTTAATTCATGAATGCAAATGCAATAAGCAACATACAAATGATGATACAGAGAACAATAGTAGTATACACACTCCCGCAAAGCTCCGTCGCGAAGGGGACTTGTTTACTTGGCGAAAGCTCGCAAATGCGTCAACTGCGTCACCATGCCGCCGCCGCCTCCCGCCTCCTCATCCGCGACAACCAGCGCATCACCGCGCTCGCCCGCGCCGGCGACGTGGCCGCCGCGCGCCGGGTGTTCGACGCCATGCCCCGCCGCGACGCCGTCTCCTGGAACGCGCTCCTGACCGCGCTGTGGCGCGCAGGCCGCGACCTGCCCGCCGCGCGCAGCCTCTTCGACGATATGCCCTCCCGCAACGTCATCTCCTGGAACTCCATCATCGCAGGATGCCTCGCGCACGGCGACCTCGCAGCCGCTTCCGCCTATTTCGCGCGCACCCCCCGCCGCAACGTCGCCTCGTGGAACGCCATGCTCGCCGGCCTAGTCCGGCTCGGCAGCATGGAGGACGCGCGGGCGCTGTTCGAACAAATGCCCGAAAGGAACGTGGTGTCGTACACCACCATGGTGGATGGGCTCGCGAGGTGCGGGGAGGTCGCTAGCGCGAGAGAGCTGTTTGACGCAATGCCTGCAAGGAACTTGGTTTCGTGGGCTGCGATGATAAGTGGGTATGTCGACAACAACATGTTGGAAGAGGCAAGAAAATTGTTAGAGGTAATGCCGGAGAAGAATGTTGTGGCATGCACTGCGATGATCACGGGGTATTGTAAGGAGGGCGATTTGCAGAACGCCAGAAGGCTGTTTGATGGGATTCGTGCCAAGGATGTCATATCTTGGAACGCCATTATTTCTGGTATGCTACACAGATTACAGTTTCTTTTCTTACCCATCTTCTTTCTTTTTTTATTATAGTACCAGTGAAGGTGGTGATTGACTGATTTGAAATTTAAAGTTGATCTGAATTCATGCTTCAATTTGTATTTTTACATTTTAATTTACTTGACTGCCATTTTAGTAAAGGTTCGGAAAACTAGCCAGGTTCTGGTTTTCCAATTCCCAGGAGCCTGTATTCAATGGTTCAGTTCACCCCCTTTAACCTGCTCATCATAGGTCAACATACAAATATGGTTTCTCTAGAAGGTAATAGATTGGTCCCTTACGCTGATAAATAAAAAACTCGACTCTAGTGTACAAAACTTGCACGGTGAGGTGGGCATGTCAGCTGTTGAACATTGCAAGGTTTGTTTCATTGGATTATAGCATTTCAAGCTTCAAATCGTCTGTAACTGTAACCCTTGGGTCTCAGTTTCTGTTTGAGAAAATGGGGTGGGGATCAGGGGACGGGTAGGGGATTTTAACAAACATAATGCAATAAACATATCTTTGCATTGAAATTATCACAGTTAGCCTTTCCATGTTTCTGCAGGATATGTTCATAATGGACTTGGAGAAGAAGCAACGAAACTGTATATCATAATGCTCAGAGAAGGTGTAAAACCAGATCACGCAACACTTATTGCCCTACTGACAGCATGTTCTTCTCTTGCTCTGCTCAGACAAGGAAGATCAACACATGCTGTTGCCATAAAAACTATGTTAGAATCAAGCATTTCTATTTGTAATGCTTTGATGACAATGTATAGCAAGTGTGGCAATGTTGATGAGTCTGAGTTAGTCTTCATGAGTCTCAGAAGCCAGGATATAGTTTCTTGGAACACAATAATTGCCGCATATGCACAACATGGCAGATATCAGAAAGTTATTGCTCTGTTCCATGAGATGGAACTGTGTGGACTGATTCCAGATGATATTACCTTCCTTAGCATGTTATCAGCGTGTGGACATGCTGGCAGAGTGGATGAAAGCTTGAAACTGTTTAATCTTATGTCTTCCAAATACGCAATATCTCCAAGAGCAGAACACTATGCTTGTATTGTGGATATATTGAGCCGAGCAGGACAGTTGGAGAAAGCATGTAGTTACATAAAGGAAATGCCTTCTGACGCTGAGAAGAATGTTTGGGGCACTCTACTTTGTGCTTCTCGGACACATGGTAATGTGCAGTTGGGTGAACTTGCTGCGAAGATGCTTGTCCTGTCAGACTTTGAAAGTTCAGGGGCTTATGTGATGCTTTCAAACATATATGCTGCTGCTGGCATGTGGGGTGAAGTCAATCGAGTAAGGAGCCAAATGAAGGAAAAAGGTGTGAAGAAGCAGCCTGGACATAGCTGGACGGAGATTGCTGATAAAGTTCATATGTTTGTTGGTGGTGATGCATCCCATCCAGAGATGAACATGATCTTATCCGAGCTGAGAAAAATTAGTTTTCATATGCAGATGGTCACTGATAAAACTCAGATGATGGAAGAGCTAGCTCAAGAATGTGGTTAATGCTTTTCATATCATCCAAATTATCGTGCCAGTTTAGAAAGCTCTGCTATACTCAGAATCTCCAGCTGTGTGCTCAAGGATCAAATTTCTAGGAATAGATTATTCATATGAGATACATGAATTCCCAGCATGGATTTTAATCAAACAAGTACAGTGGATGTTGCTCTGATGATAAAGATATATCTCTTAGCAAAAGGAGGGTTGAAACTAGACATGAGAAGGAACATATTTTGGAGGTAACAGCTACATTTATTTATGTCAGTCTTGAAAGTACTGTTCTTCCCGACAACAAACAATCTTGATCCTAACTTAGGACTCTGCAGCCAATTGGCTAAAACTGATGATTTCAGGTCAATTGACCCAAAGGAAAATGCTATCGTGTTTCATACAGATCAAAGTTGGTGCTCCACATAATCAATCTGTAGTTCCCCATAAATATCTTGACGTGATGTGTTTGCTTGTTGCAATATTACTTTGGTCTAGTTGGACAGAAAGGGAAGAAGTCTGTTCATTCTGCTTCGGTATATTAATATAACGGAGTCAATTACGTTTTCAAAAAAAAAAAAAAAATACTCCATGAAGGATGATTTCATTGCAGATAAAATGATGCATACATGAACAACCTTCATCGGGAAAAATAAATCATTGGGCACTTACCTATGTTTACCCAAAGAGAAAATCACTTTTATATTGAAAATTAGACAGGCCTAGATAAAGTGCTATATTCGTAGCAACTTTACTCAACCAGTCTGCTATTTACAAATCAGATTTTAAAAGCTGCGTGCTATTTTTGGAGAAATATCTTGTATTTTGTTTCCAATTTTGAATAACACAAGTTCATTTTGATTTTATATGGTACATAAACAAAGAAACCTGCAAATCATTAGTACCTTAGAAAGGCAAGTCTGAATATAATATAATATAATATAATAATCTGACAGATATTATTAATAGAAGTGTTTCGGTTATCTGGAATAACTTTGGACAGACTTTAATCACAAAACAAGGACTTCAAAATGCATATTGTAATATTTCTGCAAACAATTCAAGATTTCCACATCAAGACTTTACAGCTAGTGGATTCCAAAATGCAGAGAATGTAGAACAAGAGCCAAGAGAACTTGAAAGCTATGCTGGTTTCATATTCCAATATATGTATTATATACACATATGCTTCATAGGTTTACACATGCAACACCAAGGTTTAGTCAAGACTTATAGCATTTCAGTTTGCCAGATTGAATTATCGGGCATTCCAACTGTCTTGTGAACAGCTTTGAAGAGCAAAAAATAATCTGAAGTTGTATTTGATTGCTGCCTAAGGATGATAGATTGCACTTTGAGAGTTTCTTTTCTTCATTATGTCAGCAAATTTTCTGAGAATTGTCCTCCTTTTGTGCCTCGCAGGATTCCTGATATCCTCCAACTGGGTTCTTTCGTGGTCATAATACACCTCATTTCCCTTGGTATCTCCGGGTGATGCTTCTGCTGAGGTTATGGTCGACTCTGAACTGAACATAGCATCAATCATATCCTTTAATTCTCCAATACTACTTTGTGCCGCAGCCTCGCTTACCTTGAGGGACTCGTAGTCTTGTATGATGCTCTGTAAGGTATTCTCTTTCTCAGCTATGTCTTCTTTGAGCTGAGAATTCTCTGCCCTGGCAATCTCCAAAGACTCTTTTGCTACGTTAGCTTCACACACTGCATGCTTCAACATTTCTCTCAACCTGGAATTTTCATCTCTGATCACCCTTTGTGATTCTATCAATTTATTATTCTCCTCCTTTGCTTTGATGAGATCCCCCTCAAACATCCTGATGCAATCAACAAGTCCCCTCTCTTTCTCTTTCAAGGCTGCTGCTAACTCATCTGACTCAAGCTTCAGCTGCCCTGCCTCTTCCAGTGCCACCCGGAGCTTCTCCTCTGTGTTTTTCAGCAAGGCCTTTGAGTTTTCCATTTCAGTTCTTGCATTAGTCAACTCAGCTTGCGCTAATGAAAGCTTCGCCTTTGCCTCTCTGGCACCAGTTGTTTGCTCCTTCAAGGCTATTGCCAAATCATCCATGGCCTTCTTGCACTTCTCCTCAGCTTCAACAGCCAACTTGAGTTCACGCTGTAATGACCATGTCTCAACCTCACCAGGATCAGCAAAGGAGAAAGACATTATTCCCCTTCTCCTGAGGTTCCTAGCTGGTTGGCTGCTGGGATTAGAAGACAGTGCACTGAAGGCTTCCGAGTTCTTTTTATTATCTTTGAGCGAAGCAATCTCAAGCTTGGCCTCCTCCAGAGAGACCTTGGTTTGTTCAAGCTGCTTCGTTTGGGCCCCCAGTGACACCAGCAGTTTCTTCTCCGAATCCCTTGCTGCCTCCAGTTCATCTTCTAACTGCTCTAATCTGTGTACAAGGTCCAACTTATCATCACCTCCATTGCTTGTCAATTTGTTCTCATTATTTTTCTTCTTCAGCCCTTCTATCTCATCCAGGGCACGCGCCTTCTCCCATTTCTCATTCTTCAGCTCTTCTTGCAACTTGTTCAATTGCTCCTGCAACTCTGATGCCTCGGCGATTGAATTGGAGGCTTTGTCACCATTAGAAGATGACCTGACGCTGTCAACAAAATATAGTTCGTTTTGATTCTTGGATTGGTGACAGTAATCAAAACAGTAAAGCGAAAGACAAGGAATTAAACAGAAATCCCGCTCCATGAAGCCAAGTTGTCAAAAACTCGCAACAAAAATTCCAGAACCTGAGAAAGAAAAGTTGGGAATAGACGATTACTCTACCTGGACCTGAAGGAGAACATCTTGTCCATTCAAGAACCCTGCAGCCAGCCCAGAATTAGCCGACCATGCCACCTGCGTTCCTCCAAAGTCGTATCCTATGAAACCCAAAATTTTATCGGTAAGATACAGAAGCAGAGAATACGGTGTTACAGTGAAATGGTGGTGTCCGCATACCGGAGGCTACGGTTGCTCCTGGGCATAGAAGTAGGGATCATACTGCGTCTTTCGCGTGCCAGAGGAAGGAGAAGATGAAAAGACTTATTGATGAAGGTATGGCTTTGAAACCGTCCAAACCTCGAGAGCCGCCTTGAAGGGTAAGCAGTAAAGCACAGAAGAGGTCCAAGTTTGTTTTCTTCCGAATTTTAGATGTACCCATTTGTTTATTTATTAATTATTAGGACTGTTGATACAGCATACCAGTTGAGTTGTGCTTCTCTGTCCCGATCATCGACATCAGCTGGCCCCAGCAGTCAGCCAAAGACGCCAGTTCCTCCAGGTATGGTTCCTTTTATATATCTCATCATATATTGACTTACCTACCTCCCACCCTCTTCCTCGCTCATTGATTCTAAATATATTATCGAGACTATTATGATTTTGGTATTTATTAGCTCGCGTGCACGTATTGCCTATTGGAATCTTGGATTTATGTTTGTGGCGTATGCTTGATCGATTTACATTTGATGCTTTACAAGTTTGGTGCTATTAGCCTTAACACCGTCCTGCTTTTGTTTACTCTTTTTGTTAGAATTCATCGGAGCATGCAGATCATGACGCGTGGGCACAGACCGAAAGCAATTGCTGGTAATTAAATTTGTTTTAAACCATTTCTATATGCGCATATTTGGGTATATTTTGTGCACATTTTGTCAAGGCTATTGAAAAGGTGCATATTTACTGTCTAGAAATGGAAGGGCGTTTATTACGTGAAATGTATTAATCAGGTATAGGATGGTTATAACTTAATCACTGTCCTGCATTTTTTTTTCTCGTGGTTGGTGAATTACTGAATTGCTTAATGCTGATCGGCCTCATATTTGTTCTCTAAAAGGCCAATCGTACTATGCTTAATCTTAAACACCTAAATCTTCTTTTTCTCACCTTAACTCCTAGACTATGCCCCTTGTAGGAGTAGATTTTTTTTAATCTAGGAGTATGTTCAAAGATAAAGTCCGGTAAGGTCTGTTAGACTATACAAGATTATTTAGACTACATCCATACAATAGTTACAATAAAGGCCCTAAGTATTAACCCAAAATATACATTTTTAATTCTTTCCTTCTTTCCACCCTCATACAACCAAATTCCTATGTAACTGCTATGTAATTGAGTGTTGTAAGTTTAATATACAATAACACGACTCTTGATGCAAGATCCTACGAATGAAAAGGTGAAAGATAGGAGCCCAAATATCTGTCACAAGTGAAATAGCAAAATCGTTAAAAAAAATTCCTATATCCCTATCCCCATTCCAATAGGAAATTTAGCATGAGCTCACATCTCATGTTTTTTTTCTTTACTAAGCCCAATACACATTCTCTCTCTATTCTCTCCTCCACATACGGTTTCCTGCAAAATTCTTTGTATTTCAATTCATGTGAATCATCCAAACACATTATCTTTAGTGTTCTTCTAGTTTTTTTTTAACTATTCCTGTATTTTGAAAATCCACGTTACAAATGAGCACGCTTCCCCTAGGATTTTTTCTATTCCTAAGTTCGTTTTTCCAAACTAATAAACGTTGCGTTGTTTGCACAAAAAATCTATAGGAAAATTATTTGAAAAAATCATATTAATCCAATTTCTAAGTTTAAAATAATTAATACTCAATTAATCATGTGTTAATAACTCACCTCGTTTTACGTATCTTCTCAATTGCTTTTTCTTTCTCCTCTCAAACACTTTGTAAGAACCAATCTTCTTCTTTTTCCTCCTCTCAAACACTACATAAGACCATCCTGACATTCCTCCTTTCCCCGCCTAGTTCGTTACTCATTGTAACATAATAGTAACACAAAATTAACTATGAGAATTATTAGATTTTATAATTTTATTAGGATATAAAATTATTGGTCAAAGTTTTATGAGTTACTTCCTTCATCCAAAAATCAAGGTCTATTTTATTTTTTTGTTTTTTTCAAAAGTATAAAACCTATTTGTAGTCTCTATAGAGCTATGTGATAAATTAAATTGTTAACTGGAACATAAGAAGATATCTTAATATTTATTGGTTGCATGTAGATTTTGTAACATGATGAATGAGTTAATTACTCCTTGCTCTGAATGACAAAATAAAATAAATAGGTCTTATATTTTTTTTGGGATGAAGTGAGTAGATCGAATCTTAGCCTAATAAAGCGTAGTAGTACTTCATTAGCCACAGTCCACAGTGCGCCAGACGTATCAAGTGACACAAATATTTGATGATACATCAGCAACAATCCATCCTATAGACGCTACGATTGGTTCCCAACGGAAATAATTCTGATTCTCCACGATTCCCCTCCAGATATCTTTGGGTGGAAAAGCAAACAAGACAGCACAAAAGCTCAATGGCATAATTAATTTAATCAATTATCGAACATACTAATTCATTGCACATGGCCGCACGCCATACGTCTGTTTGCAGCTGCATGGTTACAATTATTTGGCCTCTAGCCGTTTGCATCTTTCCTCCCAGAGCAAGCAGTGATTATTGTTGTGTAGTAAATTACAGAACAAGCTCAAACCACAGCCTAGTCATCAGTACATCACAAATCAGTTAAATATCGAACAAGCATAGCCATTCAATCATAGTAAATAAGAGTTGACAATCCTTATCCTAGTTAAAGGCTTGAGGCACTCTCCCACACACAAGCAGGATTCCAGCAGGAAAGTAACAAATAATACATGAGGATGGCGATAGCAATATAAGTAAATAAAGGGTAAGCAAAGACCCGACGATAAAAGGACACAAGAAAATGGTCCTTGTACAAGCATCATGACTACCCCGAGCGGTTAAGAGACAGAGATGACAGTCACTAGGATCTTTAGCTAATGCTCATCCTCAGGCTTGGTTGCATCCCTCATTTCATCACCGCCATCGTCCTGTACATGTAGAACAGTTAGCACCAGTGGCAATTATATGGCAAGTGTTGTGTTCATAAGTTTTTTGCATTGCTACTAGGATATACACCGATCTACCTGCATATCAGAAGTCCACAAAGTGAGATTGTCACGAAGAAGCTGCATGATCAGGGTGCTGTCCTTGTAGGATTCTTCCCCAAGGGTATCCAGTTCCGAAATAGCTTCATCGAAGGCCTACATAAACCAGAAAGTATGATCACATAGTGAACGAGTGAAATACAACATGAGCTACCTATTATCAGTAATTCAGTTTTTCTGTTGTACCCAACAAAGTTTCACAGAAATGTACAATCTTGGACAACTAGACTTCTGAAGGACAGGAATTCAAAGCAATAATACCGCTAGAAGAAACAATGTTGCACATCAATACATGCATATCATCTACGGCATGGGACTATGTCCCTTATAGAATTGACTCCAAACGAACACTTGAGGTGCATACGCTCATTGCAACAAACATATACAGCTACATAATTATTGGCATTCATGAGCAAACAAGTTTGTCAGGCCAGACAGATGAGCGGTATGGTACACTCCTTTTTGTTAACTAAGCAACCCATGCCATGACTTAAGCCTGCACATAGCAAGCAGGCATATGGGCCACCACTCTGCAAGATAACAGCAGTCACATCTTGAATGCATGCGGCAATTTGAGCCGGCATGGGTCACAGATTCTCACAGCTAGTATAGGATGCCAAGCAACCGTGACCAGATATCCAAAGCAGCTAAAGCACAACGGAATGCAACTGTAATTGAAGAATTTCACACTCTCCGAACACTGTAGGTTCAGTGAGGCATGAATCATACGGGAGCAAGCAGTACAAGTCTACAAGATCCACCTTGGCATGAAAAAATACTCTAAATATTGGAGGATCAATTGGACAAAGGAACTAATAAATCAGCTGGAACCGTTCCATTGGCAAGCAACAAACTGTAGATCTACACACTGTGCTTTGAACTGTAGGCAACTCGGAAGGTAAGCAAGAAGCAGTAAATCACCTGCTTGGCGAGCGTGCACGCGCGGTCGGGCGAGTTGAGGATCTCGTAGTAGAACACGGAGAAGTTGAGCGCAAGGCCCAATCTGATGGGGTGCGTCGGCGACAACTCCTTCATGGCTATGTCCTAGAGAAAGGAAAATCCCCAAGATCCAAACTTTTTTTTAGTCAAATTGGTCGGATAGGTCAGCGAGAAAAGATGGAGATATTCGTGGAGGAAGAGTAGAGAGACCTGCGCGGCCTGGTAGGCGGCGAGAGTGGCGTCGGCGGCGTCCTTGCGCTCGGCTCCGGTCTTGAACTCGGCGAGGTAGCGGTGGTAGTCGCCCTTCATCTTGAGGTAGAAGACCTTGGCGTCGACGGCGGCGGCGGCGGGGACAAGGCGCTCGTCGAGGAGGCGGAGTATCCCCGCGCAGATGTTGGAGAGCTCGGCCTCGACGCGGGCGCGGTAGGAGCGCGCGGCGGCGGCGTGGCCCGTGGCGCCGCGCCCTTCCTCCTTCTGCTCGATGGATGACACGATGCGCCACGACGCCCTGCGCGCGCCGATGACGTTCTTGTACGCCACGGACAGCAGGTTCCTCTCCTCCACCGTGAGCTCCCCTCCCCCCGCCGCCGTCACCACCTTCTCCATGAACTCCACCATCTCCTCGTACCTCTCCGCCTGCTCCGCCAGCTTCGCCATGTACACCATCTCCTCCCTCGTCCCTCCTCCCGCCGCTGCCGCCGCCGCCATCGTCTCTCTCTCTCTTGCGGATTCGGGTAGAGTTGAGTTTGAGTCTGTGGGTGGGTGGGGGCGACCAGAAGAGGGGAGGAACCAAGGAAGGAGAAGAAGTGGGGAGGAGCGGCTGCGGTTTTAAAACGAGGTGTGGTGTCTGTGGTGACTTTTGCCTTTCTTTTTTATTATCGCTTTCTCTCTCTTTTTTTTTCCTTTATTAGTTTTTTTCTTCTGTTCTGCGTCGTAGACTCGTAGTAGAGGCGTTGGAGATAAGAACGAGAACGAGGGAGGGTGAGCGAGATTTGTTTCAGTTCAAAAGAAAAAAATATTTCCATGTGTTAGCTTCTGAATAGCTGGATTATTTTTCTCCCTTTGGGATGGGGGCGAGATTGGACGGATCTTGTATATGGAGTACTGTAGACCTCTCTCTCTGTAACCTACTGGGCCTCGACAATTGTGGCAGGCCTATTTGTGACAACCGTCCAGCCCAACGAAAGGAATTGTACGAAGCTCCGCAAACGCGAGGGGTTTTACCGTGAGCGGGTGGCAGAAGCGGCGGCAAACGCGACGAGCATGGCTGGAGGGAGCGCGTCGCGTCGCGTTGCTGTAACCACAAGCTTGGCTGCCTGCGCCTCATCCGGGCGCCGGTTCCGAGCGGATGCAGCATTCGGACGAGCTGCGTGCGTGTGGGCGAGCTTGGAGAAGCGCACGCACATGGAGGGGCCCCGTGCGCAGGTTGGTTGGTTTGCTGAATCGCTGCTACAGGGCGGGCAGGCAGGCAGGCGGGCGCACGCCTTCCACGCCCAGGCCACACAGGGGAATGGGCGTGGCCGAGCCGGACCCGGTCGCGGCGCGCTTTGTCCTACCGCTGCTGCTGTTTTTCAGGAGAGAGTTTTTTTTTTTTTTGCTGGGGCCCTGGTTCCTTTTGTGAACAACGCATGTGGTATCTGGTCGAAGAGATTCTTCGCTTTCTCTCTTTCGTTTTTCTTTAAAAAAATAACAAATTGTGTCAGGTCAGGGAGATTGGGAATTCGAGATGCTGCAAGCTGTCCGCGTGAAGCAGGGTGAAACGGACTGTGGTCTGTTCCTCTGCTTGATTCACTCGATACAAACTACAGTCTACAGAGGCATCCAGCTGAGCGGATCCAAGCCGTCCTAAAACCAACGTAGTTTTGCGGTTTCTTCAGCGATAAGTTGCTACTCCTACTACTTGTGGGCTTATCGCCATCTCTCATTTATACCACAAGTAGCAAGCCGGTGGGTCTTTTCCCTTGCAGGAAGAGGAAAACGCAAGCAAGGCCGTTTGGCTACCTCGTCACTTGTGTGGTGCTCTCTTTCCAGAGGTTGCACAAAATTAGGCAAAGACGGGGGCTAGTCCCCAGTCCCTTCCTCTGTGGCGAGGACTGATGGTGTCGATAAACATGATAGTAGCGGTGGCTCTCGGTGACGACGTCCTAGGGATGGTGATGACTAGGCGAGCTTCGGTGTCCGGATTTGACCATGGCCAGGTGAGAACAGGGGACAATGGTTGTTGGTGACTGAGCTAAATGTGATGGTCATCGGCTCGCCTAACGCAGATGAGGACAACGGTGGCATCCTACATGCGGAAACTGCCAAGGTTTGGTTGCATATAGGTGTGGACGATAGCGGAGTATCTCTAGCAAGCTCATGGCAGTAAAAGTTAGGGGGTGGATAGAAAAAGACCGAACTGAAAAACCGAACCGAAAAGACTGATACCGAGAAAATTGGTCATTAGTTTGGTCTCCGATGTTGAAAAACCGAATTTTGTTCGATCAATTCGGTTAGTGCCTTTGGTTATCCGAATAGACCAAACAAACTGAATTTTGGCATAATAGGTCATTTATGATCTAATAGCCAAATTAAACCGAATTTTGGTCCAATTTTAGCCTCCAACATGCTTCGATTTGTGATGCATGACAGTGAAGAGTGTTGATTTGTGATTTTTCTGTGTTTTTTATATGTGTGATTTTTTTATCTAGAACTTATTAGGGACTTGGCCTGATTGCCTTGGATCTTCTGAAATTCCGGTCATGACCGAGACCGATTTCCTTGTTCATTATTTCTCAAGATCGATTAGTCTCTAGTTTTAGATGATCGAAATTTCTAAAAGACCGAAGACCGAGACCGATTTTTTCGGTCTGACCGAAAGTTCACCCTGAGTAAAGGCAGGTGCATGTAATGCCTGACGGATTCGTGACACTAGGAGCGATAATGAGTTTGACGATCTACGAAAGACGGTGGTGACATGGCAGAGCAGCTTCACGGCGCACTAGGGGCGTTCGGGATTAATGTGGCGGCAACTTAAAGGGATTTGGATGTGGATGGTGATGTCGGACATTAGACACAATAGTTGGCAACAGATAGTGTTGTGATTCGCAAAGGTGGAGATGGTGCAGGTCGTGCGGCAATAAGCAACACGGACTAGTCCCGATTCTCCCCTTCCACCCTCTCGCATGGAGGCAGGAATAATAAGTTGCTGATGAATGTTATAGCTAAGTCTTCTAGTTTTTTTTTAGTGTGTGTTCGTGTGTATTCTCTTCCATGTGAGGATTGGAGTATAAGAACTCATATATGTTTTCACCGTATATATCCTTTATAGTTATGGTGGTTGAATTAATGAAAAATTCATTATCTAAAAAAGCTATAGCAAAGTCCACAAATGGTTAAAGCCTGTGGAGGAATTAACGTGGATCATACTAGGTTCCAATTAACTCAGAAAATATCGCTTCTTTGAAGTATTTCACTCAAGGGATGAACTAACTCCCTCCTGTGTGCAACAATTTTATTATTTTCTATTGTAACCAACTAGTGAACTTTAGCATTTAATGTCTTATTTTTAGGTTTCATAATGTATAAGGCTAATCACAAGCTGACAATTCGGTCTTTCCATCTTTGCTATATTCACATTATGGATTCCCTAAGTGTTTAGGTCTAGCTATCGCATTATAGATTGGGGGCTCTTTGGAAATTGTCTCATTAAGCATTTTATTATTGATATGTTTGCACATGCCCTATGCAACTCACAAACGTTGTAACAAAAAATTAAAAAAAAGTGCAACAAAATACTGGTAATAAAACCAAGGGAGAGACGTGATCCTAGAACGACCCCTGAAATGGACAGTCAAGACAGTGTGAACGTCTCTCGAATCCAAGCAAGATGACAAAGCTAGAAACACAGAGGGCTTGTGCTTTTGCACCGTGCTAAATTTATTTTAGTCGGGCACCGTCCCAACTCCCAAGTTTCCAAGAAAATGATTGAACGGCCGAAGGTCCTTTTCCGTTCGTGAATCGTGAGTGCCGTCATCCATCCACATCGCTTTTGTTCCTTCCCTATCCATGCGGCTATCCTGTCGTTGTTGCCTTTGATTTGATGCTTGTTTCGTGGCAGCTTAACCACTGGAACGGAAAAAACCGCAAAGTTTAGGGGGCGTGCCAATGGTGCGGGGACTAACAGAAGAAATTAATGAATGTATAGTTGTACACTAGTATCACTCACGCCACCCCGTTTCATATCCATTCGCATGGTTGAACTTTTAGGGCGTCACGGCGTGGAACAAGCAAAAGCACAGCACTGTATCTTGGGTAGTAGTACCAAGAGCTAGATCGATCGATCAGTGAGCTTAAACTGTGGTCAACTCTGCAGTGGATTGGAATATTCTATTAACGGGTAAGAGACGGCAAGCCATGCCCATTCCCAAATTAGACTCTGTCTGAGATTCCTGCGACCGCACAGCCCACACACCACCACACAGATCACCAGCAAGTTGTTTTGTTTTTTCGTCAGAAACAGTAGACCGAAGCAACGTGCACGAGACGAGACGAGACGAGACGGCGTCACCGCCACACATGTAGCGTGCTGCGTGCGCCCCGCATCAACACCACCGGATAAAACAGCAGGCTCCCGCGGCCAGTGGAGTAGTACGCGCGCGCACCTGGGTGAACACCTGGCTAAGCCCACGGTTTCTCCGCCTCGCCCGCGGCACGGTGAAAACTCACCAGCCTCCGGGCGCGCCGCACCACGCAACGCGCGATTTTTGTATATATATCCACCGCGAAGTCCAACGCCTCGATCGATCGGTTGATAAGGGGAGGAAAATACAGTGGAGCTAGGCCGCACGGGGTTTCACCTCTTCTCTGTACTGCACGACGACTGGATCGTGGTGGTGCAGCTGGTGCTTGCGTGCGAGGGGGCGTGTCGCGTGCTGGCCCAGCTTATATAGCGTCGAGATAGATAGATAGATACATGGCCGTGGCGTTCCCGCCTCACATCATGGTGCTGAGCAAGATGCAGCGGCTATACGACGCGTGCGACATGATCTTCTCTTCGCCGGCGTCCGCGGCGGCAGCGTCGCCGACCATCGGGGAGATCAGGTGGCTTCAACACCTCCTTGGTACGTACGTTCGTGAGTTTTTCCCGGCGCATGGAGTGAAAGAGTGAATCCATATATATGTGATGACTTATAGTATGATGCTGAATCTCTTGTAGATTGCATGGAGGCGGCGGACGTCGGGATCGATGACGGCGAGTCACCATCGTCGTCATCTTCGTCCTCGTCGTCGGACGATGAAACGAGCTCGAAGGACGGGCGGCTCCTGCCGGCGCGGGCGTTCACGCGGATCACCTACGTGCACATACACCAGTGCGCCGATTTCTCGGTACGCGACGATCGATCAACTAATGCAAGAGCAGTAGCACACTCTTGTGCTGTGTACGTACGCGTGCGTAATTACGACGAGGCTAATTGGTCAATGGTTTGGCTTTGGCAGATGGGCGTGTTCTGTTTTCCGGCGGGCGCTACGCTGCCGCTGCACGACCACCCGGAGATGGTGGTTTTGAGCAAGCTCCTCTACGGCTCGGTGCGTGTCAGGTCGTACGATTGGGTCACCCCGCCGCCGCCGTGCTCCAGAAAGAGTAAGCCTCAAACATCACGCACACCAGCTGCCTGCGTTCAGTGCCCGAATCTGATTCGTTGGTAGCACCCGTGTTATGCATTAGCCAATCTGATTCTGACCAAGAGTTGGCTAGCTAACAGTGGTAGAAACTTTGTTGCGGCGCAGGTGGTTTGGCGAGAGTGGTGGCTGCCGACGAGGTCCGGCACGCGCCGTGCAAGACGTCTGTGCTGTTCCCGCGCAGCGGCGGCAACATGCACGCGTTCACCGCCGTCACGCCGTGCGCCATCCTCGACGTGCTCACGCCGCCGTACTCGGAGGAGCTCGGCCGGCCGTCCACCTACTTCAACGACATCCCCATTCCATCTCTGCCAGGTGTCTTGTCACTCCACGAACATGCGCGAAAAATGCTTAATTCGATTTATATATGTGAGAAAATTTCTCTCATTCACAACTTTAGTAGTATCTGATGATTAATTAACCTCGTAGTATGTCATTTTGCTTGGTTCAGGTTTTGCTTTTCTGGAAGAGACGGACTTGCCGAATGATTTCAGCGTTGCAGGGGCACCGTACGTCGGCCCAGAGCTTGAGCTTGTGGTCGATATGGATGATGACGACGACGATTACGATGATTATGACGAGTAGCTAGGCTAGCTCACTGCTTTTTCAGAAGAGCTAGATGCATGCTAGATAGAATTTGTTGTGTACGTGCAACGTTTTGATGTACATGGAGCGGTTTCTCTTTGTGGATATATGCTCTTATAAAATGGGCGCCCTATGAGTAAATTGCATCTGCTGTGCGTTGATCTGTACAGAAATCTACTCGAACATCCTTTTAACTTTCAAATTGGCTAGTGGCTACTGTTAAAAACTGTACAAAAAACTTTTATAATTGCGTGGCACCAACAAACTTTGTAATTTTATTTTAGGTATTGGTCAGAGTAGATTGCTTAAAAACGAATACAAAAGGACAGGAAAAGGGAAGACTTTGTATACCTGAATTCTCAAAGTATAACAAACGCAAACAGACGGCCACAGCCAACAAGTAGTTTTCTGGAGTACTACAAGGAAATCCATGGTTTCGGAATGCCAGAGTTTGCACTTGCACATGGTCCGGTAGCAGGCTGCGAAGTCCGCTTTCTGACCATGGGCGCCGGGCCTTGTAAGATGTAATGATCACAGCTAGATTGGGGTCACCGGTGTGATCGATGAGTCGTGAAGCTGTGGGAGAGAAAAAAAGGTTATGCTTGTGCAAGGCCGCACTAGGAAATGGGAATCAGTGCGATAAAAAGTCAGGTCAAGTTCGCCGCTTAATCGGACGTTTATTTGTACGCCAATGCCACGAACCAACGAATCGGGACGTGTTTTTTCACCGCCTACGCCTGATTGGCCGCCTCGGTCGATCCTGCTTAATCGGCCGAAAATCTGAGGATTACTTTTTTTAACGAACAAATTATAAAATTAGTAGCCAGGAAAAAAAACACCACCACCACGCATGAAAATCTGAGGATGACTTATATTACATTGCTAATATCATCTGCACCTATGCTTCCTCCTCGCGAGTCCACGCCTCCGTGCTGCCCCTCACCGCGGCCCTGCACCTTGGCCAGAATAAGCACAAGCCAGCGGAGGAGTGCGGCGAGGTGCTAGCACGAGCTAGCGGCGGCAGAGGCAGTGGCTAGGACGTTAGAGAGGTGACGACATTGGTGATAACATTGGCTATTGTAGTAGCAGAACGACGCTCGTAGCAGCAATAGGGAATAAAAGGTTGGAGCCAAGGAGAAAAATGAAAGGGAGAAGAGGATAGGAGGCGTTAGTGATAGACGACTCGTCTGCTGGCTAAGTGAAGACGACTCGTGTCTTCTCCCCACACCTTCATACATGATACCAATGGGTATCAGCTGGTACCCGGGGTACCAAATCTAATACCCTTAGATACTATTCCTAATATATACGGGTACCAGCGGAGGAGGAAGCGCCATATGATGCAATTGCTCACAACACCACCGAGCAGCACAACGTTTACACCACCATGTCAACTGCCAATCAAAGCTAAAATCTAGCACCTTCATTGGCCTCCCCCTCCATTATCACCAATAACGACCTGGGAGGAGGAGCTCACGCCGATGGATGTCCTCCTCAATAACCTCCTTCTCCTTGGTTGTTCCCCTATCACATGGGAGCCAAATCTAGTAGGTTTTACCACTCCACAAGTAAAAAAGGAGGAGAAGACCACGGAACTAACGCCATTGATCACCCTTGATACATGCACTCTGACCGAACCCAACAATGAGGTTGGTTTAAGCCTTTAGATCCGGCGTTGGTGGCATGCTTCTCGACTCACCAACAGGAGGCATGGAGGAGCAGTGGGGAGCAGAGAGTTGGTGGATGAGTAGGAGCCAACGAGGGGGAGAAAGAGAAGCAACGAGTCAACTTCCGGTCGGCACGAGCAAGTGGAAAGAGGGGGGGGAGGGGGCGGAAGCGAGGAAGAGGGCGACGGTGGATAAAGCTAGGTAGTGGTGGATGAGCCAAATACATACTACCTCTGTTTCATATTATAAGTCGTTTGACTTTTTTCTTAGTCAAACTTTATTAAATTTGATCAAGTTTATAAAAAAAAATTAGCAACATCTAAAATATCAAATTAGTTTCATTTAATTTAACATTGAATATATTTTGATAATATGTTTGATTTAGGTTGAAAATACCAATATATTTTTCTATAAACTTAATCAAACTTAGAGAAGTTTAACTAAAAAAAATTCAAATGACTTATATATGAAATGGAGTGGAGGTAGTAACATTTTAGGGGACTGCCTATACATTTGTCGGGTGATTTCTAATAAGAAATCACCCATATTTTTTCTACCCTTATATTTACATCCAACGGACTACCAAAGAAAATAACAAATACATATTTACTTACACAACATTTTTATCAAAATTACAGTACACTTACATATCATATCAACTGAATTTACAAACGTAATTTTAGTTATATAGGACTGTAATTTTATATTTTACAAATATAATTTTAGTTACATAGGACTGTAATTTTATATTTTAAAGAAAATAATAAATACATATTTACCTGCACAATATGTTTACCAAAATTACAGTGCACCTACATGTCATATCAACTGAATTTACGAATGTAATTTTAGTTATATAAGACTATAATTTTCTACTCTAATCTTGACGCATAATCTTACGGCTAAAAAAATATCAAATATCATAGAAAAAATTATCCGATAGATGTTTAGCAAAATCGTTCCTAAAGACCAAAACATTACCAGGATGTTTAGCAAAATCTCCAGCCGCATAGTACAGATCAAAGGCCCAGTCCTGTTTGTAGGCCAAGAAATTAGTTCATAATCCCTATCCAGGTCAGGCCGGTATTGCGGCCCATCCAAGTATCCACAAAGACCACAACGAAGTCAACGAAGGTCTACAACAGAAGCGCGGAAGGAAAACCGATCGATCTCGAGATCACGCCCTCGCCGCCAAAAATATCTCCGGAAAACAACTGCAAATCACACCACCTGTAGTCATGTAGTCATGTACCACGTGGTCATGTCTTTGCCGTGCACACGGAAAAAAAAAAAGAGGGGGAAAACCACACCAGCAACAGCAAGAGACAGCAGCTTCCTGCACCCGGCGTCCGCCGTCCGGCGTCTGACGTACTAATCCAGCACCGAACGATCTGGCTTATATATATTCCTCCGAAAGCTACTTTCTCATTTACCAGTTTTACTTTTATACCTCCACAGTGCACAGCCATGGCTGCGCCGTCTCGGCTCCCATCCAATGAGGAGCAATCCGCCGACGCCGCCGGCGGCGGCTCGGCCACACCGTCCCAAGGAATCCCCGTCGTCGATCTCGGCGTCCTCGTCAACGGCGCGGCCGACGAGCGGTCGCGGGCGATCCGCGACCTAGGCAGGGCATGCGAGGATTGGGGATTCTTCATGGTAAGTTGGACTATCTCTCAAAACGAACATATCCTTAATTTGGTTATGGCTCGTCTCTTTCGCCGGGAGATTATGGTTCGTCTAGAACGCGAAAGAAAAAAAAGAAGCTCCCGTTTACTTCGGAAACGAACTATTTCAAATATGAAAATTTCTACGAGCTGTTTGGTTTTTTGTTAAGAGTATTGTGGCAATTAATGGTTGCATTTGTGAGTAACAACTTAGTCAGTGGCATGATTGATTGCTAGATCGTCTCATATTAATCAATCTTTCATGAACGAATTAAGGTGACTAACCATGGGGTGCCCGAGGCTCTCCGAGAAGCAATCATGGACACCTCGAAGGAGCTGTTCAGATTACCTTTGGAGGAGAAGAAAGAGTACATGCGTGCCAAGCCGATGGATCCTATACGGATCGGAACAGGTTTCTACTCTGTCGTGGACGCCGTACCATGCAGGAGAGACTACCTGAAGATGTTCTCTCATCCTGAATTCCACTGCCCCGAAAAGCCCGCAAAGCTGAGGTACGCATGTTAGAGAACACCTAGAAGTACTACGCTATTGACATCATCGATCGGTGTAACGTGAAGATGTGTTATGTGTTTCCTCTAAAGAAAGATTTGTGACGTGCCAACATTGTCAGGGAGATTGCAATGGAGTACGGGACCTGCACGAGAGCCCTGTTGCTGGAGCTCACCAAGGCGATCTCCGAGAGCCTGGGCCTCGCCGGCGGCCGCCTCTCTGAAGCGCTCAACCTCGACTCCTGCTTCCAGATCTTGGTGGGAAACCATTACCCTGCGTGCTCTAGACCGGACGAGGAGGCGTTGGGTCTTTCGGCTCACTCCGACCATGGCCTCCTCACCTTGCTCTTCCAGAACGGCGTCGATGGCCTCCAGGTCAACCACAATGGCGAATGGCTCCTCGCGAAGCCCCTCCCCGGCTCCTTCTTCGTCATCGCCGGCGACCAGTTGGAGGTATCTGATCAACTAATTACTAATAAACGTGCGTGTTCTTGGAGAAGCCTATGAAACCTATGCAAGATTCAGTGCAGTATGTGCTTGTGAATATGCGTGCAGATTGTGACCAACGGAAGGTACAAGGGCGTGCTCCACCGCGCGGTGGTCGGCGGCGAGCAGTCGAGGATGTCGTTCGTGAGCCTGATCGGGCCGGCCATGGACACCGTCGTCGAGCCGTTGCCGGAGATGGCGCCGGACGGCCGTGGACTGGAGTTCCGGGGCATCAGGTACAGAGACTACATGGAGATGCAGCAGAGCAAGAGCATCAACGAGAAGACAGCGCTGGACATCATTCGCATGAAGCATCAGGGTGAGATGTTGACATGCCAAGGAGGCAGTACGCCCAGTACGTGAACAGCTCAGCTAACTGAAGCTGATCCTGCAGGGCGGTTTACAGTCGCTGCCTCGTTGTAAAAGTCGACCTGTCGAATGCTTGTCATCGTATGAAAAATAATCAGCGCGTAGCAAAGATAATCACCGATGGTACATTTGCCGTGATCACCGAACGCCAAGTATGGGTGATGTTTAAAACTTGTGAAATGAAGATTAAGAAGATGAATATTAAGTTAGACGTACGTAAATAAGAAAATCAATAGTACATAAATAATTAAGTTTTAATTATTATAAACTTGATAAATAGATATATTTTATTTTAAAGTCACTTCGATATAGAAAATTTTCGTACGAAATACACCATTTAGTAGTAGGTAAAATCTTAATCTTAACGAGAAAAGAACGGTACCTTAATCTATCTTATCCGTCTATCTTGCACAACCCATGAAGCAGACTGCCTCAAAGGCGTCGCGTTTACCTTGCTCGCAATGCGCTCCTCTCTTTGGCCAAATCTTTGCATGTCAGCATCTCCAGCTATCTCTTAAAATCTTTGTCGTCAGCACCTTCAGCTAACTCTAATCAATTGATCGTACTTGAGAAACACTTGTGATAATAAAATCTTGGTTAGCGATGGCATTCTCACATATCTTTTTTCTTATTTTAGACAACATTTTGGAACAGGAGTGTTTGTGAACAAAAGTAACTATAATCATTTTCTTACATAAAAAACTAATTATTTTAACCGTTACTAAGTTACCATCGAAATGCATGTCAGTTGACCACTAAGTAAAAAGACAAAAATATCCCATCCAAACCCGACTCCAAATAGCTGGATCACCCACGAATTTCTAGCCATCATCATGTAGAAAGGTTATCGAGGGACATGATAAGAGAGAAGATCCACTCATCCCTTATGTAGACCCGATGGCGAATCCAAGAGCTAGTGCCACTACAAACCAAATTGTTTTAAGGCTGAAAAAGGTGAGAAATCATGATCTTTTAAATGACCTTTAAGGAGGTTACGGCACTGGTAGGATATAACATCGTCGTCGCCCATCCAAAATACTAGACTTGGTTTTATTCGAAGGGTCCTGCTAGGGGGAGGGAGACATCTTGACATAGCCCTTAGTAAGGATCATGGCACCTTGAGCACCACCACCATTGTCTGCCTGGAGAAGAACCGGACTTAGCTTTCTTACTGTTGCTAACAATTTCATTTTCTGCCACAGTTGTTCTTTTGGAATCGATGAGTACAACTTGAACTGAAGCTAAGGTGTTGATGCAAAAAACACACACTGGCCTAGGAGATCTGCTTAACTCTAGTACATGTCCAAAGCTTGCTTTCGGGTTTAAGGGCGTGCCAGTTGATTTGATCCTGCAATCAACAAGATGAAACATGCAAATATTATTAGTAAACGATAGTCGATCTGCTAGAAAGCCGATGTCGTATCGCAACGTAACCTAGCTGATGCAATGTGAGGTGAATCAGCTGTAAGGTATATCTATAAAAATAAATAAACTCTAAACCTAGTCCATCGGCTGTAGAGATCGACATTATATAATCTATAAATCAACATTACTTTAGAAATCAACAATTGGGATAGATCGGACTTAACCGAGACAATATAAATTGCCTAGATCCAAAATAATGAAATAACGATTATATACGTTTATATCATAGCCGAAGTTCAAATTTAAGCATGTATCGGTTATAGCTCCGATATTACCTTATACTAGGATATCATCTTAAAATAAATATATTAAACTAACATCAATTAGATTGATAATAAATTCAATATATTTATATTAGTTGAGATCCCAATATAAGGGGCAGATGCAGTATATTAAACAAGACATAAATATATGTAAAACAACTATATCAGGTAAGATCAGCTGAAACCCCGATATTATCCTTATTAACAACCATAAAGCAGGTTAGGGATTATGACTCTAAGCACGACTTAGTAGATCAAACTTAACTGATGCAGCACTAAGTATGAAAAGAATCATAATATCTGAACAATCAACCGATGGTCATCTTTTCAGGATGGTGGATATATTATGTAATCTAAGTCAACAAGTCAATCTAGCCGTTATCAAAAAAACCCTAGACAGAGGTCGGCCGATGCAAGTAGAAAGCATTGTCAAACTAGATTATATAATATATATGGTAACTCAGTGATTCGCAAAACAAGATTAGAGTGTCATAAAGATGTAAGCACTAATCCCGATGGTGCAAACCACCATAACAAGTTTTACCTCTTTGTCGAAGATCGAAGCCAATGCAGCTCGACTAGAAAGCGGGAACTCGTCAAAACAAAGTAATGAAAAAGGTTGCCGATGCGCTGAGATTGAATTAAACTTGATGTCTTTGTTTACAAGACCTCGGGTTTATATTTATACCCAAATATACAAAAGTGTCCATAACGAACACGACTCATACTTTCCTAATATAACTCTAACCGACAAACAAGTCCCTTAGGCGGACTTTTACCGAAAATATCTATAAGAAAATTACATAAAATCCTAATTAATAGATACAATTGCTTATCTTGAACTCTATCCTCGCCTGGCAATGCCATTAAATTCCTTTTTCTGAATCTAACATTGGTCACGTAACCAATCTAACCAATATCGGCTGTGTCAGCCAACCATATTAAATTCGGTATCAGCCGATATAGACTTTCAACTGATGCGCACTCTGTTTCTAAGAATTCTGCAAATCTTCAAATCTGCTTCGAATTGGATCTCGATTCCGATTCATATGCTGACCAAATTCCATCATCAACATAAGGCCATCTTTAGGGAAGCATAAGATTTTGAGAAGTAGATGGTGAGAACTTCACTGATGAGAATATGGAAAAGTTAGGTTTCCCAAATTCTGAGATTCTACAATTACATATTCTCAGAATTAGAGTAAAAACCTGGATTGTGCCAAACAAGCTCTAAGTTAGCATGAAGGCAAGGGAACATCACAACATTGTTGATGTAAAAACACGATGGCCTGGGAGATCTGCTTAACTCCAGTGCAAGTCCAAAATAATGATGAGATACGGGCGTGCCAGTCAATTTGATCCTGCAACTAACAAGATATATAATCACCAAATAGCCGATCGGCTAACAAGCCGATATAGTAAATCCAACCGATGCCGATACCAACCGATATTGATAGGGTTTTGAGCAATCGGCTATATATCTAATGTAGATAATGACATAAAGATGATCGGTTGATGACAATGTAATGAATCAATAATATATTCCAGTAGAAACCAATTGACTAGTAATGATAGATTGAATAAGCCTTGATCCAAAGGTTAAAATATACATCGGCTGGAGGTTCGATGTCGATAAATCCAAAACATTAGATAAACAATGAAACGTTTGTTGTCATCGGCTAAATCCAACTTGTATGTAATCCTTATAAGCTGATGCAACGTCCAGATAACTCATCAGCTGAAACCCCGATCAAACCCTTATTGGTAATCAAGAAGCAGTCTAGAGATTATGGTTCTAAGCACGACTTAGTAGATCAAACTTAACTGATGCAACACTAAGTATGAAAAGAAACATAATATCTAGACAATCAAGCTTTTGACTGATTTTCGGGGTGGTTGATACATTCTATAATCTAAGCCAACAAAGTAATCTAGCCAATATCGACAAAACCCTAGATGGAGATCGACCGATGCAAGTAGAAAACATTGTCAATCTAGATTATATAATGTATATGATAACTCATCGGCTAGCACTCCTATAAAACATTAGCTTAAATCTATCGGCTTAACAAGATTTATATTATCAATAACAATCTAGTAGGTCGAATCTAACCGATGCAGCACGAGATTGTATATGATAATCTAATACTTGATGAACCGATAAATCTGTCTAATGTGATGGATATAACTAATCTATTTAAAACAACATTGTGATTGTCGAGATATATCGACTAAGACAGAAGATCAGACCTAACCAAGACAGTCCTAACTAAACCGATGCGTCTCTAAACACAATACAATTAAAATAGAATTGAGATATCAGGTAAATATATCAACCGAACCAGAGTGATCCAAGAGGTTGAAACGATGCAGTCTTGAACAACACCAATGTAGCCGGTAGATTCACTAGGACCCGACGGAACTTAGGGCTTACCCCTTCACCGGAGATCGAAAGCCGATGCAACCCCGCGCCAGGTGCCAAATTCCATCGGTTGATAAGTAAAAACCTTAGAAAGAGGGTGGCGATGCATCGAGAGTAGTTGTATTGATCTAGAGATAATTTACATGGACCCCGGGTGTACATATTTATACCCATGGGTAGATACTAGTCCACATTGGACACGACTCAAACTTTCCTAAAGATAAAAGGGAAAATATAAAGTCCTTATTGGACACTAAATATACTTTCCTAAAGATAAAAAGAAACTAACAGATTCTTCCTAATTAATAGATAAACCGCTATGCCGCATCCTCCTTGAACTTGGCTTCTTTTGGATAAACTTCCTCTCATAGATTAATTTTCTTAACCGAATTTGGTACGAATCCAACTGTTGGCGATTTATAGCTTCCATCGGCCGATTCTAGAACTCTGAAGCCGATACTGACTCTAGAATGATGATAACTTCGAGGCTTACCAAATTTCATTGTTAACAAACATTTACCTCAAATTTTACCACAAGAATTGGATAGTGCTATTGCTCCCTGGCAATAGGGACACCGATACATATGCATGTGAATGGGATGTTGATTTGGTTTCAGAGCATCTGCAACGTGGGGGTACTGAAGGAGAGAGAAGAACAAAGAACCCGAACCGTCTCTATCTATTGCAGGGAACTTTTCGATCGGTCCTAACCCAAAGAACAGAGAAGAAATGGTCTGAAGCCAAGCAACGGGTAGCAAGGGAAATTTTGAGGGATTAGTTTTTCTTAATTTAAAATTGAGTAAAATGCATGGATGATCATCCAATTTGTTTAGATGTGCCATATTACTTTCAAAATGAACATCTAAATCACTAAAGTGTATTAATTGAATCATTTAGCTATCTAATTATCCACGTTACCATAACTTATACACCCATGTCTTATCTCGCTCATCGCCAAGGTGTGCATCCACCGGCCACCCGCCCACACGCTACGGTCACGCCGACACAATGCCCCGCTTCGGCCACACCGACCGGTCGCCACCGCCGCCGTTTTCTGGAGCCTATACACTAGCCCTAGCATAAAGCAAGACACCAATGATGTAATTGGGGATTGCAATGGCTGAGTGGCAGTTGCAAGCTAGAAATTCGGCCATGGCCTATTCAGAAATACGCGGCGTGGCCGACTACGTGTTCGCTTCGGACGTGGGGGTGGTGGATATGTGGGCCGGGCTCCGACGCAGACGAGCGTTTGTTTGGGCCTCCAACTTGTTGTGGTGGGAATTTTTTCATTTTCCTATTTTTTTTTTAATATTTACAGAAATATTATAGCGCTAGAAAAAATTGCAGAAATAAACCCTGCCGCCCTGGCAGAGGGCGCAAAGGTGACGTGGCACACGCGCGCGGGACGGTCGTTTAGGGGGTACTGGCCATTTTGCAGGTGGCCCCCTTGCCGCCCTGGTAGAGGGTGGCAAGGTGCTGGCAAGGGGGCCACCTGCAAAATTCACACATCCTCGACCTGGGGCCTGCCATTTTGCAGGCGGCCCCTTGCCGCCCTCTGCCAGGGCGGCAGGCCCTAGCGCCTATATAAGGCCTACCGCGCTGCAAAGCCTTCTCTCCATTCCTTCTCTCATTTGCATAGTAAAAGAAAGGGAGAAGGGGAGGAGAAGAGAAGAAGAGGCGAAGCCCCTGCCGGTTTGAAACTCCGATTTCAGGTAATATTTCTAGATCATATACGTGATAAAATGTATGATGGTAACTAGGGTTTTAGTTGTATTTTCGTAGAACTATTTTTAAATAAATGCACTATATTATCTAGGGTTTTAGTAGGGGAACTGTAGCACTTTGTATTGTTAGATGTAGGAAACTTAGTAGATCTGTAGTAATTATAGTAATTAGATTTGTAGTTTTAAATGTTTGTGAGTAGCATTACAATAGCATACTTAAAAATTGTGGTACATTTCAAACAAGATATTACGTTGTACTCGTTTATTACGTAAAATAGTGACCTAGTGATTTACTTACAGATATGTCCAGTAAACTTATATTTCAACTATACCATGGTCAAGGAAACGTCCGTTACGGGCCGACTGGGGTAGATATGTCAGAATTTATTGTAACAGCAAGGGGAATTGATAGACCAGCTGAGAGGAGTGTAACTTCTATAAAAAATGGTTGATGAGGGGCTTGGGAGTTGATCCACAGACAAGTGATATTACAATCTATGTTGTAGTAAGTCGGGCAACTGAGGGTTTTTGTTGGGAACTAATGCCAGTTCAAAACTCTCGGATGTGGAGATGGTATGTGGAGAATGCATTGCAATGCGGATGGCCTCTAGCTATGCTTCCGTATGTTCATCCGAAGGATCCAAATGTGGAGATGAACATGGATGATGGCGAGGGGCCAAGCGCTGAAGTGAATGAGACTGGAGTGGATGAAGTCAACACACTAGAAGAAGATGTCGTAGTAGCTCCAGTAGGCATGCAACCTGGTGGAGTGGCTGATGAGGGGGAGACTGTTGGTGCCATTGTGGACAAAATGGAAAGAGAGGATTCTGACAACGAGCATGTAGAGGAAGATGATTCGTCAGATGATGAGGAGAACAATATTAATCCAGCTGAATGGGCTAGTGGTGATTTTTCTGATCTGGTCGTCTCTGAAGGGGAAAATGTGAGATGGGAGTACAAAGAGAATGAGGTTATTTAGGGAGCGAGGTATGGTGATGGAGAAGACATGAAGGAGGTGGTGAAATATTTTGTAGTGTCACTGCAAAGAGAGTTTTGGGTTGCCAGGTCGAACCGGTCACAATATGAAGTTAGGTGTGTTAATGAAAAAGACGGGTGTCCCTGGAGAGTGCATGCTTATAAGGAAAAATGGAAGGATAACTGGACAGTGTCAGTCGTTACCAAGCATACATGTTATCTACCTGGTGTTCAGAAATACCACAGGAATATAACATGTGCATTTGTTGCATCTGAGATGTATGCGCACGTCGTGGACAATCTGACATATGAACCAAAGTCAATAATCCATCATATCAAAGAGAAATTCAAGTATACTATTAGCTATGCCAAGGCGTGGAGGGCAAAACAGAAAATAATAGAGATGAGATTTGGAACTTATGAAGCCTCATATGACAATTTGCCACGTCTGCTATCTGTTATCCAACAAAGAAACCCTGGGAGCTCTTGTGCAATCAAGACAATCCCCTAAATTGATCATCCTGGCAAGACTCTGCTACAAAGAGCGTTCTTAGCTCTACATGCATGCAAGATGGCATTCGTGCACTGTCGTCTAGTTCTTTGCATTGATGGGACACTCTTGACCGGGAAGTACCGGGGCCAGATACTAACAGCAATTGGAGTAGATGGGAACAATCAGGTATTGCCCTTGGCATTTGCTTTTGTCGAGAGTGAGGACACCGATAGCTGGTACTAATTCCTCCATCTGGTTAAAAAATAAGTTGTTGGTATGAGGCCCAATGTGTGCCTAATATATGACAGGCACGCTGGTATGCTTCGAGCGATAGAAGAGTTAAAATTTGAGAGTATGGATAGAGGATACCTTGGTGAGTGGGATGATGTACAGAGTAGGTGGTGCATGCGTCATATGGGAGCTAATTTCTTCAAGCAATTCAAGAACAAGGAGCTGATGAACATGTTCAAGAGGCTATGCAATCAGAACCAGGAGAAAAAATTCAATGAGCTTTGGAAGAGGTTGGACGAGTTGACAACAAAATGCAGTGATTAGCGTGCAGCGAGACCAGCGAGCGCCGTTCTGACCCTCCTCAAGCACTCGGAGCTCTCCCAACAGATAGTCCAACATTGGTTAGGAGAACTGGAGAGCAGATTCGAAAATTTTCTTAGTGGATTGAGAATGAGTCAAAAGAGAAATGGGCCAAGGCTTATGACACAGGTGGTGCTAGATATGGTATAATGACAACAAATTTGGCGGAAGTTTACAATTGGGTGGTGCGCGGTGTCCGTGGACTCCCACTAGTTGTTATAGTGGAGTTCATTTTACATAGGACATGTAGGTATTTCAGGGAGCGGTTCCAAGCAGTTCTTCCCTCCATACCGAATAACAACATTATTTTTGGAACCTTCATGGAGAAAAAACTAGCAGAGTGGCGTACGAAGGCCATGAAACATCGAGCTCTAGTGCAAGGTACCCAACAACACAGGTTTGAGGTACTCTGTCAAGATAAGGCAGGCAGGGGTATCTACCGCAAGAGAGTAAAGCAGGAGTGTGTTCTCAAAGCCGACGGCACATGTCATTGCTCATGTAGAAAGCCGAAGCTACTCCACAGGCCATGCACCCATGTCATTGCTGTAGCATCGGAGTGTGGCATCCAAGATGGAGTATACGTGTCACAATACTTCTCTAAGCAAGCAATATATCACACATGGAGTGGCGAGATTTATGGCTTCGGTATAGTTGGGGAGTTCACACAGATTAACGATCCGATAATCAATATTCCTGACCCATCAGAACTCCGAGACAAGGCTAGAAGGAGAAAGACTTGTCGCATCTACAACGATATGGACGAGTCTGAGGCAGGCAAGGTGAAGCGGTGTAGCAAATGCGATGAATGTGGCCACACCTACAATTACTGTCCTAAAGACAAGGAAAAACCAAGTACAACGGAGGCAGGACTATTAGGATTAGCAGCAGATGGAGCTCGCCCTACGGGTGAAGGCACTACTTCAAGGCGACCCCGTCCTAGACGTCCTCGTGGAACGTCCGGCTACGTGGTGTAGTTCGTGTGTTATATGTTGGCAAAAGGCTTCACTTGTAATTACGTTCGAACTTATCGATGTTATGGCATTGTGTTGTTTGCGAACCACTTGTTAGAATTTGGCATGTAATGTCTTTATGTTTCGTGGCTTGTAATTTTGTTCGAACTTATCGATGTTATGGCATTGTGTTGTGTTGCGAAGCACTTGTTAGAATTTGGCGTGTAATGTCTTTATGTTTCGTGGCTTGTAAATTTGTTGTCTGTTTTTCATTCTCTTTATGTGCCCCCTTATTGTGTAAGTTATGTTGTAAATAACCTGTACTTTACGATGTTTCTGTAAGTATTCTTTGGTTTTAGATGACTTGTTTTTACGATTATATTATTAACTTCTTACATGCCCAAACATGTAACACATTTTTTTTGCAGAGATAGCACATCAGCACACAGCTGAGTTGTTGGATCCGTCGATAGATCAGCTTGGGACGTTCCAGCCACGGTCGTCATGCGAGCAACTTCAGGTTCACGACTTCTTCGTCGGGAGGTATGGATTTCCTGTGTTAATTATTGCACTGTGTACATTTTTTAAATTTTTTCACTGTGTCAATTTTGTAAATGGCATATCAATTTGCTTTTGCAGGTTGCGTGAGACCGACCTCCTACCGTTGTGTCGGCTAGTGGAGGCCGCCACCGGCGACGACGAGCTGACCAGACGCTGGGATGCGGACAGGTCCCTCCTAGCAGCTTTGGTCGACCGGTGGAGGTCTGAGACGCACACTTTTCACCTGCCGTGCGGTTAGGTAGCCCCCACCCTACAGGACGTGTCGTACTTGTTGGGGCTACCGCTCGCGGGAGATGCTATCGGGCTAGTTGACACGGGTGCGAACTGGAAGGACGATCTGACGGCACGTTTCGCACCCGTTCAGCGCGCACCAGGTCTCCCGCTCGAGCTGTTGCAACAGCACCGCAACACCGGGCCTACGAAGAGGTGGCTGCTTTAGTTCACTGTGAGTTTTTTCTACCTGAAATGACTATCGTACTACTTATGTAACTCGTAAGTTGCCTAACATTTAATCCAACGCTTGCAGGTCGACCAGCTACAGGCTGAGGCCGACGAGTACTCCTTCAGCCGTTGTTTGGAGGCTTACTTGCTATGGCTATTTGAGTGGGTGATGTTCTGTGGAGGTCACGGGCACGCGGTCGATAAGGGTCGTGCACTACGCCAGGAGCATCACCGACGCTGCAGTCGGCGAGGTGCCTCAGTGGAGCTGGGGTTCCGTGTTGCTCGCGGCTCAGTACCGTGGTCTCTGTGAGGCTTGCACCAAGACAGACCCCGGGGCGATCTTCGGTGGGTGCCCTCTCTTCATTTCTCTTTGGGCGGCTGAGAGGATTGCGATCGGTCAGCCCCTTGTGGACCACCACCCGTACGAGGCGTCGCTGTACGGGAACAGGCCGGGGGTCGACTACCCAACAATGGGTACTCTGTGGTGTCGCCGTCAGGTACGTCGCAAGTACTCGTTGATATTAGAGTACTATTGTTATGTTCATCATACATCACATCGACCGTGTTGTCTTGCAGCGCCGATGGGCTCACGTCCAAGTTAGGCGATCGTATGCGGAGTTTGTTATGGAGTTCGACCACCTTTTGTTGACCGACGTAGTGTGGGAGCCCTACAGTGTCGCGGCTACCCACTGCCATGCGCCGTTAGGCCTGTCCACACTCTGCACCAGGGACCAGGCGTATTGGATGACTACGGTTCCGATGGTATTCGACATCTGCGTCGAGCCTCACGCACCTTACCGCGTGATGCGCCAGTTCGGCTTCCGTCAGTCCTTTCCAGTACCTTTTCCGACGGGCGTCATAGCTGCCGTTCACCGGTAAGTGATTTAACTATGCTTTAATATGTTGCATTAACATCCACCTCTACACTATAACTTGCTTTTTTTGTCGTTGGCACTAATACAGTACATTAATTTGCAGGTACTCGCGCAAGGGTCAGCAGTCAGCTGCCAACTGGCCCACCAAGCTGGGCCTTTTTGTTGACGACTGGTTGCTCGCAACCGAGGAGGTCATAGACCACGCGAGAGAGACACACACAGAGGAGGGGTACCAGGCGTACCTACGCTGGTACCAGCCACGCACCCGTACTAGGGTCACCTTCGCTCCCACGGAGCAACAGGCCCACGCCGCGAGCGCAAGAGACCTCTACGCCAGGCACCGCGACCAGGACTTCGCTCGTGCTATGAGTACCCTGCATCGCACCAAAGCTTCCTAAGCCTTTTTGTTGGTCAAATGTTACGAGTATTTACGTACAAATGTACCGTGCAGGTCGTTGAGTGCAACAGGGTCGTCGTTGATGCTTCAACGGCGATCCAACGGTTAGGCGCGGGGCTTGAGGTGGGTGCAGACGAGCACCTATCGGGCTGCCGACGTTGCTCAGGCAGACGCAGCACCACAGGTTCGACCCCGGCCGATTGCTCCTCGTCAAGCTGCGCACGTTCCTAGGCTGACACCCCTCCCTTCGGAGGTACGTATATTCAAGATTTATTTGTACATGCCCCCACAAGTTTTAAAAAATAATACTATATCGACAATCAATTGATATGCAATTTATGTGTAGGCTTCGCTCAGTTCAGGACGATGCAGGCCACCCACTCCTGGCAGGCTACAGGGTCATCATCCCAGGCAGGTGCGTCGGCCTCGCAGTCTGCGCCGTTCTGGCAGGACACCGGGACTTCGTCACAGGCGGCCGGCACCTCGTGGCAGGCTCCTAGCAGGACATCGTTGGAGCACAGGTGGGCTTCCGCCACGCACTTCGACCTCATCGACTTCGACTTATCGGAGTCGACAGAGGATGTCCTCGATCCCTTATCACTGCGATTTTGGTGCCTATATAACGAGCGTCGCAGCACAAAATTTCTTCATCTAAGGCCTCCAACAAGAGCTAGTACAACCCTTCATCCCACCAGCTTTCGACAATGGCTGGACGCCGGGGCGTTGAGGATCCCAACTGGCGTAGCGATCCTTGTGCATACCTATTCCCACCTTGGTGCCAGCGACCTCTCTGTCTTTGCGGTGACCGATGCCAACTAATGGCTTCGCGGGATCCAGACATACGAGGAAGGCGCTTTTTTAGGTGCCCTAACTTTGACCATGAGGTATTTCACTCTCGTGCACTATGCTTATTCAAATGTGATACGCGATTGTTTACTCTTCATCCTACTCTATTCGTTAGACTCGCGCTACGGCTTGTGGATACATTGAATGGGTCGACACAGAAAATCCCGTTCTCAACATGACCACCTGTTTACAAGAACGACGCTGGTATTTCTTATCAGAAAGTACTGAGCAATACTTGCAGAGAAAGACAACTTACGAACGCCAACGTCATGAACAACAGTGCGACTGGCGGGTGCTAACGGGCGCACTCCCTCCATGGGAAGCCCATCCAAAATGCAGATGCGGTGATCGTTGTCAGGTTCTCCGTTCTACAGAGCCTAGTATTTTGGGTCAGAGGTTCTTTGTTTGCCCAATATTCTAGATGACGATTTCATGGTAAAGATATTTTCATTATCATGAATCCTATTTTATCACAAGATTCACTAGCTTTGTTTGCTTCACATCTATTCGTTTCTCCCAGGAACCTCCAAGAAGATGTCCATACAAACAATGGATAGACAAAAAATGTTCTAAGAGATCCAAATTCCTGTGTGGTGCAGCTTGAATTGCCAGAGCAATACAGGTTTACTAAAGCGCAGTTTGAGAGGGGAGAGGGATCCTCACGTAGGGGTTAGCTATTATCGGACAACTTACCTTGCTCAAATATATAATGTCATGTTTCGTTGTCCCATTACTATATCGTCATCGTGTTCAACTCTTACACTACCTTCCTTCTAGTTCAAATCTATTCTCATCTATGTAACCGCAATGGAATCAGATGTATCCTGTTCAAATTGTACTACTACTTATTTACGTGACATAATTATCCTTGTTTCAGTATATATAATATTTGTGCGACCGAGACTATGATAGGCCAATATCATTTTCGTACATTAATACCACAAATAAGTTACAACATCAACTCTTATTTAAAATATGAATTGCAAAACAACCAACTTCAATAGAATTTTCAAAAAATTATCAACAAAGAACTCTTTAAATGTTATCAATAAATTTTAACTTACTGCAAAAAAAATTAAAATTAGTTAGGGTTGAAGTGTGGGTTAGCAGGGCGGCAAGGGATCCCAAGTAGACTTCGTTGCACTAAGGCCTATCGGCAAGGGGCTAAATGAAAAATTGCCACCTTGCAAAGGGCGGCAAGGGACATAACCGTCAAACGCGCACACGGTGCCGTGTGCCACGTCATCTTGCCGTCCTCTGCTAGGGCGGCAGGGTCTATTTCTGTAATTTTTTCCGGCGCTATAATATTTCTGTAAATATTAAAAAAGTATATAAAAATAAAAAAAATTCGTTGTGGTGGTGCCTGACGCGGACGTGGTCGGTCAAACAAGGTCGGCCACCACACCCGCACTCGCACGCGTCTTCGCTCGCCTAGCCCGATCTCGTTTCCCTTTCCTCCTCTCTTCCACCGCGCGAGGAATAAATAGCAGAGGACACCGGATTGGAGTAACTGAGAATTTTTTTCAGTTTTTTTCCCCACCCAGACCACAAGCAGAAGAAGTACCAAGGTAAGAATCACCCCCTCCTTCTCTCTCCTCTCGTTTCATCGGAGATTCAATTCCTTCCTGCTCCCCGATCTGGGATCGATTCCACTCTCGAATCTGGTTCAATTCTCCGCTAGCTGCTCCGATTTCGAGGGATTTTTGGGTTCTGGACTGGGGGATTTTGGGGATTTTTGGGTTCAGATCGCGAGCTTGAAGTCCAATTGGCTTCGATCGGGACGACGAGCGAACTCCCTCTCGGCCGCAACTTATGCGCCATCATCTGCCGGCAACTGCCGCCGGCCCCGATCCGCGCCGGCGCCGGCCTAGGGTTTGCCTCCGGGATCGAAGAGGGCCACGATCCGTGCCGCCACCGCCCTGTCGATCTCGATCCGCAACCGCCGTGTTCTAGTGTCCCACCCAGCAGAGGACGTCCCCGTGTTCTAGCCAAACTTAATATTCAAATCGAACTCGACTTCTCTCCCGAACAGCCAAATCGGCTCAATCCCTGGCTCGGATCCATCGGATTCGCGCGCTGTCTCTGCATCATAATTTATCGTCTCGGTTTGTTTAGCTCGATTGGATCTAAACACAAGGATTTTGTTGTTTGATCTATCACAGGTTCGTCCGTCGAGATGTTGGAGGAGCTGCTCATCTTCACGCGCGGCGGCCTCATCCTTTGGTCGTCATGCCGGGCGCTCGGCGGCGCTGCCCTGAAGGGCTCGCCCATCGACGCCCTCATCCGCTCCTGCCTCCTCGAGGAGCGCTCCGCCGACGCCAGCTTCTCCCAGGACACCTATGCGCTTAAGTGGACGTTTAACAATGACCTCGGCCTTGTGTTCGTCGCCGTTTACCAGCGCATGCTCCACCTCCTTTATGTCGACGACCTCCTCGCCGCCGTCCGCAAGGAGTTCTCACAGATTTATGACCCCAAGCGCACCTCCTATGATGACGTCTTCAATGAGGTTTTTCGCCAGCTCCACCTCGAGGCTGAGGCACGCAGTGAGGAGATGAAGAAGAATAAGCAGCTCACTGGATCCCGCCCCACCAAGGTTACCACCAGGACTACTCCAAATGCTCGTGGTGCCACTCAGGGCTCTGGTGGTGCTAGGAAGAAAGGTGACTCGGGGAAGGATGACTCTGATGGTGACTCCGGGAAGGAGCACACTTTGCCAAATGGTAATTCCAAGATGCAAGAGAATGGCCTCAAGGACAATTCTCATGCCCGTGGTGTTGTTGTTAAAGGAAAGGAGAATGGAGACCCCAACGATGGGGCCTTTGATGTAAATAAGTTACAACAGATGAGAAGAAACAACAAGACTAACAAGAAGAATGAGGTTGCTGGTAATGTGGCCAAGAACACCTCTAAAGCTGACCCAAAGAAGAATTTCAAGAAAAATAGGGTTTGGGATGATGCAGCTGATGACAAGAAGAAGCTGGATTTCACAGACCCAGCTGATGAGAGAGGGGACGAGGTGATAGACCAGGTGGTTGTCAAGCAGGGGGAAAGTATGATGGATAAGGATGATGTCGTGAGCAGTGATAGTGATGAAGAAGAGGAAGATGGAGAGGAAAATGCTGGAGCTTCCCAAAAGAAGAAAGGATGGTTCTCCTCGATGTTCAAGAGGTAATACGCATATTTCGCATCTTTTGACATGGCATAATGTATATTCAGCTTTGTTTGCTTAACAATTTCAAATGCCCACCTTGCTATACACTTGGCTGGTTTAAGCTTTCAGCATGTTTGTTGTTCTTAGCCAGCTCACTGTTTCGACCTCAGAGAGCAATCAGGATATGTTTTTCTGCTTTCCAGAATGCTCCCTAATTTGGTGTGCTACTTGAGTCGTATTCTGAAATAAGTTATGTGATGAGTAGAATGGCAGATTTGTGCTATGTATTGGTGTTAGATGACTTTTGCAGCCTGTAGTCTGTTCTGTCTCTCATTGTTTACCCTCTCCTGGATCAACACACACACACACACACGATGAAATTGCTGTTTTCCCACTTTCCTTGATCCTGCATTCAAGTATTAGTGGTTGCCAGATTTTCAGCTCCCTCTTATAATTTGTTAACCTGTAAACTTAAGTGGCAATGTTTCTATTTTCCCTGTGCTCAGCATTGCAGGTAACAATGCGCTTGAGAAGTCTGACATCCAACCTGCACTCAAAGCGCTTAAAGATAGGCTGATGACTAAGAATGTGGTATGAATTTTGTCTAGAACACTTGCATGATATTTGATAAGTTTACTGGACTGGTTCTTTGCCTTCTTTGTTCTTATTTATCCAAGGTAAATAAAACTTTTCATCTTAATGCAGGCTGAAGAAATTGCAGAAAAGCTTTGTGAATCAGTGGCAGCTAGCCTTGAGGGCAAAAAGCTGGGATCCTTCACAAGGATATCCTCTACTGTTCAGGTTTGTAGCACACCCTAGTCCAAAATTCTGCAATTTGTTTTCTTAGGACACATATTCTCTTTAGCTTCCTAAATCCTAATACTACTTTTTTTGGTAACTACTGCAGACAGCTATGGAGGAGGCTCTTCTTCGCATCTTAACCCCAAGGCGTTCTATTGACATATTAAGGGATGTACATGCTGCCAAGGAGCGTGGGAAGCCATATGTTATTGTTTTTGTTGGAGTGAATGGAGTTGGCAAATCTACCAATCTTGCAAAGGTAGAGTTATCTTTTATACACCATTGATGCAAACAACAACGCCATACTTGCATGGAATTTTGCTCATCCATGTATTATAATATTACAGGTTGCTTATTGGCTTCTTCAGCATAACCTCAGTGTAAGCCTGGCAGCATGTGACACCTTTAGATCTGGTGCTGTTGAGCAGCTGCGCACTCATGCTCGTAGGCTTCAGGTAGCTGTCTAATCACTTGAATATCCATTCCATTACTATGACCATTGTAGTTTTGGGGGGGAATTAGAAAAGAGTTCCTACTATTTTTACTCAAGCTTAACGTAGCTGTTGAATATTAGTCTCCATCAGTTGGTTTTAGTTTAGTTTAGTTTCACTTTTTCTTTAGTCTGGGATGGCATATGAATAATTTTTCCTTCGCAAAAATGCGTCGAACTTTATTGATATAATGGTCTTGTGGTGCCTCCTGGTGTTACGCGATAAAAAAGGAAAATAGTCCCAGTGTAACTACTTGGCATTCACTTATGAATGCTCACTGCTAAAGTTTGTTAAAAAAAGGAAAATTTTATTGAGTTCTATACATGTGCCATACCTTCCTGGATATTTACATTCTAGAATTTGTGCAGATACCTATATTTGAGAAGGGATATGAAAAAGATCCGGCGGTTGTGGCAAAGGAGGCTATTCAGGAAGCTACTCGTAATAAGTCAGATGTTGTTCTTGTTGACACTGCTGGACGTATGCAGGTTGGTTGAGTGGCTTAACCAGAGTCTTCTCTTATGTCGTTCTATTTATGTCCTTCGTATGCAACTTTTCTGGTCAATACATATCTCACATATCTTCTCTGCCAGGATAATGAGCCACTCATGAGAGCACTCTCCAAGCTCATCAATCTCAACAGCCCAGATCTAGTTTTATTTGTTGGGGAAGCATTGGTTGGTAATGATGCTGTTGATCAACTCACTAAATTTAACCAGGTATGGATAGTCTTTCAAGGACTGGTGAATGCTACTCCCTCCGTTTCATATTATAAGACATTTTGACCTTTTCTTAGTTAAAATTTTAAAGTTTGACCAAGTTTATTAAAAAAATATAGCACTATTTTCAATACCAAACAAACATACTATCAAATATATTTAATGTTACGTTTAATAAAAAAATTGGTGTTATAAGAGAAACTACATTTCCCTGCAAACTTGGTCAATATGTGCTTTCACTATGGAGTGCACTGAACAGTTTTGTTTGTCGAACAGAAATTAGCAGACCTTTCCGCTGTCCCTACTACCAGATTGATAGATGGCATCCTGCTCACCAAGTTTGACACCATCGACGACAAGGTCTGAACTGTCACAGAATTTGAATTTACTGCAACTGCCTTCTTTTACAGTATTTCTATTTTCAAGACAACTCAATATATATATATATATATGTAGGTCGGAGCTGCACTTTCCATGGTTTACATATCTGGAGCTCCAGTCATGTTCGTTGGCTGTGGTCAGTCTTACACTGACCTCAAGAAGCTCAATGTCAAATCCATCGTTAAAACCCTCCTGAAGTGAATGTGGTGCGCCGTTTTGCGGCACCTCGAATTTGTACTGCCTTAAGTATTGCTATCGTCGAAACCCCCATGACCTCGTCGTCATCGTGTTCTGTCCTGGTTTATACTGTTGTTGTAGCACAAACTATCGTGCGTTTTTTCAGTTATGTGGCTGCTTTGTATCACAGGTTTTACCCTGGAATATATACTAGTAGTTAACATGGCCTGATATTCTCTCCATTAACTAGTTCTTGCATTGACGGTTACCGCTATCAATGGCGGCCGGCGGAAGTCCTGTACAAGTACAGGTCGATGTGTAGAATGTTCATGAGTTCGTAGGCAAAGTACACTGCCGTCCGAGAACAGCAACAGCAATGATGCAATGTGCGGGTAACAACAAATTGTCAATTGACCAGTGTTCGCTAAATGTTAATCCATCTATTTTCATAATAATAACGAACTGAAAGAGCTGATGAAAGAATGTTGTTGTGTTCGCTGGTGTTGGCTCTTGTTTGTGAGGCATATTTTCGTTTTCGGTGCATATGGACTGGAGTATATCATACACGATGGTAATGGGCTACCGTATGGCCCATTTTGTAGTGACCGTACTCCGGACGTCTTACAATCCGAACAACACAGGCTTGCAGTTGCAATATTCATGAATGGTGTCAAAGAAAAAGAGCATAAAAATGGTGAGGGGACAGCAGTGCCAACATCTATTAAATGTGGTATTCAGTGCTTACGTGTCGCAACTTGCAACCTTAGTGCAAAATTCAGGTTACAAGGCTAATAGAAATAGAATCCCAACTCACACATACGATCACCCTACGCAAGCCTCTGCACTCTTCTCCAATGTTCTCTTGGCAAACGAGCGTCTTCAGAAACTGGCTGCCTGCAGGCGAAGGTAACGTGAATATGTTCATACGTGATCATTTAAGGACACACCAGCTATTCCTTCCAAAATGTTCTCGTCTTCTT
The DNA here is from genome assembly GCA_000573905.2 of Oryza punctata. Classification (NCBI taxonomy): domain Eukaryota; kingdom Viridiplantae; phylum Streptophyta; class Magnoliopsida; order Poales; family Poaceae; genus Oryza; species Oryza punctata. The sequence continues at coordinate 25,989,174 of CM002495.2, read as the reverse complement.
GATCTGATCGTTTGGCTCTTGTACTGAGCAGAAGTTGCTGTTCTTCTGCCGCATACTGAAGTTATCCCTTTGTGTGTGCAACAAACCTCACCAACACACTGTTGGTACTTGGTAGCTTCATTTTGAGCTGGCCCATACTTCCATCCTTGTACTGGCTTTCTTTGCCTGCATGCAAGCACACCAGAAATTGAGCTTAGATATGTTCAAACAAATGTGCTGGTCCATTTTGTGACAAGATAAATTTGAAGGAAATAAAGGAGTTCACCTCTTCATCCCAATCACATCTGATAGTGAGGTAAGCTAATATCAGTGTCTGAACAGCTGTGCCACCAATCAACCCGGACCAAATTCCCTGCAATTTGGGTATGAACAGTCAAGAACCAATCCAAAAAATGGCATGCATTCGAACAAAATTACTGCTTCTCCACAAAAGATACTAATAAAAATCATTCTTTTTCTGTAGAAGTTGTACTGCAGTGTGTTGAGAGCATTACCCCAACTCCGAAATGCAATGGCCAGCCCAATATGGCACCGATGGGAACTCCGACCAAGTAGTAGCTGCCGATGTTGACGTAGGCGACGAGCGCTTGCCACCCTGAGCCAATGGCCACCCCTGCAATGCCAATGCATCAGGGAGTTAGATTACAATCAATCACCCCTGGCTCGTCAACTTCCATGAATGCAATTCAAAAGTTGTGGCACGAGGCCGGCTTTGGGCTTGCCTGAGAGGACGGGCTGCACGCTGTTGAGGAGGACGGTGAAGGCGAGCAGCACGGACAGGTCGCGGACGGCGTCGAGCACCACCTTGCTCGACGAGAAGAGGAGCACGATCTTGTCGTTGTAGGCAATGATGAGGCACCAGAAGACGAGGCCGATCGCCACGGAGGTGGTGACGGACACCACGATGGCGAACCGCGCGCCCTTGCCGCTGCCGGCGCCGAGCTCGTTTGCCACCCGCACGCTGCCATTCCAGGTTCATGTCATTGACTCATAGTGAGCTGATCAAGTTCAGGCCATGGACTGATGATGAAACCAGTGTAGGAATGCACGTACCCAGTTGCAGCCAAGAAGCCAAAAGGAATCATCATCTCCCATCCGTTGATCGTCAAGCTACGAAGTCAAGAACCAGTACAATGCAATGCAATTAGTGAGGAAGACTAGTTTGGATTTAAAGACGGATAAGATTGTTCAATTATCCGGTACTTACCATATGGAGAGTGCATCCACAGCGATTTCAGCGTTTTTCAGGTACCCTGTAAGCAACACCAACACCCTGTAGTACCAGTTCTCCAAGCTGTACATGAGCAAATTAAAATGTTACCGAGATGAGTTCATATATATTTTGTTGTGCTCAAGTTCTGTGAGAATGTGTGCTCACCAGAGCATCACTCCGGAGGCCGAGGAGAGCTTGATGAACTCCCAGAAGTCGGCGAACGCTTCCATGGAGAATCCCTTCCACGAGAGCGGGCACCAGCCGCCGACGACGTAGACCACCTGTCCCAGAACGACGATCCACCACGCCACGTTGGCGGCGGCGACGGCGCCGAGGAGCCCGAGCTGGAAGCGGTGCACGAGCAGGTAGGTGATCACGACGTGGAGCGCGAGCGCGACGCCGGCGGTGACCGCGGTGACCCAGTTCTTGAGCTGGGACTGCAGGAACCGCGTGAGCGGGAGCAGCATCGCCATGGCGAAGTGCTGCGGCAGCAGCCAGACGCTCATCTTGCCGGCGAGGCTGGCAAGGTCGGCCGGCTGCCCGATCAGCAGCAGCAGGTCCTCCATGAGCACGTACGTCGGCGTCAGCACGACGGCGAACATGAGGAGCACCAGCCACGACCGCTGCAGGTACACGCCCAGCATGTGGTACTTCTTGGCGCCGAACGCCTGCCCGCACAGTGTCTCCAGCGCGCTCGCCATGCCCAGCTAACCAAAAAAAAATCCACCACGCCATTGCTCGATTATTACCATGACCATAATTTACCATACTCCTAACAGCTAAAATGGTTTCATCCCGAGAAAGACTGATACTACTATAGTTTGCTAAGCCGAGTGACCTGGTTTCGGAGAGTTTGTATTTTTCTCAGATTCGTTACTTATTCAACTTGTACGAGAGATAATACCTCACTCTATAAATATGAAAGGTCACGGCCGATTCAGGTATCCAAATTATTGTTTATCAAGTCACGGTCGATTCAGTCTATCAAGTTTACCTTTTTTTTTCCTTATCCCTTGTCTTCTATCATTCTAAATCCTAATTGTTTTTTACTTCGTCTCTACGGTAATTAACGCTCTAGGTGGTCTACTGATCTTAGACTGCATTCGCTACCCGTCTTCCCAACCCTGCACATATCACGGAAAACGGAGTGATCCATTAGCACGTGATTAATTAAGTTTTAGCTATTTTTTTTAAAAATGGATTAATTTGATTTTTTTAAGCAACTTTTGTATATAAGTTTTTTTAAAAAAACACACCGTTTAACAGTTTGAAAAGTGTGCGCGCGGAAAACTAGAGAGGTGAGTTGGAAAAATAGGGGAAAGAAAAAGCCTTAGAGCAATCTAAGGCAGTGTTCGTTCCCCCTCTTCCCAACTCATCTCCCTCGTTTTCCGCACGCACGCTTTTCAAACTACTAAACGGTGTCTATTTTACAAAAAGTTTCTATACAAAAATTGCTTAAAAAAATCAAATTAATCCTTTTTGAAAAAAAATTTAGCTAAAACTTAATTAATCACGCGCTAATGGATCGCTTCGTTTTCCGTAAACACTGTACGGGTTCGGAAGTGCTCCCTGCGAACGCTGCCTAAGACGCAGCTGTTATGATGGGGTCCCTCTCGGTCAGGTGTTCGTAGGTTTTTATTGCGAGCCTGTAAAATCTAGGTGGTCTAGTTTTTAGAATCAGGTGGTTGGTTCGATCGGTTTTCACGAGGAGCGTAGTGATCGTTGATCCGATTACGATCCACACGTATGTTTTTAGTACTTTGGTGTTTGGCCAATCTCCTCGCCAACACATACCACTTACTAACATTTTACTGCTATCTCAAACTACAGTGTCCACCTTATGTATCACCATGGCGTGAGCCATGACGCATTCAGAGGGGCTCAACTAATTGCAGATAGTGTCGTGCCGTACATACGTAGGTGGCCATAGATTGGTCGCGGCCGCTGTGCGTGGCGGCGTCAGTGACGGGACACAGACAGGGACAAACATAAACAACAATACTAACACACAGCAACTGCAGCAGAAGGCGACAGCGATCAGACGAGCATTGATTCGCCCAATCCATGTGCTCAGCTACGACACGATACTTCCGGCTTAATTAATTACTAATCTTTTTCGCCGGGCAATAGTTAATTGCAAAACTTACAAAAGGAAAGATGGTTAGGGTGATTGGATCACTTATCCTCGATCAATTAGCAAACTCTTTCCATCTAGTCTTTGGGTTACGGAAGAGCATGTAGTCTAGGGGTTGCACTGATACGAGTAACATCCAAATTGTAGATTGGATTATTTAAGAGGCTAAGTTCTTAATTTAAAAGACTGTATATTTCCGGTTGAATATAAAGATCGAATAAAAATTACCCTTCTTTAAAAGAAAAAAAATCTAATCTTGGATTATTCCTGAACCTCAGTGCATAAAACACTCTCGAGGCATCTCTTAGTCGGCTCTAAGATCCAGTCATGCGTGCATATATGATACATGAGTGAGACCGACCGGCCTCCTACTATTTTACATAAGTTTTTTTTTAAAAAAAATCATGCATGAAGTCTACTCTGGACCTGTTTGGTTGAAGGGGCTGCCTCCACTTTAGTCCCGTTTAGTCTCTAAAATCCCAAAAAGGGGTGACTAGAAGGGCTAAAAGTGCATTAGTTCATTAGTCCCTATGTGAGGAGTTTATAGGGTCTAAAATTTTTCCTTTCCACCTACTATCCCTGCATGATCTGATTTATATCCTTGCGGATTGCATGGTTATGAGTAACATAGTCTTTATACAGTTTTAATGGACTAAAGGATTCAAACAGGTCTCTATCTGAAAGTTGCTGTGGATGATGCAGAGCCTCTGGAATGGACCAAATTAATGCTTCCGGCAAAAAAATGGACCGAATTAAAAGGGCTGAAAGCTTTCGATGATAAGCTGTGCACCCGTGCCAGATGTTACCCAAATAAATACAGTATGTGCCTGGAGGTCTAACTATATAGTAGGTTGATAATAATTTCAATTCAATCCAACAACCGCGTGCATAGTTCACGCGCATACATATTGAAGACGACGAAAGCTAGCTAGTCCTTGAAACACTAGTAGACACTGCTGTTTTGGCAGTAATGCTGGCATTAATTCTACTTAATTTACGGTGTAACAGTGTGAAGTGAGCTAATTTGCCACAAATAACTGATGAGCCATTTCTTGCAAGGTGTTAATTGCTTAGCTGTCGGACACTTCATCAGGATTTCCATATGAAATTTTGACATTTATGTAGCGGGCATGCATGACTAGCTGGATTGAGCATGAAGTTGTTGCGGTTTCTATTTGTGTCAATCTCAAATGATAGAACAGAGAGTATAGCTGACTAGCTATCCGAATAGCTGGTATTTTAATTCTTGCTGGGATGAATCGGTGATATTTGCAATGAACAACCTTTATCTTGACCCAAATCAAGTGCATACGAGACAAAGTTTAATTCTCGCCGTGCACAAAATTAAAAGAGATTTATTTCGGTCTAATAAAAAGTATCCCAAAGTACCAATACCTCACAATACCAAATTATTTTCGATCATTGGATCTAATAATATCCATCATGTCCAACTTCATCCAACGATCGAAAATGATTCAGTATTGTCCAACTTCATCCAACGATCGAAAATGATTTAGTTTTGTCCAACTACAATCAACGATCGGAAATAATTTAGTATCGTGAGATACCGGTCTCTCGAGTTATTTTTAACTGGACGGGAACAAATCTCAAATTACAATGAGCATGAGAGATTGGGAGTGTAGCTAGCAGCACATACCAGGAAACCGAAGTTGAAGCCGGCGACGACGGTGGAAGCGATGGAGAAGGCGGCGAGCTCGAGGTCGCCCATGTGGCCGATAAACGCCTGCGAGACGACGTTGATCCCGTACAGCGCGATACGCTGGAAGATGGCCGGCCCAACGATGCGCCACAGCTTCTTCGACTCCGCCCACCACTCCCCCGCCACCCTCGCGCCGGGCCACCGCTGCTTCGCCTCCGCCGCTCCGCCGTCGTCGTCAACGCCGCCGCGCGGCCGCAGCAGCGGCGCCGCCACCGCCGTCGACGCCTCGTCCTCCATGACACACCACTCGCTCGCGCGCCGGCCGCTACTACTCGCTTCGTACTTGATTAACTCCTCTCCTGCGAGTGCCGCGCGGTGGTGCGTGCGCGCGCGGGGGGCTTTTATGCGTACGCGAGTGGAGCCAAATTAATCGAGACGTCGATCGTCGCAAGGCTGTGTCACCTGCGAGGCAGGTGCGGCGCACGCCGCGCGCGCGTGTGAGCCAGCCAATCGCTCGCTCGGCCGGCCCGATCTATCGGCTGGGCCGGCCTGTACTTAGGTGAGAGATAAAAAAAATAACAACCAACAGAAAGCCAGCAAAAAGAGGACGATCGACTTCAGCGGGATCGGGGCAAATCTGGCATGGAAGGGAAGATGCAATTTGCAATTGTTTTTTGCAGCGTAGTTATACGTAGGAGTCCTGTGACCCCCGGTAGTTATACATGGGAGCGCCAATATTCACGTCGAAGTTTAGCTGATCGATCTGCTCTACTTGCTCGTACCTCCCCGGTTCCACGCGAAAATCCTAAGTGGCGAAGGATCACCCCGCGCGATCACCCCCTCCCCCACATGGCTTCTTTTTTTAGCACCGTAATACTTTTCTATTTTAGTAAGTTTATACATCTAAAGTTTTTACACCTCAAGTTTATTCACCTAAAGTTTGTCGACCCAAAGTTTATAAGTCAAAAGTTTATATGCCCAATTTAAATTTGAATTCAAATTCAAATATTTGTTACACACATAAAGTTTATATGTGTGAAGTTTACGGTATAAAGTTTATACATAAGTATAAAGTACTCTATGCACACATTTTTTTCTCTTTCTTAATTTTTTTTCTAACTTGTGTTTATATATTTTTTGAAATTTATGGTGCAGTAGGAATTTATAAACATAAATATTTGAAAAGAAGGGAGGAGGAAGGGGAGAGTAGCGTGTAAGGGGGAGGAATGGGGGGTGATCGCTGTGAGCGATCGCCCGCTCATTAGCCATCCCCAGTTTCACGTTATAAGTTATTTTGGGTTTGTAATAAATAAACTTCTTAAATAAGTTTATATAAAAACATAGTAACATTTGTAATACAAGATTAGTTTTTTTATAGGAAATATTTATACATCTTCTTATAAATTTGATCAAATACTTAAGATAAACCTAAACCAACTTATAATATGAACAAAAGGATTGTAGCCAATAGGTGTGTCAATGGATGGATGGTTCAAGTTACGATAAGATTCGTGCTAGCAACCTGACTCTGCCCCACCGATCCTTCCGTGCAAACCTCCCTCAGCCTCAGCAGCACATCCTCCTATGCATGCAGCCCTACTTAGCCTCCTTCACCCCACCACCTTCACTGCTCTCACCCGTTAATTTCTGCCTAAAGCATGGTGCCTTCGTCACATCGTCTTATCCATATCATTTGGTTGTGTTTGTTAAGATCTGTGTCGTTCACTTCCTACAACTAAGGCTGCGTTCATTCCATCCGAGCTTTGAGAAACTTTTAGCGTATACACAAAACAAGAAAGGTAATTAGCACATAATTAATTAATTATTAACTATTATAAATTTAAAATTTTGATTTATTTGATTTTTAAAACTATATATATATATACACGGTCCCACTACGTAGAGCGCTGCGCGCTAGGAAGTAGGTAGCGCGACTCAGAATCCCCTTGTACAGTCAGCGTCCCACGCATCTTCATCGATTGCAAGGAAGTTAAACTTTTACTCGATATGTGATGGTGGTGGGAGATCAGTAACATCTTCGTTTTCATGTAATATCTTTTATTTAATAATTTACAGTGAGTCGCTGATCTTTAAACTCTGATACTTGTCAGTATTTGAAGCTTAGAATTAGGGAGGTAGTAATCATGACTGTCGGCATGTATCATGGAGATTTAATGCAGTTAATATGTAACTTTATTTATTTTCATGAGTTATAAAATTTTCTGTCTAAAGTTGATTTCAGTTAAAAGATCACTTGGTCAGAAGATGCGTCATCATACCCCTTGGTTGTATTTTTTTTGGGAGGAATTGTTTTTTTTCGGACGCGTGGAATGAGTTAAATTATAAATTATGTTGTTTGGTGAATAAGTTTTTGACGATGGAAAAAAATGTATTTTAAAACGTGATACAGAGAACAACTCACGTGAAATTGGTTAAGCTTATACTCAGGACATGAGTATTGAAAATGAGAGCACGAATGAGTCCTTCAAAAATTGACTTGTAGAATATATGATGATGGTTTAAGTGGTTGTCTTTGTGTAGTAGTTTTTTTTTCTGATAAAGTATATATGCATTTCATTAGGGTAGTGTGTTGTCAAATCTTCCGGACGAATGATTTGTGAAAATCTTTGTTCGATCGGAGGAACAATTAGTCAAAAAATAACTTATCGTCTCGTCTAATGGATCTTTGTATGCTGACCGAGTAATTTTTCACCATTTATTTCGGGCACGTTTAGCGGAAGACTAGCACCAGTGTAATTCGTAATTTATTGTTGACGTGTAACGTACTTATTCCTAGTCTAGATCCGTGGAAAGTGCTGGATCGCCTAATCTCACGTTCCACTGTAGTGTGCGAAATAGTTTACTCGTTCCAGTGTGAGACATTGTTCATAACAGTGAGTTTCAAGTGGGGTTGTATCCATGGCGTCGTTGGAATACACCGACGATCATTGTTCTGCACCGCCCGTGACACCTATCTCTGTGATACACGGTGATGTTAGCCTTGGAGATAGGCCGCCATGTTTGGATGAGTCTGAATTGGCAACCCCAACCCTGAGCAGAATGATTCTTTCCGCCCCCAGTTTGAATTCGGGCAGAATGATTCTTTCCGCCCACCTTGATCGATAAAATCAATGTTCAACAGAATCTGGCAGGAGAAATCTCGCAAGCAACAGGATTATAAATTGTGTAGCAGCTTAACGTAATAAATTTAGAAGCCAGGAATATATTTACCCCGGTCGTTGTCGGAAGGAAAATTCTTTTTCCAAAAGAAGCTGGTCGGGTCCTCATATCATCCTTGAATATCATTGCGCTGAATGCATCTATGAACAATCCCTCGGTCATGTTTCCATCGGTGAATGATGCGACCACATCGGGAACATATGCAACCGAGCTATCCATCTCAAGGAGCTTCAAGCTGTTGCCATTTGGTGAATAAGAATCATGATTGTATATTATATGTATTCAAAAATTAACTTTCAGTTGAAACATCGACTAACCCTTTGAGTCGTTCTGCATTTGCCAGTATGAAATCCCTGAACTGAATAGTATTAGCCGCGTCGGGTATGCAGTGGGGGGGCCGACGATGACCGAAGGTAAGTATCTTGCGGGCTTGCAGATAAACCTCTTTGGCTGCGACCATGGCGTCGAGTTTGCACCTTCATCGTCCTCACAGGGATCGGAAAGTAGCTGAAATGAAACCATGGTTTATGATGTATAAATAATATGAGAATGAGAATGGAGTTATACACGAGGTTTAGCAGACAAAAAAAGAGAAAATTTTACTTTGGAGAACGAGTTTGCACCTCGTTGAGCGTGGGAGCTCCCTCCCTCATGCATATCTCTTCGATCTTTTCATACACTTGGGTGTCGGTCATGCCTGTTTCCGTTGGGAGCACCAGTGAGAGTGTCGGCGTGATATTGAGGCATGGATCTTGAGAAACTGCACACGCCAAAGAAAGAAAAACTACAACGTTGGATGGGTCGAACTTTGATTGTAAATAGCAATAGCAATTAACAAAGCGGGATAAAAAATCATAAAGGCATAGGTTGAGCTGACCTAGATGACAATCATGCGTCTGGTTGGTATCACTTGTCGCCAAAGTAAGAATTGTTTCTGTTCCGTGTGCTGCCCCAACTTCGTCGTTTAGGTTGTCAGATATGGTCTCAGCTATTGTGTCCGGTGAGGATATATGGATCATTTCATTGCCAGCGTTAGCAATTGGTGGTTCAATGTTGGTGTGATCAGCGACTGCATCTGCACTAGTGTCTTCTTGGGATGCTACCCCATCCCTAGCCATATGGGCTAGATCGAGTGCAAAATGCTGATCTGATGGAGCGTTAATCTCAGTGTGAGGGTTAATGGACACATCGCCCGTAGTGGGGGTATGTTCTGGTTGCGGCGGATCTTCTATGACATGTGGGCCTTCTGAAATGTTTTCTTCCTGATCCATGGTTTCAATTGCAGGATCAGTTGAATTTTGAATGCCTTCTTCATGACAATCCACAAACTCTGAGATAAATTCATCTGACTGCTGATGCTGTGGCTGCGCACTTGAAGTGGGTTCGTCCGACAATAGGTGCTCACCATCGAGCTTCTGGGGGTCTTCTTGGAAATGGGGCACCCGAGGATCAGCAGGGCTACTCTGTGCACCTTGCAACCCGTGCAACGCTTGAACAAATTGTTCGTACAGCAATGTCTGATTGTTTTTAACTTTCCTGATATGACGCTTAATCTCCTGTGCACGTTCTTTTGCCTGCCTGTTGTACACAGCGATAGACTCTAAGAAGACGTCTCTCCGATCCTCGGGAACCAAGTCCAGGTGTGGTCCGATAATATCTGACATAACGGGAAACGATATGTTTGTTGCACTGTCTAGCTCATCCACGAACGGGGGTCTTGTGGTATTGCCTTGTGACACCTTCCCCTTGACACACACCCTGTGTGCATAACATGTTGTAAAAATCGGACGCACTTGCCAAAATAAGATGTGAAAAAAATAAAATATTAATAATGTTAACAACAACATTAGATATTGGGATAGTGATGTGTTGATGTTACACACTAATAAAGCATTGAAAACAACCGTGAGGATGAAACAAATAAATTAGTAAGCATATGGAGCAGAAACAAAACATGTGCTGCTAGCCAAAAAAAAAGAGAAAACAAATGTGTACTCGGAATGGCTCTCACCGGCAAGTTGCCAAAATCTGGTGTGCCATCACCACCTGCATTGTGATCCACTTGTACAATCTGATCAATTATATCCTTTGTATACAGCTGTATACGAGGCGTGTATGTCAGGTCAATTCCAATCTCTTTGGGTGGGAGCAAATTGTCCACGTACACCAGCTATCAAAAATCAATAGAGTAGGTTAGACAATTGGTCATGGTGCAAACTCTCGTCATAACAACATATCGGTGGGTGCGATAAGACGAAAAACTAGCATATATTTAGTATGTACGTTGGGGGAATGAACTTACCACCAAGAAAACGACGCAAGCTGTTATTGACGTTCCAGGTTTCTCCCGCCAGCATCTGAGGCTATCACCGAGTGCTAGAAACACTGCCTTCGACCAGTCAATGGCAGCGACCCGGTCGAGATCGGAAGAAACCCAAACATCACTTTTAGGAATATAGAAGTCGGTTGTTGGGAGCAGAAGCTTTGACATCAAAATCATGACAAAGAAGCGCACTGCATTCGGGTCGTCCTTCCGACGCTTAATAACACCAATTAGCATCTTAGCTGAGATCCGAGCATCACGTGGAATGCCAAGCTCATCAGTGATCTTGTCGCATGTGCTTCGTACAACTTTGTTGGATGGGATCACAATATCCTTGCCACCTAACGGGTTCCCCAAAACAAGCTGCACAGTGCAGGGGGTGATCTGAATCTTTCTGTCATCATCAATTGAAATGCACATCGTCTCCGGGTCGATCCTATCCATCAGCTAGCGTATGAGATCTGGCTTCTTAATACTATCAAGCGTCATGCAAGCTATTGCATCAAGGCCAATTTCCTCTAATTTCTCGTGATGCTTCTGTGACAACGCACCGCATGCCTCAATAGCTAACCCAGGGCTGCAACGGGTCAGGTTTGGCCCCTTTGTGGCGATTGGCTGCAAGAAGATTAATTTAGGTGAGAAAATCAATGAATTTGTGGCATTGATATGTTGGTTGAAATTTCTCAAAACGTTGGATAGAACACTGACATGATTAACAACTGGCCTTAATAATCAATGTTTTCAAGAATGAGATCAGTTATTAAGTAAAAATTGAGAAACTAACCATGCATCCACATTTTTGCAATGATTGACCATTTTGCATATATGAAATACCAAAATACGGTGAACATCCATTGATTAATGTGTGGGAAATAAATCACTATTAGGATAATTTTTTTACTTTGCCTGCCCGTACTGAACTATGTAACAAGATGCATACTACGATATGTGTGCGCCCCCACATGCTATTCTCCCCCCACTGCTTGCGTTCGTTGTTGCATTGATAATGGGACCCAAATATAAAAAGTGCTGAAGGAACAGACAAAAATATGCTAACTTTAGATAAAGTATAGTGGCTATCTGGATGATAGAGATGGTGGCATTTAGTGTTTTGTACTTACTTCGTCACCCGTTGCGCCATCCTCATCCTCCTTTGCTTGCCGCCTTCTTTTTGGCTTCCTCCGTTTAGCTTGTTCAGCCCCCTTTGAAGAAGAAGGCGCGTCGGGAGCAGTCAGAGCTGGGACCTCTTCTAACTGTGTGTGCGGCAAGACCACCTCGCATTCTGTTTGCGAGTCGGCAAACTTAATCCTCTTCACCTTTGCTGGCATTTTGCCCTTAATCTCCATCCGCGGACTGGGCACTGAAAAGATTGGGGAAGAACAGATCTATGTAATGGCTCGAAAGTAGGGGGCAGTGGATGGTAAAAAAACCGAAGGAAGGGGAGGAATGGAGAGTGGAGAGAGCTGTACCTAGTCGCCGGCGCAGGGAGAGAAACGCCGGAGAGAGAATGTGGGGGATCCAATGATCGCCGGATTTCCAGCCACCAACCTAGGAGATGAGCACTGTTGCTACTGTTTCGGATATTTTGAGGGCGACGATAAACATGGATGGTCACCGATGAGCTCTGAAATGGAAGAAGACTTCCTGAAGATTTGCCGTTAAATTCTTATTTGGTGTGGATCTATCGGTACACGAAACATGAAAAATAAGAATGAAGGTTGATACAAGAATACTGAACGTTAAAATTACTATAAAAGTTATTTTTCACTTAACTATTCAGTCTTTTATTTGGCTAGACCAGTGAATTAATTCACAGAAAATTGAATATTAATATAATTCAGTTAAAAATAATTTTTTTAACTTATCGGTGATCCGGATGATCCACCGTTAAGTAAGAGATATTTGGTTAATCATCAATCTAAACAATTAACATAAAAATCAAAAATCGAATGAAAAAAAACGTGAATAATATTTTGCAGTATGATTAAGTTATTTTTTATCTAACGATTGAATTAACTCACGGGAGAACAAATGCAAACAGAATTTTGGAAAATGTATATAATTCATGTAAAGTTTTTTTTTACTTGCCTGTTTTTAAACTTGATATTGCACTTACAATATTGTTTCGAATCAAAACACATTAACCATTCATATTTGTAACATAGTATAATCACTTTTGTGGAGGCAAAACAACTATCTAAAAAAGTTCAAAAAAAAATGTGACGAATCTAGATTTACAACTGTATAACACAAACTAATGAGCCAAAACAGGATTTATAACCTAAACACATATGGATTTCACGATACATTTTAACCTAAACACATATGGATAATAATACAGATATCTATTAGTGAATGTTTGACGTCCAGTATGAAAATCATGAATTGTTTCTATAAATTTCTTTAAAAAATTCTGGGAAGAATTATGTAAAATATATATAATGTATAGATCGAAAATAACCATACATACACATATGTGTTTATAACTTTTTAATAATATGATTTTCATTGAGAAAATAAATCGTAAGATCAGTAAGAAAATTACTGGCTAGTTAAATCTCACGAATATACATAATTGCGTTACAACACATCCATATTATTAGTTAAAAATTAACTCATGCAACGGTGATGAATCTGTCCTATATGAGATTTCATGTTAAACCATTTCTGAGTAAAATTTTTACTACCACGTAATATGTCAGATGTAGACGTGGGATAGTTGCGCCAGGTGGAGGGTGCAGTGTATCACGCGCCAACTAATACGTAGAGCGCTACGCGTCCTATAGAACCTCTCTCTCTTTCTCTCTCTCTATATATAGATATACTACAACACACTAAGGGTGTGTTATATTGTACATCAAGCTCCCATCCCCCACCTCACCCACCGGCCACCACCTCTCCATCAGTTAATATTTTCCATAACATAACCCACCACCGCAATTCACAGTCGTAATCATCTTCTACTCAGATTGGATAGTTATTTTTTTACTGACAATCTCTATGCCTATCTCTCCCGTTCAATTTCATCTCCAATAATTATTTTTTTACTAGAGAACCATCCCGCTTTTGAGATTGGCTATCGGTATATACACAATTCTAATAGTTATTTTTTTAATGGAAGTCACTTATATATCAGTTATTTTTTAGTTATTTTTTAACTCCAAAAGATTTCAAAGCAATTTTTTTAACTACTCGACCCATCCGCAATTAACACACAAAAACAAATCACGGAAGTAAGTTAATTTTTAACTCCGTAGATACGGAAGCAAAATTTCAACTACCGGACCTATCAAAGCCGAAGTTACACAGGCATAATAAACGTATGTTAATTTTTAACTCCATACATTCGGAAGCAAAATTTTAACTATCAAACCCATCAAACCTGAACTCACAGAGATAGAATGGATATAAGTTAATTTTTAACTCCATAAGTTAGGAAGCAAAATTTTAACTGTACAGTCCGTATACGCGGTACTCATGTATGCGAGTTAATTTTTAACTCCAATTTAGTTACCAAACTTCACGGAGGTTGTGATGCTCAGGGATTCGATGGTGAGGGTTGCGAGCTGTGAGGAGGTTGATTTTCTTATCGCATGCAACGGGCGCGCTTTAGCGCGTCCGTACATACATACATATATATATATATATATATATATATATATATATATATATATATATATATATATATATATATATATATATAAACAATGCACCATTTAACAGTTTGAAAAACGTGCTAACGAAAAACGAGGAAGTTGAATTTGGAGTTGAGAAAAAGAATTAGGCCTAAGGGTTGCAACATATTAGATTAAAAAGGTGGAATTCAGTTCATTTAGTCAAAGTATAGTATGTTGATTTCTAACCACAAAGTATAGTACTCCTCGCGCTTAACTAATTCCCTTTAATTTCACAATAATCAACTTGTATCCAACTTCATTTTTGCAAAGTTCACGTGTTCGCGTTGCATGGATATGTCACACTATGTTTAGCACTGCAACCCTGGATTGCACAGGATCTTGAACTTTTTTTGGTTCGTATCTACTTCGCTGACGCCATATTCTATTAAAGTAGTAGTTATCCTCCTCCTAGAAAAATGAGCTATGAGAGACAACGACGTCAAATTTAAAGATGATCCATGTTCGATGTGCTACGCATTATTGCTCGAGTGTGCATGTCATATTTTTTGTTTGCGCTCTCAAATATTTGAATTCAATTCATATTCTTCAAAAATTATTCCCCGATGGTAATGTATATATCGTTTGAAAACCAACACCAAAATCATATGTAAGCGATTCAATTCAGATGACTATAGAGGCATGATATAGTTTATAAAGATAAATTGAAACTTTCATCATAGAGTAGTAGTATAGCCACTTCTGCCCTAACTACACTGCTAAAAGATGTCTTTGATATCGTTTCGGGAAGCCCAACCAACACTAAACTTTGGACACTGATGAGGTGATTATCAATACCGGTTGCTGAACCGGCATAAATGAGATTGCATGATTTTTTTTAAAAAAACAAGAGCTTGCTCGGCTCGATTCGAGCCTATGCTTTGAGTTAAAAAGAATTTAACAAATTGTTCATCATAACGCATCTTCATAAAAAAACAAATGCGATAAATAACGGGTAGTAAGCAGCAGGCGGTGGTAGCCTGATCTCTGAGTGGAAAGGTTGAATTATAGATCCTTCCTCACCAGCAGATAGAGGGAAGGGTCACCAGCGGAGGAAGAGATTGGTGGCGAGATGAGAGAGTCGGTGACTAAAGGAGATGAAGCGATATGGAGATATCAATGTGGATTATTAGTTACTTTACAAAATTTTACTCTGTTTTTGTGTTGGTTTATTTAAAGAACCAACATTGCCGTGGGGAGGTATCAATACCGGTTTGTATAAGGAAACAACACTCGTAGCCATCTTACATACTAGTGCTAGTTTTTATTACAAACAACACTTCTCATCAGTATGGTTTTTTTTTCTCACATGGCGCACGTGTGTTCATGGGGCAGGAGGACTTCAATTAGTGTCAGTTTTGGCTAACGAGCTAGCACTGATGGGCAATATATGTAAAGTGTTATGTGGCAGTGATTACATAATACTACCTCCATCCCAGAATATAAATATTTTTTAGATAGGCACGTATATTAAGAAAGTAAGATATTATAGTGTGCTTGGAAAATTGATAGCCGTTGATTAGCTATAATCTAACGGTTTCAAACACAAGGTGTCATGGTTACGGATAAGACATACCTCTTATACTACGATTGATTGAGTAATGGTATACCTTTATCTAGACGGTTTATTTCTGTATATGATAGGTAAATTACCGAAAGATTGTGGAATTTACTCTCACGGGCAGGTGATTGACAAAGTTTCTACTCGGAGAGAATCAGATTTGTACCATATCGTGCAGGATCCGTAGTCTCCGAGCCTACTTAGGGATTAAGGTGATTCACGGTATTAAAGGTACACCCCTTGAGGGGTTTAGGGTATTGAATTTTACGACCAACACATCCACCATAGCCTACAAGCCGGAGGACACGAAGCCTACTCACCGGAAGATCTCGTCGAGTCATCTTGACAAGGATCTCGCCGGTAACATCGGAGTCATTGTTTCTCGTTGTACTCTGTGGTTTTCCATATCAATCTCATATAAACTGGATTAGGGCTATTACCTTACGAGGGGCCTGAACCAGTATAATCTTTGTCTCCTTATCTGTTGATGTCGTTTCGAGTAGATCCTAGTATCAACGTACGCCAATACCCTATACATCCGGTCTACGGGTATCACCCATCGACAGTGGCGCGCCAGGTAGGGGGACTTGGTGCTCAAGGTTCTGCTGACATGACTTCGAGCCGCTCCGACGATCACGTCTACACCAGCTTTGGCCCAGGAGATCCAATCCAGACATCGCTGATATGGACCCAAGTCGGATCCATCTTCTTTCCGGTCTACGCTGCAATGCCGATCTTGTCTAGCCCAACCTCTGTCAGGAACGAGAACGGAGCATCCACGACTTCAAGAAACGACATTCCCCCTGCTGCTTCTTCCGTCCTGATGGAGAGGAGAGCGCCGATTCCAGGAACATCTGAGAAGCAGCCAGAACCCATCTACCCGTTGGGAATCAGGCGCCGAAGAGGATAGCTCCTCAGAGGTCTACCACTTGGTGCGTCATCCATAAGACGGCCAGTCACTCCCTTGTGGATTGCAAGATGGTACAACACGTGAAAGCTGAACTCGAAGCCTGCAAGGAACGAGATATTCAATGCGCTTCACCAACAAATATCACCTGGTGTCCGATCCACAAGACAAGAGGACATGAGCTCTCAAGCTGCAAGGTTTTTCTTAGTGTTATCGAGACTCCGCGCTCTCAGAACCAACAACGACGAGTTCAGACTCAGAAAGTTGCAGAGGAAAGGAGCTCGGAGGAAACCCCTAATCGTTTCGTGGGATTCGTCGGTATCGACCCCCACGAGCCCTCGGTTCTATACGGCCTGGAGGATCAAAAATCGTCAACATCTCACACTCCCCGCGACGTGAACGTGATCGAGGGAGAGGGTGCCAGTCACACAGTTGCTCGGGCGACTACGGATGCTACTCTTACTCCTGCCCAACATCTGAACATCATCAATTCGATATTAAGAGAAAGCCCTTTTGACCCAGTTTTGCACCCTGACAGCGATCAATGGGTCAAATGACTACGGACAACAGTGGCAAACCTCAATAGCGCTTTTGCGGAGGTGGCGATCGGACCAAGGCTTCAAGACCCTCCTCACCTTCCAACTCAAGGAGAAACAGTGCAACTCGACGCCCATGTCGAGGTCGCCAGCAAACATCCAAGGTGTGATACAGGTCTCAACCCTCGCAACGCCTCACCGCATGGTCCTCGCCAACAAACCCCACTGCCTCAGGACAATCGCGATCTACGCGACCACCTGAACGGGCTCTGATGGGAGCAGCGAGATCAGGATAACGCAAATCAGCACCAGCGTCGCTCTCCACCACGATGGAACAACAACGCTAGCCAAGGAGACCATCCCAGCGAGGACCGACACCGACGGGATCACCAAAGCCACCACGATGATGATCATCGCAAGCGGTGAACTCAAGGCGACTACGGTCAACGTCGGTGACAAAGCGACAAGGATCGACAACATCGAGATTCACGTTCTCCAGACTCCGACGGGATCGACAACGAGGATGTCAATCCAGGGGTCGCACGCCCAACCCAAGTGATCCCTCATCGTCATCATCATCTTCCTCATCGTCCGCTAGGCCGTCTCGACGACAACACGGGCACCAACCACCTCTCGTACCAGGAGGTGGATGCAGGGCGTTCACGCTAACGTTACAAGAAGTGCGGTGGCCCGAGAAATTCTAACCAGGAGCGATAGAGAAATATGATGGAAGTACTGATCCTGAAGAATTCCTTCACGTCTATTCCATGGTTCTCTACGTTGGCGAGGCAGACGACAACGCACTCACAAATTACTTGCCATCTGTGTTGAAAGGATTTGCTCGATCATGGCTAGTTCATCTCCCGCCCACTCAATTTCTTCATGGGAAGACTTGTGGCAGCAATCCGTCGCCAATTTCGAAGGAACTTACCAGCGCCACAAGATCGAGGACGACCTCCATGCTTTAACTCAGAGCCCAGGTGAATCTTTGAGGGACTATATTTAGCGTTTTAACGAATGCCGAAATACGATTCCTCAAATCACCGATGTTTTTGTAATTCATGCATTCAAGTCGGGCGTCCGAGATCGCTACACTACCCAGGAGTTGGCAACAGGACGAATTACTTCCGCATGCAAGCTGTTTGAGATCGTAGACAGATGCGTCCATGCAGATGACGCCCTGAGGCGAAAAGACGGAAAGAGCACGACGGGCGAGGAGAAGAAAACGACCAACAAGGATGCACCAGAGTCTAGCAAGAAGAAAAACAGCAAGAGCGGGAAGCGCAAAGCGGCAACAGAGGTTCTCACCACAGAACAGGTAGACCCACCCAAGCGCCCAGACCCCCAAGGTGACGACTCGCGACGACAATGGTGCCCAATTCACAAATCCAACGCCTACTCCTATGAAGAATGCGACATCTTCAAGAAGGTGTTGGCAAGACAGATGGCAGCGAAAAAAGGAAAACGAGTACGCGTTGTCGAAGCTGACACCGATGTGCCCGCGCCCGACAACGAACTCGTCTTCCCAGATTTTGACTTCCACGTTACACATATCTTTGGCGGCTCTACAGCGTACTCCTCGAAGAGAGAGTACAAGAAGATAGAGCGTGAAGTCTGTTCTACGTCACAAGGAGTTGTTGCCAAGATCAAGTGGTCCCAGCAGAAGATTGAGTTCTCCGAGGTAGACCACCCGACGACTATGACCATCCTAGGGAGATACCCGATAGTAGTCGAGCCCATATTCGGAACATTAAATTCGCAAGGGTTCTCGTCGACAGCGACAGCTCAATTAACCTCCTCTTCGCAGGCACCTTGGACGCAATGGGAATTCCACGAAGCGAGCTAGTCCCTTCGGACCAGCCCTTTCATGGAATCACACCAGAGTCATCGTCCAAGCCATTGGGCAAGATTACGCCAGCTATCACCTTTGGACAGGCCGACAACTTCCGAATGGGGCAGCTCACCTTCGACGTGGCCGAATTTAACACGGCATACAACGCCATCTTATGGAGGACTGCACTCGTGAAGTTCAAGGCAGCATCCCACTATGCATACCAATTGCTCAAGATGCTAGGACCAAAAGGGACAATCACTATACAATCACTATACAGGGAAACGCGAAGTTGGCGGTGAACAACGACAAGCGGAGCCTTGACATGGTCGAGCATACTCCCACACCACCCACCACAACTGAGCCACCTGCGAAAGTGAGCAAGCTCAACAAGGCGCCAAGACTGGATTGCGTGACCAAAATCGTCCCGCTGATCAGCACTAACCCCGACAAGACTTTCAAGATCGGGGCAGCGCTCGGCAGCAAACAAGAACTCGAGCTCATCACCTTCCTCCACGACAATGCATACGTGTTCGCTTGGCAGCCGTCAGACTTGCCCGGAGTCCCCAGGGAGGTGATCGAGCACAAACTCATGGTGCGACCTGATGCCAAGCCAGTTAAACAAAAACTGCGGTGATTTGCACCTGACCGAAAGTAAGCCATTCGAGAAGAGTTGGACAAACTCCTCAAAGCTGGCTTTATCAGAGAAGTTCTCCATCCAGAGTGACTCGCCAACCCAGTCATGGTTCGCAAGGCCAACGGGAAGTGGAGAATGTGCGTGGACTTCACCGATCTGAACAAGACGTGCCCCAAAGATCACTACCCCTTCCTCGAATAGACCAATTGGTGGACTCAACAGCTGGTTGCGAGTTGCTGAGCTTTCTTGACGCTTACTCTGGCTACCATCAAATCAGCATGGTCAAAGAGGACGAGGAAAAGACAAAATTCATCATGCCCTTCGGGTTGATCAGCGCTGGCAACACGTTCCAATGCAATATCTTGGGAGCCGTTGGTGATCAAATCGGACAAAACGTCGAGGCTTACGTCGACGATATTATAGTCAAGACAAATACGGGCAACACACTGATCGATGACCTCAAGGAAACGTTCAACAATCTCTAACGACATAGGCTGAAGCTGAACCCGGAGAAGTGCACGTTTGGAGTACCATCGGGCAAACTGCTCTGTTTTCTCGTCTTCGGACGAGGCATCGAGGCAAATCCCGAGAAGATCAAGGCCATCGAGAACATGAAGTCGCTCACGAGGCTCAAGGAAGTCCAGAGACTAACAGGGTGCATGGCAGCACTATTTCGTAGCCAGGATGAGAGGTGAGGACGACCTTTCTTTACTTTACTCAAAAAGCAAGACACGTTCGTGTGGACTCAAGAGGTCGAGAACGTGTTCATTGCGCTCAAGCGCTACTTGTCAAATTCCCTTGTACTCGTTGCCCCCCAACCTTACGAAGAGCTTTTTCTCTATATTGCTGCCACACCCTATTCTGTGAGTACAGTTATCGTCATTGAGAGGGAAAAAGTACGACATCCGGTGTACTATGTCAGTGAGGCCCTCCACGACGCCAAGGCCAGATACCTGCAGATCCAAAAGCTGCTCTATGCTGTGATCATGACATCAAGAATGCTGCGTCACTACTTCCAAGCCCACAAAGTCACAGTTGTCTCTTCTTTTCCCTTAGGAGAAGTCGTGAGGAACAAAGACGTTGTCGGCCGCATTGCTAAATAGGTAGTCGAGCTCAGTCAATTTGATGTTCACTTTGTACCAAGAACAACCATCAAATCCCAAGTTCTCGCTGACTTCGTACCCGACTGGACTATTCCTGAGAATAGCACAACCAACCAGACGGATAACGGGACATGGACTATGGCATTCGACGGCGCACTCAACAGCCAAGGAGCAGGAGCAGGATTCATTTTGACATCTTCGACTGGAGATCAGTTCAAACATGCAATCCACCTCAATTTCCGAGCCACAAACAACATGGCCGCATACGAAGGACTCATCGCAGGAATTCGAGCAGCCGCAACACTTGGAGTCGCGCGACTGATTGTGAAAGGGGACTCAGAATTAGTCGTGAACTAAGTGCACAAGGACTACAAATGCTCCAATCCCGAGTTGGCCAAGTACCTCACTGAAGTCAGGAAGTTGGAGTGGAAATTTGACGGCATCGAAGTGCGACATGTTTATCGCAAGGATAACATCGCCCTCGATGACCTGGCACGGCTTGCGTCTAGAAGAGAACCCCTCGAACTAGGAACTTTTCTAGATGTCTTGACAAAACCATCCATAAAGGAGTCGCACTACGAAGGCAACACAGCCAATACCGACATCAACTTGAGGGCTACAGAGGTTGAGAACGTCGTTGCCAACATCGAGATGACAGAAGACCGGCGAACTCCGCTCATCAATTTATTGGGTGCCGACAAGTTGCCAGAGGACGATGCAGAGGCAGAAAAACTATCCTATCAGGCAAAAATCTATTGTTTGGTCGACAATGATCTTTACAATAAGGCACCAAAAGGAATTATGCTAAAATGCGTTTCGACGGACAACGGCAAAACTTTGCTTCTTGACATCCATGAAGTCATGTGCGAATTACATGCCAGCGGGCACACTTTGGTAGGAAAAGCCTTTTGACAAGGATTTTTCTGGCCAACCACCCTCAAATACACTTGCAACATGGTACAACGTAGCGAAGCTTGCCAATTTCACAGCAAACACACCAAGATGCCAACACAAGCGCCCCAGACTATCCTCTTACTAGGCTATTTTCATGCTGGGTGCTCGATATACTCGGACCATTCCCACGAGGACAAGGTGGCTACAAGTTCTTGTTCGTGGCAATCGACAAATTCACCAGGTGGATTGAAGTGGAACCCACGCGAGAATCAAAGCCAACAATGCTATCAAGTTCATCAAAGGGATATTCTGCAGGTACAGATTGTCTCATCGCATCCTTATAGACAATGGCTCGCAATTCACAAGCGTGATTTCCATGATTACTGCATCGATTTTGGAGTCAAGATTTGCTTCGCTTTAGTTTCACATCCCCAATGTAATGGTCAACTCGAACGGGCTAATGGTATTGTGCTCCAAGGGATCAAAACTCGCGTGTACGACAGGCTCATGACCTATGATACACACTGGGTTGAAGAACTCCTGTCTGTGTTGTAGGTCGTACGCACTACACCGACTTCATCCAACAAAAACATACCGTTCTTTATCATGTACGGATCTGAGGCCATGCTCCCTTCGGAGCTACGACATCAGTCAACACGAGTTCAGAAATACTCTGATGAGGAGCAAGAGAAAGCGAAATGATAATGTGAATCTTCTCGAGGAACATCGTGAGCAAGCTACTGTTCGAGTAGCTACATATCAGCAGGCCCTGCACCGACATCATGAAAAGTGCATACGTGCCCGCACACACCGATGAGTTCAAAATCAAGCAGGGCGAAACAAACTTGCACCAAAGTGGGAGGGACCTTACACAGTGGTTCAAGTCTTGAGGCCAGGTGCGTTCACGATAGCAGATGGCGAAGGCTGCGAGTTATCAAATTCCTAGAACATTGACCAATTACATAAATTCTATGTATAGTATCAATGTATCAAGTCTGTAAGTTTTTCTTATAGTCCAATAAATAAATACATATATTCAGAGGTATCCAAATATTTCCGACTTTATCTTACCAGTGTTTTACCTAGAGATCCCTTACCACAATAACACCTCAGGTTGAAGTCGAACCTAACGTCACTTTACGCTATTCTGACAATGCCTCCGAGAAACATAAGGGGATTTCGGCTGGGGACACCCAGAGCTGATAAGCCCTCGTCAGATGATTAAAAGCCAAACGACCATGTCATAACTGGTCATGTTAGAGTGCTCCCTGGATGCATATTAATCGAGCCGTGTAATCGGAAATTGGCTTTTCCAACTTCACAGCTGGGGGCTAGGTAAATCGCAGCTTCAACTAGGCAGGTTATGGGTTTTTAAGCCTCCTTCTCCTAGAACGACTTCTCCGAGAACGAGGCTGGGGGCTAGGGAGAGTACCTGACTCGAAAAAGGCTAAGGGCAGCCTGAAACGAGAATACTCGTACACATTATATTTACAAATTGCTGAGGGCATAGATTTCAATTCTATTACATAAGGTAAAGTAAATAGCGTTATATTACAGAATCTTTTCAGATATTTTCAGGTACAAGCTCTACCACAACGGCCATTGCCAGTCCATGGAGAGGAAAACTTTCTCTGCTAAAGAAGCCAGTGATAGAGCTAGGCGATCTATCTCGTTTGCCAACATCCGCGTGTGCCTAAACCCTTCCCTAAGGAAGTCGAGGTTCATCTGCGGGTGGTGATCTCTGATGCAGGCGAGGACGTGACCGCTGGCATATCGGCTCGCTCGACGACAGTCTTGTTTAAGGTTGTTGTCGATTTGCTTACCAATCCCTTCTAGCTGGTTGCAAGACCTCTTCATCCATGAGATATACCCGGTCATAGACTCCTTAGGTGCAGGGCGCATGACTCGCAGCTCCTTACAAAGATCCGACATCGTGTCGCAACAGCTCTTGAGATACGAGTTCAACCAAATCTCACGTCCTCGGAGCGTCTCGACATCACGATCTTTCCTGGCGATCTCGATGGATTGTTCAAGTTTCGCCACTTCAAATCTTGTCTTCCAATACTGAACTTGCCGTTCTTGCTCCTCGAGTGCATCTTCAAGATCTACAAAAGGGACCAGCTCTAATGATCCAGTTTGACAATATTAGGGAAGAAAGTGATCCGAGGGCTGACAACCCAACCTAGATTTTGTTGGAGGAGGGAGATCAAGTTCGAACCAGATGGCGCGAGGACATCATCGATATTCATAGCGACCATGGCGTTCTCGCTCGCATCTGGAGCAGGCAATTGGATAGAAGGGGTGGGTGCGACATCGAGAATATCGGGACGTCCCCCTTGCTAGACGTCCTCGTCATCCAGACATCTATTAAAATGGGAATGCTACGAATAAACTTAAAGTGTACCAAATGGGAGATTGTTCTACATTAGAGCAACGCGGACCCAACATATTACACTTAAAAGTTAAAACAGCAGGACGCGGATAAATTACTATTCATAAAAGGGGAGAACAGTCTCTCCCAACTCCGCGACCTCCGACATCACGTCGCCTCGCGTGTCCTCGGCACCACCCTTTGTGAGGACATCCTCGAGGTTGATCTCCGGGTGCGTGAGCCTGACGCACGCAAGGACGTGACACGCACCTGTGCGCAGACTGGTGCAGGTGTCTTCCGCAACCTTGGCGGCGTGCTTAGCAAGAACTTTTTCTAGTTCCTTGATAAGGTCCACCAGGCCGGCCACCAGCATGGTCTCATCGGAGTACGGGGAGATCTCGACGATCGCACCGAGATTCCATGCCAACTAGTCAAGGCGCGTGTAGTTCTAGCGGAGGGCATCTCGGATGGACTCCAAGTGGCTGGTGGTCTCCGCCATATGCGCCTCCAGTCCCCGCTGTTGTCGATCGTGCCCGGTGACGAGTTTTCTCATCTTCTTGAGGTCCTCACGCGCCTCCTCGAGATCGCTCTTGAGTTGGGACACTTGCCCGTCCGATGACAAGGCGATTGCACCCACACGGGCCATCTCTGCTAGTACCTCCTGGGTACCGGCTTCAAGGAGGCGGCCCGCCTCGGTGAGCTTCTCGGCGCTCGACGTAGACGCCAAAGCTGGTGGCGGTGGAGGAACAGAGGTAGCAACCGGGTCAGCCGCGCGAGTCACGACCATCGACAGAAGGAGGCTTGTCGCCACGCGGTCCTCGCTGTGTGCGGAGGACGCTGGTGAAACCCTGTTGATGTCGACGGGATTAACGAAAGTCCCCAAGATCGTATTGATGTGCAAAGGCGACATCAGAGTCTAAGACTTCACTTACTTGGCCTTGCCCCCTTCAGAAGTCTCCTCCTCGAGGCTGGAGGTGCACCGACAGTGGCCTGAGTAAGAAGACAAGAACTCGTTGTCGCGTTGTATGCAGTTGTTCCCGAGAGCGTGACGCTAACCTCAAATCCACTCGATTGGGCGTGTAAGCTGGCTCCGGGAGTGAGACCAGCCCATTTCCTCTTGGAGGGCTTGGACCCGCTGCCACTTGGCGCAATAGCGACCTCGGTCTTCTCCGAAGAGACCTTATCTTTGAGGGAGGAGGAAGCCTGATGGTTGACGAGTGCTCCGATAGCATTCGTGAGAGGGAGCGCCTGCCAAATATTAGTTCACTTTGTCTTCAAAATCACGAAGAATTGAGGAGATGGAGCACCACGAAATCACTTATGTTTACAACAGCATCCTTCTCAACTGCTGCTAGGTCGCAGATCGGAGCTAGGGGATTGTCGACTCCTGATGGGGCACTGACAACAATCTGATCCACCCTGGCAGCCACGGTGTTGTCCTCGAGACCTATGAATGAAGCACAAGATTAAAAATTGAGAACAAGAGCCTGCAAGAGTATCACTAACAAGAGGATCGCGAGAACGAGTACCCCGATCAGAGATCCGCGTCTCATCGCTAATCCCAGCGTAATCATACGCAGGATGAGCACGAGCTTAAAGGGGCTGAAGGCGGTGACGTATGAAGTCAACAATGACTTCATACCCCGTTGTTGATGACAAAATTTGTAAGCCTCGAATTCATCATCAGCCTAGAGTGAGTATCAGCTTCAGAGTTTTGGAATCGGCCGATGGAAGCTATCAATCGCCAACAGTCGGATTCTTACCAAATTCGGTTAAGGAAATTAATCTATTAAAGGAAGCTTATCCAAAAGAGACCGAGTTAAAGGAGGATGCGGCATGGCAGCTTATCTATTAATTAGGAATAGTCTGTTAGTTTCCTTTTATCTTTAGGAAAGTATGTTTAGTGTCTGATAAGTACTTTATGTTTTTTCTTTTACCTTTTGGAAAGTTTGAGTCGTGTCCGATATGGACTAATATCTACCCATTGGTATAAATATGTACACTCGGGGTCCATGTAAATTATCTCTCGATTAATTCAACTTCAGCGCATCGCCACCTTTTACCCTTTTACTTTCGATGAGTTCTTGTTTCAAGTTGGGCTGCATCGGCTTCGATCTCCGACAAGGGGTATGGCTTGTTATGGCGGCTTGTGGTATCGGGATTAGTGCTTCCATCGCTTCGACACTCTAATCTTGTTCATGTAAGTCGTCGAGTTATCATATAGGCTATATAATCCAGATTGACAACGTATTCTACTTGCATCGGCCGATCTCCATCTAGGGTTTTGTCGATATCGGCTAGATTACTTTGTTGGCTTAGATTATATAATGTATCCACCACCCTGAAAATTAGTCAAAAGTTTGATTGTCTAGATATTATGTTTCTTTTCATACTTAGTGCTGCATCAGTTAAGTTTGATCTACTAAGTCGTGCTTAGAACCATAATCTCTAGCCTGCTTCTTGATTGCCAATAAGGGTTTCATTGGGGTTTCAGCCGATGAGTTATTTGGATATTGCATCGACTTATAAGAATTACATACAAGTTGGATTTAGCCGATGAAACAAAGGTTTCATTGTTTATCTAATCTTTTTCATTTATCGACATTGGACCTCCAGCTGATGTATACTTTAACCTTTGGATCAACACTTATTCAATCTATCATTACTAGTCGATTGGTTTCTACTAGAATATATTATTGTTTCATTACATTGTCATCAGCCGATCATCTTTATGTCATTATCTACATTGGATATATATCCCATTGTTAAAAACATATCAATATCGGCTGGTATCGGCATCGACTAGATCTACTATATCGGCTTGTCAGCCGATCGACTATCTGGTGATCAACATATTTATATATCTTGTCAGTTGCAGGATCAAACTGACTGGCACGCTCGCATTTCATCATTATTTTGGACCTGCACTGGAGCTAAGCAGATCTCCCAGGCCGTCGTGTTTTTATGTCAACACCCGATAATCCCTGATCTCGGAGGTTGCGGATTTTTCCGACAAAAACCAAGAGTGAAGGGGTTGGTGGGACTTTAGTAGTCCAGTTGGAGGAATGTTCTGGTTTCTTGTCAGAAACTACGAGAACGGGAGAAAGATCCTGCACGTGGAGGTAGAACCATCTAGACCTCCAGCCGCTTAGGGAAGAAGGACAGTCGAAGGGGATATATTCCACCTTCATCCATCTCGAAGACGGAACCCGCAGCATCCCGAGATCTTGCAGGACTCCATCCACCGGAGTTCATAAAAGTAACGGAAAAGATCAAGAAACAGTACTACACCGATGTAGGCCTCACAAAGATGAGCAAAGATACTCAGAAAAGCAATGGAGTTGGGATTCAAATGGAGATGGTGAAGGCCGTAGAAGTTCAGGATCAAGAGTTTCGGAGGGGGGAGGCAAGAATCTGCACCGAACAAAATCCTCTACAACGACAATTTGTCCTAAAGCGGGTTGTGGTTCAGTACCTCCCGCTGAGTGCTCCATGGTGCTGCGCCCAGGGATGGAGCCCTCCACTTGCAGTTTCTTCATCTCGGTGGTGTCGACGGTGGATTTTCCCAAATCCGTAAGGTTGATCTTGAGATGATTGGAAGAGGTTTAGGGTTTTTTGTTTCTTTGTGAGCGGAACGAACAGGAAGGTAGTGCGCAAGGAAGACGAAAGGAATTTTGGGCAAACGGACTTGAAACGAATCCCAAAATCAGGTTTTATAGGCGCACTACTTGACCGTTTGCATTTCGAGGAAAGGAGAGAGATTGCCGCCGAAATTTTCTGAGGCCCGTTGCTGGTAGTTGTCTAGACTTCAATTCAAATTCACTTGTGGACCGTTGTTAGTTTTTCAACGATTTCGAAAACTCCGTGTCTTCTCGATTTCCATCGAGAACGGCCAAGTGAGAACGATGACGTTGACAGAGAAGTTGAGGATGACAACGCGAGTTCATTTGAGTTGAAGTCAGGGGCGACTGTCATGGTTACAGATAACGCATACCTCTTATGCTTCGATTGATTGAGTATACGAATATGGTATACCTTTGCGTATACGGTTTATTTCCATATATAATAGGTAAATTACCGAAAGATTATGGAATTTACTCTCACGGGCAGGTGATTGACAGAGTTCTACTCAGAGAGAATCAGGTTTGTACCATATCATGCGGGGTCCGTAGTCTCCGAGTCCTACTTGGGGACTAAGGTGATTCATGGTATTAAAGGTACACCCCCTGAGGGGTTTAGGGCATTGAGACCAATACATCCACCATAGCCTACAAGCCGGAGGACACGAAGCCTACTCACCGGGAGATCTCGTCGAGTCATTTTTACATGGATCTCGCCAGTAACGTCGGAATCATTAGTTCTCGTTGTACTCTGTGGTTTTCCATATCAATCTCATATAAACTGGATTAGGGCTATTACCTTACGGGGTGCCTGATCCAGTATAATCTTTATCTCCTTGTTTGCTTGATGTCGTTTCGAGTAGATCCTAGTATCAACGTACGTTAATACCCTATACATCCAGTCTACGGGTATCACCCGGCGACACAAGGTACCTGTGAAGAGGTAAAAAATACTTGGGCCCGGTATTTGTTTCAGGATTAGGTGAAAGGTTAGTGAAGTAATTTGTATATGTTATTTTAAAAAGCAAAGTTTTAATCCATCGATGCAGTTGATATTATTCGGATCTATTGGCTATCAGACTTTGATTACATGGAACCTACAATCGATTAAAAAAAAGTATCTTTGGATCTGATGGTCGTCTTTAAATGAGATTTTCTAAATACCATATGTGATGATAAATCTAAGTGATGATTGACTAATTTTGTATACTAACTCATCATAAAACTGTAGACGGCACAACCTTTTATTATGTATAAAAATTGTTTAGATGAATTTTAAGATTGGATTAGGTGAACATTAGTTGTGCAGCCGTACATCAACGCTACACATAAAACACAAACTCATAGCCGAGTAACTTACTTTCACGATATATATTGTCAATGATTGTGAAAGAAATCAGGATTAAGATCTATTCCATTTGTGCACGTTGATTACATAAGGGAATAATTCTGATCAAAAGTTAAATGATGACCATCAGATTAAAAACAGCTATATAAGACGAGGAGCAGCACAAGATGAATTTACTCAACTAGCTAGCAGCGAAAAATGAGGAATGAAGTTAGAGATTGTTATTACTCAAAACTGAATGTTACTTTATTTTATATCCCGAAATTACCCTTTAAAGATCAACGGTGGACACTTTGTAGCTTATAGCTTAAGAGTACCTGGAGTACCTCCCAAGCACCGTAAAAACCCTCCAAGAAAGTATGTGGAGATTATTGAAGGAGGGTTGTGATTGGTGGAGAATAGAAAGTAAGTGAAGAAAATGGTTATGATTGGTTAAGATAAGATGGTAGATGGAGAAATAGTTATATTTTAAGATAGAGTCACGGAGGTAGTAGGACCCATGCATGTCACTGCGTAAGTATGTTATATCTTAAATGGTGTGTATATATATCTGAAGGACCTACGGTATAGTTCAGCTCTCTCTATCCCAATACATAGCCCGTACCGTTTTGGCAGGCATTTGGCAGACTTTAAATCCCCACCAGCGTAGCAAATTGTCCAATATATATATATATATAGGATCCCCAAAAGTTAGTATGGGGTACTTCTGAACAGGGTTTCCGTTACCGCGGTTTACCACGCGGTTACCGTGCTTACCGTGGGGTACGGTAAAAGGAAAACCACGGTAACCATCTTAAATTCAAATAAATTTAAAAAATAATTTGAAATTTTGATAAATTTTATACGAATTTCGTACGATTTACCGCGGTTACCGTGCGGTAACCGTGCTTACCGTTGGGACATGGTAACCACGCGGTAAACGGTAACGGAAACCCTGGTTCTGAACATTTGGTCGATCGATCGGCTCCATAATTTTGTATGCTATTTTTTGCACTGATGCTGTCACTGAATCAGTGCTAGCTATTGCAACGTGCAGTGTTAATTAACTGAGACCGAGCTAGTATTAGATGGACGGCCTTTTCACAGGATTTGCTACTGCTAGGCGCGATCGGCAACGACAAGGTGATGATGACATATGGGTTTTCCAGATTAATATATAGATTGAGATGTATGGTATGTCTGTTCTCTACCTCCTCCGTTTCATTTTATAAATCCTTTTAATTTTTTCTTATTAAACTTATTTAATTTTGATCAAGTTTATAGAAAAGTATAGTACTCCCTCCTCATCAAAATATAAGAACCTAGAAGCTACTTGTTTCTCAAATTTGTAGTACTAGAAAATATCCAATCCAATTCTAGTTTATATATTTTGGGACAGAGGTAGTAGTATTTTAACAAAAAACATATACTATCAAAATATATTCAATGTCAAATTTAATAAACTAAAAGGTATTTTAGATGTTAAATTTTTCTATAAACTTAATTGAATCTATCAAAGTTTGATTAAAAAATCAAAACGACTTGTAATATAAAACAGATAGTATTATATAGCAATGGCTAATTAATTTGTTAATTTGTTACTATAATAATATTAGGCGAGCGTACTATTTATATATATAGCTGTCCGTCAGCTGCATATTAATGTATGTCTTTCGTTGGCAAAAGTACGTCACAAACGTTAACCGCTTTAGCCAATGGGAACCAAGCGTGACCACTGGATTAACATGAGGTGTACATCTTAGGAATTGAAGGAAGCCGTGGCCCATGGCTGTCCGCTCATGATATGCATGGGCCAAGTAGGATGTACTCGACCTCTACATGTCCAACCCGGTAAGGTCTTCCAACGAATAACTCGTATCATGTGCGTAAGCGGTGATGCATGCGACGATGCGATGTTGGAACTGAAACGAAACGGTACACGTATCTGGGAAAATGGCAGGGCGAGCATATCGACCATTTGAGGGCTTTTACCATGCTTGATAGGTATTAGGGATACCTTCTCTATGTTAAATATCTACTGTTGATTTAAAAAGGGGTAAGTAAGAAATAGAAACACATAAGCATGGACAATTTAGTAATTGTTCTTTGTCAACAAACTAAATCCGAAAGTAATATTCTCTTCCCTTCTATATATCTCTTCGTACGATCTGTAAAGATGAGACATGGACCTGGCGAACCTTCTTTAAGAGAATTTTTTTTCACCAATAGAGATGCTTGTGAAAGTTGATTAGAACGGTTCTAGTAATAATTACTTGGTTCGCTCCTTGTCAATTTTAATTACAAGAAACATGTTTTTATGATTAACAAAGTTGATTAATCGTGATAGGTTCTCCGTTATCTATTTTCACGCAACAGTGTCATGTTTAACTCTATGTTTTGTTTGAATCAACCGTCGCCTTCTAATTTGATACAAGCACAATTACCTATCTAACCCTCCACCTAATTTTTTAACTTAATACCCGACCCACATTTTAAATACCATATCATAGCTATCTTTTGTTATGGATCGTTAGATTAGAGGCGATGTACGAATATAGTGCCTCCAAGCATACATATATATATATATTAGCAATTTTAATAAATAAAAATTACTATTAATCCATTGTTACCATTACCATCTCTTAATTTTTTTATATATTTATTATTAACATGTGTGGCTCTCTGGCTCCACACCATTATATTATTACTCTCTGTCAACGCTTGGTTCGGATACTTACATGAATTTTTTCTATGGGACAATCGTAAAAATCACCTCAAATATCAGTATGGGTTTTAGATTCCCCAATAAGACAATTCGTTAAAAATACTCCCTCCTGATTCACATTAGTTTGATATTCCTCCCCAATTACCATTATTCACATGTTTCTTTCCCTTTTCCCTAATTATTGTTATTCGTTCATTCTTATGACCCAAAGCATCATGATCGCATCTAGGTTATATTTCTCATCATGAATTTGCCAAAGGAATCAAACATCGCTAAACCTTACGAGACAAACACAACAACTCATCTTCGACGACCCCCATATCTAAGAGCGAAAACTCGTGATCACCGCCACGCAACAATGTGTTACCCGGTAGGCCATTATGAGTGAGGATGCTATGCCCGTGTCTTCGGGTCTACCCGACATGAGTGACGACCATGACTCCTCACTATTAGTATTCATATAATTATGTAGTTCGGCTCCTCGCTATTGGCTTTTACTGGTGGACAGGCTAAACACTAAAGAACTGCTGCAAATCAAAAACCTAAATGTCAATTCAGGACCAAACTGTATTGTGTAGCTATTCCACACCTGAGTACTTCAAGCATCTCTTTTTCACACACCCTTTTGTAACCAACTGTTGGAACTTTCTTGGCATACAATGGCAAACCAATTTTGAATTCATTACCATGATGATCAGAGCAAATGGAACTTTGGATACATTTTTTTTCTTTGAATCAATTGCAGTGGCTCTTTGAAACATTTGGAGAAAAAGAAATGATTTCATTTTCAACAATACTCGGCTCTCCTTCAATTGTTGGAAAACTCTTTTTAGTGAGAACTTTACCCTACTTTTACATAGGGTAAAAGCTCATGACCGCCCTTTATGGCAATCATGGCTTGATAATCTCTGTAATCTGTAATCTTCCCCCTCCACCATTTACAGTCTCTTGTAAATACTCTCTCTCTATATATATATTTTTCAATGCATCACAGTAGGAGACTCCTATTATTTCCCCTAAAAAATAGCCATGAGAATGGACGAGTAACAATAATTAGGAAAGAAACATGTGAACAACGGTAATTGGGGAGGAATATCAAACTAATGTGAATTAGGAGGGAGTATTTCTAACGAATCGTGTTATAGAAGTGAGTCTCAAACTCACGATGCAATCTGAAATATTTTTACAATTTTTTTATATTGCCGTTTATGGTGTGCGATTTATCTGTATTGTACAAAGGAGATATCTACGTAAGTCAACGACTCGACGATCAACGGCGACTTCGCCTGAGGTCCATGTCCATAGGAACGTAGTACCGAACAAGAACACAACTTTCCATACACTACTAGACAACCCATCTTTTTTATCGGGCACCCCAAACCACAAATATATCGGATGTATTAAGAACCGGTGCTAAAAACTCTTTAGTACCGGTTCTAAAAGCCCATGTCCCCAAAAATATCTTTATTTTCGGTTGGTGTTACGTTGGTAACACCAATCCGGACTAAAAATATTTACCAACCGGTACTAAAGATGTCTCTCCAAGGTTAGTTTAAAAAGAAAACATCCCTATCTATGTCAGATATGTGTAGTAGGTGGGATCATAATACGCGTGAAGGTTAAGGTGGGAGATCTTGAGATTGAATCCCACATCCTACATCTATTTTGATTAATTATACATCTTCAGTACCGTATCGGTTTCAACTAAAGATCGAGATATTTTATCTCTATTTTGATTAATTATACATCTTTAGTACCGTACCGGTTTCAAGTAAAGATCGACATATTTTATCTTGGTTGCTATATCAGTAGTTTTTCAAGTATGGGATGTTCTCGATCCGCGTGCCTGTGCTACTCTATGACCTTAAATTCAGCAGCCGCATCCATTGGCTAGTTTCCGTGAGCCACACGCCGCTGGAAAGTCGCCAGCAGCTAGCTCGTTGATCGATCTCGCTCGATCCGTGGAACTTTGCACTGTGCATTTGTGGACGTAGCGGTTTTGTTTTCATGTGTGTTGAGCTCAAACAGATCAGCTGCGTCGTCGATCGGTCATTCATTATCTTTGTTCTTTTGTTAGCCGTGATCATTGGATTTCGATTATTCTCGCTCGAGTGCAGAGTTTTTGGCATCTTGCTACTACCATTGCCTGAATGTGTCCTTTGAATCTCTTGTACTGCAGATGGTAACGGGCAACCCAATGTGGGGGAATGTCTTGGGGGTGCAAAGTCAAGATTGATCCATGTAATATCTGGCCCATGTAACCATCACTCCATCAGTCCAGTATGTAGAACGAATCCATCAGACTACTGTGACGAAGATTTTCATGTGTAGACTATTGTTGCAAGAGATACACGTACAGTCACACTCGCACACGGTTTTCTTGCTGCTTCTGTTCATACAATCAGAGTACTAACCCTAACACTGTAGACCGAGCTAGCTAGCTAGCTAGCTATCGCAAATTTACAACCACGCGAAAAGTTGTTCGCTACAGTAATGACGACGGACACTTGGACATCACCAGGGGCCACGTCCCTACGCAGCTACCACCCTGATTTATTTCACAAGCAGCAGCACACAACAATCTCACTGGTGGATCATCAGTCTGTGTTTCCGAAGTTAAAATATAACACCTTAATACTGAATGAATATCGTAGTAACAAAATTCTAATCCATATCTTTATATTCATAGCACCATATTATTACTCCTAGGTAAAATTGGCTTATGGGGGTGCCTAGGTAAAAAAAAAAGGTTTTATTTGGGGCCAGTGCTCTATGTTGGTCAATTCGGTGATGTCGAAATGATAAAGTTTTTATAAAAAAAATCTAATCATATGCAAGTTATCTTCATATCTAACAGTTACCTCTATACTTGGTGTTTGATGCTATCATAGGAGTAGTGTGATACTATACGCAGTGGTATACTCTTTGAATTGGTAGTCAAGAGTCTTTTATACCGTTTTGGATGGAGTAGCACCTACATAATTACTTGCTAGAATTTACGTGATTTACCTTAGCTTTTAATTCTAGTGATCTATTCATCTTCTTAGCGGAGTTGGGAATTTATCCCATCACTCATTTTTTTTCTTTCATTTACAATTCTAGAACACATTGGTTGTGTACCTGTAAGCAGAGATCGAAGATGTAAATCATTTTTATTATAAAAAAATTACTCCTAGGTAGTAGTAGGAGATGATCACATGGGTAAAAAAGGCGACGGGAAACCTGTTCCCAACGGGTGAAAGCAAGCAGAAAGCACGAGGCTCCTAGGCCTAACCAACGCCTAGCCCATCTGCGGGTGGTGATGGGCCGGTGGCGATAGGAAAAAATGCGGGCCGTTGCATATAGGCCCCACAAAAGGCTTAGCTGGCGTGGAGGCTACAGCATCTGGCCAGCCAGCTCGTCTCACTTCACTTTACCCGTCGTCTTTCGGCGAGAGATGCTACGCTTGACGACACCTCTGGCACCACAAAAGATAATGTATGTATTGACGAAGCAACGCCAGTCAAACGCATCATGCGGAAGCAGATTTTATTTGTGCTACTACCGCATCCGGACATGAAAAATTGTATTTTTAAATCCTATAACTACCATCATATATTTTTTTCAATTATACTAGAAGCCTCATAGTATTTTTTTTCTTCATTGTCTTTGACCCCTCCCTCCTTTATTTATATCATGTGCATAAGAGTAGGCAAACACAAACCTTCCGAAATTCCTATTATTTAATATACTTGTGATATTCTTTGATGCATGTACACTTTTGTCCAAAGGTGGTTGTTTATCTAAAGTTTTTAATTATCCAACATCTAATATGCTTTTAATGATGTGACCAATTCTTGTGTAAGAAAACTTGTTGTTTTCTCTATACAAGATAAGATAACTACCATCAAAACATAAATGATATGATAACTTCTTACCTTCAAAATTTATCTTAAAATATAACAATTTCTCACCTAGATTATTTTCTCAACCAATTACAACATTTTCATTCAAATTTTCTACATACCTTCTCTTTTAAATCAATCATAACTTTCCTCCATTTATTTTTTTAAGGAGCATATAGTACAACCACATACGCTCACAACGTGCGCACGCTCGTCCCTATAAATGCACATACACACACCATACCTCTATAAGCACCTTCAAAAAAAAATAGAACGATATACCTTAAGATTGACGAAATCATCACATGCATAACTTTCTCCATTTAATTTCACCAACTTTTTTAAGTACCCCTATCCAATATTAAAACTGACGGATGTAATCACTACAACAAAAGTGTATTATTAAGACACTTTGGTAGAGGCATTCTGTACTATGCCTCTAAAAACCACTTGAGTGGAGTCTAACGGCATTTATTAGAGGTATTTAATAAACTATCAGATAAAACAGAATACATTTGTTATCGGCAATTTAGGAAAAAAATGTCACAAGAGAATAGTGGCCTGGGTCTAATGGCATTTGTTATAGACAATTTAGAAAAAAAATGCCACAAGCGAATAGTGGCTGCATTCTAATGGCATTTGTTAGAGGCGTTCAACTGCTGATAGGAATAAATTGGGGGGCGGGAATGGGAAAAAAGTGCAAACCGAGGACTCGAACCTGGGTCTTCGTGTTAAAATATGCACGACCTAACCAAATCAGCTAGTTACAATTCTTATTATATGAGCTTTTCAGTCTAACATATCACGACAACTAAAATACGATATGTGAAAGTAGCAGGCAACCCTAGTCCCACCTTCTCTCATCTCCTCTCGTGTCTCACGCACGAGAGCACCGCCCCATCCTGTTGCCACACCGCATCTCATTTTATTCTCATGCTCTCGCACATCGATGACTGCCACGGTGCACACCGGCGGCGGCGCGTTCTCAGCAGCAGCGGCGGTGAGCCGGCGAGGGGATCGGCCGCGGCGGCAGCGCGCACATCGGCGGCGAGCCAGCGATGGGCCGAGGCCGATGACAGCGGGTCAGCGGCAAGCACAGCCCTTTTCTCAGCCACTTCTCATAGGTTGATTCCCCATTTTGCCCCAAATCCAGGTCAGTGTCTAGTGTCCTCTCTATTCTTCGATTTATTTTGCATTTGGTAGCAGCGAGTCATTTAGAAATTGGTTTGATTTGCTACATGAAGAGGAGCATAACTTTAAGAATCATTCTTCCAAGTCCATTCTAGTGAGTCCACTCCAACTCCGGAAACAACAGAAACCGATGAATCCACCCCAACCTAGAAATAGCAGGAACTGGTGCTAGTAACAATGGGCAAAATAATGTTGTGCTTGCTCCAAATGTTGTTGTTGCTGATCCCGGGCTTCGCACATCAATTGAAAAATTGGATGTAAACATTAGGGATGCTGTTAGAAGGAAGTATTTGTTATTAGGTCCATGTTAACAAGTTGATCATAAATATCCACAAACAAAAATAGGAGGTGTGAAGAGGAGCTTTCAGAAGTCATATGTTTCCAAAAACACAATTGGTTAGAGTATAGTGTTTCCGAAGTCAGAGGAGCTTTATATTTTTATTGCTTTCTTTTTAAGCAACCCCGAGCTGAGAATTATGGTTTTGAATGCTACACTAGTAAAGGGTTCAGGTATTGGAAAAATGCAACTCACTCGTTTGATGCTCAGTCTTGCATTTTTTTCCACACTTGTACTGTACTTCAATGTATGGATTATCATGGATAGTTTTAGCCTTCAATATGTGCCCTAGGCGTGTAGAGATCCTAGCTCTGCCACTGCTCTGTTAAGAATACAAATGACCAATGCTGTGAGTAATTGGAGTATTTTAATCTTGTTGCTACTTATTATTTTTATAACAAAATTGAATAATCCTAATTCCTTTTCATTATTACAGCATATTAATATAATGGACAAGAGTTAGATGAGCAAACCAAGGACCACTGAAGAGTACAAAAATGGGGTGGAGCAATTCCTTTCTTTTGCATTTCGTAATGTTCGAGAAGGCGGCAAGGTCTACTGTCCATGAATACACTACAGATAAGTCGACAAGAACCTATGATGATGTTAAGACCCATTTGAGATGTGATGGTATTGTACAAGGATATACTACATGGGTGTGCCATGGAGAGGAACACATATCAACATCTTCCGCCTTTGCTAATCTGGTTGCATCCCATCTTCCCTATACTGTTCTTGCACACGATGAAGACGGGAGGACTGATGACATGCAAGGGCTCCTACGTGTTGCATTTGGTACTCCTAATAATGATGCATTGTCTAATCTGATGAAGATATTGCATGTGGATTCTCGGATATTGGTGATATTGGAAGTGAAGATGATTTTGTTTCAGAAGATGTTGCTGATGAAGCTAAACAGGTTGAAATGTTTTCTAGTTTCTTGAAGGATGCTGACACAAAGCTGTACTCCGGGTGTGAAGCATTTTCAAAGCTTTCCTTTATAGTCACCTTATTCCACTTGAAATGTTTACATGGGTGGACTCAAGAATCCTTTACAGCACTGCTTGGTGTTTTGTCTGATGCACTCCCCCAAGAGGCAAACCTGCCAAAGAAGTACCATGAAGCAAAAAAGGTTATTCGAGGATTAGGCCTCAATTATGTTAAGATCCATGCATGCCCAAAAGATTGCATGCTTTTTTGAGGTGACACGGCTGACCAAGAAATTTGCCACGTGTGTAACAGCTCACGTTGGGTAGATGACAAAAACAGGGGCAAGTCAACCGGGTCAAAAGAGACAAAGAAAAGGCCAGCTAAAGTGTTGCGCTATTTTCAATTAATACCTAGACTAAAGAGATTCTATGCCAGTGAAAAAAACATCTGATGAAATGCATTAGCATGATGAGGGTCGAACAAAGGATGAGTTGCTTATGCATCTAGCTGACGGACAAGCTTGGAAACATTTTGATGCAAAACATCCAACTTTTTCTGTTGATTCCCATAATGTGCGACTTGGGCTTACTAGCGACGGATTTAACCCATTCAGGAACATGAATAGCAAGCATAGTACATGGCCAGTAGTGCTTATTCCATACAACCTACCCCTTGGATTTGTATGAAGCAAACTTCTTTTATATTGTCTATGATTATTCCAGGACCAGATAGCCCTGGAAATGATATAGATTTTACCTAGAACCACTCATTGATGAGCTAATACAATTGTGGAAGGGTGTGGAAACCTTTGATGCCTCTTCAAAGAATTTTTTTCTCTCCGAGCAGCACTGTTGTGGACTCTAAATGATTTTCCTGCACTGGCTTACTTATCTGGCTGGAGCACAAAAGGGAAATTTGCATGTCCATCTTGTGCAGATTTTACTAGATCAATTTTCTTGAAGAAGAGCCGGAAATGTTCATATATGGGTCACCGTCGGTGGTTGCCGCAATCCCATACCTATCACCATCAAAATAGTCTTTTTGAGTGGTACTGAAGAGGAAGAACATGCACCTAATCTGTCACACCCAGAGTTTTCCCCTTTTCCGTAGTTTCTAAATCATCAGCAAATGGTCTATAGAAAATACTTTGTTTAACCAGTAGCAAACACTAAATTAACAATGTGCTTAACAATCGGAATTGTCAGGGAGAATTTTTTTTCGAATTCTCTTTGTTTCAAACCATTAATAGGATTTTCAGTTGAATATTTAGAGCAGAGGAAATAACCCTGTTAAATTAAAATGTTAGGATTTGAATTAATAATTATTTCCTTTCCCTATTTTGGTCGTGAACCGTTCCCGGTTTACTCTCCTTGTTCGTGGTTCGTTGTATCCGCCGACCCCCTCGCCGCCACGGTTTCGTTTTCTATGAAGAGGCGAGTCCTACTCCTATTCCGTTTCGGTTTCTTTTTCCTTTCCCGAAACGGCACCGCATTTGTTTCCCCCACCTTTCCTTTTAGGTTCCCCCTCCTCCCGTATTCTTTCCCCCTCTCCCTACCGTGCACCACCCCCTCCTTTTCTCCTCTGCCGTGCGTGCCTCCCCTTCCCTGGGCCGGCCCCACCTAAAACCCAGCACCTCCTATTTAAACCCCTGACCCCCCTCCTTTCTTTCTTTTTTCCCTACCCTTAGCCCTAGTCGCCACCAAGGCCCTAGCCGCCGCTGCCCTTGCTCGCCGCCGCCTCCCCACCACCGTCATCATCGTCGCATCGCCGGCGAGCCCTTGTTTTCCCCGCCGCCATGGTGGTCATCAAAACCATCCTACCTCCTCCTCTTATCCATCTAATCTTAATCGTTGTCGTTGTTCTAGCGTCGCCGGTTCACCGCCACCGCCGTCTCTCCCCGCCGGTCATCGTTGTCTCCCAGTGAGGACTCCCTTCCGTCCCTTGGTTATGTTTTATTCGTCGCCGTCGTCGTGGAGCCGCTGCCGTGCCACCACCGCTGTCGGCCCTTTCCGCTGCGCTGCTGCCCTAGCCGCCGGCGCCGCCTCTCCACCGTCGCTGCCGTGCCGTGCCGCCACCGCCGCTGCCCTAGCCGTAGTCGCGTGCTCGTCGTGTCGAGCCGTGTCGTGTCGCTGCCATCGCCCTAGCGCCGCACTCCCAGCCATCGCTGTGTCGATGTAAAAAAAACACACACTGGCCTGGGAGATCTGCTTAGCTCCAGTGCAGATCCAAAATAATGATGAGATGCGGGCGTGCCAGTCAGTTTGATCCTGCAACTGACAAGATATGTAAACAACAGAAAAATAGCCAATCGGCTGACAAGCCGATGGAGTGATTCCAGCCGACACCGATACCAGCCGATATCCAGTATAGATCTTGATACTTGACTAAATAATGACATAAAGATAATCGGCTGATGATAATGTAATAAAATAATAATATAATCCAGTAGAAACCAATCGGCTAGTAGTGATAGATTGAATAAGCACTGATCTGAAGGTTGAAGCATTCATCGGCTGGAGATCCGATGTCAATAAATCCAAATAATTAGATAAACAGTGAAACCTTTATTGCGATCGGCTAAATCCAAATTATACGTAATCCTTGTAAGGCGATACAACGTCCATATAACTCATCGGCTGAAACCCCGATGAAACCCTTATTGACAATCAAGAAGCAGGCTAGAAATTATGGTTCTAAGCACGACTTAGTAGATCAAACTTAACTGATGCAGCACTAAGTATGAAAAGAAACATAATATCTAGACAATCAAGCCTTTGACTGATTTTCAGGGTGGTGGATACATTATATAATCTAAGCCAACAAAGTAATCTAGCCGATACCGATAAAACTCTAGATAGAGATCGGCCGATGCAAGTAGAAAACATTGTCAATCTAGATTATATAACATATATGATAATTCATCAGCTAGCACTCCAATAAAACATTAGCATGAAACTATCGGCTTAACAAGATTTATATTATCAATAACAATCTAGTAGGTTGAACCTAACCGATGCAGCACGAGATTGTATATGATAATCTAATACTTGATGAACCGATAGATCTGTCTATTGTGATGGATATAACAAATCTATTTAAAACAACATTGTGATTGTAGAGATATATCAGCTAAGATAGAAGATCAGACTTAACCGAGATAGTCCCAACTAAACCGATGCGTCTCCAAACACAATGCAATTAAGATAGAATTGAGATATCTGTTAAATATATCAACCGAACCAGAGCGATCCAAGAGATCGAAGCGATACAGCCTTGAACAACACCAATGTAGCTGATAAATTCACCAGGGCCCGACGGAACGTAGGGCTTACCCATTCGCCGGAGATCGAAAGCCGATGCAGCCCCGCGTCAGGTGCCAAATTCCGCCAGTTGATAAGTAAAAACCTCAGAAAGAGGGTGGCGATGCGCCGAGAGTAGTTGTATTGATCGAGAGATAGATTACAAGTACCTCGGGTGTACATATTTATACCCTTGGGTCTATAGAGTCCTTCTCGGACAAGAAACAAACTTTCTAAAATATAAAACAGAAACATAAAGTCCTTATCGGACACTAAACACACTTTCCTAAAATTAAAAGGAAACTAACGACTCTGCCTAATTAATAGATAAATTGCCATTCCGCATCCTCCTTGAACTCGGTCTCTTCTAGATAAGATTTCTTTAATAGATTAATTTCCTTAACCGAATTTGGTAAGAATCCGACTGTTGGCGATTGATAGCTTTCATCGGCTGATTGCAGGATTCTGAAGCCGATACTAACTCTAGGCCGATGATGATTTCGAGGCTTACCAAATTTCATCGTCAACACATGCCCCCCAGTTTTGGAGTATGAGGACTCATGCTTCAAAATTCTCTTCTATCTCGCCTTGAGTACTCCAAAATTGATCTTCCTTTGCTTCTTGCAATCGGCTCTCGTAAGCCGATACCGTCTACGCTAGATGAGCCAGATTGTCAAACTCATGGCAAAAGAATATATCTCTGATAGGTGCTGACAATCCTTGGAATGCAAGATCCGCTAGCTGCTCATCACTTAGGCTCAAACTATAGCATCGGCTGCGAGCATTACGAAATCTTTGAATATATTCCATAGCCGATTCTCCCTTTTGCTGCTCAACCGATATTAAGTCTGAAAGCTTCAATTCATCGGTTCCAGCAAAGAAATAATCATGAAATTGCTTCTTAAGATCGGCCCATCCTCTGATAGAATTTGATGGTAATGATGAAAACCATGTGAAAGTCGATTCAGTCAAAGATAATGGAAAAAGTCTAACTTTCAGAGCTTCTTCAGCCGATGCCTCCCCACATTGCGCTAAGAATCGGCTGATATGTTCCATTGTAGATATATCATCTTGTCCTGAAAACATGGAGACGTCTGGAACCTTGTATCGATACGACAATGGAACTCTATCGAACCATTCAGGATATGGTTTCCGATACATGTGGATTTGCTCCTTAGGTCTAAGTCCAAACTGCTCCTCTACTAACTTCGCAATTCTATTGGCTCAACCATTGTTCTTCTGATGGCATTGTTCCTCCGGCCGATATTGTTGTTGTTCTTTAACCTGCCCCCCGAGCTGGCCTCTTTGAACAATTAATTCATCAACTTTTCCCTTGATCAAATCTTGCAATGTGTCCACCAAAACTCCAGATTGATTAAACAGTGCGCGATGAACTGCTTCATCAACTTTATCTTGAAGTATTTCAATCATCGGCTCAGGAAGTTGAGATTTCTGAATTGGCCCTTCCGGTGTCATGACGAAACATTGAAGGCAACGCTTTTGAAAATCAGCTTTTGCTTGCTCTTTCTAGTATTTGTCTTAAATCGACTATATGTTTATCAACTTCCTTAGATTTAACCACCAAATCATCAATATAAATTTCTACCAAAATGCCGATAAGATCATGAAATATATAATTCATTGCTCTTTGATATGTAGCACTAGCACTTCGTAGCCCAAAAGTCATAACAACCCACTCATACAAGCCGATTGCACCAGGGCATCTGAAAGCAGTCTTGTGAAAATCTTCCTCAGCCATGAAAATTTGATTATAACCTGCATTGCTATCCATGAAACTAATAATCTTATGTCCAGATGCTGCATCAATCAGTTGATCGGCTACTGGCATTGGGTATTCATCTTTCGGTGTGGCTTTGTTTAAATCTCTGAAATCAATGCAAACCCTGAGTTTGCCATTTTTCTTTATGACTGGTACTATGTTTGAAATCCACTCGGTATATCGGCATGGTCTAATAAAATTAGCATCATATAATCTTGTAATTTCGGCCATGATAGCATCATACATGTCAGCTTTACAACGTCTTTGAGGCTGTTTATATGGCCGATAGCCTGGTTTGATAGGGAGCCGATGTTCAACAATCGATCGGCTAAGTCCTAGCATTTCATAGTATTCCCAGGCAAAACAATCTCTATGTTCTTTCAAAAGTGCAATTAATTTACATTTAAACTCCTTTGATAAACTCTTACTAATATATGTCGGCCTAGGCCTATCACCTGGTCCAATGTCGATTTCTTCCAATTCATCGGCCGACATAAACCCTTGTCCTAACTTCCCATCAAGATCATCAACAGTGTCCTTTGTGTAAAAATTGGAACCCTCCACGGCGCCCTCAAAACAATAATTGGGGCTCTTCATCTCCTGTTGGCTGTATGGCATAATCAAAAATTTTTAAGTAATCTCCTTGCCAAACTTTTCCAGATAAGCAAACAATTCCTTCCATCTCCCAAACAGAAAAATCGGCACTAGCTACATTGACTGACCTATCGGCTGGCACGATTTCGATTTGGTCTCCTTGCCATTGAATCAAAATTTGGTGCATTGTTGAGGGAATACAACAGTTAGCATGGATCCAATCTCTTCCCAGCAACAGACTATAGGAAGCCTTCCCATCAATAACAAAGAACGTGGTAGGAATTGTTTTACTGCCGATGGTTAGCTCCACATTCAAAACTCCCTTGGTTTCAGATGGATTCCCTCCAAAATCCTTCAAAATCATATTGGTCTTGATCAAATCCTTCGAATTCTTCCTAAGCATTCTGAAGGTTGAATATGACATCAAATTG
Source organism: Oryza punctata (assembly GCA_000573905.2). Lineage (NCBI taxonomy): Eukaryota > Viridiplantae > Streptophyta > Magnoliopsida > Poales > Poaceae > Oryza > Oryza punctata. The sequence goes on along the minus strand of CM002495.2, from coordinate 25,945,032 downwards.
ACAGCTGCTCCTCCATCGACTAGCATTTTTGACATCGTTTTGCCATTGACAAATCCCTTGACATACAGTGGCTTGAGGTGCCGATGATTAGTTCCTTCAGGCTTCTCAAAAACAGCTTGTTGTGGAGATAACATCAACTTAGCCGATGGCAACTCATCAGCTTGCTCAACAACTTGTTCAACTGCATATTCAGCTGGTAGCATGAAAACCATGTTTATTGCAGATGACATCACCTCTTTGCCCTTATTATGAAGATCTCTTTTCTGATCGGCTTGGACTTCATCGGCTGGCACCACCTTGCTCTTCACGCACCAAACCTTCTTTGTTCGTTGTCTGAGCCGATGTTCAATTTCTCCTTCAACCTCCTGGAATTGTTCCTTATTTCTCATCCTCTGAACTCTCCTCTTTTGGTTCTTGGTAAAAGTTCTAGAAGGGCACCATTGTGGTTGCATATTTTTTGGTTCTCTCTGTGAGTCATCTTCATCATTGTCTTGGTGGATCGGCCCAAGTCTTTCATGAACTGGTAATCTTTTTTGAATCGGCCGATGCACAGTTGCACTCTGTTGGCTTGGTCTTTGAACGTATTGAGCATCATAATCACTACACCCGGGACAATCCTCGATGGATGGTAACCTCATACCTTCATTCCAACAAAATCTGAAGAATTCACAGCTCCAATGGGGATCAAAATATCTCTCATCATCCTGGTGATATGACTCCTCTTCCCTCTGGCGCATCTTTTGATACTTGTTTATCATACCAGCCGATTTGATATTTCTAGCGTAATTTTTACCTCCACTGGCTTGACTTTGACTAAATCCAGAGTGAACCATGTTTACTGGGAAAGGATGTCCATCTATCTTCATCGGCCTCTTGGATTCATCAATCTTGATCTTTCCTTGCTTGATAGCCGATTGGATCTGCTGTGTGAAAATCTTGCAGTCATTGGTGCTGTGAGATCCTGTATTGTGCCACTTGCAATATTTTCTCCTCTTCAATTCCTCAGCCGATGGGATCACATGTCCTGCTGGCAACTGAATTTGTTTCTCTTGTAGAAGAAGATCAAATATCTTGTCGGCTTTGGTGATGTCAAAATCAAATCTTTCTTCCTTTTCCGAATTCTTGACCCATTGGCAAACTACTGTCTTCTTGTTCCTCGCCCACTCGCTGCATTAACTTCTGGATCATTATCTTCGGAATCAGAATCATAACTGTAGATATTGTTGACATTGTTGGTTTTCTTGATGAACTTTCTAGCCTCCTGGAATCTTGTTTCGTGAGCCGATATCTTTTGAGCTAAATGAGCTAAACTCTCAAAGTCTTGAACTGAAAATCTTTCCCTTATTGGCGCCAACAACCCCTGGAAGGCCAGATCGGCTAGTTGTGAATCTGTCAAAGCTAGACTGTAGCACCTGTTCCTCACATCTCTAAATCTTTGAATATAATTTGGTACTGATTCATCTAATTTTTGCCTGATAGCTGTGAGGTCTGATAATTTCATTTCTTGAACAGCACTGAAAAAGTATTTATGAAATTGTTTCTCCAGATCGGCCCAACTTCTGATAGAATTGTAAGGCAAGGATGAAAACCATGTGAATGCCGATCCGGATAGGGAGAGTTGAAACAATCTGACTCTAAGGGCTTCTGTAGCCGATGCTTCACCACATTGAGCTAGAAAGCAGCTAACATGCTCATAGGTAGATACATTATCTTGCCTTGAAAATTTGGAGAAATCTGGCACCTTGTACCGGTTTGGCAGTGGTACTCGATCAAAGTATTCTGGATATGGATGTCGATACATGTTGCCATTGTCCTTAGGTTTAAGTCCAAACTGTTCCCTCATGACATCAGCGATCATATCGGCCCACGGCTGCTGAGGTGTTGCTCCACCATATTGCTGTTGAATTGGATCAAACTGGCCGTACTGGATCGGCTGAGGCCGTGGAGAATGAGGTTGATAGATATGATTGAGGTTAGCCGATATGCCTTGAGGTGGCACATAAGGGAATTGCTCTGTGCTGTACTGTTGGCTTATCAGCTGAGTAACTCCAATCGGCTGTTGTGGAACCGAAGGAATTTGGTAAGACGTGTCGACAACTGGCGGTTTCGGATTAAGGATACTGATTAATTGCTCCGGTGTCAGCTGACTTGAAGCTTGCCCCCCCATTGATCGGCTATGGCCTTGTCATGATTGCTGGAATATTTGTGCTAGAGTAGGGAGCCGATGGAGCCTGGGTTTCAAGTGTCTGTTGACTCCCACCAATTTCTGTCTTCACAGTCCTGTAGCCTGGGAACGTACCGCCTGGTAAGTATATGGGTCCTTTAGCTTTTTTCTTCGGCTATAGTTCCATCAACTACTGACTTGATCATATTTGTTAACGTGTTCACAAGTACTCCAGATTGGTTGATAAGGGCATGGTGCACAGCCGAATCGATGCGATCTTGTATCGTGTGGAGTTCTTCATCACTTGATTCAACCTTGGGTTGCTTGTCCTTTTCTTCTCCTGTCCCGGACGTACTTGGATCTTGCTTCACAATCGTCGGCAACTCAACTTTAGTCCTCTGAACAACTGTGCCTTGTCGGGTTACTGTGAACGAGTGCAGATATCGTTTCTGAAGTTGATTTAGCATCTGTCTCATCTCTTCTCTCTGCAAGTCGTTCAACTGCTCGATCGTGACCGGTGGGATGTTGTCCTCTGAAACTTCAGTAGTATTTGGAGACATGATGACAAGGTCCCACCGAGCGTGCCAAAATGTGTTGACGTAAAAACACGACGGCTTGGGAGATCTGCTTAGCTCCATCTCTTGCCTCTGTTACTCCGCCAAATTCTCCATTGCGACCATGATCTTGGCATCGACTTCTTCTTCAAACATGTAGGTATGAAAATTTTCTCCCACCGGGCATGCCAAATTGTGTTGATGTAAAAAAACACACTGGCCTCGGAGATCTGCTTAGCTCCAGTGCAGGTCCAAAATAATGATGAGATGCGGGCCTGCCAGTCAGTTTGATCCTGCAACTGACAAGATATGTAAATAGCAGAAAAATAGCTAATCGGCTGACAAGCCGATAAAGTGATTCCAGTCGATACCGATACCAGCCGATATCCAGTATAGATCTTCATACTTGACTAAATAATGACATAAAGATAATCGGTTGATGATAATGTAATAAAACAATAATATAATCCAGTAGAAACCAATCGGCTAGTAGTGATAGATTGAATAAGCACTGATCCGAAGGTTGAAGCATTCATCGGCTAGAGATCCGATGTCAATAAATCCAAATAATTAGATAAACAGTGAAACCTTTGTTGCGATCGGTTAAATCCAAATTATATGTAATCCTTGTAAGGCGATACAATGTCCAGATAACTCATCAGCTGAAACCCCGATGAAACCCTTATTGACAATCAAGAAGCAGGCTAGAAATTATGGTTCTAAGCACGACTTAGTAGATCAAACTTAACTGCTACAGCACTAAGTATAAAAAGAAACATAATATCTAGACAATCAAGCCTTTGACTGATTTTCAGGGTGGTGGATACATTATATAATCTAAGCCAACAAAGTAATCTAGCCGATACCGATAAAACTCTAGATAGAGATCGGCCGATACAAGTAGAAAACATTGTCAATCTAGATTATATAACGTATATGATAATTCATCGGCTAGCACTCCAATAAAACATTAGCATGAAACTATCGGCTTAACAAGATTTATATTATCAATAACAATCTAGTAGGTCGAACCTAACCGATGCAGCACGAGATTGTATATGATAATCTAATACTTGATGAATCGATAGATCTGTCTACTGTGATGGATAGAACAAATCTATTGAAAACAACATTGTGATTGTAGAGATATATCGGCTAAGACAGAAGATCAGACTTAACCGAGACAGTCCCAACTAAACCGATGCGTCTCCAAACACAATGCAATTAAGATAGAATTGAGATATCAGTTAAATATATCAACCGAACCAGAGCGATCCAAGAGATCGAAGCGATGCAGCCTTGAACAACACCAATGTAGCCGATAAATTCACCAGGGCCTAACGGAACGTAGGGCTTACCCTTTCGCCGGAGATCGAAAGCCGATGCAGCCCCGCGTCAGGTGCCAAATTCCGCCGGTTGATAAGTAAAAACCTCAGAAAGAGGGTGGTGATGCGCCGAGAGTAGTTGTATTGATCGAGAGATAGATTACAAGGACCTCGGGTGTACATATTTATACCCTTGGGTCTATAGAGTCCTTATCGGACAAGAAACAAACTTTCTAAAAGATAAAACAGAAACATAAAGTCCTTATCGGATACTAAACACACTTTCCTAAAATTAAAAGGAAACTATCGACTCTACCTAATTAATAGATAAATTGCCATTCCGCATTCTCCTTGAACTCGGTCTCTTCTAGATAAGCTTTCTTTAATAGATTAATTTCCTTAAGGGAATTTGGTAAGAATCCGACTGTTGGCGATTGATAGCTTCCATCGGCCGATTGCAGGATTCTGAAGCCGATACGAACTCTAGGCCGATGATGATTTGTAGGCTTACCAAATTTCATCGTCAACACGCTGCCAAGCCAGCTGCCGCGTAGCCGCTTTGCCACAGCCCTACCGAGTCGCAGCCGCCACTTGCCTCGCCGTCGGGGCCGCTTTGGCCGCTTGCCGTGTCACCGATTGTGCCTACCGGCTGTGCCGCATGCGCTTGCTAGCCGTTTTTCCGCTTATGTTCGCACGTAGTGTGGCATAGTGTCATGTCGGTTTGTTCGTACCAAGTCGTTCTACAGCCTAGAGCCGTTCTGAGCCGTCGGTTCCGTTCGCTGGTTCGATTGACCGTTTGCTTGGTTCCGTGCCACGGTAGGTTGACTCGTCGAGTCACTGACCCGTGAGGCTCGCTAACCAGAGTTTGTTTTCTGTTGATCTTGTCCGTTCGCGGGCGTTAAAACATATCAACTAATTAATGTTTTTCGGTTAATAGTAATTGCACGGTTCATATTCTAAAATTCATATCTTAATCATCCGAGCTCCGTTTTAGTCCATTCAAGTTTCTGTGGATTCATTAAAATTGGTTTTTTTTTTGCTATTTCAGTAGACTTATTGGTTGCATTGTTTGTGTGCTTTGTTTGTCGTATAGAATCCGACAGTTCCGACGCTCCGGTGTATTACGAAGTGGTCGCTGAAGTTCCGTCAGTTCACGAGCAAGGCAAGTCATACATACAACATTGATCATGTTGAACCTACTTTACAAAATCCCTAATTTTCTATTAAATTGCATTATTTTATAATGTCATGTGGGATGGCTGCCTATCGTACTCAGCCCGTTGTTACCTTGTACCATTAATAACTTGGGTTATAAAATGACTAGATGATTGGTTTAGGAATGCTTAGCCATGCTTAGATCAATTAGTTCACCATGGGATTCACATTAATTTAGTCCTTAATTATATTATGATGCACCATCATGGTAATGGTTTAATTAAACTAAAACATGTTTAAATGGTGGGTTGTGGGTGCAAGGTTTTGCAAGTCGTGCCCTGTTGACGACCAAATTTGGTAATTCAAACATTGGAGATCAAGATGGAATCTAAGAGGATTGAAGAGATAAGATCGTATCGGAAAGCAGAGTGAGAATCGGCTGTGGTCCGAATCGGCTGTGAACTGGATCGGCAGAGTCAGAGTCGGACTGGGTTAGACGATTGAGCCAATTTCGGTAATATAACTTGGTGTACGTCATCAGGTTGTGTTAATGTGTTTCGTATGGATTGCCATGCACGGATAGAGTCCTGAGGAGGCAATTGTATCTATTAATTAGGATATTTTATGTAATTTCCTTATAAATATTCCCGGTAAGAGTCCGCCTAAGGGACTTGTTCGTTAGTTGGATTTGTATTAGGATAATATGAGTCGTGTCCATGGTGGACAATGTTTGTATTTCGGGTTAATATATAATCCCGAGGTCTTGTAAATAACAACAACAACACACGTTCAATCAATCTCGGCGCATCGCCACCTTTATTTTCTATTCCCGACAAGTTTGTGCTCTCGAAATCGTGCTGCATCAATTTGATCTTCGACGAAAAGGTATATCTTGTCATGGCGAGTTACATCATTAGGGCTAGTGCTTACATCTTCATGACACTCTAGTTCTCTGTTGTGATTTTCCAAGTTATCATATACGTTATATAATTTAGATCGACAATGCAATCTACTTGTATCGGCTAGATCCTTTCTAGGGTTTTATCGATATCGGCTAGATTACTTTGTTAATTTAGATTATATAATGTATCCACCATCCCGAAAAGGCGACCATCGGCTTGATTCTTTAGATCTCATGCTTCTATTTATACTTAATGCTGCATTGGTTCAGTCCAACCTATTAAGTCGTATCTAGAATCATGATATCTAACCTGCTTGATGGTTGTTAATAAGGATAGTATCGGGGTTTCAGCTGATCTTACCTGATATAGATGTTTTACATTGTCTTATGCTTTGTTTAATGTTCTATATCTGCCCCTTATATCAGGATCTAATCTAATATAAATATATTGAGCTTGATATCAATCTAGTTGATCATAGTTTAATATATTTATTACTAGAGAATATCCTAATATAAGGTTGTATCGGAGCTATAGCCGATACATACTCAAACCTAGATATCGGCTATGACATCAATCTGCATAATCATTATTTCATGTTATCTTTAGATTTGGGCAATTTATACTGTCTTGGTTCAGTCCGATCTATCCCAATTGCTTACTTCTAAAGTAATATTGATTTATTTATTATGTAACGCTGATCTTTACGGCCGATATACTAGTTTTAGGGTTAGTTCTATCATTGACTATACCTCACAGCCGATTCATGCTTTATTGCATCGGCTAGGTCACATACGATATGAAATCGGTCCTGTGGCCGATTGTCTGTCGTTTATTGATATTCTTTGCATGTTTTTCTTATTGATTGCAGGATCAAATCAACTAGCACGCCCTTGAATCTGAAACCCTAATTTTGGACCTGCACTAGAGTAAAGCAAACCTCTCAGGCCAGTGTGTGTTTTTTGCATCAACACGCTTTTGGCACTCCCAGTGGGACTCGTGTCATCATGTCTCCAAACATCACTGAAGTTGTGGAGGACAACATCATCGCGGTTACACCCGAGCAGCTGAATGACAAACAGAAGGAAGAACTGCAACAAATGTTGAATCAACTCCAAACCCAGTATTTGCACTCCTTCACAGTCACCCGGGAAGGTACGGTCGTCCAAAGAGCTAAAGTCCAAGTACCAACGATCGTGAAGCAAGACCCAAGTACTTCTGGAACAGGAGAAGAAAAGGATAAACAAGTGAAAGCCGAATAAAGTAACGAAGAATTGCACACATTACAAGATCGCATCGATTCGGCTGTACATCATGCGCTAGTCCACCAGTCCGGAGTACTTGTCAATACTCTGACAAACATGATCAAGTCGGTAGTTGATGGGACGATAGCCGAGGAAAAGGCTAAAGGACCTATTTACCTACCAGATGGCGCGTTCCCAGCGTATAGAACTGTGAAGACAGAGATTGGCGGGAATCAGACAAGTCAGCAAGTGCTTCAAACCCAGGCTCCATCGGCTCCTTACTCAAGTTCAAACATTCCATCAATTCTAACCAGATCACAGCCGATCACTGGGGGGCAAGCATCAACTCAATTAACACCGGAGCAATTGATGAGTATTCTTCACCCAAAACCGCCAGCTGTCGACACATCATACCAAATTCCTTCGGTTCCACAACAGCCGACTGGAATTCCTCAGCAGATAAGCCAGCAATACAGTACAGAACAACTTCCTCATGTGCCACCTCAAGGCATATCGGCTGGCTTCAGCAATCTTTATCAGCCTCACTCACCACGGCCGCAGCCGATCCAATACGGCCAGATGGATCCACTACAGCAGCAGTATGGCGGAGCAACACCTCATCAGCCCTGGGCCGATATGATCGCTGACATCATGAGGGAGCAATTCGGGCTTAAGCCAAAAGATGTATCGGCATCCGTATCCAGAATATTTCGATGGAGTTCCATTACCAAACCGATACAAGGTGCCAGATTTTTCCAAGTTCTCAGGACAAGACAATATATCAACTTACGAGCACATCAGCCGATTTTTAGCTCAGTGTGGTGAAGCATTGGCTACAGAAGCTCTCAGAGTTCGTCTGTTCCCACTGTCACTATCTGGATCAGCATTTACATGGTTTTCATCATTGCCATATAATTCAATCAGGAGTTGGGCCGATTTGGAGAAACAATTCCACAAGTACTTTTTCAGTGGAGTCCAGGAGATGAAGCTATCGGACCTCACAGCTATTAGGTAGAAATCAGATGAATCGGTTCTAGATTATATTCAACGATTCAGAGATGTGAGAAACAGATGTTACAGCCTATCTTTATCAGATTCTCAACTAGCCGATCTAGCCTTCCAAGGTTTGCTGGCGCCAATCAGGGAGAGGTTTTCGGCTCAGGACTTTGACAGTTTAGCACACTTGGCTCAGAAAGTATCGGCTCACGAGACAAGATTTCAAGAGGCTAGGAAATTCATCAATAAAGCGAACAATGTGAATAATGTCTACAATTATGATTCTGAAGACGAAGACCCAGATATCAATGCAGCCGAGTGGGCTAGGAACAAGAAGACGGTGGTCTGTCAATGGGCTAAGAATTCGGGCACAGAGGAGAGATTTGACTTCGACATTACCAAGGCCGATAAGATCTTCGATCTCCTTCTTCAGGAAAAACAAATTCAGCTGCCAGCAGGACACGTTATCCCATCGGCCGAGGAGTTGAAAAAGAGGAAGTATTGTAAATGGCACAATACAGGATCTCATCACACTAACGATTGCAAAATTTTCAGACAACAGATCCAGTCGGCTATTGAATAAGGGAAAATTAAGATTGATGGATCCAACATGGCGAAGAGGCCGATGAAGATAGATGGACACCCTTTTCCAGTCAACATGGTGCATCCAAGATACAACCGGAATACAGCCGATGGAAATAAAAATTACACCAGGAGTATCAGATCGGCTAGCATAATCGACAAATATCAAAACAGGAGCCAACGGGAGGAGGAGTCATATCCTGAGGAAGAAGAAAGATATTTTGACCCCCATTGGAGTTGTGAATTCTTCAGATTCTGCTGGAACGAAGGTATGAGGTTACCATCTATCGAAAATTGTCCTAGCTGCAGTGATCCCGATGTCCAGTTCATCCATAAACCAAGCCGACGACATGCAATTACACATCGGCCAGGTCAATCAAGGCTGTCAGTACATGAAAGACTTGGGCCGATGCAACAAGACAATGATGAAGATGACTCACGTGGAGAATCGAAGCCAATGCATCCCCAATGGTGTCCTTCTGGGATATTCATCAAGAATCAAAAGAGAAGAGTTCAAAGGATGAGGAACAGAGAACAATTCTAGGAGGTTGAGGGTGCAATTGAGCATCAGCTGCAGCAGAAAACGAAGAAAGTATGGCGCATGAAGAGCAAGGTGATGTCAGCTGATGAAGTCAGGGCCGATCGCAGCAAGAATCAACAACGCAAGGGCAAGGAAGTGATGTCATCTGAGATCAACATGGTTTTCATGTTACCAGCCGAATATGCAGTAGAGCAAGTCGTCGAGCGGGAGGAAGATTTGCCATCGGCTAAATTGACTTTATCTCCAGAACAAGCTGTTTTTGAAAAGCCCGAGGGAACAGATCATCGGCACTTCAAGCCGCTCTATGTCAAGGGATTTGTCAATGGTAAGCCGATGTCCAAGATGCTAGTCGATGGAGGAGCAGCTGTGAATTTGATGCTGTATACAACATTCAGAAAGCTTGGGAAGAACTCAGAGGACTTGATCAAGACTAACATGGTTTTGAAAGATTTTGGCGGGAATCCATCTGAGACCAAGGGAGTTTTGAATGTAGAGTTAACCATCGGCAGTAAAACAATTCCAACCACGTTCTTTGTTATTGACGGGAAGGGTTCCTACAGTCTGTTGTTGGGAAGAGATTGGATTCATGCTAATTGTTGCATCCCTTCAACAATGCACCAAAGTTTGATTCAATGGCAAGGAGACCAAATTGAAATCGTGCCAGCCGACAGGTCAGTCAACGTAGCTTGTGCCGATTTATCTATTTGGGAGATGGAAGGAATTGATTGTTTGTCCGGCAAAGTTTGGCAAGGAGATTACTTAAAGATTTCAGATGATGCCATACAGAAAACAGGAGATGGAGAGCCCCAATTCTTGTTTCGAGGGCGCCGTGGAGGGTTCCAACTTATACACAGAAGATACTATCGATGATCTCGACGGCAAGCTTGGGCAAGGTTTTATGTCGGCCGATGAACTAGAGGAAATCGACATTGGACCAGGCGATAGGCCTAGGCCGACATACATTAGTAAAGGTTTACCAAAAGAATTTAGATGTAAATTAATTGCACTTTTAAAGGAGTACAGACATTGTTTTGCCTGGGAGTACTATGAGATGCCAGGACTTAGCCGATCGATAGTTGAACATCGGCTCCCTATCAAACCAGGCTATCGGCCATATAAGCAACCCCCAAGACGTTGTAAGGCTGCAATGTATGATGCTATTAAGGCCGAAATTACAAGACTCTATGATGTTGGCTTCATCAGACCATGCCTATATGCTGAGTGGATTTCTAATATAGTACCAGTCATCAAGAAAAACGGCAAGCTCAGGGTTTGTATCGATTTCAGGGATTTAAACAAAGCTACACCAAAAGATGAATACCCAACGCCGGTGCCCATCAACTCGTAGATGCAGCATCTGGACATAAGATTATCAGCTTCATGGATGGCAATGCTGGTTATAATCAAATTTTTATGGCTGAGGAAGACATTCACAAGACTGCTTTTAGATGTCCTGGTGCTATCGGCTTATATGAGTGGGTAGTTATGACTTTCGGCTTACGGAGTGCTGGTGCTACATATCAGAGAGCCATGAACTATATTTTTCACGATCTTATCGGCGCATTGGTGGAGATATATATAGATGATGTGGTGGTTAAATCCAAGGAAGTTGATGATCATATAGCCGATTTGAAACAGGTTTTAGAAAGAGCAAGAAAATATGGGTTGAAGATGAATCCTACCAAGTGTGCTTTTGGTGTATCGGCCGGTCAATTTCTTGGGTTTCTAGTCCATGAGAGAGGGATTGAAATTCCTCAAAGGAGTATTGAAGCAATTAAAGATATCAAACCCCCGGAAGATAAGACCAAGCTACAATCATTGATCGGCAAGATTAATTTTGTTCGGCGTTTTATATCAAATCTGTCTGGCCGAATAGAACCATTTACTCCCTTATTAAGGTTGAAAGTCGATCAAGAATTTGTTTGGGGAGAAAAGCAGCAGCAAGCTCTGGATAACATCAAGGAATATTTGAGTACTCCTCCAGTTCTTATACCACCACAGAAAGGGATTCCATTCAAACTCTATCTATCAGCCGATCAAAATTCTATCGGCTCAGTGTTGATTCAAGAGGTTGAAGGAAAAGAGAGAATCATATTCTATCTCAGTAGACGCCTGTTGGATGCAGAAACAAGGTATTCGTCTGTGGAGAAGTTATGTTTATGCTTATATTTTTCTTGCACAAAGTTGAGGCATTATCTACTATCCAATGAGTGCATCATAGTTTGCAAGGCCGATGTAGTACGATACATGCTATCGGCTCCAGTTTTGAAAGGACGAATTGGGCAGTGGATCTTTGCTTTGTCAGAATTTGATCTCAAATACGAATCGGCTAAGGCTGTTAAGGGGCAAGCGATAGCCGATTTCATAGTCGAACATAGGGATACTAGTATTGGTAATATTGACATCATGCCTTGGACTTTATTCTTTGATGGATCAGTTTGTACTCATGGTTGTGGCATCGGCTTGGTAATCATATTGCCAAGGGGGGCAAGTTTTCAGTTTGCCTTTACTATTAAACCATACTCTACAAACAATCAAGCAGAATATGAAGTTGTTCTCAAAGGGTTGCAATTATTAAAGGAAGTTGAGGCCGATGCTGTTGAAATTATGGGTGATTCTTTATTGGTTATCAGTTAGTTATCTGGAGAATATGAGTGCAAAAATGACACCCTGATGATTTATAATGAGAAATGCCAAGAGCTGATGAAGACATTCAAGATGATTACTTTAAAACATATTCCTAGGGAGCAGAACGTTGAAGCCAATGATTTAGCCCAAGGTGCTTCAGGATATAGGCCGATGTTACAAGGGATTGAAGTAGAGGTGGCCTGTATTCAAGCCGATGATTGGAGATTTGATGTTTTTGAGTATCTGAAAAATCCCTCCAGATCGGTTTCAAGGCAATTAAGGTATAAAGCTCTTAAGTATGTTCTCTTGGATGATGTATTATACTATCGAACGATTGATGGAGTTCTTTTGAAATGCTTGAGCTTGGAAGAAGCAAAAGTTGTTATGTGTGAAGTTCATGAGGGTATCTGTGGGACACATCAATCGGCTCACAAAATGAAGTGGTTAATTCGGAGGGTTGGATATTTTTGGCCGACAATGCTGGAGGATTGTTTTAGATATTATAAGGGTTGTCAAGATTGTCAGAAATTTGGAGCAATTCAGAGAGCACCAGCATCGTCTATGAACCCTATTATCAAGCCGTGGCCGTTCAGAGGTTGGGGTATTGATATGATCGGCCAGATCAATCCACCATCAAGCAAAGGACATAAATTCATATTGGTTGCGACCGATTATTTCACTAAGTGGGTTGAGGCAATTCCCTTGAAGAAAGTTGACAGTCAAGATACGATCAATTTTGTTAAATAGCATATTATATACAGGTTTGGATTGCCACAGACAACAACGACTGATCAAGGTTCTATATTTGTGTCCGATGAGTTTGTTCAGTTTGCTGATAGCATGGGAATTAAGTTGTTGAATTCATCACCATATTATGCACAAGCCAATGGACAAGCCGAAGCATCTAACAAGAGTTTGATTAAGTTGGTTAAAAGAAAAATAGCCGAATATCCCAAGAAGTGGCATACTATTCTGGCTGAATTATTGTGGTCTTATCGGATGGCTTGCCATGGTGCAATTCAGGTACCTCCTTATCAACTGGTTTATGGGCATGAAGCTGTGCTGCCGTGGGAAACCAACATCGGCTCTAGGAGGATTTCTTTGCAAGATGAGTTAACAGCCGATGATTATCACAATTTGATGGTTGATGAGTCGGAAGATTTGGTTCAAGAAAGATTGCGAGCTCTTGAGAAAGTTAGAAAAGATAAGGAGAGAGTTGCAAGGCATTATAATAAGAAGGTTGTACCCAAATCTTTTGAGGAAGGTGAGCTGGTTTGGAAATTGGTGTTGGAGATAGGGGCCAGAGATCATAAATTCAGCAAGTGGTCACCGAATTGGGAAGGACCGTTTCAAGTTCATAAATGTGTTTCTAAAGGAGAATACAAGTTAAAAGGGCTTGATGGTGAAGTATTTGGAAGAGCACTTAATGGAAAATATTTAAAGAAGTATTACCCAAGTGTTTGGATTGGTTCATAATCGGCTATGGTTTGCCGGTTATTGGTTGGCAGCTGATGTGTTTACATCGCCTTTAGATGGCCGATATTGTTATCGCCCTTAGACATATAAGTTTGCAGCATTAAGTTCCCTACTACAAACTTGGGGGGCATGGAGGATGAAAAGTTGGAAATTTTTGAGCAAAATTTTGCATACGTTAGAACACGGCCAAGTCTGCCAGGTATAACATCATCTTATATGGAAGCACAAGTATCAATCGGCATAAGGGATTTCGGAGTATATATTACAAGACAAATGTTCTAGCCGATTACAGGATTGCTTACAAAATTTTTCTAAGTCCTTATTACAGGAAATCATTAAGCAAGATAGTGCTGGATTGCAGACAGTGCCCGTTGTCGGATTTCTTCAACTTCTGCAATGGCTTGGGCATCTTGGGCGTCAGTTCCAGGAATCACCTTTCAGGACTTGGTCATGGTGGCCACATTCTTTATAGCCGATCTCAACTTCGCTTTTTGTTCTCCAATGGCTTTTGGGAGATCGGCTAATTTCTGTTTTTCCAGTGCAATCTTTGCATTACATTCTTCAAGTTTAGCCAGCAGATCTATTCTTTCAGCCTCCAATTGGTCTATTGTGGCTTTAATCGGCTCTTCGGCTAGTTGATCAAGCTTGGTTTTCTCATCATGTACTAGCTGTCGATTGGCTTGAATAGTAGCTTCGATATCCTTCTTCTCTCGCCGATCGGCTATTCTCTGTCTTGCTTTCTCCAGCTTAAATTGATGTTGCTCGAGATACATGGCTGGGGTAACTATGTTGGACAATTCATCTGGTAGTAGAGCTTGGATTTCTTGGAATCTGGTCCGGAGAGTGCTGCAGTCAACTACCAGGCTGTCCAGAGATGCTTCTAGTCGATGTGCAATGTCTTCAAGATTTCTCTTCACATCATCGGCTAGAGGAGCTAAGGACTTGCTTGTTGCTTCTTCTTCTGTTTCTTCATCAAAATAGTCCTTTATATCAAAAGAAAATAAATCGGCTAAGACCTGCAAGTAGGAAAGACGAAAGGAGTACAAGTAAGAGGATATTTTTATAGCCGATTTGAAGAGTTTTAAGGATGAAACTTACAGGGATTGCAAGAACAGCGATTTTTCCTTCTTCAATATGATGACTGCCTACAGCCGATGCGGTATGTTCATTGGAAACTGGTTGTGTTACAGGTGATGGAGGGGAAGGAGGCTGAAAATATTCATGCAAGTGTTAGATAGTATCGGCTAATAAAATATTCAGAGTTTTAGAAAGTTGGAATTTACCAAGGGAGCTTGAATGATTGGCCTGGCCGATGCTTGTGTTGGTTTCTTTCTCTCGGCTGGTCTTTTCTTCTACAGAATGTAAAAGTTGGAGATTTAAATTGGGGATGAGTAAGGAAAGTTTGTACTAAGGAAGATGAATTTACCCTGGGTTGCCGAGTGAAGACAGCTGGGGCAAAAGGAGTTGTAGGGGTTTGTCTTGGAGCCAGAGAAGCTGGAGGTGTTTTTTCATTTACATCACTAGATTCGGCTGCGGCTTCATCTATGGCTCGTTCGATTGATGCTTCTTTTAAGGCTTCATCTGCATCATCGGCTGTTAGGGTTGGTTGCTTCTTGACCTTTTTCTTGGCGACTGGTTGCACGACAGTTGATGTTCTAGTTCTTCTTTTTCTGCCTGCATCGGTTGGTTCCCTCATTTGTCCTTGGAGCAGGCTTGATGTCTTGGGGGCATGATAGCCGATGACAGGATGAGTCATACCACATCTGTTAGGAAATAACCCTACAGCATATTCAATATCTTTGCCACTTCTGCTGGTGTGAGAGGGAGATGAGTTTGTAGTCTAAAAAGTTAAGTATGTTTTATAAGTTTAAAAGTAGAATCGGCTAATGTGTTTAAAATAGTAATGAAGCTGAATTAGAGGGAATAAAGGGGTTACCTGAGGGATCATGTTTGGGAAGAGATCAGTCATATAGATGGTAGCTGATTGGTGAAAAAGATGTTGTTTCCATTCAGCCCACCATGAAGTAAAGACTTTGCTTCTGAAACATTGCTAGTTCGATGTCATTAATACTGCCAAGGGGAGGTCCTGGAATGTTCAGTAGCCGATCCATCATCAGACTTGAAGATATTTCTCCTCGGCATTCAATCTTGTCAGCAAACCACAAGCCGATTGGGAGTTGTCCCATGCCAAACTGTCTTGCCGAACTCATGGGGTGATAAAATTCATATGAGACTTTTATGTTCCTGCCTTGATGGATGCCAACAGGAAGTATGCATGGGCTAATGGCAGTGGTATAAACTTCTCTGGACTTCTGAAATTTTTCATGGTTTATCTCTTCAAATCTGAAGTCCGATGGCAGTTCAAAATTGACTGATTCATCGTAGAAGAACCAAATTCTAACATCTTTTTGGAAGCCATCATAAAAGCTGAAGAACCAGTCTTTAAGCAGTTCGGCTGACAGTTTTGCACCGGCATCGGCTGGAGTTGTGGCATATTCTCCAAAAGATGTACACCTCCGATGGGTTATTTCTTCACCATCATCATCGGTGATCGGCTCTAGTCTTGGAAACTCTGCTTCAGTCAGGGGTGGCCGATTGACAGCTTTCATGGCAACTAGATTTAGCCAAGATTGGAGTAACCACCATGGACCACCTGCGCTGACTGTTGAGCCGACAGCTAGTTTGGCCGATGCATTGCTCAAAGTTTCATACAAATAGCCGAGCAGAATCTTTCCTAAAGGGAATTGTCTTTTTTCTTCAAGTGCTTCGGCTATATGTTGCCAGTTTGAGGTTGGGCCTCAACTTGATCCACAAAACAGAAATTTTTCTAACCACATCAATAGAAATGCAGTATGCTCTCTAGGGGAGACTGAGCCCTGACCCATGTTGGCTGAGATAAAACCAGACCATCCACCTATGCTTTTGGTTTTGAAGTCAAATCTGTTCTTTGAGTTCAGTATCATAGGATTGGCTGATGATGTGATATCTAACCCAGTCAACATGGTAATGTCCAGAAGGGTTGGGGTCATTGGTCCTTGATTAAACAAAAATGCATTGATAGCATTGGACCAGAAATAGCTAGCAGAGGCCATCAGTGGTTCATTCTTAGCCGAATTTGCCAGAGTAAGAGCTAAGGCTTGGCCGATTCCTATTTCATCCCAATGGCTCTGCTTGCTAGCCGATATACGCTTATACCATGCAGGCCAGCTTTTCTCTAAGGATGGCCAGGATTTAAAAGTATTCTTCCAGTGGCTTATGTTGGGGTTTGCTAGCCTGAAGGGGATTCTGTTTGTTTCGGCAGTAATGAACTCAGTGGGGTCTAAGTTGCCGATTGGTCCAAGGAAGTAATTGTTTTCATGGTTAAGACTGGGAACCGCAATTAGGTTTGCAAGATGCTACATCAACAAAGCAAAAAAGAAAAGAAGCGGACTGAGATTGCGGAAAACAAGATTTAAAGAGCAAAAAGGGGATCTAGCCGATGGGACTTACCTCAGCGTATTCGGCTGGTGAAGCGGAGGATGGAGCAGATGACGACGACATCTTCTTGCTGGCGGAAGTTGGATGACTGGAGGATTGCTTGGAGTTGATTGCTTGCGCCGAGGGGATCGCCGGAGTTGGGAGAGACGGAGATTGCGAAAGCGGTGGCAACAGTAGTAACGGTGTGAAGTTTCTCGGGGCCGTCGTTTAGGGTATTTAAAGCAGTACGGTAATGGTCAAAAACGGAAAGAGCGAGATTATCTCGGAGATAAGATTTGGCAAATCCGAAACATTACAAAATATTCCGGACTTAGGGGGCATGTGTTGACGACCAAATTTGGTAATTCAAACATCGGAGATCAAGATGGAATCGAAAAGGATTGAAGAGATAAGATCGTATCGGAAAGCAGAGTGAGAATCAGCTGTGGTCCGAATCGGCTGTGAACTGGATCGGCAGAGTCAGAGTCAGACTGGGTTAGCCGATTGAGCCAATTTCGGTAATATAACTTGGTGTACGTCATCAGGTTGTGTTAACGTGTTTCATATGGATTGCCATGCACGGATAGAGTCCTGAGGAGGCAATTGTATCTATTAATTAGGATATTTTATGTAATTTCCTTATAGATATTCCCGGTAAGAGTCCGCCTAAGGGACTTGTTCGTTAGTTGGATTTGTATTAGGATAATATGAGTCGTGTCCATGGTGGACAATGTTTGTATTTCGGGTTAATATATAATCCCGAGGTCTTGTAAATAACAACAACAACACACGTTCAATCAATCTCGGCGCATCGCCACCTTTATTTTCTATTCCCGACAAGTTTGTGCTCTCGAAATCGTGCTGCATCAATTTGATCTTCGACGAAAAGGTATATCTTGTCATGGCGAGTTACATCATTAGGGCTAGTGCTTACATCTTCATGACACTCTAGTTCTCTGTTGTGATTTTCCAAGTTATCATATACGTTATATAATTTAGATCGACAATGCAATCTACTTGTATCGGCTAGATCCTTTCTAGGGTTTTATCGATATCGGCTAGATTACTTTGTTAATTTAGATTATATAATGTATCCACCATCCCGAAAAGGCGACCATCGGCTTGATTCTTTAGATCTCATGCTTCTATTTATACTTAATGCTGCATTGGTTCAGTCCAACCTATTAAGTCGTATCTAGAATCATGATATCTAACCTGCTTGATGGTTGTTAATAAGGATAGTATCGGGGTTTCAGCTGATCTTACCTGATATAGATGTTTTACATTGTCTTATGCTTTGTTTAATGTTCTATATCTGCCCCTTATATCAGGATTTAATCTAATATAAATATATTGAGCTTGATATCAATCTAGTTGATCATAGTTTAATATATTTATTACTAGAGAATATCCTAATATAAGGTTGTATCGGAGCTATAGCCGATACATACTCAAACCTAGATATCGGCTATGACATCAATCTGCATAATCATTATTTCATGTTATCTTTAGATTTGGGCAATTTATACTGTCTTGGTTCAGTTCGATCTATCCCAATTGCTTACTTCTAAAGTAATATTGATTTATTTATTATGTAACGCTGATCTTTACGGCCGATATACTAGTTTTAGGGTTAGTTCTATCATTGACTATACCTCACAGCCGATTCATGCTTTATTGCATCGGCTAGGTCACATACGATATGAAATCGGCCCTGTGGCCGATTGTCTGTCGTTTATTGATATTCTTTGCATGTTTTTCTTGTTGATTGCAGGATCAAATCAACTAGCACGCCCTTGAATCTGAAACCCTAATTTTGGACCTGCACTAGAGTAAAGCAAACCTCTCAGGCCAGTGTGTGTTTTTTGCATCAACATGCCCATGACAATTAAGGACTGGTTCTCGGGAATCCCTGGAAGATATACACGTACTTACCACATGCCAGCATGGGCTCGAGGCTGAATCTAGAGTGTAGCTCAACCTAGTCAACATACCATGGCAAGGGTAGAGGAGATGGTGCAGTTCGGACCTGGCTTTGGTCTCTGCTGTTTCCGAATTTACCTAGGCACGAGAGGGGACTGCTCGCTGCCTGTTTAGGAGTGGGGTGAAACCTGAGGTGGGTATGCTTGGTTAGGGAGGGTTATGCGAACGGTTTTCTCACGATTTCCCCCTTCGTAGTGCCGTGGTGGTACTTCGGGGCATGGTAACATGTGTGAAATCATGTCTTGTGGGTAAAGTTGTACACCTTTGATCAGAGTAAAACTATTCAAATAGCCGTGCAACGCGGTTATTGGGCGGCCAACCAACTCACCATGATTAGTCTCATTCTAATAATATGAGTTAATGAATTGGTGTAGTTCAGGTGGTATGGATGGGCCTGTTGCAACATGATTTAGCGTTGGGCAGTGATGTTTAATATTGATTAATTTATCTCAATTATTTTACTAGATTAAATTATGTTTTACAAATGCTACTTTTATGCAAATACCCTATAGCCATTCCTTTGATATTATATTGCATCATACTTCTCTATTGGTATGACTTGTTGAGTAGTGGGTGGTACTCAGTCTTGCTTAATTTTTCCATCCTCAAAGATAGAGAATTATCAGGATGATGAATATTTTGAAGATTAGGCTTGTTCCGGACGTTGAGGATGCCCGTGGTTATGGAGGATGCTACGCTTTAATGAAGATCTTAGTTTAGATTATTTAATAATTTATTTCCGCTGCGTTTGTAAGACTTCTGGATTTATTACTGTTGTAAGACGTGGATCTGTGTATCAATTTGTCGTTTGTGTACTCTGGCTGGTCCTAGACAGAGATTTAATACACATTCTGCTTGAAATTCGGGTTAGCGAAATTTTGGGTGTGACAAGTTGGTATCAGAGCTGACCTTGATCGTAGGACAAGCCAAATGGAAACCTTAAGAGCCTTCTAAAACATCTTATCTTCATCTGTTTTCTCAAATGGTCAGTGTCTTTTGAAAAATAAAGGATGGTGAGTCTAGTGAGTCTGAGTCTGGTACATGCTAGAGTGAGTTAGTGGGTTTATTCTGGAACTAATTTTTGAGTCGGTCGGGAAATTATAGGGAGAGTCTGCATTAGAGTATAGGTGTTGCGTAATTTATTTGTTTGTTTTTATGTCGTCATGGTTAATTCTTCTCATTGATCATTGATTAGAACAATCCATAGGGGTAATTGGAGTTCATGCAAAATAGTTTATGCATAAAATCTTGGTTTTTGCATAATTTTGGGTCATTTTATTTATTTTGAGTCACTTTATTATTTATGGGTCAGTACATGTATCGATTCTCCTCTTTCCACTTCTCTAGATGGCTGACTTTCCCCCTACACACCATGGTGAGAACATGGAAGGTTTCGCAGCTCCGTTAGTCCCAGTCGCAGCTTCCGCTCTAGTTCAGCTCCAAAACAGTTGAGCCTCTCACCTTCCCCAAAGTGTCTGCAATTCGTGGTTTGGCCAGTGGCAGTGGAGGATGGTTGTCTACTCCAAGTCACAGTGGTTCCAGTGGAGACTCGTATGGTTACGCGTTCTAGCAGACGTTCTGAAGATCCGGATGATGAGCAGGAGGATACCTACGATTCTACCGACCGTAGGAGCCATTCCGAGCATTAGGATTTGCTATCCTAGTTTATCGTTTTGCTTAGCCATTGCTTGTTAGTTTCTGTGTTTAGGTGTGCTTGCTTGTGGGTTAGTCGACAGTCGATACGATGTGCCTATGGTATGGCGGTCTTATTTAGGAGTTGAGTGTGTTTTTATGTGTGTTTTAATCCAGAACAGAACAAATACATCTGAGCAGTCTGTTAGGTTTCTGAGCAGTCTGTTTTCCTTCTTCCCTGCTTTCTTTCCGTCTTTCCCATCAGATGGTCAATCCTTAAGGACTAATTTTCGGAAAACATGATTTGTGAAAATTTTCCTTTCTTCCTTTTCTAGAATTCTTTGCAAATTGTTTTATCATTCTCTCCCCTTCCTCCTTCAACTTGAGTAGCTGTTAAACTTGTTGGAGAAACTCGAAGATGTCGTTGTTGTCTACTTCTGGAAGACGAGTGGATCAAGGAACAAGAAGATGGTGGTAGACCTAGATGTCATATTGGGAATGGATTGTTGACAAGGTATAAGGGAGTTATTGGTTGTGCAAGTTGCACCGTCACCTTGGTAAATGAGAAAGGAGAAGTGGTAACAATTCGATCACCGATGACTCGGAAGAAAGGAGTAGTGTTGAACCAAGTAGAAGGTGCAGAACAAGTGGAAGAAGTTGAGAAAAATGTTAAGAAGTTGGAAGATATTATCGTAGCTCGTGAGTATCCTGAGGTTTTCCAGACGATTTAAAGACTATGCCTCCCAAAAGAGATAGAGTTTCGCATTGATTTGGTACCAGGTACAGCTCCGATCTACAAGAGACCTTATAGAATGGCAGCCGAAGAAATGGCAGAAGTCAAGAAGCAAGTGGATGAGCAACTGCAGAAAGGATATATCCACCCGAGCACGTCGCCTTGGGGTGCTCCAGTTAAGAAAAATATGCGGGTTGGTAAAGCCCGAGATTTTTCCGAGGATGAGCAAGGAACAATCTGGATGGGAGAAATATTGTGTATACCTGATAATAAGGAGTTGAAAGACTTGATTCTTACCAAAGCTCATCAGACACAATACTCCATTCATCCAGGAAGTACCAAGATGTATCAAGACCTTAAGGAAAAATTCTGGTGGGTCAGTATAAAAAGGGAGATAGCTGAACTTGTCGCACTGTGTGACGTGTGTCAGCGTGTTAAAGCAGAATATTAAAGACCAGCAGGGTTGCTACAGCCTCTTCAAATTCCGGAATGGAAATGGGAAGAAATTGGTATGGATTTTATAACAGGATTACCTAGAACATCGTCAGGCCATGACTCTATCTGGGTGATCGTGGATCGGCTTACTAAAGTGACACATTTTCTCCCTGTGCACACCACCTATACAGGAAAGAGTTTAGCAGAACTATACCTAGCAAGGATCGTTTGTTTACATGGTGTTCTGAAGAAGATCGTGTCCGATCGAGGAAGTCAGTTTACCTCAAAGTTTTGGCAAAAGTTGCAAGAGGAACTTGGAACCCGTTTAAATTTCAGCACAGCTTATCATCCGCAGAGCGATGGTCAGACCGAGAGAGTGAATCAGATCTTTGAAGATATGTTGAGAGCTTGCGCCCTTGATTTTGGTGGATCTTGGGATAAGAATTTACCATATACCGAGTTTCACATAACAACAGCTACCAAGCCAGTTTGCAGATGGCACCGTTTGAAGCACTTTATGGATGAAAATGTCGTACGCCCCTGTTTTGGGATCAAACAGGAGAACGTCAGTTGTTCGGAACAAAAGTGTTAAGCGAGGTAGACGGAAAAGTTAGAGCAATCAGGGAAAGATTGAGTATTGCACAGTCCCGTCAGAAGAGATGCTGACAATCATCGCCGTGAGCTCAGTTTTGAGGCCCGAGACCATGTTTATCTTCGTGCCACTCCACTCAGAGGAGTTCATCATTTCCAGACCAAGGGAAAATTGGCATCACGTTACGTGGGACCATACAGAGTTCTAGAACGAAGGGGAGAAGTTGCTTATTAATTGGAACTTGCACCCAACATGGCTAGTATACATGATATGTTCCATCTGTCTCAATTGAAGAAATGTTTGAGAGTTCCAGAGGAACAGGCAAGTCCGGATAACATCGAAATACTGGAAGATTTGACTTATGTGGAGAAGCCTACGCGTATCCTTGAGACTAGCGAGAGAAGAACCAGAAACAAGGTCATCAGATTCTTCAGAGTACAGTGGAGTGACCATTCAGAGGAAGAAGCAACTTGGGAGAGAGAAGATGAGTTGAAAGCCGCCCATCCGCATCTCTTCGACAGTTCTTCCGAATCTCGGGGACGAGATTCCGTTTAAGGGGGTAGGTTTGTCACACCCGGAGTTTTCCCCTTTTTCGTAGTTTCTAAATCATCAACAAATGGTCTATAAAAAATACTTTGTTTAACCAGGAGCAAACCCTAAATTAACAATGTGCTTAACAATTGGAATTGTCAGGGAGATTTTTTTTTTCGAATTCTCTTTGTTTCAAACCATTAAGAGGACTTTCAGTTGAATATTCAGACCAAAGGAAATAACCCTGTTAATTTAAAATGCCAGGATTTGAATTAATAATTCTTTCCTTTCACTCCTTTGGTCGTGAACCGTTCCCGGTTCACTCTCCCTGTTCGCGGTTCGTTGTATCCGCCGACCCCCTTGCAACCGCGTTTCGTTTTGTATGACGAGGCGAGTCCTACTCCTATTCCGGTTCGGTTTCTTTTTCCTTTCCCAAAACGGCACCGCATTTGTTCCCCCATCTTTCCTTTTTAGGTTCCCCCTCCTCCCGTATTCTTTCCCCGTCTCCCCACCGTGCACCACCCCTTCCTTTTCCGCTTTGCCATGCGCGCCTCCCCCACCACCTATTTAAGCCGCCTTACCCCCCCTCTTTTCATTCTTTTTTCCCTGCCCCTAGCCCTAGCCACCACCTGCGCCCTAGCCGCCGCTGCCTTGCTCACCGCCGCCTCCCCGTTGCCGTCATCGTCGTCGCGTCGCCGGTGAGCCCTCGTTTTCCCCGCCGGCATGGTGGTCGTCATAACCATCCTACCTCCTCCTCTTATCCATCTAATCTTGATCGTTGTCGTTGTTCTAGCGTCGCCGGTTCGCTGCCGCCGCCGTCTCTCCCCGCCGGTCGTCGTCGTCTCCTGGTGAGGACTCCCTTCCATCCCTTGGTTATGTTTTATTTGTCGTCGTCGTCGTGTAGCCGCTGCCGTGCCGCCGCCACTGCCGGCCCTTGCCGCCGCGCCGCTGCCACGCCGCCGTTGGCCGCTTGCCGTGCCGCCGCCTCCACTACCCTAGCCGCCGGCGCCGCCTCTCCGCCGCTGCTGCTGTGCCATGCTCTGCCGCTGCCCTAACTACGCCGCCGCTACCGCGCTGTCACAGTCGTGCCGTGTGTTGATGCAAAAAACACACACTGGCCTGAGAGATTTGCTATACTCTAGTGTAGCTCCAAAATTAGTACTTTAGGTTCGAGGGTGTGCCAGTTGATTTGATCCTGTAATCAACAAGAAAAAATATGCAAATATGTTATTAAACGATAGTCCATCGGCCAGACAGCCGATTTCATATCGTATGTAACATAGCCGATGCAATAAAGCATGAATCAACCATGAGGTATAATAAATGATAGAACTAACCCTAAAACTAGTATATCGGCTGTAAAGATCAGTATTATATAATCAATATATCAATATTACTTTAGAAATAAGCAATTGGGATAAAACATCTATACCAAGTAAGATCGGCTGAAACCCCGATACTATCCTTACTAACAACCATAAAACAGGCTAGATATCATGATTCTAAATACGACTTAATAGGTTGGACTTAACCAATGCAGCATTAAGTATAAAGAGAAGCATGACATCTAGAAAATCAAGCCGATGGTTGCCTTTTTGGGATGGTAGATACATTATATAACTTAAACCAACAAAGTAATCTAGCCGATATCGACGAAACCCTAAAAAGAGTCCAGCCGATGCAAGTAGATTGCATTGTCGATCTAAATTATATAATGTATATGATAACTCGGAAGTTTACAAGATAGAACTAGAGTGTCATAAAGATCTAAGCACTAGCTCCGATGATGCAAACCGCCATAACAAGATATACCTTTTCGTCAAAGATCAAACTGATGCAGCATGACTCGAAAGCACAAACTTGTTGAAAAGTAGAAAACAAAGGTGGCGATGCACCGAGATTGATTGAACGTGTCTTGTTATTATTTACAGGACCTCAGGACTATATTTATACCCGAAAATACAAACAATGTCCATCACGGACACGACTAATATTAACCTAATACAAATCCAACTAACGAACAAGTCCCTTAGGCGGACTCTTACCGTGATAATCCATAAGGAAATTACATAAAATATCCTAATTAATAGATACAACTGCCTCTTCAGGACTCTATCCATGTATGGCAATCCGTGTGAAGCACTTTGATTCAACCCGATGACGTGTACCGAGTCACATTTCCAAACTCGGCTCAATCGGCTAACCCAGTCCGACTCGAACTCTGCCGATTCTGTCCGCAGCCGATTCGGACTATAGCCGATTTCCACTCTGTTTCCGATACGATCTAATCTCTTGGATTTTCTTTGATTCTATCCTTATCTCCGATACTTGAATTACCAAATTTGGTCGTCAACACATGCCCCCCAAGTCCAGAATATTTGGTAATTTTTCGGATTTGCCAAATCCTATCTCCGAGAGAATATCGTTCTTTCCGTTTTCTAACCGTTACTGCGCTACTTTAAATACTAACCGTCACTTCCGAGAAAACTCACCCCTGTTACGCCGTTTCCACCGTTCTAGCAATCTTCGTCTTCCCTTACTTCGGCGATCCCCTCGGCGCAGCAAGGCGATTTTCAAGCAACTTCTTCCCTATCCGCCTTCCGTCTGCGACAATGTCTTCTTCAAGCGCTCCATCCGCCGCTCCATCAGCCGAGTATGCAGAGGTAAGTTCTCATCGGCTAGATCCCTTTTTCATACAATAGATTTAACTTTCTGCGATCTTAGTCCACTTTCTTGCTCTTTTTGCTTCTCTATTGTAGCACCTTGCGAATTTGATCGCAATCCCCAGTCTGAACCACGACAACCACTACTTTCTTGGCCCAATCGGCAACCTTGACCCAACTGAGTTTATCTCTGTCGAAACCAACAGAATCCCCTTCAGGCTAGCGAATCCCAATCTAGGGCATTGGAAGAATACCTTTAAGTCTTGGCCCTCTCTAGAAAAAAGTTGGCCTGCATGGTACAAGCGCATATCGGCTAGCAAACAAAGCCACTGGGACGAGATAGGAATCGGCCAAGCCCTTGCTCTGACAATAGCAAATTCGGCTAAGGATGAACCCCTGATGGCCTCTCCTGCTTATTTTTGGTCAAATACTTTAAATGTTTTTCTATTTAGCCAAGGGCCGATGACCCCAACTCTGCTTGACATCACTATGCTTACCGGACTTGACATCACTTCATCTCAGCCAACATGGGTCAAGGATCTGTTACCCCTCGAGAACATACAGCTTTCCTGTTGATGTGGCTTGAGAAATATCTTTTCTGTGGTTCTAGCTGTGGTCCAACTTCCAATTGGCAACACATAGCTGAAGCCCTTGAAGAGAAGAGACAGTTTCCTTTAGGAAAAATCCTGCTCGGCTATCTTTACCAAACACTGAGCAATGCATCGGCTAAGCTAGCCATCGGCTCTGTAGTCAGTGCAGGTGGTCCCTAGTGGTTACTCCAATCCTGGTTAAACTTAGTAGCCATGAAAGCTGTAAACCGGCCATCCCTGACAGAAGCAGAATTCCCAAGGCTTGAGCCGATCATAGATGAAGATGGAGAAGAAATTACCCATCGAAGGTGTACCTCCTTTGGAGAGTATGCATCCACACCAGCCGATGCTGGAGCAAAGTTATCGGCTGAGTTACTGGAGGACTGGTTCTTCAGTTTCTATGATGGCTTTCAGAAGGATGCCAGAATTTGGTTCTTCTATGAGGACTCAACCAGCTTTGAAATGCCATCGGGCTTCAAATTCGAAGAGATCAACCATGAAAAATTTCAGAAGTCCAGAGAAGTTTTTGCTACTGCCATCACCCCATGCATTCTCCCTGTCGGTATCCACCAAGGCAGAAACATCAAAATGACTTACGAATTCTACCACCCAATGAGCTCAGCTCGGCAATTTGGTATGGGTCAGCTGCCAATCAACTTATGGTTTACCGATAGAATCCAATGCAGAGGAGAAATCTCTTCATCTTTGATGATGGATCGGCTGCTCAATATTTCACGACCTCCTCTTGGCAGCATCAAAAATATTGAACTGGGCATGTTCATGAGCAAAACCTTTACTGCGTGGTAGGCTGAATGGAAACAACATCTCTTCCATCAATCGGCTACCATCTATATGACAGATCTATTCCCTGACATGATCCCCCAAGTAATCCTCTTTACTTTTTCTATCAATTCTTGCTTTAAATCTATCAGCCGATTCTATATTAACTTTATATCTTATCTTTACTTTTGCAGACAACAGACTCATCTCCTCCACGTACAAGCAAAAGCGGCAAAGAAATCGAATATGCTGCCGGTCTCCTACCTAATGGATGTGGACTAGCTCCTCCAAGCATCGGCTATCATGCCCCCAAAACCTCGAGTCTGCTTCAAGGACAACTAAGAGAACCAGCCGATGTCAGCAAAAAGAGAAAAACCAAGGCATCGGCTATTGATCCATCGGCTACTAAAAAGAAATCCAAGAAACAACCAGCCAAACCAGCCGATGATCTGCCAACGATTGAAGAGACCTTGGATGAAGCAGAGATTGAAAAAGCCATCAACGATGCTGCAGCTGAACTCAGCGATGTAGGAGAAAAGACTCCATCGGCTTCTCCAGCCCCCAAAAGAACCCCTACAACTCCTGCTGCCCCAGCAGTGTTCTCTCGGCAACCAAGGGTAAAACAGCCTTTCAATTACAAAATTTCTTCATTTATTGCCGATCTCGCTATTTAAACTTTGTACTTTGCAGAAGAAAAGACCAGCCGAGAAAAAGAAACCAGCTCCGATATCGGCTAAATCAGTTCCTAAAACTGCACCGGTAATCTCCCAACTCTTTTAAATTGCATCTTCATTTTAGCCGATATTAACTAATACTTTTCAAACTTCAACATTTTGACGGCCTCCACCTCCACCATCACCTCAAGCACAGCCAATTTCAAGCGAACATACTGCTTCAGCTGTAGGCAGCCACCATGTTGAAGAGGAAGAAGCTGTTGCTCCTACTATTCCTATAAGTCTTATATCCCTAAAAAATTTCAAATCGGCTATATAACATGCTCTGTTACTTATATCCCTTTTATTCTTCTTTTTGCAGGTCTTAGCTGATCCTTTCTCCTTTGACATTAAGGATTATTTTAATGAGGAAACAGAAGGAGAAACAACGAGCAAAGCTTTAGCTCCTCTAGCCGATGATGTGAAAAGAAACCTTGAAGATATATCCCATCGGCTACAAGCATCTTTGGATAGTTTAGTAGTTGATTGCAGTTCTCTCCGGGCAAGACTCTAGGAAATCCAAGCTCTGATCCCGGATGATCTATCCAACGCTATCACTCCAGCTGTATATCTTGAGCAACATCAATTCAAGCTGGAAAAGGCTAGACAGAGGATAGCAGATCGGCTGGAGAAGAAGAGCATTGAAGCTACAATTCAAGCAAATCGGCAACTTGTACACACTGAGAAAGCAAAACTTGATCAACTTACCGAAGAGCCGATTAAAGCTGCTATAGATCAGTTAGAAACCGAAAGGATCGATCTCCTGGCCAAGCTTGAAGAATGCAATGCCAAGATTGCAATAGAGAAGCAGAAACTAGCCGATCTCCCAAAGGCTGTTCGGGAGAAAAAGGCAAAACTGAAATCGGCTATCAAAAATGTAGCCAACATGACCAAGTCCTCAAGATTATTCCTGGAACCGATGCTCAAGACGCCCAAGCAATTGCAGAAGTTGAAGAAATTCGACAAAGGGCGATATCGGCTATCCAGCGCTACCTCTCTCAATAATATCATGTAATAGGGACTTAGAAAAATTTTGTAATCGGCTAGAAAACTTCAATTTGTGTAATACATACTCTGATCTCCTTTGTGCCGATTAATATATTTTGCGTTGAAATCTCACACTTTTCATCTTGTATATGCCCCCCTAATTTTGGCATATTTGTGAAACAAGGACAAAATTAAAATTTGACTAAGGGCGATATAACATATATCGGCCAGCATATATCGGCACGACACAACCGATTATGACAAAATAAAGGTCTAAGGGCGATATGAACCATATCGGCCATCTATTTGAATCGGCAGAACATAGCCGATTATGATCCAATCCAAACACTTGGGTAATACTTCTTCAAATATTTTCCATTAAGTGCGCGACCAAAAATTTCTCCATCCAATCCTTTTAACATATAAGCCCCTTTAGAAACACACTTATGAATCTGGAAAGGCCCTTCCCAATTCGGTGACCACTTGCCGAATTTATTATCTCTGGCCCCTATCGGTAGCACCAATTTCCAAACAACTTCATCCTCCTCAAAAGACTTTGGCACAACTTTTTTATTGTAATGTCTAGCAAATCTTTCTTTATCCTTTCTAACCTTTTCAAGAGCACGCAACCTTGCCTGGACCAAATCTTCTGACTCATCAACCATCAAATTATGATATTCATCGGCTGTCAGCTCATTTTGTAAAAAAAATCCTCCTGGAGCCGATGTTGGTTTCCCATGGTAACACAGCTTCATGCCCATAAACCAGTTGATAAGGAGGTACTTGAATTTCACCATGACAAGCCATCCGATAGGACCATAATGCCTCTGCCAATATAGTACGCCACTTCTTGGGATATTCTACAATCTTTCTATTAACCAACTTAATCAAGCTCTTGTTAGATGCCTTAGCCTGCCCATTTGCTTGTGCATAGTATGGTGAGGAGTTCAGCAATTTGATCCCCATGCTATCGACAAAATGAACAAACTCATCGGACACAAAGATCGAACCTTGATCAGTTGTAATTGTCTGTGGCAAACCAAACTGATATATAATATGTTCCTTGACAAATTCAATAGCATCTTTGCTATCAACCTTCTTCAAAGGTATTGCTTCAACCCACTTAGTAAAATAATCAGTAGCAACCAATATAAATTTATGTCCTTTACTCGACGGTGGATTGATCTGGCCGATCATATCAATACCCCAACCCCTGAACGGCCATGGCTTGATAATAGGATTTATAGCCGATGCTGGTGCTCTCTGAATTGCTCCAAATTTCTAACAATCTTGACACCCTTTGTGATATCTGAAAAAATCTTCCAACATTGTCGGCCAAAAATATCCAACTCTCCTAATTAACCACTTCATCTTGTGAGCCGATTGATGAGTTCCCCAGATACCCTCATGCACTTCACACATGACAACTTTTGCTTCTTCCAGGCTCAAACATCTTAGAAGAACTCCATCAATCGTCCGATAATATAATGTATCATCCAGCAAAACATATTTGAGAGCTTTATATCTTAATTTTCTGGAAACTGATTTAAAGGATTCTTTAAATACTCAAAAATCTCAAACCTCCAATCATCGGCTGGTATGCAGGCAACTTCTACTTCAACTCCTTGCAACATCGGCTTCTAGCCTGATGCACCTTAAGCTAAATCATTGGCTTCAACATTCTGCTCCCTAGGGATATGTTTCAAAATAACTATCTTGAAAGACTTCATCAACTCTTGACATTTCTCATTGTAGACCATCAAAATATCATTTTTGCACTCGTATTCCCCAGGTAACTGACTTATCACTAATAATGAATCACCCATAATTTCAACAGCATCGGCTTCAACCTCTCTCAACAGTTGCAATCCTTTCAGAACAGCTTCATACTCGGCTTGATTATTTGTAGAATAAGGCTTGATAGTAAAAGCAAACTGAAAACTTGCCCCCCTAGGCGATATGATCACTAAGCCGATACCACAACCATGAGTGCATACAGAACCATCAAAGAATAAATTCCATGGCATAATATCAACATTATCAATACTGTTATCCCTGTGATCAACTATGAAATCGGCTATCGCCTGCCCTTTTACTGCCTTAGCCAATTCATACCTTAGATCAAATTCTGACAAAGCAAAAATCCACTTCCCAATTCGTCCTTTCAAAACTGGAGCCGATAGCATATACCGCACCACATCGGCTTTACATACTATTGTGCACTCATTGGAAAGCAAATAATGCCTCAATTTTGTACAAGAAAAATATAGACATAGGCATAACTTCTCTACAGGTGAATACCTTGTTTCTGCATCCAAAAGTCTTCTCCTGAGATAAAATATCACTCTTTCTTTACCTTCAACCTCTTGGATCAACACTGAGCCGATAGAGTTCTAATCGGCTGGTAAATATAACTTGAAAGGAATCCCCTTCTGTGGTGATATAAGACCTGGAGGAGTACTCAAATATTCCTTGATATTGTCCAAAGCTTGCTTCTGCTTTTCTCCCTAGACAAACTCTTGATCGGCTTTCAACCGTCACAATGGAGTGAACGGTTCTATTCGGCCAGACAAGTTTGATATGAAACGCCGAACAAAATTTATTTTGCCAATCAGAGATTGCAACTTAGTCTTATCTTCTGGAGGTTTTATGTCTTTAATTGCTTCAATACTCCTCTGCGGTATTTCAATCCCTCGCTCATGTACCAAAAATCCAAGAAACTGCCCAGCCGATACACCAAAAGTACACTTAGTAGGATTCATCTTCAAACCATACTTCCTTGCCCTTTCAAGCACTTGTCTTAAATCGGCTATATGTTCATCAACTTCCTTGGATTTGATCACCACATCATCAATATAGATTTCTACTAGCAAGCCGATAAGATCATGAAATATATAATTCATAACTCTTTGATATGTAGCACCAACACTTCTCAAGCCGAAAGTCATAACAACCCACTCATATAAGCCGATTGCACCAGGACATCTGAAAGCAGTCTTGTGAATATCTTCTTCAGCCATAAAAATTTGATTATAACCTGCATTGCCATCCATGAAGCTGATAATTTTGTGTCCAGATGCTGCATCAACTAGTTGATCGGCTATTGGCATTGGGTATTCATATTTCGGTGTAGCTTTGTTTAGATCTCTGAAATCAATGCAGACCCTTAGTTTACCGTTTTCCTTGATAACTGGTACTATATTTGAAATCCACTCAGCATATCGGCATAGTCTAATAAAATTGGCATCATACAGTCTTGTAATTTTGGCTTTGATAGCATCAAACGTATCGGCTTTACAACGTCTTGGAGGTTGTTTGTATGGCTGATAGCCTGGTTTGATAGGTAGCCGATGTTCAACAATCGATCGGCTAAGTCCTGGCATTTCATAGTATTCCCAGGCAAAACAATCTCTATACTTTTTCAAAAGTGCTATTAATTTACATTTAAACTCTTTTGATAAATCCTTACTAATATATGTCGGCCTGGGCCTATCACCTGGTCCAATATCAATTTCTTCCAACTCATCGGCCGACATAAACCCTTGTCCTAGCTTGCCGTCGAGGTCGTCAACAGTGTCCTTTGTGTAGAAATTGGAACCCTCCACGGTGCCCTCAAAACAATAATTGGGGCTCTCCATCTCCTGTTGGCTGTATGGCATAATCAAAAAATTTTAAGTAATCTCTTTGCCAAACTTTACCAGATAAGCAACCAATTCCTTCCATCTCCCAAACAGATAAATCGGCACTAGCTACATTGACTGACCTGTCGACTGGCACGATTTCAATTTGGTCCCCTTGCCATTGAATCAAAGTTTGATGCATTGTTGAAAGAATACAACAGTTAGCATGGATCCAATCTCTTCCCAACAACAGACTGTAGGAACCCTTCCCATCAATAACAAAGAACGTGGTAGGAATTATTTTACTGCCGATGGTCAACTCAACATTCAAAACTCCTTTGGTCTCAGATGGATTCCCTCCAAAATCCTTCAAAATCATATTGGTCTTGATCAAATCCTCTGAATTCTTCCCAAGCTTTCTAAAGGCAGAATATGGCATTAAATTTACGGCTGCTCCTCCATCGACTAGCATCTTTGACATCGGCTTGCCGTTAACAAATCCCTTGATATACAGTGGCTTGAGGTGCCGATGATCAGTTCCTTCAGGCTTCTCAAAAATAGCTTGCTATGGAGATAACATCAACTTAGCCGATGGCAGCTCATCGACTTGTTCAACAACCTGCTCAACTGCATATTCGGCTGGTAGCATAAAAACCATGTTTATTGCCGATGACATCACCCCTTTGCCCTTGTTCTGTTGATTTCTGTTTTGATCTGCTTTGACTTCATCGGCTGGCACAACCTTGCTCTTCACGCACCATACTTTCTTTGTTTTCTGCCTCAGTCGATGCTCGATTTCTCCCTCAACCTCCTGGAATTGCTCCCTATTTCTCATCCTCTGAACTCTCCTCTTTTGGTTCTTGGTAAAAATTCCATAAGGGCACCATTGTGGTTGCATATTTTTGGGCTCTCTCTGTGAGTCATCTTTATCATTGTTCTGCTGGATCGGCCCAAGTCTTTCATGAACTGGTAATCTTTTCTGAATCGGTCGATGC
Source organism: Oryza punctata (assembly GCA_000573905.2). Classification (NCBI taxonomy): domain Eukaryota; kingdom Viridiplantae; phylum Streptophyta; class Magnoliopsida; order Poales; family Poaceae; genus Oryza; species Oryza punctata. The sequence continues at coordinate 25,911,758 of CM002495.2, read as the reverse complement.
ACAGTTGCACTCTGTCGGCTTAGTCTTTGAACGTATTGAGCATCAGAATCACTTCACCCAGGGCAATTCTCAATAGATGGTAACCTCATGCCTTCATTCCAACAAAATCTGAAGAATTCACAGCTCCAATGAGGATCAAAATATCTTTCATCATCATGGTGATATGACTCCTCTTCCCTCTGGCATCTCTTTTGATATTTGTTTATCATACCAGCTGATTTGATAGTTCTGGTGTAATTTTTATCTCTATTGGCTTGATCCCGATTAAATCTAGAGTGAACCATGTTTACTGGAAAAGAATGTCCATCTATCTTCATCGTCCTCTTGGATTCCTCAATCTTGATCTTCCCTTGCTCGATAGCCGATTGGATCTGCTGTCTGAAAATTTTGCAGTCATTGATACTGTGAGATCCTGTATTGTGCCACTTGCAATAGTTCCCCCTCTTCAATTCTTCAGCCGATGGAATCACGTGTCCTGCCGGCAACTGAATTTGTTTCTCTTGAAGAAGAAGATCAAATATCTTGTCAGATTTAGTGATGTCAAAGTCAAATCTTTCTTCCTTTCCCGAATTCTTGACCCATTGGCAAACTACTGTTTTCTTGTTCCTAGCCCACTCGGCTGCATTGACTTCTGGGTCATCATCTTCGGAATCAGAATCATAGCTGTAGATATTGTTGACATTGTTGGCTTTCTTGATAAACTTTCTAGCCTCCTGGAATCTTGTTTCGTGAGCCGATACCTTCTGAGCCAGATGAGCTAAACTTTCGAAGTCTTGAGCTGAAAATCTTTCCCTTATCGGCGCCAACAAACCCTGGAAGGCTAGATCGGCTAATTGTGAATTTGTCAAGGCTAGACTGTAGCATCTGTTCCTCACATCTCTAAATCTTTGAATATAATCGGGAACCAATTCATCTGATTTCTGTCTAATTGCTGTGAGGTCTGACAATTTCATCTGTTAAATACCACTGAAAAAGTATTTATGAAATTGTTTCTCCAAATCTGCCCAACTTCTGACAGAATTATAAGGCAGAGATGAAAACCAGGTAAATGCTGATCCAGATAAAGAGAGTGAGAACAATCTAACTCGAAGGTCTTCTGTAGCCGATGCTTCACCACGTCGAGCTAGAAATCGGCTAACATGCTCATAAGTAGATAAGTTGTCTTGCCCTGAAAACTTGGAGAAGTCTGGCACCTTGTATCGGTTTGGCAATGGTACCCGATCAAAATACTCCGGATATGGGTGCCGATACATATTGCCATTATCCTTAGGCTTGAGCCCGAACTGTTCCCTCATGCCGTCAGCGATTATATTGGCCCAAGGCTGCTGAGGCGTTGCTCCACCATATTGCTGTTGAATTGGATCAAACTGGCCGTATTGGATCAGCTGAGGTCGTGGAGAATGAGGCTGATAGATATGATTAGCCGATATGCCTTGAGGTGGCACATATGGAAGTTGCTCTGTGCTGTACTGTTGGCTTATCGGCTGAATAATTCCAATTGGCTGTTGTGGAACCGAAGGAATTTGATATAAGGTGTCGACAACTGGCGGTTTTGGATTAAGAATACTGATCAATTGCTCCGGTGTCAGTTGAGTTGAAGCTTGCCCCCCAGTGATCGGTTGTGGCCTTGTCATGATTGTTGGAATATCTGTGCTCGAGTAAGGAGCCGATGGGGCTTGGGTTTGAATTGTCTGTTGCCTCCCACCAATTTCTGTCTTCACAGTCCTGTAGCCTGGAAACGTACCGTCTGGTAGATATATGGGTCCTTTAGCTTTTTCTTCGGCTATAGTTCCATCAACTACAGACTTGATCATATTTGTTAATGTGTTCACAAGTACTCCAGATTGATTAATAAGGGCGTGGTGCACAGCCGAATCGATGCAATCTTGTATCGTGTGGATCTCTTCATTACTCAATTCGACCTTGGGCTGCTTGTCCTTTTCTTCACTTGTCACGGGCGTACTTGGATCTTGCTTCACGATCGTCGGCAACTCAACTTTAGTCCTTTGAACAACTGTGACCTGTCGTGTTACCGTGAACGAGTGCAGATATTGTTTCTGGAATTGATCTAGCATCTGTCTCATCTCTTCTCTCTGCTCGTCGTTCAACTGCTCGATCGTGATCGACAGGATGTTGTCTTCTGAGACTTCAGTAGTGCTTGGCGACATGATGACACAATAAGTCCCACCGGGCGTGCCAAAAGCGTGTTGATGCAAAAACACACACTGGCCTGAGAGATTTGCTTTACTCTAGTGCAGGTCCAAAATTAGTACTTTAGGTTCGAGGGCATGCCAGTTGATTTGATCCTGCAATCAACAAGAAAAAATATGCAAATATGTTAGTAAACGATAGTCCATCGGCCAGGCAGCTGATTTCATATCGTATGTAACCTAGCCGATGCAATAAAGCATGAATCGGCTGTAAGGTATAGTAAATGATAGAACTAACCCTAAAACTAGTATATCGGCTGTAAAGATCAGTATTATATAATCAATATATCAATATTATTTTAGAAATAAGCAATTGGGATAGATCAGACTGAACCGAGACAGTATAAATTGCCCAAGTCTAATGTAACATGAAATAACGATTATATAGACTCATGTTATAGCCGATATCTAGATTTAAGTATGTATCGGCTATAGCTCCGATACAACCCTATATTAGGATATTCTCTTTCAACAAATATATTCAATTATTATCAATCAGATTGATAGTAAGTCCAATATATTTGTATTAGATTAGATCCTAATATAAGGGGCAGATATAGCATATTAAACAAAGCATAAAACAATGTAAAACATCTATACCAAGTAAGATCGGCTGAAACCCCGATACTATCCTTACTAACAACCATAAAACAGGCTAGATATCATGATTCTAAATACGGCTTAATAGGTTGGACTTAACCAATGCAGCATTAAGTATAAAGAGAAGCATGACATCTAGAAAATAAAGCCGATGGTTGCCTTTTTCGGATGGTAGATACATTATATAACTTAAACCAACAAAGTAATCTAGCCGATATAGACGAAACCCTAAAAAGAGTCCAGCCGATGCAAGTAGATTGCATTGTCGATCTAAATTATATAATGTATATGATAACTCGGAAGTTTACAAGATAGAACTAGAGTGTCATAAAAATGTAAGCACTAGCTCCGATGATGCAAACCGCCATAACAAGATATACCTTTTCGTCGAAGATCAAACTGATGCAGCACGACTCGAAAGCACAAACTTGTCGAAAAGTAGAAAACAAAGGTGGCGATGCACCGAGATTGATTGAACGTGTCTTGTTATTATTTACAGGACCTCAGGACTATATTTATACCCGAAAATACAAACAATGTCCATCACGGACACGACTAATATTAACCTAATACAAATCCAACTAACGAACAAGTCCCTTAGGCGGACTCTTACCGTGATAATCCATAAGGAAATTACATAAAATATCCTAATTAATAGATACAACTGCCTCTTCAGGACTCTATCCATGTATGGCAATCCATGTGAAGCACTTTGATTCAACCCGATGACGTGTACCGAGTCACATTTCCAAACTCAGCTCAATCGGCTAACCCTGTCCGACTCGAACTCTGCCGATTCTGTCCGTAGCCGATTCGGACTACAGCCGATTTCCACTCTGTTTCCGATACGATCTAATCTCTTGGATTTTCTTTGATTCTATCCTTATCTCCGATACTTGAATTACCAAATTTGGTCGTCAACACCGTGCCACGCCGCTGCTACCGTGTCGTCGCTACCGCTGCCCTAGCCGCAGCCGTGCACCGCCGTTGCCGCGCCGCTGCCGTGTGCTCGTCGTGCCGAGTCGTGCCATACCACTGCCATCGCCCAACCGCCGCACTTGCAGCCATCGCTGCCAAGCTGGCTACCGCGCTACCGCCGCAGCCGCTTTGGCCGCTTGTTGTGTCACCGGTTGTACTTACCGGCTGTGCCGCATATGCTTGCTAGCCGTTTGCCGCTTATATTCGCACGTAGTGTGGCATGTGTCATGTCGGTTTGGCCGTAACAAGTCGTTCTAAAGCCCTAGAGCCGTTCTGAGTCGCCGGTTCCGTTCGCCGGTTCGGTTGACTGTTTGCGTGGTCCCGTGCCACAGTAGGTTGACTCATCGAGTCGCTGACCTGTGAGGCTCGCTAACCGGAGTTTGTTTTCCGTTGATTTTGTCCGTTCGCGGGCGTTAAAACATATCAATTAATTAAGGTTTTTCGATTAATAGGAATTACACCGTTCATATTCTAAACTTCATATCTTAATCATCCGAGCTCCGTTTTAGTCCATTCAAGTTTCTGTGGATTCATTAAAATGTCTAGAATTCATTAAAATTGGTTTATGTTGCTGTTTCGGTAGACTTATTGGTTGCATTGCTTGTGTGCTTTGTTTATCGTATAGAATCCGGCAGTTCCGATGCTCCGGTGTATTACGAAGTGGTTGCCGAAGTTCCGTCAGTTCATGAGCAAGGCAAGTCATGCATACAACATTGATCATGTTGAACCTATTTTACAAAATCCCTGCTTTCCTATTAAATTGCATTATTTTATAATGTCATGTGGGATGGATGTCTGTCGTACTCAGCCCGTTGTTACCTTGTACCATTAATAACTTGGGTTATAAAATGACTAGATGAATGGTTTAGGAATGCTTAGCCATGCTTAGATCAATTAGTTCACCATGGGATTCACATTAATTTACTCCTTAATTATTATGATGCACCATCATGGTAATGGTTTAATTAAACTAAAACATGTTTAACTGGTGGGTTGTGGGTGCAAGGTTTTGCAAGTCGTGCCCATGACAATTAAGGACTGGTTCTCAGGAATCCCTGGAAGATATACACGTACTTACCACATGCCAGCATGGGCTCGAGGCTGAATCTAGAGTGTAGCTCAACCTAGTCAATATACCATGGCAAGGGTAGAGGAGATGGTGTAGTTCGGACCTGGCTTTGGTCTCTGCTGTTTCCGGATTTACCTAGGCACGAGAGGGGATTGCTCGCTGCCTGTTTAGGAGTGGGGGTGAAACCTGAGGTGGGTATGCTTGGTTAGGGAGGGTTATGCGAACGGTTTTGTCACGATTTCCCCCTTCGTAGTGCCGTGGTGGTACTTCGGGGCATGGTAACATGTGTGAAATCATATCTTGTGGATAAAGTTGTACACCTCTGATCAGAGTAAAACTATTCAAATAGCCGTGCAACGCGGTTATTGGGTGGCCAACCAACTCACCCTGATTAGTCTCATTCTAATAATATGAGTTAATGAATTGGTGTAGTTCAGGTGGTATGGTTGGGCCTGTTGCAACGTGATTTAGCATTTGGCAGTGATGTTTAATATTAATTAATTTATCTCAATTATTTTACTAGATTAAATTATGTTTTATAAATGCTGCTTTTATGCAAATACCCTATAGCCATTCCTTTGATATTATATTGCATCATACTTCTCTATTGGTATGACTTGTTGAGTACGGTGGGTGGTACTCAGTCTTGCTTAATTTTTCCAACCTCAGAGACAGAGAATTATCAGGATGATGAATATTTTGAAGATTAGGGTTGTTCCGGATGTTGAGGATGCCTGTGATTATGGAGGATGCTACACTTTAATGAAGATCTTAGTTTAGATTATTTAATAATTTATTTTCGTTGCGTTTGTAATACTTTTGGATTTATTACTTTTGTAAGACGTGGATCTGTGTATCAATTTACCATTTGTGTACTCTGGCTGGTCCTGAACAGATATTTAATACACATTCTGCTTGAAATTCGGGTTAGCGAATTTTTGGGCGTAACATAATCCAATTAGTGGAAGCTCAATCTTGGAGATGTTGGAAGGTTGGGTATTCGAGTATAGCAAAAAGGATTATCTATCTAAGAGGAAAGTAGGAGCTGGAACCCAGAAAGGCAAGAGAAAGCGAGTCCAAAAGAAAAAAGCATAAGATAGAACCAAAAATCCAGAGGATTGGCTAAAGAAGAGGGTGATATTTTTTAAGTTGCCATATTGGGAGGATAATTTACTACGGCATAATCTTCACGTGATGCACATAGAGAAAAATGTGTGTGACAATTTGGTTGGGACACTGTTAAACATGGATTCAAAAACAAAGGATGATTTCAATGCGCGGCTTGATTTGGTTGATCTTGGACTTCGGCCTGAACTGCAACCTCAGTTAAATGACAAAGGCAAACATTTATTGCCTAGTGCGCCTTTTACCATGTCTCAACAACATAAGGAAATTCTTTGCTCAGTTATCCAAAACCATTCAACCCCTGATGGTTATGCATCAAACCTCTCGAGATGTGTCAAATCTCAGGAGCCATGACTGCCATGTCTTAATTGAGAAAATCCTTCCTATCACACTACATTCTTGTTATCCTAGTAAGGAAGTCATGAGAATAGTAGTTGAATTGGCTTCTTTCTTCAAAAAGTTATGTTCAAAAGTGTTAGATATCTCTGAGCTGAACAAACTACAAGAAGACATAGTTCAGATGCTTTGCAACATGGAAAAAGTTTGTATGCCATCATTTTTTACTGTTATGGTGCATTTACTAGTACACTTGGTGGATGAAGCTAAACTTGGTGGTCCAATGCATTATAGGTGGATGTACCCTATGGAAAGGTATGTATTCATGTAAAGATTTTCCATCATTATTTAATTTATATATGTGATCTCACACTGAATACTCATGTACCTACTAGGTTATTGTTCATCTAAAGGCACTTGTTCGCAATAGAGCTTGTCCCGAAGGATCAATTGCTGTAGGATATATTGCTGATGAATGCTTGACATTTTATTCAAGATTTCTTGATGGAACTACACGCTTCACAAGACCATCTCGAAATCCTAAACCATTAGATGAGGCAAAACAAGCATACTTGTTCCACGGTGCTGGGGAACCAATAGGAAAAGCTGTTAATGTTAATAAATTTGACAACCAATTACTTGTTCAAGCACAAAGATATGTCTTACGCAATTGTGATGAATTAGAAGATTTCCATAGGTACGTAAATATATGTAGACACACAAAGTACTTTTGCTCTTTTTTTTGCAATTAAATGAATGTAATAATTGACTGTTACATTTTTTCAGGCAGTTCACGGAGTCCGTGAGACCCAACATCACCAGTCTGATATTACACCTCATGATATGGAGGGATTGGTTGATAAACATTTTGCTGATTGGTTAGAACAGGAGGTATAAGCTTGAATTGCTTAACAATTAATTGGTTTCCTTTTACTAATTATTAATGGTATCAATGCAGGTACTACTTAGTGATGATTCAAGCATCACAAAAAAGATAAGAGCGTTGGCTAGAAAACCGAACAAATGTGGGGTGCGCTACAGCGGATTTGTTATTAATGGTTTCAGATTTCATACTAGGAGTCGTAAGGGTAAACGCCTGACACAAAACAGTGGCGTCATAAATGTATCTGATGATGGCATCAAATATTATGGTAGACTAACTGAGTGAGATATCATATAGAGATGATTACAACGTAGTGTTACTCAAATGTGACTGGTACGATGTTCATCACCGCAGTGGCACAAAACAAGATGAGTTTGGATATACTATTGTGAACTTCAAAAGGTTGATACACACTGGAGAGAAGATAGAGCATGATCCTTTCGTGTTCTCATCACAAGTATCACAGGTGTTCTATGTGGAGGAACCAAAAGCACAAGGATGGCATGTTGCACAACCATATAGACCGAGGGATCGATATGATATGGGTACAAAACCACCATCAGATAGAACCATCAGATAGTGATGAGGATGACCCCACAAGCTAGTTTTGTTGTGATAGACTTCATTATTTAATGGGATTTTGTCTGTTATTTCGATCGTATGATATGTTCATACACTTTTGAAGTACTTTTTATCACTAATTTTGTTACCTGCCTTGATATATTTCTCTAACTATTTTTCTCAATGAATTTTTTCGTCGTGTGTTGAAATGGACTTATTTGTTCAGTTGTGTACTATATACCAAATATTACCGTGTTACGAAGAAGCTAAGTGTTTCTTTTAGGTAGGGATGAGTTGTTTGGGGAGAAATAAATGATTTTGTGCTGATGAGTTTACGCCAACACCCCAATATTTGTCTAGCATCCTGCACGGAACAGAAAAACGTGTTGTTCTAGTGCAGTGGTTTCCACTAGCGTGCTTACTCCACAGGTCCTGCATTCGATTCCTTTTAAACCTTTATTTTTATTTTTTTGTCCAGTTAATTGTAACATGTAAATATATTATTTAATTAAAAAATTTAACAGAAAAAAGGGACAGTTGTAACTGTCGATCTATTATTAACTCAATATAAAATAATAAAAAAGCCACCATATTCACTCTCATGGCCTAGAATTTCCCATATTATTGAAAAAAGAAAAAAATAGAGTCCAAGTAAATATATAGATTAAAAATGATTTGGAATAATCTCTATCTCTTTCTATCTATCTACTACTTAAAAAACTTTTCCATCGCCCGTTAAAAAATTCCACGAGAAAAGGAAAACGTTCCCAAAAAACACGAGGAAAAAAAGTAAAAAATCGTGCAAGAAAAAAATGTCAGAAAAATGCGCGAGAAAAAATCGTTGTTTCTAAAAAACCAGGGAGAAAAAAACCATCGGACTCAACGCGAGAAAAAAAAACCGTTGTTTTTTAAAAAGAAGGTTCAAGAGAACCGTCCAACTGAACTCTAGAATAAAAATCACCGTCTCTTAAAAAACAGTTAGAGAAAACCGTCCGACTCAACACGGGTATGGAGAAAATACCTAAAATTCAGATGAAAAAATGGCATTATGGACAAAAGAGTTCATGAAGGAGTATAATTTGGAAATAATTTAAATTTAGATTAAAAATAATTTTGTCAACTAAGAAATACAATTTCAAAATATCTCGGTGGTGGTATCACGACATGTCTTTTCATGCTACCACCACCCATGCTCTCTCTTATTGCTACGGATGCACCGGGATCACCAGATCTATGTGTCGATGATGGGCCTCTTGGCCAAGCAGTTGCAAATCTACATCATCGCCAAGAGAAGAGCATCGAGATAGAGGAATTGTAACGGAGGGTCGACGAGTGAGGCGGTATTGCAGCCAGCCATACTATCCTCGGCATAGACGGAGGAGGGTAATGGGGGCCGCTCGAGCTACCACAGTTATTCTTGAATATGGTGGCACTGGTGGAGTCCTAGGGTGCACGTATCGATGATATCGATCTATATTCCAGTATATACATAATCCTTTGCGCTCTTTAAAAAATATTTTTTTTCTCAAATGTAAAGTGACTAACCATGTATTTCTATGTAAATTTAGAGTAGTAGTGTAAATTTATCATTACTTTTCTTATTTTGTTATTGCAATCGAGGAAAACATAGGTTCCTTTTGGACGGTTAGGATTGTTTTCAAAAATTGGCTCCTTTTTGACGGTTAGGATTGTGTCTCGTGCAGTTTTATCGATATACATCTCGCCATCCAGAGAATTGGGGTTCCATCTCACCGCGACGCCGCCGCCACTCGCCCTTCCCGCGCCTTCCGCTGCCAGCCACTTTGGCGCCGTTTCCGCCTCCCCAGCTCGTGGAGCCTCCATCCCACGATCTCCGCTTCCCCCAAATCAACGACTACGCCGCCGCCTCGATCTGCTCCTTTGCCGTCACTATGTGCTCGCCCTGTGCTACCTCCCTTGTCTCGATCCGCACAGCCACCTCGCTGAGACCTCCGCGGCGTCCTCCTTCGCCGCACAACCACCATCACCATGCGACCTTGCTCCATGCCACCCCGGTATGTGCTACGTGACCTGAAGCCATGAAGGAAAGAAACAGGGCGCCTCAAATTTTCGATGCTCAATTGCTTGATTTGGTTGAAATTTTGTTGCCGATTTGTACTGCCTGATAGATGTATTTGATTCTTGATCTGCAGATTTTGATGGAATACAGAGATGTCGTTCTCACTAATTTTGTTGGTTTGCAAAGTATGCTCGTCAATATCCTTCTTCCAAACGGTTAGTATACCAGGGATTTTTATTTCATTGGTAATTTTGGGTAACACAATATTACGCTTGTATTTGGATTACAAGCGTATATAAGAGTATTCCTACCACCCAAGCAGGCCCTTAACCTTTTTCGTCTGCATTCTATTTCCCGCAATTTTTCAACCCCAATTCGTGAGTCGCGTGCCAGTACAGAAAGCGCGAAAGCAAAAATTCCGACTTCCTGATTCCACGATAACTTCCCTCACATCTCCTCAATGCCCCCATAACATCCCCAAATACTCCACCGATGATCTCCATGTCCTCCTTCCCATTTGTTTCTTCCAAATCCCTCGTGAATTCATAGAAACCTCTCTCCTCTTTCCATCTATTTCCAGGCTGCAACATCATCCCTCTTTGCGCTACCTTCCTAAGCTACTCCCGCAATTTTTCTGCTTGATGTGTCAGCTTGGGTCTGACGATCAGCTGCAATCTACAGGTATTTATTTTCTCTTGGAAGAATCTCATCTCTCCTGTAAATTTGCAACTCATCCCCAGTGTTGCCTCCTCTTAGAGCTGCTCCATCATTTCCCTCTGCTTGGATGTGCACTTGGCTCTGACGACCAGCAATCCTGCAACCCATCTACAGGTATTTATTTTCTCTTGGAAGTTTATTTTCTCTTCTCTTCCCATCTGTTGCAAATCTTAAACTCATTCTCCCTGGCACATCCTTACAGAGCCAGCATCTCCCTCTACTTGGTTGTGCTCTTGATTCTGACTATCAGCTGCAATCCATCTATTAGGTATTTATTTTTCTCTTGGAAGCTTTTTAAGCTGATCGTAAGATGTGTTCTCAGTGAATGATCAAATTAAGGTACACAGTTATCACACCATGATTTTTGTTACAGGAATTTATAAATTATTTAATAAATTATTTATAGAATCTATATTAAATGTTCATTAATCTACAAGTGAAGTTAAATGTGGGAAATGAAATTTTCTAAATAAAACATAGCTGGATTTAATTTTTATTAAATTCTCCATGATTAATTCTACTCTCTGGAATTTTCTCGGATTTTTCAGAGCTCAATTATTAATTTTAATCCTACAAAGAATATTTCAGTAATTATGTAAATAATAAATTAATTTTATTAAATATTTTGGGTGTTTAAGTGTTTACAAGATTTTTCTTGGAATTATTTGAACATTAAAAATATTTTTAACAATTCAAAGATCATTGCAGTGATTAATTTATTTGAAAAAATAATTAAAAATCCTCTCTCTTTCTAGGGCCAAATCTGTAAAGAAAGAATACTTTGCATCCTATTATTTCTCTCCCTGCAGGCCCTTTCCCTCCAGAAAGTCTTCCTTGCCTCCCTCTTCAATCGGGCTAAGGAAGAAAGAAGTTCGGTAGAAAGTCTGCTTTACCTCCCTCACGTGATAGTATCATCTTCAACCTCCAGACAGCCGGCCGAACCCGACACCACCCGACCCGATGCCCATCCCACGTCAAATCCAGCCTCTCCGTTGCTCCCCTTCCAAAATTAGTTACAGGAATGGATTCCCCTCGATCTTCTCTACTTTTTCCCCAAGAAATCCCCAAAAATCCCGAAGTATATCCTTTCCAATTTCGCGGATCAAAACTTTCCGTTCTCCGGTGAGATCCTAGGTTTTCCCGTCGCCGCCATGGTCTTCTTGGGCTCAGACCCGAGCTCCCATGCCTAATAGAGCCCGCCCCTCTCCTCTTTCAGCCACCACCTCTCGCTTTCTCCGTCGTCGCTCGTAGCGCCGCCGCCGCGCGTCTCTTCTCTCTCTGCCGAAGGCCGCCGCTCCAGCCGCTGCTTGTTGCCACTACGGTTGTCTCCGATTTGCACCGTCGCCTTCCTCGGGACTGCAGAGCAAAGGTGAAGCCCGGCCACCCTTCCTCTCCGCTCAAAACCCGCCGGAAGCCCCCATCACCGTGAAGGCCAAGTTCGTCGTCGCTTTTTGATCTACGGCGAAGCCCTGCCGCTCCTCCCATCGTCGCCAAGATTCACCACCGCCATCATTGGATTCACAGCTGCGAGGAGAACACCTTCCACCCCTCCGTTGTCACCGACGTTCGCCAGAACATCGTCATCACCTTGGACCCAACCTCGTCGCCGTTTGAAGCTCGTCACCGGCCGCTATTCTTCGTCGTTCGTCGTCACTTCCTTGTTGGTAAGGACCGCCATCCCATGTTCTCTTTCCCGGTGTCCCCTGTGTTCGTCGTCGTGCCGCCGTTCGCCATCACCGTAGTCCTTATGTGCTCGCCAGTGTCGATCCTATGTGGCCGCCACCTCATCGCCTCGTCAGCATCACCTCACCCTTCTCGCTCATGTGGTTGCTTGCATGGCGTCCCATGTGGCCTCTCCAGTTTAGGTTCAATCTCAGCCGTTCATAATCAATACACATAATTTCTATTTCTTTTCAACGACATATTGTCCTTTATACTATATGTCATCTACCAAATTTTATTCAATATTTTTTTTCCGGAGGATGTTTTAATTTTCTCTCAGTTATAAATTATTTATAAATTGTATAATTAATTTGGAATAGTCTTTTCTTTAATAGGTTTAATTGGATTAAATCTTGCAAAATTCATAACTAATTCATATGAAGTCGGAATGAGGCCGTTCAAGTCTCATAATTCATCTAAAATCATGATCTATATTTATGTACTGTTTATTTGGAGTTTCTTAGTCCTTTTCCTCATTTTGCGTGTTAGCTTATCGTTTCCGTTATTTCGGAGGTTCGTGTGAGCGTCGGAAGTATTCCAGAAGACTAATTGAAGACTGATTATTGCAAGTCAAGTCATAAAGATCCCAAACACAATCCTTTGAGCATGTTGATCCTATATTTAAATTCTCTATTTATTTCAAATGTGCATTTATTTTCGAATGTCGTTGGGTGGTGTGAACATACTCCTTTGTTATGGCCAGTTTGTGTTGATTATCCTATTCCTTGAAACCTTGGGTTATAAAGTTGACTAGTTGGACTTTACATTTTGGTTCAGCTAGATATAGTAGTATAATTGCTTAGCCATGCTTAGAAACATTAGTACACTAATGGGATAACTTATACTTCATTATCACACATTGATGGATATTTAAGGGTAGCTCATGATGGTCAATCGTGATTGATAAATTAATTAATTGCCAACTAAAACTTGACTAATGGCGGGTTGTGAGCACATGGTTGGAGATGAGATTTGGATAGTTGTGCTCATGACAATTAAGGACCGGTTCACGAGCTATCGTTATGAAGCATTAACCGTATTAACCACAAGCCAGCGTAGGCTACGGCTTTACCCTTGGTATAACATGGTTCTTAGCGGTGCACCAGACTGAGAAGTGATGACAAGTCCATGGGGGTCGCTAGGGAGTCCATGCCTTTGGTTTTAAGGGGGTGATTATGATCTAGGAACGGTGCACTGCTTTGCGTTGTGTTATGTTGGGGGTACTGTCACAGTCCTGTTTCGAGGTACTGTGGTGGTAATGAGGGCATGGCAATATGTTATGGGGCTGTGTCTTGTGAGTACAGTGGTACATCTCTCGCCAGCGTAAAACTATTCGAATAGCCATGCCTGCGGTTATGGGCGGGTCTAACAATGTTTTTCGTGATTACTCCCACGCTACTCAATAATAATATAAGGTGATAAATGGTAATAATTGGTTTAGCTCCTGGTTTGAAATGATTAATTCCTGGTTTGGAGATTGGGTCTGTACAACCGGGCATGGTTGTTCAGTGATGGTTTGGGCCTGTACAACATAGTGTGTTGTTCAATGCTGACTAATATTGTTTAATTAATTACTCTACTGTTTTACAAATTCTCAACTCTTTGCTAAATGTTGTTTTCGCAAAAGGGCCCTATATTACGCCATCCTTTGGTATCCATGTGCACTTGCATACTTGTTGTGTGGCTTTCTTTCCATATACTCACCCCTGCAATAATCAATGAAACCTCAGTTGAAGAAGGATCCAGAAGGAGAAGATGTTTGGCTTATACCCCAGTTGAGCTGCCTGTGGGAGTGGAGTTGAAGCTTCGCTAGAATTTCGTTTTCCGCTGCAGTTTTCTTCATGGTGAGGACTAAGTGTCTCTTGTATAAGTATTTATTGCTTTAGTTATATTGGTACTGTATATTCAAATTGTTGATTTGTGTACCTCGGCTGATTCCTGGATGATGATTGTATGCACAAATTAGTTCGGGAATTACTAGTGAAATTCTGAGCGTGACAACAGTGGTTAACTGATTAATCATGTATTTGGGAATTTACCTAGTGGCTTGTTGCTATTCAGTTTTCAGAGCTTTTCAAGGCTTCTAAATTCGTTGCTTGTATATGTTCACAACATGCCGACTTCACTAAAATTTCTGATTTCTTTTTTTTTCATGTAATGACAAATATATTAGTTGTCAAATATTTCATATTCTTGTGTGCATGTGGCAAGTGGAGTTGTATGTGTTCATGTCCCATGGTGTGAATTTCAGTAAAGTAGGATATGGTGCTCTGTTCTTTATGAGGAATAATGTGACAGCAAATAATGAAGTTTTACAAGTGATTTTTTCACCCAATTAGGTAAAATGATTGTATATTGAAAGCTATTATATGCCTAACTAAAAGCTAAAATGGCAATAAAACCTACACAATCTCAATCCTATATTGATTGCATATGTAGTTTGCTATAATCATTTAGTTCAATATATTTCTTTCTGTTTAGGTATGTTCTGTTAAGTAAAAGATTGATCCTAGATCCTACTAAAAAGGAAGGCAATGCCAAGGCTACCACGAAGGTTGAGGAACTTGAACTTAGCAGCTGAGTCGTTTGTGGAAAATTGTCAGCAAGGCGAAGATAGTTTACAAGGTCCATCAGCTGAGGATTTGCGCAATGATTGGACACATCAAGAGAGTTTTCATGGTCAAGCAACTGAGGATTTTTAAGATGATCAGCTAGATGAAGAGAATCCACAAGGGCCTCCAGAGTTGGATATTTCACTTGCTCCAGAGTTGGATATTTCACTTGCTGACATAGGAACTAGAGTAAAAAGATCAATCAAGATAATATGTGAGTTTATGTTTTTCTTATCATCTTTTATGTACACTTATATTTATGTTTAGTAGTTGAACCCATATTTGAAGGGGCCAACGGAGCTGTTCAAGAGGTTTTTAAATGTCTGCAGACAAGTGACTTGTGGAAACTGAATGGAGGAAGAGTTTTAGTTGAAACAGATGAGAATGGTGTCCCAAATTAATGGTCAGAATATATCCTTGCCAATACCTTGTAGAGCTAGCACAGAGTGCATCATTTGCACCACTACACTTTAGAAGATGGGATGACAAGTTATTCAAGGAGCCAAAGAAAAAGATCATCATTGATGTTGAGGTATAATACACTGATTGTTTTAAATATAGATTTACATCACTTCTATTAATCTTGCCACACAACAGGAAAAAAATTTCTACTCTTCTGAGACAAAACTTAATACTCGAGATTGGATCCTCAAGACTGTGAATAAAAAATGGAGAGACTACAAGTCAGACTTGAAGAAAACATACTTCCATCCTAATAAGAGAACCTTAGTGCAAATGGAAAAGGTGGTTCCTGATGGTGTGATGGTGTCAATGAAAATCAATGGAGTATTCTTTTAGGAATATGGTCTGGCGAGTGACACAAGGTCAGTTTTTATTTGATCATGGATTCATTATTCAACTAACAGTAACCGTAAAACTAACTACATGAGGATACTAACCTTTCACGTTGTTAAGAAATTATGTCAAAGGAATGCCTGAAGCTGCAAAGAAGCTAATGCATCCACACACTACTGGAAGGAAAAGCCATCCAAGACTCAGTAAGGTGATGGTAATGGCTTTAAATCATGTATGATGTTCGTTTCATGTTTTGGCTATCATATGTGTATTGTACTCATTCACAGGAAGATAAAAACAAAGGATCAGTGAGCAGAATTGATCTTTGGGATGAGGCTCACAAGAAAAGAAACGGAACGGAGACTATGTCAATGAGAATGTGCAAAGGCTTATGATAATGCTTGGTCTTGTAGTTTACTTTAAACTAGTTGTTTACTCAATATTCTGAGTTAGCTTGTGTTGTTTTTGAAGGAAAAAGCATATGATGAATTAGTAAACAGAAGAATGAAAAATGGTTCTCTTTCATCCAAAGATCATGGAAAAAGCATATGATGACATTTTTCTACTTTCATTGAAGATGAAGAAGGTATTGTTATATTTAACAAATAGTACAAACAACAAATAAGTGGTTGCTATTGGAAATTTAATATCTAGGGACAGAAC
Organism: Oryza punctata; assembly: GCA_000573905.2. Classification (NCBI taxonomy): domain Eukaryota; kingdom Viridiplantae; phylum Streptophyta; class Magnoliopsida; order Poales; family Poaceae; genus Oryza; species Oryza punctata. Next base: position 25,895,449 of record CM002495.2, on the reverse strand, counting down.
ATATGTGGTTGAAGGTTCTATGCTTGGAGATGAATATTATTGTGTTGTTGTGCACCGTCTTACTGATGCTGCTGAAGATAAAATTTTACCTCAACCTTATGAAAAAATTCAAACGCTAGAAGATGCTATTGGTTATTGTATTGCTTGGCTAAGTGCACTTGTAAGTCCAGTCAATACTCATTCTCGATGTACTTTTGAATGCTTTGGATAATATAATATGGATGCTGGTATGTTTGTAGGTTAAGAGAGTGAGGCATTACCCCAAAAAGCATGCCAGAAAAGGTGGTTTTATTCAGTAAACATATTTATTCTTTATTCTGGCAAACTATGACTTATTTTATTGTATATGTTGCAGGATGATTAAAGATTTTATTGAAAAGTTATAGTAGTAAAGTATTTAGTCACTGAGAATCATTTTGTTCTCCCAGAACTATGAATTACTTAGCATATTTGTCGGGAGGTAAAACTCGTCTAGCAGGGAACCGTGGGGTCCCCTTTTTCGTTTGGACCAGGGGCACGGGTGAGATCTCGAGAGACGAAGAGAGGTAAACTTAGAAGGGGTCGGGCCCTCTGGGGATGGAGAAGACAGACCGGGTTTCTACAGGTTCAGGCCGCCATGGAGGCGTAATACTCTACTCCTGTGTGTGTGGTTGATATGTGATTGATATGTGGGAGAATACAAGCGCTTGTTCTCTCTTCGTTGGCGCTCGGCCAAACCCCCCCCCCCTCCCCCCCCCCCGTAAAAAAAACCCCTCTCCCTCAGCCAGGACCTCCTTTTATATCTCAAGGGGTTACCACTCAGGCCTCAGACTTAGATTCGAGGGGAAGAGAAAAAGAAAAGCGCTACAGATACGAAGACGTGGGCACCGTCCTTTTCAACGTGCTAGGACGTGCACGTCCCACCATAGTACGCCTTCAGCCGTCACTCTGAATGACCGAGCGGACACCCGGTCATTCTTCCTTTTAAATGCCGAAGACTTTCGCCCTCCTGGGCCCTCCAAGGGGTGGCAAAGCACCGAAGCGACCGAAGGAGAAAGGAGCCAGTCAAGCCCTAAGGACGGGCAAAAGGCCCGCATTAAATGTGACGGGATGGGGCTTGCGTCAGGCACGCCCTACACCGGTAGGCACGTGCGCACGGCGCGCACCGTCACATCGGCCATCACATCTCTCATGTCAGCCCACGTAGCCCTCTGGCACGCTCACCCACTGCATTGAATGCGGTAGGTGAGCGCCGGCGACAGCCACCCAGCCGACGCACGTGGGGCTAATCGTGGGAGGGGGGCTCGAGGCAGCCCGACCCACCGCGCAGGAGGAGGGCTCGGGCAGCCCGACCTCCCGCGCGGGAGGCAGTTGCCGCTCCACGCATGGCCCGACCCCCTTCGGGGTGTGCCACGCGTACTCGGGCGGTCTCCTCCCTTTACTCGCGATATCCCCGGGCTCATATCACCGACAATATTCATATTATTTAGTTACCATGGATCACTTTAGTACCATTTGGGATTTGTCTGTTCAGAATGTTTTAGTTTCAAATGAATGCTTGTCATCCTTGTAATGAAGTGTGATCTTAATATATTTGTCATTGCTCATATATTCTCCAGATGCATATGTGTTATCTTTGTTGCACTCTCTGCAGTTGCAAAAATAGTTATATTATCTGTGACAATGTCTTAAGGTGGTGGTAATAATTCAGTGCATATGGAAAATACAACTATATCTATACAATTAAGCATATGGACATGAAAACATCAATTATTTTTAATGCAAAATTATACTTATATAGAGGCATTATATATGCCTCTAGACTATGCCTCTACATAAGTTTGAATGTACCAATAAAAAAGTATCTACATTTCTAGAGATATGTTACCAGTTCATTATAAAACGCCATTACACCTGTAAAGATATAATGTAATTGCATCAAAATAGTGCCCCTACATTTGTTTAGACAAAATACAGTGTTTCTATGGGTATGCCACATATCTTGTAGAGATATTTTACAGCGTGCCACTACTATCATTGAGATACTTCACACTACGGCACTTATGAGGCAATTTAGATAGTGTCTCTATAACTAACTAGCGGCAGAAAAAAGGTGCCTCTACTGTGCAAATAAAATGTCTCTACAAACCAATTCTGTTGTAGTAAATACATGTGTTTTATCGTTTCATTACCACTAATCTACAAATGCTATTTTTTTTCTATTGATAAAGTAGTGTGCTTTAGTTTTTTTAAGTTCTCAATCCCAAAATATAAAACTCAACCACTTATGACACAAAGATAAAGGAAAAAACTAATCGCATCCTCGATTCGATCATATCCATACATGCAAACAATATGATTGAGAGGCTTAATGGTAGAGGATTTAAAATAAACCAAAATTAAAGAATCAAGATGCATGTATGCCCGCATTATATTACAAGATATAGGAAAAGAATGGTTGTATCTTATGTTTTGAAATGGAAGGAGTAGTTTTGGAATGGAAGGAGTACTAAATTTTTGTTTTTGGGACAGGAGGAGGAGTACTACGTATCGATCGAGTGAGCCATGAATACGTTGGAGTACGCTTTACCAGCGGCACCAGGCCCCTCATGCTCCCGGTCAGTTCCACGGCGACGCGTGCGCACCACGGCCGTCCCTGCTTTGCCCGGTTTCTCCCGGGCCGGAGGCAGGCTGCACCTACTAGCATCGGATCAGCTGCCTAACATAACTGTAGGCCGGGTGTTTTTTTTTTTCCTTTCCTTCAGCATCTTAGCCCCTGTACTACTACTCGTATAGCCACTCATAGCTTGGCTCGCACTTCGAGCCTTCAGACGTGTCATCTGAGGCGACACGAAAGACAGGAAACGAAAGGAAGAAAAGCTAAGGGGTGTTTAGATCCAGAGGCAAAAAAATTTGACGGCTTACATCGGATATACGAACACACATTTGAAGTATTAAACGTAGACTAATACCAAAATAAATTACAGAATCCGCTTGTAAACTGCGAGACGAATTTATTAAGCCTAATTAATCCGTCATTAGCAAATGTTTACTGTAGCACCACATTGTCAGATCATGACGAAATTAGGCTCAAAAGATTCGTCTCGTGATTTACACGCAAACTGTGCAATTGATTTTTTTTTCATCCACATTTAATGCTCCATGCATGTGTTCAAACGTTCGATGTGACGGGATAAAAAAATTTAGCGGTAGATCTAAACAGGACCTAAGCTGCTGAACACAATGCACAGAGAGAGAGAGAGAGAGAGAGAGAGAGAGGTGGCTTTGGCTTTTGGTAAGCGAGGATGGATTGGATGTTTGGATTGGATTAGACCGGACCGAAAGTGCATCCATGCTGGCCGTCGTCTTGGCTTCCCATTGTGTTGTCTTCATCAGAGACATTGTTTTCACCGCAGCAATCGAATGCCTCCGTGTCCGGGGGCGCGATCCTATCAGTATCACTCTCACTCAGCACGCACACACCTGCCAATGATGGCTGGTGAGGAAAAGGGGGCGCATGCCGTGCTGCTGCCATGTTGCGAGACAGCGAGAGCTTTCGTACCACCACTATTGTTTAACGTCTTCTCCACTTCTGATACACCCTAGGGAGGATTATATACGAGGATTAATTAGGTCAGTTGATTCGGGAAGAAGAAGCATTAATACAACATAAAATATCAACTGATGTACCCTTTTAACAAAAAAAAATACCCCTTTAATAGTTACAGTCTGCAATTTCTGCATCATGCATGCTTGTAGTACTATGATACGGCCAGGTCTACCAACACCTGATAACGTTAGATTCTTCAAGGGACAAAAGATGTCGAATTTGACGAAAGGATGATTCCACGATCACTGTAGGCCTACCATGCGTCCATGCATGGCATGGCAGCCAGAAAAACAAAATAAACTCTTGTGTAATACGAAAAACATGTCGCCGCTGCTGCATGCTTTGTCGGTGAGCTGAGCTGAGCTGAGTTCTCGCCTTAACATCTTTTCCGCTCCCGGGAGCTGGTTCCTTTTGGCGAGAGCATGATTGGTGGAACGGAGGCACGATCGGGAGCTAGCAGCCGGGAGAGGAGAGGAAGCTGGAACGCGACATGGGGACAGCATGCATCACCCAGCTCTCTCACTCTGTGTGACTCAGAACTGCAGATGGGGTGTGATCGCAAGTGACAAGATATAGCTAGCCCCCGGCCGCTGTGTTCGCCTTTTGCGTGGTGTGGAGTGGTGGGACGACGTACTACTAGTACGCTGGACTAGCAACAAAGCCGAGAGATGAAGTGACTAATCATGAGCTAGCTCCGTCTATATCACTCGTGACCCTCCAGACCACCAGGTGCTGAAACGAACTGTACGCAAATACTGTAATCCTATAAGTACTGGGGTAACTAGGGAAATTCCACGAGATATTAGTATAGGAGTTGTAGCTAATAATTCAAGATATAGATTGTCGACTTGCGGTCGTGTTGGTAATACTAGATGGTGTTTGGATCCAGATACTAAAATTTAGTCCCTATCACATCGAATATTTGATGCTAATTAAGAGTATTAAACATAAACTAATGATAAAATTAATTGTATAAATAAGAGCTAATTCGAGAGAGAAATTTTTTCTAACCTAATTAATTCATAATTAGCTCATGTTTACTTAGCATCACATAGGTTAATTATGAATTAATTAGGCTCAACAAATTCATCTCGCGAATTAGTCCAGAGTTATGAAATGGGTTTTGTTCTTAATCTACGTTTAATACTTCTAATTAGTGTGCAAACATTCGATGTGATAGAGACTAAAATTTGTTTATCCCATCCAAACGCACCCTAGTCTTTTTATACTCTCGGCTTAATCTCCTTGAAAAACTCCAGAAGGAGCTATATTTTTAGAAATATGGCATATCATATATCCGTATCTGTACCCAAGTATCCGAACAACGTAACATAGCTGACGAGCATAACAGCTAAGGCTAAAAGTGGCCCAAAAATGATGTGAATCATTTCGTCAAATGCAGGACTATTTTTGTTGGCCCAAAATTGTTGAGCTAAAAAGGAAAATAATATTAGGAATATTGGAAAAAAAGTAAAACTATTTGGACAGAAACATGTCAATATAAGGGTTCAGTAGAGGAGTTGATGGGCCTCTATATATGGTATGGCTCATATCAAAACATGGGTCACATATACAGGTAGATCTAGTATTTAGACGCATAGTAATAACCATATTATAGAATACCAGTAATTTCCGTGAAAAATACCATAAAACCAAAACAGAATTCTTAGTAGACTAGTAAAATTATTTTTGTTTCTACTTTCACGTTGTGTTCACTACTAGTATTCTTACTTTTGTTCCTTTCAGCAACCATTTCTCCAGAGGGGGTCTGTAATAATTAGATGTACCTTCTTTGAACAAATAACATAATGAAATATATTATTAAAAATACAATTTAAAAGATAGCCAGATATGGTCGGGAATTACCGGGACCGTTTTCACCCTAAAATATGACTACATATTACAAAGGTTATCTTGACCGCCGTATTCACCTATTTTCAGTCTAAGCCTCAACGTCCATGCTAATCCGAGTTGACGCTTGTGGTTTTTGGAAAGATGCTTATCAATATATGTACATATCTGCAGAATAAGTAGAAATCATCAGCTTAGATTTTTTTATGGTGGAACCTATACCAATTGGGTTTAAGTTTCAAACTTTTTACGGTGATCATATTTACAATTAATTATTTTTCAGTGATAAACAATGTACTTATCGATAACGAGATGTTTGTCTTCACTTCATCAATCAATCTTAAGATGTCGATTGTGTCGTGACTTCATCAATCAAAAAAAAGCTTCGGTCCGGTATTTTGAAGGTGGTTACAGGCTGGTCTAGGTTGTGGGTGTGCATGTTTATAGTTACGTGTGTACTAAGTTCCTAAAATAAAAATACATAAGTATATATATATGTGTGTATGCATTTATATTCCCTTTGTCAAAAAATCAAACCATAGAGGAGATACGTAACTAACCTCGGGTAAATCTAGTACTGCATCCATTATACGATAACGCATTAATGCTCAACCAACAAAATATCCGCTTTTTCTATCCAAACCCATCCCTTTAATTATACTCTATTTCCTGTAACACGTGTATGGTTATGGGAGCAAGAACTGCGTCGTAGGGGGTGTTTAGATCCAGGGGAAAAAAATTTGGCAGGTCACATCAGATATACGGACACACATTTGAAGTATTAAACGTAGACTAATATCAAAACAAATTACAGAATCCGCCTGTAAACTGCGAGACGAATTTATTAAGCCTAATTAATCCGTCATTAGCAAATGTTTACTGTAGCACCACATTATCAAATCATGACGAAATTAGGCTCAAAAGATTCGTCTCGTGATTTACACGCAAACTGTGCAATTGGTTTTTTTCATCCACATTTAATGCTCTATGCATGTGTTCAAATGTTTCGATGTGACGGGGCAAAATAATTTAGCGGTTGATCTATGGGTCGTAGTCGTAGAGTCATGTTTGTGAGACGGAGACATGAACAATGCACACACAGGTAAAAGAGGAGAGGTAATCTGGTCTGATACTGTCCGGTGGAAGGTGGCGCCATTTATTCGTTCCTTTGGTGAGGAGGGAGTACTGGATGGAGTAGCTAGGCTAGGCTAGGCTAGGCTAGGCTAGGCTGGAGTAGCTGTCGCCAGTAGGAGGAGAGGCAGGAGGAAATTATGGCAATCATGAGGGGAGAATAGAGACAACAATGGAATATGTTCAGTGCCCTCGGCTCCCTCACCTGGATGGGGCTCGCTGTTGCAGCTGCAGCTGCAGCTGGATCCATGGCGAAATGGTGAGTATACTCCCCTGTAGCTGGCTAGTCTTGGTGGGGTACCCAAATCTGCTGCCAACTGTTCGTGCACGACTGAATAATTACTGCTTCCGAGCGTACATTACGCTCTCTGCTCTCTGCGGTGAAAACCGAAGAGCAATGCAAAATTTACGCTCAAAGCATTGCAGGCTCTCACAGGTTGTTGTTGGAGGCATGGAGTACTACCCATGATTCAGGTCATCAGGAAATAAAGCCAGGCCGGCCGGTACCAACTTGTCCTAGTTATACGTACTATAGTAGTAGTAGTTTACTAATTTCAGATTACTTGCTGAAAGTCTGAAACACGGACTTGCATCTCGGTAATTTTACAGAATTTTTTCAGCTGGGAGTAACGTTTGAAAAGATTAAAAAATAGGGGTCCTGAAAACAAAAGGCTGCCAGGAATAGAAATGGAAATCACGGTCGCGTCCCCCGGCCCCTCCTCCTTTTCCTCGTCTTGTCACTATCTACCCACTCCTTTTCCAGCAGATCTCTCTCCCTCTCCCAAGGGGACAGCCCAGTTTGAAATTTTAATCACTTTTGGTTGCAACCCCGCATTCAAGGACACCCACAGTGACACGGCCGTCCGTTCGGACACGCAGCTGCCACCACCGCCACAGTGCGCGCACAGCCCCAGAATAATCCTGTAGCGACCGGTCGATCGTTCACTGCCACTCGTGCCCGTGCACGCCGTTGCCACGTATCACGCGGATGGCATTGGCTAATTTACTCCACCTGCGTTTCAGGTCTCGTACTACATGATTCGTGTTACGTAGTAGTAGGAGTATAAAACTACGCCCCCAAATCGAAATCGATAATACAAACATAATAATTATATCGAGACACGATATTTATAAGTTAACGATCAAGGTTCAACCAAAAACTATATGACTTATATCCCTAAATCATTTATTATGGATGCTTCTTCCTGGTATCCTCGATTGATAAGTTCGCCGGAGTTGTACACACAATTGTTCTAATGTTGTCATACTGTTGTAACCAGTGTGCCTCTCTATTTGAGAGAGTCGATGGAAAAGTCTGACTCTATCTCTATCATACACTTATTATAATTCTAGATACTAATCTGGAACCGATTTTGTACACATATTTGACACAAACTTTAACAAACTCCACCTAGCAAAATATGCCACATTAATCTGAATTTGTTCCTTACACGAACATCCGTGTATCCTGACTTGAGTTGTTTCCTTTCGTCGTTCACGTCGAGTCATCCTGATAAGTCTTCACAACTCACAATAATCAAGAGTGTTCACTATCCCAGTAAGTTCTTCCTCTCGACTCAACACGTAATAGAGTTCCACCTTCTCTCCTATCTTCGTAGTCATCTTGAAGCAAAATTGGACTCCTTAGCGGCGCTCTCAGTCTCCCCGAATATCATGTTCATCTCTATCTTTCGTCTTAAATTTGATTTGACCATATAACCTATATCATCATTAAATAGATAAATTCAAACCCACCAAACATAAATAGAATCATTTCTTCCTTAACATCTTATGAACCGAGCTAACAAATTAAGCATATTTTTCTGTGTTGTTAGACTAAATCTATGATACTTTGGGTAATTCACTGCTGCCTTAAATTACCAAAAGAAATTACCAACATAACATATGCTCTTCCTATTGAATGATATATATTCTCATCATGCTGATCTGCATATTTTAGATATATCGTATACAGTCAGATAGTCCCGTTAGCGAATAACGACGCCACCAACGGATTTAACGGCCGGGTTGTTGCCCGTGCACTAATTCTGTGCACCAGAATAATCCTGTAGCGACCGGTCGATCGCTATATATATGTGCCCGTGCACGCCGTGGCCACGGATCATGCGGATGGTGCTCGTTATTTACTCCCCCGCGTTTCCAGGTCTCTCGTACTGCTAGGTGATACGTTCCCGCGCCGCGCTGCGCAGATTGCCGCGTGCGGTAAGGCGATCTCGTGTCTCGATCGATCGCCTCGGTTGTCCGGCCGGTGACGGGTCGGTGACGGACGGTGTAACTACGTGGACGGGTAGGGGTGGTGGTACGGGGTACGTGGGGAGAGGGCGGCGTACGTGGGTGGCCGTGACGCGGTGTCACTGTGTCTCAGCGCACGGCAGCACGGCCAGGGGGGCCGGTTGGGTCCGGCTGATCTGCGGCTCGCCGGCCGGGACGACGCCGTGACCACATGCATGCATTTTAAGATCTCGTGCACGGGATCAGGCGCTCGTTCTCATGCCTCTGCGGCGCCTGGGCAAGACTGGCCGGTGACGACTGGCGACTGGCCATTTCCAGCGATGTGATCGTTCCCTTGTTTCGGACGCTGCGGGCCCACTACTGCCAGAGAGTCCTGCCGCTGCCACGTAGTCTGTCTGCCTGCGTGTCTGCTGCCACGGGAGCCATGCCCACGTTCCTAGTAGTAATTCGTACGGACCGAGCATGCATGCATATACTGTCTCTACCTCCTCAACGTTCCAAAGGGTTGTGCAATCGACTTGGAGCTACTGTAACCTCTCTCAGACAAATCATACACTGCGTACTATTCTTATTCTTGAGTAATACAGTAGTATTACCCTCGTCTCAAATAAGTGTAGTCGTGAATTTCCGGGTTCAACGTTTAACCAACCATCTTATTTTAAAAAAATTATAAAAAAAATTAAAAAAATAATCACACATAAAATACTGTTTGTATTTTATCATCTAATAACAACAAAAATACTAATTATAAAAAATTTTCTCAATCGAACAGTTGAACATAAAAAGTGTATAACTGTACTTATTTTGAGACGGTGGTAGTAAGTAGTTGTAGTACGAGTAACTCGCAGGCTAAGGGGAGGTATGGCCTCCTGCAGGCGGATCATGTGATCAACTGTGAGGTACAGAGAGCATGCTGGGTGTGCAGACGTTGGCAATGCGCAAGTATAGACGCAATGACAGTGCTGACTTGTGATGACACACAGTACTTATACTAGTGTGTGTACTATACAGGTATACGCAATTCCTCCGTGCAAGAGAGGGCCGGCCGGGCCGGCCTGGATGCATGGATGGCGACGACGCGATGACGCCCACCGTGTACCGTGCCATGGATCTGATCGATTCGGCCTTAAATATCATGGCCTGCTGGTTTCTGGCCGCTCTGCTATGCATGCATGACCCAGTTGCTTATGTCCACCTGGAACATTGTGGGCATGCAGAGGGAGGGATGGAGGCAACATGCAGACGCAGACTGGATGCACCATGCATGGCACTGGCCGTAAGAGCTGGAGTAGCTGCTGGATCGGTTCTGTATGTGTTTATAATTACTGCAGTAGTAATATGCAGTCGAATATATTCCTCGCCCCTGAATTTACTTTTTCCCTGCTACTGATCGAAGGTAGGCGTCTTCTATATGAATATCTAATATATAGATCGGCCTATACTATATACATGCATCAACATGCAGTTATACTACTCCCTCGCTCTCATATCATACGAGCTAACTTCTACTCTTTTTAAATAGACTAACGAATGGTGTGAAATTAAATAAGATAGGGTGATGATTGATTGAGATAAAAAGGTTAATATAAAAATTAAATGAGAAAACAGTTATAATTAGTTAATATGAGAAAGTATGTGAAGAAATAACTATGGTATGGGATAAAATATAAACTACTTTATATAATATGAGGTAAAGAGTACTACTCCCTCCGTCACATATTATAAGAGATTTTAGGTGGATGTGACACATTTGAATATTACGAATCTGAACAGAGGACTGTCCAGATTATATGGGACGGATGGAGTACTGATCAAGGCTTTATTGGGGAGCTTTTGGCAGCTGTGATTTCGCTTAATGTTTCGTTTTTCAAATAGTCTAAATTTCCACTTATATTTTAAGAATCAGTATTCCTTCCGTTCCTAAATGCTTCCTTTGGAAAAGTATGTCGAAGATTTAAATTTTACACACACTATAAGAACTTTTTCAGCCAATCATGTGCTTTCATGCTTAGAACATAGAAGAAGAATCCAAGCAATTTAAATTTTAAAATTTGATCAATAAGATAATAGAAACCAAATCTTTAATTCTTTTTAATCACAAATCTATGCTAAACTAACAAGAAATGATTATACGAAGTATTTAAGAGTAACGAGTACTACGTACTAGATCGTTGAGTATATTGGAAGAAGATTGTACTCCGTACTACCGCATCAAGTAGCTATATGAGCATCGTCGTCGTCTAGAGTAGTACTAGAGCTGGAGAACTGTTGGCATTTGTCGCCTAACCTCGGCTGGCACCAAGTCCCAACATGCAGCTAACCTCTGATCCATCTTTTCAGCTGCTTGGACGCGTCCCTCCTGTAGGCTGTAGCCGCTGCTATCCTACTCCAACCTGCTACCGCTGCTGCTGGCAGCTGCTGGCGGTGGTGGTGGTGGATGCATGCATTGCATCCATGCGCTTTTTTTCCATCCCCTTTCTTTATCTCGTTCCTCTTGGACGCACACGCCGCATCCCCCCCGCCAAAGGCTACAAAGCGGCGGAAACGCGAGCCGAGCCATGTGTGGCCGCCCGCCAGCGCGCATGCATGCGATATCATGCGCCTCAGCAGAGGCGCGGCCGGATCTTTGCCGGAGCACGGCGCGGTGGCGCCGTACGTACATGTCCGATTGTAGGCAGCCGATCAGGCGGCGGCGCGCGTCATGCATGCACGCATCCGAGGTCACCCATGTGTCTTCTTGCGTCGCGCCGTCGCGCGTGCGCCGCCTGGTGGTGATCTCGATCGCCAGGAGAAAGGGCGGTGTGGCGTGGCGTGGCGTGTGCGCGGGTGTAGTGTAGTGGTGGATGGAGGTCGTGTGGTCCATTCGTGCGTGTGCGCTGAACGATCTGGCCATGCACGCAGCGCACCATGGAGAGAAAGGATCACATCATCGATCGGATTTTTTTTTTCTTTTTGAAACATACTGTAGGTGGAGGATACAGTATGATATGCTCACAGACGACACAGTACTGTCCTTTTGAGTTTTGATGGTGATCGTTGACTAGCTGCTGATACTATAGGTCTACTATAGCTTTAGGGAGTAGCCAACTGTTACGTACTGCAAAATGCGCCACACATCCTAGTACTACTCTAACCCAATCTTGATCATGCCTTTTATGGCTTCTTTAAATTGAAATACGAGAAATGGTGAATTTTACATAAATTGTACTACATGATAATAATTCATTTCCTCCTACACCCTTTATCTTAAAAATATAACTTTTGAGGACAAAACTGAACGGATAATTGCTTAAATTTGTTCTCAGGAATTGGTTTTTAAGGATGGAGGGTGTAAGTACCTCCATTTCAAGGGGGCTTAATAATGTTTAAGCAAGATACGGTGCAATTGATATAACTTATTGATGAGGACATCATTAACTTGGATATAACCATGCTACCGTATATATTCATAAATGAAACTTTCATACTTTCTATGGGAGATTTTTTGTTATACATTTAAACAAACATTATTGCAATATGGGTTTCTTGTGTTCTCATTTACAGAGGCGGTAAAAGAAAAGAGACCAAGCGCAAGGAATACATGAATGATCAAAGAAATTGATTGAGGACAAAACCAAGACCTTCCCCAAGTTTACTCCAATATTACTGTCACTTTTGGTCCAGACAAGGTAAGAGATGAAGTTATGCACGTTTTCGATTCGGATTCGTGCCTCCTAATAGCATCAACTTGAAACGGATATAGCCGCTGATCTAGAAGGAATCTCGAGGCCCATGAGTATTTGCTGGAAAGCTAATGGGCTCTATTTTTATATGGTTTTGGTCCCACATTAAAATTCTTCCTCAGTTATCAGGAATTTGCAAAACAAGTCACATAACTCATCCAGTCCAAATCTGATTTGGGCCTTGGGCCTTGTAATTGTATCGTGTGCAAGGGGTGGATGCCCTAGGATGTCCCTAATCATATTTATTCAGTAGCCGGATTTTTCTTAGATTATTTCTACTATTGTAGTTTCGACGCTAGTTCGGTTTTTGGAACCCCAACTTTGAGATCTTAATTATTCATACGCAAATTCAGTTGCTATATATATATCTTGTTTTTGCTTGTGTTTTTCTATTCGCATGAATGGATTAGCCTTCTTGCGCGAGGTCAATCGAGCAGTGCATAGTTGATAACCAAAAGAGACGTGGTGCTGTGATTGCAGGGTTCCGATCGTGTTGATCGTAAGCCGGATCGTGTGTGTCAATTTTCCACTAAATCGAGAATTATCAGTACCTATCAAGATCAGGACCTACTTACTCATCACTTATCATGTGTACTCTTGTTGTTGGTGGGAGGAAGTGGATCCCTGGATTCACAAAATTGATCAACCTTGGAAAACGCTCCCAAGCGTTTTTTCGGTTTTCATGAAAATCATTGACCAACAATGAAATTTGTTCAGATCTTGCAAAAATCTAAATTCAGTTTGAGTTTTATTGAACTTCGTAAGTTAACTAATGAGTGGTCTATGATCTCGACTAGCTTAAAACTAGGTGTTGTATATTGGTTTTATAAACCCTAGCAAATCCTCACCATCCGTGCTGAGACATGGAATCCAGATCTCTTAAACCTAGCTTGAATGTCTATGTCGTTACTCTTATTATTAATTTGATTATCCTTTGAATTTCACTTTGCAAGCTAGCTTATTTCGTGTGGCATGAATTTATGGACCAGATGATGGCAAATTGCTAGCTACTACACTCGGATTATTGGACAGAAGGTGACATATTGACCAAGTTGCAACTTTGCAAGACATCCTTTTTTTTCCAAGGCAGAACGGATACAGTACCTGTTTAGGGGATTGGATTCTAATCACTCGAGAGGATATCACATCGTATACTTTTTCTTCTAAATTCGATACAAATAGTTACGAAAAATTATGAAAAAAATTAACAATGTTGAGTATTGTAATATCTATATGTCCACCAAAAATCAGATTCAAATTCGACTTACGCATCAAGAAATAAAAAAAGACAAATTCAGATATAAATAGTACATTACTATTCATACGCTGAATTTATCTTTTTTATAACTCTAAATGTAAGTTGAATTTGAACTTAAAATTTTATGAAGTTGTATAAATATATTGTATGAGTGTTATTAATTTTTTTAAAATTTTTTATAACCGTTTGAATGGGTTTTAAGTAAACGAGTGGATATTCTCTATAGGGATTAAAATGGTTTCTCTTCTTTATCTTCAACGCACGTAGTAAAAGCGAGGGCCGGCTAGCTCGTAACTGTTTCCACTCTAGTATAGCTCACGCACACTGTGTGCTACCTATATTGTAGTAGTAACCATGATAAGACAAATCAGACATTACAGGATAGTTTGTACAGTTTGGCTCTGGGTCCCATGCGACTTCACACACAATTCGATCGGATTCGAATTCAGCAGCAGTTCTCCTGCGCCAAAAATGAGAGAGGCGCAAGAGCTTTTCCTGGACCCCGACTCGCGCCGGTGAATGTCCGGCCGGTGGGCCATAGTCACTTGTGGAGTGGTCACTAGTTCTATCAACAGGAGAAAAGGAAGTAGGAATACTTTAGGATATCTGTTTCGTATTCGGCTAACACCAATCTACTATAGGAACATAGAGAACATAGATCTTGTGGTGTTAGCGATGAATTGTAAGTAATGGGATTTTTAGAGTTAACGAGTAATCGCAAGATTTTCCCTTTTATAAAAAAATTTTCCTTCTCTTCTTTATAAAATAAATAATCCAATGTTGAACTTTTCTTACAAAACTAGTAAAATACCCATGCTTTGCTATGGGTAAAAGAAAATATATAATAATGGGTTATAGACATGTTTGATTATTTGAATACATTATATTCAATTTATTCAAACAAATATTATACTATTGTATAATATGAGAAAATATACATGACTGATTTGCAGAAGGTACAAAAGTAGTTGTGGTGGCAGAACAACCACCACCACTAGAGTCTATTATAGTATTATAAAAATATACCGTATCATCAAAGTAAAAATAAACCCATCGGATCCAACTTCACTATCGGGAGTTACTGTCACTTACCAAAACCGCGACATGACTAAGTGTCGCTAAATGGAAGGGAGATATAGTGGAGTCACCAATTACGAGGACGTCACGTGTACACTTTTGAAAAAAAAAAAGTATATTTCTTAGTTCGAGATCTCTTTTACTAACTGGAATAAAAGAATTAGTAAGTCTGTTCCGCCCAAAATGATAGTGGGGAACATATAATCATGGAATCGATTCAATCATCAGATTATAAATTCATTACATATCGCACCAGAGAATTCTAGGTAATGGTTCCAATTTATTCTGAATTTATAGCCTATGACTGGATATCCTCAAAATAAGCTTTATTTTTGCAAAATTTGCAAAATGGAAGAGGAAAAGATTGTCTTCAAATTAAATTCTATAATTGTGGTGATAGGTGGTGCCATCAAGCGATCATGTTAGCGTTGACCTATACTAAATGGGGGAACTTACTAGATGACCCAAAGAGGTTAGACACAAATTTAGACATACTACATAAACAAAGTCTGTTATATTTTAAGATTAAAATGGTATTTAGCGATATACCTATGTCAATACGATCGGTAGTATATAATACACTCTTTACATGATAGTACTCACGGATCTATTTCAAATCCTACAAAAGTACTAATTCATTGGCTTACGGCCCACTCCCAAGCCCATCCCACTATGTGGCGCTCACCTTCTATATTATGGTTGATGAGCTTATTAGCTATCAGATCTCTTTCTGACCATGCATGTTTTATGATCATGTCACATTATTTATTAGTCATTTGAGATCATAGGATTCTATACAAGCCAACCATACAAAGTATATTTGTTGTTGTCAGATGTAAGCATTTAAATTCCGTGTGTACTAATTAAGTGCTAATGGTCTTCTCTGTTTATTTTAAGAGATGCAGAGAGACATCTGCCATTTACTTTTTATGAGTATTTTGGAAATTAAGTTTAGAACTTAGAAACAATTTCTAGCATCATTCATTAATTGCATAAGGCATATAGTTTTTGAGAGGATAATTTTTTTCAAAATCTTTTTCGTTGCAGATTATTTATTGTTGATACAGATTATTTGTTCCACGCATCAAAAAATACATTTTTTTAAGAAAACTTTCTTCTACTTATATTGCTTAGACCACTTATTTGAAAGTTAATTGTTAAATTTTATTAAAATATATAATTTATCCCTATAATTAAGTAGATAAGTACGCAGCAACAACTTACACAACAATTTCAAAGCGAGGTAAGAATCAATTCAATACACACATAGAAGAAATCCATGTAGACAAATATATGTGCAGGGATATTGTGGCTAGTCCTGACTGCGGGTGCAAGCCGGCAGCAGGGATACACGAAGGTGAAAAGCGGGAGCAGTAGGCCACGCAATATATTGGATCGATTGTAGTTCTCAGATTTAATGGCTAGATCACTTGAATAACTTAGTTGCATCTTCCACCTTGATACTTTATGATCGTACGTAAATATAAAACAATCAGCATTTTAGAATGAAAGGGCCAAAAGAATCGATATACTTTCCCTTGTGCGTGCAACGCCCGAACGTTCGTCCACTCACTCTCATTCTCCACTGCTCCACCCGATGGTGAGCAAGCTTGCCAGCATCCAGCGATGTTGACCTCGTCAGTTGTCAATTTGAAATAAAAATGTGTTTTGATTAATACTTTATGATAAACAATTGGTTAGTAATATAATTGATTTAAGTATCTGGTGATTATTAGCGAAGTGGTACTGACTGTGTGGGACTAGCAAGAGTAGGTGGAGTAGGCTAGTCAAACGACTTGTAATGTGCGGTCAGACTGGCTAGCTCGATGGTCTGACCGGCTGGTTCCTGATTGGAGTCGGTGAAGTCGGATTAAGATTATTTATTTGGATACTCGTGATTACTATGTAGTTATTTCTAGATGATTATTCTATGCGTATGTAATACTCTTGTGTGCTAATGTTGAGTCAAGTTAGGAAACTGTCGACGGGTGATACCCCTAGACCGGATGTGTAGGGTATTGGGGTATGTTGATACTAGGATTTACGTGAAATGACATCAAGCAAACAAAGAGACAAAGATTATACTGGTTCAGGCCCCTCGTAAGGTAATAGCCCTAATTTAGTTTATATGAGATTGATATGGAAAACCACATAGTACACTGAGAGCCGATGATTCCGACGTTACTTGCGAGATCCTTGTCGAGATGATTCGATGAAATCTCCCGGCGAGTAGGCTCCGTGTCCTCCGGCTCGTAGACTATAGTGGATGAGTCAATTTTAGAATTTGATGCCCTAAAGCCCTCAGGGGGTATACCTTCTATACCATGAATCACCTTAGTTCCCAAGTAGGACCAAGCCTGATCTTCTCCGAGTAGGACTCCGTTAATCACTTGCCTGTGAGAGAAAATTCCACAATCTTTCAATAATTTACTTATCACATACGGAAATAAGCCTTATATGCAAAGGTATACCATATTCGTATATTCCATCAATCGAAGTATAGGAGGTATGACTTATCCGTAACCATGACAAAAACAACTTGTGCTCGGATATAGTTTCTTGTTTGATTCATATGTAGGTGTGTCTTGATGCCTCAGGAGATTGTTGCCGATGATGAATCGAGAGTCAACTTGGCGAATATAATATCCGGACGATCAGGATATCACGCATGAAGTTTAGGCTAAAGAACAATGCACGTGGTTGGTAAAGATTCCATATACGATGAGAGATTGTGTGCGTATGCAAAGCAGAGTAAACTATGGGAGGAGTAAAAATTTGGAAAGATTGGAGTTTCAGTTTGTTGACGATGAAATTTGGTAAGATATGATTCGGAATTGAGAATCAATCCAAAGCGGATTTAAAGGGGATGCAATATTTCCAGAAACAGAGTACGTATCGGCTAGGAGGTGTATCGGCCGATTCCGAGTTGAATACGGTTAGCCGATATGAGTGGCGTTCGGTACGGGAAGCCGATACAGTTGTTGTCGGTTTCAAGATGAAAGCTTCAAAGATGTTGCCGTTCAAGGATCAAGTCCGTTATAGGTAGTTGTATCTATTAATCAGGAATATTAAGGTTGGTTTCTTAGAGATTTGGCAAGAGTCCGCTATAAGGACTTGTTCGTATAGTTTTTGTAACTTAGGAAAGGTTGAGTCGTGTCTAATATGGACAAGTTTGTACTATGGGTAAATATACACCCAAAACCATGTAAGAAAATAATAGATGTTCAATACACTCTCGACGCATCGCCACCTTTTCTTTTAAGTTACTTTTGACGAGTTCTTGCTTCGAGTTAGGGCATCGGTTTCGATCTCCCAACAAGAGGTAATACTTGTCACAGTGGTTTGAGTTATCGAGGTTATTATGTCATTTTAGATGTGTTAATCTTGTTAATTAGATCACTGGTTATCATATATGTTAATTAATCTATGGCAATGATTCAATTTTTCTGTATCAGCTAGATCTTCTCTAGGGTTTTACTGATATCGGCTAAGTCATCTTGTCGATATAGATTAGATAAGGTATCTACCATCCTGAATACTAGTCAAAGACTTGATTGTTTAGACTTTATACTTCTTTGCATACTTTGGGATGCATCATCCATAGTCGTGCTTAGAATCATAAAAAAACTAACCTGTCTTTGATTACAATTAAGGTACAATCAGGGTTTCAGCCAATCTTGCTTGATATAGATGTTTTAATATGTATAGTTTACTTGAACATGCTTTACATGCTATATCTGCACCTTATATAGATATATAACTCTACATAAATATATTTGGTATTCATCAAATATATTTACTTAGATTGATATATGTATAATGTTGTATCAGAGTAATAGTTGGTGCACTATATCGTCTTCTCGCTTATAACTTAAACATAAAGAATTCTTGTATCTGTAGCTGATACGACATAGTTCATGTACGTTATGTTATTTCAATAATACACTTGGCAGCCGATCCTAATCAAATAGCATCGGCTAAGTTAAAGACGATATGTCATCGGCCCTTTGGCCGATCGGCTATCATTTCATGATTTAATTATCTATCTTTGTTCTTATTGGTTGTAGGATCAAATCAACTGGCACGCCCTGAACCCGAAAGTCAAGATTTGGACCTAAACTAGAGTTAAGCAGATCTCTCATGCTAGTGTATGTTTTTCACTTCAACAGAATTGTATTGAGATAAGTTGGATACTTATACGGGAATATTTCCTAGTGAATTAGGACTAATTGTACAAGTTAGATTCGTGGCTTATAGGCTACCTACTTCGAGTATTAATATAAGAGGGATTGAGTTCTCTTGACATCGATTTTGTAAGTGTTGAGTTTAGATAAAAGTTAGGGTTTGAGTTTAGTCGAATTTTGAGAGAGGGCTGATGTTATTGCACTTTGTAAACATGAATAGAAGTAATAAAGTTTGATCTACTTTCAAGAGTTCTCGATTTGTGTTTGCTCGGGTTCGATGATCACATCGACGAAAGCATGGCTATCAGACCGGCAGCTACGCATCAGTTAGACCGACAGTCCTAGATGGTTGGACCGGCGATAGGAGACAACAATGCGAAGGGCGATTGGATCAGAGACACACCGTCAATTAGATCGAGGGTATCCAGGTGGTCAGATCGGTGCATCTACACCAGTCAAACCGATATCCATCGAATTTCGAGGGTAACTTTTGATTCTGCTAAAAGTTTCGGTTTTTTATGTTCCTACCATTTACCTCTTCCCCGATAGGCTTAGTTCTTGGTATTCTATCCCATAAATATAATAAGAGTCTTGTTTTCTCTTTTTGATTTTACCGATCTCGATTTTTAGCCATGACTGATAATTTCAAAATACATTCAATTTAGATTTAGTGAAAGTAATCGAGTGTTGTAAGAGTGGTTATATTTCTTTAAGAACTTAATCAAAGTTGTAGAAGTTTGACTTAAAAAATCAAATTGACTTATAATATGAAACGGAGCGAATATATCTTTTGTTTCGTAACATATTACTTCGAGTTTCCCTGCCAGCCAAATGATATAGTTTGGCAGCAACATTTTGTCCTAGATTGGGTGCCCAACACCTAGTCGCTTCCTAAAACCATTTACATATATAAGAATTTGGCGATCCCTT
Source organism: Oryza punctata (assembly GCA_000573905.2). Classification (NCBI taxonomy): domain Eukaryota; kingdom Viridiplantae; phylum Streptophyta; class Magnoliopsida; order Poales; family Poaceae; genus Oryza; species Oryza punctata. Next base: position 25,875,454 of record CM002495.2, on the reverse strand, counting down.
ATTACTATGCACCACTAGAGAACTGATATTTGCTCGATCAGTCAAAATCAGAAATCTCTTGGTTCTCTTACGAATCGGTACTAAAGATTGTCTTTAGTACTGGTTTGTAAGCCTATGAACTTTAGTACCAGTTTGGTGTTACCAACCGGTATTAAAGATCAACACTTCTCTCTCCCCCTTTTTATTACCCTTCTCCCTCTCTCTTTCCCTTATCCTCTCCTCTCCTCTCTCATTCTCTCCGTCTCCTCTCTCCCTCTCCTTCTACTGGTGAGCTACTCCTCGGCAACGGCAGCACGCAACGGGCGACGATGGCTCTCCTTCCGTGGGCGGCGACGAGCGGTGTGCCTCTCAGCCCCTCGCCTCCTCTCCCTTGCCAAGGGGCCGAGGGAGGGCTCGATGATGGCGGGCGGCGGCAGGTGGCAGATGCAAGAAGTTGAAGAGTCAGGCATCTGTTAAGGGTAAAGGAGTGGCATCATCTTTAGTGAACATGATTTTTATACTACCAGCAGAATATAGTGCAGAACAAACTAGTGGAGATGCTTTTGAAGAATCTCTGGCCAAGTTAGTATTGTCACCACAACAAGCTATCTTTGAGAAACCTGAATGGATATAGTATCGACACCTTAAACCACTATATGTTAAGGGATTTGTGAATGGGAAGCTAATGTCTAAAATGTTGGTTGATGGAGGAGCAACTGTTAATTTGATGCCATATACAACTTTCAGCAAATTAGGCAAGACACCAGAAGATTGATCAAGACTAATATGGTGTTGAAAAATTTTAGGGGGATTTCTTCAGAAACAAAGGGAGTTTTGAATTAGAGTTGATTATCGGCATTTTTTGTCATTGATGGGAAGGGTTCATGCAGCCTATTGTTGGGAGAGATTTTATCCATGCTAATTGTTGCGTTTCTTCAACCATGCACCAAAGTTTGATTCAATGGCAAGGAGACCAAATAGAATTTGTGCTAGCCAACTAGTCAGTAAATGTTGCTAATGTCGATTTAACTGTTTGGGAGATGGAATGAGTGAATTGCTTGTCAAGGAAAATTTGGGAAGATGATTATCTAAAGGTATCTGATTGTGATATACAACTAGTTGGAGATGAAGAACCCCAACTTCTGCTTTGAAGATGTTGTGGAGGGATCAAATTTCTACACCAAGGATATAGTAGATGATCTTGATGGTAAATTAGGATAAGGGTTTATGTTAGCCTATGAGTTAGAAGAAGTTGATATTGTACCATATGTTAGACCTACGCCGACATTTATTAGTGCTAAATTATCAAGTGCATTTAAACATAAATTATTAGAATTATTAAAAGAATATAGAGATTGTTTTGCTTGGGTAGGATATGCCAAGTCTTAGCCGATCTATTGTCGAACATCGGCTCCATATAAAACCGGAATATCGGCCATATAAGCAGCGTCCAAGAAGATTTAAACCTAAGATGTATGATGCTATTAAGGATGAGATAACAAGACTTTATGATGCAAAATTTATTAGGTTATACCGATATGCTGAGTGGGTTTCCAATATAGTACCAGTAATCAAAAGGAATGGAAAACTTAGGGTATGTGTAGATTTCAGGGATTTGAACAAGGTTACCCCTAAGGATGAGTACCCCATGCCGATTGCAGATTTATTGGTTGATGCAGCTTCAGGACATAAGATTATAAGTTTTATGGATGGGAATGCATGATAAAATACAATCTTTATGGCTGAAGAAGATATCCATAAGACTGCTTTTAGATGTCCTGGTGGTATCGACTCGTATGAGTGGGTTGTGATGAATTTTGGTTTGAAGAGTGCTGGTGCTACCTATCAACGAGCATTGAATTATTTATTTAATGATCTCATTGGTTTACTGGTTGAGATTTACATTGATGATGTGGTTGTGAAGTCAAAAGAAGTTGATAGACATTTAGCCGATCTATGTCAAGTCTCGGAACAAACAAGGAAATATGGTTTGAAGATGAATCATACTAAGTGTGCATTTGGTGTATCGCTTGGATAATTTCTTGGTTTTAAGGTTCATGAAAGAGGGATTGAGATTACTCACAGGAGTTTGGATGCTATTAAGAATATTGAACCTCCGGAGGATAAAACTAAGTTACAATCCTTGATCGGCAAGATTAATTTCATCAGAAGGTTTATTCGTTAGAAGGTTTATATCCAATTCGTTAGGACGAATAGATTCTTTTACTCCATTGTTGAGAATGAAAGATGATCAAGAATTTGTTTGGGGGGAGAAGCAGCAGAAAGATTTACATAATATAAAGGGATATTTGAGTACTCCTCCAATTTTGATACGACCACAAATAGGGGTACTCTACAAGCTATATTTGTCAGTCGACGAAAAAACAATTCGGCTCTGTTTTAATTCAAGAGTTTGAGGGCAAAGAAAATGGCTATATTTTATTTGAGTCAAAGACTTTTGGATGTTGAAACAAGGTATTCCCCGGTGGAGAAATTATGTCTATGTTTATATTTTTCATGCACAAAATTGAGGCTTTTTTACTTTCAAATGAGTGCACAGTGATTTACAAAGCCGATGTTGTCAAATACATGCTATCGGCTCCTGTGTTAAAAGGAAGAATTGGAAAGTGGATTTTTTCTTTGACAGAATTTGATCTAAAGTATGAATTAGCTAAGTCAGTAAAACGGCAAGCGATGGCCGATTTTATTGTGGAGCATTAGAATGATTCAGTTGGGTATGTTGGGCTAGTACCTTGGACCTTATTCTTTGATGGATCAGTTTGTACTCATGGATGTGGTATCGACTTAGTGATCATATCATCTTGGGGGGTAAGTTTTGAGTTTGCTTTTACAATTAAATCCTATTATACAAATAATCAAGCAGAATATGAAGCAGTGTTGAAAGGGTTATAGTTTTTAAGGGAAGTCGAAGCCGATGCTATTGAGATTATGGGTGATTCATTATTGGTGATCAATCAGTTATCTCGAGAATATGAGTGCAAGAATGATATCTTGAGAGTTTATAATGAAAAGTGTCAAGAGTTGATGAAAGCATTCAAGATAGTTTCTATGAAGCATATTCCAAGGGAGCAAAATATTGAGACCAATGATTTAGCTCAAGGTACATCTGGATACAAGCCGATGTTGAAGGATAGAGAGATAGAAATGGCTTCTATACAAGCCGATGATTGGATATATGAAATTTTTGAGTATTTAAACAATACTTGTCAATCGACATCAAGGAAGTTTAAGTATAAAGCCCTCAAATATGTTATGCCGGATGATAATCTTTATTATCAGACGATTGATGGAGTTCTGCTCAAATGTTTGAGTAAGAATGAAGCTAAGGTTGTTATGTGCGAGGTACATGAAGGAATTTGTGGAACACATCAATCGGCTCGTAAGATGAAGTAGGTTATTAAAAAGTTGGATATTTTTGGCCGATAATGTTGAAGAATTGTTTCAGATACTACAAGAGATGTCAAGATTATCAAAAGTTTGGAGCAATTCCAAGTGCACCTGCATCGGCTATGAATCTGATAGTCAAGCCATGGCTGTTCAGAGGATGGGGAATCGATATGATCGGCCAGATAAATTCATCATAAAGTAAGGGACATAAGTTTATTTTGGTGGCTACAGATTATTTTACTAAGTGGGTTGAAGCAATTCCCTTGAAGAAGGTTGATTCTAGAGATGCGATTGAGTTTATCAAGGAGCATATTATATATAGATTTGGAATACCTCAGACGATAACTACAGATCAAGGGTCAATTTTTGTCTCGGATGAATTTGTTTAGTTTGCTGAAAGTATGGGGATAACGTTGTTGAATTCTTCTCCTTATTGTGCACAAGCTAATCGACAAGCAGAACCATCTAAAAAAAGTTTGATTAAATTGATAAAGAGAAAGATTGATGAACAACCTAAAAAGTAGCATATTACATTAGCTGAGTCTTTATGGTCCTATCGGATGTTGTGTCATGGAGCTATACAAGTACCACCTTATCAACTAGTTTATGGGCATGAAGTAGTATTGCCTTGGGAAACTAATATCAGCTCAAGGAGAATCCTTTTGCAAGATCAATTGTCAGCCGATGATTATCACAATTTAATTGTTGATGAATCAGAAGAGTTGGTACAAGCTAGATTACGTGCTTTAGAGAAAATTAAACGAGATAAAGAGGGAACTACAAGATATTATAATAAAAAAGGTGTGGAAAAAATCTTTTGAAGAGGGGGAACTTGTATGGAAGCTAATTTTGCCGATAGGGACCAGAGATAATAAGTTTGAAAATGGTCATCGAATTGGGAAGGGCTTTTTCGGATACAGAAATGTGTATCGAAAGGGGCTTATATGCTTAAAAGACTTGATGGAGAAGTGTTTGGGAGAAAACTCAATGGAAAATATTTGAAGAAATATTACCCAAGTGTATGGGTTAACTCATAATCGGCTGGTTGTGCCGATGTATGACAGATAGTCGATGTAGATACATCGCCTAGAGATGGCCGATATATATATTATCGCCATTAGACAAAATAATGTTTAAGACTTAGTAAAGAGAGCAAAAGTAAAATCGGCTCAATTGCCGATGGTTTATATTAGACAAATGTTTCAAGCAAAAGATGTTTGGGGACTAAAAACTATTACATCAGCCCAAGAAGTCTTGAATAGCTGATATCACACGCAAGCAAATTTGATCAACTTCCTCAATGAGTTTTTTTTCATCGGCATCAGTCCCAAGGATTGGTCTAAGGGTTTTAGTAAGAGATGGTAAGTGTTTCGCCGTTGTCTTAACTTTGGCCGTTTGATCTTCAATAGCTTTGGGAAGATTTGCTAGTTTTTGCTTGGTTTCAGAGATCTTCACTTGGCATTGCTTTAGTTTGGCTAAGAGATCGACTTCTTCTTGCCTTAATGTATCAAGTCCTTCTGGGTTGCTTCAGGACCAACCATTAATTCATCCAGCTTTGCCTTGTCCTCATTAACTTGTTGTCGTTTGGATTGAATAGATGATTCTAACAGCTGTTGTTCTAGCCGATCAGCAAGTCTTTGTTTAGCTCTTTGAAGTTTTAATCCATGTTGCTCAAGGCAGACTGCTGGAGAGATGATGTCTACAAGTTCTTCAGGGAGTTGGCCTTGGATTTCTTGGAATCGAGCTCTGATCGGCCCACAATCAATCACAAGGACATGCAAGGAAGATTCTAGCCGATCAGATATATCCAGGAGCCTTGACCTTAAATCCTCTGAAATGGGAGATTTGGCTCTATTGGTTATTTCTTTATCCTCTTTATCAAGGAACTGTTGTATGTTAAAGGAGAACATATCGGCTATTTTCTGCAGGATAAAGTTTGTGTTAGAGAAGGGACAGTTGAGCTGATGGAGATAAGAGATTTAAGGTAAAACTTATAGGAGTTGCAAGGGGTTTGGTAGTAGGTGTTGTCTTTTTCTCCATGATGGCTTTTAGCAGTTGATTGCATATGTTCACTTGAGAATGGTTGATGAGGAGGCGATAGTGGAGCTCTGGGCTGAAAAGATCAAGATATAAGTGTAAGAGTGTAGCCGATTCGGCTAAAATAGGAAAAATCATTGAATATAGAGAGGGTTGAGTGATAAGGGAACTTGCCGATGCTACTGGTGATGATGGTGGGCTTGGAGTGGCATTGAACTGTTTTTATGCTTGCCAAGGTTGTTGCTTTCTTCGGCTAAAATCAACAAATAATGTTAAGTTTGGTTGTTGAGGATTACTTGCAAAAATAGAAGTTGAGAACATACTTTGATTTTGGCGGCCGCTTTGCGAGGACGAGGTGGAGTAGGAATTGCTTCGCTAGCTCCTGCATTGGCTTGAGGGCTATCGGCTGGATATCGGCTTGCCAGTGACTTTTGATATCGGCTCTCTGACCTGAACATGGAGGAGTGATCATAACGTTGGGGCACTGAAGCCGATGATGTATGGTGCTAGGTCAGTACCAGACGGGAGCCGAGCTAGGGCATATACTATCGGCTGGCCACTTATACTTATAGAGGGGGGGTGGAGAATCAGAGTCATGTAAGATAGGAAAGTTTGAGATTACAAAGTTTATCAAGAAATTGAAAACTGAAATTTGAAAGATTGAGAAAGGCTTGCTAGAGGATCTAAGGAGTGCAATATAGTTATCAGGTACATGGGAGCCGATAGGTGGAAAAGATGTTTTTTCCACTCTCACCACCATCGGTCAAAAAGAATACTCCTGACCAGGATTCGGTTGAATTGATCGATGGAACCCAAAGTTGGGCCCTCAATGTTCAAGAGTTTGTCTATGAGGAGAGCCGATGGTACTAAGCCCCTGGTTTGAATTTTTCGTGACAAATATAAGCCGATGGGTAGCTGTCCCATACCAAGCTACCTTGTTGCGATGATTGTATGATAAAATTCGTAAGAGACCTGTATATTTTGACCTTGAGATATTCCAGTACGAAGAATATAAGGGGATATGGCCGTAATGAGGATTTCCCTGGATTTCTGGAATTTTTCATCATTTATCTCATTAAACCTGAAGTATGCTACAATTCATAATCATCAAAAGAGTCACATGTAAACCAAATTCTGCTATCTCTTGAGAACCCATCATAGAAGTTGCAGAACCAGTTTTGGAAGTGCTCAGACGATAAGCCTGATCCTGGGTAAACTGAGGCTGCTTCCTCAAATGACATGCATCGGTGTGTATCGGCTTCATCGTTGTCAAGTGATGGTTAGCTTGATTCATGAAGGGGAGGTATATTAGCTGCCTTCAGGCTATGCAAATTCAACCATAGTTTGATAAACCACCAAGGGCCACCTGGGCTAACACAGCTGTACATAAGAAGTTTAGCTAATCCTTGGCTTAGAGTTTGATACACTGCCCCTAATAGATATTTGCCTAGAGGAAAAGATTTCTTAGCTACCATGCCTTCCGCTAAATGTTGCCAGTTGGCTATTAGGCCATAGGTTGAACCACAGAAGATAATTTTTTCTAGCCACATGAGTAAAAAGGCAGCATGTTCACTAGGGGTGATAGGACCTGTAACTATGTACTCAGAAACATATCCTCACCAACCTCCAATATTCTTAGTCTTGAACTTATGATCACATTTGACCTTTAGACTAATGGGGTTGACCGAGGAAGTAATGTTTACCGCAGTAATCATTGTCACATCAAGAAGTGTGGGGGTCATTGGCACATGGTTGAACATGAAGGCATTCAAGGTATCGGACCAGAAATAGGTTGCAGCCGATCGCACGTGTTCGCATTTCTTCATATTGGCTAAATAGAGAGATAAGCATTGGGATATCCCTATTTCATCCTAGTGAGCTTGTTTGCTTGCGGCTATTCTCTTGTACCATTGCCTCCATCCATCTGCGCGAGATGGCCAAGATCTGAACACTATTAGCTAGTGGGCTAGGTCGGGATTGGTTTGTCTAAAAGGAATCCTGTTGGTCTCGGCATTGATGAAGTGGGTTGGATCTGTATCGCCTATCGGACCCAAGAAATAGTTGTTTGGTTTCTTGGAGATTGGGATTGCTATTTGATCTTTCAGATGCTACAGATAAAAAAGAGAGAGGAAATCAGGAAAAAGGGGAATCAAAGAAGTGCAGAGAAATCATAAAGTTTAAACATGAGCCAATAGCATAAAGACGATGTGATAAGGGTTGATTTACCTCAAGGAAGTCAGAGGGGATTGATGCCTTGCTTGATGAAGATGGAGTTGATGAGGTCGCCATCGGGATTGGATCGTGGACGTTTGACACCGGGAGGTGGATCACCAAGGGGATCGTCGGAATCACTGAGGGAGTCGCTGGAAGTTGCTTAAGCAGTGGTGCGGAAAGTAACGGTGTGAAGATATCTAGAAAGATCGTTGCTATTTATGAGTTAACGGTCGGAAGTGAAACCCTAGGATTTTGCGGGATTGGAAGAGATAATTCTGTTGCAATAAATAATACTTCGGAATTGGGAGGCATGTGTTAACGATGAAATTTGGTAAGATATGGTTTGGAATTGAGAACAAATCTGAAGCGGATTTAAAGGGGATGCAATATTTCCAGAAACAGAGTACGTATCGGCTAGGAGGTGTATCGGCCGATTCCGAGTTGAATATGGTTAGCCGATATGAGTGGAGTTCGGTACAGGAAGTCGATACAGTCATTGTCGGTTTCAATATGAAAGCTTCAGAGATATTGTCGTGCAAGGATCGAGTCCATTATAGGCAATTGTATCTATTAATTAGGAATATTAATATCGATTTCTTAGATATTTGGCAAGAGTACGCCATAAGAACTTGTTTGTATAGTTTTGTAACTTAGGAAACGTTGAGTCGTGTCCAATATGGATAAGTTTGTATTATGGGTATAAATATATGTCCAGAACCATGTAAGAAAATAACAAGCATTCAATACACTCTCAGCGCATCGCCACCTTTTCTTTTAAGTTACTTTCGACGAGTTCTTGCTTCGAGTTAAGGCATCGGTTTCGATCTCCCAACAAAAGGTAATACTTATCACAGTGGTTTGAGTTATCGATGTTATTATGTCATTTTAGATGTGTTAATTTTATTAATTAGATCACTGGTTATTATATATCTTAATTAATCTATATCAATGATCCAATTTATCTGTATCGGCTAGATATTCTCTAGGGTTTTACCGGTATCGGCTAAATTATCTTGGTAACACCAACCGGTACCAAAGATGGTAGCACTAGCTACGTGACGCTACCCTCTTTAGTATCGATTGGTTAGATCTTTAGTTATCAACCGGTACTAAAGATCAATTTTTATATCAACCGGTACTAAATATCGATTTTTAGTCCCGGATTTCAACCGGGACTTAAAAATACCCATCTTTAATCCCGAATTGTGCGTCCGGCCGGTTACATAATCAGGACTAAAAGGATTATAAACCGGGACTAAAAATGGGTTCCCCAGCAGCGACGGCATCACATTTTTAACACGGTTTAATTCATGCGAATAAAAAAGAAAACGTACTAGTACGTGGGAGCTGCTAGCAAGCTGTCGATCCGATCGATCCCTAATCTACCGGTACGTGAAGTACGCAATACCAGGCTTTCGTATGTAGTACTATACGGTACTATATTGCCATGCATCCTGTACAAGTATGTACGTAAAGCTCGTCTAGTTAGTCAAACTGTACCGGGTGACCTTGCCGTTTTCATGTGAGGCCATTACAAATGAACAGTGATCACCAATTCGCCATAACACGTACAGATCAGACCATCAGAATTTTTACTGATAATTAAGTGTTCAGCCTAGATTCCTTTTGTAAGTAGCAAACGGTGATGACGTACGTTTACCTACGTAGATCGAGTACGTAGTTGTACCGCTTATCGATCAGAACAACAATTAAGATCTGTATAGTTAGGATCATTATTCAGATTTACAGTATATCTCTCGTGCGAGTACGTACGTTGGCTAGCTGGAGCTAGTTTGCAGATTAATTAGTTACGAGATTGATCGAGGGTTGTTGGAGGTTTTGGATGGCATGCTTAATTAGTTACGAGGCTGTACCGTTTATGCCAGGCAGATATATATAGCACTGCACGGTGTTTGAGCAAGAAAATCGGAAGGTCATCGAGTGAGCCCTTGGCACAGTCAGTAATCTCCATAGAAGTTTATAAGTACATAATTAAAAACTCAAATGTTCACGGAATCTAAGTATATGTAGTTAACCTCAGGGTGTACAAAAAAAGATTGTAATTCAGGTCCTGTACGCTGCACTTTAGCCGTCCTAGATGTTCAACTAACCGCGGCCATTGTTCGTGAATGGAAGAAAGTAATTAATAAGCCAGGTGCAATGCATTAGCAGTTGAATGACAGCGCATTGCATCTCTAGTTTCGCATTTTGTTGGATGGTGCTATTGCCCAGTTGATGAGAAATCCAATTAAACCTTAGTAAATTAATTTTTGGCCCCGTAAAAAAATCATTTAGTGTAAGCATTCGGAATTCAAATGGAGTACTATTTAGAACCTTAATAAACTCACATTTTAGTAAATGATTTCATATGAAGTATATAGTTTAACCTAAATAATAATTATGTTCTTATTGTGATTGCTAGGGTTGAAACAATTGTCAACTATAATTTAAATGATATTACATGGGGAAAATGTTTTAAACTCGAGAGAATGTCACTTTGTTGTTCAAACGACATCCAAATAGTTATTAAAAATTCTAAAAAAATTAATAACATTCATACCATATTTAAATACTACTTTTAAAAAAATCAACGATACTACTTAAAAAAATAAAGTCAAAACTCAATTCTGTTAGTTAAGGCCATTGTGTTTCCATTTTTTTTGTCGTTAAACTGAATACACGAAAATATATTGGGTGTTTTCTGTCCAAAAATGTGCATCACACTTGCAACCAATTTTGACAATTCAATTGTACAAATAAATATTCCGTAACAATACTTTTGAAGTCTTATAGCTCCATTTATGTATCTATGTGTACCTTAATTAGTGAGCTCCCATTTCGATTAGAAAGAAGTGACAATTAATTTGTTAGACCAAACTATCACAAACACTGATCATGTTAAGAAATCGTGATAAATAAAATATGATCTGAAATTATGATCTGAAATATCATGGACTCTTTGGTTTACCATGGATTCTTTACTTTTGGTATCCTAAAATTTAATAATTCTGAGTTTCTTTAGTTGACCAAGAGTTGATTATATGCCAAATGAATTATTAGCGATCAAAAAATAATTTATGTGTCCTGAGCGACTTAAAATTCAATGGTGAAAAATAAACTATTAAGAATACCCTAAAAAATCAACCCTAAAATTAAGTTTAAAATTTGAATTTGGCAATAGCTGATTTATTATTGTACGACAAAGGATGTAGCTATAATTCAGATAGAGAAATATGAGGTAGTAGTATCCTCCTTGGACTCTCATTTTTTTTGCAGTCTATTAATTTAATTTCAATATTTCAATTATTAATAAACAAGTTGTATTTGTGTTAACTCTTACGTGATATGTTTATTATATGATTCAAATTTTAATATTTATAATACCAATAATGGTATGTACCTACTAGCGACTAATATATAAAATTTTTGGTTATACGACCTATTAGTAAAAACATAGAGGAAGTTTTTCATCCTTGAGCAAATAGTTGTAGAGAGAGCAGGGCCACTAATCTGGTCAGATAGAAGAGAAATGAAGACCTGGTACCTCTTGATATATACCAATTCAGCATTCATAGGAGTTACTATATGTATAGAACTTTGATGCGAGCGCAATGCGCTAGTCTTCCGCGACCTGGTAGCATCCCCAGATACCATAATAGCAAAGATCAAAGAAAAGGAGTTAACGGCTTGGATAAAAGTGGCGGCGTACAAACTGCAGAAACTACTCTGTTTGGGAGAGATCACTTAGTTACCTCCTTTTGCAGGCATGGTTTTTGCCTATGTCATATCATACATTTGTAGACTTCCTTCTTTGTTAATATAGACGCGAGAAAACTTTTACCCATTTGAAAAACCTATATGCAGGTACGGTATCTTCGTATTGCCCTAAAAAAGACTAGTTCTTGATGATCCAAAATTCTTCGATAATAAATTGGCATGGTGGTTCACCTCGAAGAAAGCCAAGATCAATGCTCATGTCAATGGTGTTGGAGATTCAATCGATGGGTGCCGATCATACCCATTTTATAAAATTTTTTTGGATATAATGAAGGGCAGAGGCAAGCTTAAGACAACTTGCAGCTTGATCCTGATGGTTGGCTAAAAACTGATGAGGTCTAGGGCCCCGATCTTCCATTAGGTACTGGATAGGTCGATTACGGAGACTCAATATTGATGTTCCAAAGGCTCCAATCAGGATAACCGAACCCCTCGCAATCACTACACCACCCTACGTTGGTTATCACCCGAGTCGAAACACGGTTGACCGCTCCAATAAGGCTATCTCCTACAAGTGAATCGACAACACAGGAGAGTAAAAGATGCAATCTAAATATATTGCGAAATAAGATGAATAACTCAAATTGGGATTGCATAAAGAGAACTAGTGGCGAACCCGCAATGGCAGAATAATGTAAGCAAAACCCAACCTTAATTTGATGATGACTACTGATTAAATAGGTTGTAGGATCGACCTAGTACCCCTGGACGCGTTTGTAATGGACTCCAACACGATACACGACCTAACGGATCTAAAGACGGTGATGTAGCACTGGGATAGATTATAGACACTCTCTTGTTTCGGTGATTCCTGTTGAATCAGAAGGATTTTAACATGAGACCAAGACCATTAGAAATGTGATCTCGTTAGTTTTCATACATATGTAGAACGTTGAAAACGGAGTCCGAATAAGATCTAGGTGGCGATTTTAATACGGCATGCTCCTAGATGATGAGGCGGACTCGAACTTGATATGAATTGGACCTCCATTTTCCTGCCGCATGTGTATTCAAAGGAGTGATGACCTCGTCAAAAACTCCATGTAAAACCTTCAGAGATTGTCTAGAGAAATTTTGAAAATATATAACTCCTAACTAAAATTGTCAAATTCTTATTTAGGATTGTTTCTTTTTTTCTTGCTAGGACATCACGCGCGTTTCCAACATGGGCTACTCCAAATCAAACTCCTACCTTCGTACTCCAAATCATGTGTGAGTCCAACACAAAAATCTACTTTGTTAATTATGATGGGCTGGGGGATAACGAGTTTCAAACACGAAGCACCTGTCACAATCAACTGAAAAAACACTCCTAGTACCGCCCTAAACCCCCATTTTTAAAACGAGTTGGAGCCAAATCTCCCCAGTAGCGCACACATGACGCCGAGCGGAGACGTGTACTTGCATACTTCGCGAGACAACAGAGATGCACACACACAACACCCCGTCATGCCCCGCGGCGCGACAGGTGCGCCCCAGACAAGTACTACTAGTGACACTCTCACTACTGGGACAGAGAGAAAAGAGAGAGAGAGAGTTTATTGCATCATCTAGCTAGCTAGCTGAAGGGTACAGCAGCAACAGCAGCAGCTGCTTGCAGCGGCGCGTCAAAATTAGCAGGTGTGTGTCCACAGTTTCACACTCCCCTATACTTGCTCTTAGCTTCGTCTCCCTCCCCTATTACTTCCCTAAGCTTTTCTTAAGCTCGCCAAGAACACCCAAGAAATCCAAAAGGAAGGGAAAAAGAAAGGGGTGGCCGGCCGGTCGATCGGTCGGTCGGTCAGCAGCCATGGACTTCGACGAGCATGATGAGGGTGATGGCGACGAGGAGATGCCTCCGATGCCTCTGAGCTCCGGCTACGACGCGCCGATGCAGCCCGGTCTTGGAGGTGTCGGGGTGCCCAAGCCGGGAAGTGGAGGCGGTGGTGGTGGTGGTGGTGGAGGAGGAGGAGGAGGAGGGGCGAGGTATCGGGAGTGCCTCAAGAACCACGCCGTCGGCATCGGCGGGCACGCCGTGGACGGCTGCGGCGAGTTCATGGCTGCCGGCGAGGAAGGCTCCATCGACGCGCTCCGCTGCGCCGCCTGCGGCTGCCACCGTAACTTCCACCGCAAGGAGTCGGACTCCCCCACGGGCGTCGGTCCGGCGGAGCCCTCCGCCGTGTCCCCCGCCGCCATCTCGGCCTACGGCGCCTCGCCGCACCACCAGTTCTCCCCCTACTACCGCACCCCGGCAGGGTACCTCCACCACCAGCAGCACCAGATGGCGGCGGCGGCGGCGGCCGCGGCCGCCGCAGCGGGCGGCTACCCGCAGCGGCCTCTCGCGCTGCCGTCCACCTCCCACTCGGGACGCGACGAGGGCGACGACATGTCCGGGATGGTCGGACCCATGGTGATTGGCCCCATGGTCGGCATGTCCCTCGGCTCCGCCGGCCCGTCCGGCTCCGGCTCCGGCAAGAAGCGGTTCCGCACCAAGTTCACGCAGGAGCAGAAGGACAAGATGCTGGCCTTCGCGGAGAGGCTCGGGTGGCGCATCCAGAAGCACGACGAGGCCGCCGTGCAGCAGTTCTGCGAGGAGGTCTGCGTCAAGCGCCATGTCCTCAAGGTGTGGATGCACAACAACAAGCACACCCTGGGCAAGAAGGCGCCATAGCTAAGCCAAGCAAAGCTACTGCTAGGTACCAGTACTGCAACTGCAACTGCATGCATATCACCATCTCCATCTACTTCTACCTCCATAGCCGCGGCTAATTAGCCTTTTCTTTGCCTTCTTTTACCTCACCTGAGTAGAAGCTTAGCTAGGTTCGTAGCGAGCAAGCTGTTCTTGTTGGTTTTAGGGAAGGTGGTGGTAGTTGCTGCTGCTTTTGCATCTTTCCTTGTTTCTTTTTCGTTATTTTATTCCATTGTGGTTGGTTCTTTGGGCTTGTGGTTGCCGTCGTTGTTGTTTCCTAGTAGATAATGACGACGACGTTTGGTGTTGGGAAGGAAGAGGACATGGATGGCGATTTGCCGATCGATTTAGATCTTGGGAATGTAGTACTTTTGTGTTGCAATTGAAATTTCCTTCCTGGGGATTTGGGTTGCTGCACGGATTGTTGTTTCATCATTTCTTTTTCCCTATATTTCTTGTGCTTGGCACTTCATCATCAGTAGCACTTGTAGTTCGTCTAGGCTTGCTTGCTTAGCTAACAACAACTAGGGCAGGTAAAGATTCAGAAATGTCGGCTCCAACTATGAGCTGCAACACTGTTGCATTCACATCGATCTCCCTCGCTTCCAATTTCCAGACCTGCGCGCCAACTTGTCCATGATCAGTCCGCTTCACCTGTCTACTCTGAAATTCCAATTTTCTCTGGCTACCATGTTCGCTGCATTTTTCTTCTGAGTTCTTTCCGATCTCACTGTATCCGCTGCATTTAATCGTCTTCCACATCTCGCGAGCAGTGATGCTGCATTGCTGCCCATGTGTTAGGACGCAGAGCTTGCAGAAGCTAGCGATGGCCGGGGACTTGTTAAAATTTAGCCTATGTGAATTCAATGAAGCCTCGTCCTCTCTTTTACTCTACTACTGGCTTGTCCTGCTACTCTCTTTGCTTGCTTGCAGCAATGTGCATTTCTGCTCATGCCATTTACTTCGTGGCAACATCGATCCACCTTTCTGCTTTTATTAAACGAGGCCGTCGCATTCATTGCGATCGAATTCGTGATACGCGGACATTGATGATCACGACGAGCTCCTCCGTCTACTAGCTCGCAGGCTAGCATGCACATTTATGGCCGGGCCATGATCACCAATTCACCATGCGGTATGCTTGGCGAGAGGGATAGGAATTGAGCATCATGGCATCACCAATGGCGCGGCTCGCAAGGTAAATGGTAGGCTCCACGGCCGGAAAGGAAGGAGACGGCTGTGCCGGGGTCCGAGAGCCAGCCTTGCAAGCTGCAGCCTCCTTTATCTTTTGGAAGAAAGGCCGGGGAGAGGACGAAAAATCTCCGGTGATCTCTCTTTTGGCCGTCCGGCCATCGTCGCCTTTCCTGCTTTTCACCGGACTGCGCATTGCCTTCTCCGTCGTCGTCGTCGTCGACAGCGGCTGCGGCGGCGCGCCGTGCGAAAGGCTGGCGTCGCGCGTGATCGAGAGCGTGGGTAAGGTAGCTGCCTTGAGCTAGCTAGGCTGGTGCGTGCAGTGGCAGAGCAGCGCAGAAGGGGGAGAAAAGCGAAGAGCCTCTCCCCCGTGTTGTACTTTTGCCCGCCCCGCCATTATTGAAGCCATCCTTGATGGCCACTTCGAGACTGTAGACACGGCCGCGGCCCGGTGGCGAGGCGTGCGCGAGCAGAATCTGAATGGTGCAAACTTTTGTTTTCTACTGCACACCCCGACCCCGACCCCGAGCCGAGCCGAGACGAGAGGAGACGAGAGAGAGAATGCTGCGGTTGCGCGGCAAGGTGGTAGTGGGGCGGCTGCTTGCTGCATGCGTAGTCCGCACTGCACGAGCTAGATCGGCGTGGACCACGGCGCCGTGCCGCGCGCGGCCGCGGGTCCCCGTCGCGCCCCGGCCGGTGCCGCGCGGCGCGCGAACGTCGCGGTCTCGCCAAGCTGGCCGCCCGCTCGATCGCGCGGACGGCGGTGTAGCTAAGCTCCTTGGCTATAGCTGCTGGCATTAATGGGAATCCAACATCCTGGTCCGGTACGACGCGTGGGTCAGGGCTCGATCGATCGAGTAGAGGGGATTTAATTGGGAAGAAATCTGGTTGGGTTTCGGATGGCGGTTGGAGTTGGAAGTTTGCTGTCTGAGCGCTGCCGCTCTATGTCCACTGGTTGTGCCACTGGGTTTGACGCCTGATCTGTGTGCGTGCATGCTAATCGTTAGCTATGACGAAAGGGAAGTTGTGTCTACAGTTTGACCTGTACTCAAAGTTTAGGCTATATTTCAGTTTCATGGTAGGGAAATTTGAACAAATTATCGTGAAAGAGGATATCGGCGGAACAGGACATGTGCCCAGTTGGCATTGTTCTTTGTCTCATTGGATTATTATGCATTACCTTCGTCTAAAAAAGAAACTTAATTTGGTTTTTGGCTATGCACATGGATAATTCTTTTTGGGTTGGAGGTGTACTGCTTGGGGGATTTTGTGTGTTGGCAGTGGGCGTAAATCTCCCGAATGATCTAATATTTGAGTCTCGTGAACATATATACGTCCTGAGTTCTTTATGGCCTTTGGGGAGGCATCAAGAGGTATATATAGCTCGTAGCACTAATCAGGATGTATGAATTTCTTGGCAATAGTGTTATACATGCAGGAATTACACATGCAATTATATGTGGTCTAGAAATTGGACAAAGTTTTGGTGTTCATTGATTAGGAGAGGTGATTTTTTTCGCTACCATTTTATTTTGTACTCTAGTTCAATTGAAGGAAAAACAAAAGGTCAATATGGTTTTTTTTTCCTCGGGTTCTTGGAAGTTTTGAGAGACCGGAGAAAAACCTCCTGGTTGTACAACAAACTTCATTTTATTCATCTCATGATATTTTGCTAAAATGATGCTGCATCCACTTACAAAATGGGTAGAGTCCATTTTTGGACCTTTAAGTTTATTCGAAGTAAATCTTTTATCTTAAACTACAAAACCAACTATTTTCATTATGAACTTTAATTTCAAAACAGGACTAACTACATCCTTGAATTTACTACTTATTTGCTTTGTTTTAAAAGAATGTTGTTTTCCCAGTTCGTACTTTCATTATGCAAGCATTCTTATGCTCATGTTAGTGAAAAACCATTTTCCTTTTTTTTTTAGGTTTCGAAAGTTGTGGGTGAAAAATAAACGTAGTTTGGTTTTGGGTGAGAGTGGACTTTGAGCAAATTTCCAGAGTTAAAGTTGGACTTAGCCCTTGACAAAATTTTCAAATGTAATACAGCTGCGACCCTTCGGGGGTGAATTTTTCGAATTGTACCAGGAATGATCACGAGCTGGAGCAGTAGTGCAGTAGTAATCTTGTAGTACTCTGAAATGTACTCAGCGTAGTTAGCAGTTACTCCTGTACTGCCAAGCAGGCGACCGTGCCAATACTCTAGTGAAATGCCAGATTGCCAGGCATGTCCTTGCACCGTCGTGTGCTGTAACCCTGTAAGGCTAGCGTCGACATTTTGACGCTGAATGCTTCCGGGCTTCCGGCCGGCCTGTCCGGTCACGTCCGTCGAGGGCATTTAACCATGAGTCCATTCATCAACACGGCGTACACATGCCGTATATACATCATGTGATCCTCAATGCTGCAACGTAGTACTGTTCATTCAGTGGAAGCAAGCGATCATCAACTTGTTCAATTGGTACCGTACCTGACCGAGACGAGATTCGCTAGCTCTAAAGAGTGATCAGGAGGCGTTAAGATACGGTCATTCCCAGTTATTGCCTCACGGTCATTTTCGGGCACATATTCCTCCCATATGCATATCTAATTTCATAACGGTCCTGTTCGGAGAGCCGGAGGATCTGGAGAAGCTAGAATTATCCGATTTTTTGCTATTAATTTATTTTCTTGATTTTGTAGCTCCGTGTCTTAGGGATGATTATTCACTTTGCCAAAAAGGATCATATCAACTTTTGTGGTAATGTCAAATGCTGTCATTATCAAATTTCGGTATGATAAGGTAAGACTTGGTAGTGTTTGGTTTGAAACATTTTCAACTTTTGGTAGAAGTTTTGAGAGTAGAAAGTTTCGGAATTATCAAATTTTGGTATAGTGTTGGGTTGGTAATGTTATGTTTAGATTGTTATTTTATAAAATTTCTGTTACCAAAATTTGAAAATGTTCAAAATGGCCATAAATTAGGTGAACAAATCCTTAGAATTTTTGTTATAATTTGGATTTTTTGGGGGAGGTTACTATCTGAAGCTGCTAAGGCTCCCCCGGTTGCACTGAAAGCTGGTTGCGAACTTGCAATGGTGCTCAAAACCAAGCTGGAACGATAATTTTCGTTCCTGTACTTGGTTTAACAGCAAAACACAGTAATGAGGTCAGTTTTTTTTTTCCCTTCATGCTGTAGTACACAACTACACATACAAAGCTGGAGAGCAGGATATGCACAGCCTTGTTGTCGTAGTTCTTGGGAGAGGCGATCGAGGGAGCCTTTACTTCACTTGGATGCGACAAAATGCAGAGCCAGCCCTTTCACCAGCGGCAAAAGAGCATTGGACCCAAGTTGTGGTTTCTGGGCCGAACCGGCGGTCCATCCGGAGCCAGCAAAGCCGCAGCAGCGCCGATCGATCGGCCACCGCAACTCCGCGAGCATGTACTAGCTCCATCCTTAAAAAGAATTATAGCAATATAGTATTAAATGAAACATAATCTTTATTACTAAGAAATTGAACAAGTTCGTAATGAAACATAATCTGATCACGTACTAGGATTGTTATATTTTTGGAGCGCAGAGAGCAGTAGTCGACACGGCCGTAGGGGTTGCACATGTTCGGTCCGGTCCGACGACTTGATGGAAAGCGAGCAAAGTGTTGGAGGAAGAAGAGTCGACCCCCAAAAGGTGTAGTAGCTAGCTAGCTAGCCAAGCTAAAGCCCTAGCTAAAGAGACACCACCACGACATCAACTCGATCCATGGGCATGCAGCTCGCTCGCTGACCGCAGCGGCAGTAAGGTTCCAAAAGCCTCGGCTGTCTGTCTGTCTGCATGCACGCACTTGTACTGTGGACCGGTTGTTGCTAAAGATCCCCATTGCACAGCCTTTTCCTCCTCTCTCTCTCAGACAGACAGACGGGCAACAGTGCATGGCAACAAGCCGGTGATCATATGCAGCGAGCAGGCGCCTCCTTTACTTGGTGGACATGCATGGGATCAGATGCTGTGTATCACCTGCAGGTAGGTCCACCACACCTGACGGAGACAGCGGCATGGCCGAGCTCGTAGTCAAACGTTGGAGCAGCAGCTCAGCAAAAGATCGAGCTATACATGATCCATCCATCGATCTATCCGTAAAAACTGACGAGACGAGAGGCCTGTAGCTTGCAGTGCCGCGTACTTACACGAGAGAGAGGAGGAGCTAGCTAGCTCTCTCGCCTTTAAAGCCGTCTTGGACGTATCGTCGCAGCGGTGTGTGTGTAAACGTACGTAGTACTAAGCGTGAAAGGGACAAAACGAGGACGCCTTTAGCTAAGCTAACATGCATGCATCTCTTTGCTCTTTGCTCTCGCCGGCCGCGCGCTAGCTCCTCGTCGTCGTCGTCGTCGAAGACGCCGCACACCCTGGCGCACCGCCCGACGCCGCGACACTGTGCAGCGCGTCGCAGCGATGCGAGTGTCAGGGGGGGTTGCGTGATGCCCTCCTAGAAATCTCATGCCGTGTCGCCGGATTTATGCGTGCAGGATAGCCTGAGCCTGGCTCTGGATGGCTGACTGCTGGCTGACTGACTGATGCCAAATTAGGGTATCTGCAGTACAGCAGCAGGAACAGTATTATTTGCACTGCACGGTGCACGTAAGTACGCTCCTGTAACAGCTATAGCTACTGTAACAACTGTCTTCTACTACCGCGGCACGAATCCAAGAGCAAAATCAAAGCTGGTGCTGGGTGCATACGTGAGCACAGTGGCGCTATACAGCTATCCGACGTAGGAGTACGATGCTCGCGACCTGTTCAGTTTGATTCGGAGATATGGTGGACACAGTGGCTAGCTAGTCGGTATACATGTGCTCCCTGGTAGTATAAAAGGGCGGATGTACGTGTGTCCCAGGGGTATGTTGCTGTGCCATGTGTACGTATATGTGGTCCTCACTTCTCACTTTGCCGAGCTTTGCTGCCACAAATTGTTGCTGCGTCTGTCCTTACTGTAGCTCTCTGCCTTCTCTAGGCCTCTCTGGCCTGATAGCCATGGTTTTTCTAGAGATCTAGTCCTGTGGACTTACGGCCCATATAAGCTTAGGTGGGTCTCGTGTAAAATCGGCAAGCCTATCTGTGTTCGGCCCAACACATGTGCCTCAATTTCAACGTGTTTGGCCCAGGACTCGCGTAACGCGAGGCGACTTGTGATTTGGTCCATATTGGCAACCGCGGCGTCGCAGGCGCACGGATTCGAGGCCCGGTCGCTTCGTCTCGCTGGGTACTCGCGCGTGCTTTGCTTGGCAGAGGAACGCGAAGCTGCCGGTCTGCAACGCGAGCTCTGCAATTGCAGCCGTGCGCCAGCCTTGCAGGCTGGGGATGTTTGGTCTCAGGCGAACACACACACACACAGAGCTGCCCTGCACGTCCGTGGCCACCCTGCAGAGGCATGGTGACAAGGCTTGTTGTAAAAACCTTGTCATCCGTAAGATCCAACAATAGCGTTTTTTTTTGTTGTGTTGGTGTGATAGAGATCACCTTACAGTACAGTGGAGTGGCAGCTAGCGTGTGATTTTGTTCTGTTGTGAATGTTGGGGCTTACGTACGCTGTCACACTCGTAGTAAACGAACGGGTTTGCTTTGGCACGGCTCGCTCTTTCCAGCGTAACACACCGATCTGTCTCGCTAGTGCTCTAGCTGCTCCTAGAATGGAGTATATAGGATAGGTAGCTACTACAAGAGTAAGCGGGCGCACCACCACTATATGTGCACCTTGCTGGTGAGTGGTGCAATGATGCATCCCCATGCAGTATATTTCGGTTGGTCCCCTTAAACAAACCAAGCATCCAATGTGGCACGCACCCTGACACCACGATAGCCAAAACACACACACTCTCCCCGTCTCGGTCTCCACGTAAGTAGAGGTGGTAATGGATCCAACATTTTACACTAGATAATTTGATAGTTGGATTGAAAATGGATATAGCTATATTTTTATACATTTTTAATCTAAAAATATTTTAAGATTAGATAGGGTTATGAAAGAATCCATACACCTTGATCCATTACCACCACTACCGACGAGAGAAGAGAGAGATAGGCGAAAGTCTCCACGGGCGGGCGCGCGTGCACGCGTTGCTCGAATCTTTCCGGCACTAGCTGGTATAGCTCAGCTACCACCTCCATGCCCAATCTTTTTGGCTGGCTAGAGGACGGGAGGAGATCTGGTCCACCGGTAAAATCATCTCACCAACGAGAAGCAAAGCCGTAGAAATCGATCGATCGATCGGGATGATCATTGCACGGCACGACCTGGCCGTATGTAGTGTTTGTTGGCCATGGCGGTGTCCCGGCGATAGCTTCAACCGGCGTTCGCCTCGTCAGGAACGCCCCGCAATTCTTGATGCCCTCGAGAGCCGGCCCCCGTGCGAAATTCCGTGTGTTTTTGTACCTTCCTTTTTTGCAGGCCGTCATCATGGCTCGGGCAAGTTCCTTTGATTGGCCGGACCGAGTTAGTAGAAGAGCAGAACACTCGATGAGCTCTGGTGCAGCTTTGCGTTACCCACTTGTGCAGTCAATTATGGGGTAATTAACGTTTGTGTTAATAACTCCCTACCCAACATTTCAACGGTTTTTTTACCTCACTCCGGTACTCTCTACTGGTAATATAAAACAATCTAAATCATTGATCTCATTTAATCAGAGAGTTCAGATTACTTTCTACTATCATCCTAATTAACTGCAGTAAAAATTTGGAAGAATATTATTATCTAAAAAATAGGGGTACAGTTATCATTTAGCAGTGACTAAACTTTTTTCCTTCTTTTTTGTTTTTTGGAATATGAGCAATACCAACATAATGAATAACCACATATCGATCTAGTCAGGAAAAAACATGAATAACAAAGTTACTCGTAAAGTATTAGTAAAATAATATTACTGGTAGTATAATACTACAAGTAGAGAATATCGGAGCATCGCTCTTTTTTTACAATTTAGCAACACAACCAATACTCTTCGAAGCATTTGTTGCACATGAACAATGCAACTAGATTTTTCACCTATTGATCTTTTTGGAAAACTTATTCTACTAATATACTCTTAAAAAAACATATTCCGAGAATGAACCCTTTTCGCAGCGCCAGTCATTGGTGTCGTGGTCCAAAATGACGGCGCCAATGACATTGATGCTAACCTCCTTGCCTTCCTGCAGATCATCTATCCGGCCACCCATCCCTGTGTTTGGCATATAGAGGTGAAAAACAGCGCTCCAACAGAGTCCCCATCACACACGTAATTTTTGGATGTCCTCCAAACCGAACCCTTCACAAGCCAAATTTGGCAGTTCTCTCTCCTCATGCTATCCTCCAACTGCCCACCTCCCAATCGAACCCGTGCCACCATCAAGACTACATACTATGGGGGATTGACGGTAGAGAGAAGGTGTGTACCGAAACTCACGGTGGAGATCGCCGGAGTAGGCGGAGAGGCGGCATATATGGTTGCGGAGGTCGCCGAAGCATCGCGTTGCCTGTGGCTTCTCCGTCCGCGCTGCCTGCACCTCTCCGCCTGCGCCGCCGTCCACCGTTCCCGCCGCCCGCAGCTTCACATGCGCCCACGTCGCCCCACTGTCTACACTTCTCCACCTGCGCCGCCGTCCGCCTTCCCAGCGCCCACAGCTTCACCAGCGCTCGTCGCTCGCAGCTTCACTTGCGCCCGCGCCACCCCGTCGTCTGCCATTGGCCCTCCTCTGCCTTTGCCTCACTGTCGGCAGGGGTAGGGATAGAGAAATATACTTTGGATAGAGATAACAAAGGAAAAAAACAAGATTATTAGAATATTAGTTATCTCCTAATTAGTATTTGGTAGATATATAATGCAATAAATTTAGTTTTTTCAGCATAATATACAAATATAGCTATTATAAACAATAATACAAAATGTACATTTAGTTGAAAGATATTACTAAAATATAGGAAGGTATGCTAGGGAGATTGTAATATGGATGTTTTGTTGTAATGGGAAGGGATATGAAGGAGGAATCTTTTTTTACGCCCATCCATATGAAGAAATGGATGATCAAATTTGGATGAGCTCCTGGGGATGCTCTGAATCAATTATATGAAAGGGAACGATATCAATGTCATTAGCACCGAAGACCTATTTGTAATTTTATTTTAAAAAAATGACATATGTGTAATAAAAAGAACTTATTTGTAATAAAAATATTTATGAATAAGTCCTCAAAATCAATGACACTTGCACTGAGGATCTATTTTTAAATATTTTACAAATAAGTTGTTTTTAGGGCTTTTACAAATAGGTCCTTGATGTCAAAGACATTAGCGCCATCCCCTTCATATAAGTGACAGCTTCCGTGTGAAACCTGGGGGGATGACACCAATATCATTAGCAACGTTATGTTAAACCACGGCGCCAATAACGTTGGTGCGTGAAAAAAAAATTCATATTGGAGTAAGTTATATCAGGGATTTGTGTGTAAAATAAGTTTTCAAAAGAGACCAAAAGGTGAAAAATAAAGAACAACGCAACCTTTTTCGGACCGTCTAGAAAGTCCGAACTTGATCTTGTATTACTATATTGGTCTCCACCATATCACCATTCTATCTGTGCATCGTTCACTCTCTTGGTCTAGCTAGTATTTTACCGGTGCCTCCCACCTCTCCCTTCCTAACACGTCACCATCCCTCTGCCTCGCTTGTGTCGGCTATGATGTTGAGAAAGCCTACCGGACCACCCCCGCCCTTGCCGACCTCCTCTCTACCATGTTCTTTGCCATCAACCTTGCATTCGGTGCTCCCATGCTACCTGCTTCCCCGTCTTCGACGAATGCTACTGATGATCTGCCTATATATGCACCCTCCGCCTCCTGACATATTGTTGTACTTTTGCCCCCATTACAGATTCAACCCACCACCCTATCCTAACACTAAGGCTTCGGTTGAGGCAACGCCGTTTCGACGGTCCCTTTCTTCATGTCCCATTGCTGGTTTGCCACCTACACGAGCACCATCCTGTGTAGCAGTTTACAAGGCATTAAATTAAGTGGCATCGTTAGGAAGGATTAATTTATACAATGTTTTTGTTAGGGCCCATTATAAAAATTATTCCCAAAATACGACAAACCGTTAAGACTAATATATTTCAACACCAAGGACCTCTTCAAAATAGATGTTGTTCAATACTCACTATTCTTTTTATTATATGACACTATTAATAACTTTTGAATATTACGTTTCACTATTCATTTTATTTAAAAGTTTAGTTTAAATATGAAAAAACTATAAGTCATCCTTAAACTAAATTTAACGATAAAACAAGCCACATCAACTTAATGGCTCAAGACAACCAATTTTCGATTTAGAAACAAACTAGCATACCTATGCGTTAAAACAAAATTTTAAAACGAGACATTATTCTCAATATGTTTTTGCCATTACTTTTTTCTCACATATTAATTTCTACATATACCTTGCAGCCAATAGACAAGCCATTTAACTTCACACCTATATTTATCCCCTTCCAAAAATTAAGAGGTTAATGGGGACGACAGATTCTCCGTCCACCACTTACTTCTTTTGTAGAGTTATTATAGATCCGGGGGTTTCTTTGTCATGTTTGTTATTAGGCTTAGCTTTTAAACAGGTAAATATAAAAGTCTTATATGCTAAAATTACTCTACGTGGTTACATCGGTCACGTGTCTTCACGAGTAGCAGCCCACAAAAATGCATTCCAAACAGGCTAACCATGAAAAAAAATCCAAAGCTTTCTCAAACAGGTCCCAAATCACAGATTATCACCACTCTGCATGGACATTTTAACCAAACATGTAACACAACACCAGTCTGACCACGCGGTCGACCGGCGGCGCATCGTGGGCTCCACCAACTCGCCGAGCTAGACTGCCGGCTGGTCAGCACTCACAGCACCGTGCCGGTAACGCACACGCGATGAACGGCTTCGCCTCCACACCGCTTGTCTCGACCCGCGATTCCATCTCTGCCGCGTCGCTACACGTTCATCGCTCCAGCGGTATATATCACCTATACTACTTAAAAATACAAACTAATTGAAGTGTTACTCTAATAACGTTGGTGTCCGCTCTACCACACCATTCTTATTAATTATTATAGATCCCTCGGTCTATAGTATTATACCAACCTCCAATGAGTTATCTGCCGTTTACACCAATCTCCAACGAGTCGATCTTAAACTTCAAAATCACCTAGAAGAATCATAAAAGTATTACTGTGACTAAGTATATGTTTAATTGACTTAATAAGCTATAAACTGAATTTATTTTTCTGGTGCAACGCACATGCTCTTGGCTAGTATAGGGATATATCCAAGATATGGTTAACTATGCTCCGCAGGGAGATTATAGCTACGGTTGGTTTGATATGATGCAGCGCTGCACGGCGCCGTCGGCAAAAAACTAGTAAGAAGATGGTGTCTTTAGGGGTGCATGCGCCTGTTAAAATGTTAATAATCTCAGCGATCGGTGATCAGCTGGTCTTTGCACGTACTGTTCCAGCTTTTGCCGCGCTGTGACTGCCACTGAGAGCTTACCAGTTACTTCCAGGCTTTCCCTTTGTACGTACGCGCCTGCCTCTTGCTGTGACGCTGGTCGATCGATTCCTCGAAACGGGACGTGTTTAAATTTAACGGTGTGGCAGATGCAAATTTAATCAAACGGAACTCCTGTTCTTAACCTTTCTGCGTGCCAAGAGACGTTGTGTACACGACGGGTATATGTAGATTTATACTTGAGCAAAATGTTAGGTAATGTGCAGAGATCAAGATCACAAGTAGAATGGCCATGAAAGGAGCCATAGATTATATAAATGTGTATGAGAGTGACAGTCTTGAGTATACTAGATATGATGGAGACTCTCGCTTAGGATAATCTCCGTAGACACCTAAACCCTGTGGTCCAATGCCTTAATACAAATCATAACATCACTGCTACTAATGATAGGATTTGCGTAGACAACGTACTAGATCTCTGCCCAAGAGCTCGATGAGATCCATTTTTTCCTTGAAGTGCTGCAGGAGAAATGGGCCAAATGGCATGATGATTACATAGAGATAGTCCCTACTCACTAGCACAAACTTTCATATGATAAACTTTTCCTAATTTCAAAGTCCCAACTGAATTATAGACGATCTTTTTTTTTCCCGAGAAATTAACACAGTGGCTGATCTAGTGGTCTGTATACTACCTGATGCCAGTATGTTACTCATTGGTGATAATGCACCTGTATGAACACCGATCTGGCAATTTATACCTTCTGGCACCTTCGAGCGTCGCTTCCCTCCTTGTCGTACCTTCCCACCTTCTTTTAGTGGGACTGTCACGTGAAAACTCTACCTTGATTTTCCTTGAGATCTCGACGGACGACGGCGGTGGTACTTTCATCGCTTCTCTCCCTGGAGCTATTGTTTAGGTAGATCCTTTGCCGAAACTTTCTAGACAACTGGTGTAAGCCTGCTCTAGATTCATACTCTCGTGTCGGCATCCCAGCTTATGCAAGTTGGTGACGTCGGAGGACCTAGGGGAGAGAGTAGTTCCATTTTCTCTCTCACCCTCCCTCCCTCAATCCCAAAGATGTGATTAGAGTGGTGTTTGGTGTGGGTTGTTAAGGATGGGCTTTGGGCAATCTCGGCTGTAGTTTCTTTATTGGCCTTATGGCGACCGATCACACTTAGCAGCGGTTCGTCCGGTGTTAGCCCTCTCCCGGGTCTGTGCGATGGCGTTGTCGGTGTGTGGGTAGTGGTTATTTTTTCTTAGGTTTTGTACTTATGACCTCCTAGGGTTTTAATCTTGTACTTTTTTTCCTGCTTTATCAATATGAATTTCGCACTATCTGGTGCAAGTTGTTCAAAAATAAATATCCATTTGTTCTAAAATATAAAACTTTTTGATAGGTAGTATATTATAAGAGATTGTGTAAGGGTAGATTTAGAGTGACCACTCTAAGTCTTCAAGTTTACAAGACCATCTCAATTTCAGTCTCCTAGTTTGAATTTTAGTTTTAGATAATGAATATGGTTTATATGATCGGTCTCTGTCGTTGGGTATACAACTAAAAAATCTTAGGTCTCCAAGTTTAAATAAGAATTGATTTCCAATCCGGTGAGAGTTCAGCACTGCAAAGAATTTGCAGCTAAAAACGAACTAAGGGCTCCTTTATAATGACGGCTCCTTTTTCATTTATGTGGGGGAATGAACTGCTCCTTATAAAGTTCACATATATAGATTTGAGCGGTGCTAGCATTTGAACTGCTCCTTATAAATTGATTTAGTTCATTTTCGTACTCTATCCGCCCCATATTATTAGTTAGAAAATTAACATTTGTAGTCTTTAGCTAGTAATTCACTAGTTGGTTTGTTTGGCTATGCCACAAGCGCGTCAAGCAGCAGCTGACTGTAACGCGATACTTGTGTAGTGCAGCCGAACAACCCCTAGAATCATTATATTTACATTTGAAAGTATTTTCATAAGATATTAATTCTGTATTTGTTGACAATATATTATAAAAGATTAATGATAGTGTAATGTCAGAGACCATATAAAAATCTTATAACGGATTCTTTTTGTGATATTTTCATCTCCCTCGATGGATTCTATTTTACGTTACAAATTGGACCTCTTTATGATAGGATCCAACCCAACGCGGCATGGGACATTGGGACCATTCATACTCTCGACAGCTCTTCTGTAACTGTTCTTTTTAGATAATTGAGAGCATTTAGCCCTTAAATTAAGGAATACACAATTAACAGAAGCACCTACTAATTCGAACAAAGAGACAGATGCTCAATGCTGCAACCGCATGGTATTGTTAAGTTTGTCTTCCCTAGGTTCGTGCTGACAGGTCACAAGGTCCCCTTCTTTTATTTCCTAGGGAATGCGGTGCTCATGGTCTTAAAGCAGACAAGCAGTCAAATAATATAGAGATAGGCAGGCAGAGCAGTATACAAAGAAAATTAAAAAGAAACTGAAAGAAACCCATTTCCTCTTTTCTGGGTCTTGTTAATTTTCTTTTCTGGTTACACCATGTTATTTTATTCATGTGGATGATCATCATTCTTGATCACAAAAGGAGTGCTGCCCCTTCTAATTTTCTCCTTACAAATGAAATGGAAAAAGAAAACAATACAACTAATGCAACTACAGCTAGTGAACAAAAGAATACTACACAGCCAGGTCAGTGCATGCTAGTTCTTGGACTTGTTGCCTAAAGCCCCTCACCACCCTTTGTCTTGATCATCTCATCAAGCTTTTATGTTGTTACAAAGCTTTCCTTTGTTCTTTGGGGGCACCTCTCATCACCATGGCTTGCTGGCTTGCAAAAGCTCAGCAATTAGGTGTTGTCAACCTCACCTCTTTATTCATCAGCAACTTCTTGATAGCTAGCTCTCTCTCATGTCAAAATTCCCTCCCTTTTGGCCCCCTTCCAGTGTTCTTTCTTTCTAACAGTCGTCGCAATCGAAACCAATTGACTTTGCCTTTGTCGAGATGAGTGGTGTACAGACTACAGAGAGAGTGATCTATCATTGGGCACTTTGACTGGTCAGTCACCTGCTAAGCTTCCTCCTCTTGCTAGTGACCGGGGAGCTATCAAAGCAACTCTTCCTTCTTCCTCCTCCATGTGAGGCAATAGTTGCTGCATCAGTATCATCACTTTTGTAGCTGAGGCAGCCAGCATCCAGCACCCCAACAGGGCTCTGAGGAACAGAGGAGGAGGCTGAGCCTGAGCCTGAGCCTCTCCTGGTGCTTGCAGGTTTAGGTTGCACAGTGTTAATGGAGGCCATGGAGGAGTAGTGATCCTGAATCGCCTCCTGGCATTGCAACACCCTCTCCTGCAGACACACAGCGGCCAAAGCCGAACAGCACATTAACTCCCCGAGCTCACACGCCCATAAATGCATTTCACGCATTCTGAACCGGTACTGTGTTCTACGAAAGTACCGGTTTCAAGTTATGAGTTATTATAATTCAGTTATGAATGTGATGGATCCAAATTGGTAGTAGTACACATGAGTTATTCAGAATTAAACGAGCTAGTAAGAGTCTATGCGGATGAGTTTACGTGAGGTTTTGCTTCACTGTCTGTACCTTATGTACATGGGTGCAAGCCTCTGCGATGTCTTCTTCTACCACGCCGGCGGCTTCTCCGGCCACCGTAGCAGCGACCGCCGCGGCGATCTCCGAGGGTCTAAACACTAAGAATCCGGTCCCTGACATATGTTTAAGATGCATCAGACTATGGCGAGGATGCTGAATTATGGCCTGATCTACACATTTTGTCACTGAATGAAACCAAGTTCAGAATCTCTCTATCGTGGCACACCTGCTGCTATGCACAAGATGAGCTCCGACGACCGCAGGAGCCAGCTTCTCGGCGCGGCATTGCCGCCGTTGAGCTTTCTTAGGAAGTAGTCCATGTAGGAGAATGGAGTCACGGCTTGCATCCTCCAATTGAGGTTGCTGAGAACAAGAAGCTCCATTCTCTGGATCGTCTTCGCCTCGAACACAAACCGTGCTTCTCCAATCTGATCAGCAATCCAACAACAACAACAACGCTCAGAACAACATCAAACAAAAACGCAATGCATTGCGGAATCTGAGATGTTTGTCACGGTTTGATGCTGACCTGAAGATCCAAACATTGCGGGACAGCGGTCTCCTCCATCTTGGCAGCGATAGACAAGCACGCAACCGAGAGCAACTGTGTCATCCAAGCCTTGCCTTCCTGTATTTGCAAGCATGAATCTTAGCTAATCTAGTACTTGTATGAACATGGACAGCATTGGCCACATCTTAAGATGATTACAAACACAATCTTTTTACTCTTACCGGCAGCTCGTACTGAGATAGGAAACGGTCCAGGTAGTTTACAGCCAGATAGGCAGTAACAGAGCTGAAGTTGTAGTAAGTGTAAACCTGTAGAGAGATCAAAACAGAAAAAGTTAGAGATCACATGGTAAAAGAAACAAAATTTTCAGGACAAGAACTCCACGGCAATTATCTTCTATGTTTTTCTCAGAACTTTTTTTTTTGCTCCGAAAAAATGCCGCCCCATCATTGCAAACATTGTAGTAGTACAAACTAGAATCAGACAATGCACATCGACATCTCGTGAGTAAGCGAACAGATGAAAGGCCAGCTTCGTCCGAGATGCGTGTATGGTCCCAAAATTTAACCAAATTTTTTTTGTCATCGTCATATTTATCGCGCTACGACAAACTGTTATTAGTATTACTCGAAGAACAGTGAAAAAAACTCTGCAGTGCATAATATGCATTGCATTTACGCCCGTGGAAGAACGCTAGCTGCAGATTATTGAAAACTGGCCGAGAAAAGAAGTTGCAGGAATGGTTTTGAATCCACCCAGAAACGAAGTAAAGACACGTTTTTTCCCCTTAATGAACCGAGCTAATCATGGCAGATGTACTGCATTTACTCAAAAAAACCAAAAAAAAACCGGCGCAAAAATCTTTCCTTCTTTTTCTTTCAGGCAATGGCATCCTGTGCCAGATCGATCAAAGAACGCACCTTCCAAATCCAACCGATGGCCTCGCTGCGGACGCGGAGATCCACGCCGCCGCACCGGAGCCGCTCGCCGTAGTCCGCCCTCGGCATGTGCGCCAGTTCCATCTCCACCAAGCTCGCCACGCACTCCTCCAACTGCGGCGGGAACATGTCCTCCACGCCACCGCCGGCGAGGTCCCCGTCCAGCGACCGGCAACCACCGCTCCTCTCTTCCTCCTCCTCGAAGCACAGGATGCTGCTGTTGTCCTCGGCGCAGAGCAGCATCGACGCGGCCACGTCGTAGCTGCACGACGAGCTCGGTGCCATCTAAACCCAAGCCGGCGCCCTCTCTCCCCTCCCTGCGCTGCGCTCTCCGGTTGCTCTTCTTGGGCTGCGAGCCTGCGACGACGAGGAGACAGCGGCTAGTAGCGCGTGTCAAGGACAGTGACAAGGACAGAGATAGCGAGCGAGCGAGCGAGAGAGAGAATCGCTTCGCGCTGTGCAGCTGCTGCCGCTGATGCCGCCGCGCTCCCGCTTTGTATTGGGGAGGGAGACAGGGGCAGTTTGGGAAAGCGCGACGCGACGCGATGGTACGCCGAAATTGGGACAGCCGGGGCGGGAATGGAGGGGCGCAGGAAGAGGACACGGTCACGGTGGTGGTGGTGGTACGGGTGAGGAGGCGGCATGAGCCGTCCGATCGGATGGATGGGCGGCTGAGATTGGAGGCGGGAGGACACGGGACAAGGCCGTGCGGCTCTCGCGCGAAGGGTTGCCAAAAGGCTCGGCCGTGTAAACACGTTCGGTGTTTGGGATTTCGGACTGGTCCTTTTACTTCCTTCTATGTGTTTGAACACGGTTGTAAAATATTTTTATCGAGTTATACTTAGGATTATTTTGGATTGATACTAAAAGGGTGGCATACCAATCTTTAGTTAGTTTGAATAGTAAATGTGATAGTTTGGTTTAAAACCAAAAAGTTGGTAATACTCATGTTTAATTTGACACGATTCTAGAACTTTCTTCACAATAATATATGATGATTTGGCATCCAATTGACATTGATCCAAATACGCTCATTTACAATATCACTTTACCAAAACATTGTATAAGTTTTGACACTACCAATATTTTGGTAAGATACTACACCAAACAAACCCTTAAGTACATGATAAATTTGAGTCAACTTTTGTGGTATTTATACTGAAACTTCATCGGATAAGTTCAACAGTTTAGAACGTAAATTGGTGAAGCCCCTCCTAAATCTGCCTTTGGCTTTGATTGCTGAACTACAACCGAGAAATCATGAAAAAAAGCAACCAAAAACAATTTATTTACGGTTAAACCTTGGTGGTTACAATAAAAAACGACGAGGCTAGAAAATAGAATAAAAAACTCAAAATCAACTTAATAAAATTAAATTTGAGTTGGAATTGATAAGCTAACAAGTAGATAATAAAAAAGAAAATAAGTTGTTGCTTTTTATACCAGGATTGATACATATTCTATACCTTTTATATGAAAAACCTCAAGATCGTATATGGTTGGTGGGGAAATGGCCCCTCTGAAGTACTGTCCTTTGATGTGAGTCGCTAACATGTGAGCCTATGAGCTATGGAGCCCACATGTCAATTCCTCAAAGTTAGAGGGTAGTAAGTTAGATGATCTCTTTTTCGGTTGGTTGGGTAGTTTTAGATGTTTCTTGGGTTATACTAGTTTTTATTTGTATCACCTAGCTTGTTTGATCTTGTGTAAGTTAGACCTAGCTAGTTTGATCTTGTGTATGAAATAGTGGGATAATTCAATGCATTGCTCTTACAAGGACATGGTTCCTCTGCAGTATTGTACCTGCAGTAGTAGCGGCTGACAGGTGGAGCTAGTTCGACATGTTAGCGATAACTACTGTTGCCCAACATTACCCACTTGTTCGACTGTTGCTAAGCAGTTTTGGGATACCAAACGAACCTCCCCAGATGGTAATCTTAAAGTGGCCGATTTACCTTCTTTTGCAATCAGTTTCGCTACAGCACCTGCTGCTCTAGCTAATTGCCCACCCCTTCATGCAATACTATAGGCAATCTCCACTGTAAGTGTAAGAGTCCTCTCGAATGAAGGAAAATGGAGGATTGAGGATTCCATAGGATTGGCTACTGTCCATGCATTTGGTTTGAAGGATTTGCTCTTTTATTTCCATAAGCTCACTATTTACTCTCCATTTTTTACAAGGAAAAAAAATCCAATCCAACCTCTTCGCATGAAATCCTACTATGCACTAAAAACAAGAAAGTGATTTCCATTGATTGCTATTATGGTTCCATGGCCAAGTGTGAGTGTGACGTGTACTCCCTCCGGTTCCATAATCCTCGATATTATGGATAAGTTTTAAAGTCAAACTTTTATAACTTTGACTATCAATAACTTTAAAATATTTAGTTTAAAGATACTAGAACAACATATATATTTATTTGTTACATATATTATAATAAAAAACATTATCAAATATATTTTGGACACCGTATCAATATCCAAAACATCAATAATTATGGTATCGGATGGAGTAGGATTTAGTTTAAAAAACCAATTGAAAGTGCTATTTACTTTAGAATTCTTGTATTCTGCAATCCCGTGTTTCAAACACCATGTTCTATAAAATTCCTATGTTTTAATTCACACTACTACAAAATTGCTTTTTACATACGGCCCAATCAGATTTTCGCATGCGGTTGGTCCAGCCGCATGCGTGAAAAGGTCTGCGAAAATCGGGATTTTTCCATGCGGCCAGCGCAACCGCATGCGAAAATCCGATTTTCGCATGCGGGCGCTTAAGCCGACCGCATGCAAAGAGGAAAAATTGCGAAAAAAAATAAAATTCCCAAAAAAAAACCCTAGCCCCGCCGCCACCTGAGCTCGCCGCAGCTGCCACCAGATTCGCGCCGCCGGCGCCCAATCCACGCCGCCACGGCCGCCCGCCACCCGCCGCCGGCCGTCGAGGCCAGCGCCCGATACGCACTGCCGCAGCGCCTTGCCCGCTGCCCACCGCCGAGCACCGAGCCCCCAGCCGCCGCACGGCAAGCCGCCCTTGCCGCCTGCCACCTGCCGACGCCGTCACCGGAGCCGCTCCCAGCACCTCCGGATCTGCCGTCCGCCGTCGCCATAGCCGCAGCCGCTCCCTAGGGCGGTAGATCCAGCCCTGCCGAGGTCGGCGTTGCCGGATCCGTTGTCCTCGCCGCCTGCCCCTGCTGCCCGCCGACACCGTCGCCGCAGCCGCCCGCTGACGCCATCGCCGTCGCCGCAGCCGCTCCCGAGGGCGGAGCCGCCAGATCCGCGGCCCCTGCTCCCAGCCACCGGCGCAATCGCCGCCCCTGCTCCCGGCCGCCGGCGTCCGTTCGGAGAGGGAGAGAGGGAGGAGAGAAGAAAGAGATAGAGAGGAGAAAAGAGAGAGAGGAGAGTAAATAATTAGTAGAGAGGGGGAGAGGGAGGAGAGGAGTTGGAAAAAGTTTGAAGTGGTGAGGAGGGAAAGAGAGAGGAATGAAAAAAAAGAGTGACAATTTTTACATGCGGACAACTTAAGCGTCCGCATGCGAAAATATATTTTTGCATGCGGCTCATTAAGAGGACCGCATGCGAAAACAATCATTAAAAAATTAATTTGAAAATATGAGAACTTCGAATCGAATTTTATGATATTAATGAACCCATTTGAAAAGTTGTCAAAAAAAAGTAGCAGAACTCATTAAGATGTACCATTTTTATTTTGGTCATTTGTCCATCCGAGTTTTATTGAACTATATAAAATTTGAATTTCAAAAATGTAAGAAATTTAAATAATTTTTCAGGTAATAAATGATTTCAAATGGAAAAGTCATCAATAAAATAGTTGTATAACTCATCAAGATCTACAACTTTTGTTTTGGTCATTTTTATATATGACTTTTATTGAACAGTTTGAATTTGAATTTCAAAATATGATAACTTCAAACAACATTTTCAAATACTAAATGATTTGAACTGAAAAAGTCATCAACAACAAAGTTTTATAACTCATCAAGATCTATAACTTTTATTTTGGTAATTTCTTCTTCCGACAAAGTGATTTGTAACATGTCCATAAAATGTACATATCTCTTATAGTTTATAATATGTAAATTTTATGAATATGTTATGATCACTTTATCGGATGAAGAAATGACCAAAATAGGAGTTATAAATCTTGATGAATTATACAACTTTATTGTTGATGACTTTTTCAGCTGAAATCATTTACTGCTTCAAAATATTATTTGAAGTTTTGAAATTCAAATTTTTAATTGATAAAACAAAGTCAAAAGAAAAAATGGTCAAAATAATAGCAGTAAGAACATAATAACATGAAAGAGCACAATTTTAGAAACATTTAGGGAAAAAAATCATCTAATTTGGAGTTTATATGAGTGAAATAAACTAGTTTCAAATTTTCAATTTTTTCAAATTTTATTTTCGCATACGGCTGCTTAAGTGGCCCGTATGGAAAAATCGATTTTTCCATGCGGGTGCTTAAGTGAGCCGCATGCAAAAATGAGCTCATTTTTGCATGCGGCCCTCTTAAGAGACCCGTATGGGAAAATCGATTTTTCCATACGGGCCACTTAAGCAGCCGTATGGGAAAATAACCCTCGATTTTTGCAGACGCCACTAGTTATGGTCCGTTTGTAAAAATCATGAGGTTTCGTACAGAAAAATCACTTTTGTAGTAGTGTCGTATGTTTTCTAGTTCTCTGTTTCACATATCCAATCCTATCTTATTCATGAGTTTTATCTATTCCCACGTACTTTGTACTCTGAGTTCCAAAGGAGTTCTCATCCAATGGCAAGTAGAGGACGCAGAGCTCAATTCCGGTGAAGCATATAATTATTTTGAACCAAAATTTGGTCATGGGTTTTTTATACTATTTTTATTTGTCATGCACTAACATTTGGTTATGGATTTCTAAAACTATTTCTACAGTAACCAAACAAATTTTGTGTAATCGTCCATCAAATCCTAAAATCCCCGAATGCCTTTTTCTTAAAAAAAAACCATAAATACTTTTAGTCAGGACATGAATAATGATATGATGTCAGCGTCTGAAACAAGATGTTACGTAGTATTTTCTATAATATGGATGAAAGAAAGAGGAGAGAAGATTGTTATCTGGTACTAATTAATTAATAGAAAGTCTAACAGACAGCTTAATATCATATATATATATATATATATGTGTGTATATATATATATATATAAATCTACACCCCCTATAGAATAACTATTATTCCCTCCCCACTTCCTCCTCTATCCCCTCTCCCTCCCTCCCTCCACCCCTTTTGGGGGGCGCCCCCTCCCCCTCCCCTCCTTTTTTCGCTTTTTTCTCTCCCTCCCTTCTCTCAGGAATAAATCTTTTTTCTTCTTTTTCTAAAAAAATTAAAAATAATTTGGTGAATTTAAGATTTGAACACATGATCTCATGGTTCATGGAAAGTTCTCCTAACCAATTCACTCTATGACACAATGTGATTAGATATCATTGTCTGTTTGCTTTGTATATCTGTTGAAATTTTCTGAGAACAAATCAATTATGAGGAATCATACCTTGTTACTATGATTCAGTAGTAACGTTATTGAAGAAGTGCAGTAACATGGTACGTTACTGCAAAATTTATAGTCTATTACTGCACTTCCGGCAGTAACATCATGATGAAAATTATAGTAACAGAGAACGTGTAACAGTAACAGCGGTATTACTGCTTGTGTAGATCTAAAACCTTTAAATCTTAATCTTTAGAGAGCAATATCTCTCAAATCCTATCTTTTTTTCTAAGCCGTTTGCACCATAATGTTCATAAAAAAATGTTTAACGAAAGTAAAAGTGTTACTGCACGACTGATACACGTTACCACCTGACAGTTACACATTACCGCATGTTTATGCAGTAACACTATCCGAGAATTGCAGTAAAATATTTTTTTACTATAGAACATATAGAGCGTTACTGCACCTTTGGCAGTAACATTGTGGTGAGATTGCAGTAAACTAGGAATCAAAAAAATATAGGTTAAAAGTCTCACATGCTAAATATAATTGTTACCGCACAAAGTGAAATTGTTACTACATGACAGGTATACGTTACCACATGTTTATGCAGTAACACTATTCAAGAATTGCAGTAAAACGCATTGTTACTACAGAACTTATGGTCTTTACTGCACACCTACAGTAACATCGTGATGGGATTGTAGTAAAACACACAATAAATAGTAGTAACTAATGCTGTAGTATTACTACTTGTAGAGAGTCAAGATCAAAAAAACTTAAGCTTCGAACAACAATATCTCTTATATGATGTATGATTTTTTTAAACCGTTTGCACCATGTTATTAGAAAAAAGTGCTTATCAAAAGTAGATCCGTCATGGCTATATTTCAACTAAATTTGAATGTTGTCAATGCACGTAAGACATAGCGTTACTGCACGATGGCTGTCGCGTTACTGCACCATTCCGCAAGACGAGAGCTGAGAAGAGGTAGGTGGTGGGGGGAGTTAGTAGGCAGTTTGATCGAGTTTTGACCGACGTGGGGGTTCTTTGACTGAGATGAGAGGTGGGTTTTAAGCCCTTAGAAGGGAGGGGGTGGGTTTGACCCTTGGGAGGGAGGGGGTATAGAATAGTTTTATATATAATCAAATCATTAATCAATCATATGGATCTATTTGATATAATTATAGAAATTCACTATTGTGTGGGTTGTCTATATATCATCTAGCTAGGTAACATGAAAATATTATAGAGATAACAGTCGTGTAAAACCTAAGCCTCTTCTTAAAAAAACAGTCGTGTAACCCGTTGATAGTTTTAGCATTTACATTATTGCCACTCCTAGATCCAAATGCATTGCTGGAAATGTGGATCGACATAACTAAATAACGTTGCACTACATTGAGCACTTCTTTTAGAACACACATAGCCAACAATGATAATATATGATGGCCTACCTCTTGATAAAAAAAACACACACTAGTCTAAGAGATCTGCTTAACTCTAATGTATGTCCAAATCTTAACTTTCGGGTTCAGGGCGTGCTAATTGATTTGATCCTACAACCAACAAGAATAAAAATGCATAGTTAAATCAGTAAATGATAGCCGATCGACTGGAAAGCCGATGACGTATCATCTTTAACCTAGCCGATGCTGTTAGTTAGGATCAACTGTCAGGTGTGATAATAAAATAACATAAAAGATCTAAAATATGTCGTATCGGCTGAAGATGCAATCAATCATGTAATTTATAGATCAAACTCATTTAAGCTATAAGCAAATAACATAGATTGGACCAAACCAAAACAATATGGAACTGCTTACATACCAAACTTAATCAAACCTAGAGATTACATATGTTTATATCATAGCCGATGAGACAATACTTAGGCAAAGAAAAGGATAATGCACTAGCTAATACTCTGGTAAAACCTTATATAGATATATCAATTTAAGTAACTATATTTGTTACATACCAAATATATTTATGTAGGGTGATATACCTATATAAGGGGTATATATAGCATGTAAAGTATGATTAGATTAACTAAGCATATTAAAACATCTATATCAGGTAAGATCGGCTGAAATCTCGATTCTACCCTTATTGTAATTAAAGACAGGTTAGTTTTTATGATTCTAAACACGGCTAGGGATGATGCATCGCAAAGTATGCAGAGAAGCATAAAGTCTAAACAATTAAGTCTTTGATTAATTTTTAGGGTGGTGGATACCTTAGCTAATCTATATCAATAAAACAATTTAGCCGATACTGGTAAAACCTAGGAAAGATCTAGCCGATACGGATAAATCAAGTCATTAATATAGATTAACTAAGATATATGATATTTAGTGATCAAATTAAAAAGATTAACACATCTAAAATGACATAATAACCTCGATAACACAAACCACTGTGACAAGTATTACCTTTTATTGAGAGATCGAAACCGATGTCCTAACTTGAAGCAATAACTCGTCGAAAAGAACTTAAAAAGAAAAAGGTGACGATGTGCCAAGAGTATATTAAACGTGTATTATCCTTTTTTACATGGTTCTGGGCATATATTTATACCCATAGTACAAACTTATCCATGATGGACACAGTTCAATCTTTCCTAAGTTACAAAACTATACGAACAAGTCCTTATGACGGACCCTTGCCAAATCTATAAGAAAACGATATTAATATTTCTAACTAATAGATAGAATTGCCTATAATGGACTCTATCCTTACTTGGCAATATCTCTGAAGTTCTAATCCAAACCCATCTTTACCCATATCGGCTAACCGTATTTAACTCGGTATCGGCCGATACAGCTCTTAACCGATGCATACTCTGTTTCCGAGAAAACCGCTTCTCTTCCAAATTCACCTCGGCTTGTTCCTCAATTTCAAATCATATCTTACCAAATTTTATCGTTAATACTACCCTATAATACTTTATACTAGTAACATACTAGGGGATGACCACGTAGCTCAAGTACATAATTAGTGTGTGGTGTCCTTTTTAATCTGGCCCTGACGTTTTTTTCTCATTGGAATTCACATACGTATTTTACTTTACGAGGACAGTATTTTAACCAACTATTACTCTATTATAATATTTTCAATATAAAAGATTCGTATTTAAAAGTGCTTACTAATTATGCTTTCATATCACATAACTAATTTATCAATAAAGCGATTGATAGTTAAAAGTTGATCCTAACGAAACAAAATATATCTTATAATAAAACACAGATGATAATCTCTAATTGAGCGATGATGATAATCTAATTAAATAACCTGATGATTATCTTACAAGCACATATAGCTGAACTAGATCGCAGAGCAACCAAGGTTAGTTATGACACGCAGATAAACGGAATCGGCAAAGTTTACATGATAGCTGATGGTCCAATAAAAGGGACTAACAAATTCCATTGTCAGTACACATGCAGTACGCACTCGCTACTAGCAGTCCAATTAACCACACGAATGCCCCATAAATAGTCATTTGAAGTGTAGATGTACCATCAAAGACAAGCACAAAACTCCACCTAAAATCATTCACTGCTGAACATGTACTGTAGAGAAAGTTGTTTGATCATCTCTAGCGCCAAAATGAAAAAAAAGAACTACTGTACTCGGCGAATTGCATCTACTCTCTGTTTGTATCTAGTTGTGTGTACAACATGTACTGTCTGAAGACTCGATAGTACTAACGAACTCGAGTAGAGATCAGATCCGAAATTCGAGCTGCTGAGATTACTGTATGGTGCGTAAGTGACAGGACACTCTGTATGTATGCTATAGTTCATCGTAACCAAGAAATTAAGAGAGATAATTCAAGAAATACCATTGACAAGCACCCAGTTTCAAGAAATACTATCGACGAGGACGAGTTTCATGAAATGTTATTGTACATGCGACTTTGTCCCAGAAATATCATCGCCGTTAGGGTTCCGTTAGCAACCCTCCGTTAAGTGCTATAGAATGAACAGTGTATTTAACGGCGCAGGATGGATGGAACCCTAACGGTGATGGTATTTTTGGGATAAAATCGTTTGTACGATGGTATTTTTATGGAACTTGCACTCGTCAATGGTATTTCTTGGATTAGGATGTTTGTCAATGGCATTTCTTGGATTTTCTCAGAAATTAAACACAGTAGCATGCATGCAAAGTGAAAACGATGGCTTTCCACGTTAAGATTTGCTCCGATCCAACAAAAAGTATCTCGAGGTACCGGTACCTTACGGTACTAAATCGTTTCCGATCGTTGAATCTAGCTGAGCAGGATGGGTATTGTTAGATCCAATGATCAGAAACGATTCGATACCGTAAGGTAACGGTATCTCGAGGTACTTTTTTGGACCAGAGCAAATCTCTTCCATGTTTGGGTCTACACTAGCTATTTAAGTTATGGAATTATGAAAATTCCATTAACCGAAGTGAAAAATTGTGGTAGAGATGCAGTTGACAGATGACCACAACAGAGATGCTATTAGAGCATGCTCCATAGCAGCTCAAAACAGATCCCAATTCTAAATTTTTGGAGCTTTATATATAAAAAAATTAAATCCAACATACCTCTACAGAGGTAATCAAAAATTAAAATCCCCAAAGCCAAAGTTCTCGCTCTCCACATTTGTGGGAGCGAACTCGCTCTCAGTGTACCAATTGATCTCCCTCAAAGCCTTTACTCGTGATCTCGTGGGGGGAGGGCGCACATTCACGTAGGATGGCAAAGCAATAACTTGTTTTACATGTGACCACTTTTTTATATCTCTTAGAGAAGTTTATCTTTCAAGGTCTTTTAGGTACTTAGGAGGGGTCAAGTATTCACCCTTGATCTCTTCAAGGGTAAATTAGGAATAGAGAATATCTTTACCTATATAGTTTAATTAGTAGTAATTGTTTGTAGCGATCGTCCACTGCTAACTGCCTTGCAGCTCCTTCACTCGTGATCTATTTTTCCTATTCTCCTTAATATCCAATCTGTTTAACAGATTGATCTGTTGTTTAATGTATTTGTATCGCTAATCCAAAACTTTGTCTTGGCTGTTTATTCATTTCTACGTGGCCACGGAACAAGTCGTCAAGTCAAAAATTTAGCTTTACAGAGGCAATCAATTACTAATTCTATCATATGTTGCACTGCGTTCATATTACTAATCTATAACTTAGTTTTTCTAGGGAAACAAATCAATTACCTAGTTTATTAGTCATGGTAACCGATTAACAACCTTGTATTTTTAAACCGGGATCAACAACTTAATTCCTTCGCGATTTTGTCAGCCTGGCCGTCGGCCAAACAACGACTCAGCGAAAATCATGAGAATGATCATTTTGATCAGCATTAGGATCAAATTACTTATTTATCCTTCCAATAAAATTTTAAATCATTACCTTGCCCAAATTTTACCTACCTTTTCCATAGGTAATACATCCTTCCCAAGATACTTATCGCTTTGAATTTTTTTCATAACGTTTGATCATTTATCTTATTTTAAAGAATTAAATAATTATTATTTATCTTGTGACTTGTTTTATTATCAAAAGTAATTTAAATATGACTTATCATTTTTTATACTTGCACTAATTTTTTAACTAAGATGAATGGTCAAACATTGCAAGAAAAAGTCAAAGTGACCACTTACTGTTCGATTAGAAGTGATAAACGAATCTTCATACATTCCAAGCACACTAAAAAATCTCTTTTAATGCTTAAATTATCATTAGAAATTCTCAAAAAGAGGAATATTGGGCACCTACTGGCGATGCTCTTGGATGCAAAATGAGAGATTTTAGGTATTCTTGTGAGGACCTCACAAGTCACAAACAATTCTACAAGACTATAAAATTATACTACTACATCTGCCCTAGAATATAGCAAGTAACTAGAGTATATATGGTGTCACCAATCATATCACAAATTTAATTTCGATCAATACATCAGAAGGAAAAAAATATGCTGAAAATGTACATGTACTTTAAGCAAAAAGGGCAAGACTTTTGTACAATATAATCTAGGAGTACTCTGTTTTCTGTTTTGGTAAAGACTTGTACAATATAATCTAGGAGAGTACTCTGTTTTGGTAAAGACATGTACAACAAAATCCAGGAGTACTCTGTTTTGGTAAAGACTTGTGTAAAATCCAGGAGTACTCTGTTTTCTGTTTTGGTAAAGACTTGTACAATATAATCTAGGAGAGTACTCTGTTTTGGTAAAGACATGTACAACAAAATCCAGGAGTACTCTGTTTTGGTAAAGACTTGTGTAAAATACGGACATGTATTAAATATCTGCCCCCGTGCAGTAGTGAAACTGTGAGAGGAGCTCGATCTGCTAGTTATTTAATTTTGTTCAACTACAATTACAATCTACTGCAACAAATGCAATAGGCCTGTTGTTGATATAACACAACACAATCATTCACAAACGTGTCTGATATTATTGTTCCTTTCCAGTACAGATATAGTGTAAAAACTATGCAAACACTGTGATTAGTGTTAGTACAACCATAGTCAGGATCAGGACATGTATGTACTCGATCACATCACGCATGCATTTCCGTCCTAGAAGCATTACGGACTGTCTTGGTTAATTAAGTACAGTACTTAGTTTCAATCTGAAAACGGATTATGATTACAATATTACTGGTTGAAAGTAAAAATAAAGAAGAAAACAACAACATGTACCAGGCTTGGACCCAAGTTGAGACTTTTTTGGGAGATAAGAGCTTCAAGCTAACAACATGGCGGTTCTTTTGTGCTTGCTTGCATAGAATTTCGGATCGCTTGCTTGCTTATTACTGTACTAAAAACACTATCCACCTAGCTCAGCTCTCGCATATCGCGACAGTAACGTTCTGCTACCTCTGTCTCTAAAGGGTGCATCGTTTTAGCTGCTCTTTTAGGAACAGATGGAGTAACTGATGTGATTTTCTATTCCATATAAATTAAGTTCGAATTCACCAATGGATTTTTCGAGATTTAACAGCCACCGTCGGAGGGAGTGCTCAGATATATAATGTTTTTCCCCAAAGAGCACGCAGAAAAATAGGCAGTTTCTCTTTCCTAAAAAAATTGCATAGATTGAACTGCACCATTAGTACCATACCATGGCAACAGTATCCAGTAAATCCAGTAATGGTTCCTTTGGATTGAAGGGAGTTCATAGAATTTTTTGCACCATTAGGCTATTCCCACTTCACACGGGTGGTGTGTGGCAATGTTGATCCACGTAGATAAATTGCTTACATGGAGGATAAAGGGGAGTGGGGACCGTTCTTTCACCGGGTTCACGTGATCAACTTTGGCAGTGAGAGCCTCGCAGCAGTTTCATCAAACATATGACAAGAAAGAGAGAGAGAGGAGGGGAAGAACGGTGTCCGACGAATAGAGAAGCTCGATTTGCGCCGGAAAGGGGCTACGGAGGTGGTGAAGCTGCGATGAGCCCGACCTAGATGACGGTGCCCTCGGCAGCCCACACCTCCTAATTAATCCGCGCCACTGAACTCCCGCCTACTTCGATATGCGCCGGAGAGGGGAGAGGGGGAGGTCAACGCCGCTGCA
Source organism: Oryza punctata (assembly GCA_000573905.2). NCBI lineage: Eukaryota > Viridiplantae > Streptophyta > Magnoliopsida > Poales > Poaceae > Oryza > Oryza punctata. Next base: position 25,831,541 of record CM002495.2, on the reverse strand, counting down.
TGGGCCTAGGGTAGCCGAGGGAGGAGGCCAGAGAGGAAGGGGAGAGGCGCTCGCTGCCATTGAGCCGCCTCCGCGTCTTCTCCCAAGTGGCGCCGGTGGTTGGGGGAGCGCCAGACCAGTGCCACATGTGGGAGGAGAGGAGGGAGCGGGGAAATCAACACATGCACCGGCGTGGGAGCCGAGAGAGAGAGATATGGGGAAGGAGCGACGGAGGTTGGGGAGGTGGGTGCGGCCGAGCGGTAGATTTTGCTCCGGGAATGTGAAGAAAGTGATTTTCGTGGTAGTGCCAGCCAAAAAAAATGATGGTGGACCCACCTAAAGCTACGCGCACTGGGGGAGATGGGAGAATCATTTGCTTTTTCCTACGTGGACACTAGGGCTTCTTGCTGAGACCGGGATGCTGCTACTGCCCTTAGAATACTTGGGAAGAAAATATATGATACTCTTTGAAAAAGAGCCCTACTACGGTGTTCTCTACTGATAGTAGAAAGTCATTCAAACCGTTGATCTTATTTGATTGAAGGGTTTGGATCTATTTGTACCACCATTCTAGTTAGCAACAGTAGAAATGTGGAGGGATTTAATCATCATTTAACAGTAACTAAACATTTTTTCTCTTTTTTATCTTTATCGATGTAATATGAGCGATGCCAACAGAATGGATGACCACAAATCGATCTACACGGAAAAAACGTAAATAACAAAGTTACCCTAATCACTGTATTAGTAAATTTCTAATTTACCCTTCTTAACGAACTATTTAGATCATTTCTACTAGTAGTACAATATTATAAGCAGAGAGCATCAGTGCACCGCTCTTTAAGAAAAAGACAACATTACAAGATTTCTATGGATTGCTTCCTACCCTCTTATATAAGAAATTTAATAACCGCATCAAATATTTGTATTATTTGTTTTGCTAAGTCCAATACAAGCTCTCTATCTCTCTCCCATATAAGATTTTCTTTAAAATTCCTTTGTTTCAACTCCTGTGAACCATCTAAAGAGTACATTATTTATATCTATTGTTTCTCTATTTGAAGGACAAGTTCATTTTGTTACCAATTTCAATCTTACCAAAATTTAATAATATCAAATTTAAATTTTGTTAGTATTGGATATATTTAGTTTGACGTCTTTCAAAAATTTGGTAGTGTCTTTATAAGACGAAAGGTCCGGAACTACCAATTTTTGGTAGGATGGTATATTCATAAGATCATGTTTAATTTGTTATCTTAGATTTTGATACGGCTGAAAGTGGCAATAAATAGAATAAGCCTTAAAATCTTGTACGAGTAGTATTGCGTAGCATGTGACAACCTATTTCTATCTTTTTCCCATGTTTTAAAAATCCTACCACCTATTTGAAACATAAGAGCAACCAAAATTCCTTACCTCCTACATCCCAAAATAATTTATTTTTCACCCATCCCAACACATACTAATAAAAAAGCAAAACAACTAGAATAATTTTCACTTTACCAAATCTCAACACACTTATCATCAGCTTTATCTACTCACAATACATTTGTCTCCTACTTTTATCAACTCTAAATTTTTTAGAAATAAATATATTTAAAGATAAATAAGAGGAAACAAAAATAGACTTATTTTAGTATGAAGGGAATATATTTTAGGATGGAGCTCGTACTATCCAAAGGATTCTCTAAGACTGTGTTCTTTCCCCATCTTTCCCAACTCAACTCCCTCGTGTTCTATACGCATACTTTTCAAACTATTAAACAGTGTGTTTTTGAAAAAAAAAATTATAAAAAAATTATTTTAAAAAATCATATTAATCCATTTAAAAATAGTAAATACTTAATTATTTATAAGAAAATACGTCGCTCCGTTTTACGTGTGCGGGAGGTGAGTTTCCAATCTCACCTCTCGAACACACAGTCTAAACGTAGTCGCGTACAATATGGTGTACGGGTATGAGAAAATAACAGTACTCCAACAGCAGTGCAGTTTTCTGGAGACAATAATCGCCGCCGGCCGGCCGGACGGGGGCGTAAAGGATGGTACCGGACAGGCACAGATTTTGTTAACAAGGACGTTGATACGAATCGGCAATCCTTAACTCCGGCTGTCTCTCCCCGTGGCTTAAACAACGCACGGCCTGTGTAACTATTGTCTCAAGGTGCCATTGGGACCCAAGTGCTTTAATTTGCAGGTACAAGGAAAAGTAGGAAAAACCTATGGAGCTTACATTAATTCACTTGTGTGTAGTACATTAAAATTTGAGAGAGATACTAGTAGTATGTGGCTATGTGCAGTAGCATGTATGTTTAGTTATTAACTGCGGTAGTATTACGAGAGTAGCTATAGTGGATCGGATTCATTGCTCTGTCGAGGATAAGGTGCAAAACTCTGGCCCGTACGATCGGAGTGTCACGAGATCGTATCGTATCCTGCAGGTGTGCCCGCGTACGTGCATCTTATCAGTGCATGGTTCATATGGCTTAGCTGGCCTCTCCATCGTGTAATCTGATCCCCACTCTTCTGTCCTGGTAGTGCTTATTTACACTAATATATAATAGCTTTTTTTCAAACGGTCAAAATTCATTTTCGCATGTGGTTGGGCAGACCGCATGAAAGAAAAAGTCTGTGAAAATCACGATTTTCACATGCGGCCAGTGTAACCGCATGCGAAAATCGGATTTTCGCATGTGGGCGCTTAACCCGATCGCATGCGAAAAGAAAAAATCAAAAAAAATAAAAATCAAAAAATACACCACCGCCGCCGGCGGCCCGCCACCGCCCTCTTCCTCTAGTCGCCGCCGCCGTTATCCTCATCCTCCAGCAGCCACCGTTGTCACCGTCATCCTCTAGCCATCGCTATCGTTGTCCTCATCCTCCTGTCGCTGCGCCGTCGATATCGTCCTGCTCCCGTCATCCTCCTCCTCCTGTCGCCGCCGCCCTCATTGTCATCCTCCTCCCTTCTTGCCGGTGGATTGGGGCGGGGGAGGGCAGTGGTCGGCGGATCCGAGTGGGGGAGGACGGCGGCCAGCAGATCGGGGCGGGGGAGGGCCGCCGCCGTCCCCTATGACCGCCCCCCGCCGTGGCCCTCGCACGCGGCCGCTGCTGGAGTCCACACCCATCGAGCCACGCGGGGCGACACCGCTCACTCCCAGCGCCTCCTCGTCGACTGTCACCCGCCGCCCGATGTCTCCTCGTCGGTCGCACCGCCCGCCGCCCGCCGCCGCCTGCTCCCGCTCGGTGAGAGAGAGGAGAGGAGAGGAAGAGAAAGAGAGGGAGAGGAGAGAATGAGAGAGGGAAGAGGTGAAGTGAAAAAAATTTGAAGTGTTGAGAGGCAAAAGAGAGAGGAGGGGAGAAAATGTCTATGTAAAAGCAGAGGGGTATTTTTGTATGCAGATCACTTAAGAGGTCCGCATGAGAAAATCTATTTTTGCATGTGGCTCCTTAAGAGGACCGCATGGGAAAATATGCTCATTTTTTCATGCGGCTCTCTAAGAGGATCGCATGGGAAAATGAATTTTTGCATGCAGGTCTCTTAATGAGCCATATGTGAAAATAGAGCTTGATTTTTACAGATTTGACCAGTTACGGTTCACTTATAATCTATAGGGATTCTCGTATAGAAAAATCATTTTTAGTAGTGTTAATTTATTGTATTTTTGTTTGCAAATTTGCTAAGTGCCATTGGACAGACATTTGAGGTACAAATTTTATAGTTTTAAACCATTAGATTAACCTCAAGACTCTTGCACCCAGTCTCTTTTTCCTCTTGCTCTGACAACAAGGACGTGGCAACAACCTCACCAAGTTTGTAGGTTTAGAGTTAGTCCAGACCGGTGGACGTAAGCGATGGAAGGATGGTGAGATGGCGGGAACGCCGGTAAAGCTGTGAGAGTGGAGGAGGGCGATGAGATGTGAATGGTTGGAGATAGTGGGGGAGTCAAGAAGGTTCTTGTTAGGTATGACGGGTAGTGATGGTATATCCAACGGTGGGAACCACCAGAAATGGAGAAGGATGGCGGAGAGAGAGAAAAATGAAGTAGAGGGAGGAGACCCGCGACGGGGTTGAAACTAGCCGAAGGTTCGTAATGGCATTAGAGGTGATGTTGGAGAGACGGAGGGATGACAGCGTGTATAAGGTGTGGATGCGATGGCAGCAAACAAGTCGATGTGAGCATGTTGCTCAGGTTCTAGTCAATGGGATTAATTACGGGACGATGTGTTGGGCAAAAAGACACGGATAGTGAGGGTGATGTGTGATACATTGGATTTTTAATTAATGTGATCAGAAAATCTTAGCGTTACATTGGGGAATTTCCTGTTGATGTAATAGCTTTTCCTCTCAGGCGCATGTTATATTTGACACGATAGTCCTCCCTCCGTTTTATCATATTGTTAGACACTTTGATCTATTTCCTAATCAAATTTTGACTAAATTCATAGAAAACTTTAACTAATTTGGTGTTATAGTTGTTGCTGATTTTTTTAATAAATTTAATCAAAACTAGCTAGGTGATCCGCGCAATTACGAGGCTAGCACATATATATATGTTTCTTTTAGAAGAGTTTTAGTTGGTCAGAATCTTGTATACTGGCATGAATTGTGCGCTTCTATTGTACATATTCAATTAAATCATTCTTCTGACTGTTTTAGATGGAATTATCATCACAATGGTAGGTTCTCAGTAAGGTCAATGTATCTAGCTTTAATTAACAATGGTTATGTTGAGAGGAACAAGTATATATGGAAACTTAAGATACCGCTTAAGATTAAGATCTTTATGTGGTACTTGCTTAAGGGGGTTGTGTTGACTAAGGATAATTTGGCGAGACGGAATTGGAATGGTAGTTTAAGGTGTTGCTTTTGTATGAAAAATGAAACTATTCAACATCTCTTCATGGATTGTCATTATGCAAAATTCATATGGAGAGTAGTTTAGTTTTCTTTTGGTTTTAATCTTCCAGCTAGTATATCTCATATATTTGATGGGTGGCTTTTGGGGGTTGACAAGAAAAAGAGTAAACTGATACTGGTTGGAGCTTCTGCCATTTGTTGGGCTCTATGGTTGAGTAGAAATGATTTGGTTTTTAACAAATCACCATCTATTTCATATATGCAGGTAATTTTCAGGGCAACGCACTGGCTCCGGTTTTAGGCACAGTTACAAAGGTGTGAGGATGTGGGGAGTTCCTAAAGGTTGCATGCCGCAAGTTGGAGTCAATGGTTATGCAACTATTTACCAATTATGGATGGAGGTTCACAAATAGACTTCAATAAATGTGTTCTCCTTATTTTGGCTTGGTTTCCTTTGTTTTTGTTTGGTGTGTTCTATTTATCTGAGCTACGCTCTTTTCTGGACTGCTACTGTGTAATAATTGGCTGTAGCTCTTTTTGAGCAAAGGCTGGGATGTTAAATTCCATTATCTAAAAAAAACATATATAAAATTTTCTATTTTTAATATGATTTTACTTAAATTTTGTTAAATAGCTATCTCATTATCTTAGGACTTAGAAATACCGAACTTTATCATTCCCGTGTTTCTAATTTTATATATTTTTTAAAGTCATGCCACTCGCTACCCTTACTCTTTTGTCACTTCTTTATTTGCATGCCGATCTACCTTTGTTTTTATTTATCCTTATTGGAACCTTTAAAATTGGATCTTGTAGTTTTTAGATTTCATTGTCTCATTGGGTTTGATTGTTATAATTTTTGGAAATCCCGTCAAACGCCACAATTTACTCCTCTACGACTTGCTTGTTGCCTTATCCTTTATTGTGACTAAGATTTTAAAAATCAAACATAATTATTGTTTGAGTTCATTTTTACTTCTCGTTAAATTGCCAGCGTCTTCGCCACTGTACTCCTCTACTGCCTGCCCAATGCCTCCTCTCTTTTTTATCATTGAGATTTTACAAATCAAACATTATTATCATTTGGGTTTATTGTTTATTTTCTAGAAGTCCCACTATCATGACCGTACTGCTTAATGGCTTGCCCATCATCCCTTCACTTAATCATCATCGATATTCTATTTGGGTTTTGTTTATATTTTTAGATGTCCCATCAACTGCCACCACTCTACTACTTTACTTATAATTATTTTTATATTTTAGGAATTGATTTTATTTGTTATTTTGAATTTTAATTAATATCGTCATGTGTTTTGGATGGTCTCTTCTTTCAATAATTTTTATTTTTATTATGAATTTTAGTTATTTGTAAATTGTATTCCTAGTTGAACTCTTATTTTTATTTTTTTAATTTCGAAATTTATTTTATTTTTATTTTGAATTTTATTTAATCTCGTATTGTGTTCTATATGGACTATTCTTTGAATATTCTTTATTTTTTATTTCCAATTTTATTTGTTTTAAAATTGCATTCATATTTAAACTCTCTTTTTTATTTTTCTAATTTCGGAATTTATTTTATTTTTTATTTTAAATTTTAATTAATCTCGTAGCAGGATCTTATATGGACTCTTTTTCTAATATTATTTATTTTTTAATTCAGAATTTCAGTTATTTCTAGATATATTCCTACATGGACTCTTTTTAATTTCATAATTTAATTTATTTTCTATTCTGAATTTTAATTAATGAGAAAATTCCATGTGTACCGTGAAAGTTTGCCCAAACCTTCTATGCCCGTGAGATTTACTCATTTCCTTCCATACCCTTTCTTTTTTTTAGTTGACCATTAGTTGATCGTTAAATTTGTATCATGAAGTATATTTTGCCTGTTGGCATGAAGAAAATATAAATTTATGAAGTATGTTGATGGAGTGTACAAATTTATTGTATAAGACTATTATGAGTTTGTTTTGTGAGATATTATTTAACAAAAAATATTTTATTTTTGACAAAATTTGTTTTTAGATCTAACAAAAGATTAATATTGTTTACCATTAAAAATTGTATATATAGCATATTTTTGTTATAGTAGTATGACATTTTTATAAGATAAATCTATTTATGTGCTACATAAACAATTTTTAATAACTAATAAATAAATTTTATTTTTATGCCATATCTAAAAAAATTATCATAAATAATATCTCGCATAATAAAGTCATAAATATAATAGTGTCATACAACAAATTTCTACACTCCAATAATATACTCCATAAATTTATATGTTCCTTCGTACTTAGGGGCAAAATAGAATTTTTGATAAAATTTAACGGTCAACTAATGAAAAGGATATGGAAGGGATCCAAACTAAAATTTGAGGGTATGAAAAGGAATGAGCAAAACTCAGGGTATAGAAAGGATTGGGTAAACTTGCAGCTTGCAGGGGTACACAACGGATTTTGTCTTTAATTAATCTCATGATGTGTTATAGCTAAACTATTATTTTAATATTTATTATTTTTATTCTAAATTTCAGTTATTTCTAAATTGTATTCCTAGTTGAACTTTTTTTCTTTTCCGAAATTCGGTATTTATTTTATTTTTAGTCCGACTTTTAATTAATTTTATATTAGGTTCTTACATGGACTCTTTTTCAATATTGCTTATTTTTAGTTCCGAATTTAAGTGATTTCTAAATGGTAATCCCGTATGGACTCTCCTTTTTTTCTCCGATTAATGTGGGAATTTTTAGACTCCTTTCAAGATTATTTTAATAATATAATAATATATTGATGGAGAACAATATGTATGAAATTGAAGGAGTAGTAAAGATTCAGGTGCAATTATTGACTATCCCTTATATTGCGATTTCGCACTAGGCACACGATGGCCTCATGCAATAAGCCGTTGACGGCTTGACGCGCATCATCTCGCTGCACCTAACATAACTCCTTCGTCTGCCCGTGGGGCTTAGCTCGGTTTTCACCAAACCGAGCTCCCGTACATGTACGTGCGTTAATTTTGCCGGGGTCGCGCGGTAACGGAGCAACCAAAAATAAAAAGGTAAAAGTGTAGATGTGTACGGTACAACGTATCCGTGGGCCACGTGCTATACGCAAACGCCACGCACAACATCAATAAATCCCGTGGTCCACGTGCTACACCACACGAGTTAGCTACTGCTAGGTACTAATTATAATCGTATACGTAGATTGTCACATGTACAACACAGTCCCGTACGCCTCTGACGCACGTACGCTTTTGTTAGTACATACATTTTGGCTGGGTGGGTGCCGGGTACGTAGGGCGAGATGCGCGCGTACGTACTACGTATACAGTATGCGTGTGTATCTGTTTTGGACGTATATGTGTATTTGTGAGCCTGCAGTCGATCGGAATCGGAGGGAGCAGAGGATCGAGGGCAGAGTCCGGTAGATCTCTCCTGTCTCCAGATTCGTGATCTCGTAGCTTAATTTTGTCACGGCGGTTAAAGAGTTATTAAAACATAAAAATGAACTCGCATTGCAGCGTTTGCCCTCTACTTTTTTAAGGAAAAAAAAAGAATGCAGTAATTACGAGAAAATTTTATCAGATAATTTATAAACCTTTAAGACTTTGAGTAACCCTAAGAATACGATTTTTCGTTCTACAAAATACCGTTATGGAATGAATTTGACGAATGCCATCACACAAATATTTTTTTCCTTTTTTTTCTTTTTATAGTCAAAAACACCTCACACGATTTGTCATTACTCAAACTGGGAATTCATACGACGAAATCGAGCACCTCCAAAAGTTCAATTTTTTCGCTTGGCTGCTGTTCAAGGAGCAACTCCCAACCAAAGTGAACTTGTTCAAAAAGAACATGGTGCAATCGCCGGCCTGTGACCTCTGCTATGCTACCAATGAAACAGCTTTCCACCTCTGTTTCCAAAGCCCTTTTGTGGTGACATTTTGGAGATCGCTCAGGATCCAGCTGAACATGTCATCCACAACACCCTTGCGGACCTGCAGCAACCTGCGCGACTTCCAGCTAAGCACTTTCAAGTTTTCTACCTCCTCTATCTATGGAGACTGCGGAACCACCGACTCAACGTAGTTTTTCACGTACAACCCCAATCTCTGTCCAGGCTGCTCACCAAATATATAGAGGATGCAACCCTCTGGGTGGAGAGGTTGAAATATGCCGACAGGACTGTAGTTACATCCTAGAAAGAAATTCTATCTTCCCCTCTTTGTTGATGTAATATCTTGAACTATGTACTTTACCTCCGTTTAATTTTAATTCAGGTGGAAAAACTCTCCCCTGTGACCAGTGAAAGAAACACCTTACACATAACTTGTTTGATCAAGAACTACACTACTAGGCACTACTAAACGATAAGTGAACCACGGTACACTACTAGAGTCTAGGGGGTTAAAACACATCAGAATGAATATGCTCCTAATTCATCTGAAACAAGATAGTAAGGATGATATAGTAAAGATTTATAGAAATCTGTTAGATATGGATATGTGCATCTGGATGTAGATGTGATATCTTTCAAATCTAGTGGATGCGGATTATACAAAATTTTCATTGGATTATTCCATAGGTTGTTTGTTGGATAATCCAAAAATTTTAGCCCACGTAACCACACTATTTGTTCCATAGAGTATGAGTCAGTTCATGCATCCAACATCCCAATGCGTGAGATAACCTAGACTCCTATATCGCCCGCTATCACTGTAACACCTCACACCTATGTAGTCGCCACCACTCATCAACGCAAAGCGAACAAAATAAGCGACAAGAGACGCACCTTCGGACCTTCCCCTCCAATCTCCTAATATCGGGGCTTTCTGCTCTAACCTCCTAATCTCCGATGCAACATCTAGCATCAGTGATTTCTGCCACGGTAATCGTGATGGCGATGGTGTACAACATGATAGCAGACAGCGGCAAGCGGAGTCTCTCTGACTCCTGGCATGTTTAGAAATCAAATACTCTATTGTTATTATATTATTGCATGTTTGTATAGCTGACTTATTTGTTATATTGATCACATACACATGCAATGTACCCCGATAATTTTAATTTGTTTTCTTGATGAGTCTACACCGGCTTCAGACTATTTCCGATATCCAAAACAATTCGCTTCATATTCGCACCTATCCCAAATATGTTTAAAAAGATATGATCTACAACGTGGCATGAGAACTATTTATCCATTTGAATATGTTCATTATATTTTACCCATGTTCTAAACCAAATTATTGGTAAAGTGGCCATTGGGTAAATAATAGCGGGCCTATTTCGGATATTATAGAAGTGATAGATAGCTTATGGTAGAAAGGAGGAAAAACAAATCTATTTTTACAAAATAGCCTATGGTACACATTCTCTTTTCGTTAATGTTATTTTGAACTATTAGATTTGCGAGTAGTAAATCATAGAAATTTTCATATTGCTGGTTGGAATTTATTAGGCTCGAATAATACTCCTGCTGTCTTAGGGGCTTAGGGCCCTAGCATTGCATCGTGTCAGTGTGCATGTTCAGCGACGAAGTGTCACAATCATCTCATTCATAATGCACGCAATTAAAGCTTGGTGTGGTACGTAATTTCTGTTTGTGTGCAAATGCGATCCGGTCGACCCGGTCATTAAGGTTCTTGTCCCATTGCCCATATATATCTCTCTCTAGTATCTAGATTAACCATAGACGACTGATGTAACGCTAATTGGTCGTTTTCTTTTTGACCTAGAGAGATTATTATAACTTTGCTTAATCATCTCATTACATATATGGAGAGATGTAGCTATGTTTCTGAATGTGTAGTAGGAGTGAATATAGCTAGAGCTGCTGCAGCAATAGTCTAAGAATTTAAATTAAGATAACCCAACTGGCAACTGGTCATGTTACAGTGCATCGATTCTCAGGAAGGCCTGAGAGATCTAGCTAGACATTTGCATTAGAGGGATCTTAGATCTAGTTTTAACTGGTGAGTCAAAAGAGAAGGTAAGTACAAGCACGTAAAACAAAGAGAGTGACGATTGTTCGGGCCATCTACGTACGTAGGTGTACTCCCTCAGTACTGCCACTTTTTCTTATTTGACCCTTAACTCCACAATTGATGTGCGTGATTAAGGCACACGAACCGAGGTTAAGAGTATGCTTGTTGCATGGCCCAACATCCAAATTAATGGAATCATTGTTAGGCATTTACAGCGCCAAATTAATGAAAACTCCGGCAGCAAATTTATGAGTACATGTTGATGAGACAGAAATGAGAGATGCGAAAGAAGCCATTATTTTCGTGACGAGATGGTTTAATCATACGGGAGTACTCCCTCTGTTTAACAAAAATAATCTAAATAAAAATAGAATATAACCCCGCAAATTAATACAATGAATCTAAACATATTCATGTCTCCCATCCTTACCTAGTTTAATTTTTTTCGACGAAATGAGTATAATCAAAAGAAATCCAAGGGATTATTTCGGATAGGTTTTATTAACGGCTACAAATTCTAGTTCCACTCAAAAATACATTTCTCTTCTACGCGGATAACGTGACGTCGGATCATATTAAGATTATAACCGACATCGTATGCATAGTATTTTCCATTGTACGTCCGAAACAATGTGTGTTCCTAGCCTCCTAATTTGAGGATATGGTAATCAAAGATACTTTGGTAATTTCTTTCTCCGTCTGAATTATGAGTGGATTTGGTTGATGAACCCCATACACGTGCACTCGGTGTCGTTACTGGTGGACGCCGTGGTACGCCATTAATAAGCATCCAGAACATCCGCCATATCTAGCTAAGCTTGCGTGTCGCCGCCCTCCGCGCTGAGACTCCCTATGCAAACCATCCATCCATCCACCGATGTCGCTTAGCTTAGCAAACTGATCTGTTGCATGGCCACTTGCACTAACGATATTGTTGGAGTATATGGATATCAGGCCTTGTTAATCGCGTTGTTTCTTGATTCATTTGTCCAGGATCAATTTAATTCATTCGTGTTGGTTGCCAACTTGGACAGGACTAATCAATCTCCCAATGTTGCTAAGAATATGAGAGGCTGACCCTATCACCACCCTGGACCTCCTTTGACTGATCAAAGTATTAGGACCTGTTTGAAACCTTATATATAAGAATAGTAGCAGCATATTAATCACACGTAAAATAAGGTGATTCGTTAGCGTATGATTAATTAAGTATCAATAATTATATATTTGAAAAATATATTTTTTTTGATTTTTCTAAAAAAAGCTCCTATATAAAAAATTTCTGCACAAAATGAACGGTTTACCAGTTTATGAAGCGTTAATGGAAAATGAAGAAATTGTGGTTTGGAGTTAAAAAGGGCTTGTTTAATTGATGCTAATATTTACCTTACCAAATTGTTGGCAACTTCAATAATGTCTCATGCATATTTAGTTTTCTACTATTTTTACTCATGGCAATACAAAGCCTACGCTACTAAATTTGGTAGTACCGAAACTTATATTGGTAGGGTAAAAATTGACTTCAAAATAAACGAGCTCAAAGTTTAGAACTCAGTAAGAGTATTATCAGGCAAATGGTGCAGACTGATCTGGCTACCATTGGATTTGGCTCCTTAATCCCCACTTAATTAAGCAGAACGAATATAATCCATCTCCATATACACTAGACCGCCTTCCAGCAAGCAACTAGCCAAGCTTACTCTCCACTTTGTCTTGTGTGTTTCTTAATTAACTTTTTGCTTCCAATTCACCAGTTATGTCAGAAAGAAAACTACAGAAAACGATCATACTGGGAAGGAGAAGCTGTGGTTGTACTCTTCCGGCATCACCGCGAGCATCAGTTAAGCGTGTACCGGTGTACGTAGCAACCGTTCAGTTTTCTTTATCAGAGTACTGCTTCAGGGACTGTGCCGTACTACCATCCGATAGGCCGACAGGTTACACAGTGGATCAATACATCTAGGACTAGGAGATTAGGTTAACTTAGCTCACGGTTTATACTACTAAGTAATTAGTAGCAGTACTACACTACTGCTAGTCCTAAACTTCCTCGCGGCTATGGAACCAGTACAGTACAGTACTTGGAGAGAGTCACAAGGACAGTTACCTGTACACAGAAGAGATTGTCTGAAACATGTTGCATCTAAACACAATGGGCATGTTTAGATATTTGTAAAGGTAAGATTTAGCATTACTCATTCAAATTTTGAGAGAACTATTGTTTTGGGTTGTTGAAAGAATTGGTATCATCAGAATTTTGGTAAAGAATGATTGTTTGGGCTGTAGCCAAATTTTTGGTATATGTATAGCCTCTTGTTATTTTTCTAGCCAGCATCTTGAACATGCTGATTTTTTTTAGCAAACCAAATGAACATGTAGTCCATTAGCATTGCCATTTTTTTGGCATGGTGAGAAAGGGCAACGAACCAAACAAGTGGGTGCAGGAAGCAAAATCTCACCACATAATGAGTTTATATCTTCCATATTTTAAAAAACAATGAATTAAAAATCCAACCTCTACATAAATGTTATTAAGATTTTAAGGTTGAGTCTAACTCTGCAAACCGGGATATGCATATATTCTGATCCTTGTAGTTCAGAACATTTTAAGGTGGTGTTTGAAACTCACAAAGATAAAGATTAAATTGACGCATATAAAACGAGAAAGTCATTAGCACTAGATTAATTAAGTTTTAATTATTATAAACTTGACAAATAGATATATTTGATATTTTGAATCAATTCCTATATAGAAAATTTTCGCACAAAACATATCGTTTAGTAGTTTAAAAAATATGGTAATGGGAACTGAGAAAAAATCTAAATCTTAATAGAAAAGAACAGGGCCTAAGTGTTCTGATTTTACCTATGTCACATGGTAGGCACTATGACAAACAAATCCTATAAATTCTCCTCGTCTTTCTTGAGTAATTTTTTTTAAGCCCATCAAAATTTTAGGCCAGTTAATCCTGCTCAGGTGGACTGGGTGATGGATGGACGAAGGGTAAAAGCCCATACAGATTCGGTCACTCGGAATAGGAATAAGTCTACTTAACCTCCCTATTCTACTGCCCTTAGCTAAATCGCATCTCTCAACCACAAAACCGAGTATAACGTCTTCCCCAACTTCACAGACGGGTACAAATAGAGTCCTTCAGTGGTTTTAGTAGTGGTTTCATCCTACGTGGAGCTTACTTGGTAATAAAATAAAAACAAACCTAAATGGGATCCACATGTCAATGAGTAAAACAATAGAAATAAACATCGAGCCAACGTGTCAGTTACCCTTTCTCTCTCTCAGGTGGATGGAAGCGGCGGCGACAGGAAGGAGCACGAGGGAGACGCCCCCCCTTACCATCTCCTCGCCGTCAAGCTCCTCCTCGCGTGCGTGCGTGCGAGCGGTCGGCTGGTGAGCTCCGCCCCGCGCGCGGACGGCTGGCTGGCAAGCTCCTTCCCCGTGCGTCGTCATCGCCGCCGCCCTACCTCTATGCTGATGGAAGGTGAGAGAAGAGGAAGAGATGAAAGAGAGAGAAGGGGGAAGAGATGAGGGAGAAGATGGGATGAGTTAGAGGAGTTAACGACGAAATTTGGTAAGCCTCGAAGACATCATCGGCCTAGAGTGAATATCGGTTTCAGAGTCCTGGAATCGGCCGATGGACATTATCAATTGTCAACAGTTGTATTCTTCATAGATTCAGTTAAAGAAATTAATTAATTAAAGGAAATTTATCCAGAAGAGTCCGAGTTCAAGGAGGATGCGGCATGACAGTTTATCTATTAATTAGGCAGAGTTGTTAGATTTCTTTTATCTTTAGGAAAGTGTGTTTAGTGTCCGACAAGGACTTTATGTTTTTCCTTTTATCTTTAGGAAAGTTTGTGTCGTGTCCGATATGGACTAGTATCTACCCATGGGTATAAATATGTACAACCAAGGTACCTGTAAATTATCTCTCGATCAATACAACTACTCTCGACGCATCGCCACCCTCTTTCTGAGATTTTTACTTATCAACCGACGGAATTTAGCACCTGACGCGGGGCTGCATTTGATGTGACCATGGCTACCATGGATACAACCGTTGTTCACATCATAGATCAACAAGAAGATATCAAGATCAAGTCCTCCAAGTGTTGTAATCCAATTCGGCCACCTGCAGCAACGTTGAATTCAAACGGCCGCCAAATCTGCATACGAGCTCCGTTTTCGGCCCATGAGTACTTGATGGAAAGCTCTCGGAGTCCTTTTTCCAATGGATCCAGCCTCATCTCCAACTTCCATCTCAGTTGGCCGCAATTACAGAAACAAGGTGCTGCATCACCTATAATGGGCCTATGGGCTTGTAACTTCATCTGGGACCCCGCCCCATGTGGGGCCCATGTGGGGTGCGCCCCAATTAGGTGGAGCACGACCCTAAGGCTCCCTTGGTCGTCCTCCCACCTCCTTAAATAGCTAGGTACCCCTTCAGGGTTTCTGGGGTTTTGTCAGATTAAAGTTTAGCCATTGCTACTTGCTTGCAGCGCGCGTGTCGGCTAGACCGTCCATCTGCTTGTTCTTCGGAACCCCAACTTATCATTTGTATTCAATTCCTATTTGCAATTCAGATTGCTTTTATCTTGTTCTTGCTTGTTTTTTCGATTTGCTTGCAGGAATAAGGTTGATCTGCACCAGCAAGATCAACAACCCAAGGAGAGGTGTATCGATCGCTAAGGCGCAACACAACAACGTCTCGTACGGTTGTAGTCGGATCGTCAACGTTTCTCCCAAATCGTAGTTATCTCAACTCACCGAAAGATCGGGCCAATCATAGCCTTGAGCGCATCGAGTGGAGCTCAGGGTTTATCAGCATTGGCTTTCGATCTCCGGCGAAGGGGTAAGCCCTACGTTCCACCAGGCCCCGGTGAATATATCGGTTACATTGGTGTTGTTCAAGGCTGCATCACTTTGATCTCTTGGATCGCTCTGGTTCGTTTGATATATTTGCCTACCTGATATCTCAATTCTATTTTAATTGCATTGTGTTTAGAGACGCATCAGTTTAGTTGGAATTGTCTTGGTTAGGTCTGATCTTCTGTCTTAGCCAATATATCTCTACAATCGCAATGTTGTTTTAAATAGATTTGTTATATCTATCACGTTAGACAAATCTATCGGTTCATTGAGTATTAGATTATCATATACAATCTTGTGCTGTATCGGTTAGGTTCGAACTACCAGATTGTCGTTGATAATAGAAATCTTGTTAAGCTGATAGGTTCATGCTAATGTTTTATCGGAGTGCTAGCTGATGAGTTATCATATATGTTATATAATCTAGATTGACAATATTTTCTACTTGTATCGGCCGATCTCTATCTAGAGTTTTATCGATATCGGCTAGATTACTTTGTTGGCTTAGATTATATAATGTATCCACCACCCTGAAAATCAGTCAAGAGCTTGATTATATAGATATTATATTTCTTTTCATACTTAGTGCTGCATCAGTTAAGTTTGATCTACTAAGTCGTGCTTAGAACCATAATCTCTAGCCTGCTTCTTGATTGTTAATAAGGGTTTCATCGAGGTTTCAACTGATGAGTTATCTGGACGTTGCATCGACTTATAAGAATTACATATAAGTTGAATTAAGTCGATCACAACAAAGGTTTCATTGTTTATCTAACCATTTGGATTTAACAACATCGGACCTCTAGCCAATGAGTGCTTTAACCTTCAGATCAACGCTTATTCTATCATATTATTATTAGCCGATTGTCTTTATATCATCATTTACTCAAGTATCAAGATCTATACTAGATATCGGCTGGTATAGACATCGGCTGGAATCACTCCATCGGCTTATCGGTCGATCGGCTGTTTTATCTGCTGTTTACATATCTTGTTAGTTGCAGGATCAAACTGACTGGCACACCCGTATCACATTATTATTTTGGACCTTGTTGATGCAAAAAACACACACTGGCCTGAGAGATTTGCTTTACTCTAGTTCAAGTCCAAAACTTGCTTTCGGGTTCAAAGGGCGTGCTAGTTGATTTGATCCTGCAATCAACAAGATAGAACATGCAAGTTTATTAGTAAACGATAGTCAATCGGCCAGTTAGCCGATATCATATCGTGATGTAACCTAGCCGATGCAATATAGCATGGATCGGCCGTAAGGTGTATCCAATGATGAACTAACCCTAAACTTGATACATCGGCTGAAAATATCAGTGTTATATAATCTATATATCAATATCACTTTAGAAATAAGCAATTGGGATAGATCGGACTTAACCGAGACAGTATAAATTGCCCAAGTCTAAAATAACATGAAATAACGATTACATGTACTCATGTCATAGCCGATGTCCAGATTTAAGCATGTACCGGCTATAGCTCCGATACAACCTTATACTAGGATATTCTCTTGCAATAAATATATTCAATTATTACCAATCAGATTGGTAATAAATCCAATATATTTATATTAAATTAGATCCTGATATAAGGGACAGATATAGCATATTAAACAAAGCATAAAACTAAGTAAGACGACTATACCAGATAAGATCGGCTAAAACCCCAATACTATCCTTATTAACAACCATAAAACAAGCTAGAGATTATGATTCTAAACACGACTTAATAGATAAAACTTAACTAATGCAACATTAAGTATGAAGAGAAACATGATATCTAGACAATCAAGCCGATGGTTACCTTTTCGGGATGGTGGATACATTATATAATTTAAACCAACAAGACAATCTAAACGTTACCAGCAAAACCCTAGATAGAGATCGGCCGATATGAATAGATAACATTGTCAATCTAAATTATGTAACGTATATGATAACTAGGAGATTCGCAAGATAGAATTAGAGTGTCATAAAAATGTAAGCACTAATTCCGATAATGCAAACCTCCATAACAAGATCTACCTTTTCGTAGAAGATCAAATTGATGCAGCTCGACTCGAAAGCAAGAACTTGTCGAAAGTAAAGGTAAAAGGTTGGCGATGCGTCGAGATTGATTGAACTCTTTGTTGTTTTATTCGTAAGATTTCGGGTCTATATTTATACCCGAAAATACAAACATTGTCCAAGATGGACACGACTCATATTGTCCTAATACAAATCTAACTAGCAAACAAGCTCCTTAGGCGGACTCTAACCGAAAATACTATAAGGAAATTACAGATAATCCTAACTAATAGATACATTTACCAATTCTGGACTCCATCCTTGTCTGGCAATACCGTCTCAAACTCTTCCTCGAACCCGATATTAACTTTACATGCAATATCGGTCATATCGGCTATCCAGATCGGACTCGGTTCCAGTCGATACAGTCTCGCAGCCGATGCGCACCCTGTTTCCGAAAATCCCGCATACCTTCAATTCCGCTTCGAATTATACTTCGTTTCCGATTCATATGCTTGCCAAATTTCATCGTCAACAGACCTGTACTGGAACTAAGTAGATCTCCCAGGCCGTCGTGTTTTTACGTCAACAAGAGGCCACTGATAAGTGGGTCCCACCTGATGACTCAACGAGTTAACTGCCACGTCGGACGAAACTGCATCCGAAACTGTTTGGGGAGTCAATTTGCAATGGTTTTGAGAGTTTGGTGACGGGTTATACCCGGTTTTACGGCTGAGGGAATAAGATTCAACCAAGAATGAGTTGAGGGATATAAAATAGGCTTACTCCCTCGGAATGTTGGACACGTGAGCTAGGCTTCTAGGCGTACGGACGGCCTGTAAGCCCTCTCACGGACAAGTGGGATGTGGGCTCCACTAGCAGCTTCCATCTCGCGAGGCCGCAAGAATTTTTTTAATTTTACATTTTTATTAAAATATTTAAAAAATAATTTTTTTAAAAAATTTTTACAAATCTAGACGCCTCACGCCATCTGGGAGGGTGCCCTTCCAGAGGGCATTAAGGGACCCAAATGCAAATTTTTTATTTGTATTCAAACCATTTCCACCAATTTTAATTACTTAAAAACTAATAATGCTTATTCGATACTTCAAATAATTTTAAATGGAAAAGTACAAAGTTGTAGATATTATCGAGATTTACAATTTTTATATAAAGTTTATCTCCATCCGATGTCATTTGAAATGTAGATCTGAGATTTTTTTTAAATAGGTTTTAGATTTTGTAACGAATATTTGGACATATTAATGATCTTAAATGAAAAAGTTGTTAACTACAAATCCTCGAACTCTACAATTTTGATATAAAGTTTAATTTCATCTGATTATAGTTTTAAATTGTAAAATCATAGAACTAATAAAGTATAGTGGAAAATTTCCAGTTAGGTCCTTAACGCTCTCTGATTATAGTTTTAAATTGTAAATCATAGAACTAATAAACTATAGTGGAAAATTTCCAGTTAGATCCTTAACACTCTTTGATTATAGTTTTAAATTGTAAAATCATAGAACTAATACTAGTGGAAAATTTCCGGTTAGGTCTGGAAGGGTGATTTTAAAAAAAAAAACTCCCAAAAAGCGTGAGGCGTAGATTTATAAATTTTTGAAACGAAAAATTATTTTTTAAATATTTTAGTAAAAGAATGTAAAAATAAAAAAAAATTCCGCGAGGCTTACCTCGTAGACTCCCAACTCCCCGAAACCACACGCGCAAACTCCACTGTGCTCCAACTCCGGCGATGGCTTCCATCTCCGGCGCGGCGGCGGCGGCGCCCTCCTCCGGGGCATCGTGCGGCCTCCGCCTCCGGCGAGACCACCTCCCGCGCTCCTCCTACTTCCGCCTCGCCCGTCCCAGCTCCATCACCGACGTCTCCCGCTCCTGCTCGTCATCCTCCTCTCCTCCCCGCTCGCTCACCTCCAAGCAGTCGGGCCACGCCCATGTCCATGCGTCGGTGGACAAGGACCCCGTCAGGCTGTGGAACCGCTACGTGGAGTGGCTGTACCAGCACAAGCAGCTGGGGCTGTTCGTCGACGTGAGCCGGATCGGGTTCACGGAGGAGTTCCTGCGGCGGATGGAGGCGCCCATGGAGCGGGCGTTCGCGGCGATGCGGGAGCTCGAGAAGGGCGCCATCGCCAACCCCGACGAGGGCCGGATGGTCGGCCACTACTGGCTGCGCAACCCGGCCCTCGCCCCCAACTCCTTCCTCCGCGACAAAATCGAGACCACGCTCGACCACATCCTCGCGTTCGCCAGCGACGTCATCTCCGCCAAGGTGAGTCTCCACTCGCTTGAGGGATACTCCATTTTCAATTTTACGGAGTAGCTATGATCGATTGTGTATTGTGAAATTTGATGAATGATAAGGCATGGGATAGGGATAACCTGCCTTTGGGGGTTAGTATTAATTTAATAATTCGAAAAATTAGTATCGTAGTCATGCTTACTGGTGTTAAATTCTGGTTCTATGTGGGATAACAGGGCATCCAAACAATTTGGTGATCCACCAAAATATACCCCTTGTCACGTTCACCCGAAATTTGGCAAATTATGTGGGCTTTTTTTTGTGTGTATTGCTCTTGAGAGCTGCTTCAAAGTTGTTGCATTTGCTCATTTAGCGTATTACTTGTACTAAACAATACAACATTGTATCATAAGCACAATGCATCTTTTATAGGTATGTTTTATGTCCTGTGTCAGCTTCTCATGCTACTTTTGTGATGGTTTACTTAATGCAGATAAGACCTCCATCCTCCCCTGCTGGCCGATTTACTCAAATACTTTCTATAGGAATTGGTGGTTCATCTTTGGGGCCACAATTTGTTGCTGAGGCACTTGCTCCTGATAACCCTCCTTTGATGGTATTTCCTTTTCCTGTAAACTGTACCATCTACCATATATTTTCTTCTCATTTACTTAGTCTATATAGGAGTAGTTACTAGGATTCATTACTTGCTCAAGTAATAACTAATAAGTCCAAGAGTATTCAGGGCTCACCGAAGATATTTCAGATTCAATAGAAAATTCAGTTTTATGAATACAAAAAAGAAAACATGAACAGTATTTGCTTTCTACACCATTGTATCTATCTACTAGAAAGGCCCATTTGAGCATGGAACTTTTGTTTTGTGTGGCATTACTTTTACCTTGAAATAATCTATCATTTGTATCTGATCCAAGTTGAAATTCAAATCCTTTAATGGGGACTTCAAACTGTAGAGTAGGCTGAGTAGCTTACTTGCTTATGGACATTATTTACCCATAAGTAAAGTGAGCTCTTTTACAATGTAATGTATTGTTAAAATGTCTTGTGCAGCTCAAAGTACTGCGTGTGTGAAGTGTGATCTACCTTCTCTTTCTGATGGCTGTGTCAGATAAGATTTATCGACAACACCGATCCAGCTGGAATTGACCACCAAATTGCACAGCTAGGACCAGAACTTGCATCAACTCTTGTGATTGTAATATCCAAGGTATATCATACATACCCTAATCCTCTGTTTTTTCTACTTGCTGTTACAGAATTACTTACTTCATGGGCTAATCTGATACATTTTTCATACTTCTAGAGTGGAGGCACACCTGAAACACGAAATGGTCTATTAGAAGTACAAAAGGCCTTCCGAGATGCTGGACTAGAATTCTCAAAACAGGTTGTGACCTGAGGTTCTTTTTTGTCCTCCTATGCCTTTTCTATTGGGTATAACGAATACTGTATGTTGCTCTGTACATGAGTATGGTGTGAAAGTTTCATTCTCAGTTTACCGTCTGTCACATAGTACTTTGTTTCTAACCGAAAAAAGTAATCTCCTGGCATATCCCTTCTTTTGATTATGTGATCACCATAATATTATGCTTTACTAAATGCTGCCTTAGTGTTCTCCCAATCATAGTACTTGAGCCATAACTTAGATAGCCAGATTTTAATTTATTTTTCTATGTATCCACTATGCTAATTAGAAACCTTTTCCAATGGTGACCTGACATTCTTTTACAAGGATGGTGACCAAACATTGATCAGATAATTGCTTACTGTGTATTTTCATATGTTCCTGTGATTCTACCAAACAAAAGAAGAATCATAGGTCCCTGTGAATTTTATTCTTGTCTTCTAATTGTGGATGCACATGTTTTGATCCATGATTAAATTTGATATAATGTAGGACAAACTATTTTGCAGGGTGTTGCAATTACTCAAGAGAATTCTTTGTTAGATAACACTGCCAGAATAGAGGGGTGGTTAGCTAGATTTCCCATGTTTGACTGGGTCGGTGGTAGAACATCAGAAATGTCAGCTGTTGGTTTACTGCCAGCAGCATTACAGGTCAGTGCCTCACATTTGCATGTTCCGTTGTCTGTCGAGGAGTAAAGATTTCCATGGATTTCCAGTGTTGCAACTGATAAGAGAGTTATTACAACTTACAAGGGTATTGACATCAAGGAAATGCTAGTTGGTGCTGCACAAATGGATGAGGAAACTAGGAATACTGAGGTATTATTTGTTTGAATATAAAAATCAAGTTAAATAGTTAATGCCACTCCTGTAACTAAACATATATATGATTATGATGTTTTACTTGTCCAGATTAAGGCAAATCCAGCGGCCTTGCTTGCATTGTGTTGGTATTGGGCATCAGATGGAATAGGCAGTAAGGTTAGTAGTTTTCAACTTGATCAGTTATGGCTTATTCGCTGTTCCTTTCCTAGTTTCCTTCCATGTCCTACATCTGTATGCATGTGACTGTGCTTGTGTGTTTTGGCTTCTCTTTGGTATTTACGACACTAATTGCTGTTCCAGGATATGGTTGTATTACCATACAAGGATAGCCTGCTTCTTTTGAGTAGATACTTGCAACAACTTGTCATGGAATCTCTTGGAAAAGAATTTGACCTTGATGGGAATCGGGTATGCATTATTCCTTTTTTCTTCTCATGGCTTATATTATCAGTCATGTTGAGGTCTTTATTCAAAAGGGGCATTTTGCCTATTCGTGTGGAAAATGTACAGATTTCTGTTAAAAAATTGTAGGTCCCAAACAGGCCTTTAACATATGACAGTCTAATGCAGGTTAATCAGGGACTAACGGTGTATGGTAACAAAGGAAGCACAGATCAGCATGCGTAAGTTTACATCTTTACAATCTTCTTACCTTCTGTATCAGGTACTTTCCTATATATAGATAAGAAAAAATGGATGACTAATGATTTATCTCTGATTGCAGCTACATTCAGCAGCTGAGAGAAGGTGTGCACAACTTCTTTGTTACTTTTATTGAAGTTCTGCGCGATAGGCCTCCTGGTCATGAGTGGGAGCTTGAACCAAGTGTTACATGTGGGGACTACTTGTTTGGAATGCTACATGTAATTTTCCAGATCTGATATATAAATATGGAGTGAGATTTGGCATGATACTAATTACATTAAATTAATGAGGAAACAAACTTAATTTTTGTAGGGAACTCGCTCAGCTCTTTACGCAAATGATCGTGAATCTATTACAGTCACTGTCCAAGAAGTAAATCCTAGAGCTGTTGGGGCACTTGTTGCACTCTATGAACGTGCTGTTGGTCTTTATGCTTATTTAATCAACATCAATGCCTATCATCAACCTGGTTTGACTCTCTCATAATTTGTTAAACTTTCTCAAGAGTTGTTAAGAAAATTTGTTGCTATGATCTATGTAATTTATTATGCTTTGTACAGGTGTGGAAGCAGGGAAAAAGGCTGCTGGAGAGGTGTTGGCTCTTCAGAAAAGGATCCTACTTGTTCTTAACGAAGCCAGGTATATGGAACATCAATCTTCATTTTTTTTTCGAGGGGAAAACATCAATGCTCTTGAACTGCATCCGTGTCCTTTTTCTTCTACTGTTTAATTTCATTGCAGTAATAACTGTGTATTGTTTTTTTAGGCATGGGTATATAGTCCAAAGAACTTGAAAAGGAATCATAGATGTGTTGACCTAAATTTCTTGAACTGCACCCACGTCCTTTTGGAATTAAGTAGCCTGATAAAAATGTTCTGGAAATGTTTGAGTACCTTGCTTAGCAGCAACCATTTAAAAAATGATATGTACAAAGATTATAATAGCTGATCAGTTGACTCAAATAGTTGGCAGAGGTGACTGTGGGACTAATTTTTTTGTTTGCAGTAATAATTTACTTTTATAATTTAAAGAAGAAAACATGAAACATATAAGCATCTCTTTGTCATGAACATATAACCGTTTTTTTCAATTCCTCTCCACATGGTTTCATGAGAAACAGATGCAGAGATGCTATAAGATTGGTGAGAACCAAAGATATGATTTGCAATAGCATATAGAATACATGTCTAGTCTCCAGTTTGCTATGTTTTGATAATTTTGTACTAGGAAATGTTGGGATTTTTCTGCTTATAGTAGAGTTTACTGTCTTCCAGCTGCAAGGACCCTGCTGAGCCATTGACGCTGGATCAAATTGCAGATCGCTGCCACTGTCCTGAAGAGGTAACCCGCAATCCATGCTCTTTTCTCGTATCACTGGCAAAGACATCAATAGATTGACGCACTAACTCCTTTCCTTTATGCAACCTTAGATCGAAATGATATACAAAATAATCCAACACATGGCTGCAAACGATAGAGCTCTTATTGCAGAAGGCAACTGCGGGTCACCAAGAAGCATCAAGGTCTACCTTGGAGAATGCAATGTGGATGATGATATGAATTCTTGATTTCATCATCGTCTTCTTTTCACCTTTTTGGTGAACTTGAGTGATCCTTTTGAACTATAGGAAAATGATGCCACTTGCTGAAGCGTATTCCTACAAACTATAGATCACCCCTTGTATAGTATTTTTCCTAGCTCTACCCCATTTGTGATAGCAGGATCGGATTAACGCAACTATATTTAGCTTGCATGTACAACTTCCGTTCCAAAATATAGCTACCTATTATTTTGAAAAGTCTGAAGAGTGTCAGCCATGTAACGATTTGTAACTCGTAAGTGCTTCCACAAAGTTAAGTATCTCTGTTTGTCATGGCTATGTACTCCTACTTCTTGTTCATCGAAATTGGATAAGGGGACAATGGAACAAAAGATAACATGGACATGGCTCGTCGCATGTGCGTGACATGTTCAGAAGGAATGACACCCAAAAATAAAAATGAATGCAACGAATTCGTTAAGCAACATGCCGACTGCGCCATGATGAGAGCGCGTTTGGTGCCTGAATGCGATAGAATTGATGAGGACTCTATGTAGGCAGAATGTTCAGTGAACTAGTATGATTAAGGGGCAATTGCTCATTTGAACTAGTTCAGTGAACTAGTATGATTAATGATTTAACTTCCCACAGGTTCGAGGAACTGAGCCGAAAACATCATCAATACTCGTGTCCCTTTGGTTCACCTAGAGGCATGGAAGCCTGGAGTGATGGACGCCTACGTGCCCATACATGAACGAAAAGCCAAGCATGACTGCTTCTAATTCCAGCTTTGCCTATCACTACACGCATAGCATCAACATTATCTGTTTTCATAAACTACTGTCATAACCTATGAACAGTTAGTCATGGCCATGGTGATGTGTATCCCTCTGCCCCCCCCCCCCCCCCTCCCCTCAAACATCTGTATTCAATGTATCAAGGTTGTAGTTTTCTGTCCTATAGCATCAAAAAAGTCAAATGAAGGGGAAACATTGTTTGGGTGTCATCAAAATGGTCAAATGAAGGGGAAATATTTCTGTCCTACAGCATCTATCAGGAGTTAAATTTTAGGGTGGTACTCTATTACTCTTTACTTGTAGTATTATACTACCATTAATATTAAGAATAATTTACTAATTTACTAATATAATGATTACGAGTAGCTTTCATTTATGTTTTTCCCCGCTAGATCGATATGTGATTATCCATTACGTTGGCATTGCTTATATTCCATCAAAAAGCAAAAAAAGAAGGAAAAGAATTAGTCACTGCTAAATGACAATTATATCCCTATTTTTTAGAACAATAATACCCTTCCACATTTCTACTACCGCTAACTAGGGTGATAGTAGAAAACAATCTGAATCATTCGATTAAATGTTCAGATTGTTTTCTACTACCAGCAGAGAGCACCGGAGGAATGCTCTAAATTTTAATATCAATGATTTTTATATCACACGGTTAACTTTAAACAAGAAATTGGTAAGATTGTGAATTTGAGTGCGTTCCGAAAGGAGGTCATGCATAATTCCATCCACCCATGTTTTGAATTCAGTGGTATATGTTCGTAATATGTGGATGTGCTCTCAATTTAAGTTTAGTGATATGCTATTGATTTGTCAATGATCTCTATCTTTTAGCATGGTAGGAAAACATTTTCACGGGTATGTGGGTGTAATTTGCATGGTATTCAACGAGTATATAGAGAGCACCGGAGAAAGACTCTAAATTTTAATATCAATGATTTTTATATCACACGGTTAACTTTAAACAAGAAATTGGTAAGATTGTGAATTTCAGCGCGTTCCAAAAGGAGGTCATACATAATTCCATCCACCCATGTTTTGAATTTAGTGGTAGATGTTCGTAATATGTGGATGTGCTCTCAATTTAAGTTTAGTGATATGCTATTGATTTGTCGATGATCTCTATCTTTTAGCATGCTAGGAAAACATTTTCACGGGTATGTGAGTGTAATATGCATGTACTGTGATATATGCGCATGTCTATCTTTCGCGTAATGCTTTAAAATAAATATCCTCACATCCCGAACGGGTCTTCCAGGAACCATGCACCAATCTCAAAAATACGGCACGTAGCACTAGCACATCAGAGCACGTTTCCAGTTCCAGTTGGTGGTGGTGGTGATTGGTCAAAGGGGTGCCCTCTCAAGTTGACTTCCTCAATGGAAGAAAAGCTTTGGAGCGTCAGCGGTGTTTACCTTTCAACGTTGCCACTGATGGAGTAGCATATGTGCAGTTTGTGCGTCACTGCCTGCCACCCCTAGTTGACATCTGGGCCTGGTCAAGAAGTAAACAATACGGTTAGCTTGAAGCAATTTCGCTCGCTTTACAACTACTACTGTTTACTTTGAAGTTTCAAACAAGAAGCATTAGTACTACTGTACTACTGCTGCTAGTATGCTTTCACGGCGTGTTGGCGCTTTTCCTGGAGTAGAACATCTGGAAGACAGGACCAGATCAATATTCAACACCGTTTAAAGAGTAGAATAGTTCAATCGTGCGTCCACACTCCACAGTCCACATTAACCAGGCGGCCGGTCATTAGGCTCTGTTTTTGTATGGATGATTGATAGATTATTGGTGGTTATTTGTAGGAATAAAACTAAAAATTAGTATAGAACAAGTGATTTAAACAATGGTTTTTTAGAAAGTTTTTAGAGAAAAGAACCAAGATATACATAGGAGTTGTTCGGCTGCCCTTTCTCACAACCGTGTAGGCTGTAACTGCCGAACCGTAAACAGTGGTTTGTGCCCTCCCTTAGCTGAAGCTCAGCCACAACAATGCTGTAGCAACACCAATCGAATTGGCTCGTACTCCGTCTGTCCTACAATATAGGGATTTGGGATGGATGTAATACATCCTATTACAATGAATATGGACATGGAGTATATCTAGATTCGTAATATTAGGATATGTCACATCCATCCAAAATCACTTATATTGTAGGATGGAGGGAGCAATTCATAAGAAGCGTACCGGTGGGAGAGGGGTGGGGGTGGGGGTTGTTGTTCAAAAAGCTATTGTTGGCCCGTAGAGAATCAGCCTCTTAAGGCCCCTTTGAACTTTGAATAGTAAGAATGAAAAAACGGAGAAATAGAAAAACATATGATTCTGACATAAATGCAAGTGTAAAATGAAAGATTGTAAAACACAGAAAACACATATGAATGGCTATTTGATTGGACCGTAGAAAAAATATAAGAATCGGATAAGAAAGATAGACTCAAAGAAAAAAATCATGAGGTTGGACCTATTGTTAAGTTTCCTCCAAAATCTACATGTAATGAGCCATTCGATAAGAATTTTATAGGTTTTGAAAAACTCCAATCTTTTTTAATCAAAGGGCTAAATTTTTTATCGGGTTTCAATCCTATAAAATTTCTTCATAAATCTTTTAATTCAAAGGGAGTATCTCCAAGAGCTCCCTAATACCAATTCCAAAAGATAAATTTTAGGAATCTAGTCCAAAACCATGTCTCCAATAGATGCCCAAAGATGATCCCAATATTTACCCATACCCAAAACGAGAATCAATCTGAGCTAATTTTGGGCACCTCGATGCACTCCTAATTAAGGAAATCGCAGGAGTTTTTAGGGCTACTCTTGGAGTGGGAGGTGATTTTTGGTCCAAATTCTTTTAGGATGATCCCAATCCAGATTTTTAGGAGTTACATTTTGGGATACTCCTGGAGATGCTCTTAGCATGGAAAAAAAATGGAAAAGGTAAAGCAGGGAAGCCAAACCACCATTCTCAATGTGTTCATCTCCACTAGCCGTGGAGCTCGGTTTCTTAACGGCTAAATTCAACGTTTTGTGGTGCTCTGGACTTGCTGCCCGCCCAGGGTAAACCACACTGAACTAGTCCAAAAGGCAACGCAAAGAAACCACCACAAAACGCACCCAACTCGATCCGTACTATTTATTTATTAGTGGAAAATAAAGCACAGATTTAGCCTCACACTCCCACAAGTCACACCCCGGTTAGGACAGTAGTTATTGCTGATCGTGCCATGTTAGGCCGGCCGGCTGGTTCGTTCGCTGGCCGATCACTGGAGAAGTCTTTACCCCGATCCAGCCCGCACCAGCTGCAACCTAGCTCGCGCCCCAACTTCCCCGGAAACCGTATCGGAGACGACCAGGCCGACCACCACCGGGCGGGCGACCCGCGCACGCGTGTGCGCCACGCGTTCCGTTCCTAGTTTCCCACCATGCGGATGCGTGTGGTGGAGTCCACGCGACGGCGCCCCGCGGCTGCGCAAGCGGACGCGGCGACGCGAGAGAGGATGGATCCGCGATGCCGACGTCGCCGTCTCGGCTCTCGCGCGCGGGACGAGACGACGGGGTGGTGGTGGAACGGTGGCACGGTGCAGCTTTCTTCCTCGGGGCAACTCGGCAACTGGTGCGTCGCGCGCTGTGGCTGTGCACGAACCGGCTATTAATAATACGTGCAGTGTGACACCGTGACAAGATGCTGCCGGTGCTCCGTATCTGGGAGGGCTAACGTACACGTCGCGAGCGTCACCATCAACGGTACGAATCTCAGGGAGATAATTTAAGGGCATAGTAGTATGTGTTAGTTTTGCCACTCTCAGCCTTAGTATTAGATTTTGGTATTGGTAAATTTTATTAGGGTAATAAACTAAATACGTTTCAACCATTACAACCTTAGTTCTAAAAACTTCCTCTCTTGAAACTCTACCAAAATTTAATAAAGGTATGAACCAAACAAAATCAATGCTACAAAAATTTGGTAATACCAAAATTATCAAAACTTAGCATTATTAAAACGAGCTGGGTGGTCTGCGCAATTGCGCGACTAGCACCCATATAAAATTATTTATTTTTTACATATGATTTTACTTAAAATTTGTTCAATATATATCTTGTTGTCATAGGATTTTGAAAGACCGAACTTTATCATCCACATGTTTCTAATTTTATAGGTTTTTAAAAGTCGTTTTAGTCGCTACCCCTTACTTCTTTGTCAGGTCTTTATTTGCTTATCGATCTATCACTATTTCTATTCATCTTCCATGAAATATTTAAATTTTAGACCTTTTAGTTTTTAGAGTTCATTATTTTGTTGTGTTTTATTTTTATAACTTTTTAAAGTTCCATCAAACACTGCCACTGTACTCTTTTACAGCCCCTCCGCTACCTCCTCTCTTTATTATCATTGAGATTTTAAAAATCGAACATAATTATCGTTTGAGTTTATTTTTTACTCTTTAGAAGTTCCGCTAAACCGTCGGCAGCTTTGCCACTGTACTCCTCTACGCGTGATCTGCCCGCTACCTCCCCTCTTTATTATCATTGAGATTTTAAAAAATAAATATGATTATCATTGGGGTTTATTTTTTTTTTACTTTCTACAATCCCGTCAACTACCGTGACCGTGCTGCTTAATGATTTGTCCGTTATCCCTCCTCTTAATCATCATTGGATTCTATTTGGAGTTTTGTTCATAGTTTTTATATGTCCATCAATTGTCATCACTTTACTCCTTTACAAGCCTATTGTGTTTAATTTGATATCGTTGTGTTCTAGATGAACTATTCTTTTCGAAAAATCCATATTTTTCATTTTAATATTTTTTATTTGTATTCCTAATTGAACTTTTATAATTATTTTCTATTTTTGAAATTTATTTATTTATTATTCTGAATTTTAATTAATCTCGTCATATATTCTTATATGGTCAATTCTTTTAATAGTTTTTATTTTTAATACGAATTTTAGTTATTTATAAATTGTATTTCTAGTTGAACTCTTATTTTTATTTTTCTAATTTCTGAATTTATTTTATTTTTTATTTCGAATTCTAATTAATCTCGTGTTGTGTTATAGATGGATTAATTGTTGTTTCAATATTTTTTTATTCTGAATTTTAGTTATTTCAAAATTGTATTCCTACTTGAACTCTTCTTTTTCTTTCCAAATTTCGGAAATTTATTTATTTATTATTCTAAATTTTAATTAATCACGTATTGGATTCTTATATGGAATTCTCTTTCAATATTGCATATGTTTAATTCCGAATTTTAGTTATTTTTTAGATTGTATTTCTACTTGGACTCTTATTTTCTTTTTCTTCGATTAACGTGAGAATTTCTAGCCTTCACAGTGAACGTCGTATTTTCTTTTCGAGTTGTTTTAATAATATAATAGCTGGGTGGCCCACGTAATTACGCGGCTAGCACCCATAAAAAATACTTATTTTTTACATATGATTTTACTTAAAATTTATTAAATATCTATCTCGTTGTCTTAGGATTTCGAAATACCAAACTTTATCATCTGCGTGTTTCTAATTTTATAGTTTTTAAAAGTCACTTCGGTCGCTACCCCTTACTCATTTGTTAGGCTTTATTTATTTATCGTTCTACTTGGACTCTTCTTTTCTTTTTCTTCGATTAATATGGGAATTTCTAGTCTCCACAGCGAACGTGGTGGCTTCTTTTCGAACTGTCTTAATAATATAATAGATAGATTTGGTATGGTTTATTTGGGCAACAAAGTTAACTAGATGTAACTATTAACCATTTTTAGATGTGCCAATTAACTATTTATCATTGAATCCACGTATCATAGAGAATCCACGTATCATAGACGCATGATCCATATGTCATTAACATATGAATAGCAAATAATTAAACGAATTTTAAAATTGGTAAATAGTTAAATACCCCAACCGCAAGGGTAGCAACTGTGCAGGAGAAAAAACGACTAGAAATGTAAAAGGCTGTGTAACGAGGACGCCTCTCTTTTCAGACAATAAAGAGTGGAGTGATGTCTCGGTGTGAAACGATCATTTGGTTGACAAAATCGTCGTATGGACACGCTGAGAGGGGTGAATTATTTAGGTGCCAAAGGAACAGCTTGGATCGGTAATAAATTAGACTTGGACATGGCAACGCGTTCGACAGGGAAACCGTGGCGGCAAGCCAAGCCGGCCACAGGCGGCAGGCAGACGTGCCCTTCGTATAGAAAGAAAATTGATTGCTTGTTTCGTTTACTCCTAGTTCCAGGCAAGTCATCCAAGTTGAGCCGGCTGGGCCAGGGATATGGGAGGCAAGGAAATCACGTAATCAGCGTGTTTCTACGATGGCTTGAAGCAAGAGATGTTTCATTAGCGAAAATAACTACGGCTTCAAGCAACAGAAAAGGCCTAAAAGTTCGTTACGGTCCTGAGTTTAACTAGTAGTACTAGTAATATAGTGGTGTACTGCATAGACTACTTTTCCTCGACGGGCTGAGATCGGTATTCAAACGCAGAGGGAGTCGTGTACTCCAGCATAACAGCATTCACCATCGTGAAAAAGTCAATCATGAATCCACGTTGTCTTCCATCTTTTTATAAGTCAAAGTCATTTCAGTTACTGAAAAAATAACTGACTTACATATATATATATATATAAATAAATAATCTTCTTATTGCCTTTTCTCGTGGTGATCGGCTACTTCAGCGGTTAAGCCAGTCGGCGGCGGTGCAGCAGCAGCATGCCAAACCGATCAGGCTCACAAACTGAGTGCTTGAGCTGTATTTACCGTAAGCTTCCAAAACTGCCAAATGTTACATCCAGTGAAAAATCTTTTCGTATGAAAGTTCTTTTAAGAAACCAAATCTATACTTCCTAATATTTCAGTTTTGGCCTTTCTGTAATTTTCTTTTGTAAATAACTTTTTTTCCTTAGAAAAACTACACTGCTCGGCAAATACTAGGTAATATTTCATCTAAAAAAATCTATACTTTCTATAAGTTATATAATCCACTACATCTAAAGCACAATATACAACCATATCACATCATTACCCACTAACAACAATTACATATTTAATCTAATATAAGCATGCAACATCATCTACAACATCACCTAGTAAATCTCATATTTTATGCCACTAACTAGCGACGCACAACCGCTATACCGTAGTCAACCTTAACACTTATTCTACTTCTTGTGGGAGTTTCTACCTCTTTTTAGCATGTTTTTTAAAATGTTAAATGTTAAGTTTTCAAAAAATATTTTATTTTTATTTAAAAAATCAAATAATTAAAATTTTCATTTTTAAGTAGTTAAATAATTAATTATATGGTAATGACTCATTCCATTTCTCGTGTTGCTAAAAAGTTAAAAAATAATGTTTGGCACAACTCCAGATCCGAGATTTTCTAGAGTTGGGTATTCTTAGCTCTACAAATTTATGGATCTAGATCTGCAATTACGTAAGTTATTTTGTTCACATTTTACATGAAATTTAAAATTGTAAAACACTGTAATTTAACATACAAACTTCAAATCTACCGTGATTTAAGAACTGGAGTTCTACCAAACAAAGCCTTAGAATAAAACTTTTATATTTTTCATCTTAGTTGTTCAAAATTTACAAAGCTAGAAAATGAACGATGAAAAAACGATTTTCCGTGGAGTAAAAAATGGGCGGATTTTCACCGTTTGTCCTCACCGCGGATACATCGTTCCATTCCAGCCGCTGAGCGGCACAGCTCACCGGAGCCACTCACCACTCAGCAGCCAGCAAGCAACGCATCCTGTTCCCAGCTACTACTATTCCCTTCTTTTGGCCAAGTAGGGAACAACCAACCCCCCCCCCCCCCCCCCCCACCCCACGGGCCGCGAATCCCCTGCCGTCCATCCCCACCAACGGACGGTCCACGACGCGTCCAACCACGGAATAATTAGGGCAAGCCAACAAGAGCCCTGTCCGCCCACGAGCCATCCCCCCCTCCCAACCCGCCGACTCCCCTTCCTATCTCCGCGTCAAATCCAAGCGACCACCGGAGATCTCTCTCTCGCGGTCGCGGGCGGCCAGGTCGTCCTCCCCCCGCGGCTACCCACCCACCACCACCTCCGAATCTGCCTTCCCCAGAACCACCGCGAGCCCTCTTTCTTTCCTTCTTCCTCCTCGTGCCGTCTCCAAGCTCCTGCTTGCGAGGCGATCTATAAATAGCGGCCGCGGCCGGGAGGCCTCTTCCCCGCACACCAACAACACATCGGACGCCGAGGAAAGAGGAACGCACGAGCAGCATATGTCACAGAGGGCCAGCGTCCCACACTCCTCCTCCATAGCCTTCGCCCTCCATTCCCATCTCCTCGTTTCCAGTGAGATGTGCCCCAGCTCCTATTGGCAGCAATAGAAAAACAAGATTGCTCCTTTCTTTGAGCTTTCTTGCAGTTTTGTTCTTATTATTCCTTTTTGATTTGTTTTGGTTTCTTTGGGGGCTTGGATTGAATCCGTCCGATTTGCGAAGAGGAGGAGCAATGGGGTTCAAGGGATTTGTTGAGGGTGGCATAGCGTCCATCGTCGCTGGGTGCTCGACGCACCCGCTCGATTTGATTAAGGTGAGGATGCAGCTGCAGGGGGAGGCGTCGGCGTCGGCGGTCGCGCCGACGCAGGCGGCGCTGCGGCCGGCGCTGGCGTTCCATGCTGGGCAGACCGTGGCGATCCCGCATGATGTGATTGCGCCGCCGAGGAAGCCAGGGCCGATTGCCGTCGGCGCGCAGATCCTGCGGGCGGAGGGCGCCGCGGGGCTCTTCTCCGGTGTGTCGGCCACCATGCTGCGGCAGACGCTCTACTCCACCACGCGGATGGGGCTCTACGACATACTCAAGAAGAAGTGGACCCAGGAGAACGGCGGCGTGCTGCCGCTGCACCGCAAGATAGCAGCCGGGCTCATCGCCGGCGGGGTCGGCGCCGCCGTCGGGAACCCGGCCGACGTCGCCATGGTGCGGATGCAGGCGGACGGGAGGCTCCCGCTCGCCGAGCGCCGGAACTACCGCAGCGTCGGGGACGCCATCGGCCGGATGGCGCGCGACGAGGGCGTCCGCAGCCTGTGGCGCGGGTCCTCGCTGACGGTGAACCGCGCCATGATCGTCACGGCGTCGCAGCTGGCCACGTACGACCAGGCCAAGGAGGCCATCCTGGCGCGCCGCGGCCCCGGCGCCGACGGGCTGGGCACGCACGTCGTGGCCAGCTTCGCCGCGGGGCTTGTCGCCGCCGCGGCGTCCAACCCCGTGGACGTGGTGAAGACGAGGGTGATGAACATGAAGGTGGCGCCCGGCGCGCCGCTGCCCTACTCCGGCGCCATCGACTGCGCGCTCAAGACGGTGCGGTCGGAGGGCGTCATGGCGCTGTACAAGGGGTTCATCCCCACCGTGTCGCGCCAGGGCCCCTTCACCGTCGTGCTCTTCGTCACGCTCGAGCAGGTGCGCAAGGTCTTCAATGGTGTCGAGTTCTGAGGCCACCGCCACGATGATGACGACGAACAATCACCTCTAGTATTACTACCTCTGCTGCTGATGCTGCTGCTATGAATAATTACTACTAAAGCCCCTCCCTACTGGTGGCTGAGATTGTACCTTAGCCTGCCTCCCCATGTCACTCGGTCGTGTTCCTTCTGTTCCTGCGTTCGAACCAATTTGGATGGATTTGATCAAAAACTTCAATGGAATCCGCATTTTTAAATTTCTTGTGTTTAAAACGTTTCCAATGATACTGTTGCATCAGTAATACAGTAACCTCCAAGCTTGTTGGATCTTGGAACGTGGCAACCTCAAGCCCTCAAAGCTCAAACTGAATTGAATATTCCATCTGTGTATTTTTAGATGGAGTGCACAGAAACAAAACCAAGGTGATATAGTAGTGTTTGAAACAGACAAGAACTATTCTCAAACGCAATTGAATAATCAATCAACAACCCTCCCCCAGTTCGACCCTACTCAATGATGATACTAAATTGCTAAAGCTAAAAATCATATGATTCCGCGTGTGCGAGTGAGTTCCGCTATATCAGCAGCAACCAGTGGCCAGAAACGTGTCTCTCGAGCGGCTAAACATTTGGGCAGGACTGTGACATGCATGTTCCTGGCCATAGGAGGCTTGGGAGTTGGGACCTGGGTATGGTAGTGACATTTCTTTTTTTTCTCCCTCTTGTATGATTGCATCTTGTATCTAAATCATGAGTCCATGTTCACGCTGCAAAACAAAATGTCACCACCACGCCTGGTAGTGGATACCGATGCAAATCACAGGCCTATAACAATGGTGGTAAGTGCAGCCATGACATAAGCGCTTTGCTGTCAATTACAAGGTTAGTAGTACTACCAACTAAACACGAACAGCACAGGAGCCGTTCGCCAATGCTTTGTCTGCACAATGGATGCTAACTTTGGCCTCGTCAGCAACAGAACAAGTGCAGGAGCTTTAAAAGGCAAGACAAGATATGAGATATCCGCCGTAACAAGTTGGATCTACCAACCAGCCACGGACAAATTTGGTCCGGCAATGACCAACTTTAAAACACACTAGCTTTAGATGGACATG
This sequence comes from Oryza punctata, assembly GCA_000573905.2. Lineage (NCBI taxonomy): Eukaryota > Viridiplantae > Streptophyta > Magnoliopsida > Poales > Poaceae > Oryza > Oryza punctata. The sequence continues at coordinate 25,795,737 of CM002495.2, read as the reverse complement.
TTTTTTTAAGACATGGTTTAGATGGACTCGAGACATGTTTAAAACACTCTAGTTTCTAATTATGAAATTTTACAGAACATAGCGAAGATTCATGTGTTACAAACCAGGACTTTGCATCAAAGCATTCTAGTCAGTAATAAAAAAAATGAATTGCATCAATTGTAGCAGAGGTTAAAATCTATACTAGCTTTGCAAATATAACCGGTAGTCATATCACATCTTAGAAGAAATGTAAATAATGTTAGTTATTCACCTTCTGTGCAGAGTTTTGAGCAGAAACCAGTTGTTTCTCTTGAGAAATCACATGATTGTCCTTCAAGCACACCATCCTGGCATCCTGGTTCAAATTTACAGCCTTTTAAGTTTTGGCTTCCCAGCCTTGCATGCAGACTTGTTCTGAATCATGCTGAACAGGAAACACATAGCGTGGATTTAGATGCAAAGGACTACTTCTTGGACATGTAACAAGCAACAGAAAATTGGCTGTTAACTTGCATTGGCCAATTGTGGGAATTAAAAAAAAAGCAAGAGAAACAAGCTGCAACTGATGACATCATACCAAATTGACCGGTACCATAAGAATATGCACAATGAAAGGAGTTTGAGACATGATGGACTGCAGATGCATTTACAGGACATTAGCAGCAGTGTTTTGATTGACCATACCTTTTTGGAATTCTTACAGTAAATTTAGATCAATAGCTTTTGGGAGTCATCAGGAATATTTAGGATCTCACTATGACATGCCTTATTAACAACCCATTTTCACGTCAGTGTGGTTGGAGGCTATTAAACCCAGTAGAGACCTGCCGCAAGTGCAGTTTTGCAACTCCACCTGCAATACATCCCGGAACCTGAGCCCTGAAAATTACATTGTCTTGCTTACTTAAAGAACAAGAAAATGATCATCATTCTGTGATGCATGTGTACTGAGAGGCATATTATCAAGGTGTTTAACTTTAACCTCTTGCCCTAATAGGTTCAAGTCCTAGGATCAACTTGGATGACCATTTCATTTTAATTGAATGACAATAATCCACAAAAATCCAAGCCAGTTTTTCTTTTACTCTGTATCGTTTAAATAAAAGAAGATTCTGGAAGCACAATATACCTCCCACAGTCCCATTAGAGCATTCATGACCATAACTCAACATATACAACAGTGTCAGCTTGATAAACAGCTTGCATCAGCAAGTGGCATATTATCCGCATGACATATTTTCGTGACATATTATGTCATATAAGTTATGGCCAGGCTGTACTACAAATATTCATTTATCAAGCTCTAATCAGTTCAAGCTAGAAGGTGGTCACTGGCCAGTAGCAATTTCATACAAATGGTAAACGTAAGCTTTGTTAGCAAAAGATTATATATATTGTTTAATAGGAGCATGAAATTGATATTTAGGCATGAACTCTCTCTAGTCTCATTTGGACAAGAATATGATTGATGTAGATCATGTAAGACCAATAAAACAGTGATTCAGAAATCAAATGATGGCGACCACGAACCTACAACTAGTCTAGTATCAATTTGATTTATCTGAAAATTCTACAACTATTCTGGTGTTAAGTTGATGCTGATTGCTCAAGAAATTAGGTATAGGAAAATATCTGAAAAATGGAGGGCCACAAGTCTATAGTCTACAGCATAATTGGTGTGGACTTCACAAATATTTAACTGTGATATATTTCCACTAAATTGGCTAAAAAGGAAATTGTTTCATTAATGCCAATTTGACACGAATAAACTTTCGCCAAATTAAAGTGTCGTGTCACAACATAACTCCAATATGCCTCAATAAATCTATCCAACTGTTAGAAAATTGGCTACATAATGTATTTACCCTATTGGTAAAGGACAGAGATGTGTACCTAAATAATTACTGGATGGTTTCCGTGCCAACTCCAATTGAATTTCTGTGTACTTGAGAGCCAATCATGATCCTTGACTGGCTCTATCATTCAACTCCACGATCATGATAACACGATGTTCAAAGTTGACTGGTAAGAAGATGGAACATGCATGATGCATCAGTAAGGTTAAAAATCTGTACATTTGCGGAAATACCAGAAAGGGACTGATACTCTAGGATTCTAGTTTCTACAATACAACTTTGAAACAAGTGCTTCTCATCTCAACTGTAGGGAAAGGGCACAGAGGGGCTCCAAAGAAGCATATTGAAATGAGAAGGATAAATTACGCAATACAAGTCAAATTTAACTTTGTGTAAAAGAAGTGTCAAGTTTTACCTTCAGCAGGAACATACATGAGAAATCTACCAGATTATAGGTGCAGGTTCTGCAATCATGAGAACATAAAGCTTCCTATTAGTTGGTACAACTGTACCAGAATTCTGAAGTTTGCATCTTGCACTTTTGCAGACACTTGAAGGATCACACTATGGGCTAAAATTGGCCTCCACAACTTGTTACCCGATTGGACTTGGCCCATTAAAATGTTTTATCAGTTGCCAGGAACCCAGACATCTTCCTGTCTTACACCAACCTGTTACTTAACAACTATTCAACATTTCTAAGACATGTTGCAATATTTTTTTATCAACTACAACTTTCCTTGGTAGGCAAGCTGACACTTATTCGAAGAGTTCTCACATGTTAATACCATAAAGTCAAACAAACCCCTTAAATAGGTCGGAAGTAGAGAGGCAAAGGTTAATCTTATTTCAACTTTTCACCTAAAAGCCAGAGCACACTTGGTAATTGTGTGCAACTGTGCTATGGGTATGCAAACAAACAAAAGCCATGCACATCAAGTAGCAAATTACTCAGTGATACAAGTTTGATTTATAATGTCATCTGTAACTTTCAATAATTCAAGGCACTCTACTTAACCTTAGAAGACTCCCTTATGCTAATTCTGCAATTTCAGGATGATATACAGCAATGTGGGCACCATGGTTTGATTATGCTGAAGACATACTGGTGAGTTCTGTACTGGCCATAAGCATAGCTTCTCAACATTACTACCTAGAAGGCCATTATGGTACATAAGTTGAATAGTACTGTACCAGTTTATGGTACATCAAACTGGTCAAGAATATTTCAGAGTAATGCCATCAACTTCTATTCTATTGGCATTCATATCCGCATGTACAATCACTAGAGATTAAAAAATTAGCAGTATTGAAGGTGGCTGCAAAGTTTTTCAGACAAAAAAAAGGTTGCTGCAACTTGCAATTATAGCAAATTAATATTGGAGGGTGATATTCAAGAGAAAATTCAAAATAGGTATGTCAGCATAAGAAAAAAGTGCATTATTGTGCAACAACCTTATGTTGGTAGCACCTGATAAGAAAGCAGCAGGTGTAGCTGGTACTTGTAAACAATAATGGAGGCTTCAATATTGGCACAAACCAAGTTTCAAACCTGACGCAAACAGTGTGAGTGTTTTCAGAAAAACGTTTTACATAATTAGCAAAAACCTAAACATCTCACATCCTCCAGGCTACACAAAATGCTTGCAGCGGTATTCAAAGGGGTATCATCGAAGTATATGCACGCGCACACGCTGACGTAGTGACGTGCACAGTAACACCATGAAGAAAACAAGCAAATTGACATAACCATTTGAAAAGGCTATTTCCTAAATCAAAAGGGCGGGGTACTGCCAAAGGATCTGTGGGTTTTTCTGCTCAAATGCAAACTGAATATAGTTAACCTGATAACTGCTCTGTCAAAGCTCTACCTTTCTGATAAATAATCAAAAAGCTCTTGTGACTTCCAAAAGGGGTCCGAGACTACTAGTTATCTAGTCAAAGCGGAATTTATAATCTAATGCAACTTTTGAATGGCAATAGGACCACTAAGAAAGAACAGAAGTCCCGTACATTGCTCAGAATAACTAAACCAGGAATGAGATTTTAATCACCGACAATCTTTTTCTATCAATGTCACTCTGGATCGATATAACTTTTAATCAAAAGAAGAACTATAACATGCCTAGAATCCATCCCAAGAAAGGAATGACGACGCCATGCCTCAACTGATACACCATCCACCATGAATTCTTCCTGTGGAGACATCAGACGTCGGAGCTCTGAGAGGCACATCCCACCTAAACAAACATATTACACCTACACGACAAGCCAATTCATAAACCCCCAAACTCAGCTTCACAGGAACTCCCTCTCCCCCCCCCCCCCCCCAACACCCCCACCATCTCCAGGACGCCAACGCGCCTGACCCTACTGCAGCATTTCATCGAACACCTAGCGTGCGCCCGCCAGAAACCACACCCCCCATAACTCCACCCACCCACCCGCGCACATGCGGCGCCCGCGTGCGCGCGAAAAGGGACGCGCGCGACCGAATCTCTGCATCTAGCAAAGCTGGTGGATGATCCGGAGATTAAACAATTGGGATCGAGGTCGGTGGTAGGATGGGTTGGGTAGCCCTGGTAGGAGTTGATTGATCGACCGATTGATCCAATAAACAACTGTTTGACTTGGGGAAAGGAGAAAAGGAAGAGATCGTGCGTGCAAAATGTGATGCGGCGGAGTCCAAAACTAGTCGCCTGGCTACTGGCTAGGCCGATCCCGGTAGGAACAGCAAGGGATTCGAGGATCTTTCGTCGAGACCGGCAAGCTATGGAGAGTGGCGGGTAGGGGATGAAACGTTCACCTGGTTTGTGGCTGCTGACGCTGTCGGCGGCCGGATCGGAGACTCAGCCGTGGGCTGGTAGACTGCTAGTGAGGGGAAGACATCAGAAAAATTTCTTGGCTGGTTAAATTCCACACACTAAAATTTCAAAACATTCAAAACTCAATTCACATATGCAAAATTTACTCAAATACTTCAATAAAACTAAATATTTTGTTTAAAATTAAAAAAATACACTATAGTCTAATGAAACATGCCGATAGAGTGGATTTGGGTCAAATTTTGATAGAAGGGTCATTTTGGGCTAAAATTGAGGGTGGTCCAGGGACTAGGACCACGACCTGGCGGGAAGGTGGAGCAGGGATTAGGACCACGACCTAGCGGAAAGGCGGAGCGGGGAATGAATTGTGTTTAGGGTAAATTTGATCATGTCATTCGTATCAAAATAATACTACTAAAGATGAAACCGGAAATGTGCCACTTGTAATTTTATAAATTTGAACCATGCCACTTTTGTTAAGATTTTTGTTAATACCTCACACTCAGTTATTCCTCTAGCTCCAGCATAGATAGTATAAATGATTGCCATAGCGTCCCGTGGCGTGGATGACTATGGAGAAGCAGGGTGGTGCAAGCGCATCACAGCGATGTGGGGGGCTCGAGCTCACATACTTAGGCAACGATAATCACGCTTAAGCTCCCAAGGGTGACACTAATGCGGCTTGGAGAGGCAAGCAGAGCTTGGGGCACGGTGAAGGACAATAGTGATAGTGGTTATTGGGGCGAACTCCTAATAGCAATGGCAATGTGACTTGGAGAGGTTGAGGGGAGCTCGATGACAGTGAGTAGAGGCGGTGGCAGTTGCTAGGATGTCAACGCATCATGTTCTACCTCGCCTTCTCTGACCGTTGCCGGATCCCTTGCTACCTTGCCGCCTCCAACCACTCCTGGATCTCCTGTCACACCTCTTCCACCCGTCACCGTTAGATCTCATCTTTACCATGTCTACTCTAGTCGCTGTTGTCATATCCCTTTCCATCCATCCGCCACCGGCTACTTTGAGATGAAGAAGTTACCTGCTTTGACGATGATTGCACGTTTCCAATTTTAGAATAGTTCAATGACACATATCTGCTTTCATTTTTATTAGTGACAATACAACGTTTTATAGTGGCATGTAGGGATGAAAACGGTTCGGAAACGGACGGAAACCAACTTTATCGTTTTTATTTCCATTTTTTTTCGGAATCGGAATCGAAAACCCCGAATACGAAAACGGAGCGAATATGGTAACGGATATTTATCGGAATATAAAAACCCTTAAACTGAACTTCTCAAATCAACGAAAATATATAGCTAAATATTTGTTTCTAAAACAATAAATCAATATTTCTATATTTTATCAATTAATAATAATACAACTAGTTGTACACTCTACTTCTTCAAGAAAAAGAACTATATTTATCTATAACTAAGTATGGCATGGGCTAAAAAAAATAAAAAATAGTCATTAGGCAAATAAAATCTAAAGTACTAGACTAAAAAATATCTCTATTTAATTTAGCACCTTAATATAAACATAGTATAAATCTAAACATTTAGAGTAGTGAAGGCTGAAGCTAATCAGTTTTATATGAGAAAATTTCCGTTTTCGATTCCGAGAAAAAATCTGAATTTATTTCCGGAAAGTTTTCGATGGATTTTGGTTTCCGACCGATAGTAGTCTTATCATATTCGTTTCCGTTTCCGAGAAAAAAAAATCTGAATTCGTTTCCGTTTCTGAAAGTTTCTGAAGAAAACTCCGACCGATACTTTCCGTTTCCAAAAACACGTCTAGAATCCGAAAACTTTCCGAACCGTTTTCATCCCTAGTGGTATGGATCAAATTTACACTCACACTCTCGTTTACGACAAAATCTACTAACTGGACAAAAAAATGAATTAATGTTCAGTTAAAGGATAGATGATAGATCATCTTATTCTACAGTAATATTTAAAGGGTAACAAAGTTAAAAGTTATTTTATATACTATCCCAAGAACATATGTAATTTTTTTAAGAAATCATGAATCCTACAAACTTAGCGAATATAAACGTGATAATTTATGATTTGTAAGAGAAAAGGAACGAAGAATAAATCTGAGTAACCTTTTTATTAAAAAAGAATGAGTTTGGATAGGGCGTCATTATGTCATCCCTCTTAATGTCTTTTCCCCCTAATGCAAGTTTTACCTATTCATGAATTATTAAGACATAACGATGCAATATACTAATCTCCAGGTCATGATAATATTACTTGACGCACGAATGGTGCCAACTCCACGGACGGCAGAATGTATGAACTAGCCAACTAGGTATATTTAGTTTGGCACACAGTTCCAAACCCAGCCGCAACAAATTCTTTCGTTATCTTCTCCATGCAACAAAGAACAAAACAGAAGGAATCAGCCAACTTAAAATACAATCAAGCATGGAGGAGAAAACGTATGTCGCCATCATCTGACGGTCGCAGGTTAGCGACGGAAATATGGAATTCTCTGAAACCCTTTCTTCTTGAGCCAGAATTCTGTACTCGAGTAATTAAAAAACTTCAGGTGATTATCCCCAACCAATGCTCTCTCGCACTTAGCTGATGGACCACATAAGCATTAGCATATCAAAGTAAAGAAAAGTGTTATCTGTCCCAGAATGGCAAGAGAACAAAAAACTGAAGGAACTTCGCAACAAAAAGAGGCAAAATGCATCCGGTGAACTTTACGCACAGCACCACTGCGAACCATGCCGCTGTGGGTGATAGTCTGATAGAGACATTGGTTTAATCTGTAGAGATAACGTGCTGCAAATACAAGTTAAAATACTCTTATAGAAAAAATACAAGCTAAAATACAATCTTTCTAAAAGTTTTAGCAGGAATAGGTAAGAAATAGTTATGAACTTATGACTTGTTAAAACAATAAAATAGTTGAAGATATTAAATAAGAGATAGTTGTAATTAGCTCAGATGAATAAAATAAGTAGAGGAATGCTTATACTGCGGTACAAATTTCCAATCTAAAAACAGTTTAGAGAAATGCTTATACTGCAAAAGCTGCAAACGTAACCTGAAAAATCTCATATTATCATTTGTTACGCACCTAATCCCGCCAAATAAGTTTGATGAGAAGATTCAGCTCGGTGAATTTTCGCTAATTGCGGAAACAAATCGCCCTGCTGGCTGCTGCTGCTGGTCGTTGCATCTAATCTACTGACCACAACCGTGGAAAGCAACCGGATTGGTTGTGAAATCGATGAATGGGTTGATTCGTCAGACTATTGGACTTCCCACTGAGAAAAAAATGGTCAGTGCATGTACTAGAAAACAACGCATGCTTTTGCTGCATATATTCTCTTCAGCACATGTACATGTTGAATTCGTTGGAAGCTAAACCACCCCACAAGCTATTGGTTTCGGCAGAAATTTCTTCAGGGTACGAGCTTGATGAGCATAGCTGAATCGTATACACCACGTCTTGGCATGTTCTTGGACTTCCAGGTTAACATAATTCAATGTTGCCATGTTGGCATCAGTTCAGTTACCACTTTTACCTCAAAGAATCTCGTGTTTAATTAGCTACCAGGTTTCTGAGCAGCGTGTTAGCTGGTGTGTTGTTCGTTAATTGGGTAATATGAAAGTTTGTAGTTGTTTCGACGTCGCATCATGCTGATAGACAGCTGCTTACAAACAGCGATACTACAGTTCGTGGAACAGATCGTGTGATCGTGTCGCAAATTAAATTACTGGTTAGAAGAAGAAGGCCGGTGAAAGTTGGAAACTTCAGACCAATAGCAATCAGTTGACTGTAACATTCTGATATTTCGAGCGATCGAGCGTGAGGAGAAGTGGTGAAATTCGCCACTTGTTCCCGTCGTCCACTCATCTCGCGACGACATGCTCGAATGCTTCTGTTGATGGATTATTTCCAGAACTCACCCCTGCCTAATAAAAAAATCTAGCTCTGCTGCGTGGTGATTACCACCAATTGGTCTCTTTGATGATGTTATTAGAGTCCAGATCACACCATGCAGCATGATTAAATTGTTTTTCTGATCGAGATGCGGTCGGCGAGTCGGTGTCTGGAATTTGGTGGCCGCGCGCGTCGGCGCCGGGGCGCTTTCCTTCTGGTATACTCCGGCGCGCCGACATGGCGTCGCCTCGGCGAACCAAAACCCCGCCGACCAGTTGCATCCACATCTGCACGTCGCCATCGCCCGCACCGTCGCGTCCGCCGCGGCCACGAAGCGTCGTCGGCGGCCAAGGGGACGCGGCGTCCGGGCCGACGTGATCCCTCGCGTCGTCGTCGGCGCCGACGCGCCACGCGCGCGCGAGGATGGCGCGACCCGGGGGGGGGGGGGGGGGGGGGGTGTTCCTTGCTTAGCCTAAGGTACCGAGGAGTGTGTACGTGGGCGACGCCGCGACACCTGTCGCGCGCGTCGTGGCGTGTCGCGTCGCGTCGCGTGCGCAGGGGAAAGTTACGTGAGGCAACTCCGGCGCGCTCGCGCCATCGCGTAGGGATGCCTACTTCGGATGCTGCGAATCAGAAGGAAAAGGGAGAAAAGCGTCGCTTGTTTGGCACGTATTTGCCGGTTCGCCTCAGCTGCTGCGTTTGTTTGATTTCTCTGTTTTTTTCCCTCGCAGCCATTGACAGAAAAAAAGTGACCTCGACTGATATGATCACCTGGGATTTTTTTGGGGGTTATTTTGCAAAAGTAGGGTGTTGAGCTACATTTTTTTATGGCATCGAATATTTCGGGTAGGTCCATACGCTCCAGACAGAAATGATTTGGGGTGGTTTATTGAGATTTGAGAGCAAGTAATATTGGTGGAAAAATATTAGCCTAAATAAAAGCTTCATGAAGATTATGCAATATAATTAACTTGACAAATCCAATCTTCTCCTAAACCAATATAAAAACCACCAATTACCTTACATACACCACAGTTAATGACCTGATCGGCATCGGTTAGAATAGTTTCCAATTCCAATTTCCAACCGCAGATTTTTTTTTTAAAAAATTCCCTTTCATGTGAAAAATCACTCAACGTCAACCGCGTGGGACCTACGAGTCAGTTCGTGGGACCCCACACCTAATTGGCGGGAACACATAACAAAAAAAGGAAGTAGAACAAACTTGCTAATTACATTTTCCCGCGATTCCTCCCCCCGCACAAGGTAGGTACACCCCCCCCTTAACCCCACGCCAGCATCCATCCAACGGCACAAATCCACCCGGGAATCGATCCGACGGCCCAGACACACTCGGGCCCACCACCCACCCGTCGTCCCCGCGTGGGAACCCATTCCTTTCTTGTCGTCGCGGTGGCCGTTACGTGCTCCATCTTCCTCCGTCTCGCGACACTTTTGCAGTTTCCCCCCTCCACAAGTCGGATTATTCTTATTCCTTTCCTCCTCGACTCCGCCGGCTTCTCTCTCCGACGCTGCCTCTCCGTCACTTCCAAAGACCAAACAAAATTCGCGGTAGGAGAGAGAGAGAGAGAGAGAGAGAGAGAGGAGAGAGAGGGAGAGGGGAAAAAATTGGGAGCCCTAGATTTCGGCGGGTTGGCTACGGCGAGGGGGGAGGGGTCGGGATCGGCGGGCGGATCCGGTGGGTGGAAGGGTTGGGTGGGGGGCGGCGAGATCTATGCGGTGGGGAGGAGAGGGGAGGAGGAAGGGAGCGGGGTGAGAGGGGAGGAGGTGGATGGCGGAGGCGGCGGGGTCGTCGTCGTCGTCGGCGGCGGCGGCATCCGTGGTGGTGGCTGTGGTGATTGCGGTGGTGGTGGTGGGGGTTGTGCTCGTGGCGCGGCGGAAGCTGAGGCGCGCCACGGCGCGGAGGGAGGAGGTGCGGCGGCTCACGCGGTTGGCGCAGGAGGAGTCGGAGATGGCGGAGGTGGAGTGCGCGCGCGCATACTACTCGGAGCTGTTCCCGAGCGTCGTCCACGCGGCGGAGATGGTGGATGAGGAGGTGTGGGGGCCGTCGCCGACGGTGGTTCCTGCTCAGGCGGAGGTGGAGGCGGAGATGGAGGCCCGGCCACAGCCGCAGCCGCAGCCGCCGGTGGGTGCCAAGGGGGTCTGCGCGGTGTGCTTCCGGCCGACGACGTTCAGGTGCAAGCAGTGCAAGGCTGTCAAGTACTGGTGAGTTGTCTGAAACCCTCTTCTGAATCCCCCTTTCCATTTGTGAAATTTCACCGGGTGAAAGGGGAATCGGAAAGAGAGTTCTGCAGTTGGTAGTGCGGATTTCTGTATTTCGTAGTGATTTCGGTGTTCAACCTTGAGGAGGGCTAGTGGTTCCAGAAAGCCTAGAATTTGGGGCTAGTTTTGGTTTGCGCGCAACATGACCATCTTGAATAACTGATTGGCAAGTGAGTTAGGTATGGCTAACCCTTGATTTAGTCTTCTCTTTGTGCCCACGTGTTGCATTTGAATGAAGAATCTAATGTGGACATATGGCATTTCTAACAGAAACACAGTTTTGAAAGACATTAGCCTGTGAATCGCTCATCTGTTATATTCCCAACTAGGACCCTAATGGCTCAATTCTATTACTTTTGTTGATGATGGTCTGCTTGGAGACTTTACTTTTTTTACCCTGACTTAAAGTTGTCCGTCCATTGGCTCGGGGCACATATATTCTTGTCTTTTATTTATGAATGAACATGGGCACATGACCTGGTTTAAGATGTTAGGATCTCAGTGTCTGAAATGTTCTCTAGATGAGAAAAATATCATTTTCACAATGCAATATTATTTGTTGTGATGGAATTTACTGGTATCGTTTTGATACATGATGCTCCCTATGCTCAGAACAAACATAGATGATTTATCAAACCATGTTCAATAAATAGTTGAGACTCTGAAATTTATAGTTATTTTTGCGGGATAAGGCAAATCCTTCGTTCGGTACAATCGACGGTCTTACACCATTGGGATACTTCGGATAAACTGGAGTACATATATGAGAGACCGGTGCTAAAACCTTTTCTCGAGATATCTTCCAAATTCTTAGGGTCCTTGAAACGGATCTTGTTCCCCCGGTGCGAAAGCAGTTGGTTCCGTAGTTTGAGAATTCTGCTAATTCCAAGTATTCCATTATTATTATTTAATAAGAGAATATAAAAACTAAGAGGAAAAGGCATAACCAGAAGAATTGTGAGAAATAAGTCAATTTATCAAGTTGAGGCATTTCGATTTGGATTTCAAATAAAACCCTCAAGACAGAAAAAGACTCCCCCCCTATATTATGAAATCATAGATTTCCTTCTAATAAATAGGAATAGGAAAAAAAAGACTCCCTTTTCTTCCTATTGATCTTGACGTCGGCGTGCTCCCCTGTCCTTCCACCCTTCTCGGCTGGAGGGATCATAGCAGGGAGCGACTACTACAGTATCGGCCTCGTTTACTATGTGGTGGATTCCATTCCGTCTCTATCTATGTCATTTCGAGAGCGTTGAAGACGACTTTGCTCGACCCTCAAACTTCTTTCACTTTTATTGACTTTAGGCACTTCAAAGAATAAAGCCTCTCAAAGACACCAAAAACTAGAATGCCTTCTTTTCTTGAAAGACCGAAGTGCTTTCACTTTCTTGCCTTTCTGAAAAGGGCTGAGCTTCCTTATCCTTTTCTAGGCTGAGGCTAGGCAGAGGGTGAATTGAAAGCCAAAAGAGACAGCGCGTTCTACTAAACTCCGGATTGACTGGTTGTCTTACGCAGTGCTAGCAGGGGTTCGAATCTTCTTGATGCGGATTATCCAAGCTTAGATTATGAAAATAGGAGCTCTTCTTACCAGCTTTGCTTTCCTCTAGAAGAGACAGACTTACTGAAACTAGCACTAGCAGCGCGTCTTGTCCTCAGTCAAATTCATACTGCTTAACGGTGGTGATTCGTCATAATATTTGTTTTATGTGCATAAGCCTATTTCTAATCATATCCTTGAATAAATTTCACTAAGTTGCAAATGTTTGGACAAAATTATCACAAAACAACATATTTAAGCCACAATAAACTATAGATTTAGCATAGAATCTATCCAGAAACTACAGATTGAAGATGTTTTGTTGCAAAAATATAAGATTTGACCCCAATTTTATCACAAAACTATATATTTTTAAAATTTACACACAGCAATCATGCTAATCTGAAGGGTATTCAGAAAATTAAATTCCATAATTTTCATTGACAAATTTCATCACCTACACATTCATGAGTATATTTATGTGTTTCCCTGTGATTATGGATTAAACGAATCTGAAGTTTTCGAGGTTGATAGTTGTAATAAGAATTTAGCCAACTAATCTTATGGAACCGTTGATTACTTGAGTTTATCAGTAGATTTTTTATGGATTAGTTTAGTTAATCATCCTAACAAAGATTATTATTGGATTACAACAACTATTTTTATTCTGAGTTTTATCCTTAGATTCTAAACTCATACTACTTAAGTAGTTACACATTGAGGCTTAATTTACTGGATGTGATATGATATGTCGATACCTTTTCAACTCTTAAGTTATTATCTTTGTTACATCGTATATGTTAAAAATTCTGAGCTATGTTGTAATGTTGTGCATGGCATTAGAACATGCTACTTGTTCAACTTCAATGATACCTTCATTCTTTTTGCAGTTCCTTCAAATGCCAGATAGCCCACTGGAGACAGGGTCATAAAAATGAATGCCGTCCACCAAGTGCTGATGCTAAGCATGATGATGAGGCTGAACTTTCTGTTGCAAAGGAAAGGAAAATTGAGCAGACAAGTGCTTCTGAAGAAAACATAGTGGTTGGGGTTGAAACAATAGCTGAAACCAAAATAGCAGCTACCGTGAAGAATTTAAATGATAAAACAAAAGATATGCCCTCAGAAGTATTTGCTTCAGTGGAGGTTCCTGATGATGACCATTCTGTCCGTGCGGTCAAACTCCCTCAAAGTTCTTCACAAGTAGCTTCTGTTGGCAGTAGAAAGACAGAATCAAATATGAAACCTACAACTCCTGTTGAAAATGGTTCTTACACAAAGGACTTAGATGAGGTGTTGGTGTGTAAATCTCAACCTTCTCCACCAAAGATTAGTGGCTCTGGAAGTCTTATCAACAAAGAGTCCTTAATTGATTCCAAGAAGCACCAGGATTGCTCTAAAACTAGTAACAGCAAAAAATATGCAGATAACAACAATGCTCAGGCTGCTGCACCTGTTGCACTAGAACCTAAAACTTCTAGGACTGCTCTTAATGTGGAAGTTGGACACTCCAAGACAAAAGCTGCTGGCTCAGACAACATTGATGTGTCAAAAATGGTGCCATCTACATTGACTGTTCATAAAGTTTCTCCTGTTCCTGGTGGCCGTTCTGTTACACCTAATTCATCAAAAAGGGCTGATAATATTGCTGAAAGGAATTCTAAACCATCAGAGAAAGCAGTTTCAACAGCAAATAACCTGGCAACATCTCTGAAGAAAATTGTCAGGCAGCAAACAGCACCAAAAGTTGTGAGGCATTATCCATCAGAGCCGGTAAGCAAAACTGAACTTCTGTGTTTATAGTTAGTAGAAGTTTTCTATCTGCTAATAGTTTTATTTTTTTTCAGACACATTTTCCATATGAGCTTTTCATTAAGCTCTATGAAAAGGTTGAATTGCAACCGTTTGGTCTTCATAACCTTGGCAATAGGTAAGTTTGGATTATTTCTGGGTGGTTAGTTGGAACACATATATGTGTTCCTTTTTTTGCTTATCTCGTTATTTTGGCATTTCTCTAAGATTTAAAACTTAGTTCTCCCCATCCTTTTGTGGCTATCAGGCTACATATCACAGCTTGCATTGTATTTTATGATAATTTGTGGTGTTTATGCAGGAATTAGCTTAGTACAGTGTTCCGTGTTCACCCTGTTTCACCTTTTCTCTCTCTCTCTCTCTCTTGCAGTTGCTATGCAAATGCTGTTCTTCAGTGCTTAATGTTTACCCGACCGCTTACATCATATCTTTTGGGAGGGCTTCATTCAAAAAATTGTAATGTTCTATTTCTGTGTTTGTTACATCATTGTTTCCCATAATGCATTTCTTTGGGTAATTATTTAGTATGTCATACTCTCTAGGCTTCAAAAAGGAATGGTGCTTCATGTGTGAATTTGAAAAACTCGTTGGCGAGGGCAGACAAGGCAAGACTGCTTTGTCACCAACTGGGATACTCTCTCATTTGCCTGACATTGGAAGTAGCTTTGGTCCTGGTAAACAAGAAGATGCTCATGAATTCCTTAGGTAAGTTATTTTTTTATTGACAGTTTCCACTTTAAGAAGATAAGAATTAGTTTAGCAGAAGCTAGGAACATTTATGTGCCTCAACGAGGAATGCACTGGGGGATAAGAGAGGGGGTATCATATCACGTATTCATGCAGAAAATTAAAGTTAATAGGCCTGCCTGAATCTTTGGGTGGTAGACAGAGTGCTTATTAGGTTCTGTGATCTGTGGTCTGCATGGAGAATCTGATGAGCAATGATAATCCTTTTTCCCTATCATCTGGATTCGGGATTTTGGTGGTAGTTTGCATCAGTATAATGTCTTCTGGATGTTAGTTAGTAATCCTGGTAGAAACAACCTAAACATATTGTTTTGGGTATAAATTGGCATTGCCAATGTCCTTGTTTTGAATTAACTTAGTTAATTGTGTTCAACTCAGTTGTTTTCAACAATAGTGTCTGATGGAACCACACTACCTGATCTGTTTGTAGGTACGCCATTGATGCTATGCAATCTGTATGCATGAACGAAGCCAGGAAAAGCAGTGCTCATCGTTTGCACGAAGAAACAACACTTATGCAATTAATATTTGGGGGCTATCTGCGATCTAAGGTTTTCTTCACAGTTCACAGAACAAGTTTAAATTTCTGTTGTTTGTACTCAATTACCTGAGACCAGCTGTGTAATGAAGCCCCACTCCTATTGACTGTTTTTTTCTTTTTTCTAGATAAGATGCACAAGATGTGATGCTACTTCCGAGCAACATGAGCGTATTTTGGATCTTACTGTTGAAATAGATGGTGACATCAGTTCACTGGAAGGAGCACTTGAGCGATTTACTTCTACAGAAGTCTTGGATGGAGAGAATAAATACAAATGCAGCAGGTTGTATTACTTAGTTGACCTCTATCTTTCTCTGCCAGCTCTTGCTGTTCCTCGTGTGCTCATATGTGTTCATACAGCGCACATCTTTTTTGCTACATTCCAAAATCCTCAAAATGCTTGTCACTGAGACCATAGTAAGTTAAGGACCTCTATTATAGTGGTGTTGTAATTTCAAAACGAATTATAGGCACCTCAGACCTGTAGCCTAAGGTCGTATTCACTTTCTCGGATTTAGGGGTCGATTTTATTTCATGTCATCTAATCAGTATTTAAGAGGGAGAATGTGTAATCCTTAGTGAAGGGGAAAAATAAAAATAAAAGGATAGGCATGCATTATTGTTTGTGAAAGTTGGCCAAGAGAGGCCTTACAAAATTAATTTGTATTGTAACATAATCAGGTAGCATGAGGATACCAGTCTAATGTGTATCACGTAAAAACCACGTAAATACCAAGATGTTATTTGTGAGCACCATGCCGGTGAGTTTTCTACTTGTTGTGAAACTGAATGTGCATTACATGGGACCTCTGAATTGCAGAGTGTTTATTAATTAACGGTGAAGTATGAGTGACCAATTGTGGTGGGTTAACTGTCATGATAGACTTGTTGAAACACTATCACATGTTTGATTTTTGAACTACCGTATCCAAGCTTTCTTCAACAACATGAGTAGTGCCTTCAGATCTGGCAAATTGTTGAGATGGAAAATTGGTTTCTCAGAAATTGTCATGTATATCCATGAAAAAGTTGCATACAATAATATTTTAGTCTTGAAAACGAGATATTTTCTTGAGGGACTTTTGAAAAGAATTGGTGGAACGCTATATTACTTGTTAAAATTGCTTTGCTTCTGTGAAATAATAGCAATGTGGATGTCATAAGACGTGTCCTGTTAATCTAGTTCTATAATAAATGTATGTTGTTAGAGCTGTAATAACTACATCATATTTAATCACTTCTGTGTAACTTGACTTGGCTCTTTTGTCCCTAATGCTGATACTCCTAACTCTACTATGTAATGTCAGATGCAAATCACATGAGCGTGCTAAAAAGAAGCTGACAATATCGGAAGCACCAAATGTCCTGACTATTGCGCTGAAAAGATATCAGGTATCATCTACAATAAGACCTTTTTTTTTTTGCTTTTCTTGTCATAGCAACACTGAAGGAACTTGTTTACTTATTCAAGAGTTCGTTGTTTCATTTATCCTAGTTTTGAATAAGTCCAACAAGCATTGAAATTGTATTTAGTGTTTGACTAATACTTTTTTTCTGTATCTACACAGTCTGGAAAGTTTGGAAAGATCAACAAAGCCATCAGGTTTCCGGAGACCTTGAACTTGCAGCGCTATATGAGCACAAAAGCTGATGACACTTCCCCTGTTTACAGCCTCTATGCAGTGGTTGTCCATCATGATGTAATGAATGCCGCCTTTTCTGGTCATTATGTATGCTATGTGAAGGACACGCATGGGAAGTGGTATAAAACAGATGACAGTCAGGTAAACAAGCTCTTTCGCCATGTTTTTGCCTGTGCCCAATGTTTTATCACTGGTAAAACACTATTTAGTAAAGCCGATTATGTTCATTCCTGGATCTTCCGGAGCCTTGTTTTCCTATATTAAGTAATGAATAATCTTTAGCTATGACAGTACTTCTCACTGAGGATAATCTATGTGTTAGTGAAAGCATACTGAACAGAATATGCGACTTCAATAGGCACTGCACCATTTGTGCCTCTGGCATGTCATAGGAATCTTAATATTCTAACTGGAGGGTATTTGCTTTGTTCAGGTCAAACCTGTATCTCTGGAAAATGTCATGTCGAAGTGTGCATACATGCTGCTCTATGCAAGGTAAGATTCTCTTGTTTCATTAGCGAGAAGATCCTTTTTTATTTTTCTTTTTGCCACTTGTTCTGAGGAACGGAAAAAAGAGTTCTCATGTATAGGAGAAACTGGCAATTACTTGTCTCTGCTTGCCTGGATTTTATCAGGACATTATAAATCCTTTGTCAACCATTTCAGGTGTTCACCAAGAGCTCCAAGCTCTGTAAGGCCAGCGCTGATGGCTCAAGATCCAGCACGTGTAAAGAAGGCCAAGGCAAGGGTAAATTCAGGACGGTGGCATGGAGGTCCCATGAATATACACCAAGGTGGCCAGATGTACGCAGATCACATGACAGATGATTTGCCGACATATGATGAGTTTGGACATGGACCATATTCACCAGCAGAATCTCCTAGTCCAAGTGAGAGTTCATCAATTTTCACCAGTTCCGACGCAGGGTCACATAGCACCGACAGCAGCGAAAGCACTAGAAACTCTACCAGTGAGGATATGGAACGCCTCATATTTGGATACCCACCAGATCAAGTTTCATACTTGGATGGCTCTATGTTTGGACATGGGGAAAACGACCATATGACTTATTCTCGATCAAAGTCTAGCTTGGGTACCAGCTCATCGGGTCAAGAGGTGGATCAGTATAGGCCTGACGAGCACAGGTTTCAGGGTGCAAGGGAGGGTTGGAGTCAGGGCGATGAAAGTTCTTCGTTGTATACTAACCAAAGTAAACATCAATTTAGTAATAAGTTAACAGAACAATATAGGAGGAGGTTAGATGGGACTGAGCATGATCCTGGAGAAGCCAGTAGTGTTTTATTGAGGAGATCGGCTAGGGAAAGGACGGCCCAAACATTTTATTGACATGTGGAGGGTTTGGGTTGTAGAGGTATAATAATGTAGGATGTATTATTACCCCACTGAAATGAAAAAGGAAAAAAATGGCTCAGTTTGTAGATAATGGCTGAAATTTCAGCCAGTGCACGCTTCTTAAGAGGATCTGCATCCTAAGAGGTTTGTTCTGCTGCCTTCAATTCGATCAGCAGATGGACAAACCTGGTTTCATCTGCTCAGCTAGCAAGCCTGGTGGAGTGATTGACAAGTGCCAACAATTAACGAGCGTATCATGGTCTCATGGATGATGTGTATGAAATACAGATTCTTGTGTAGAGTTAGGGTGTTCGGCTAGGAACTTCCTCTGTCCTAAAATAACCTAGGATGGAATAGGCTCATTCTAGATCTGGTCGTATCCAATATCCAGATTTGCAGGCATCCTATGTTATTATATTTTGAGATGAAGAAAGGAGCTAAATAGCTTATCGCGATTTATGATAGTTATTTAAGGGTACAACCGGATAAATTAAATATTTGGTAGCGCTAATACGCGTGCTATGTGTGGAATGCTAGTTCAAGCGCCGTACGATGCTCCGTCCATCCGGTTTTTTTCTTTTTTACCACCCACCTTTTCTCCACATCCTACCTTTACTCCGTCCAGTTTTTTCCTTTTTTTACCACCCCACCTTCGTCATTTCTTTTTTCTATTTTCCATCTCATCTATGCTTCATCAAAAGACCAGATAAAATATTAAAAATCCAGAATTTTCCGTTTTCTCGTTCCTTCTGTTCGGATTTTTTTTTCTGTTTTCTCATTTTAGTAAAATATTTACTATCTAACTTTTCTTTCCAAGTTTTTTTTGTTTTTATAGTCTCTCCACGTTTCAAAAGTAACAAATTTACTCTGTTGAGTTTTTCATTTGCTCTCAGCCTCCTATCTCTGCACCTTCAAAATTAACAAATTTACTCGCATGATTACCATCTTCAAAAATAACAAAATTACTTGCATGAATGCTCCCAGATCGTTCGGTACCGTTCCTATATGGCCGTAAAAAATTACTACTAGCTTATAACACTAGTAATTCTTTTACCACTGTTATAAATATTGTTTAGACTTCGTAGTCTACGAGTAAAACAATTACCACCTTTCTCTTGATATAGCCCATGTTCTCGTAGCCACCATGTAGTAATATGTTTACTGATATGTTGTTAACGACGAAATTTGGTAAGCCTCGAAGTCATCATCGGCCTAGAGTCAGTATCGGCTTCAGAGTTCTGGAATCGGCCGATGGAAGTGTTGACGATGAAATTTGGCAAACATATGAATCGAAAACGGGATCCAATTCAAAGTGGATTTCGAGATATGCGGGATTCTCGGGAACGGAGTGCGCATCGATTGGAAGTCTGTATCGGCTGATACCGAGTTTGATATGGTTAGCCGATACAGCCGATATTGGTTAAATTGGTTATGTGATCAATATCGGATTCAAAAGAAGAACTTCGATGATATTGCCAGAAAAGGATCGAGTCCAAGATAGACAATTGTATCTATTAATTAGGATTTTATGTAATTTCCTTATAGATATTTTTGGTAAGAGTTCGTCTTAGGGACTTGTTCAACTATTAGGGTTGTAATAGAAAGTATGAGTCGTGTTCGTTATGGACAAGTTTATATATTCGGGTATCAATATAAACCCGAGGTCTTGTAAATAATTAACATCAGTTCAATCCAATTTCGGCGCATCGCCACCTTTTCTCATTACTTTGTTTCGACGAGTCCTTGCTTTCGAGTCGAGCTACATCGATTTCGATCTTCGACAACGACGTAATTACTTGTTATGGCGGTTTGCGTTCTCGGGATTAGTACTTACATCTTCATGACATTCTAATCTTAATCATGTAATTCGTCGAGCTATCATATATGTTATATAATCTAGATTGACAATACTTTCTAATGACATCGGTCAACCTTTGTCTAGGGTTTTGTCGATAATGGCTAGATTGACTTGTTGGTTTGGATTAAATAATATATCCACCATCCTGAAAAGACAACCATCGGCTTGATTATCTAGATATTATGCTTCTCTTTATACTTAGTGCTGTATCAGTTAAGTTTGATCTACTAAGTCGTGCTTAGAATCATAATCTCTAGCCTACTTTATGGTTGTTAATAAGGATAGTATCGGAGTTTCAGCCGATATTACCTGGTATAGTTGTTTTACATAGTTCTATGCTTTGTTCAATATATTATATATGCCCCTTATATCCGGATCTAAACTAATATAAATATATTGAACTTACTGCCAATCTAATTGATGGTAGTTTGATATATTTGTTGCAAGAGAATATCCTAGCATAAGGTAGTATCGGAGCTATAGCCGATACATACTTAAATCTGAACATCGGTTATGATATAAACACATATAATCGTTATTTCATGTTATCTTAGATCTGGGCAATTTATATTGTCTCGGTTAAGTCCGATCTATCCCAATTGCTGATTTCTAAAGTAATACTGATTTATAGATTATATAATGTTGATATTTACAGCCAATGGGTCAAGTTTAGGTTTGATTTATTACTGGGGATACGCCTTACAGCTGATACACCTTACAATGCATCGGCTAGGTTACATCACGATATGACATCGGCTTCCTAGCCGATCGATTATCGTTTACTAATAATATTTGCATGTTTTATCTTGTTGATTGCATGATCAAATCAACTGGCATGCCAAAAGCCTGAGAGATTTACTTTACTCTAGTGCAGGTCCTAAATGATGGTGAGATAGTTAACACCCATGGAGTAGTATCTACCCATGGGTATAAATATGTACACTCGGGGTCCATGTAAATTATCTCTCGATCAATACAACTATTCTCGGCGCACCGCCACCCTCTTTCTGAGGTTTTTACTTACCAACCAGCGGAATTTGGCACCTGACGCGGGGCTGCATCGGCTTTCGATCTCCGACGAAGGGGTAAGCCCTACGTTCCGTCGGGCCCTGGTGAATTTATCAGCTACATTGGTGTTGTTCAAGGCTGCATAGCTTCGATCTCTTGGATCGCTCTAGTTCAGTTGATATATTTACCTACCTGATATTCCAATTCTATTTTAATTTCATTGTGTTTAGAGACGCATCGGTTTAGTTGGGACTGTCTCGGTTAGATCTGATCATCTGTCTTAGCCGATATATCTCTACAGTCACAATGTTATTTTAAATAGATTTGTTATATCCATCACGTTAGACAGATCTATTGGTTCATCAAGTATTAGATTATCATATATAATCTCGTGCTGCATTGGTTAGGTTCGACCTACTAGATTGTTGTTGATAATATAAATCTTGTCAAGCCGATAGGTTCATGCTAATGTTTTATCGGAGTGCTAGCCGATGAGTTATCATATACGTTATATAATCCATATTGATAATGTTTTCTACTTGCATCGACCGATCTCCATCTAGAGTTTTGGCGATATCGGCTAAATTACTTTGTTGTCTTAGATTATATAATGTATCAACCACCCTGAAAATCAGTCAAAAGCTTGATTGTCTAGATATTGTGTTTCTTTTCATACTTAGTGCTGTATCAGTTAAGTTTGATCTACTAAGTCGTGCTTAGAACCATAATCTCTAGCCTGCTTCTTGATTGCCAATAAGGGTTTCATCGGGGTTTCAGCCGATGAGTTATCAGGACGTTGCATCGGCTTATAAGGATTACATATAAGTTGGATTTAGCCGATCGTGACAAAGGTTTCAATGTTTATCTAATTATTTGGATTTAATGACATCGAACATCCAGTCGATGAATGCTTTAACCTTCGGATCAACGCTTATTCTATCATATTATTTATCTGCATCGGTTGGAATCATTCCATCGGCTTGTCGGTCGATTGGCTATTTTATCTGCTGTTTACATATCTTGTCAGTTGCAGGATCAAACTGACTGGTACGCCTGCATTTCATCAATATTTTGGACCTGCACTGGAGCTAAGCAGATCTCTTAGGCCAGTATGTGTTTTTTTAATCAACATATGTTCAATATACAGTATAGGAGTAAAGTATTGCTAATCTAAATCACAAAATGAACATACGAATAAAAAATTTACAGGCTCAATCACGCAAGTCATAAAATACTCACAGGTGAATCAAATTAGAAAAGAAACAAATGGTCCAGCCAAAAAACTATCATGAAGCTGGGATCCTGGTGGCTTTGCTATATCTTGCGATAAGGATGGAGAGGTTGATTTGTCTTGTGACGGGTGGTTGAGAGGGCAACTGGGTGGCGAGTGGCAATCGGTGTGGAGATTATGGGTATAATATACCTACACGGCTGGGCTATCCGACTGGTTACAAGGGATAAATTATGTATATAGGATATGTATAGGACTAGGACTCGGGTATTACGTTTACTTGTATATCAAGAAACGGTTTGTAGTCCTAATCCGTTAGGATTGTAGAGTAGAAATAGGAAATTTATCTCGTATGAGGATAAGTTTATATCTTGTAAGACTGCTTCCTCTACCTATATAAGGAGCGTAGGACGCCCCTTTAAGGGTATTCACAATCAGATCGTCAGATCAATATACAACTCAGTGGATACAATCCCCGAAACAAGAGTACAATATTACTTCTCATCGAGAAGTCCTGAACATGTATAAACCTTTGTCTCATCATTCATCCACTTTAGATCTTGTGCGCTACTCCCTTTTCGTATTACCAATTTTTAGAATCGATAGTCAGTGATGGAATCACAAAAGGATGTAATGGCGTGGTATGGAGATGAGCTCGATGTTGTGGAGTATCAGCCATCCATCATCTAGCAAGCAGAAAAAAAATGCAAAAACATTCTCGTTCATGTCATAGAAACGACGAGCAAAAGAAAAATAGCAAACAACCTCTGTCACTGACTGACTCCACCCTATCCTCTGCGACCAGCTACATGGAGCACGATATGCAAATGTAGGACCTCTACAGCCCATCAATCCAGATCAGGTAATATTGCAGATTGCACGTTAATTTAATTTTCAAAAAGAAATAGGGGCTTCATGCGTGAAAGTGAAGTAGAGTATGTAGATGCAAATTGGAGTGTCATTTTTTCTTACTTGCTTGTTCTGTTAATATCACTGACGTGGAGTAGCTACCAGTTAGGGATGCACGTGGGTTAGGCCGGGTTGACCCGAGGTCTGACCCAATATACCCAAGGTGGTAATCTGTGGGTCACAGGTCACACCGACCCACACAACACGGTTGGCCCGCTGACCCATGAGCCTTCCATGGGCGACCCATCGCCATGGACCAGCATTAGTTTTCTCTTTGCTCTCTCACCAAAGCTGCAATAGCTAGTACGCACACATCATATACAGATCAGAGGTGAGTAACGAACCACAACAAATCTCAAACCTCACCAGATTAACAGGAATAGACGTTAAACCAAAAAAACCATAATTTAATAAACATCCAACATCACCGAAAATCGAGCAAATAAATTGAAAAGAATTTGTCATTGTTCCCTCCAATCAGCCAGCAAGTAGCAAGCACAGCACAAAACATAGGAACTAGCTAGAAATTAACCGAATGAAGGAAGCAGTTGCCAACTAATTAAATCAAGCATGCATTTTCGATCGTATGTAACGCAAGTAAGAAGAAGAAGCAGCAGCAGCTTGAACTTAGACATCATGCTCTGCTGAAAACCATCAGCTGCATTGAATCGACCAAGATGGCAACTTGGCAAGATCCTGTTCAGTTTCAGCATGGATTAGACGGAAGGAAATCGCATATCGTCACATCATCGCTGGCCTGGAGGCTTGCCATCGATGCTATCACAACCATGAATGGCAGACGACGATTAACCCATCGAGATAATCGATCCCCTTTGTTTCTTAAACTTTGGAGAAGAGGAGGAATATGAGGAGCAGCTAGAAGATGGATCGTGAAGGGCAGAGCTGCCTACAGGCTCGTCGCGGAAGCGGTGGATGGCGAGAGGCGGAGCGCGTGTAGGCGATGACCGATGGCAGCGTGGACGGAGCGCAGCGGCAGCGGGGCGACGGCGGTGCATCTGCAAGCCTACGACTCTCTAGTTACTCAATCCCATGGGTCGACCCACCGATGTTGCTAGGTCACAGTGACCCCGACCCACGTTGGCCCATTAAATTTTGTGGATCGACCCACATGATTTTGGCCCCATAAATCGTGGGTTGGGTCATTGGGTCAGTGGGCTGACCCGACCCACCTTCATCCCTATCACCGGTTGTTGCTCTTGACTCAGGTGAACACCTCCTCTTTACTAGTGAAGACTTTGCCCGGTGTCCGGCAGCGAGGCCCAAAGCAGCGCCTTTGCCTCAACCGTCGAGATGTCGTCCTCCTCCTCTCTGGTGCGCACCACTCGTTGGCCACCGCCATCAACTATCACGGTGTCGTAGTCCTCCTCCATAGTGTGTCACCGACCTATGGGTTGGGACAGTGGATCGATTCAGAACCTAAAAAAAAGGGGAAAAATGAAGTGGGGGAGAGAGTGGTTGGTTGGGTACAGTAAAATAGAATATATACCGGAAGTAGGGAAGTTGTTTTTATCGACGTAAATCGTTTACTCCGATAATGGCGGGAGCGGGATGATAGGACGTGGGGTGAGATCAGAAGCAGGGAAGTTGTTTTTATCGAACTAAATTGTTTACTCCAATAACGTTAGGAGTGGGATGATAGGACATGGGGTGGGGTAAGCCTGGGCTGATGCATACTTGATGTTCGGAATACTAGAAGCGCCTACGCTAATAGTAGTATCTCTATTAAATATTTTAGAGTAAAATATTTTTTAAAAAAGTTGTATATAAGAATGTTATTTTTTAAAAGATAGATTGTGTGGCGGACATTCAAATCTTTCCAATACGGTAGTTCCCAAAAGATAGATTTCTTTTTCCAAAGAGGCTTCTCACCGCCCTTATCCGTCACGCTTGTATTGCCATGCCCCTTACCAAATATACATTTAATATCTTTTACCTCCTCAAAAATGTCTCTGCCATCATGGTGTATTGGAGCTATACCCTCCTCCACTGTGCCATCGAAATCTCTTGTATTGCTACGGTAGTGGTGGCCGGCTGGAAGAAACCTCCGATGGCGCATGTACACAGTCTTTCCGGAGTACCTCAGCCACCTGCTCGCTATTTCCTGCATACACTGCACACATGCACAACCACCTTTTACTGTTTACCCTGATGTGTTGCCAGCCGCAGGGTAATCTTGGATGGTAACGAACAACATTGCCCTTAAGGTGAAGTACTCTCTTTTGTACGCATCCCAAATCTGCACACCCTGGTCCTATAGTAAGTTAAGATCGTCCACTAATGTCCTGAAGTAGACATCGATATCGTTACCAGGTTGCTTCGGTCCTTGGATTAGAAGTGGCATCATTATATACTTGCGCTTCATGCACAACCATGAAGGAAGGTTGTAGATAACAAGTGCCACTGGCCACGTGCTATGCCGACTGCTCATGTCTCCGAAATGATTCATCCCGTCTGTGCTCAGCTCAAACCTTATATTCCTAATCTCCCGCGCAAAACGCTTTTTATACTTTCTATCTATCTTTCTCCATTGAGATCCGGCAAGGTGTCTTATCATCCCATCCTTCTTACGCTCATCCTGGTGCCAACGCATCATCTTTGCATGCTTTTTTGTTTGCATACTTGCGTTTAATTCGAGGGATTATAGAAAAATACCATGCAACCTTAACGGGCACTGTCGGTGTCATGGGCCCAGGGGTATGCTAACTTAGGGCCTGCGGCGGCCCCGTTCGCCCATGTGGCCATCCCCCGAGGGGGGATCGGGCCCGAGGGTGATGTGGCAGCCGCTCACTCTAAGCCCCGGCACCCCTCGGGGGCTGCCAGATTAGGGGTCGGGCTCCCCCGACCCCCTCGGGCCGTCGTCACGTGTGGCGGAGTAGGTGAGCGCTCCCAGCGCTCACCTGCCCCCATTA
Organism: Oryza punctata; assembly: GCA_000573905.2. Taxonomy (NCBI): domain Eukaryota; kingdom Viridiplantae; phylum Streptophyta; class Magnoliopsida; order Poales; family Poaceae; genus Oryza; species Oryza punctata. The sequence goes on along the minus strand of CM002495.2, from coordinate 25,769,315 downwards.
ATGGCGGCGCAGCCGGATTGCGCCTGCACGTGCGTGCCGCATTAAATGTGGAATGAGACGCACGCGCGTGCCTGACACCGGTCACGGTCGGCTGACCGGCTGGAGACTGATCCGAATGATCGATGGGACACAGCACAGTACTGGTTATGCCGCCGTACGTCCGGTAGGTATGCTACGTCTCCCGTCAGGTCACATCAAGAATCATACGAGCTGTTTCGGCTCACAAACATCGCCGGAGTTGGTGTGCCAGGTCTAATCACCTAGCACGCCTCACCCCATACGGCGGGGTAAGCAAGTCCCCGGCCGTTTAATGAAGAATGATGTGCGGCGTCACGCATGAAGATGGGCGGTCTGACAGGAGTCATACCGGCGATACAGGACGGTGGACTTCTACCGTAAGTTACAGTATAGCCCTTAATTGTAAAACAGCTTTTTCCTTTTCTCTAGATTTTAGCCTGTCCGGCCCATGTGGCGTCCCCTTGAAGTATAAAAGGAGGCCCATGCCTAGAGGAAAGGGGCTCTTTTTCTGGCTGAATCTTTTTGGCTCAACTCTTGAGAGCAAAAAACACACAGATAGTCCATCACACAGGAGTAGGGTGTTACGCCTCACCGGCGGCCCGAACCTGTATAATCTCTCGCGTGCCACTGCACTTTCTTGTGCGGAACTCTCTTTCTCTACTTCTCCATCCCACCAGCGCACCGGAATCGGGGCCGGGAGTGCCTCTCTTTCGCGCCCTGGGCCGAACCTCAAAAAGGGGGTCTCCACAGTCCCCCGCTGCGGAGTTTCTCCTCCGACAGCTAGCGCACTAGGTAGGGGCGCGTAGACGCACTCCTCGATTCCCATCTCTTCCGTGTGTGCCAAGTTTCACCGAGTCAGCCCTATGGCTGAAGAGGCGGTGCTCCACACGCCCACACCAAGCGTTAGCGACGACGGCGGAGAGCTGCACCCCCGTCGTCGAGCGCACACCCCGTCCCCGCCTCCACGCCGGAGTCCCGAACGGGGGAAAGCGCAGGAGGTGCTGGAGGGCTCTGCCACCTCCCCGCAGCCCAGCAAAGAACGACGGCGCCGTCCCAAGGCGCGCCGCCGTCTGGTCTATGGCGATGGCGGCACCCCTCAGGGCGCCCTCCAGGCGGCGGGAGCGCTCCCGCGCCACCCGCCTATCGCCGCAGGTCCAGAGGCCCCCGTCCAGCTTTGGCTGGACGACGTGGCCAACCTGGTCAAGGCGGCGCAGCAGTAGTTGGACTCCGGTGGCCGCTCATCGGCAGCCGGATCGTCCGGTACCGCGACTGCTGCCTCTTCGTCGGCACGGCGAAGAGCTCGGCGAGCGGCGGCTCACGCCCCCGCTCGTCCACGCTTCCCTCATCGACGCCCACGGCTACTCGCGGGCGTCACGAGAGCATATATGTTGAGCCGGATGCCCGGCTCAACATCGAGCGCCGGCGCGATGAGCGCCGCGCCACCCAAACGGGAGAGGGCGCCGCGTCTTCGACCGATGCGCCCCCCAGCGGCCATAAGGGCAGGCCCCCTGTTTCCCCCGTCGTCGGGGCTAGATGACGTGCCATTGTGGCTAGTCTTCGGAATGTCCGATGGCCCCCAAAGTTCCGGCCCAGCATCCTGGAGAAATACGACGGTAGCGTCAACCCCACCGAGTTCCTCCAGATCTATACGACTGGAATAGAGGCGACGGGGGGTGACAACGGGGTCATGGCGAATTTCTTTCCCATGGCCCTAAAGGGCCAAGCGCGGGGTTGGCTCATGAACTTGCCACCCGCCTCGGTCCTCTCCTGGGAGGACTTGTGCCAACAATTCACCATGAACTTTCAGGGCACATATCCACGCCCAGGAGTAGAAGCTGGCCTGCATGCAGTGCAGCGGAGGGGCGACGAGTTCCTCCGATCATATATACAGCGGTTTTGCCAGGTCCACAATACTATCCCCTGTATCCCCGCACACGCGGTGATATATGCGTTCAGGGGAGGTGTGCGGCATAACCACATGTTGGAGAAAATCGCCTCCAAGGAGCCCCAGACCACCGTGCAACTTTTCGAGCTTGCGGACCGTGTGGCCTGGAAGGAGGAGGCGTGGACCTGGAACTCCTCCGGCTCTGGTGCGGCGGCTGCGGCTACCCCCGAGTCCGCTGCCCGTTCTGGGCAGCGAGAGAACAGCAGGAAGAAGAGGACTGCCCGCTCCGGTGACGAGGGGCGTGTTCTCGCCGCCGAAGGCGTTTCGCGGCCCCATCGTAAGGGGAGGGCCGCGGATGACGGCAGGAGGAATGTCGGTGCTCTCGGTCGAGAGCGCCAGGCGAGCAAGTTGTGCTCCGTGCACAACACCTCCCTCCACGACCTCTCTGACTGCCGCGCGGTCAAGGGCTTGGCCGAGCGCGTCAAGAAGTGGGGGGAGGAGCGGGGACAGGAGCGCCGTGGGGGCCAGGGCCCCGTGGCCCCTATCCGCGACCGGCGAAGTGAGGCCAAGCAGAAGGCCCTCGCCGATGATGATGGCGACGATGACTTGGGCTTCCAGGAGCCTGAGGCCACCGTCGCCACCATGGATGGGGGAGCATGTGCTCATGTTTCCCGCCGCAGCTTCAAGACCATGAAGCGCGAGCTTCTGGCTGTGGTGCCCACTCATGAGGCCGCACGGCGGGCTCGGTGGTCAGAGGTCCCACTCACCTTCGACCAGACCGACCACCCCCCATGCGTTACCCGGGGTGGACAGACTGCGATGGTGGTCTCTCCCACCATTTGCAATGTCAAGTTGAGGCGCGTCCTTATAGATGGTGGCGCCGCCCTCAACATCCTCTCCCCCACGGCCTATGATCTCATGAAGGTCCCGGGGATGAAGGTCCTGCCGTCCCTGCCGATCATCGGCGTGACGCCAGGGCACACATGGCCTCGAGGTCACATTGACCTCTCGATCACATTCGGTGGCCCCGATAATTTCCGCACCCAGTGGATTGACTTCGATGTGGCGGATCTAAATCTACCCTACAACGCGGTGCTGGGGAGGCCCGCGTTGGTGAAGTTCATGGCGGCCACCCACTACGCCTACCTCCAGATGAAGATGTCGGGCCCGCGTGGCCCCATCACCATCTATGGTGATCTCAAGATCGCACTGGCTTACACGGAGCAGCGCGCGAGCGACCTCGCCGCGGTCCCAAAGCCCGTGGCAGCGACGAGAGGCCCGAGGCCTCTTCGACTCACGCCCCGAGGAAGCGGATGACCTCAGGCGACGAGGTCCCCGTGAAGGAGGTGGCGTTGGCCGGCGACCCGTCCAAGACCATCAAGATTGGCGGTCAACTGGACGACAAATAGGGAGACGCGCTCGTCTCCTTCCTGCGGGCAACCACTGACGTCTTCGCGTGGAAGCCGTCGGACTCGCCCGGGGTCCCCAAGGAGGTGATCGAGCACCGTCTGGCCGTGCGGCCGGGCGCAAGGCCAGTCCGGCAGAAAGTACAGCGATAGGCTCCCGAGCGCCAAGCCTTCATCCGTGAAGAGGTGGCGCGTCTGCTGGAGGCCAGATTCATCCGAGAGGTCATACACCCGGAGTGGCTCGCGAACCTGGTCGTCGTCCCCAAGGCGAACGACAAGCTCCGGATGTGCATCGACTACACCGACCTCAACAAGGCATGTCTTAAGGACCCTTATCCCCTGCCACGCATAGATCAGATTGTTGACTCCACTGCGGGGTGCGACCTTTTGTGTTTCTTAGATGCATACTCAGGGTATCATCAGATTCGCATGGCTAGGGAGGATGAGGAAAAAACTGCATTTATTACTCCTGTAGGCACCTATTGTTATACAACTATGCCTTTTGGTTTAAAGAATGACAACCCTACTTTTCAACGTACTACTCGTATTACTTTGGGTAGTCAAATAGGGCGTAATGTTGAGGCGTATGTCGATGACTTGGTTGTAAAAATGCACAACCAAGAGACATTGCTCTCAGATCTGGCGGAGACCTTCGAGAGTCTCCGCTCCACGCGCATGAAGCTGAACCCCGAAAAGTGCGTGTTCGGTGTGCCTGCGGGCAAGCTTCTTGGGTTCTTGGTCTCGGCCCGAGGCATAGAGGCCAACCCCGAGAAGATTAGCGCGATAAATAGGATGCGCCCCCCAACAAGCTTAGGGATGTCCAGCGCGTCACGGGATGCATGGCTGCCCTTAGTCGATTTATATCGAGGTTGGGAGAGAAGGCGCTAGCCCTATTTAAACTCCTCAAGCGCTCCGGGCCGTTTAGGTGGACGGAGGAAGCTGAGCAAGCCCTCACTCAGTTGAAGGTTTATCTTAGCTCCCCCCTGTCCTAGTTGCCCCCGAGCTCGAGGAGCCGCTGTTGCTCTACTTGGCTCCGACCCCACAAGTAGTCAGCGCAGCGCTAGTGGTGGAGCGCGCTGAGGAATGCCCTCGGCCCGTGCTCCACCGACTCATGTCAATACAGCCCGGGCCAGAGGCCAACGAAGGTGCCCGTCAGCCAGGCGAGGGCCCCGGGGCCCCCCAGGTTAACGATGGCCCTCCGTCCCCTCGTGAGACGTTGTTAGGTGCCCCCGGTCCCTAGGACAGCCCCGAGGCCACTCAGGGGAGGAGTGGCCCGACGCCGTCTGACCTCGAGGCTGCCGGCATGCAGATGGAGTGGGCCCAGAGTGGCCCCTCCCGTCATATATGTGCGGGATCCGACGTCCATGGCGCAGAAACTAGGCCCCGCCGAAAGGTGCAGCGGCCAGTTTACTTCGTTAGTGAGGCGTTGCGGGATGCCAAGACCTGGTACCCTCAGGCCCAGAAGTTGCTCTACGCAGTTCTGGTAGCCTCGAGGAAATTGCTCCATTATTTCCAGGCGCACCGGGTCACGGTGGTAACATCCTACCCCCTCGGGCAAATTCTCCGTAACCGAGAGGGAACTGGGCGAGTGGTCAAGTGGGCCATTGAGCTCTTGAGTTCGACCTCCGCTTTGAACCATGCCACGCGATTAAGAGTCAGGCCCTCGCCGATTTCGTGGCAGAGTGGAGCCCGACCCCCGAACCCGACCTCGGGTTCCCCAACCCCGACGCCGGCGCCGATACCTCATAGCAAACCACCAGTATCCATTGGGTGATGCAGTTTGATGGCTCGCTCGCCCTCCAGGGAGCTGGTGCCGGGTCACTTTGACCATGTCAAACGGGGACATCCTCAAATATTTAGTTCGTCTAGACTTTCGGGCAACCAATAATATGGCGGAGTACGAGGGGCTACTTGCGGGACTTAGAGCGGCAGCTGGAATGGGGATCCGCCGCCTCTTGGTTCTAGGCGCCTCTCAGTTAGTCGTGAACCAGGTCTCCAAGGAGTATCGCTGCTCCGACCCGCAAATGGAGGCCTACGTCCGCGAAGTGCGGCGTATGGAACGCCACTTTGACGGGTTAGAACTACGGCACGTGCCCAGGCGAGACAATGCGCTCGTCGACGAGCTGTCACGACTCGCCTCGTCACGCGCCCCAACCCCACCGGGTACCTTTGAAGAAAGGATTACCCAACCGTCGGCGCGTCTTGATCCCCTGGGGGACTCTGACGCTGCCACGCCGCCCTCGGAGTCCGATGGAGTCCAGGCCGCGAGGCCTAAGGGGGTTGAACCCGACCCCCCAAGACAAATCGCTTGGATGACTGAGATCCAGGCATTCCTCAAAGATGAGACTCTCTCCGAGGATCGCGAGGGGAGTGAACGAATCATCCGCATCTCCAAGAGGTACGTGTTGGTAGAGGGGGCCTCTACCGACGCAGTGCCAATGAAGTCCTCCTCAAATGCATCCCTCGGGACCATGGCATCGAGCTACTCGCCGATGTCCATGAAGGCGAGTACGGCGCTCATTCCGCCTCGTGCACCTTGGTCGGTAAGGCCTTCCGGCAGGGTTTCTAGTGGCCGACAGCGCTCCAAGATGCGGTCGATCTGGTCAGGCGATGCAGGGCGTGTCAGTTCCACGCCAAGCAAATGCATCTGCCGGCCCAGGCCCTCCAGACCATCCCGCTCTCATGGCCCTTTGCGGTCTGGGGGCTGGACATCTTGGGTCCATTCAAGAAAGCATTGGGCGGGTACGAGTACCTCTACGTCGCCATCGACAAGTTCACCAAGTTGCCCGAGGCCTACCCGTCAAGATCGACAAGCACTCGGCCCTCAAGTTCATCAAGGGCATCACTGCCCGGTTCGGGGTGCCCAATCGTATCATTACGGACAACGGCACCCAGTTCACAAGTGAACTATTTGGCGACTATTGCGAAGACATGGGCATCAAGCTCTGCTTCGCCTCTCCCGCCCACCCCAAGAGCAATGGTCAAGTGGAGCGCGCCAACGCAGAAATCCTCAAAGGCCTCAAGACCAAGACGTACACCGTCCTCAAGAAACATGACGACTCGTGGATCGATGAGCTACCAGCGGTGCTATGGGCGAACCGGACTGCACCGAGCCGCACCACAGCGGAAACACCGTTTTTCCTGGTTTACGGCGCGGAGGCGGTCCTCCCATCCGAGCTCACCCTGGGATCTCCGCAAGCCGCCCTGTACAACGAGGCAGATCAAGAGCACCTCCGACGGGACGACCTCGACTACCTTGAAGAACGAAGGCGGCGCGCCGCCCTTCGGGCCGCGCGTTACCAGCAGAGCCTAAGGCGCTATCATTAGCGCCATGTTCAGGCCCGATCGCTCAGCATAAACGATCTCGTCCTACGCCGCGTCCAAACGTGTGCTGGACCGAGCAAACTCTCACCCATGTGGGAGGGGCTGTTTCGAGTGATCGGCGTCCCCCGGCCGGGCTCGGTCAGGCTGGCCATGGAGGATGGCACCGAGTTGCCTAACCCGTGGAACATCGAGCACCTTCGTTGCTTCTACCCATAAAGGAGTCGTTGTGTTGTACCTCGGGCTCGGGCCAACCCCGCGTGCCCTATCGGGCACACCGAAGTTGGCCAGGGGCTCCCACTATCTATAATACATTCCCCTTTCGCATTTATTTTATAAGCAGCAAATTTCTTTTTTATATAATTCGTTCGGTCCAACTGTGATTTCTTCTTTGCGTGACCTGTTGGGTGTTTTGTCTTAACTCGGGACGCTTGTGTTCGTGTCGCTCCCGGTGGTTCGCACTGTCTAGACGCCGACGGGGCCCAGAGCGAGCCGTGCCCCGAGACACGTTGAACTCCGGGGGAACTCGCCAATGGCCGACAATCGGGTCCGCACTTACCCCGGTCATCATGCTCTAGGCCTGCCCAGTCTCGACATGTGGAACTCCCCAAGTGCACTAGCTCCGGTTCCTATCACTTGGGATAGCGGCCCGAACCCGAACCCCCGCTTAAGTCAAAATGTCGGACGGGTCAACAAGGGAAGTACAGTTGGATCACAAGAAAAAATCGCAAATTAACGCAAACTTATGAAATATTCATTGCAGGAAAATTGACATGCAAACATAAGGCGGAAAGTCGATTATTACATGGTCGGCACGAAGGACAATATATACAAGCACAAAGAAAAGTGGAGGGGCTGCTAGCCGCGGGCCTCGGCCTGTAGGATCATGCCTCGCCGCTGTCTTCGCTGTCACCGCCAGCGTCGTCGTCGTCACCGGCCTCGTCATCATCGTCAGAGGCCAGCGGAGGGGCGAACCGGGGGGCCGTCCCCTCAAAGGAGTGGACAACCTCCCGGGCGGCATCTCGGACTCGGGCGTGGGCTGCTGCCTTGGTCCCCGGCGGGAAGTCGTCAAAGACAGCCCACGGGGAGAAGTCCGGGTTGCGGGCCTGGCAGCTGGCTAGTACCAGCTCCACCGCCCCCTCGGCAAGGCCCTTCGAGGAGGCCTTTATGGTCTCCACAATCTCCTTCGGGAATCTCCCAATGTCCTCGGCCATGTCGGCGAGGCGGTGGGCGACCCTGGCCGGGGTGTCGTCGAAGCCGTAGATACGGCCTTGCGAGATGCCCGCCTCGCGGCCAGCGCGCTCCAGCTTCGTGACAGTGTCCTAGGGCCCATCTCCTTGCCCAGCTTGAGGGCCTCGACCTCCGCAGAGCGGGCCGTCAGGAATTCCTGCAGCGTGGCGGTGGTCTCCTCGGCCGTGGCGAGGTGGGCGGTGATGTCGCTTTGCCCCTCGGGCGCCCCAGTGCCCCGAGCCGTCTCCTCGGCCTCCTTGGCGCGCGCCTCGAGCTCGACACGCGCTTGTCCAAGGCGGCCCTCTCGGCGTGGGTGCTCTCCATCTGCGCGAGTTCCCGCGCCATCACGGCCTCCTCGCGCTGGGAGACCTCCGCCTCGCGCCCGACGATCAGGGCTGCGCGCTCCTCGTGGATGCGCAGACTCTCGGACAGCTGCCGGTTCACGGCCTCGGAGTCTGCGAGGGCCTGGGCCTGCTCGGTGAGGGCGGCCTCGCGAAGACGGAGCGCAGCCTCCATCTCCGCGGTGGCGGCTTCGTGCGTCACCAAGGTCTCCTCCCGCGCGTTGAGCTCATCGGCGCGGATACACAGATTCCTGGCATGCGCCGCTAGGCCCTCCTCGCGGCGTCGAGCCGGCGTGTTAGGTCGGTGGAGAGTGACTCGAACTGGCGGCGGAGCTCCAAGGTGCTCCTCTCCATGGCCGCGGTCACGGCAAGCGCTGCGACCCTCTCCTACTCCACCTCCCTAGTGATTTCTGCTAGGGCGTCGGTGCGTGCGTCGATCGATGCGAGGTGGACGGCTTGGGCCTTCCGGCCGGCCTCCACCATGGCCTCCAGGGAGCGGCGCCCCTCGGCCAGCCGATCCCACTTTGCGGCCAGCTCGGCCCGCTCCCCCGCCAAGGCCTGCAGCTGGGCGCTGAGCCCATCCACCACGGTGGAGTTGGTCATCGCCAGGGCCTGGAGCAGGGCTCTGCACCCAGTGGCGTGGAGGCGGAGAAGGACCTCCGGCGGCCCGGCCCCAGCGGGGTCTCGGCCTCGGCCTCGAGGGCTTGGCCGGCCTCGGGGGCCTGGTCGGCCTCGGCCCCGGGCCGCCGCTCTCGTCTCTTCCGGCCAGCACCAGCTACCGGAGCCAGATCGCCTCGGCCTCCTCCCGGGCGCGGGCCTCTTCGGCCTCCCGGGCGGCTGCTTCAGCCTCTCACAGGCGTGCCTCGGCCGCTCGTAGGTCGGCCGCCTGACGGGCCGCCTCTTCGGACGACCGCCCCTCGGTCTCGGCCCCTGCGGGCCGACCGGTCTTGGGCTAGCGGGGGGCTCCCCGGGGCGGGAGGTCGCTGGACGGGAGAAGCCAAGAATAGAACACATATGAATGAGGGTGAAAGGAAAAGGAGGGGGTGACCCCTGTTGGGAGCGGGACCGTACCTGCTGGCTGGACGCTTGAACGTCCACTTCGGGGGCTCTATGAAACCCCCCTTGCTTGGCTCTGTCCCCTGGCGGGGTGCGGTCTCCCCCAGCTTGCGGAGCCGCTTCTTCTTCTTTTCTTCCCCGGGCGAGGGCGATGGCGAACCGCCCACCGATCGCTTCACTGGGGCGCTCTCGGCACCACCCCCTCGGGGTGGAGATGGGGGAGGGGAGCTCTCCCCGTGCTTCCGCTTCCCCTTGGGGTCCTCGGGGCGGCTGCCCCCGGAATTGTTGCCGCGGGGTGCCGACGAGCGACCCTCGCCGGAAGAGGGCCACCATCCTCCTTCGCTGTGGCTGCCGCTGGTGCCGTCGTGGCCCCGGTCCCCCGAGGCGCCGATCGCGACCATGATCGCCCGGATGCTCTCGCGATCCGGGTCACTGCACAGGGGGAGCACCCCCGCGGGAATCAGGGACGGCTCCACGGTGCTGAGGTTCAGCACGCGCTGGACCACCACCCGGAGATCCTCCGGGCTCTAATCCCAGTCGCGGCCCGGGTGCGAATGGCCGGGGTCCTCGGAGCCAATGTACGCTCAGGCGCCCCGCCTGCGTTCCTGGAGCAGGGCGATGCGGCGCCGGAGGTAGTCCCCGAAAACCATCGCGCCGGTGAGGCCCTGGGCGCAGGCCAGTCAGGTGATCTAGGACGGCGTCGTACCCCTCCCCGAGGGTGACGACTGACCGCCATGTCGGCCTCTGCGTCGGCGGACGAGTCGGGAGTCGGAGGCGGCGCTCGTCGGGCAGACTGGTGTAGAACCAGTCGCTGTTCCAGTCATCCCACTTTTTGTGCAGGACGCAGGGGATGTATTGCTGCGCCACCTGCGCCTGCGGCTGGAAGTAGCATCCGCCGATCTCCATCGGCGGCGACACCGACTGGGTGGTGTAGCACCACCAGAATAGTCGGAGAGTGGGCCTCACCCCCACAAACATCTTGCACAGGTGTGCGTAGATGGCCAACGTCATCACGGAGTTGGGGGTGAGGTGCGCCATGTGGAGGTCGTAGTAGTTCAAGACCTTCGAGAAGAAGCGCAAGAATGGCGGGATGAGCCCCGCCATGACGAAGGGGAGGAAGAAGACCGACCGGTCTACGAACTGCGGTGCCGGGCGCACCTCGCCCAGCATTACCGCCTCCCGATCGGGCACTACCGGTATGAACTTGCGCGGTAGGCTGGCCATGCGGTCGTTGTTGATGCGCGACGGCGGCAGCACGCTGCCCTCAACCGGTGAAGATCCCCGCGCCATCGCACCACAGGATGAAGGACGCGAGAACGAGTGTGTGTGGCGAGAAAGGCGCAAGGAAGCAAGGAAAGCAAGGGCGCAAGGAAGCTGTGTTGGGCGAAAGTGGCGAAGGAAGGGGAAAACCCCTTCTTGATGCCCTTTATACCCCAGCCGCTGCCACGCCCAGCTCCTCGTTTCCCGTGCCCACTATCTCGCCCCCTTGATTGTCGCGCGCACTTCCTCCATTATCCCCACTACTCTGATTCCGGTGCGCGTGCAAAACGCCGTAACCATCACGGAGATAGAGGGACAGATCGCGTCCACCTTAATGGCGCGTGCAGTTGTCGAGAGATATGACATCATCACGACTCTGGGCATGCATATGGATGTGCCTCGTTTTGCACGCCACCCCCGGTAATGGGGGCCGTTACGGGTTAATGGCCCATTACCGCTGAGAGGTGTTTTGCACGCCGCCCCGGATAATGAGGCCGTTACGGGGTAATGGCCCATTATCGCTGAGAGGCGTCCTTCTTCCGCGTGAAACCGGCGACTGTCCGTATCCTCTAAGAACCTGGGCCCACATCACATCGGATCGATGAGGTGGCGCAAAGCCTGGTCATCCCACAGTGGGCCCCCCACAGGCTTTACGCCGGGGGCTACTGTCGGTGTCATGGTGTTGATGCAAAATACACACACTGGCCTGAGAGATTTGCTTTACTCTAGTGCAGGTCCAAAATTAAGCTTTTAGGTTCAAGGGCGTGCCAGTTGATTTGATCCTGCAATCAACAAGAAGAAATATGCAAAGAATATTAGTAAACGATAGACAATCGGCCAGATGGCCGATTTCATATCGTATGTGACCTAGCCGATGCAATAAAGCATGAATCGGCTGTAAGGTATAATCAATGATAGAAGTAACCCTAAAACTAGTATATCAGCTGTAAAGATCAGTGTTATATAATCAACATATCAATATTACTTTAGAAATAACCAATTGGGATAGATCGGATTGAACCGAGACAGTATAAATTGCTCAAGTCTAAAGATAACATAAAATAATGATTATATATACTCATATCATAGTCGATATCTAGATTTAAGCATGTATCAGCTATAGCTCCGATACAACCTTATATCAGGATATTCTCTAGTAATAAATATATTCAACTATAACCAATTTGATTGGTATCAAGTTCAATATATTTATATTAGATTAGATCCTGATATAAGGGGTAGATATAGAATATTAAACAAAGCACAAAACAATGTAAAACATATATACCAGATAAGATCGGCTGAAACCCCGATACTATCCTTATTAACAACCATAAGACAGGCTAGATATCATGATTCTAAATATGACTTAATAGGTTGGACTTAACCAATGTAAGTATAAAAAGAAGCATGACATCTAGAAAATCAAGCCGATGATTGTCTTTTTCGGATGGTGGATACATTATATAATCTAAACCAACAAAGTAATCTAGCCGATATCGACGAAACCCTAAATAGAATCCAGTCGATGCAGGTAGATTGCATTATCGATTTAAATTATATAATGTATATGATAACTCGGTGATTCACAATATAGAACTAGAGTGTCATAAAGATGTAAGCACTAGCCCTAATGATGCAAACCGCCATGACAAGATATACCTTTTCGTCGAAGATCAAATTGATGCAGCACGACTCGAGAGCACAAACTTGTCGAAAAGTAGAAAATAAAGGTGGCGATGCGCCGAGATTGATTGAACGTGTGTTGTTATTATTTATAAGACCTCGGGATTACATTTATACCCGAAAATACGAACATTGTCCATCACGGACACGACTCATATTAACCTAATACAAATCCAACAAACGAACAAGTCTCTTAGGCGGACTCTTACCGGGAATATCTATAAGGAAATTACATAAAATATCCTAATTAATGGATACAATTGCCTCCTCAGGACTCTATCCGTGCATGGCAATCCATCTTAAGCCCATTGTTGAATCCGATATTGATTTCACATGCGATATCGGCCCCATCGGCTATCCTAATCGGACTCGATTTCCAGCCGATACAGACTCCAGCCGATGCGCACTCTGCTTTCCGAGATTACCGCATATCTTTCAAATTCGCTTCGGATTGGATTGTGTTTCCGACTTATGTAGATCAGGTTACTTGCCAAATTTCATCATCAACACATGGGCCCAGAGGTATGCTGACTTTGGGCCTACGATGGCCCCGTTCGCCGATGTGGCCATCCCCTGAGGGGGGATCGGGCCCAAGGGTGATGTGGCAGCCGCCCACTCTAAGCCCCGGCACCCCTCGGGGGCTGCCAGATTAGGGGTCGGGCTCCCCCGACCCCCTCGGGCTGTCGCCACGTGTGGCGGAGTAGGTGAGCGCTCACCTGCCCCCATTAATGGAGGCGCAGCCAGATTGCGCCTGCACGCGTGCGTGCCGCATTAAATGTGGAATGACCGGTCTAATCTGGTGACCGCATTAAATGCGCGCCTGACACTGGTCACGGTCGGTTGACCGGCCGGAGACCGGTCTGAATGATCGATGGGACACAGCACAGTACTGGGTATGCCGCCGCATGCCCGGTAGGTATGCTACGTCTCCCGTCAGGTCACATCAAGAATCATACGAGCTGTTTCGGCTCACACACATCGCCGGAGATGGTGTGCCAGGTCTAATCACCTGGCATGCCTCACCCCGTACGGTGGGGTAAGCAAGTCCCCGGTTGTTTAATGAAGAATGACGTGCGGCGTCACGCATGAAGATGGGCGGTCTGACAGGAGTCATACCGGCGATACAGGACGGTGGACTTCTGCCGCAAGTTACAGTATAGCCCTTAATTGTAAAACAGCTTTTTCCTTTTTTCTAGATTTTAGCCTGTTCGGCCCATGTGGCGTCCCCTTGAAGTATAAAAGGAGGCCCAGGCCTAGAGGAAAGGGGGCTCTTTTTCTGGCTGAATTTTTTTGGCTCAACTCTTGAGAGCAAAAAACACACAGATAGTCCATCACACAGGAGTAGGGTGTTACGCCTCACCAGCGGCCCGAACCTGTATAATCTCTCGCGTGCCACTGCCCTTTCTTGTGCGAAACTCTCTTTCTCTACTTCTCCATCTCACCAGCGCACCGGAATCGGGGCCGGGAGTGCCTCTCTTTCGCGCCCTGGGTCAAACCTCAAAATGGGTTCTCCACAGTCCCCCGCTGCGGAGTTTCTCCTCCGACAAGCACTTTCCTCTTCTTCAGGATGGGGCCACCACTGTCATCATCAGCATCATCATCGTTATCTCCACCCTTATACCGTGGTGTTTTGCAAACTGGACACGTATCCAAGTCTACATAGTCACCTCGATATAGGACACAGTCATTTTGACATGCGTGAATTTTTTGCACTTCCAGCCTGAGTGGGTAGACAACCTTCTTCGCTTGTATGTTGTTTCTGGTAGTACATTACCCGCTGGAAGGAGGTCTCCAATCAGATGTAGAAGATCTGTGAAGCTTTGTCACTCCATCCGTTGGTTGATTTCATTTGGAGCAAGGAGAGGACGACATGTAACTTGGTGTGCTCCTCGTTGCATCCTGGATAAAGCGGGGCTTTTGAGTCCTCCACCATGGACTTGAACTTCTCATATTGCCTTTCATCGTTGTAGGCTATCTCCCCCATCACGCAACACCTGATCCAAACCATCTGATTCGTCACTACCATATCCACCTTCATCGGTAGGCAACTCCGCATTCTCTCGTTCCATTACATCACCATGATTGTCGACATTGTCATTCTCATCTTCACCATGATTATCCTGACATGCGTAATTACACATAAAACCTCTTGTTAGGAGATGCTCGTGGACTTGATTTGCAGATAACTGTCTCTCGTTCATGCAATCAGTGCATGTATAAAGCAACTGTTCCGTCATGCTCAACGATCTAGAACTCGTTGCCCCGACCACGAACTTGGTTACTCTCCTAGCATACTCCAACGTATCGCGCTTCGCAACGTTAATCCCTCCTTCATCCATCGGTCCTAAAAAATTCTTAAATTAACCGCTAACATACATATATCAATTAAATCCGTAGATCAATAAAAAATCACTAGTACTAATCTTTTATATCTCAAATGCTCGATGATTTAATACTCTATACATTATTCAAATTGAAAATTAACATTCTCTATATCTATTGAAATTCAAATAATAATAATATATGTAAGTTACTCATAGATAAGTCATCATGCTTTTCTCAAATCACCATCTCAAAACAATTTAAGATTCAAAATATCAATCCAATTCAACAAGAGAAGTTGCAAAAATAGCTAGCATTACCATCTATATTGTAAATCTCTTGATGTTTTTTAGGAAAAAATACATCGAGAATCACACAAATAAAGAAAAACTACATATAGAATCAAGAAAAACTAACCGTTAAACATGCAAACACATAAATCTCTTGATGTTTTTGAATTTTTTAGGCAAAACCTCCCCCCTTTGGATGAGCAAGAAGAAGACATCTCAAATCGTGAGCTAGTGTGGTGGGGGTATATATAGACTGCAGGGGCAATATGTATCGGTTTTTAACCTAAATCGGCACCTTTAGTCTTTGCTGATGTCGGCGGAGGACAATAGGTGCCGGATCGGGTTAAAAACCGGCACCTATTCTCCTCCCCTGTCTATATGACCAAAATTATAGGTGTCGGCCGTGCACTAAAAACCGGCACCTATTGTATATCACTTTCGGACCATTGGCGAGAGAATTTTAGTGCCGGTTTTTAATTCAAACCGGTACCAATGTGCCTTCCACCCAAAACCAGCACCTATAAATCATTATAGGTGCCGGTTATATGGATTGTGGGCGGGAAATATTTTATAGGTGTCGGTTTTTGTGAACCGGTACCTATATAGCCGATACCTATGTAGGTTTTTATAGTAGTGCACGTGTGTAGTCAGCTATCATTCCGTTTGTTGGAAAAAAAAATAGGCCTCAGCAACCAATTTAATGTCTTCTCCGAAGGGGATGTATGCATGATAATGCCATTCACCCAGTCCAACTTCGGTTGGGTCCGTCTCCGTCCATACGTGCTGTACCTGCGTATGCGTGCCTGCCAGGTCAAAACCGGAGCTGGTCGATGTACATTGTAGAGTCTCTATCTGATCCACCAAGCCACCACGAAAATTCTAACCAAGACCACGGGAAGACGTACTGGAGAAGCAACCACTTTGCAGCTAATTCCACCCTACTTAATTTCAAAGCCACGCACATATAACTAAGCAGAAGCATATATTCAGAGCATACATGCACACATATCAGTTCTTTCATAAGTTAACTATAGTTGATACCATGCACTTTGCTACATTTGTGGGTGAATGTATATTATACATTATAGAAATGATAGATGTATATGTTTAAATAATGTGAAAATGATGTGGATATGGAGATTTGATATTGCTTATATATTGAGTTCTAAAAATATAACAGAATTTTAAATGATATATGATGTTTGCATAATATTTAGAACACTCTAGATAATAATTGCTAGTGGTTGATGATATGACACAGTTAGTCTCTCGATCTTCATTAGCACGTTTTTCAAACTATTAAATAGTGTGTTATGCACGGAAACTTTTTATATAGAAATTGTTTTAAAAAATTAAATAAATCTATTTTTCAAGTTTTAATAATTAATGCTCAATTAATCATATACTAATTATATTTCTCGTTTTGCATGTGACTAATCATGCGTTTGAAGACTCACTTTAGATCGCGCCCTTTGAATATAATTTTATAATATATATAATAAATAAATATTCAATTTTATTAAAGTGTTTTTGAAGACTAATCAATATACGTTGTTCTAGTGCCTTTAAACTATATTTTCTGAAATTACTATTAGTCAACCATCGGAGATCGGTACTCCTACAACAGGGAAGAGAGGACCCTTTTTACAAATTTGGCCAGGGGGCGAGTAGCGATCGAGTTCACTTAGTGTGAACACTCAAACAAAGAACACAAGCAAATATACAGGTTCAGGCTGCTCGAAAGCGTAATACCCTACTCCTGTGTCTAGCACTACGTGGATACAAGAGGTTTACAATATTGGTGTTGATGTAGAAACACGATAGCCTGAGAGGTTTGCTTAGCTCTAGTGCAGGTCCAAAATAATGATGAGATGCGGGCGTGCCAGTCAGTTTGATCCTGCAACTGACAAGATATATAAATTGAAGATCAAAAGATAGCCGATCGGCTGACAAGCCGATGGAGTGATTCCAGCCGATGCCGATACCAGCCGATATCCGGTATAGATCTTGATACTTGAGCAAATAATGACATAAAGATAATCGGCTGATGATAATGTCATAAAACAATAATATAATCCAGAAGAAACCAATCGGCTAGTAATGATAGATTGAATAAGCACTGATCCGAAGGTTGAAGCATACATCGGCTGGAGGTCCGATGTTAATAAATCCAAATGATTATATAAATAGTGAAACTTTGTTGTCATCGGCTAAAACCAACTTGTAAGTAATCCTTGTAAGCCGATGCAACGTCCAGATAACTTATCGGCTAGCACTCCGATAAAACATTAGCATGAACCTATCGGCTTAACAAGATTTATATTATCAACAACAATCTAGTAGGTCGAACCGAACCGATGCAGCACGAGATTGTATATGATAATCTAATACTTGATGAACCGATAGATCTATCTAATGTGATGGATATAACAAATCTATTTAGAACAACATTGTGATTGTAGAGATATATCGGCTAAGACAGAAGATCGGACCGAACCGAGACAGTCCCAACTAAACCAATGCATCTCTAAACACAATGCAATTAAGATAGAATTGAGATATCAGGTAAATATATCAACCAAACTAGAGCGATCAAGAGATCGAAGCGATGCAGCCTTGAACAACACCAATGTAGCCGATAAATTCACCAGGGCCCGACGGAACGTAGGGTTTACCCCTTCGCCGGAGATCGAAAGCCGATGCAGCCCCGCGTCAGGTGCCAATTCCGCCGGTTAATAAGTAAAAAACCTCAGAAAGAGGGTGGCGATGCGCCGAAGTTGTATTGATCTAGAGATAATTTACATAGACCCCGGGTGCACATATTTATACCCATGGGTAGATACTAGTCCATATCGGACACGACTCAAACTTTCCTAAAGATAAAAGGAAACACATAAAGTCCTTATAGGACACTGAACACACTTTCCTAAAATTAAAAGGAAACTAACGACTCTTCCTAATTAATAGATAAATTGCCATGCCGCATCCTTCTTGAACTCGGACTTTGATCTATCTCTTTAACCGAATCCATCAAGAACACAACTGTTGGCGATCTGATAATACCCATCGGCCGATTCCAGAACTCTGAAGCCGATACTGACTCTAGGCCGATGATGACTTTGAGGCTTACCAAATTTCGTCGTCAACACATGCCCCCCAGTTTTGGAGTATGAGGATTCATGCTTCAAAATTCTCTTCTATCTCGCCTTGATTACTTCAAAATTGATCTTCCTTTGCTTCTTGCAATCGGCTCTCGTAAGCCGATACCGTCTGCGCTAGATGAGCCAGATTGTCAAACTCATGGAAAAAGAACATGTCTCTGATAGGTGCTGACAATCCTTGGAATGCAAGATCCGCTAGCTGTTCATCACTTAGGCTCAAACTATAGCATCGGCTGCGGACATTGCGAAATCTTTGAATATATTCCATAGCCGATTCGCCCTTTTGCTGCTGAACCAATATCAAGTCTGAAAGCTTTATCTCATCAATTCCAGCAAAGAAATAATCATGAAATTGCTTCTCAAGATCGGCCCATCCTCTGATAGAATATGGAGGTAATGATGAAAACCATGTGAAAGCCGATCCAGTCAAAGACAATGGAAAAAATCTAACTTTCAAAGCTTCTTCAGCCGATGCCTCCCCACATTGCACTAAGAATCGGCTGATGTGCTCCGTCGTAGATATATCATCTTGCCCTGAAAACTTGGAAAAGTCTGGAATCTTGTATCGGTATGGAAGCGGAACTCTATCGAACTATTCAGGATATGGCTGCCGATACATATGGATCTGCTCCTTAGGTCTAAGTCCAAACTGCTCCTCTACTAACTTCGCAATTCTATCGGCCCAACCATTGTTCATCTGATGGCATTGTTCCTCTGGCCGATATTGTTGTTGTTCTTCAATTTGCCCCCCGAGCTGGCCTCTTTGAACAATTAATCCATCAACTTTTCCCTTGATTAAATTTTGCAATGTGTCCACCAAAACTCCAGATTGATCGAAAGCCGATGCAGCCCCGCGTCAGGTGCCAATTCCGCCATTAATAAGTAAAAAACCTCAGAAAGAGGGTGGCGATGCGCCGAAGCTGTATTGATCTAGAGATAATTTACATAGACCCCGGGTGCACATATTTATACCCATGGGTAGATACTAGTCCATATCGGACACGACTCAAACTTTCCTAAAGATAAAAGGAAACACATAAAGTCCTTATAGGACACTGAACACACTTTCCTAAAATTAAAAGGAAACTAACGACTCTTCCTAATTAATAGATAAATTGCCATGCCGCATCCTTCTTGAACTCGGACTTTGATCTATCTCTTTAACCGAATCCATCAAGAACACAACTGTTGGCGATCTGATAATACCCATCGGCCGATTCCAGAACTCTGAAGCCGATACTGACTCTAGGCCGATGATAACTTTGAGGCTTACCAAATTTCGTCGTCAACAATTGGTTCCTTGTCGAGCTAGGGTTTCTTTCTCTAGTGAAAAATACAGAAGTTCAAAAGTCCCTTATAATTGGCATGACCCCTCCTTTTTTATAGCCTAAGGGGGGTTCTACGGTGCCGCAATCACTTAGGGAATACCCATGCTACGTCTTATCATTGCTCCTTCTAACAACTTAAGTTAATGGGAGAATTACGGTGCATGACTGTTTTTATTATGCCCCGGCCTCCCTAGTCAAAGGGCCCCAGGACAACTGGGTCTTGCTTCCCTCGCCACGTGCTTGATCTTGAACTAGGTGGCCCAATCCATGTCACGTTAGAGCTGTCACTGTTCTTCTCACTTGTTGGTGAAGTTATGGATTTACCAGCCTGTATGCAACACATTACTTCATCCCTGTAGCTTTGAGCAATGCAGCATCTCCAGCATTTTCAGGCTTCGCCACCTCCTGGTTGCATGTGATCGAGCTGTAATCTCGATCCGTAATTTTCTGGGCACCGCCTTGCAGCTGGCCCCACCACTCTGCTCAATCTGCTGGCGGTGCTTACAGTTTTGAGCCTCGGGTAGTAATACTAGCAGAGATTTCTACAAGGAGCCCGGGGCAATGAATCCCCGCGGGCTCCCTGTAATAATATTATATATTTTGTTTATGCCTTACGATTACATTAATACCCTAAGTTGTGTAGTTCTAGGGCTACTCCCTGCCCCGGGGCACACAGTGCCCCTACACCCTGGTAGAGCCCGATCCCCAATCACACTCCCATGCTAAGCAATGGAAATCTTTGTTATGTTAGACAAACTTCTCAAAGATGTTATTGATGAAAGAGTTTATGATGGATATAGCTTTACAAGTTTATTCCATTATAAAATTGTAGGTGTAGATATCTACAAGATGTAAATCTTGTGGGTCTCCACACTCTTCTTAGTATCTTGAAGATGTAGATCTTGTAGGTTTCTACACTCTTCTTAATGCACAGAGTATGAAACCTTGAAGGGCGTGGGTGCCCAGGACCTCAGGTAGATTGGGTCCCAGGCCACACACCTTATTGATATAAGTCTTTTAGGTTTCCACACTCTTCTTAACACAGAGAGTGTGAAAGCTTGAAAGGCGTGGGTGCCCCGGGGCAACAGTCGGAGCGGGTCCCGAACCACACACCCTGTAAATATAAATTTTTGTAGGTTTCTACACTCTTCTTAACACATAATATGAAACCTTGAAGGGTGTGGGTGCCCTGTGGCTTCAACCAGAGCAGGTCCCGGACCACACACCCTGTGAGCTGTCAGCTTTCGTCCACGTATTTTCTTAGCTGGCAATAAATTCTGTTTATTATGAAAAATAATGATGTGGTAAATGTTATACTAGGATCCTAGATAAAAGGGCAGTTCCCATTTCTTCAAAATCAGTCTTAATGTTCATAATGATAATAATTACGTAATTAGAGGGAGTATATATTTTAACACTTCTACTCACATTTAAATTTTGTTTTGCTTAAGATAGAAGTACTATCTTCGTTCTCATTTTAGATTATACTATTTGTTCCAAAATAAAGTTCTCCACAAATCAAAATTTTTATTCAATACCCTTAATGTATCGATCACCAATACTATTTTCTCTATCCAAGAGTATTTTGATCTTTTTCGCTCTATCCTAATTTGTTCTTTAAGAAATAAACATGAATTTATTTTAGAACGGAGGGAGTAGACACAAGAAACCACCACTTAAATTCTATGGTTTTTACTTGACGTGTCGGCGGGCTAGGTACGAAGATGTGAATGAATTATTCAAGACTGCAAGTACACCCTTGACATGTTGTACCGTCGCGCGTTCCAGAGATATGTACGGGTGGATAACGGATAGAGACCGATTGATAGCAGACTGCGGCTAGCTTTGGATTCTCTTTTAAAGCGAAGACCATTAACGCCATCCCATTGCGGACAAGTACTAAGCAGGACCAATATTGGATAAGCCAGCTACAGGTGGATGGATCATATCAGGTCCATCGCTTGGGCCCCTACCTGCTTAGCAAGCCAGCCAAATGTGTTTATATCACGTGCTTATATTTGGTAGTCCAATTAATTGCAAACGTTCTTGTCAATCTTATCAACCAATATAGCTCGATCGGTTTGGAGTGCCTTCCAATAATTAATATATCCTCCACATAATTGACAGTTCTAGCTATACAACATTCCAAAGTGCAGTTTGTACTAACATGCATATGCTCAGATCTCGCTCCCGTCGCGGCGTCGGCACATGCAAAAGCTAGCGTGAGAGGTCGCTGTGTACATGCGTGTGTGTGTGTGTCGCTGCCGTGCCGTCAAAGGGTGCGGCGGCCGGCCGGTGGGTGGATGCTGGATAGCGTACACACACCGGCCATGCATCATGTCAGTTGGAGGAGGAGACGGTGAAAGGGATAAAGATGAAAGGAGATCAAGGAAAATGGAAGGGCCCTACTATGGCACCGTTCTTTTGTTATTAAGATACAAATTTTATCTTTTTTTATATATATTTTAAACTGCTAAACGGTGGTGTATTTTATATGAAACTTTCTATATACAAATTGTTCTAAAATATCAAATAAGTTCAATATCCAAATTTATAGTAATTAAAATTTAATTAATCATATGCTAATGATTTTCTTGTTTTGTGTACCTTAATCTTCATCTTCATTGAATGGGGCCTATATAACCGGTTTGAGGAGCTCGAGAACTCAGATGAGAATATGAAAAAAGCTAGGTTATCAACTTTCGGTTTCTAGTTAGTTTAATTTTTAGATTTTACAACTACAAAATTTTAGAATCTTAATGAAAAATTAGATTATTCGAGGACTACCTGAAGCTTCGGAGTATGGCATTATTAGCTAGGTAATGAGCTCCATGTCCTTTTCTCTCCGGATCCAATGGCTAATCCTGTCCTCCTCCTGTCTCTCCTCTCTCCAGCTTGCTTGACTTACACCTCGCCGTGCTCCCGCTCCCGGCAAGAAATCTTCTCCCCGGCGCATGCCGGGGTAGGGTAAAGCAGCCAGGGACCCCTCCTCCTAGCTTAGCTATTATTGCACTCACACTCCAAGCTGGAGTAGCTAGCTGCTTCAGCTACTGCTGCTTGTGAGGGAGGTATGGAGATGAGGAGTCAGCTGGGAGGAGAAGGCGAGGGCAAGCTCGTCGGCGCCATGGGTGTTCTGCGGCCGGAGCAGAAGCAGCAGCAGTTAGCCGATTGCTTCTCTGACGAGGTGGAGAGCCGTGATGATGGTGGCGCGGCGGAGACTGGGGTGAAGGAGACGACGGGCGGCGGCGTTGGTGTTGCGGTGGTGGTGGCGAAGAGGAGGAGGGGGCGGCCGCCGGGGTCCAAGAACAAGCCGAAGCCGCCGGTGGTCGTCACGCGTGAGGCGCCGGCCGAGCCGGCGGCGGCGATGCTGCCGCACGTGCTGGAGATCCCGGGCGGCGGGGACGTCGCCGGCGCGCTCGCGGGGTTCGCGCGCCGCCGCGGCCTCGGGATCTGCGTGCTCGCCGGGACGGGCGCCGTCGCCAACGTCTCGCTCCGCCACCCGTTGCCTTCCGCCGCGGCGGAGATCGGCGGCGGTGGCGCCGCAGTGGTCGTGTTCCACGGCCGGTACGAGATCCTCTCCATATCGGCCACGTTCCTTCCACCCGCCATGGCAGCGGCGGCGCCACGCGCCGCACTCGGCGGCCTCTCGATATCTCTCGCTGGTCCACACGGCCAGATCGTTGGAGGCGCCGTGGCCGGCCCGCTCATCGCCGCCACCACCGTCGTGATCGTCGCCGCCGCGTTCACCAGCCCCACGTTCCACCGTCTCCCCGCGGAAGACGACGACGCGCCGGCGTCTGTCTCCAGCAGCGGCGCCGACCCTGACGAACACCGCGGGCGGCGCCAGACGGAGCCACCGGAGCACCATCACTTGACGCTGCTGCATCCGCGCGGCATAGCTCCGGCGACGGTGACGACGACGACTCAGACTGTGTACGCGTCGGCGTGCCAGCATGAAGAGGTATGGCCGCCGGCGAGCGCACGGCCGCCGTACCAATAGCTCGATCGGTCATCGGAGCCTAGCTAGCTCGATGCTAGTGATGCAATGCTTGCGTGATGACTTGCAAGCTCAAGGAAATCCCTTCGATCTTGTTCCAAAGTTGCATAGAGTGTCAAAATATCTAGTTAATATTGATGTTGGCTAACTAGTCATTAGGGTTTTTAACTTTTTATGTTTACCTCATGAAGGGTCAATGGCTGGTAAGATCGAAAATTTGGCGTGTGTTTATTACTTCTATTTGTTGCTTGGACAGCTGAAAACTAACTCGGAACTGATTTTGGATTTTAAATTCATTTAGGGATATTCTTGGTCACTTCATTCCCCAACTCTTTTTGACATATAAAAATTAAACACCTAACTTTAAAAATTAAAATATTTTTGAATTATAATCCACAGAACTTTTATAACCATGATTATGATCGACAAAACTGTGGGGCCAAAAATACATGGATCCAGATTTAGAATTATACATTATCCTACTCTGGTTCTAGCCGATGGTGATAGAGTAATGTGGATTGATTTAATTGCCATTGTTCTGTGCAACCCAACATAAAATCCTACATTTATTAGGGTTTTTATATTGTTGGATGCTTCACCTCGTTTTGCGTATCTTAATCTTTTTCTCTCTCCTCTCAAACAACACAAGAAAGATTAATCGATGTGTTTGAGATGAGAGGAAATGAAAATATTGGGAAGATACGTAAAACGAGGTGAGCTATTAATTACCGCATGATTAATTAACTATAATTATTTTAAACTTGAAAAATGGATTAATATGATTTTAAAAAAATATATATATTTTTGCAAAAAAACCTACCTTTTAGCAGTTTTGAAAGCGTGCGCGTGAAAAACACATATTTTCTTCTCTTTCTCCCGGTCTCAAAATATTCTTCATTATACCTCTAACTCAACAATATCAATTCTCCGCTGCTCACCACACTCCTTCCTTGTATTTGTATATGATTACGATGAGAAATTGGACATTATGCCATTGCCACAAGTGGGTTTCGACCAAATACCACTATCCAAAAGGGATTCGATAAAATGCTACACACAATGAGTGGTTACATGTTAGAATACAATTAGAGACCAAATTGATCCTGCACGCCACTTCTTCCCCTTCCAACACCATTTTCCCACGCATGGCGGCTCCTCCTCGCTCCTTGTTGAAAACTTCGTCAGAGCAAGTGGCACTCGATAGTGGACGCGTGCGCGGGGAGGAGCTCGGAGACGGTGGCCAGACGTGTGTGCTTTAAGGCCGGCTGCGGAGCACATGGGGTGGAGTGAGGCTGGCCGGTGGCGGGGAAGGGGAGGAGCTCACCGGCGGCGGCGCGCACATGGGGATGATCTCACCGAACGGCGACGCGAGCAAGGAGGAGCAAGACTGGCCGCGGCACACGCGGGGATGATCTCACCTGCCAGTGACGCGAGCAGAGAGGAGTGAGGCAGGTGATGACGTGCGCAAAGAGGAGCAAGGCTGGCTGAGACGCGTGTGGGGATGACCTCACTAGCCGATGGCATGGAAGGGGAGCGAGACCAGCCATGATGCACATCAAGAGGACCTCACCGGCCAGAGTTAGAAAGAAGATGGGGATGAAGGAAGCAGAGAACAATTAGTCTTGGATGACTGGATAATATTCTAGCGTTCAACCATGGATTGAAAGCGACTTTTTATGGAAACCTTTTTACGGAGTGACATTTTAACGAAATCCGATTTTGGCAATGGCACAATGTCCAATTGCTAGATCAAGATGATACCACCATTATCTTAAATTGCGTTCATTCTCTATGTTTAATTAAGTATAAATTATTTATAAACTTAAAACGAGAAAGTTCATTGGCACATGTTTAATTTAGTATCAATTATTATAAACTTAAAAATGGATTTATTTAATTTTTTAAAAATAACTTTTATATATATATATTAAAAAATATACCATTTAGTAATACATTTAACGGAAAACAAGGTTGAAGAAAAGAACTGGCCTTAGACCTGTTGCTGGCGCCCACCATCTCCCTTCGGTGACCAAGGAGGTTTCGGTGTTCCACTGTCACGCGCTAGCTTTGCTACGTACGTACTATATCTCTCTGCCATTCGCACAACGAACTCTCCTGATCCACCCTACACTACCCACCCCACCTCACCCTACATCCTGTCCATCCTACCCTACACCATGATGACCTAATTCGCTGATGAACTTTGAGGCAACCGTTGGAATTGAGGTCAACAAACCTACAGAAGAATTCTCCAAATCTCAGCAAGCTGATTAGTAGTACTAACAAACTTAGGGACCTACCTTCTAGAAGGCCTTCACTTTATTCACTCCGGTTCACATAGTACTAGCTGAGTTGCTTTTCATCCATGGTAGGGATCAGGGTTACCCTTACCTTTATTTATGGGATTACCCCCACCGTAACGGTTAAAAACCACGTAAAATTCACTTCCAAAAGTTTGAATTAAAAAGTTAATGGTTAAAAAGCCAATAGAAAAAAAATCAAAAAAAGGTTAAATGTGTGTAGAAATTAGAGATAATTGAAAGAGTATATAGGATACTAACAAATCTAACTTTTAGGTGTAAAATACAAAACTTTTCTATATTATGGATTTCAAAGCAATTCAATATTTCGTAGCATAATAATTACAAATTAGCATTACTTGCACATCACTACCATATTTCACATGAGCAACAAATGATCCATTATCATTACCATAAATGTACATCATAAACATGAGCATATGTACTCACCTATCAAATAACATATCAACTCTACAAACCATTTCAGCATCACTAGCAAATCATATTTCACCTATTTCACAAATCTTCATATCTTAACAAACATCAATCTTTCACAACATATTTGACCTAAACCCAATATTTTTTCTTTTTCCAATTTCTAAACTATTTTCGGTTTTGCTCTCAAATTTGAATTTATCTTACTTTATTTTAAAAATTTCTTTCACCATTTGCCACTACAAATCAAGAACTATATCCATGATTTTTTTGTTTTATTATTTTTTTGGGAAGTTTCAATTTGCTTAAATTTCATCCAAACCATCCTGTGGTAAACTGTTATCGTGCCTCGGTGTTAAGTGCGGTTATCGTGCGGTAAACCCTGGTATATCTAATATCTTGTTAAATTTTTAAAGATATTTTAAAGGAATTTTAGACGAGATTGAAAAAAAAAAACAAAAGTACATCTCTTTCATGGGGTGAATAGGCTTTCCCATCCATTAGCCGGTGATCACCATTCACCAGCGCAAGTACACAACCAACCCTGCAGGCCACACACACCTTTTGAGAGTTTTGAGTACACCACCAAGATACCCCTGGCCCGTCCCCACTCACCTGCATGCCGCTACAAATGCTGCTGCTCTGCGTCCATCTCCTCTCCCCGCCGCATACGTATCTCCGGCCTCTCTGCCGCTCTGCCGCGACCAGGCATGCAAAAGCGCTAGTCTTCGACGACGACGCAGATCACCATCGGGACGTGCATATACCGGCGGCTCTCATTGCTGCGACGAGGACGACTGCATCTCCGATTTCTGCACGCAGTTCCAGTTCGCCTGTACTTGGAGAGGACAGCAAATCTGCGGTGGTCTCGCCTCGCCCCTACCGCGCTTTCTCTGTTTTTCTCGAGCCGATGCACGCTCGCTTTCTCTGCTTTCCAAGCGTAACGCGACACCAGTTCATTCATCAGTTAGCTCGTCAGTTCGATCCATCTCTTTATTAGTATCTCATAGTACACCTCTTCACTTATTTATCTCTTCCAAGCTGGAGTAGTGTATGACTGCCCACAGTTTTTTTACAATTTAGTCCTTTTTTCGTAAGAATTTGACATTTGGACCCCTGACGAAAAGATTTGCAAAAATAGACCCCTAGACGGCGCTATGGAAGGTGGCGCCGTACTTAGACAACACGGCGCCAGGAAGTTCAGCGCTGTGTATTGACACGTCAGCGCCAGCCTGGAGTCCGTATAAAATACACGGCGCCGTGCTATGTAACAACGGCGCTAACTGTCGCAGCGCCGTTCTGTGACTTAAACATCCACCCGCGCCCCTTCCCCCCGCGCCCTTCTCTGTTTCTACTTCACCCGAGGGGCGACGGCGCCCTTTCTCTCTCTCCTCTCACCGGCGCCTTTCTGTGACTTAAACATCCGCCCGCGCCCTTTCCCCCCGCGCCCTTCTCTGTTTCTTCTTCACCCGAGAGGCGGCGGCGCCCTTTCTCTCTCTCCTCTCGCCGGCACCCCTCAGATCCGCTGTTTTGGGGGGGATTTGGCGCTGCCTGCGACCAGCTCCCGCCCGGGCAAGGTGAGCTCCCTCCCCTCCCTTGTTTTTGACCGTAGATTTTGCCTCATTTGGTGTAATGGCATGGTGGAGTTAACCCTAGAAATGCATATCGTTTACACTTGATTCCCGTCGGTTTCGAGTGATATTTGTGGTTTAGATGCAAGTGTAGGCTATGTGAAATGTATGATTTGATTTGCTAGCGCATTTGTAGTGGTGGATTTGGTTATGCGTGGTGGATTTGATATGCTAGCGTTTTTTGTTGTTGAATTTGATATGCTAGCGCATTTGTAGTTATATGGAGATGATGGTGTGAATTTGTTGTATGTTAACAGACCAAAGATGAGCACGGTTATTGTGTTGAATTGGATTAGTCACGGTTATTGTGTTGATTGTTTTCATATTTTGATTGATTTGTTTTCGTTATCTTAAATAGATGGATAAACTAGTGACGATATATCATGGTGGGACTGTTTCAAGGAATGAGATTGGAGGTGTTGATTCTGTGAATATGGAAGATGCCATTGTTGTTTAGTGCAAGGCCAACTTTTAATGCAATAGTGGAAAGATTGAAATCAATTTTGAGCTGGACGGGTGTTGATGGGGATATCATATTTCAAGGGATAATCGATGTTGGGTCCTCAAAGGGTCCACTCATAAAGAGGTTGATCTCCATTAGTGGTCAGGATGAGTGGGAGAATTATATGTCAGTTGTGATGGGCAGTGAGGTTAGAGCATTGGATTTGTTTGTGCGGAAGGTCTTGAGGGAGGCACCTATATTTGAACTGAACAACTCACCTCTAGTTAGTTCGCGGGTGGAACAGGAGGTTCATGTTGTTCCTTCTCGGCAGATTGAGTTGCCATTTACTCAGGAAGATGAGGCCAATGATGATGATTGGGTAGGTGCTGAATTTGATGATGTTGGTCGTAATGATATCGATGAGACGCTCGGAAACAATGAGGCATCACAACCTACTAATTCAGCTGAAGAACCTAGATTTGAGTATGAGGCCTCCAACCGTATTGGTGTTCGTGTCAGCGGTGATGATGACATATATGAGGCTACGAGGGCGGTCGATTCTGATGATGACCGTCCTGTTCCTCCATTGTCACCTAGCAGCGAACACATACTTCAGAGGTTGTTTCCTGACCGTGACCCCGTTGTTTCAGATTTTTGTGATCTGAGTGAATCACACAAGGCCGTAGCTGATGGTGGTGTAGAGGGCAGTGAGATTCCCACCCAGGTTGTAGCTCCATAATTAAGAAGGGACATGTATTCAAAGACATGGCAACCCTTAAGATGTGGTTGAAGGAGTACGCCGTAGTGCATAACTGTCCATTTCGTGTCAAGAACTCGTACACCCAAAGGCGTTACACCATAAAGTGCGAGGCAACACGTTGTGCATGGAAAGTGTGTGCTCGCAAGGTAAAGGGTACAGAAAGGTTCAAGATAACCACTGTTGTTGGCCCACACACTTGTGGATCTTCTGAGCCGAATCAGAAGCATCGCCAGCTCACCTCTAAGTTCATTGCCACCTGCTTGTACCCTGTTATCAAGATGATGCCAACTATCAGAGTCCGTGCCGTGATTCCGATTGTGAGGTTGAAATGGCATTACACGGTGAAATATGGCAAGGCTTGGAGGGCACAACAGCGTGCTTTGAAGTTGATATATGGAGATTGGGAGGAAGCATATGAGCGTTTGCGTGTGTTGTTGAATGCAATTAAATCTGCTAATCCTGGTATGCACTATGAGTATGTCCCTAAGCCAAATGTATGGAAAGACGGTCGACAGATGTTCTTTCGGGCTTTCTGGTGCTTTGCTCAGTGTGTTGAGGCTTTCAAGCATTGCAGGACTGTTTTCTCAATTGATGGTACATTCTTGACCGGCAAGTATGAGGGGACATTGTTGATTGCAATTGGAGTTGATGCGGACAACTGTCTTCTACCTTTGGCTTTTGCTTTGGTTGAGAAGGAGAATATGGAAAGTTGGTCGTCGTTTCTCAGACTTGTACGGATTCGTGTTGTTGGTCCTGGTAGACCTGTGTGTGTTGTCGGATAGGCACGCTGGCATTATGAGCGCCATGAATGAAGCCATAGCAGGGCATGCACCGGTGCGACATCGTTGGTGTACTCATCATCTTGCGGAGAATTTGTTCAAAAAAGACCACAAGAAGGAGAACTTTAAATTATTCGAGGAAGTGTGCCGAGAATTAGAGGTGAAGCAGTTTGAGGAGAAGTTAGAGGAGTTGAAATTGAAGACAAACACACAAGGCAGGGATTGGATTGCTGGTTTGATTGCTGGTTTGATGTCTCACGTGGTAAAATGGTCTAGGGCACATGATATTGGTGGGTGGCGGTACTCCTTTCAAACTAGCAATATGGCCGAGTGTTTCAATGGGTTATTAAAAGATGTTCGTGGTCTCCCTGTTACCGCGATTGTTGCCTATACGTTCTATAAGTGTGTAGAATGGTTTGTTAAGCGACATAAGGATGCAACGGAAATGTTGGAGAAGCATGAAGTTTGGGAAGCAAAATCATCGTACTATCTGAGGGAAGCTAAGCTGATGGCTAATGAACAGGAGTTCCATTGCTTCGATCACCCTACAGGCACATACGAGGTCATCGACGCAGGTGGTACGAACGAGGATGGTGAGCAACGAGACGGCCGAAAACACAAGGTAATCATAAGTAGCTTCACGTGCACGTGCCGAAGGCCAGACCAGTTCCATTTCCCTTGCTCGCACATGGTTACTGCTTGTAGGGCACGCTGGGTTGATGTCGAATCGAAGATCCCACACGACTTCAGTGTGCAGGCGCTATTATCCACTTGGGGTCCTCGTTTCGAGCTATTCCGTGATGAAAGTGAGTGGCCGCCATATGAAGGTCCAAAGTATGTGGTCAACCCTGAGACAAAGTGGAAGAAAAGGGGTAGTAGGAAGAGGTCAAGTTATAAGATGGACATGGATCGAATACCGGGAGCTTCGAGATATTCCAAAGCAAATCCGTTTATGGCGGACCCTCAACCGACCCAATGTGGTAGATGTTCTGGTTATGGACACAATGCACGGACCTGTGGCCGGCAAGTGGGGTTCTATGTGATTGCTTTTGGTATACACATTTAGTTTTATTGTTGGAATTTTTTGTTTATATGTTGTATACAATTTTTCAATACTTATCTCATGTATCTAATTTTTCAATATTTATATCATGTATCTAACTTTTCATGGTGCCAATGTAGGATGGCAGGGTACCGGCTACTGGACCAGTTCTACGAGAGGCAGCACCGGGCTAGGCTGATCGAGGAGGGACGGGTAATCGACATATTTTATAATTTTACTATTGTTTGTAGTTTCATTATTCTATTTGCATGTCATGAGCTTTTGTACAACCTACTAATTCATGTACATACAATATTTTTCAGGAACTTCCTATCCTTTGGCCTCGAACCCATGATGGGTTCGAGGTCATGCAGTACGACCGCCGCTACCAGCCACTCTTGGAGGCAGCCGGCCTCCACGTTGTCGCCAACCTTGTGTAACACCCTGAAAATTTCGACTTTGAAATACAAAATTAAAAATTCGGAATAATCAAAAATCTTTTTCAAAATACATTCATGCCGAGATTAGTTTATTTCGATCTGTCCTTTTTCTTTTGTGCGTGGGCTAATAGACGAACGTCTGAGAATATGTCGGTATTTAATTTCAAATATTATTTATTCAAGGAACTATGATTATGAGATATCCTAATCTTTGCATATGCCAACTATTTTCGAAAAACCCTTCTCTATATATTAAAAACCCTTAGGCATATTTACTTTATGAATAAAGCTATATATATATATATATATACGTAACACCGTTTTGATAAAACCCTATATGGGATAGCTTATTAAAACAAATACTACTTTACTAAAGAAATATAGCTTGATTATTTTCTATGAACCTTGCAGAGTCTGCCTTCGGAAAACTAATTGCAAAATAATATCTATTGGTAATGTGTTTACTAAAAACCTTATTTGCGCGATATAATTCCTAAAAGGCTATTTTCAAAGATATGACCTCCTCAGACAAAGTCTAGTCCTCAGTCATAATTTTAGCTTGCTTGTTATTATTTATTATTTATTTGTGTATGTAGATTTTGTGCCAAAGGTCTCGATTAAATCCTATCTCCCAAAAAGATACCCTCCCATCGACCATCCTATCCGTTTGTTTCTTTTAGCGCTTCGGTGCTAATTAATTAAAGTCCCGAAGTTCTTCTCTTCTAGTGCAATATTATCCCTCTCGCAAACTCTTATCCTACGGTTATATTTTAACCGCTCTATCGAGTCGACCCCGATAGTACCCTCGAATAATTAAAATCGAACGACGTATTTATCTATCGCGCGTCGATTCGAATATCACCAATTTTATTTCTACCGCGACGGTTGGATTTGAATGCCATACGTCGTCCTAAAAATCCCAATTGCAGTGTCGTCAGAGCGCGCGTAAAGAAATCCTAACTCTAATCCTTGCACAACCTTCTAGCCAAATTAAATTCAGATGGTTCATATAGCGACCCGACTGAAGTCCAAATTCAAACAGATTAAATGCCCAAATTACAGTCCATTTACAATTCAAATTAAATGTCCCAATTTATACAGTCCATAATTACAGTCCAATCACACAGAGCCGAATCAAACTACAAGTCCCAGAAAATACAAAAAGGTTCCTATTACAGTGGGCCACCCCTCTCCTTGCCAGCCCAACTAATCACAAGTCTATTTGTGCTCCTTCTACACATCAGCCCATTCAATTCCCTTCTCAACCCAAAGTCTAATTGCCCCCCTTGCAACAAAACAATCACCAACATGCATGCACAGGAGGTGTTCGTTACAATGCCTGCAAGGCAGTGCACACAATTGAGTCACTGCATCAATTGCCTGGGACCCTCTCAACCACATTGCAGCGAACGTCCCTGCACCATGCACCCAATCCACAAACCCTCAATCAAATTCATGCAGCACAGGAAGAAGAGTTCACACCGAAAGAGCGGAGCCGAGTCCACAAGAAGAGCTCACCTTGCCTTTGCCTCCCATGCACAGGCAGTCACAACATATAAAACCACCACCAAAGCTCAGCACCACCTTGCCTCTCCATTTCATTCTCCCTCTCCCTACCCTTGCTCTGCCAATCCTCTTCCCTGTCCAGTGCATTGGCTGCCACCCCCCATTTGCTCCACCGCAGCTGGCCAAGGCTAAGCCTCGGCTGAGCAAAGGGACGGGTAGACCGTCGCGCCATCAAACGAATTTTTGAACGCTGAACAATAGAACGTGAGAACGAATTCAAACCTTGAACGTAAACAAACTAAAACTTGAAATTTAAAACTGAAAATCAAACCTCTCCGACCGTGGTCGAACACTTGGCGTGAGGACGAACCGCGAGCCGAGGATGAACCGCGAGCTAATCGTCGACGCCGTCGGCCACTCTCGACGTGCCGCTACCCGGCTGCCGCGAGGTGAGCTTTTCCTCCTCCCTTTGATTTTCCCTCCTCTCTGTCCCTCTTTGTTCGTTGTGTTTCTGTCTTGGCGCGGTACTGCCATCACATGCAACGTGGTCGCATTTGGCCGGAGGACCGTCGAAGCCGTCGTCGCTGCCACCCCCATCCTGCCGCGGCCATCCACTGCACTGCCGCGCCCCAACCCCTTCCCCACTGCCTGGTCACGACGGCTATAAAAGCCACTGCGACCATCGTCTTCCTCCCTTGACCTCCAAACCACCACCACCACTCGCGAACTAGACAGAAACCGCAAGAAACCAAACACCTTTTGGCTCCTCCACTAGCAAGTAGCAACTAATCGTCGTCGTCGTCGACTCATCATGGTAGTAGTCTTCGCGTGACGCCATGGGAGGAGTTGAGGCCGATTGCGACAGGATCAGGGGGTCGTGGAGCCCCGAGGATGATGAGGCGTTGCGGCGGCTGGTGGAGCGGCACGGCGCGCTGAACTGGACGGCGATTAGGCGGGAGATCCCCGGGAGGTCGGGGAAGTCTTGCCGGCTGCGGTGGTGCAACCAGCTCTCACCACAGGTGAAGCGGCGGCCGTTCACCGCCGAGGAGGACGCTGTTAAGATATTTGCTAGTGATAAGGCTTAGTAGTTACAATGTAATCTAGATAGTAGATAAGATAAGATAGAATCTGTTCAGAGTTTGTTGTATAATCTTATCATCTTGTAAACCACGGTAGGGGTGTTTCCTATCTATATAAATGAAATCACGGGCCGAGGTCAAGGCACCGTTTCTGCCATTCTTTGATATGGTATCAGAGCCATTTCCTTTTCTCATCTAATCTTCGTTTTCACATAATCCACGATCTCTTTCCTTTGCGATGGCTTCTTCGTCCTTCTCGTCTCCGTCTCTCAATGGACAGACGGTCTCCGAGAAGCTCACCAAAGCCAACCATATCTTGTGGAAGGCTCAGGTCCTGGCTACACTGCGTGGCGCGCAGATGGCGGGGTTTCTGGATGGAACCAATGTAGCGCCGGCAGCAACAATCATCGTCACCAAGAAAGACAAGGATGGCAAGGATGTCACTGAGAAGATGGAGAATGCAGCACGCGTCCAGTGGGAGGCGCAAGAGCAGCAGGTCTTGAGTTACCTGCTCACATCTCTTTCACAAGATATATTAACTCAAGTTGCTACCTTCACCAAGGTGTCAGAGGTTTGGACTGCCATAGAGGAGATCTTCTCCTCTCAGTCCCGAGCGCGTGTGATCAACACACGCATGCAGCTATCAACCACTCAGAAGGGCAACATGAGTGTTGCCGCCTACGTCTCCAAAATGAAGTCTCTCGCGGATGAGATGGCATCTGCAGGGAGACCTCTGGATGATGAGGACCTCGTTTCCTACATCCTAGCTGGTCTTGACTACGACTACAATCCACTCGTGTCTTCCATTGCAGCACGTGTGGAGCCTGTCTCGGTAAGCGAAGTTTATGCACAACTGATGAATTTTGAGATGCGCATGGAACTTTTGCAAGGCAACACCCAGCAATCAGCAAACCAGGCGTCACGTGGAGGACGTGGTGGAGGTCGCGGCCGCGGCGGCGGCGGCGGCCGTGGACCTAACCCTGGACGAGGGCGCGGTGATGGCCGAAACAACAACAACAAGCCGGTGTGCCAACTCTGTGGCAAAATCGGCCACACTGTCATCAAGTGTTGGAAGAGGTTTGACACCTCTTTCACTGGAGAAGACAAGACTGCAGCTGCCGCCACCGCGACTTATGGCGTCGACACGAACTGGTACGTCGACATTGGAGCAACGGACCACATCACAGGCGAGTTGGAAAAGCTCTCCGTGAAGGACAAATATGCTGGTCAAGATCAAGTTCATACTGCCAATGGAACAGGTATGAATATTAGTCATATTGGGCATGCTATTATTCGTTCTCCCACTCGTAATATACATCTATCCAATGTCCTCCATGTTCCTAAAACCAAGAAAAACCTTGTCTCAGCTCATCGCCTCACTAGAGATAATCATGCCTTTTTAGAACTTCACCCGTTTTTCTTTTTCCTCAAGGATCTGTCAACGAAGAAGGTTCTACTTCAAGGCAGGTGTAGAGGACGTCTCTATCCCCTACCATCTTCTCTACCGGCGTCTAGTCAGAAGCAAGCTCATGGTGCCATTGTTCCATCCTCAACACGGTGGCACGATCGTCTAGGTCATGCGTCTTTTCCAATTGTTGCTAGAATCCTGAATAATAATAATCTTCCTGTTAAGTCTAGTGAGTCCAATCGGGAGACAGTTTGTGATGCCTGTCAGAAAGGCAAAAGTCATCAATTACCTTTTCCAAAGTCCACTAGTGTTTCATCTTTTCCTTTGCAACTTGTGTTCTCTGATGTATGGGGTCCGGCTCAAACATCTATTGGTAATAAAAAGTATTATGTTAGTTTTATTGATGACTATAGCAAATTTACTTGGCTCTATTTGCTAAAACATAAATCTGAAGTTTTTGAAAAATTTCAAGATTTTCAAAATCTTGTGGAGAGACAATTTGGTCGCAAGATTCTGGCAATGCAAATGGATTGGGGCGGCGAGTATCAGCGCCTCAACTCCTTTTTCCATCGAATTGGCATATCGCATCACATTTCCTGCCCTTACTCCCATCAGCAAAACGGTTCGGCCGAACGAAAACATCGTCATGTTGTCGAAATGGGTCTATCTCTCCTTGCGCATGCCTCAATGCCGCTGAAGTTCTGGGATGAGGCGTTTCTCACTGCCGCATACCTCATAAATCGCCTTCCCAGTAAAGTTATCCTCCATGAAACACCGCTTGAGCGCTTGTTCCATACCAAACCTGATTACAGCTCATTTCGGGTCTTTGGTTGCGCATGCTGGCCTAATCTTAGGCCATATAACTCTCACAAACTTCAGTATCGTTCCCAGCAATGTGTTTTCCTGGGTTACAGCACTTTTCACAAAGGGTTTAAGTGTTTGGATGTTGCTAAGGGCCGTGTGTACATCTCGCGAGATGTGGTGTTTGATGAAACTGTTTTCCCTTTTGCTAATCTAAATCCTAACGCCGGTGCTCGTCTTCGTTCGGAACACCTTCTGCTTCCATCATCTGATCACACGGGAGACGATGATATGCAACCCACTATGGCTAATAATCCTGTTTTTGTCACCACTGATCATGATGATGCAGAAAACGGCGGCGACAATGATGCAGCTAGTGGAGAAAACGGCGGCCAAAATACTGGAGCCAATGGCTGCCAAAATGGTACCCAGTCTTCACGTCGCATGCAGCAATCACTGGGCGGCGATCACAGTGACGCTGGAAGTGACTTGCCTCGCTCTCCGGACCTAGTGTCGCGCGAGTGCGTGGTGATTGGTTCGGCTGCGTCGCCGCGCATTGGCCCGGCTGCGTCATCGCGGACAGATGGTCGCTCGCAGTTGGATGCGTCCGGGATGGACTTTTCTCCCGGGACGTGTCAACCTAGCACTGGCTCGGACCAAGCTGCCTCCGCACAACCATCAGACCCAGTACACACTGATTCCGCAGGAACATCACAACCGGTGAACAGTGAAGGACAGCCAGGATTCTCTGCATCACCATCGGGATCACCTGCCGCAGCGTCATCTTCCTCTAGTGGCAATTCCTCGTCAGATCAGTCAACTTCTGTACAGCAAAATTCAGTGACTGAAAATGCAGAACTGCAAAGGCCAGTGACACGATCACAACGAGGAATTCACAAGCCCAAGGTCTATAAGGATGGCACAGTGAAATATGGTTGTTTGAGTATCACAGGGGAACCTGAAAATCTACATGAAGCCCTTAGCCATCCAAGCTGGAAGGATGCTATGGACAAAGAGTTCGCTGCACTGATCGAAAACAAGACATGGCATCTAGTACCTCCTGAAAAAGGAAGAAATGTGATAGATTGCAAATGGGTGTACAAAATCAAGAAGAAAGCTGATGGAACAATTGACAGGTACAAGGCTCGCTTGGTTGCCAAGGGGTATAAGCAAAGGTATGGCATTGATTATGAAGATACCTTCAGTCCAGTAGTCAAAGCTGCCACCATTCGACTAGTACTGTCAATTGCAGTGTCAAGAGGTTGGAGTCTACGGCAATTAGATGTTCAAAATGCCTTTTTACATGGTTATCTAGAAGAAGAGGTGTTCATGAAACAACCTCCTGGCTTTGAGAGCAAAAGTCAGCCAAATTATCTGTGTAAATTAGACAAGGCATTATATGGATTGAAACAAGCTCCCAGGGCTTGGTATTCTCGTCTCAGTGGCAAACTACAACAGCTTGGCTTCACTTCTTCCAAGGGGGATACGTCCCTGTTCTTCTACAACAAAGGCAAGCTTATGATCTTTGTTCTTGTTTATGTTGATGATATTATAGTTGCTAGTTCATCTCCAGATGCAACAGAAGTCTTGCTAAAAGATCTACATAAAGAGTTTGCATTAAAAGACTTGGGTGATCTTCATTATTTCTTGGGAATTGAGGTGAAAAAGAAGGGAGAAGCTTTACTCCTGACTCAAGAAAGGTATGCATCAGAATTACTGAAGAAAGTAAACATGCATACATGCAAGCCGGTCAGCACTCCATTATCTGTCACAGAAAAATTAACTTTACTAGGAGGCAGTACACTTGGGCCGAATGACTCAACCCAATACAGGAGTATAGTGGGTGCCTTGCAATACTTAACCTTGACGCGTCCAGATATATCTTACTCTGTAAATAAGGTATGTCAATATTTGCATTGCCCTACAACTGATCACTGGGCGGCAGTAAAGAGAATTTTGCGTTATGTCAAGGGAACAATTGGTCTTGGACTAACATTTTGCAAGTCACCAACTATGACTATAAGAGCTTTTTCTGATGCTGACTGGGCAGGATGCACTGACGATAGAAGATCTACAGGTGGTTTTGCTGTATTCCTTGGGTCAAACCTGATTTCCTGGAGTGCAAGGAAACAGGCGACAGTTTCTCGATCGAGCACTGAAGCAGAATACAAGG
The DNA here is from genome assembly GCA_000573905.2 of Oryza punctata. Classification (NCBI taxonomy): domain Eukaryota; kingdom Viridiplantae; phylum Streptophyta; class Magnoliopsida; order Poales; family Poaceae; genus Oryza; species Oryza punctata. The sequence goes on along the minus strand of CM002495.2, from coordinate 25,731,218 downwards.
CATTAGCAAATGCTACTGCAGAAGTCATGTGGATCCGAAAATTGCTGGATGAACTGGGGTTAGAAGTGTCAGGTATAGCTCAACTCTGGTGTGACAATATAGGTGCAACTTATTTGTCTGTTAATCCAGTTTTTCATGCTAGAACAAAGCACATAGAAATTGATTATCACTTTGTGAGAGAACAAGTAGCACAAAAGTTACTTGATATTCGGTTTATATCAACAAGAGATCAGCTCGCTGATAGGTTTACCAAGCCACTGTCAACACAGCTCATGACTGCGTTCAGAAGCAATCTCAAGCTTGAAGCGTTGTGATTGAGGTGGGGTGTTAAGATATTTGCTAGTGATAAGGCTTAGTAGTTACAATGTAATCTAGATAGTAGATAAGATAAGATAGAATCTGTTCAGAGTTTGTTGTATAATCTTATCATCTTGTAAACCACGGTAGGGGTGTTTCCTATCTATATAAATGAAATCACGGGCCGAGGTCAAGGCACCGTTTCTACCATTCTTTGATAGACGCCACCATCCTCCGCGCCCACGCGCAGCTCGGGAACAGGTGGGCCGCCATCGCGCGCCTCCTCCAGGGTCGCACCGACAACGCCGTCAAGAACCACTGGAACTGCTCCCTCAAGCGCAAGCTCGCCGTCACCACCACCACCGGCACCGCCGCGCCGGGCGTCGTCGCCGATGCCGCCAAGGTCGTTGAGCGGCCGTGCAAGCGGTTCAGCCCCACGCCGGACAGCCCGTCGGGGTCTGGTTCCGGGTCGGACCGCAGCGACCTCAACCACGGCGCGGGAGCGGCGGGTTCGGGCGGATTTTCCGGCCAGTGGCGCGGAATGGAGTGTTCGAGCCCGTCGACTGCACCATCAGCCGGCGGCAGGAGGAGGATCCCCTCACCTCGCTCTCCCTCTCTCTCCCGGGAATGGACCAGCGGTTCAACCACGACAGCGCCCACAGCCACCTCCAAGAACTCCCATCATCCCCCTCGCCACCACCACCACCACCACCCTCCGCCGCCAGCCGCGCCCCTCCTCCCCTTCTACCGGCTCTGTGTGAAAGAGAGAGACAGAGAACGAGAGGAAGAAGAAGCAGAAAAGAAGAGAAAAAAGAAAGGAGAAGAAGAGATAAGAAGGAGAGAGAAGAAAAGAAAATGAAAAGAAAAAGGAAAAAGAAGTAGGGCCCACCTGTGGGGCCCGCACTCTAGATTTTTCCTGATTCTCTCTCTAAAGTCTACATTGCGTCCCCCTACTTCCTGTCCAAGATCGACTCCTTATATAAAAGTCTATATTACCTTCTTTTGTTGGCCGCGTTCGACAGATTGTGTTCTGTATAAAAGTCTATATAATATCTTTCGTCTAGCCTATAGGCAGAGCCCATCATCAACCTCCTTATTCACTAAAGTCCATGATACATCCCTCTGCAAACTACGGCCATCTCCGAAAGTCTAAAATACCTCCCCGCCCGAGAAACCCTCTATCCGCGGTTTATAAATCTTTTATTAAACTTCGGAAATTCATATCTCACAAACCGCAACTCCAATCAATTCCGTTCAACTTCCATCATCTCTCTAAAATCGAGATCTATTTATTGGCACCATTAGTTTGTATTGAATATTTTTTTATTTTATTTTTAGGATTTTGTGTGGTTTTCTTCGATCGTTGGTCGGACGTTCGGGTTTTCCGGTTATTCTTTGATCATGGATATTCCGGTTATTCTAACTGTTGCGAATTTCTCGAAGATTATACAAACCTAAAGTAAGGCAAGTCACTACGCCCCTTCCTCGAATATGTTGATCCTATTTTTATAAAAACATGTTGATTACAAATAAAATTGCATGCTAATTATAAAACGTGTACCTACATTTGTTTAAGCCCTACATTTGATATTGTTTACCTTTATGTACTTATACACCTTTGTTACCTGAGTCTATTATTTATGCGCGGTTAATTATCTATACTGCTTAGCGTTGCATATGTGTAGACGTTTGTACACTCCATACTTATGATATATGGCTATGAATGTGGATGTGGCGATCACTCAGTGGGAGTGATTGTCGGAGACAGGTGGAGACATAAGCGCCACCCGTAACATTAAAACCTTTGCGAAAACCAAAAACTTGATAAAACAAAACTATTTCGACTGGGGTGGCATGAATAGAATATAGGTGGTTCTGGGAACGGTAAGCCGCCGACCCTGGTCAGTTAAGGACCGAGTCAAGAAGTTATGCGAGAAACGAACAGAGTACGACCGCATTTCTCGAGTGGGGTATGACCCAGTGGACTAGGAAATTCTCATGGGGTGGCACCCCAGACATGGTAGGTTCTGGACATTCGTTGTTGTGTTGATGAAGTGTTGTGGTTTAGATCGCTTGGGTCGATCTGTTGAACGCCGGCAAAAACTTAAAATGCACCCTAAGTATATATTATGTAATCCCCCCTAAGATCCCGGGAGCGCCAGGACTCCTCTCACAACCGGCTCGAGGTAGGAATGTGGCGCCGGGGGTGCAATGGGGATTCATAGTACTTGGAGCGGGTGCCGCCATGGGAGAGTAACTGAAAAATCGGGTCGTGACAAATCTCATGTGTTGGGTGCGTCACGGAGTGCGGGATTAGAAGCGTACATCCACTGCAGTGCGAGTAAATTAAACTATTCGAATAGCCGTGCTCGTGGTAAATGAGCGCCAGGACTTGTACTACTCTTGACTAGCTTCATAAATTTTAAATACTGCTTAAAATATGATGGGTATGGAAGGTGTGACCTTGCCCGATGTGCGGGAAGGTCGTAATGGTTAAAACTGTGGAAATTGGATGCGAGGGTAAATCGGACCAAGCGAGGCTTGGGGAAGGTGGATGAACCCTCGTTGGTTAATGACAACTTCAACCTAACGATTGTTTTCAGTTAAAACTGCTACGTCATAGGCTTGTGAAATAATTTGCGAAAACTAGCTTTATGCAAATAAACCAAGCCATCCTTGAACCCCTATGAACATTATGTGCATTCTGTAGTGGTGGCTTGCTGAGTACGGTTGGTACTCACTCTTGCTTATTTAAATCTTTTAGAAAGGTGTTGGTGTCGACCTGCTATGCTGGCAAGGAGTTACCGAGGATGGTGGAATAGGGATCTAGGTTCACCAGTCGATGCGTGTGGGATAAGATGGACCACCGCTGCTTCGCTTCCGCTACTTCATTTATTTGTTTTGGTATTTTGTGTTGCTGTCGACCATGCTTGGTCTATTCAGGTCCCATTTGGGCTACCCTTGTATTATTATATTGTAAGACCTGTATGACGATGTCACCTTGAGATATACAACTGTGCCATGTGTGTACCATCTACTGATCCAGGAAATGGTATTGTAATACACATGGGGTTCCCGGTATAAAAAACGGGGGCTCACACCTTGTTAGGCGCGGCATGCCCACGTTCAACCCCGCGGCTCTCACTGCTCTCGTAGACAGGTGCACGTCTACAAACTTACGCTATTTTATTTTCTTGCTTACATAATTGAGTTTCATTCTTGATAACCATACTAACTTGTGTTTGTTATACAGGTGGAGGCCGAAGACTCACACCTTCCACCTTCCCTGTGGTGAGATGACCATCACACTACATGATGTTGCCATGCTTCTGGGCCTACCGATTAGAGGATAACCAGTGATAGGCCTTGCAGTTTCAGATGGGTGGAGGGCACGTGTGGTGGAGTTTTTGGGTAGAGCTGCCGGCAGCACCAGCTGAGGGCAGACGTGGCCGGGTTTCCGGGGTACTGATCAGTTGGTTGAGGGCGACATTTGGACAATGCCCTGCTGATGCTACACCGGAGGTTGTCACATACCACTGCAGGGCCTGGGTGATGCACATGTTTGGTTGCGTTCTCTTCCCACACGGCACAGGGGACTCTGCCTCGTGGATGTACATCCACTGTCTCCGGGATTGGGCGGACACTGGACTCTACAGTTGGGGATCCGCTGTCCTTTCTTTCCTGTACAGGCAGCTGTGTGAGGCTTGCAGACGCTCAGCCGCCTCGACTACTTTAGGCGGTTGCACCTTCCTCCTTCAGCTATGGATGTGGTCACGACTCCCTGTTGGTAGACCTCGAGTGCTTCAGCCACATGACTGGCATCCTGTGGGTGTGCCTGACTTGGGTCCTACTGTGGCATACCTATTGGACAACGTCTTAGCCCCGTATGCGGTCACTCAGCGCGCATACGTCGAGTACAGCAATGAGTTGGACGCACTTAGTCCTTCTACGGTACGTTCTGCACCTCCTTGGTCACTTTCCTTATTTCACTACTAGTACTTTGTTCTGATGCATATAAATATCGATTCTAGGTCATATGGGAACCGTACTTGGAGGAGCAAGTTCTAGCATTGCCTCTTAGCCCGATGTGCACCTGAGACTCCAACATGTTTTCAGTGAGGTGCCCTTTGATTTGCTTCTATGCCGTGGAGATTCACCTCCCCCACAGAGTGGCACGCCAGTTTGGGTTGGCACAGAGCTGGCCTCCTGATGAAGTTTCGACGTCCATCGACCTGCACCAGTGAGTACTTAACCTATACGTTATCTTCCAATTGCTTCACTAACTTTACGTAAACTCATTCGTTCATTAACTTTACAGGTTTGATCGTGTGCGCCAAAGGAAAGTCACGGACTTTGCTCACCACCATCGTGACATGGTTGATTGCTGGCGGAGGATTGACGAGACTGCTAGACTCACGGGGCCACCACATCACCGTGCTACCTTCCGTGACTACTTGGCCTGGTACCACGATGCTACTCGTTACAAGTTGCAGCAGAAGTGGTCAGGAGATGACTACGCCGAGATAGCTTCCTCTGATGATGAGGACACGCAATACGACACGACATGCAAGCAGGGAACACAAGTAGAGATCGCCCCAATCCTTGACAGAGTGGTAATAGCACTTTCATAAACTTATATTCAGTTGTATAAACTTTTTCAAGTAAAAATGCACCATCCTTACTTCAATGTTCATATCAATGCAGGGAACATCGATGGTGCAGTCGGTTCACAACATTGAGAACCATCTGCGCCACCTAGTTGGTAGTCCGGGGAACGACGGACGCGTGAGGGAGTTGCTTGAGGTACTTAACACATTTGCCTTATTCTTGTTCAATTTCATTTAATGGTTGCTTGAGGCATTTCTGATTGCATACTCTTTTTTTTGTTTTGTAGAAGTTGCAGTGGCGCTTGCGTCGAGCTGCAGCTCGTTGCGGATGTCGTGTGTCAGTGGCCATGGATGTTGCGCCACCAGCCACATCTTCGCGATCGAGGGGCACCATAGCTTCGAGGGCTGCGGCCTCGAAGTCCCATAGAGCTGCTGGCCAGAGCTCGTCTCGCACACAATCATTCAGCGATGCTCAGAACAATGATGAGGACCAACAGGAGGACGAGGAGGATGACGATGATGAGCAGACAGAGGACGATACTGAGGTGCAGCAAGACTAGACGAGGTTGGCATGTCACAGATGCCTGATGCTCCTCCTAGTTCACAGCCGCGTGCACGTGCTCGCCGTCCTCCCGAGTGACACACACCTGGCACAGATGCGCTTCGAAAGGGCATGGGCAAGGCAGCGGCTAGAGGAAGAGGGAAAAGAAGGTGATATGGAGTGGTAGATGCGATTGTTCACTTGGTTCTGTGACTTGGTAGCTATTTGTGCACTTGAACTTGTGTTGATGTTGAACTTGCACTTGTGTTGATGTTGAACTTGCACTTGTGGTGATGTTGAACTTGAACTTGTGTTGATGTTGAACGTGTGCTTGAAATTAGACTTCCTGTTGTCAAGTGCATTTGTTGGAGTCCATATTGTCTTGTGAATTTGAACATGTGGTTTCAGTTGCAGTGACTTAGTCTTCTGTTTGGCTAGGAGAAAAGTAACGGCGCCAAACGTCCCGGCGCCATACCTAGACACCACGGCGCCAAAGATCGTGGCGCCTAGGTGTACAAACACGGCGCCAGACCCTTTGGCACCGTAGCCTGGAGCTAAGCTCTGCTCCTCTGATCCAAACAGAACGGCGCCAAACCTCTTGGCACCGTGGCGATGCAGCACGGTGCTAGGGCCTTTGGCGCCACAGCCTTGGCTGCAGGGGCATGCAGACATAAAGGATGGCGTCAAAGAGCCCGGCGCCAGAGCCTTTGGCGCTGTAGTCTCCCTACAGGCCAAAGGCTACTGCGCCTTGTCAGTGGCTATGCAACACTTCAAATAGCTCATATATTCCAAACGAAATGAAATTGTCCAACAATACCATATTAACATTTATGGCTCACATCAACATCAAATAGTTCATCAAATAGTTCACCAAATAGCATCCAAATCATATAGTTCAACGAATTCAAATTGCATACAAACTAGTGAGTCCAACATAACAAATTTCACGAAAAGGTCTTCAAACAAGTGCACACACCCACAACCATACTACTGAGTGCACCGAGGCCACTTCCCCTTTCTAAGTGCGTCCGGATTCTCCTCCAATGCCGCCTTGGCACGACGTGCCCTCTCAAGCTTTCTCTCCCTCTCCGCCTTCCTCTTCACTGCAATCCTCCTATGCTCTTCATCCCTGCGCTCCTTCTGAGCCTCTATCTCCTTACGCCTGATTTCATGTCTCCTTTGCACCTCTTCTTCAAACTCCTTCAAACCCTCAAGAACACGCTTTTGCAGTGGGTTGATCTCCGTATCTATCCACTCCTCAAAATCACAAAGTGGAGGAGGCTCCTGCAGTCATTTACAATCATGTTATAAAAACATCATACAAATTTAATTTATCTACTGTACAAATTTAGCATACTAACCATTTAGCCAATTATGATCAAAATCCCAATTCGCACACATCCAGTACCTCTGTCGGTACGTCTCCGGATCTTCAGATCTCTCCACCCTACATGGATCCCCATAGAACCACATTGGAGGCTTAACACCGGGGGGACCCTCCTCACGCGTGAAGCCCATTCCAACCTATAAACCAAAAAAATTATCCATACTTAATATTAAAACCGTGCCTACAATTCCAACTTTAATACCCCTACAATTCCAATCCCGTCATTATGTACACTAACCAAAGCATCTCAAAGTTTCTACCTCTATTGCTCTACCTAGGGTTAGGCAAAATATAGCAAACTCAGTCAACTTGAAAGGAAAAAATGAGGGAGGAAAGGGACTTCACCTTGCTTGATGCGGATCTGGACCTTCCCCGACTACAATCCGCCCGATTGAAGCGGATCTGAGAGAGGAAGGTCGGGTGGGGGAGAGATAGAGAGTCCGAACCGTCTGTTCGAAATGGAGACTGTTGGTTGGAGAGGGTGGCTGACGGCCTGTTAAAGGATTCTGGGAACGGTGCCGCGCCCGTTAGCGCCATGGTTACATAGCACGGCGCCGTGGCCTTTGCCGCCGTTTATTTACCACGGACGCCAAGCTGGCGCTGATGTGTCAAAGCACGGCGCCGAACATCCTGGCGCCGTGCTGTCTAACTACGGCGTTGTTCTTTCTGGCGCCGTGTACCGGGTCCATTTCTGCAAATGTTTCCGCTAGGGGTCCATATGTCAAATTCTTACAAAAAAGGACTAAATTGCAAAAAAAATGGCCACCGCTGCATGCACCGATGCACGCATTTTTTTTATCTGTCTCTTGATCCGTGGTGAAAAAGAGTTGATAATCCCGAGTAATCTCTTCGTCATCGCGCTGTGAATATGTGATGATTTTTACTCGTTTCTCCTCGAGAAAACTACCACATGTGAATTGTGATATTCGGAACGGTTCAGCAATATGTGGGCTGATTTTTGCCATATGCTTATCGATAAATTTTATCTCTTAAAATTTTATCAAATATAAATACAGTATAATTATAGTGTAATTACAATATTACATGTAACTACAATGTAACTTATATGTAAATTTACTTCAAGATTCGTGTAAGTTAGGGGGGGAAATTAAAAATCATAGCGCGTGCACGTGTGAGGAGATTCGGTGTCACGATCTTCTCTTCTTGAAAATAGCATGTTATCTTAGGATTCTACAAATTATATCGTAGTTACGTACAAATTACAATGTAACTATCGTACAATATTTATATCTGATAATTTTTAGAATACTCTATGTGGGCTGCGTTAGAGCATCCCCAGCAGCTCATCTATATTTGGTCCTCCAAATGTCCATATGGAGTATCATCCAAAAAATATTCCTCATCCATATCCCTTCCAACTCCAACAGATCATCCATATCCAATCATCCTATATTTTAGTAATATCTTCTACAATTGTATTTGAAGAGATATATTTTGAACTACTTAATTTTAACAATGTTATTTATCACGATAATATTTCGATTAAATTTTAACAGAAATATTTTTAATTGATATATTTAAAATGAGTGAAGCTTTTTTTTCATTGAATGACTACATTTGCAATGGCTACATTGCCAACAGCTAGCTAGCTAATTCTGCAACGGCTAGCAAATTGCAACGGCTAGCAAATTGCAACGGCTAGCACATACATGCATCATCTCTATATATAGCACTACATTGCTTGCTATCTTTTTGCACCATCCAAATTATTGTGCATGATTCTTCCATCACTCAATGAGCTTTCTTTTGAGACATGTTTTTTTGGATGAATCATCACCATCCGACGATGACGTCATCATCGCTGCTGCAGCAATAGTCGCGCAAGATGAATATGAGCAGTCAAATGCTCGACGTTGTCGGCGAGGTGGTTCTGTTCCTGGTCGTCAAGTTGTTCGTCGTAATCATCAAGCCGGCTATGAACGGTTGCAGCACGACTACTTCTCGCTGAATCCTACATACGGCCCAGTCTTATTCCGGCGAAGGTTAGCAATTAATTTACATATTTTGGTTGATCCCGTTTTGTAGGTCACTTTATTAATTCGCATTTTGTTGCGTAGGTTTAGAATGAGTCGTCATCTTTTCTTGCGCATAGTTAATGATGTGGTAGCCCATGATGATTATTTTGTGCTAAAAAGAAATGCTGCAAGTACTTTGGGTATATCACCATTGGTAAAGATTACCGCTGCACTTAGAATGATAACCAATGGAGTCGCAGCCGACACTCAAGATGAATATTTGCGAATTGCTGATAGTACCACTATAGAGAGTCTGAAAAGGTTTGTGAGAGCTATTGTTGAGATTTTTGGAGACGAGTACTTGCGTTATCCAACTAGTGCAGACACTTGTAGATTACTTGCACTTGGAGAGCAGAGAGGCTTTCCTGGATGCTAGGATCCATAGATTGCATGTATTGGGAGTGGAAAAATTGCCCTGCAGCATGGCAAGGCATGTATAAAGGAAAATCAAGCAAGCCCACTATAGTTTTGGAAGCTGTTGCTTCAAGAGATCTTTGGATTTGGCATGCATTCTTCGGTTTGCCAGGATCTCACAATGATATTAATGTTCTTCAGCGTTCCCCTCTCTTTGCAAGGCTAGCTGAAGGACAGGCTCCACAAGTGAATTATGAAATCAATGGCCACAACTACACAATGGGTTATTATCTTGCAGATCGTATTTATCCCTCATGGACCACTTTTGTGAAGACAATACCAGAACCACAAGGGAATAAGAAGAAACACTTTGCCCAACAACAGGAAGCAGCCCGCAAAGATGTTGAGCGTGCATTTGGAGTTTTGCAAGCCCGTTTTGCAATTGTGCGTGGGCCTACTAGATTTTGGTATGCACACCAATTAAAAGAAATCATGACAGCATGTATTATTCTGCACAATATGATAGTAGAAGATGAGAGGGATGATGAAGGTCTTGACTACAACTATGATGATGAGGGAGAGCGAGTCACACCTTTGCATACCCCTATAGCTGAACTGCAGGACTTTATTCAGAATCATCATAATATTAGAAATAGACAGACTAACTCTCAGCTTCAAGAAGATCTAGTTGAGTATCTATGGCAATATCATGGTAGGAACTAGTGTAGCATGCAACCTCCCAGTTATGTAGTAGGCAACTCCAATTATGTATGCAACCTCATTTATGTAACCAATCCATCAATTATGTATGCAACCTCAATTATGTAACCAATCCATCAATTATGTATGCAACCTCAATTATCTATGGCAATCCTAATGATGTATGCAACATGTATGTGCACACAATTAATCATACCATTCTTGCATACAACATAAATGTCACATACCATTAAGTTATAACATCAAAGCCTACACGACATACAACTTAAAAGTTCACATCTCATAAAGTTCTTACAAGCATCCATAAAGTTATAACATCAAAGCCTACACGGCATACAACTAAAAGTTCACATCTCACATGCCTACACGGCATACAACATAAAAGTTCACAACTCATTAGGAAATAGCAATAAATATCACATATCCATACATCATGAACTCAATCCATATGAGCCTTTATGATCTCCTCTTGCAAACACAAGTAATAAGCTTTTCTTGGCCCATCCATAGCACTAAGATCCATGTTCATAATTCTCTCTTCTTTTTCATGGGTTTCTAAATCTAACTTTCGTTTTTCTACTTTCAACCTCTCTTTCTCTAGTGAAATAACTTCACCCAACCGGTCATTTCTTTCCTCCATAGATTGTGCACTCATCTCCTTTTTCTCCGACCACATGTTAGTTAATGCAATAACTACAGGACTACTCTCACTTGAGCATGAAGAAGTATTACCTCAAGCGCGTTTTGCCTTTTCCACCTTCCTCCCAGGTGGTCTCACCAAAGGATCAGAGGTATTAATGTCAGGGCTGCAATGAAATTCACTAGAGTTTGTGCTTGCAGATGGTATCACCAAAGGATCGACATTCACCTTCTGTTTTTTCTGAGACAACCTATCATTCCACTTTGGATGATGATGCAAAATCTCCCAACAGTGCATTAAAGAAAATGTCTTCTTCTTTTCTGACTTGTACAAAGTAGTAGCCTGAGTGATCTGCATTAATTGGCAAGGTCAACAATTGGAAAAACAATATTTTTTAAAGAAAGATGCTAGCTGAATTATGCTTACATAATCTTGAACAGTCATTCCACTTTGAGGTCTATTAAGAATCTGCTCATAGTACCCACAAAACTTATTAACTTGTTCTTGAATGGTACCCCAACGGTTGTTAAGTGAATTTTGGTTATGATCAGAGAGGAAATCTTTGTTTTCATGGAAGTACTGATGAATCCTTGCCCAGTAGGAGTCATGGTGTTGCTCAGCTCCTGTGATTGCATCTAGAGTTGTATTCAACCAAGCTGACACCAACAATTTATCTTCCGCAATGCTGAAATTTTTGGATCTCTTATTATTGGGTCTAGAGGACCCCCAACTTCAGCACTTGGCTGTTCACCAACCATAGGACTATGTTGTGGCTGTTGTCCAGTTTAGGAAAAATTTTGACTAGGATCCTAAGTTTCTACATCAATGTTTGAGCCCAATAAATTAATATAGCTGTCCATGGATTCACCTAGCAAGAAAAATCATAGCAACATAAATAAAATGAACATAACTCTGCTCAATGAATCATAGCAACATAGATATAGTTTGTACTCAATTCCTATTATATATATCTGCTCAATGAACATAAATTCACAAAAATCAACATACTATATTTCTCTGCTCAAGTGTGGTGTCTATACTGAAAAGAGCTCTTCTCTATACTATCTGCTCTTCTTTGCTCTCAAAACCTCTTCTCTACTCCTACCAAACAGAGAAAGCCAGGCCGGATGGGGGAGATGGTGAGGCGGCGGCTGGACGGCGCTAGGCTCAGGCGGCGGCTGGGCGGCGCTGGACTCAGGGGTGGCTCAGGGGCGCAGGGCGTCGGCGGCTGGCAAGAGGCGGCGCTGGGCGGCGCTGGCGGATCTGGGGCGGCGGCGGCTCGCAAGGGGCGGCGACGGCTGGCTGGTCAGGGACGGCGGTGACTGGTCAGGGGCGCCGGCGGCTGGCTGCTCAGGGCCGACGCTGGCGGATCTGGTGAGGGGCGCCGACGGCTTGGCGGGAGCAGGGCGGCGGCAACCAAGGGGCGGCGGCGGCTCACGAGCGCGGGGAGATGGTGGCTGGCGGGAGCAGGGCGGCGGCCACGCGCACGCTAGTGGTGGAAGGCGGCGGGAGCACGGTGACGGCACCCCAGATCTGGTATGCTCGCTGAAAAAAAAATCAAAAAAGGGGCACGGGGAACTCACCTACACCGATTCTGGACGACGGCGATGGAGGAGAAGGCTCGCGGGTTCTGAGCTCGCACCGGAGGGGAGGTTATTGCCGAAGTCCGGATTGGGGCGGGCTCTCGATCCGGAGTCGTTGGGGCGAAATGGCGTGAGGAGAGAGATACGCTATTTTTGCCTCTTCTCTCTCCTACTATGGCGCATCCGTCAATTTTGACGTGTTGGTTAGCGCTTCTACTTGAGCCCGTTTTTTCGCCCTTACACGCTAAAACTGAGATGGAGGATGGGTTTCATGATCTGCCGGATGCTCTTACAGCCCACGAAGGCCCATAGTGGGTCGAAATGGTCCGAAGGCCTAAGGGAATTCGTTGCGAGGCCCACTAGGAGTCGCCAACTAGTATACCCCACGCGAGCGGCAGAGGCCAGGCAATCCCATCCCGTAACTCGATCTCCCCGTTTCTCTCTCCCGTGTGGTCGGAGCGCACTGCGGCGGCGGCGGCGGCGGCGAGCGAGGGTAGAGAGAGAGAGAAGTCGAGGTAGAGAGGAAAGGGAGAGGAGGGCGGAGGAAGATGAGCGGGAACGGCGTGAAGAAGGTGGCGGAGGTGGCCGCGAAGGCCGGGAAGGCGATCGACTGGGAGGGGATGGCCAAGATGCTCGTCTCCGATGAGGCGCGCAAGGAGTTCAACACCCTCCGCCGCACCTTCGAGGACGTCAACCACCAGCTCCAGACCAAGTTCTCGCAGGTATTCACCCCCAACCCCACCACCCACCCCGCCACCGCCGGATCGGACTTAGGGTTTTCCGGATCTGGAGCCGCCCCCTCTCCCGGGTGCATCCCTCCCGTATCTGATCCTTCTGATTTTGTATTGGATGCGGAGATTCCTTGGTGAGATGTTAGTGAATTCGATCCCTTTTGTTTGGGGATTCTTTAATGCGTGTGCGTTCTAATTCGATCCATTTAGATTTGGACTTATCATATACCCCGTGGATAGGTTAACCCCTACAAATGTAATTGTCGTTATGCCAATATTTTCACTTCGTTGGTGCTTATGATCATCAGTAAGAACGTTGTTACTTGTGGACATCTTTATTCCGCTCACTGTGCCGCGCGTTTTGATTTTTATTGTAGTCCGCAGACTACATTCGATCACCAGGGATATCTGTTGTCTTTGTGGCTAATAAGATTATTAATCTGGTTTGAATGAATTAAATGACCCTTTTCTGTCTTGTCAAATTCATGCAGTCATGTTCCTTTGGTACTTTTACCTTGAGAAATGCCTTTGTCTAAAAGTTTTTATCTCTTTTGACATTGCAGGAGCCCCAACCAATTGACTGGGAGTACTACAGAAAAGGAATTGGATCTAAAGTTGTAGATATGTACAAGGAAGCTTATGAAAGTAAGCATTTTACGCTTCAAACATATCCCGTCTTTCAAGGAAGTATGGTTTTTTTTTTTTTTTGGGGGGGGGGGGGGGGGGTGGGACACAAACGTTAGTGTGTCTTTGTACCGTTGTTCTACAGTGATTTTACAAAGTTAATGCTCAGAAATAGCATTTGTCAATTTTTCTAGGTGATTTTTTTCTAATCTATTATTGGAATATGATTCCATAACCACATCAACATATTTCAATATTTCATAAGGTGTGGGAAGTGACAAATATGTTACTCCTTTCTAGTTGATATTGTTATTTGATGATTATGTGGGTTGATTCTCTTGGTTGGCTCTTAGCGTGTGCTAATTTTCTGATCAATGACCTTGTTATGCCTTTTCTTGTTAGCGCTCTTGTGTATAGACCTATGAACTTTCAGATCATATCCATAATATGTATATGCTGTTTTCAGCTCCTTCTAAGGTTAATCAATTCGATATCTCCGTACCATGTTGCTGAAATTGGCTATACCTTTTTATTTCAAAGGAACAAGTTGTTTTGTAAGTCTGAATGTTAATACTTTATGTGGCACTGTAATATGCTCAGGAATGCATGTTCTTCTTTGTGATTCAGTCAATAGAAGGTAAGTATGTGTTATTTCACATGCCCTTTTCCGGATGGGAAAAGTCAAATGTACTGTTGGAATATTAGTAAAATGTTGATCACATCAACCTTACACTTTGATTTTGCAGTTGACTCCATGCAAGTATTACTTTTGTTGAATTCTTCTGGTTTATATCGTTTTGTTCCGCCTACTTGTTGTCAAGGTACTAAGCATGAAATAAATGCAGGCATTGAAATCCCCAAGTATGTTGACACCGTGACTCCTCAATACAAACCAAAGTTTGATGCGCTGGTGAGGACCGAGGAACTATCACCCTTGTCTGGAACTATCATTCTGTTATATCATGTGCCTGACCTTAAAACTATTGTTTTTTTCTCATCTTGCTTCAACAGGTTATCATTCTGTACCCTTTTAGATACTAATGCACCTTTTATCCTTTTCTCTTTATCACGTCATATGCAGCTTGTTGAGCTGAAAGAAGCAGAGAAGGAGTCTCTGAAGGAGTCAGAGAGGATAGAGAAGGAGCTTGCTGAATTGCAGGAGATGAAGGTGAGGATGATCTCTAGAGAAACTTGTATATTGCAGTCCATTTGTCCGAAATTGGTTGTGCATGCATCCATTATTAAGAGCATTTTTCCTTTTGCTTTAACATATACTTGTTCACGTATACAGAAAAATATCAGCACAATGACAGCAGATGAATACTTTGCGAAGCACCCTGAGGTCAAGCAGAAGTTCGATGATGAAATCCGTAACGACAACTGGGGCTACTGAAGAGTGGAGGAGCTCTTGATTTCCCTTACTTGGAAGAGTTAATAATTTTGTCTTGTGTCCCAGAATGTATGTATAGGGGAATCCACTATCGCAACAATGGTGGTTTCCATACCATGTGGATGGGGCCTGTTTAAACTCCCAAACTGATTCTACCATGTCGTCCGTGTTGCAATTCCAACTGAATTTGCTTGTGTTGGACCTCTTCATTTTCTAGAGGGTTGACCCTTAAGAAGTTTATGTTTCATTGTTTTCTGTTCATCTCCGTTCTACATGAATAAAGATGAACAATGGTTAAAAGATTATGTTGATCTCAATAATGCGAGAGTACTGTGTGTATACTTATGGAGATGGTTCGTTTACTCGGTGCGAGTGGAGTATATCGTCCTCTCTGTTCATCTGGGTCCACCTATCATAGAGCAAGTCCGCTCTGACCATCTGGGCCCACCTGTCATTGAGCGAGCAGCAGCATCTCCGTGGCTACACGGAACCGGTGCGCGCACCCACGGTTTCCACCCATCCATGGCGGCCGTGCGCGTCGCCCCACGCCTCCGCTCGCTCCCCCTCCTACTCCCCGGACCAGACGCCGCCGCCGCCGCCGCCGTCCACCGCAGCTGCTCCTCCAGTTGCGGCAGCTTGGCCGCGTTGGCCCCTGCCCCCCTGCGCACCATGTCGTCGTCCTCCTCCTCCTCCTCCGTCTCCCCCTCCCCGTACACGACGCTCGTGGGTCGCGTGAGCTGCGAGCGCGAGATCAAGAAGAGCAAGTTCATCGCCATCGCCGCCCCCGTCCCCGACGAGCGCGCCGCCATGTCCTTCCTCAACGAGGTACGTCTCCCTCCACACGCGCTATGTATCATCCCTCACCGGGGCCCCAAATCGGCGAGTCTTAAGTCTGAACCTCGAGTCGCAGCGAACTCTTCTCCGACTATTTGGCAGCCAACAATCGCCATTTTGCTTTGAAAGGGAGAGCACATGCAATTGTTCTATCGGAGAAATCGATAGATTTTCAGTGTAGTCTGCACTGTAAAGTACTAATCCATTATCCTTTTAGTGTTCATACCTAGCTGAAGGGTTCGCTCATTAGGTAAGTTGAATGTGTGAGTATTCCGATTGATATAAACCTCATCTAGGATTTACAAGTTTTTCGTTTAGCGTTTCACAAGTTGTGTATGCGAGGTTAAGTTTGCAGTTGTATGTGTACACATAATATGGGTCCATTTACCTTTGGCTTCCAGAAAACTCATCCATGTGAAAATTAAAAAATTTTGTGTAGTATATCGGTTAGATTTATGAGCCTCTTTTGTAACAGGTCAGTGATCCCCGTGCAACCCATAATTGTTGGGCTTATAAGGTTTGTACATATATCTCAATTATACAACAATTCATGCTTTTGTTTGTTGATGATAGATTGGTCTTTTATACATGTCTATTTAGCTGGGAGAGCAATTCCGTTACAATGATGATGGTGAACCTTCGAGCACAGCCGGAAAGCCAATATACTCTGCCATTATTTCATCTGGCATTGATATGGTCATGGTGGTGGTAATCAGGTAACCGATTTGTTAAACAACCCATTTCATGTAATTTTAAAATTGTGACTCACCCTTTTGTTGCTATTTAGTGTTCTACTGAGTTAAGTACCTCAACTTGAGCAGAGATAATACTGTCACTAACTGACAGATATATGTGTACATTAACTACAACTTTTGGCTAGACAGATGGTTTGTGACTATGTGATACTTTACATCATATTTTGATGCTATACATTGTGTAGATACTTTGGAGGCATAAAATTAGGAACTGGTGGGCTGGTGAGAGCTTATGGTGGGGTTGCTTCTGAATGCCTAAAAGATGCTCCTACTTGTCTTGTGAAACCAAAGGTGATCGTATCTAATTCTTTTGCATAAGCATTTTCTTGGTCATTGCAACTACGTATGAAGCATGGACTTGGTATAATTATTATTTGATTTCTGTCTTCACTTTAGGCTCGTGTGGGTATGGAGGTACCATTTGATCTCTTGGGAACAGTCTATCATCAGGTGATGATTAGTGGCTTAACTGGTTCCATTTTCTGTAAAAAAAACAGTACAACTTGATGTGCATTTCTTTCAGAGACTTTTTTATTCTTCTTTCTGCAGCCTAATTATGACTGCGTTGAACCTTGAAACAGCTGCAACATTACCAAGCTGAAGATATCAAACAGGACTATGACACTGGGAAAGATGGTAGTGTTATGGTCATGTTCAAATTGGAATGTGAAAAAATTGAGAATCTTGGGAACGCAGTAAATTCAGCCTGCAGCAGGAAAATAGAACTACTCCTATAAGTGGAAGCCAGGGGATAAGTGTGACCATGTAGATTCAATGTTCGGGTTGTGCCTACTGCAGCCTCTGTTAACCAGTGTAAGTACTAAGATATTCCATATCACATATAGTAGCTACAAATCTTTTTCTTTACCCTCTTCCCTGTTTTGATATTATTTTCCTTGTCATCTGATCTTTAATATATTTGGCTTATTATTTATTTAACTTATAGGCACTACTACTACCCCAGAAATGTTCAGCCTTTGAATTGAGGATAGTTCTTAACAGCAACTTCAGATTGGAGTTCCCCAATGTAAACGGCAGAATCATGTTCTACTGAGATTATTATCCTCCAAACATACATATATATTAGTTTCTCATCCTGTCTACCATCTATTGTAAGTTACCAATAATAACATCTTAGTATTATAATCTTGTAGCATTGATATGTTGAAGGAAATGTTATGTTGATAACTTCTCCATGATCTTTATGAACAAATTGACATTAATTTGGCTGATCTTTTGATTCAGCTGTTATTTTGATGCGTAATTCTTTTCTTGCAATTTATGGCTTCATGCATTGTTTTTTCCCTCTTTATAATATCATTTAGAAGATTATCTTGTTGCAGTGATACATGTGTATGTCTTCATTATCTTGTGTGACTTGCAGGGTTGCTGAAGAATTAGTTGAGACAAATCACTGCTTACATTTAGTAAAGCTTTTTCCTTATCAGTAGATTATGCTTAGAAAATTTATGCAAACAATTTATATCAAGCCACTTTTAAGCAGCGACAGGACCAAGAAGCACACATCTCTGTCTGCTTCTTGCTGATGTGCTATGTTAAATTGTTAATATCATGCTCAAATTCTATCAAATAGAAGAAATGCTTGTAATTGTAGGCATCATATTATTTTCTGTTACTGCATGTGGTCGTTTATAGAATAATAGAAAGCTTATATCCTGTGCAATATCTTATGCAAACCAAGAAATGATTTATTCACAAACATAATATTACAACTGCCTAGCTGCATTTACAATCACACCAATGCAAGCCAGTATAGCTCCAATAACAGAACACAAGTAAATGTACGTACTGATATGATGGCAACATATGCCTAACCAAATCCGTGACTAATAACCATGAATGATGTCTCATCCTCTTGAAGATCTTCAGGGGCTAGTGGTTTTGGGAGGTGGGGACATGAATGGGATTGGTGGCATTTGGAACCCAGGAATGGTAGGGATCGTCGTCGGGATTGTGGTGGGAATGGATGGAATAGTGGTTGGGATTGAGGGCATTGGTGGCAAGGTAACAGGAACTGTAGGAATGGTTGGTATGGTGGTCGGAATGGCCGGAATTGGAAGAGATGGAATTGTTCCAGCGGCTGTTGGGGGAATGGTAACCTTTGGGATAGGAACAGATGGCGTTGGGGGCACTGTCAGCTTGGGGACTGCAGGTATGGAAGGCATCGGAGGCAGCGTGGTTGGAACTGTTGGCATGGAGGGCTGAGCTGGGGCCTCTGGTGCTGCAGCAGCAGCTGTATCCAAAAGATGACGAGCTGCGTAGCTGCAATGGAAGGCTGAGAACGCTAGGAGCAGAACTAGAAGATGACAAGCAGAAGAAGCCATGGTAAGTGACTGTTGTTTTGTTTGTGCTGGGAAGGCTACTGTGTTTCTTTTGATGTTGGATGATGCCTGTGAGGCTGTGAATCTAGGAGTTGATGCTGGAGCTACTTATAGCAATTTGTGATCAGGTAAGCCGGAGCAATGGTCTTATTGGTAGTTGATCTGTATGCTTAGCTATTGAAGTCCCTGACCTTGGTTGTTCACCACCCAATATAAAAGGCTCTGAACTTTGGTAGAATTGGTGGCACCAATGCTCTCCAGATGTTCATCGGGGGGGTTAGGAAAATTCTGGCTTGAACTGATGGTGTGGCAGTCTGGCAAAGTAGTTGGGTTTGTTCTGAACTTCCGAGTTTAGACATCCCAGCATCAGCTTGGGCACATTGTTAACTCTTTAGGTGTGGGATAGTCATTAGTTATCGCCTTCTTGGTATATATGCCCTTCTTCATTAGCTTTTTGAGCTCTCTGCATTCTATAATCTGGTTGGCACAAGCAATGCTCATCACAAGTCTGGCAAAAGTTCATGCATTTCAGAGGGGGCTCTCCTGGTTTGGTTCAACTTGGTGCTCTGCGGAAGATTATCAGTAGACTTCAAGCTAAATGTCATACATGGAGAAACGAAGAGAGAGTGATGCCAATACAGATGTTCTGGGCTTTTACTTGGCCATTACAATGACATTTTGAAAGCATTTATGTGGCCATAACAGCAAAACCTCTACTAGACCCGTTTGATATATGTGCTACTCCAATATTCTGTCCCGTGAAGTTGGAACTGTACTAAACGCGTTGAGGGGAAGGTTACCAACCAATTATCTACTTATGAACTGCTCCGTTTTTTGTGTTGGAGGGAAGGGGATGGTTTCCAACCAACACAAACGAACACAGCCCAAGTATTTATTTTCTACTCCCTCCAACCCAAAATATTTATCATTCTACGTAATTTAGCATAGATTAAGGTTTTAAAAAAAAGATCATACTATCCCTCGTTAAATAAGTAAGTTGTACTTGATAATAAATATTTGAAGAAAAAATTTTGTATCTTAGAAAGATAATTATCTTGTGACGGAGATAGTATCAGATACCATGGCTTTGCACGTGCAGTTGCAACATTATTGTATTTACTACTAGACCTTTTTAGTATTTTATTTCCTGCATGTATTAACTCCGGAACAGTAGGAGCAAGCCCTGTCGTGTTGTAGACTTGTAGAAGTAGACACCGGCCCCTACTGCGGCAACAGTACACCACCCCGGCCGGCAAAACACGAAGGTATTCATGTGATCTGCAGTAGAGCCAATACTGAAACTACTACTGGTGAACAAAAAGTGCACCAGTGCCTCATCTCCACTGTTGCAACTTCGCAACACTGCAACCGTGCAACAGTATACCTGACAAGTCTACGTGACGATACTGGTTGCCAAGTACAATTACCAGCCTGTACTACCATGCAGGCAAGCTGCAAGCAGCAAGGAAAAATGACACGTAGTACAAACAAACAAAAAAAAACACCAAGCTAGTCGTGACACGAAACCGCTGGTAGTGTATCAGCATCGCATTGTTCCCCTAGCTTAGCTTAGCTTCGTTTTGCCGCCTACGTCGAGTAGCAAAGCTAGCTGAGGCTGCTACACCTCGGCGAGAAGCGCGGCCGCTTGTAGCCGTCGGCGGCGACGGCGGCGGCGAGGAGCTCATCGCGGTTGAGAAGCACAGTGCGGAGGGCGGCGCGGAGGGCGGAGAGCGCAACGGCCCTGTCGTTGTCGGCGGCGTCGGAGGCGACGACGACGTCGAGCTCCAGGACGCTGCGGGTCCTCCCGCCGACGGTGGCGATCTCGGCGCGGACGGGCCGCGCGCTGACGGAGCGCACGGCGCGGCCCAGGTCGGACATGAGCCCCGGCCTGTCGGCGCAGCACACCCACGCCCTGACGCGCCGCCGCCACCGCCTGTCGCCGACAATATAACACCCCTCGTGCTCGTCGTCGTCGTCGTCGTCCTCGACGCCGACCTCGTCTCCTTCACCGGGGACGACGACGTCGACGCCCTCCGTCGCGTCGTCCGCCCTGCACCGCAGCTCCCGCACGTGCCGCACCACCTCCCCCAGCAACGCCGCCTTGTCCATCTGCACGCAAGCACATCCACCACCAACCTCGTCAGACGCACGTACGTACATGCCAATGACGCTGGCTGCTGCGTCCCGTCGTGCATGCCCATCTCGGTACGTACCCGGGAGGCGGAGGGGACGAGGGTGCGGAGCGTGGCGAGGTGGGCGTTGATCCGCTGCCTCCGCTTCCGCTCCGCCTCACTGTGGCTCCGCACCGCCGGCGCCCCACCCTTCCTCGCTGCCGCGGCCGCCGAGCACTCCCCGTCCGTCACCATCGATCTCACGGTGGCCGGTGTCGTGGTGTGATGGGTGTGGGTTTAAAAGAGAGGAGGCGGGAAAGAGGTGGCAAGATGCAACGGGGCGCGCCGACACGGGAAGGCACTTTTTTTGGCCGGGACGACGGCTGTTTTGGCGCGTTTCACTTGGGCGGATCGAGCAACCGGTGTATGTAAAATTGGGCGACGCAAGACGCAACGGAGGGGGGGGGGGGGGGGGGGGGGGGGGGGGACAGGGGAGGGACATGGGAGGCTGGGATGATCGGAGGGAGTGGCAGCCTTTGGGGAATGGGGATTTTCGTCACAATTCCTGCTGGGGATGCCCTCCTCTTTCTTTACCGGACCCTCCTTTGAACGTTATTTGTCGGCTGCCCTCGGTCAAAAGCGCGCGTCGGCGAGACAGTTGCGCTCGTAGGAGTTAAACGTTACTCGATCGATTGAACCTTATCTGAACAGTGCAGATCCTAAAATATTACTACTACCAGTACCTGGTAATTAGGAGTAATATTTTATGACGAATATAGTATTATAATGTTTGTTGCAGTCAATAGTCATTGTTCCTCACAAAAAATGAGGAAGAAAATAATTAATAGATTTTTTTTTTTTTGAAGAATGGAAGAAGCAAGCAGTCCACTTAAACCTTATACATTGGTTCAATATATAAATGTGCCGGTATAGATAATGGAAGTACACGGTATAATTTCATTTGTCTAATAAAATGTTGGTGATTTCCTTGTTTGGCCTTTGCTATAGAGTATAGAAATACTGATAACATCTCACTAAAACTTACTCCCTCCATTTCAAAATATAAAGTGCAATTACTTTTTGAAGTTATTTCGTAATATAAGATATGCACGCACAAATGCAATTAATTAGCACACTCTCTCCTCTAAATTATTATTTTCTAAATCCTACACTTTTAATATTTCTAATTTTATTGGGTGCATATATTATATTAATTGGGATGATTCAAATAATGAGATGATAATAGTTGTTTTTTGGTTTTTGGGTTAAGGGTGGTTGTGCCTTAATGGAGAGAGTATAAAACAATCCACAATATACTATTAGATCACTTTTTTCTGTCATCTAGAGACATGCTATTAGGACAAAATTGGTTTCTATCGACTCCCTTCATCCTTCCCTTTTATACAGTAAATCTCTACCCGTTTAGACTTTCATTCTCCACAACTCCAAAGTCCAAACGTACTCCTTTAATTCATTTTCCCATTCTTCGCACCACATCCACCTCTCTCATAATCCGAGGTGGGGATGCCCAAGCACTGGTTAAAAAGAAGGCCAAGTCGTGCTACTGCCGGTTGTTCCCCGGTCTCTATCACAAGCTCATCCACATTGGTTCACCACCTCTATGAACTTATTCATGTTAGGAATAAAAACGTACGAAAATTTTCCAATCATATAAATATATTTTTTAAAAATAATAACAAACGATACCATTTCTGATTGTTTCGAACGGTAAAATCTACTTTTCTAATTTTTTTGCGTTGTATTGAAGTTGTCACTAAATAATTAAATTTATAAATATGAAAATTTTCTTATTTTACTGATACCATCTCTAAAAATAATAGTACAAAATATCGTTTTTCATTCCTAATTTATGTAGTATCAGGCCACTAGAAGGTCGACTAGGTTGACATCAGTTGGATTGTGGCATTGTGCCAAGCTGCTACGAGAACGCCCATTTCCATGCTACGTTTTCATTGCCACATGCTCATCGCTGCAGAGCTACGAAGCTTTCGCCATCGATCGTTCCTTGCCGGAGACTACAAAGGTGCCACGAAGAAAAGAAGAGGTAGACCGATGGAAGAAGGAAAACGTAGATGCAAAAGTTTATCAGAAAGCGGTATATCTTAGATTGTCGATAAACTCAGTTGTGCATTGTCAAATATATACTCGAGTATGAAAAGAATAAAGACCAACACACCCACTTGAGGCCTACTACCTCTATTCAACACACCCACTTGAGGCCTACTACTACATGGTATAACGAATTTGAACAAATTGAACAAAGAAGACTTGTCTAAATTAGTTGTACCATGTAGTATCTTATCCAATCCTAAATTGATTTATTTTGGAACGGAGGGAGGATTCTTTAGAGCTATTCACTTCATCCTAAAATTTTAAATGAATGAGACACTAGCTATTAATCTGTTTTTTATAGCTAATCACCAGATAAAGGATTAATGTTGGAATGCTTCCCAATTTCCTAAATCACTTTCTAGTATTTTAAAAACTTTTATAAACTATTTTTTTCAACTTACTAGCATTCAATTTATTCGTCTGTGCCTTCAAACAACTATCATAAATTCATTTTCATCTATCATCAATCATAACTTTATAACAGGTCTAAAGATGAATCAAGCTTTTTTTACACACGCTACCTCAATTTTTGCCCATGATACCCAGACGACGACACCTACCATATGCTTCGTGCAGCAGGGCCGTGTGTAGTCATTCGAGCCTCTCTGCCACAATATAAGAAGGAACTCATGATGTCGAAGACAAGCGGCACAGGGCTTTTCATACCCCCAAACAGTGGTCAAAAAAACTCCTCCAACTGAGCCTTTTTTCCGGTGCCATTTCACCGGCGTCGCTCCAGTGAAATGCCGGATGGAGCCGCAGCTTTTTTTCACCACCGCAACCTCACTCTCCTCTCCGGTTAAACCGAGGACAAGGGACAAGTTAACCGTGGCCTTTATGGCGTGTCCCCTCGCGACGCGGCAGCTCAGTACCACCCCTTTGGTTTACAAAACGCAATCGAAAGCAGAGGAGAGGAGGCAGTGACAGGTCAAGCTTCATGATGCGTACGCAGACCATTTCACTCACTTTTTTTCTCTTGCCCTTTCTTTCTTCTTCCCTGTCCAGGCAGCAAAGGCTTACATCTTTCTCATAAAAACACACCCCGTTTTAACTAAAGTTGTGGTTCATAACAAATGTGCTTTGGGAGTAATCTAGCTTTTTCTGGAATTTAATATGGATCAAGTTTCCATTTATCTTTAAGGGTTATGCCATACCTTTTTTTTTTCAATTTCATACTACGTTTTCCAGAGCTTAGTTGATGAGCACTTGGAATGTTCTCGGGAGGAGACCTGGGCTGACAATCGCCATGCAGCCAACAGGGAACCGTGTTATCTTGATCGTTCAGGGAAGGAATCATCTGCGGACGTGACGTCATGTCAATGCCGACAGGCCCTCAGATGCGTATTGTTCTTCATGAAGAGGAAACAGTCTCTTCACCGGCACCTAAAACTTCTCAAAGAAAGAAGATTTTCAGTCCATCCATCAGTCCTCTGTTGGTCAAGAAGCAGACAAGAGTAAATACTGCTCCTAAGGTTTAAAGTCCTCACCTCCAAGCTCAAGTTTAACTCTAACCTGCAATTCTGCAATGGTCAACACTGGTAATTTTGCTGTAGCAAGCTGTTACATGCACCGTTCAACTTTATTGGCACCGAAATTTCAGTACCATCGTTTGCCTTATATAAAATTAGCTGCTGATAAAATTTAAATTTTAAAACTTAATTTTGTAGTTTTTTCATCAATTGTTTATTTTTCAGCATTGATATTTAAATCACTATAAACATATATATAAAATTTGTACGCATAAATTATTATTTTGTTAATACGCGTTGTATTTTCCGTATATACCCAACCGATGGGAGACCTCAGTTCAAACGGTAAAGCAGTCTGATATCTTAAGATAAAGAATAATTGAGCCTTAACTTAGTACTAGTACTAACATAATAAATAGTGGTGTATCATGTATGATTTCAATTGGCAGTATACTTGGACCATTTTGTGGCCTTACAGATACAATGTTGTGCTCACATTGCAGTTAAATTCAGTCGATTCTACTGCAGATAAAGGTAATCGCATTTCATTCTAGAAGACCACGCAGCGTTATGGATTTCTCCAAAAGACCTAAGCGAACAATTGGTAAGGTGTAACGAACGCTGAGTTCATGAGTTATGATAGCTTTCGAATATCTAAATCCAAAATGCTGTGGAACCAAGGACTGCAAAACGTTAGAAGTATTGCTCTGAACCTTTCAAGGATATTCGAATCAACTCAGCATTATAAATGGGTTGATGCAACCAGTCCATTTTTGCCAAACGGGGATCCTGACGGAGCAATCAAAGCAAGACTCTGCATGATCCTGATTTGACGCGCGCTAAGTTGCCCCAGTTCCTCCATGGCTGCATCCCTGCTCTGGTGGATTGTGGTCAAATTAGTGTTGAAATTTGAGATAGTAAGGTTTAGAAGTATGGGCGTGGGCAAGGGAATCTACTTACAGTACTATCGAAAGGCCCTCTCAAAGAGTTGGAACTGTTGTCATGATTCATGGTTTCTGAGGTGTCCTTAGCTCTTTTCTTTCCATTGCTACTTGCTTGATCTACTCTCCCTTTTCTAGATCTCTGTGTAAGGTTGCTTGACTCAGCCTCCGCCCTACTACCACCTCGTTTGATGCCTCGTCCACCCTTTGCAACAGGAGTAGTATCACCAATTATGTTTAATTCACTAGCGCCGCAAATTCCATTGATCACTTCATCTACATATGCCATCTCAGCAGCATGCTGCTTGGCAATAATGTCACTGAACAGTATATCCCTAACCATAACCCTTATTTCTGCATGAGAAGCCAAAGTTCCATCTATGGTTGAATCATGTTCATGCTGATTTGAATTCTCTGGTGTTCTATTCACTACTTCATTTGCATCTTCACTTGCACTTGTATCACTGAGCGGTGATGTTCTATCCTCAGATGGATCAAAATATGCCTTCATGGGTGTACGGGCAGATCGTCTCAGTCCTTCCCTTCTACCCACTGAACTCTCTGTCGTTGTCATCTTAAAAGCCTCTTCATCATATACAGAATTAACTTGTTTTTCTGTCTTATAACTTGAACCCTCAATAGAAGCTTTTTTACCACTGGCTTGATCTTCACTATCAGTAGGACTGAGTTGTCTTGCACCTTCTCGCGTTCTTCTTCCTTTACAAGTGGCAACTCCAGTTGTTGCAGTATATCCAAGTTCTTGGTGCTGCTCTGCACTATGTTGGTCTTTTGTATCCTCTCGCATATGCTCAGTGGCTGGTGATTCCTTTAAGCCCTTTTGCTTTCTGACTTTCTTGGAAGAGGTCTTGGCTGTGTCCAATTCAGTCACACCATCAGGAAAATAAATTTAGGTACATAGTAAAGAAGCAAAATTAGGGGCAAATGGATTCATACTAAGGCCCTCTTTGTTTAGGCTTACAAGCCAGCTTATGAGCTGAAAAGTCTAAGCCTAAACAAACAGGCAGCTTTTTTGTTTGGCTTTTTTAAAGCCATAAGCCACTCTTACACTGTTAAGCCAAAAGCTAGGTTGGAGAAGCTTTTTTGGCTTATTTGGGATGGAGACATAACTCTACCATTAAACTTAGAACTTTAAATCCACCGGCTTATAAAATAGATAAGCCAAAAAGCTAACTTAAAAGCCTAAGCCAATAAGACTAAGCTTAAACAAAGAGGGTCTAAATCAATGGCATGAGTTGGGAAATAACACCAATGTGCCATTGACATGTGGTCTGTAGAACCCACTTGATACCATCAAAAATTAATGACAATTTTTAACTTATACATGCTTGCAATTTCACCAAGCAAAAAGAAATCCTTTTGTTTTATAGATGAGGTGATGACATGTAAAAGAATTCTTAATTCATAAAAAAAGAGTAGATTCGCATGTTATGTTCCTGATATCCAATTGAGTAATATTTGATATTATGTGATGTTTGAACTTTGAAGACCATGTATATCAATCACCTTTAAAGTGACGCTGCTCCATACAACTTCTTAATACCACCATTGCAAGGATTTTTTTTTAACAGAAAAAGAGCATTGTTGACATATAAGTTCTTTTTACTAGTAAAATAGCTATTCTTTCTTCTGCCATCTAAATTCTGCACATCTATTGTTTCGTTGCCATATTAAGGGCTCTTTTCTGTTTGCCACTACTGCTTGGTCAAATGTAATCGATTACCATTTTCTTGTTCTCGATTCCAATAAAGACCAACATGCCTCAACAATGAGTCACTGACAATGTGACCATATATCAGTTTTATAAACCTCACTTGTGTCATCCAGTCATCCGCCTACATATTTTCTCCCACCGACAGAAGGTCTACAATGGTTAGCTTTGAGGCAGGGTTGGAATGGTCATTTTACAAACTCAAGGTCTAACTGACAGTAGTAACAAGAGGGGTAAAATCTGGATGGCAGAAGAACAAAAAATCTCTAGTAATAAAGAGCGAATGAGGGGTTGAATGAATGATCAAATCATTAATTATCCATAACCACTACCAAGCTGAGTAAAAAAAAATACTTGTATGTGATATATATCTTCAGGTAAAAACAGAAACTCACCTTTCAAGTTGGCAGCTTCTTCAGTAGAATCGCAAGGTGAATTAACATGGGACAGCTCCTGCATTATGGGATTAAACATGTTTTTCAACAGCTAAACATAGGAACATCTTAACATATGTGATGCAATTATGCAAAGGTGACTGCCCTACCTTCTTAACGACCTCATGGAATGCGTCCATTGCACTTTTATTCTCTCGCTTCAGCATCTGCATGCAATGAGCTCATATGTGAAATATAAAATGAATATCAATATGATTCATTCTCTTCCAAGAGAAAAGACAGACAGATGGCACAGATTTTCTTAAAAGTTTGAAAGCCCAAACCAGCTTTTTCAAGCAGTTGCCATACTGTCAGCGATAACCTGGTAAGCCCAAGAAAATAAATGAAGCAACCAATATAATTTTAGGGTGAGACTTTTATACTTCTATTCTTAGTTTCTTAGCAGTCCAAAAGACTTTTATACTTTTATACTTCTATTCTTAGTTTCTTAGCAGTCCAAGACACCACCTAGTGATCTCATGGTTGCTTTGGATAACAATTACTCCCTCTGTCCCAAAATATAAGGGATTCTGGTAGGATGTGCCACATCCTACCAAAATCCCTTATATTTTTGGATGGAGGGAGTAGAAGTTTGGAGCAGGCCAACTGTGATTTAAAGGTGTCCAATCCAATGGACTATAGTATACCCCCAAAGAGCTAAGTTATCTGTGACCATGTGAAAGTCTCTTTTCACTTCTTCATTCTCTCCCCCATTCACTCCATTCTCACACTTGATCTGGCACATTTTTTTCCTCCACTGTCATGCTGCTACTAGCGGAAAGTGTACGTGCTGCCGCTGCCCTTAGATCTGACATCATGCCTGAAGCATTCAAATTGTTGATTTGAAAGCAATTGTGTCGTGTAATTGAAAGTTGTGATTTGCAGTTGACATATGTTTTATTTTCATCGTTAAAGTTTGAACCATGGTTTATAATATTGGGAATTTTATGGTTCAAAGTTTGAAATGCAGTTGGGAGTCAAATTGTTCAATTTGGAAGTTTTTGACTTGAGAGGTTTAAAGTGAGGGGAGCATGAAAGGAGAAATGGAGGATGACTGTGAGTTATGGGACTCATGGTCAACTGTGTCAGAGGCACTTTCTTTCTAAATCTACAATGAGCGGCATGGAAGCAATGACAATATATCAGTATCCTTATAAATAGATATTGTGCATACCATTTTGAATTCCATGTTAGACTTCCAAGGGTCTACATACATGCTGAAAATAGTAAAAGAAATAAACTTTTGTCACCAGAATATCATGGAAAGAAAAGAAGGCATAGCACATTAGTAAGATCCCTTACTGTACACATGTTCCATACAAACGAACTGGAACATGATGCTTGGCCGTCTTCTTAGGCTTGCTGCTGATACATGAATTTTCAACGACCTTGAATTCAGAGAAAATACAAAACCAGTGTAAATATACACATGGAAAAACTAGGATCATGGACGAAGTAGCAGTCAGCAAAAGTTCACTTAGCTTCTGCTTCACATATGCATAAAGATGGTGGCATTAGCATCTGAACTTCAAAAAGAAGTTCATGCCAATTCCATATATCTACAAATGCCAATCTATTATTCCAGTCAACGTTAATATTTTACATTTTAGAATATAGCCTGCCTAATGTACCGTTCACTGGAAATATACCATGCTATTAAAGAACGACACTTTGTGCATTCAAAGTTAAAGTTCGGAAGAAGTATGCACCGTACCTGTGCTGGCCACCACGAGCCAGTGTGCTTAACCCATGTAATATCTCCTAATCGGAAATTGTGCCTCAAGTTATTATCTTCTGAAAGCGCAGAAGATGATTGGCATTCATGAGCACCATCTCCTTTGTCTGCATGTTCTTTCACCATGATGATCAGTTCAGACCTGCACCAGCACAGAGTAAGAAGGAAACAACGATTATAGAGATTGTCCACAATATCAACTTGAAACATCTCTAAAGGAAGAACAACACAGCTTCAAGACCCTATTGACACAAAAATTAGCTATTCCTACAAGTGCAGCTCATTCCATGAATCCATGCCAGGTAAAAAAGAATAACACTTGACATTCAAGTCTAACAACAGAATTTGGTCAAAGCTAAAATGCTAAAAATGTAATCCTTCCACAGTCACTCTCTACTTAAAGCAAAAGTTGCTCACTTCATGCTCAGGTGTTAGTTTATATTATCATATTCAACACTACAGAACCACCCTAAAAAAAACCTACAAAACCAGTAAACCACAATCTAAATTCTAAAACAAATGTTCATCCAGGTCACCTTTCACAGCCAGATGCTGCGTCGCAACAGGTTAGAATGCAGTTCGATAATCACCATGGCAGGAGGGATTGACCTAACGACATGAAATGGTACTAGTACCTTAACTACTATGCATCATCAACGAAGAAATCGGAGAGTGGAAGTGGATTGTGAAACGAATGGATCCGGGTCAGGATGGATCTCCTATATCTACCCAAGCGGGGGTTTACCAAGTAGCTGAGGTGGTGGGAGGCAGCGCTAGAGAGAGAGAGAGAGAGAAGAACGGATACCTTGGATTCGATTCGATTCGAGCAGGCCGGCGCCACGCACCTCCCTGAGGAACCTGCTCGCCGGCCGGTGCGCGGGGGAGGGGAGAAGGCCGGTCGTGCGGGGAGACGAGGCGGAGGAGAAGGCCGGTCGTGCGCCCGTGCCTCCCCCCTGGGCTGCTTGCCGGACGCCGGCGCGTGCGGGGAGGCGAGGCAGAGGAGAAGAAGCCCGGCCGTGCCCCACGCACGGAGGGGCAGTGGGGACTTAGGGAGTGAACACGGGGGTTGAGGCAGTGCAAGGGAAAGACCGAAAGAGATTGAAGGGAGAGGGGGCATTCTGGTCATTTCAATTTTTTAAGGATATGTTCGGAGAGCTCCAATTGTAGATTTAAGCGTAAGAGTTGTGTCTGGAGTGAAGGTGTGGGGTATTCTAAACTCAGTTTTTTATCTCTAAATTATTTTATGAGAGCTAGTAAAAACTGCTTGGTTGGGCTCCAACTCTAGGTGGAGGTGGGGCTTTGCTTTTGAAATCCTAGGAGAAATAAACACACAAATATTAAAAATTTAGAGAGAGTTTCTCCGATGTAACTTTCCTTCAATGTGATCACTGATATATGTGGGCTTGGTGGTGGTTGGGTTCACATATCAGTGATCACGTCACTATAATTTTATGTCGGAGTATCTCAATCTAAAAGGTTTTGTGTGTACCTAGAATCACTATAGAGATTGGGCTATTTTGAAACTTAGGATTGAAAGAACAAAGCAATAGAAAATAAAATAATTTAATAGGAATACAAGTTAAAAACAGAGTACTAATAACCATCTGAATAGACCGTAGGAAAAACATAATAATTAGATAAGACAGATTAGACCCAAAGAAAATTTTTCAAAGGGTTGGAGTTCTTCCTAACTTTCCTCTAAAATCTCAATAAGATCGTCCATTCTATAGTAATTTCAAGAGAAAGGATCCGCTAGTGCGGTTGTTTTGGAAAAAAAATTTATATGTTCATTATATTAAAAGTATTTATAGATTTTTTCTATCGAAATTCTCCAAATTTATATGTTCATTCAAAATCAAAGAGGGTCTGAGAATAAATTGAAGAAACTATGATGCTCCTCATTGGGTGTGTTCGGCTGCTTTTTTTGGCTGTGGTTGCAGTTGTGGCCAGTAGCCATGGCTGTGCGCTGCAACAATGTACACTGCATGCAGCAGCAGCAACTGCTTGAAAATTGCAGCCGAATACACCCATTATTGAGGGTGGCTGAGGGGAGGGTTGTTAGGGGTAAGATGCGGATAAAATAAATATATCGTGGTTGATAGGAAAAATAATATTATGGTTTCTCTTATATTTGTGAATAAAATTTAAACACGAGAATATCTTATATTTGTGGGTGGAGAGAGTAAAATCTTACTAATTATTAATCCCTAGCTTTATGGTATTTTTGGAAGTATGCTTGAGTGAATATATGGCTCGAACTTTTCCATAGAAATTTGTAATTTATACTCAAGCTGTGATGGTTGATGTTATTGTTGTATCGCCTTGATATAATTGGCCGAGTTCAATAAAAATTTCTATTATTTTAAAAAATGAGAGTTATTTCTAGTTGATTGCGGCGGCAACTGTTTCAGTTGGGATTTGTTTGAATATGTACTTTTTTAGTTTTGTGTTTTTGGCAATAACTAAACAAGAAGTGTTTGTTATTAAATTTGCAACATCAACACAAGATCATTTTGCTGGCATGAAGTATTTTGGCCTTGGTTCGCATGAAGGTAAGTCAGGGCCATTTGCTCCATTGATTGTCTCGATATTAGAAATTGGAAAGAGTATTACAAGGTACGATAATCCACTCAACAGAGGTAAACCAGCCAGTGAACTCAAGATTGAACTGCCGAATCAGCTAGAGTGATCACAATCTCATTGCTAGTGTATATTTTCACAGTTACACATGCATAGATTAAGCAGTTGCATCATCCTAAGTGTACATTTGGCACTACGAACTACCCATCTGATAATCTTACAATTTACAACAACAAATCTTGCTCTCGAGGTGGCATGGCACAACACACAAAGTCTAACCATCTAATGGTGACACTGCGAATAAACCTACCACAGGTCAGCTGAAGTACTGAGAACCAACTTTCCAACTGAAAGAAGAGGAAAATTGTTCATCACCAAAATTGCTGTTCTTGTAGAAGTCCAATTCTCGTCATTTTCACCTCATTTTGTTCCTCTCATCAGCAAACACAAACCTATCGTGCATGCACATTCAGAACAATGAGTTTAGCGAAGAGCAAAATTTACCCAAAAAAGAATCTAATTGATCTCGATCACCACATGCTTGTTCTTGTTTCCTTTGGGCCGCCCTCGCTTCCTTGCCCCAAGCTTTACAAGTTTGGGCTTCACCGGCAATGGCGCTGCCGGCGCCGCTGGCGACGGCACTACCACTGTGCCATCGCCGGAACCAACTGCTGCATTGCCTTCGGCAGCGTCGCCTTGAGCTGGCAATGGCAGGTAGGGTCCCATTGGATAAAATCCCAGAGCACCCGGTGCTTGCTGCGTCGGGGAAGAAGAAGAACAACTGGTTGGTCCGGCGAACGCAGGGCCACCGGGGAATCCCAGCGGGAAGAAACCCCATGAGCAGTAGTACATGTCGGTGCCCGCCACGATGGGCGGCGGCGTGGCCATTGCCGCGGCGAAGAACGGCTTGCGGCAGGTGGGGCAGAGCAGCGTCCGCGCCTCGTAGGAGCGGGTGTACTGGTGCAGGTTGCAGCAGGACGGGCAGGCCGTCCAGAACGTCGCCGCCGCGTCCGCCTCCGCCTCCTGCTGCCGCTCCGGCGTCGGTTGGGGTTTAGCGGCGCGTGGCGGCCGCCCGCGCTTTGACCGCGGAGGCATCGTCACCGCCGAGGCCACCTCCGGTGCCGGCGGAACAGGCGGTGGTGAGGCTGGTCGCGGTGACTGCGGCTGCTGCTTCTGCGGAGAGGGAGCGGGAGGCGCGCGAGCTGCTGCCAATGCCGCTGCCGCGGCGGCAGCGGCGTCGAGGCTGGAGTCGAGGGAGGCCTTGCGAACAGGGTCGAACAGGAACGCCCAAGCCTCCGCGACGAGGTGGGCGGCGTCGGCGAAAGCATGCAAGCAGGGGCGGTCTGGGTGTGCGCGGTTGAGGAGGAGAGACAGGCGGCGGTAGGAGGAGTGGACGGCGTCGGGATCGCGGGAGGCGGGGTCGGCGTAGTCGAGTCCCAGGACGGCGTACGGGTTAGGCCCCCCCGTCGGGAGGCGCCTGCACTGCGCGGCGAGGAGGATGTCGGCGGCGGCAGCCAGGTCGTCGGCGCCGGGGGCGGTCGGGTCGTCGGCGCGCGCCTGGGAGACGAACTGCTTGCACCCCTCGAGGTCGCGCGCCATGAGGAGCTTCTCCGCCACGCCTATCCACCGCTCGGCCGAGCGCCGCGCGGCGGCGCCGCCGGGATCCATGGCCTCGCCGCCGCACAGGGGATTTTGACTGGGATTCTGCTGGGACAGGAGGAGATGGAGTGGACGAGGACGAACACCGGCCCGGTGGTAGTGGGGTTTGCGGGTGCGCACAGCAATTTTTGTTGGCATCCTCGATTTGTGTTTGTTTCGATCTTCGTGTCAACAAGACTCGCAACAGGATGAACATGAACTGCTACGTGCACACCCATATCGTAATTTTCCTTTCAGCTTATATAGACCGTTGTCAAAGTTTATATTTTAAAATTTAACTTTACAGCTGATTTTGTTTTTATTCATTATAATTTATTCGTTAGCATTTTATTTTAAGCCATGAATAACACATATATCAAAAGTTTATATATCGTTTTATGTTTATCAGGCCAAACGATTATTAACAACTTGTGAAAAGACATGTAATTTGAATTGGAACGATAACTACTCATACAGTTTTTAAGTCATTTCAATATAAAAAAGACGACCAAATTCTCTATATTAATAGGAAATTAATCTTTCCGTCTTAAAGTGAGTTGATTTCTAGAGTTTAATTTTTATCCCAGAATAAATTGATTTCTACCCTCTTACCTATCTTTGATCCACAAATTAATAAGTTTTTATATTTTTAATACTGATTTTCTATTAACGAAATGTGCACTGATCATTCCTTCCCTACTAAAATTGCCTTAGGCCAACCACACTGTGCATATAAAGTAGCCTTAAGGAATAAAATAATATTTTTCTCTATCTTTTTCCTTTGGAAGATGAGCAATATTGCTATGGCCAACCTTTAGTTTAAGGCTGAATCATAGGAAATAAATAATATTTGTTTCATATGCGACATACATGTTATTCATAGGCTCAGTTCTTTTTTTCAACTCAAACTTCAACTTAGTTGTTTTCCGTTAACACACTTTTCAAACGGTTAAATGGTGTGTATTTTGCAAAATAATTATTTATAGAAGTTGTTTTAAAAAATTAAATAAATCCATTTTTAAGTTTATAATAGTTAATATTATATGTTAATGGGATTTCTCGTTTCGCGTGCACTTCAACTCTTTCTCTACAATCGAACACAGCCTTAGGATGCTAGGGATGTAAATGGTATCGAAGTTTATTTTTAACGGTACTTTCTTCTAAAATTTTCACTAAACTCCTCTCTTGTGAGGAATGATGAGACCAGGGAGCATGAATGGAACTTCAAAATGAAATCGTGGATCGAATATAATCCAAGCTATCACATTCTACAAACACCTAAATTTGCTCAATTTCATTGTGCAAAAAAGTATTTCTCCGTTTCATATTATAACATGCTTTAACTTTTTTCTAAATCAAATTTTCTTAAGTTTAATCATGTTTATAAATAATACAACATCATCTATAACACCAAATTATTTAATTAAATCTAAAATTAAATATATTTTATACTAGTATTTGTTTTGTGTTGAAAATATTGCCCTTTTTCTATAAATTTAATCAAAATTGAAGAAAGTAGACTTTAAAAAAAAGTTAAACATTTTATAATATGGAATGGGGTAGTAAATATGTTTTAGTGAAACTAAATTTTTAATGAAAAAACAAGCGAGTTTTGGTAAGCAAAGTTAATAGGAGTAACTAATACTAGCAGTCATCATGGGCCCAAATGGAATATGTGCAAAGATAGAGCCCAATTAACTGAAGCAACATCATAGGCCAGGCCAAATCAGCCCATTTCGGGATGTAGCCCATCGTAGTCAGAGTGTCTTGTTGCTAAAGCCCAAGTAGAGCACAAATCAGGTTGGGTCAGAGATCCCCTCTCCTCTCCTCCCATCCCGGCGGAGACCGCGGCGGCGGCGACGGCAACGGCGACCAGAACGCCGAGATGAGCGTGTTCGGCGGCGACAGCTGGGCGCGCGACGCGCAGCAGCGGAAGCGCCGCCTCGACGACCTCATGCTCCCCGCCTCGGCAGCGTCCCCATCCTTGTCCTCCCCCTCCGCGCCCGATTCTTTCAGGAGGCTCTCCAACGGCAAGTTCGCCTGCCTCGTCTGCCCCCACCGCCCCGTCCTCGACTCCGCCCTCATGCTCTCCGTAAGCGATCCCCTTCCGTCCACCTGATCTAGAATTCTAGATGCTTAATAGTGTACAAGTGTTCTGGCTCGTTAAAATATCTAGTCTTGACCAATCGATTTTGTTTGGGGTTTGAATGAACCATGGATTAGGAAATTGTCACAGGATAGATTGATTCAAATGTTGATAAGAATGGTTCAGAATTCGGATTGGTATGAGAGAGAAGTAGGTGTCCTAAGCCAGTAGTACCTCCCTTAAGTTAAGTATGATGAGGTAGATGTTTTGATTAAAGAGGTTAGGCAGTGAAGCTATTGTGTTGTCATGTGATGTGGAGCTGTTCTGTCCGTATTGAATTTCTTTGCCACCATCATTGTCAGTTGTTGCCGTCTAGAATAATGTAAAAATCTTGTCCGTGAAGCTTATTTGTGAAATTTCCTGGATTGTCATGAATACATATTGAATCAGTAGCATTCTATGTGTATGGTTGGTTCATTTGTCCATGTTACCTTTAGTGTCTACAGCTATTTTGCTCCAAATATTAAGTCAAATGGTTATGCTATGCAGTTTGTTTTTCAAAGAAAGGAGCTTAGTGCCTAGTTTGGTCCTTAAGTCTGAAACACTCTGTGCATCATGGTGCACACGAAATTAAGTTTTGGGATCTCTTTATGCACATATGTATTTATATAGTAGACTGAGATATCTTTATGCATTCTTGTTAAAAATTGTGACATGTGTTCTTTGATTATTTTTTTCATCTCTAAATGACAACAAATGAACAGATGCATAATAAAGGTTCACGGCACATTGCAGCAGAATCGAGGCTGAGGGAGAAAGAATTATCAAGACAACAAGAGATCAACAAGAGATTGGCTATTTCTCCAGAAGCTTCTGTTACAAGTTCTGGTGATCAACATTATGGTGTTAGGTCTAGTGATATGAAAGAAAAACCATTGATTGAGCAGACAAGACAAGCTATTTTGGAAGCACAGTCCAGCAGATTTATCATCGACAGCGCCAACAAGAAATCTCATGATCTGAAGAGGACATCAAATTCTCTACCGTGTGATTCCCAAGTTACTCCTAGTGTTCCAATGGAAAAATGGAGTGGAGATACCGTCAAAGGAAAAATCTTTGCCTGTGATAGAACTACAACCAAAATGCTTGCAGAGGGGCAAGCAGATTTCCAAAAACGCCAGGAGCAAGAACTCAAATTCACTGCTTCAGGATGGAAACGAGATGGCCATGGAAGATGGTACAGGGATGAAAATGTGAGTAACATTCTTTTTGTATGGTTCTTTCTTTTTTTTATGTTATTCTTAGTAGTCAAGTCAATATAGAAAGAATAATAATAGCTTTGCTCATATAGACTAATTATTCTTTGTATTGCTGTAATGAGATTTAAGTTGCTTTTGCTATCAAAGATAACGAATGACTTCCCATCACTAAGCTTTTTTACACTAAGTCGCATAATGCACATCATATTTTTGTGGCGGACAGTGATGTGGCATCAGTAGAGGTAATGTCCTTTGACCCAAGGCCTCATAGAGGATAGCTCATTTCTCCTCTCCACTGTGCAATCCAAATTTATACCAGCATCTGTATCTTTAATTTGCACTAACTATTAAAATGCAATGGTGGATGGCAGGTAGAATTTGAGTCAGATGAAGATGATCCTAACATATGCCTTGGCTAACCATTTTAAGGGTATTCTGGATACAACATGATAATGGTTCAATCTTAAACTCAGATTGCTATTTTCAATATATGCCAGATGAAAAGCATGAGTCCCTCAAAGACTCATCTATGTTGTCAGTTTTCCATACTTTCTGTCTACTTGTAACACAGGTATCTTGTCTAACGGGTTCAATGCCAGATTATTAGTTGTGCCGTGGTTGTTGTACTGTCTGTTTTCTATTTTTTTTCCCTGTATTCATAAAGTGATGTACTATAATGTGCCTACTGAACTGATTATTGTCTTTTCGAGTGGATCAAAGCCTCTGTAATGTGTCTAATTCTGTTGTTACTATAGATTGATAATTTTGGAGGGCGTTCATATGGTCATATCTGGACCTGCTGTTAGCCTGTATAAATTTATGACAGAATATGATTACCGATTTAACTTTTTTTTTTGTCACCGGGCTACTATTTTGTTTGCGCGGCCCTGTCGTCACGGTTTGTTTCAGCAGTAGTACATGAAGTGATTCATGAAGTGAAGGAAGGGAAGTGTGCCTGCTATTTGCATCAATAGACTTGTAAAACGAAATTGATGTCAAAATCAGACTGACTTCATCGATCTCCAAGCACAAATTGCACGCGGCACAGAAGAAAATAACTAATTAAATATTCACCAGCAGCTTAGTTTCATTACCTTCCACTCAACAATCAAGTAAACAATCTCGATTATTTTTTGGTTCAAATTCTGACCTGGTTCAAAGTAGTCAATAAACAACACGGATTCACAGCTTATTCAGTATGATCATTATAACAAATCACAACACATAAGCTCACAGCGTCTTATTTATTAGTCATAATCGCTGAATGTATTTTTTTGTTTCACGCGTTCTACTTCGAGAAGATAATGTTAAGAAAGAGAGATAATATTGATGGATTTATGTTTACATCTTATTAGCTGGAAGCATTACATCTATTCCTCGTTGTAAACATGTTTACATTGTAATGCATATATTTTGTTTCTTAAGAGCACTAAGACTTTTTGACGATGTCAATGTAAGTACTTGGAAACATTAATTATCTCATCCTTTGTATATATATACCTTCGGACAAGCCATTCAATATTTCAACCAAAATAACAGAATTTTCCACCCCCAACTGCACAACTTTCTTTTATACATATGCTCATATCTGTACGGAAATATGTTTGACTGAAAATGCAATTCTATTTCTTATACGATTTGAGCATATTCAATATATATGGATATGATCAATGGACAGTCGAAGCCTCATGAACAAGCAAATGGAAACAAATTTTAGGGCTAGAGTTTTATGTTTGTACTCTAGCTGTACTAGAAACCAAGTCCGAGTGACATAAAACGAAAATTGGATGTGGCTTATAAGCCATATATGGCTCAAACAACAAGCACCACTGTTGTAATAAAACCCATATATGTATATGTTAGAGTTTGTGTTGAATATGCGTACGTAGTCGACTGCAGTTTAGGATATGGAGTTGTACTAGGTGTTAGAGATAGAGTAAAAATCAGGCTCTATCCTAAGATCTCTCTTAAATAGAGGGGCAGACTTGTTGTAACCGTATAACGATTTAGCATAGCGAGAGGGAGCGGCTGCCGGCGGCGACCGAGCGTGAGTAATTGTAATTCTGATACGCTGTAATATGCTGGATCAGGGAGGAGTGCCCGTAATTAGTGCCCTGGAGATATAAGCTACGGCTGAACTCCGTTACCAAATATCGTATCTCGGTGTCATTATCGTGCTTGATCTCCTATGGCGTTTCTTCCGTGTTTAGCTACCGATGTCGATTTCGGGGCTGGTTTTATAACAATATATAGTATATATCTTCCTGTGTATGAGTTTTCTTGCCTTCTGTGTGAGTTTTACTGATTCCCCATAGTTAACCATGCAATTGTATGGTTTTCGAGCGCGGTTTTTTCTTATAAACTAGGTCAACATTTTTCTTCTCAATATATCCGGTAGAACTCTTACTGCTGGCTCTTAAAAATATATATCCTACTTTTCTCTCTCTCCAAATGTGCAAATATCTTAACTTCTCAGAGTGAACGTTATCCTAACTAGAACCCAAATATGCAATATATATCCGTTTTTCTTTTTCCTTGAAATGTCAATTAAATATGTAATACATATATCCACCTTTCTCTTTCCTTGAAATGTGCAAATCTCTTAACCTCTCAGAGCATTTCTGGATGCTTATTGGTACTAATAACCACTTAAATTTAGTAAAATACACCAACGAACTTCCTTAAATGCATCTTTATAGATCTCTAAATTTGTTAAATGTAACTTAATACCAAAATCTGATGTGGCATGCCAACACAAATGCTGACATGGCACCATCACTAAGAGTAAGTTTAATAGTAAAGCTAACTAATAGCTATACGCAATCTAAAAGTTAAATTAGCCGTAAAGTTATCTCTAATTTCCTTCCTCTCTCTCTTATGTAAAATGTGTAGAATCAGCTCTTACATAAGAGCACACTACTTTTTTTGTTTTCTCTCGTTCTCAAAGCATATAGTTAGTTTATACCTGTGAATGTGGAAAAGTCTGGTACGCCACTATATTAGAAGAAAAGAGTTTGAATATAATTTTATCACGCCGTAGCGGTCATGGAGAGGCCTAGGGAAAAACCAAGCATGACCAACCCATGATTTTTTTCCCTCCTCTTCTTTTTGCTTATCTGTTTTTCCCTTTTTTTTCCTTTCCTTTTCTGTTTTTCGCTTGTTCCTCCTGGATTGGTGACGGCAAACCATATGCAACTTAATTAACCGAAGCTGTTAGTTTGTTTTATTTTATTCCTTTTTATCTACATTCTTTTTTCCCACATTGGTTCCATGCATGCTATATGTAATTATGTATCATTTCCATGATTGCTCGATGGAAAATATAATTAAGCACGCCTCAGTATGTTATCCTAAACTCGATCTGCATTCATTGCGAAATTATATGACATGCTGTAGTTGACGCATCACTTGTTTCCTCTCAAACTAAGAGCATTTCAATAGATATTATTTTCAAGAAAAGTTCAAGCAAGACACCAAACCGTTGAAAGGAACTGATGATTAAGCTAAATAATGTTGTTTATTAATTAGGATTAGTTTTGTTTTTGATGAAATTTTTATTAGGCTTAGTTGGCAACTGCCGATGAGCCTGACGACTATGAATGATCTCTGCAACTGACCCGGCCAATCTTTGTTGCTTGCTTCTTCCTTCTGTTGCAGACGTGCATGTCTTTATAAAAGAACCCTAATTGCTTGCTTCCTACTAATCATCGTCAATCTTGCTCTTTCATTCGTTTCATATATAAGTCGTTGCATCAATATCAGCCTGATTTTGAGCTATCAAAGTAGCTATAGCTAAACGATGGCAAGTGCTAGCTCACCGGAAGGTTTAAGTTCGAGCTCTCCTGACAAGGTCAAGCTGGTCACCGTCCTGAGCATCGACGGCGGCGGCGTCAGAGGGATCATCCCGGCCACCATCCTCGCCTTCCTCGAGAAAGAGCTCCAAGTAAGTGATGAACAATATAATTACTGAACTATAGTTGTGAAGTGTTCTTGTTACACTGTGACTTAGTGACTTGTCTGAGTTGTTTCTGTGTAGAAACTGGATGGCCCCAATGCCAGAATCGCCGACTACTTCGACGTCGTCGCCGGCACGAGCACCGGCGGCCTCCTGACAGCGATGCTCACCGCTCCAGACAAGAACAAGAACGACCGGCCGCTGTTCGCGGCCGACGAATTGGCCAAATTCTACATCGAACACTCGCCCAAAATCTTCCCACAGAAGTAGTACCTAGTACTACCATGCATATGCATGCACACATAGCAATTAGCAAACCAATTTGTCATATAAAACTCCATTTCTTAGTACAAAATGCGTCGTTTGCTTGCTGAAGATTGCAACGACTTGACTATATTTATATATATTCTAATGGTGAATGAGCCGGCGAATTCGCAGGAACTGGGTCTTGTCCAAGATCGCCGGCACGCTGAGGATGGTGAGTGGCCCAAAGTACGACGGCAAGTACCTCCATTCGCTGCTCCGCGAGAAGCTCGGCGACACGAGGCTGGACAAGGCGCTGACGAACGTGGTTATTCCGACCTTCGATATCGCTAACCTGCAACCAACCATCTTTTCCAAATTCGAGGTACAGCGTCGTTTTCCTCCCATGATGTTTCAGTGACCGGGCTCATCACGTATATGCGAGCATAATTTTCGTCTACCTCCCATCAGTGAGCAGCTACCACTATTTTTCTTCTAGTAGTGGATCAATCATCAATGTCAATATCCACTTTTCCAGTGGAATAGCCACAAATAGAGCTACGACGATGATGTGCACAGTTTTAATTAGGTGGCTTAATCAGAAGAAGAAAATTTTTAGCGACTGAAGATTAACCAA
Source organism: Oryza punctata (assembly GCA_000573905.2). Taxonomy (NCBI): domain Eukaryota; kingdom Viridiplantae; phylum Streptophyta; class Magnoliopsida; order Poales; family Poaceae; genus Oryza; species Oryza punctata. The sequence goes on along the minus strand of CM002495.2, from coordinate 25,689,427 downwards.
AGATAAACTATTTTTGTATATAGTCTTTTTTTTCGACCGATCATGCTGTTACCGACGTTTATATAAAGAATAAGGTGTTTCATTTTAAGAAGTAAGCAAGGCCAAATCTTACTGTTAACATCCACGGGTATAAAGGATAATGCAATGTTCGGAATTCCTAATTTATGGATGGTTTGGTGATGATCAGTTGAAGTACAAGCCACTGAAGAATGCTCTCTTGTCGGATATTTCGATCAGCACCTCCGCCGCACCGACCTTCTTCCCGGCGCACTATTTTGAGACCAAAGACGACAATGGCCAGAAGAGGGAGTTCAACCTCGTCGACGGTGGAGTCGCCGCCAACAATCCAGTAAGCACTGCGTGTTGCCGAGCAAACCTTAGGCTTCTTTTTTTGAGGACTTTTAAGGGGATATGAACTGTTTCTTGTGAAAATCCCGTCCTGCAAAAAGAGTCCTAATAACACATCTCGTGGAATAGAATAATATATATACATGGAACTGTACATGCATGTACAGACATTGTGTGCAATGAGCCAAGTGTCCAAGTATATCATCCTCGAGGACAAGGAAGATTGCGACTTCTACCCGGTGAAGCCGGCGGAGTATGGCAAGTTCATGGTGATCTCCATCGGCTGTGGGTCCAATCACGATCAGAATTACAAGGCCAAGGACGCTGCCAAGTGGGGCATCTTCAACTGGCTCATCAAGGGTGGCTCAGCTCCCATCATCGACATGTTTACTTCAGCTAGTGCTGACATGGTTGACATCCACCTCTGTGTCCTCTTCCGCGCTCTTCGCTGTGAAAAGAACTATTTACGCATACAGGTACAATATAGCTATTTGTGCTAAGGTCTTGTTATTTTTAGCTTATTCACCGGATTATTAAAATATATTATTTCTCCAAAAACACCTTTTTCTAAAAAATCTGGGCAATATGCATAGCTTAGATCACTTGTTTAAGCTATCTGTTAAATTTATTTCTTAAAATATTCAATTATCCCTATAATCAAATCAACAACCTAGGATAATGTAATTTGTACAATTAAATCAAATGAGATCTAAACGAGAGGTTTTTACTATCCAAAAAGAGATAGTATCACCGGATTTGAATATATGCATCTTCTTCGTTAAAACTTTGACTATTAGTAGCTCTCAAAATATTTAGTTTGAAAACATAGAAATAATTTTTCTTTATAAGACCTGTACAATGGCTTTATTATATATTTTTTTATTATAATAAAAAATAATGATCAATGTGGAATACCAAAACTAAATAAAGTCAACCATGTCTGTATTGCACTACATTTGAGTCTATTTGGTGAAAAACAGGGCCTCACAGGTAGCCTAAGCTCTATTTCTTTTTAAAGGAGCCTAAGGTCTAGTAGTTTCACCTTGTTCTTAGTCGTAATTTGTGACTTTTCTTCGATAATAACATAAGGAAGACGATTAGGAAACTAATTACAACAAAAATATAGCAGATTTTTCTTTTGCCTTTGTAGGACTCAGCTATATATATTTAACTAACTCGACAAGATACTGTATCGATCTGTTGGTGTGTAAATGCAGTATGATCAGTTGACGGGTAGTGCGGGCTCGATCGACGACTGCTCCAAGGAAAACATGGATAACCTGGTGAAGATTGGGGAGAAGCTTCTCGACAAGAACGTCTCACGAGTAGACCTGGAGACCGGCCATTACGTGGATGTGCCCGGCGAGGGCACGAACAGAGATCAGCTTGCCAAGTTCGCAAAGCAGCTTTCCGACGAGCGGCGGCGGCGCCAAAGCGAACCCTCAAACTGAATTGAGGAGTGATAAAAGGAAGAGATTTTTACGGTGTTCTTAACGTAAAGAAAAGAGAAACCAAAGATCATGACATATAGGCCTTGAAATCTCTTCAAATTGAAATCGGTTATCTGGTGACGGTCGAACTGCTGCTGATCGAATCGAATCGGTCTCCATGTGTGTTGTGGTTGTTGTTACTTTGAAACATGTTCCTCGTTCCATTTTCCTGATGTGTCATATGCACGCATGATATTGTATATATCGGTAATAAACTTTCAGTCTCTAATGATAGTACTTGCGAAGAAATAAATCCATGTTTTGCACTACGAATCAGAGGGTCCTGACTCGAAAAGAACATGTTAAACGCGCTATCACTACAAATTACCATCACTACGAAACCAATCATCCGTAACGAGTTAAAACCTTCATCATTATCGGTAAAGTACAGGATCACTGATGCGTGGTCACTAATGTGGTGTCTATGTGACGGGTTTTTTCTCGGCCCGATAAAGATGAGTAGATTTGTGACGGGCTGTAGGACTCCATTATAAATTGGTCGATTTGGATGCCGGGTTCTGTACTTGTTAAGGAAAATCAGCATTGATAGTGGTCTCCTACCCACCTACCGGTCCACGTGCGTCATCCGTAGGGAAGAACCGTCACTAATAACATCACGCTAGTGCCGGTTTATTAAAAAACCGACATTAATGTATGGGACATCGGTGTCAGTTTTTCAAATTAACCGGTACTGACTATAGTGATGTGTGAGGTGACTCGTAGATTCAGTGATTTGGTACCGGAGGAGCGAGGGATTACAAATTTGGTACCAACACGGGAAAAAGACGAGTTGATACTGGCTGTACTTTTTTTTGAGTTAACAATCGTGTCTTGCGCTTGTTTTGAAATATGGTCGATATGCATGTTTATATATGCATAGAGATGATGCAAAAACTGATCTGTGTTCTGTCACGTGTTTGTGATTGATCCGTGTTATACTTTTGTTGGTTTTGTGATTGTTTTGTTTTGTGTATAAAGATGCTCGATGATGGTACATCGGCTCGGTTCCAATCGAGTCGCACCAGCTCTTTTGTTTTTCAAATTGTCACCCCATCACTATCAGATTAACTAAGAACCAACATTAACCTCTCATAAGTGCTAAATAATTAGTGCTTGTTCCAAAACCAACATTGATAAGGGTGAAACTAATGTGTTGTTTTATAGTAGTGGTTTTGTCATTAGCTTATATTTGTGTACATAGGTATTTACTTAACTAGGTGAAACCCCGCGCGTTGATGTGTGAGTTTATAGGATAACACTAATTAAAAGTAATGTGTAAGATAGCTAAACAATATAATTTGATGTAAGTTAATGTGGCTTTATGAGAGAAGAAAATGAGGAAGATAATTTGGATCATAGATTAATCATCTAAATTTAAATAGTATATAGAATGATGATTCAAATGTAAAAGTACGTTGATGTGGTTTTCTTAGAAAGAAAAGGAGGGAGATAATTTGGATCATAGATTAATTATTTAAGGGTAAAAATAATTGAGGTGATATGATTTAATAAGAGAAGAATAGGAGAGATAATTGGACAATAGATAATCATCTAAGAAAAAACAATTGATGTGATATGGCTTAATTAGAGAAGCGAGAGCACATTAACTAAGTTAGGAATTAGGATGAACTATATATGTATGTAAGATATTATATAAAAAGATGAAAAGATATATTAAAATATTATGTGAATTATATGAGATGATGATTTAACATGCTTGTATTTGAAAAGCTATAAAATTTAATAAATTACAAAATTATAGATAATATAACATATTTGTATGTTTAAATGTAGCAATTGTTAGTGGATGATGATGTGATATTTTTGCATGTTAAGCTTTAGGATTTAGTGAGGTCAAGTAAGAGATGATTTGCTTGATATAAATGACCTGTATAAGGAGAAAACGGACTACAAATTAAAGTTTAACGAACCAAGCATGTTCTCTTCAATTTTTAACATGTAATTTCATTTCAGCAGAAGATGGTTTCTAACTATCATTCGCAGATGATATCTTCTGCTTCAATAAAATATCTCCTTTATCTTTAAACAAAAGCTATCATTTGTAGAATGTTTAGTGAATCAGGAGATCACTAATTAATTAGATGGTCCATGAAACACAAAAAAATATTATTCTCATCGTATTTCCTCTTAGCTAGCGCTTCAAGAAACTGCACTGAACATATACTTTGCCGGCAAGATATCTCAATGAAGATGTTATGAAGACATAATTAATTTGGAGATAATTCTTGATCAGTTTTGCTTGCAGGCTGAGAACGCTATCCAACTTAGACAAGTTTCATATTTCCACTGTATCTCTGTCTCTGTATCTTGGAAAGGCATTCTTTCATAAACAACTCTATGGAATTCAAGTCCAATGGCAATTATATTAGCCCGAACAAACTACGTCATCAAACACGAATATTAATTTACCCCTCTTACACTGATTATCAACTCACCAAGTTGATCACATCCCTCATATACACACTAATTAATTATTATGTCCACGCCATTGACTATGGACTTGTACGGTTATCCTAGCTAGCTTATCCTACATGCATGTTCTGGTTCATGGATAGGAAAGCTACTTGTACATTTTCCATTGATTTGAAAGTGACATATACACAATATATTGTCACGAAACAAACTCAGCACATGCAAGTTAGTATCACCAAATTAAAATGTGTAATAAAATGAACTTTGGCCATTTCCAATACACTAGATAACTCGTCTCTCGACAAACTAAATGCCTCGTTCTATTTTCAGCTTATTCAACAGATTATTGCTAGTTATTTGCCCTCAACGGTTCTAAATATGAATTCTAAAAAAAAATTATTTTGCTGCATTGCTTAAACCACTTATTGCAAGCTTTATTTCATAACATATTTAATTTATTCCTATAATCAAATAGATAATCCGTGACATGTGAATAGTCTGTTTCAAACGCTACCTTAAATCTAAGTAAAACTAGAATATGATCATCTGGAAGCTTGGTCCATTTATTTTCACTACGTGCACTCTAGAGATAAAAAAAAATGTCACATTAATAAAAGAAATAAAAAAGATCATCACTTGATCATGGCGGGTTAAGATGATAAAGCCATAAAGGCTCATTGATCGATATGGTTGTATATAAAATATATTTTTTATCGAAATGGAAACAAGCTTAGTATGTATCGCCCGGATTGCATGCATGCAGAAATTTGAAAAAAATATCTTTTCTCTTTCAATCCAACTATTTGTTATCAACTAATGGATATCCAACAAGAAGGGATGTACATACTCCCGGGAGTACAAAATGGTCATCCCATCTCTCTCTCTCTCTCTCTCTATCTATCTATCTATCTATCTATCTATCTATCTATCTATCTATATATATATATATATATATATATATATATATATATATTAAATTTCACTTTGAAATCTAAAATCTAGCTCGCGTATAATCATGGAAAATGGTTTGCTAGTTACACAAATGCATAGCGGATGGATGATACAGTTTAACTCTCTTATTCTAAAAGGTGGAGAGAAAAAGATGCGTACCGCCGTAAACAAAGCTTAAAATATACTCCATCCACTCCAAAATATAAGGAGTTTGGGTTAGATGAGACACATCCTAGAACTACGAACCTGGACAGGCAGCCTGTCCAGATTCGTAGTAATGTGTCACATTGTTGACGATGAAATTTAGCAAGCATATGAATCGGAAACGAAGTCCAATTCGAAGTGGATTTGAAGATATGCGGGATTCTCGTAAACAAAGTGCGTATCGGTTGGAAGACTGTATCAGCCGATACCGAATCTGATATGAGTAGCCGATACAGCCGATATTGGTTGCATGATCAATGTCGGGTTCGAGAGAAGGATTGCGATGATGTTGCCAGACAAGGATAGAGTCCAAGATTGGCAGTTGTATTTTATGTTTTCTTATAGATACTGTCGGTAAGAGTCCGCCTTAGGGACTTATTTGTTAGTTGGAGTTGTATTAGGACGATATGAGTCGTGTCCATCATGGACAAGTTTGTATTTTCGGGTATAAATATAAGCTTGAGGTCTTATGAATAAAACAACACCAGCTCAATCAATCTCGACGCATCGCCAACCTTTTACTTTTACTTTCGACGAGTTCTTGCTTTCGAGTCGAGCTGCATCAGGTTTGATCTTCGGCAAAAAGGTAAAACTTGTTATGGTGGTTTGCATTATCGGAATTAGTACTTACATCTTTATGACACTCTAATTCTATCTTGTGAATCTCCGAGTTATCATATACGTTGTATAATTTAGATTGACAATACTATCTACTTGCATCAACCAGCCTCTATCTAGGGTTTTGTCGATAATGGTTAGATTGACTTGTTGGTTTGAATTACATAATGTATCCACCATCCTGAAAAGGCAATCATCGGCTTAATTGTCTAGATATTATGCTTTTTTTCATACTTAATGCTGCATCAGTTAAGTTTGATCTTTTAAGTCGTGCTTAGAATCATAATTTCTAGCCTACTTTATGGTTGTCATTAAGGATAGTATCGGGGTTTCAGCCGATCTTACCTGGTATAGATGTTTTACATAGTTCTATACTTTGTTTAATATGCTATATCTGCCCCTTATATCAGGATCTAATCTAATATAAATATATCAGATTTATCACCAACCTGATAGGCGATAGTTAGATATATTTGTTGCAAGGGTGTTGATGCAAAAAACACACACTGGCCTAAGAGATTTGCTTTACTCTAGTGCAGGTCCAAAATTAGCTCTTTAGGTTCGAGGGCGTGTCAGTTGATTTGAACCTGCAATCAACAAGAAGAAATATGCAAAAAATATTAGTAAACGATAGTCCATCGGCTATCTAGCCGATTTCATATCGTATGTAACCTAGCCGATGCAATAAAGCATGAATCGGCTGTAAGGTATAATCGATGATAGAACTAACCCTAAAACTAGTATATCGGCTATAGAGATCAGTGTTACATAATCAATAAATCAATATTACTTTAGAAATAAGCAATTGGGATAGATTGGACTGAACCGAGACAGTATAAATTGCCCAAGTCTAAAGTAGATTGGACTTAACCAATCTAGATATCATGATTCTAGATATGACTTAATAGGTTGGACTTAACCAATGCAACATTAAGTATAAAGAGAAGCATGATATCTAGAAAATCAAGCCGATAGTTGCCTTTTCAGGATGGTGGATACATTATATAATCTAAACCAACAAAGTGATCTAGCCGATATTGACGAAACCCTAGAAAGAATCCAGTCGATGTAAGTAGATTGCTTTGTCAATCTAAATTATATAACGTATATGATAACTCGGAAGTTTACAAGATAGAACTAGAGTGTCATTAAGATGTAAGCACTAGCTTCGATAATGCAAACCGCCATAACAAGATATACCTTTTTGTCGAAGATCAAACTGATGCAGCACGACTCGAAAGCACAAACTTGTCGAAAATTAGAAAACAAAGGTGGCGATGCGCCGAGATTGACTGAACGTCTATTGTTGTTATTTACAGGACCTCGAGATTATATTTATACCTGAAAATACAAACATTGTCCATCACGGACACGACTCATATTAACCTAATACAAATCCAACTAACGAACAAGTCCCTTAGGCGGACTCTTACCGTGATAATCTATAAGGAAATTACATAAAATATCCTAATTAATAGATACAATTGCCTCCTCAGGACTCTATCCATGCATGGCAATCCGTATGAAGCACCTCAACTCAATCCGATGACGTGTACCGAGTCATATTTCCAAAATCGACTCAATCGGCTAACCCTATCCGACTCTGACTCTGCCGATCCTGTCCGCAGCCGATTCGGACTATAGCCGATTTTCACTCTGTTTCCAATACGATCTAATCTCTTGGATTTTCTTTGATTCTATCCTTATCTATGATACTTGAATTACCAAATTTGGTCGTCAACACATGCCCCCCAAGTCCGGAATATTTTGTAATGTTTCGGATTTGCCAAATCTTATCTCTGAGAGAATATCGCTCTTTCCGTTTTTGACCGTTACCGCACTGCTTTAAATACTAACCGTCAGCCCCGAGAAACTTCACACCGTTATACTGTTCCACTGCTTTAGCAATCCACATCTTCTCTCTCTTCGGCGATCTCCTCGGCGCACCAAGGCACTCTCCAAGCAAGCCCCTCTCCGACCAACTTCCGCCTACGGGAATGTCATCTTCATCCGCTCCACTGTTGCTCCATCGGCCGAGTACGCAGAGGTAAGTTCTCATCGGCTAGATCCCCTTTTCATGCAATAGATTCAGTTTCCTGCGATCTTAGTTCATTCTCTTGCTCTTTTTCCTTCTTTGCTGTAGCACCTCGCCAATTTGATCGCAATCCCAGCCTGAACCACGAAAACCATTACTTTCTTGGACCAATCGGCAATCTGGACCCAACTGAGTTTATTTCTACCGAAACCAACAGAATCCCCTTCAGGCTAGCAAATCCCAATCTAGGGCACTGGAAGAATACCTTCAAGTCTTGGCCCTCTCTAGAGAAAAGTTGGCTTGCATGGTACAAGCGCATATCGGCTAGAAAACAGAGCCACTGGGACGAACTCGGAATCGGCGAAGTGCTAGCTCTAACCCTGGCAAATTCGGCTAAGGACGAACCACTAATGGCCTTTGCTAGCTACTTCTGGTCCAACACCATCAATACTTTTATGTTTAGCCAAGGGCCGATGACTCCAAATCTGCTGGATATCACTATGCTTACTGGACTAGATATCACCTCATCTGCCAATCCTATGATCTTGAATTCCAAAAATAGATTTGACTTCAAAACTAAGAGTATAGGAGGATGGTCTGGTTTTATCTCAGCCAACATGGGCCAAGGATCTGTCACCCCTCGAGAACGTACAGCCTTCTTGTTGATGTGCCTTGAGAAATACCTCTTTTGTGGATCTAGCTGTGGTCCCACCTCCAACTGGCAACACATAGCCGAAGCCCTTGAAGAGAAGAAATAATTTCCTTAATTTAGGAAAAATCCTACTCGGCTATCTCTACCAGACACTGAGTAATGCATCGGCTAAGCTAGTCGTCGGCTCTGTAGTCAGTGCAGGTGGTCCTTGGTGGCTATTCCAATCTTGGCTAAACCTAGTAGCCATGAAAGCTGTCAATAGGCCGACTCTGACAGAGGCAGAATTCCCAAGACTTGAGCCGATCACCGATGAAGATGGAGAAGAAATCACCCATCAAAGGTGTACATCTTTTGGAGAATACGCATCTACACCAGCCGTTGTTGGAGCAAAGCTGTCGGCTGAATTACTGAAGGACTGGTTTTTCAGCTTTTATGATGGTTTTCAGAAAAATGCCAGAGTTTGGTTCTTTTATGAGGACTCAACCAGCTTTGAACTACCATCGGACTTCAGATTTGAGGAAATCAACCATGAAAAGTTTCAGAAATCCCGAGAAGTCTTTGTTGCATCCATAAGCCCATGTATTTTTCCTGTCGGCATCCACCAGGGCAGGAACATCAAAGTGACCTATGAATTCTACCATTCAATGAGTTCAGCTCGGCAATTTGGTTTAGGTCAACTGCCAATTGGCTTATGGTTCGTCGATAGAATCCAGTGCGGAGGAGAAATCACTTCTAGTTTGATGATGGATCGGCTGCTTAATATTCCAGGACCTTCTCTTGGCAGCATTGAAAATATCGAACTGGGCATGTTTAGGAGTAAAACTTTCACTGCATGGTGGGCTGAATGGAAACAACATCTCTTACATCAATCGGCTACCATCTACATGACAAATCTATTCCCTAACATGATTCCTCAAGTAAGCCTCTTTACTTCTTCTGTCAATTCCTGCTTTAAACTTATCAGCCGATTCTTTATTTAATTTTATGTCCTATCTTTGTTTCTGTAGACTACAGACTCATCTCCTCCTCGCACGAGCAAGAGTGGCAAAGGCATTGAATATGCTACTGGACTATTACCAAATGGATGTGGTCTGGCTCCACCCAGCATCGGCTACCATGCCCCGAAAGCATCAAGCTTACTCTAAGGGCAGATAAGAGAACCAGCCGATGTTGGCAAGAAGAGAAAAATGAAGGCATCATCGGCTATACCTCTGGCTGCGAAAAAGAAATCCAAGAAACAACCAGCTCAACCAGCCGATAATATTGAAGAAACCTTGGATGAAGCAGTAATTGAAAAAGCCATTGACGAAGCTGCAGCCGAACTAAGTGATGTAGGAGAGAAAACACCAACGGCTTCCCCAGCTCCTAAAAGAACTCCTACAACTCCTGCTACCCCAGCAGTATTCTCTCGGCAACCCAGAGTAAGATCACTTTTATTACAAAATTCCTTTCATACCGATCTCCTCATTCAAACTTTGCATCTTGCAGAAGAAAAGACCGGTCGAGAAGAAAAAACCAGCACCAGTATCGGCTAAACCAACTGCTCAAATTCCTCTGGTAACTCTCAACTTGTAAAATTTCAAACTTATTCTTAGGCGATACTAGTTAATACTTATCAAACTTCAACATTTTGACAGCCTTCTCCTCCACCATCACTTCAAGCGCAGTCGATTTCAAGCGAACATACTGCATCGGCTGTCGGCAGCCACCATGTTGAGGAAGAAACTGCTGCTCCTGCTATCCTTGTAAGTCTTGTACCCTAAAAAATGTTAAATCGGCTATATAACATGCTCTGTTACTTATATCCCATTTAATCTTCTTTTTTGCAGTTCTTGGCTGATTTGTTCTCCTTTGATATTAGAGATTATTTTGATGAAGAAACAGAAGGAGAAACAACGAGCAAGGCCTTAGCTCCTCTAGCCGATGATGTGAAGAGAAACCTTGAAGACATATCCCATCGGCTAGAAGCGTCCTTGGATACTTTGGTGGTTGACTGTAGCTCTATCCGGGCAAGATTTCAGGAAATTCAAGCTTCAATCCCGGATGAGTTGTCAAATATCATCACTACAGCTGTATATCTTGAACAACATCAATTCAAGCTGGAGAAAGCTAGACAGAGAATAGCAGATCGACTGGAGAAGAAAAGTATCAAAGCTACAATCCAAGCAAATCGGCAACTCGTGCACACCGAAAAAGCTAAACTTGACCAGTTAGCCGAAGAGCCGATCAAATCTGCTATAGACCATTTGGAAGCTGAAAGAATTGAACTCTTGGCCAAACTTGAATAATGTAATGCCAAGATTGCTTTGGAGAAGCAGAAATTAGCCGATTTACCAAAAGCTGTTGGAGAACAGAAGGCAAAGTTAAAATCTGCTATAAAAAACGTGGCTAACATGACTAAGTCCCTCAAGATCATCCCTGGAACCGATGCTCAAGATGCCCAGGCAATAGCCGAAGTTGAAGAAATTCGGCAAAAAGAATTATCGGCTATCCAACGCTATCTATCTCAATGGTAGCTTGTAATAGGGACTTAGAACTTTTTGTAATCGGCTTTGTAATCCTCTAAAAAACTTTTCGTGTGTAATACATACTCTGATCTCTTGTGTGCCGATTAATACATTTTGTGTTAGAGCCATTTACTCCATTATTGAGATTGAAAGCCGATCAAGAGTTTGTCTGGGGAGAAAAACAATAGCAAGCTTTGGATAATATCAAGGAATATTTGAGTACTCCTCTAGTTCTTATACCATCACAGAAAGGGCTTCCATTTAAGCTATACTTGTCAGCTGATCAGAATTCTATCGGCTCAGTTTTGATCCAAGAGGTTGAAGGTAAAGAAAGAGTCATATTTTATCTTAGCAGAAGACTTTTGGATGCAGAAACGAGATATTCACCTGTGGAGAAGTTATGCCTGTGTTTATATTTTTCTTGTACAAAATTGAGGCACTATTTGCTTTCCAATGAGTGAACAATAGTATGTAAAGCCGATGTAGTACGTTACATGCTATCGGCTCCAGTTCTGAAAGGGCGGATTGAGAAGTGGATCTTTGCTCTATTAGAATTTGACCTGAAGTATGAATCGGCTAATGCAGTTAAAGGGCAGGCGATAGCCGATTTTATAGTTGAACGGAGGGATACCAGTATTGATAATATTGATATTATTCCATGGACTTTATTCTTTGATGGTTCTGTATGCACTCATGGTTGTGGTATCGGCTTGGTGATCATATCGTCTAGGGGGGCAAGTTTTCAGTTTGCTTTTACTATTAAGCCTTACTCTACAAATAATCAAGCCGAATATGAAGCTGTTCTAAAAGGATTGCAATTATTGAGAGAAGTTGAAATCATGGGTGATTCATTATTGGTGATAAGACAATTATCTGGGGAATATGAGTGCAAGAATGATATTTTGATGGTCTAGAATGAGAAATGCCAAGAGTTGATGAAGACTTTCAAGATAGTTACTTTGAAGCATATCCTTAGGGAGCAGAATATTGAAGCCAATGATTTAGCTCAAGGTGCATCAGGCTACAAGCCGATGTTACAAGGAGTGGAGGTAGAAGTTGCCTGTATACCAGCCGATGATTGGAGGTTTGATATATTTGAGTATTTGAAGAATCCTTCTAAATCGGTTTCCAGGAAGTTAAGATATAAAGCCCTCAAGTATATTTTACTGGATGATACATTATATTACCGAACGATTGATGGAGTCCTTTTGAAATGTTTGAGCTTGGAAGAAGCAAAAGTTGTCATGTGTGAAGCTCATGAGGGTATCTGTGGAACTTATCAATCGGCTCACAAGATGAGATGGCTAATTAGAAGAGTTGGATATTTTTGGCCGACAATGCTGGATGATTGTTTCATATATTACAAAGGATGTCAAGATTGTCAAAAATTTGGAGCAATACAAAGGGGACCAACATCGGCTATGAATCCTATTATCAAGCCATGGCCGTTTAGAGGTTGGGGTATTGATATGATCGGCCAGATCAATCCACCATCGAGCAAAGGACATAAATTCATATTAGTTGCTACTGATTATTTTACCAAGTGGGTTGAGGCAATTCCTTTGAAGAAAGTTGATAGCAAAGATGGTATTGAATTTGTCAAGGAACACATTATATACCGGTTTGGTTTGCCACCGACGATTACGACTGATCAAGGATCGATTTTTATGTCCGATGAGTTTGTTCAGTTTGCAGATAGCATGGGGATTAAGTTGTTGAATTCTTCACCATATTATGCACAAGCAAATGGGTAGGCTGAGGCATCTAATAAAAGCTTAGATTAAGTTGGTTAAAAGGAAGATTGTAGAATATCCCAAGAAGTGGCATACTATATTGGCTGAGGCATTGTGGTCCTATCAGATGGCTTGTCATGGTGCAATCCAAGTACCTCCTTATCAACTGGTTTATGGGCATGAAGCTGTATTACCATGGGAAACCAACATCGGCTCTAGGAGAATTTCTTTACAGGATGAGCTGACAGCCGATGATTATCATAATTTAATGGTTGATGAGTCAGAAGATTTGGTTCAATCTAGGATGCGTGCTCTTGAAAAGGTTAGAAAAATATAAAGAAAGGGTTACCAGACATTATAACAAAAAAGTTGTGCCAAAGTCTTTTGAAGAGGGTGAACTTGTTTAGAAATTGGTGTTGCCGATAGGGTGTCAGAGATCATAAATTCGGCAAGTGGTCACCGAATTGGGAAGGGCCTTTTCAAATTCACAAGTGTGTCTCTAAGGGGGCATATATGTTGCAAGGTCTTGATGGAGAGGTTTTTGGTAGAGCACTTAATGGAAAATACCTGAAGAAATATTATCCAAGTGTTTGGATTGGATCATAATCGGCTAAGTTCTGCCGATTCCTATAAATGGCCGATATGGTTCATATCGCCCTTAGCCTTTTGGTTCCGACATAATCAGCTGTGTCATGCCGATGTATGCTGGCCGATATCTGTTATATCGCCCTTAGTCATATTTTAATTTTGTCTTTGTTTTACAAGCATGCCAAAATTAGGGGAGCATATACAAGATGAAAAGTGTGGGATTTCAACACAAAATGTATTAATCAGCACACAAGAGATCAGAGTATGTATTACACACGAAAAGTTTTTTATTCGGCCAGACAAGTTTGATATGAAACGCCGAACAAAATTTATTTTGCCGATCAGTGATTGCAACTTAGTTTTGTCTTCTGGAGGTTTTATGTCTTTAATCGCCTCAATACTCCTCTGAGGTATCTCAATTCCACGCTCATGTACCAAAAACCCAAGGAACTGCCCAGCTGATACACCAAAAGCACACTTAGTTGGATTCATCTTTAACCCATATTTCCTTGCTCTTTCCAATACTTGTCTTAAATCGGCTATGTGCTCATCAACTTTCTTAGATTCAACCATCACATCATCGATATAAATTTCTACCAACATACCGATGAGATCTTGAAATATATAGTTCATAGCTCTTTGATATGTAGCACCAGCACTTCTCAACCCAAAAGTCATGACAACCCACTCATATAAGCCGATTGCACCAGGATACCTGAAAGCAGTCTTATGAATATCTTCCTCAGCCATGAAAATCTGATTGTAACCAGCATTACCATCCATAAAACTGATAATTTGGTGCCTAGATGCTACATCAACCAATTGATCGGCTACCGGCGTTGGGTATTCATCTTTCGGTGTAGCTTTGTTTAGATCCCGAAAATCAATGTATACCTTGAGCTTGCCATTTTTCTTGATAACTAGTACTATATTTGAGATCCATTCAGCATATCAGCATGGTCTAATGAAATTGGCATCATAGAGTCTTGTTATTTCGGCCTTAATAGCATCATACATTTCAGCTTTACAATGTCTTGGATGTTGTTTGTATGGCTGATAGCCTGGTTTGATAGGGAGCCGATGTTCAACAATCGATCGGCTAAGTCTTGACATTTCATAGTATTCACAGGCAAAACAATCTCTATATTCTTTCAGAAGTGCTATTAATTTACATTTAAATTCTTTTGATAAATCCTTACTAATATATGTCGACCTAGGCCTATCACCTGGTCAAATGTCGATTTCTTCCAATTCATCGGACCCTTGTCCTAACTTACCGTCGAGATCATCAACAGTGTCTTTTGTATAGAAATTGGAACCCTCCACGACACCCTCAAAACAATAATTGGGGCTCTCCATCTCCAGTTGGCTGTATGGCATAATCAGAAACTTTTAAGTAATCTCCTAGCCAAACTTTTCCAGACAAACAATCAATCCCTTCCATCTCCCAAACAGATAAATCGGCACTAGCTACATTGACTGACCTGTCGGCTGGCACGATTTCGATTTGATCTCCTTGCCATTGAATCAAACTTTGGTGCATTGTTGAGGGAATACAATAGTTAGCATGGATCCAATCTCTTCCCAGCAACAGACTGTAGGAACCCTTCCCATCAATGACAAAATATGTGGTAGGAATTGTCTTACTGCCGATGGTTAGCTCCACATTCAAAACTCCTTTGGTTTCAGAGGGATTCCCGCCAAAATCTTTCAGAACCATATTGGTCTTGATTAAATCCTCTGAATTCTTCCCAAGCTTCCTGAATGTTGAATATGACATTAAATTCACAGCTGCCCCTCCATCGACTAGCATTTTTGACATCGGCTTACCATTGACAAATCCTTTGACATATAGTGGCTTGAGGTGCCGATGATCAGTTCCTTCGGGCTTCTCAAAAACAACTTGCTGTGGGGATAACATCAACTTAGCCGATGGCAACTCTTCTACTTGCTCCACAACCAGCTCAACCGCATATTCAGCTGGTAACATGAAAACCATGTTTATGGCAGATGACATCACCTCTTTGCCC
Organism: Oryza punctata; assembly: GCA_000573905.2. Lineage (NCBI taxonomy): Eukaryota > Viridiplantae > Streptophyta > Magnoliopsida > Poales > Poaceae > Oryza > Oryza punctata. The sequence continues at coordinate 25,673,838 of CM002495.2, read as the reverse complement.
TTATTTTGTTGATTTTTGTTGCGATCGGCTTTGACCTCATCGGCTGGTACTACTTTTGCTCTTCACCCGCCAGACTTTCTTTGTTTTCTGCCTCACCCGATGCTCAATTTCTCCTTCAACCTCCTGGAACTACTCTCTGTTCCTCATCCTCTGAACTCTTCTCTTTTGATTCTTAGTGAAAATTCCAGAAGGGCACCATTGTGGTTGCATATGTTTGGGCTCTGTTGGTGAATCATCTCCATCATTGCTCTGCTGGATTGGTCCAAGTCTCTCATGAACTGGCAACTTTCTCTGAATCGGCCGATGCATACCTGCACTCTGTCGGCTTGATCTTTGAACAAACTGTGCATCAGAATCACTACACCCGGGACAGTCTTCAATGGATGGCAGTCTCATACCTTCATTCCAGCAGAATCTAAAAAATTTACAGCTCCAATGGGGATCAAAATACCTCTCGACATCGTGATAGCATGGCTCCTGTTCTCTCTGGCATCTTTTTTGATACTTGTTGATCATACCAGCCGATTTGATGTTTCTGGTGTAATTTTTACCTCCATCGGCTGAATTCCGGTTAAACCCAGAGTGCACCATGTTCACAGGGAAAGGATGTTCATCTATCTTCATCGGCCTCTTGGATTCATCGATCTTGATCTTGCCTTGCTCGATAGCCGATTGAATCTGTTGCCTGAAAAATTTGCAATCATTAGTGCTGTGGGATCCTGTATTGTGCCACTTGCAATATTTCCTCCTCTTCAATCCTCAGCCGATGGGATGACATGTCCTACCGGCAGTTGAATATGTTTTTCTTGAAGAAGAAGATCAAAAATCTTGTCGGCCTTGGTGATGTCAAAATCAAACCTCTCTTCCTTTCCCGAATTCTTGACCCATTGGCAAACCACAGTCTTCTTGTTTCTAGCCCACTCGGCTGCATTGACTTCTGGATCATCTTCGGAATCAGAATCATAGCTGTACATTATTGACATTGTTGGCCTTCTTGATGAATTTTCTAGCTTCTTGGAATCTTGTCTCATGAGCCGATACCTTCTGAGCTAGATGAGCTAAACTTTCAAAGTCTTGAGCCGAAAATCTTTCCCTTATCGGCGCCAACAAACCTTGGAAGGCCAAATCGGCTAGTTGTGAATCTGTCAAGGCTAGACTGTAGCACCTATTCCTCACATCTCTGAATCGTTGGATATAATCCAGAAATGACTCATCTGATTTCTGCTTGATGGCTATGAGGTCTAACAATTTCATCTCTTGTACTCCACTGAAAAAGTATTTATGAAACTGCTTCTCCAGATCGGCCCAACTTCTGATGGAATTGTAAGGTAGAGATGAAAACAAGTGAATGCCGATCCAGATAAAGAGAGTGGAAACAATCTAACTCTGAGGGCTTCTATAGCCGATGCTTCACCACATTGAGCTAGAAATCGGCTAACATGCTCGTAAGTAGATACATTGTCTTGCCCTGAGAACTTGGAGAAATCTGGCACTTTGTATCGGTTTGGTAGTGGTACTCGATCAAAGTATTCTGAATATGGATGCCGATACATGTTGCCATTGTCCTTCGGTTTAAGTCCAAACTGTTCCCTCATGACATCACCGATCATATCAGCCCACGGCTGATGTGGTGTTGCTCCACCGTACTACTGTTGAATTGGATCAATCTGACCGTATTGGATCGGCTGAGGCCGTGGGTAATGAGGCTGATAAATATGATTCAAGTTAGCCGATATGCCTGGAGGTGGCAGTCTAAGGGAGTTGTTCCGTGCTGTACTGCTAGCTTATCGGCTGAGCAATTCCAATCGGCTGTTGTGGAACCGAAGTAATCTGATATGATGTGTCGATAACTGGCGATTTTGGATTAAGGATACTCATTAATTGTTCTGGCGATAGTTGAGTTGATGCTTGCCCCCCAGTGATCGTCTGTGGTCTTGTCAAAATTGTTGGAATATTTGTTGTAGAATAAGGAGTCGATGGAGCTTGGGTTTGAAGTATTTGTTGACTCCATTGATTCCCGCCAATATCGATCTTCACAGTCCTGTAGCCTGGGAACGTACCGTCTGGTAAATATATGGGTCCTTTAGCTTTTTCTTCGGCTATCGTCCCGTTGACCACTGACTTAATCATGTTTGTCAAAGTATTCACAAGTACTCCAGACTAGTTAACTAAGGCATGATGTACAGCCGAATCGATGCGATCTTGTAATGTGTGGAGTTCCTCATCATTCGATTCGACCTTGGGCTGCTTATCCTTTTCTTCTCCCGTCCCGGACGTACTTGGATCTTGTTTCACGATCGTCGGCAACTTAACTTTAGTTCTTTGAACAACTGTGCCTTGTCGAGTCACCGTGAATGAGTGCAGATATTGATTCTAGAGTTGATTTAGCATCTACTGCATCTTTTCTCTCTGCTCATCGCTCAATTGTTCGATCGTGATCGGCAGGATGTTCTCTTATGAGACATTGGTGATGTTCGGAGACATGATGACAGTTGGTCCCACCAGGCGTGCCAAAAGTGTGTTGATGCAGAAAACACACACTGGCCTGAGAGATTTGCTTTACTCTAGTGCAGGTCCAAAATTAGCTCTTTAGGTTCGAGGGCGTGCCAGTTGATTTGAACCTGCAATCAACAAGAAGAAATATGCAAAGAATATTAGTAAACGATAGTCCATCGGCTATCTAGCCGATTTCATATCATATGTAACCTAGCCGATGCAATAAAGTATGAATCGGCTGTATGGTATAATCGATGATAGAACTAACCCTAAAACTAGTATATCGGCTGTAGAGATCAGTGTTACATAATCAATAAATCAATATTACTTTAGAAATAAGCAATTGAGATAGATTGGACTGAACCGAGACAGTATAAATTGCCCAAGTCTAAAGTAGCATGAAATAACGATTATATAGACTAATGTCGTAACCGATATCTAGATTTAAGCATGTATCGGCTATAGCTCCGATACAACCTTATACTAGGATATTCTCTAGAAATAAATATATTCAACTATAACCAATTAGATCGGTATCAAGCTCAATATATTTATATTAGATTAGATCCTGATATAAGGGGCAGATATAGAACATTAAACAAAGCATAAAACTAAGTAAAACATCTATATCAGGTAAGATCGGCTGAAACCCTGATACTATCCTTATTAACAACCATAAGGCAGGCTAGATATCATGATTCTAGATACGACTTAATAGGTTGGACTTAACCAATGCAACATTAAGTATAAAGAGAAGCATGATATCTAGAAAATCAAGCCGATGGTTGCCTTTTCAGGATGGTGGATACATTATATAATCTAAACCAACAAAGTGATCTAGCCGATGTCGACGAAACCCTAGAAAGAATCCAGCCGATGTAAGTAGATTGCATTGTCAATCTAAATTATATAACGTATATGATAACTCGGAAGTTTACAAGATAGAACTAGAGTGTCATTAAGATGTAAGCACTAGCTCCGATAATGCAAACCGCCATAACAAGATATACCTTTTCGTCGAAGATCAAACTAATGCAGCACGACTCGAAAGCACAAACTTGTCGAAAATTAGAAAACAAAGGTGGCGATGCACCGAGATTGATTGAACGTCTATTGTTGTTATTTACAGGACCTCGAGATTATATTTATACCCGAAAATACAAACATTGTCCATCACGGACACGACTCATATTAACCTAATACAAATCCAACTAACGAACAAGTCCCTTAGGCGGACTCTTACCGTGATAATCTATAAGGAAATTACATAAAATATCATAATTAATAGATACAATTGCCTCCTCAGGACTCTATCCATACACGGCAATCCGTATGAAGCACCTCAACTCAACCCGATGACGTGTACCGAGTCATATTTCCAAGGTCGGCTCAATCGGCAAATCCTGTCCAACTCTGACTCTGCCGACCCTGTCCGCAGCCGATTTGGACTACAGCCAATTTTCACTCTATTTCCGATACGATCTAATCTCTTGGATTTTCTTTGATTCTATCCTTATCTCCGATACTTGAATTACCAAATTTGATCGTCAAAAAAGGGAATATCCTAGTATAAGGTTATATCGGAGCTATAACCAATACATGCTTAAATCTGGATATCGGCTATAATATGAATACTCATAATTGTTACTTCATGTTATTTTAGACTTGGGCAATTTTTACTGTCTCGATTAAGTCCGATCTATCCCAATTGCTAATTTCTGAGGTAATATTGATTTATAGATTATATGATACTGATATTTACAGCCAATGGACCAAGTTTAGGGTTGATTTGTCATTGAATATGCCTTACAACCGATTCACCTTACACTGCATCAGCTAGGTTACATCACGATATGACATCGGCTTCCTAGCCGATCGATTATCGTTTACTAATAGAACTTGCATGTTTCATCTTGTTGATTGCAGGATCAAATCAACCGGCACGCCCTTGAACCCGAAAGTAAGCTTTGGACCTGCACTGGAGTTAAGCAGATCTCCCAGGCCAGTGTGTGTTTTTTGCATCAACACGCTTTTGGCACGCCTGGTGAGACTTTCTTTGTCATCATGATGCTCAATATTACTGAAGTTACGGAAGACAACGTTCTACCAATCACGATCGAGCAGCTGAACAAGGAGCAGAGGGAAGAGATGAAGAAATTGCTAGATCAACTACAAAGCCAATACCTTCACTCGTTCGCGGTGACCCGCCAAGGCACGATAATCCAAAAGACCCAAAGTAGAGTTACTGCCGATCGTGAAAACGGAAACAAGTACATCTGGAACAAACGATGATAAAGGCAAGGAGATTAAGGTCAAAACAAGCGACGAGGAGCTCCACACATTACAAGATCGTATTGATTCGGCAGTCCATCATGCCCTCATTAATCAACCCGGTGTACTCGTGAATACGTTAACAAATATGATCAATACAGTGGTGGATGGCACCATAGCCGAGGAAAAAGCAAAAGGGCCCATCTATCTTCCAGGAGATGCTTTTCCAGGTTATAGGACTGTGAAATCGGAAATTGGCGGGAAACACCACGCAGTTCAAACCCAGGCTCCATCGGCTCCCATAACCAGTGGAAACATTACGACAATATTAACAAGAGAAGAGCCGATCCCTGAGGGGCAGAGTCTGACTCAATTGACGCCGGAACAGTTGATCAATATACTCAACGCAAAGCCGCTAGTCGTTGAACCCACATATCACATTCCTTCGGTTCTGGAACAGCCGATCGGAATTACCCAGCCGATAGGCCAGCATTATGTGTCAGAACCGCCACCATACGTCTCATCGCAAGGCTGAGGAGCCAATCTTAGCCGACAATATCAGCCTTATTCTCCGCGAGCCCAGTATCGGCCTGAGGGATCTCCACGGCTCCAATATCTAATGCAGTATGGTTAGTATGATCAACCGCAGCAACAGTATGGTGAAGGAGCATCGCAGCAACCGTGGGCTGATATGATTGCCGATGTGATGAGAGAACAATTTGGGCTTAAACCTAACGATAATGGTAACATGTATCGGCATCCATACCCTGAATATTTTGATCGAGTACCACTGCCAAACCGATACAAGGTACTATATTTTTCAAAGTTCTCAGGATAGGACAACATGTCGACTTATGAGCACGTTAGCCGTTTCTTGGTGCAGTGTGGAGAAGCATCGTGTACGGAGGCTCTCAGAGTTAGATTATTCCCACTATCGTTGTCTAGATCGATGTTTACATGGTTTTCCTGATTACCTTGAGTTGGCCGATCTAGAAAAGCAGTTCCACAAGTACGTTTTCAACGAAATCCAAGAGATGAAGCTATTGGACCTCACATCCATCAAACAAAAATCAGATGAAATAGTGCTAGATTATATTCAGAGATTCAGGGATGTAAGGAACATGTGTTATAGTTTGGCACTGACCGATTCACAGTTAGCTGATCTAGCTTTCCAGGGACTATTGGCGCCAATAATGGAAAGATTTTCAGCTCAAAACTTTGAAAGTGTAGCACACTTAGCACAGAAAGTATCGGCCTATGAGACATGGTTACAGGTGGCCAGAAAGTTTGCTAAGAAGTCTAACAATGTCAATAATATCTATAGTTATGGTTCTAACTACGAAGAAGATCCAGAGGTCAATGCAGCTGAGTGGGCTAGAAACAAGAAGACAGTGGTGTGCCAATGGGTCAAGGATTCGAGGAAGGAAGAAGAATTTGATTTTGACATTACCAAAGCTGACAAGATATTTGATCTTCTTCTTCAAGAAAAGCAGATTCAATTGGCAATAGGACACGTCATACCGTCGACGGAGGAATTGAAGAGGAGGAAGTACTGCAAGTGGCATAACACGGGATCACACAGTACGAACGATTGCAAGATTTTCAGGAAGTAGATCCAATCGGCCGTAGAGTAAGGAAGGATAAAATTCGATGAAGCTAAAAGGCTGATGAAGATAGATGGTCATCCTTTTCCGATAAACATGGTTCATACTGGAGCCAATAGAAGCCAAGTCAATAAGAGCAAATAGCATGCAAGGGGTTTTAAGTCAGCTAGTATGATCAACAAGTATCAGAACAGATGCCAAAGGGAGGAAGAAGCTTATCACTATAATAATGAGGGCTGTTTTGATCCTCATTGGGATTGTGAGTTCTTTAGATTTTGCTGGAATCAAGGAATGAGACAACCATCTATCGAAGACTGTCCTGATTGCAGTGATCCCGACGTGCAATATGTTGGGAGACCAAACCGACAGAGCAATGGTGTGCATCGGCTGATTCAACAAAAGTTGCCGGTTCATCAGAGGCTTGGGCCGATTCGATAAGATTACTTTGAAGACGAGCCGCAAGCAAGAGTTGAGAGCATGCAACCTCAATGGTGTCCTTCTGGGATTTTCACTAATAGTCATAAAAGACGTGTCCAGAGGATGAGGAACAGAGAGTGGTTTCAAGAAGTTGAAGATGAGATTGAGCATCGACTAAAGCGAACAAAGAAAGTCTGGCGTATTAAAAGTAAAGTCGTTCTAGCCGATGAAGTCAGAGCTGACAAAAGCCTTTCGAAGAGCAAGGGAAAAGAGGTTGCATCATCTTCAATAAATATGGTCTTTATGCTGCCGGCTGAGTACGGTGTAGAACAAGTTGTGGAAGAAACATACGAACCACCATCGGCTAAATTGCTTTTGTCTCCATAGCAAGTTATCTTCGAGAAGCTGGAAGGAACCGGGCATCGACATCTTAAGCCTTTGTACGTCAAAGGGTTTGTCAATGGTAAGCCGATGTCAAAAATGTTGGTTGATGGAGGAGCAGCTGTTAACTTAATGCCGTACGCAACTTTTAGAAAACTGGGAAAGAATTCAGAGGATTTGATCAAGACCAACATGATTTTGAAAGATTTTGGAGGGAATCCATTTGAAACTAAGGGAGTTTTAAATGTGGAGTTGACCATCGGCAGCAAGACAATTCCTTCTACATTCTTTGTCATTGATGGGAAGGGTTCCTATATTCTGTTTCTAGGAAGAGGTTGGATCCACGCTAATTGTTGTATTCCTTCAACTATGCATCAAAGTTTGATTCAGTGGTAATGAGACCAGATAGAGATCATGCCAGCCGACTGGTCAGTTAATGTAGCTAGTGCCGATTTATCTGTTTGGGAGATGGAAGTAATTGATTGTTTGGCTGGTAAAGTTTGGCGAGGAGATTATCTAAGAGTTTCTGATTATGATATACAACCAACAGGAGATGGAGAGCTCCAATTGTTACTTTGAGGGCACGGTGGAGGGTTCCAATTTTTACACAAAGGATACGGTAGATGATCTCGATGGCAAGTTAGGACAAGGGTTTATGTCGGCCGATGAACTTGAAGAAGTGGATATTGGACCAGGCGATAGACCTAGGCCGACATATATCAGTAAAAGCTTTTCAAAGGAATTCAAATGTAAATTAGTAGCGCTTTTAAAAGATTATAGAGATTATTTTGCCTGGGAATACTATGAGATGCCAGGACTTAGCCGATCGATTGTTGAACATCGGCTTCCTATTAAACTTGGCTATCGGCCATACAAGCAACCTCCAAGATATTGTAAAGCTGAGATGTATGATGCTATTAAGGACGAGATTACAAGACTTTACGACGCTAATTTCATTAGGCCATGCCGGTATGCTGAGTGGATTTCGAATATAGTACCGGTGATCAAGAAAAACGGCAAGCTTCGAGTTTGCATCGATTTTAGAGATTGGAACAAGGCTACTCCTAAAGATGAATACCGAATGCCGGTTGCCGATCCATTGGTTGATGTAGTATCTGGGCACAAGATTATGAGTTTCATGGATGACAATGCAGGATATAATCAAATTTAAATTTTTATGGCTGAATAAGATATTCACAAAACTGCTTTTCGATGTCCTGGTGCAATCGGCTTAATATGAATGGGTTGTTATGACTTTTGGATTAAAGGAGTGCTAGCGCCACATATCAAAGAACAATGAATTACATATTCCACGATCTCATCGGCTTACTGGTTGAAATCTATATTGATGATGTGGTGGTTAAATCTAAAGAGATCGATGGACATATAGCCGATTTAAGGAGAGTCTTGGAGAGGGCAAGGAAATATGAATTGAAGATAAATCCAACTAAGTGTGTTTTTGGTGTATCGGCTGCACAATTTCTTGTATTTCTAGTTCATGAGAGAGGAATTGAGATACCTCAGAGGAGTATAAATGCTATCAAAGAAATAAAGCCTCCAGAAGGTAAGACAAAGTTATAATCTTTGATTGGTAAGATCAATTTTCCTAGACGGTTTATATCTAATCTATTTGGTGAATAGAGCCGTTTACCCCATTGTTCAGGTTGAAAGCTGATTAGGAGTTTGTCTGGGGGGAGAAGCAACATAAAGCTTTGGATAGTATAAAGGAATATCTAAGTACCCCTCCGGTACTCATTCCACCACGTAAAGGGCTTCCTTTTAAGTTGTATCTGTCAGCCGATCAGAACACTATCGGCTCAGTCCTTATTCAAGAGATTGAAAGTAAACAGAGAGTTATATTTTATCTAAGTAGAAGGCTTTTGGATGCAGAGACCAGATATTTACCTGTAGAAAAGTTGTGTTTATGCTTATATTTTTCATGTACAAAGTTGAGGCATTATTTGCTCTCCAATGAGTGTACGATAGTGTGTAAGGCCGATGTAGTACGATATATGCTATCGGCTCCTGTTTTGAAGGGGAGGATTGGAAAATGGATTTTTGCCTTAACGGAGTTTGATCTACGATATGAATCGGCTAAGGCAGTAAAGGGGCAAGCGATAGCCGATTTCATAGCTGAACACAGGGATGATTCGATTGGTCATGTTGAGATTATGCCTTGGGCTTTATTCTTTGATGGATCGGTTTGCACTCATGGATATGGTATCGGCTTAGTGATTATATCGCTTAGGGAGGCAAGTTTTCAGTTTACTTTCACTATTAAATCTTATTTTACTAATAGTCAAGCTGAGTATGAGGTTGTTCTAAAAGGGATTCGTAGATTCGTTGTATTTTGATATGTCTCATCTTGTTATAAGTTATAATATTTTTAGACAGAGGAAGTATATGATACAGATAGATAAATTTCATTGACACGTTTTCTTATACTACTGAAGTAAAATACTCCATACTAGTAGGTACTAGAGTAAAAGATAGCCTTCATTTAGTTATGGAATGACAGTGCAGACAAAGCTTAAGCCGCCGTTGACTTCAATGTGTGGTGAGCATCAATTAGCCAATTAGCCAAGTTGGTACTGAACGCGCTGCCATGCATATATATTCTGTGAACTGTAGCAACACAAAAATAAGGGCAAGTAGTAGTGTTCATGAGGATGTGGATTCTAATTTCTTCCCCTCATATGCTTTTTTTTTTCCTGTCAAATTTAACGTAAAAGGTGGAGAAAACTTCACAATATAGAGCATAAATTTAGATGTGAATAGTACCGATCTTTTTATACATTGAATTTTTTTAAAAAAAATATTTCTTGATACGGAAGTTGAGTTACACTTGATTTTTTATACTACTGCCCCATTCCAAAATATATTTATTTCTAGTACAATCCTTTATTCTAAGATAAAACTATTTCTTCACCTACCTTCTCCTCTTAACCAATCACAACCGTTGTCCTTCACCTACTTTGTCTTCTCAACCAATCAGACAACTACTTTTTAATACCTGTGTCAACCTTAAAAATACTTACATTTTGGAACAGAGAAAATATATATGTGTATAAATATAAATATATATTTGAGTAAATTTCACAATACTACATATGTTGTCGAAACGACAACTGCATACGTCGAAGGACGTGGATACTCAACGGTTGTTGGGAAAGTAAAGTGTATTAAATTTAAGATTTTTCTTGGGATCCCCTTTACATGGCGGCCCTAGGTGGCTATTTATAATCCCATTACAGATCCCCCTATTAGGGTTTAGGGCTGTTACAGGGGAATTTACATGGTCACCCTTACAAAGGGGACACTTACATGAGTACTCACTGTAATTAAGGTATATGGGCCCTTAATGGGCCGCCCGACGACTACTGGGCCACTGGCACGTAGGTCGGGGCGATTGGGCCGGCCCACTGGGCCTTCTTGGATCGGGTCCGGCCCGGTGAAGTCGTCCTCTTTTGGTGTGCGCCTCCGCCATGCAGCTTTCGCCCAGACCGGTAGGGACCCGGTGCAACTCTTCGCCCTTTGCCCCCTTTCACCCTGATGTCTTCGCCACGGGGCTTCGCCTCGAGGGGTCTTGGGCGCCTGGAGTCCGGATCCTCGCTACCTGGCTGGTTTCGGTAGGTTCGGTCGAAGGGCCTCATGGCATACTGCCAACAAGCCCCTCACGGGCAAGGGTGAGATAGGAGCTTCGGCCGAGACCGTGCAAACCATGTAGTATTGTATGAGGCGCCCCCTTTCGACCGATTCTCCTGCCGAAACCTGTCTTTTTTGGTCCTGCAAATAATGTGTGTAATATGCGTTTTTGCGAAAAAGGATTTTTATGTATAGCTTTCGCCCATCGCGAGTAGCGATGTTATCTTTAGTGTTTGTATGGTCCCAATGTGAACAGTGATGGGCCTTCGCCTTCCATGAATTGTGAAATGGCCCGTACTGTTCCATTGGGCCGCAATGAACAGTGATGGGCCTCTTCTCGATGGCCCGCCACTGCATGGCCTGGTCCATGGGATTTTACCGTTTCGCCTACCCCGCGACACGTGGCCGTTCCTGATTGGTCGGGAAGGCGAAGCGTCGCCTGGTAGGCTATATATTCTTTCCCCACCCTTTTCACCGCCGTTACCCCCCTTCATTTTCACCGTAGTCATTCTCTCCTTAGTCTTTTGCTCACGGCTCTCTAACTTTGAACGAACCCATTCGCCTAGCTAGACCTTTGCACCAATCCACGCTTGTTTCGCCATGGCCCCACGCAAGCCGAACCCTGTCTCCACTACAGGTCCAGACCCAGGCCGTATCGACGAAGACACCACCGCATTTCTGGGGACTTCGCTCATTGACAAAGATGAGCTGGCGAGGATGGTTGCCGCGGGCCTGGTGGCGGAGGGGCGGGCGTTCGCCCCTGGGGATGCCGAAGTCCCAAAACCCGGCGAACACCAGACGGTCGTGTTCGCCGTTTTCTTCGAGGCTGGCCTCCGATTTCCGTGCAACATATTATTGCCGGAAATTCTTCGCCTTTTTCAGGTGGAGCTGCCCCAGCTGAGCCCTTCGGCTCTAGTCCGCATCGCTATTTTCGACTGGGCGTGCTGGACTGCTGGGTTCGAACCCAGCGCCGAGCTTTTTAATGCCATCTTCTCGGCCACCGTAAACTCGAAGACGATGGTCACCCCTGCTGGAACCCAGAAGACAGCATTCGGGAGTGTGAACTTCAATGTTCGCCCCGAGCGCTCTGACTTGTGGCCGGTCAACGCGGCGATGTCGAAGTGGGATCGCCACTGGATGGCGAAGTGGTTTTACCACCCCATCCCCTTCGAGGCAGGGTCCAAATCGGCGAAAGCCCTTCGCTGGCGGCGTCGTGCGATTTCGCCGGCCCGAAAGCCGAGGGTTGCTGTCAGTGGTTGCTGTCAGTGGCACCTTGGAGGCACGGTTCGCCCTGCTCCGCAAGGTGTGCTCCCGACTAAGTTGCCGTGACTTGGTTGAGGAGTTTTGCATGCTGCGTGTATGCCCCCTCTCCCAGTCATGGCAGGTCGAAGTTGACCAGGGCGAAGAGGTCAACGGCGTGCCAAAACTCATCCTGCCTGCCGGGGCGAATGGTGAGTTTTCATTTTCCCCATTTTTATGCTTCGCTCTCCACCTCTTTTTTCCTTGTTCGACTTCGTCCCTAACGATATGCCGTTTTCAGTGTTGACCCATGCCCAGGCCGACACCGAAGCCCGCAAGCTGATCGGCGACGTGTCGGTCACCGAGTACGGCCAGCTGTTAACCCGACAAGCAGCTGGCCGGGTGAATCGGGTCTATACTGGCGAACTCCCCCCAAGGGCGAAGCCATTCAAGGCTGACGACGAAGCGGGCCCTTCGCGGAAACGTTTGCGGGGGCAAGTGAAGTTTGCCCCTCGTAAGCGAAAGGCCCCCGCCTCCGCCGACTCCGATGCTAACGACGAGGACGAAGTCGAAGAGCAGGAGGAAGCGGAGGAGACGGAGATCGCGGCCGAAGCGGTCACCGACGGAGCTGGCGATAGCCGTTCCGAGACCCGAGGCTACACTCCAACCCCAAGACCAGATCGCGTCGAGACCGGGACGGAATCGGTCTCCTCGCCCCTTCGCCGCAAGGACGTGGAGGTCGCGAAGGCCTTGGTCGCGATCGCTGCGACTAAGGCGGTGAAGGGGGAGCCTGTTAGGAAGGTCCCCCGGAAAAAGGGGGTCGTCGCCATCACTAATGCGTTTAGTGATGACGAGTCGTCCGACGGGACACCCACTTCACTCGTGGGGCGAAGCCAGGGTCCGACGACCTCCCTTGGGGCAACGGGTGGGGCCGGAGCTTCGGCTTCGGCCGATCGAGTGGTGGAGGCGGCCGCTCGGGTTTTTAATAGCCCGGTTCGTCGGCCAATCGTTTCGCCACTTACCGTTGGCAAGGGTAAGAAGATGGCGGAGACGTCCGGCTCCGACTATTCCCAGGCGCCGCCCCGCTTCGCTCCTGGTGACTTTGAGACCCGGGCGGAGCTCATTCCCTTTATCGAGGGGGTGAGCAATATTGTTGCGCCGGCTGGCGGCCCCAGTCTCTTCGCCGAGCTTAATGAGTTCGACGAGGGCTGCTCCGCCGTTAAGAGCCTGGTGGTTTGGGTAAGTTGACTTCTTTTTATTTCTTGTTCTCTTTTTGTGTCGCTGTCTTCGACATCCTGACATAGCATTTGCCTCCCCCGCCATTTTTGTTTCGCCAGATCCTTGCGGCCCACTGTTCGACAGAGCGAACGATGCGGGCTCGCCTTGATGGCCTGAAGAACCATCTTCGGGCCAAGGACGACGAGTTGGGTCGTAAGGGCCTGGAGATGGAGGGCCTTCCTCGGTCCCTCCGGGAGGCGAAGGCGGAAAACAAGCGCCTCCAGGCCGAACTAGACAAGGGCAGCGAGGCGAAGGCGGAAATCGATCGCGTCAAGGCCGAGCTGGTGAAAGAGCGAGGGCATTCCGCCACCCTCACCGACTGTTACAACTTGATGGAGCCGAAGATGGAGGCTCTTCGTCAAGAGGTGGACAGGGCGGAGGCAAAGGCACAATGCCTCGCCCGGGAGGCGGCGAGGGCCACCGAATCCGCCAAGACTGCCTGCCGCACTCTTCGCCTCGCGCTCAACAACATGGGGGCGAAGGCGCGAGGTGTTCTGGGCGAAAATGCCTCCGTACTCGAGTTCTGCGAGTGGACCCAGCAAGCTGGCTGCGCAGTTTTGGACTGTGCGACGGCGTACGACGATTGCTGTGCGTGCGTGTCGGCGGCTTTCGCCCTGGGCCTGCTGCAGCAATCCGGGTGCGAGCACGTCGCCCAGTTTCTCGACTTCGCGAAGGGGGATTGGGAGGTAAGCGCCCAGGACATTTCGCCAGCACTTCGCGCCTGGCGCAAGCAGTTCTGGCAGAAGGACGGCCGTTCTGCTGCCAAGGCCCGCCTGCTCGAGCAGCTAGTGAAGACAGAAGCGGCGGACCAAGGCGAAGAGGCGGCGGAAGGGGGCGGAGGTGGAGCCGAAGACCACCCAGAGGTGTGAGGCCCTCCGCTCGTGTTTTGTAATTTTTCGTTTTTTTACTTTTGATGTTTGCCGTATAGGGCGAACAATGTAAATATGGCCAATGGCCCACCTTATTGTAGAGTGTCGTAATGCTTGAAATATATGACTATTTTCGCCATTCGTGTTTCATGTTTTCCTTTGACGTGCTTGCACTGTTTTACATAGTTATTTCGCCGGGTTCATGCGTCCCAGCTTCTCTTTCTATGTTCTCCTGCATGACTTCCCCGCTTTTTGCAGGGTCTATGTCAAAAGCTGTGCGTTCGGCCCCCTCTTGGGGATTGGCGAAGTAAGAACGAGAAGTTTGTTGCGGTGAAGAATTTGCCGAAGGCTCGTTACTTGCTTCGACCTTTTTACCGCGAAATGATGATTAACGACCACAACTACAAAGTTGTGAACGTTGCTAATTGGATGCGAACCCATCCCGGGCGAACGCTGGAGGACTATGATCGTATCCACATGGCGCGCCTGGAGGGCATGGCTCGCTTCTGGTGAAATCATCGACGGACCGATCGGCAGGAGGCGATCGCCCAACGCCGCTATAGTCTTTCTGTTGTTTCGCCCCCTTCTCCCCTTAGGGTAGTGTACAACATTAGTAGTGACGACGAACCATGTTCGCCAGATCATTCCTTTCGCAGTTGTTTTGGGGGCGAAGATGTAATTTACTTGTAAGCGAAGATGTAACTCCTTTCGCCTGTATCATGTTGTACGATATATGCATTGTCGATTTTTTTCCTGAAGTTAATAAAGGTGTGCTTTTGTTTCCTTTTCGCCATTTTCTGCATTATCACATCACGTGCTTTCGTTGGGCCGGAATATATCGGCCCCTTTGCGTATTTTGGCGAAATAAGTCTGCTAACTTTTCAGCTTTTGACTTCCGTTATCGATCTTTGGTACTCCGTGTTAACAGTGGCGCAAATTTTTGGTGTAGATCGACTATAACGGTGTTCGGTTTAGTCATTTTCCGAAACAAGCTGTCGCAGTTTCAACGTTCGGCGAGTGATGCTTCGGCCGATTCGTTTCGCCCCCCTAGCGCTTTCGCTGATCGGGCGTTTGCCTTGGGGTTTTTCCACGAATTATCATGCACATAAGTAAAAAAGGCGAAAGACACAGGGATTTTATACTGGTTCGGGCCTCCAGAGTGGATAATAGCCCTACGTCCAGTTTTTTTTTCCTTTTTTCATTTTCTCCTTTTTTTTTGTATTTTTGTGCCGGAAGGCGTACATAATGGCAGATGCCGAAAGAGCTACATAATAATATGTACATTTTTACATTTTGGCGAATAGGGTGCCACCCTTTCTAAACATAGAAACGCTTAAGAGAAGCGACTTTCCAGGATTGGTCGAACTCTTCGACCTCTAGTGTTGCCAAGCGAAAAGAGCCCGTCCTCGACCTGTGCTTGATGAGATATGGCCCTTCCCATTTTGACTCAAGCTTCCCGACCGCTACTGGGTTCGCCTTTTTTCGCAGGACGAGATGGCCAGGTAGGAGCTCTGTTGGGCGAACCTTTTTGTTGTAGGTTGCCGAAGTGCTTGTGGCGTACTTGCGCATGTGTTCCAGTGCTTCGACTCGTACCCCCTCTACGAGTTCGAGCGACACTTCGCGCCCATCTTCGCCCCCAGAGAACATCACCCTTGGTGAGTTAGCCCCTAGCTCTGTTGGGGTCATCGCCTCGTCTCCGTAGAGGAGCATGAATGGGCTGAACTTGGTTGGCCTTGTGGGAGTTGTTCGGAGGGCCCAAAGAACAGACAACATTTCGTCTAGCCATCTGCCCTTCGCTGCCCCCTCAAGCCTTTTCTTGTGCGCCTGCAAGATCTTGCCATTTGTGCGTTCGACCGCCCCATTCGACTGTGGGTGCGCGACCGACGCGAACCTAATTTCCAGGTTTAGCCCCTCACACATTTATCTGAATCTGTCAGAGTCGAACTGCTTGCCATTGTCCGTGATGAACTCCCTCGGTACTTCGAAATGGCAAACAATGTTTTTCCAAACAAACTTCTATACTGCCGCCGAAGTGATCGCGCCGAGTTGTTCGGCCTCGATCCAACGCGAGAAGTATTCGATGGCTACGATTGCAAACTTGTATCCATTTCACGCCACCGGGAATGGGCCGATGATGTCTAGCCCCCACCAGGCGAAGGGCCAGACTGGCGCGATAGGCTGCAGCTCATATTGTGGTGTGGTCTGGCTTCGGCCGTGTCGCTGGCAACTTTCGCACTTTTTGGTCTGCTCAACGCAAACTTTCAGCATAGTGGGCCAATATACTCCCTGGCGAAACACCTTGGAGGCGACTGTTCTCGCAGCCTGGTGTGCACCGCAGAGCCCCTGACGTATTTCCTTCACCATTTCTTCACCCTCGGCGAAGGAGATGCATCGAAGCAAAGGCTGGAGCACCCCCGAGCGATATAGCTGCCCTGAGACCAGCTTGTATTTTCTGGCTCTAATTTGCAAGCGTTTCGCTTCTGCTTCTTCCTCTGGAAGCCAACCCTCCTTGAGGTACTTTACGAACGGGGTTCGCCAGTCCTCTGGGTCTTCGCCCGGATCTATCTGGTCGATGACCATGACATCCATAGTTTCCGCGGGCACGCTTGGTGCGTACAGGATCTCGAAAAAGGTGAATGCGCCCCCCCGCAGGCGGCAGATTTCGCCAGGGTGTCTGCCTCCTCATTCTGGCCTCTGGGCAGGTGTTCGACCGTTATCCCGGCGAAGCACTTTTCCATCGATCGAACAACCTCCAAATATCTCTTCATCCCTTCGTCTTTTGCTTCAAAAGACTTATCAACATGACATGCCACCAGCTTGAAGTCTGTTCGGATGAGCAAGCGCCGAACTCCCAGTGACTTCGCCTTTCTTAACCCAGCAGCACTGCTTCGTACTCTGCCGTGTTGTTGGTTGTGTCGAACTGCAGCCTTGCGGCATACCGAATCAGCACGCCCCCTGGCGAAGTGAGCACGGCCGCGGCGCCCGCCCCCTGTGCGACCACGAGCCTCGGAGTGTATTATCCAAGGCTGTTCGACAGGCTGAGGTTCGGGGGCGGACGCCAGTGTCCATTCGGCCACGAAATCGGCTAGGACTTGGGATTTGATAGCGGTGCGCGCGACGAAATGTAGGTCGAAGAGGGACAGTTCTGCTACCCATTTGCTGAGTCTGCCAGAGATTTTCTTGCCCCGGAGTACTTCGCCCAGAGGATACTGTGAGGGCACAGTGACTTTGTGGGCCTGAAAGTAGTGCTTGAGCTTGCGCGAAGCCATCACTAGGGCATAAGCCAGTTTTTCCATTTCAATGTACCTTGTCTTCGCCCCTTGCAAGGCTTCGGAGATGAAGTATACTGGTTTCTGTCCTGACCCTGTCTCTTGGACAAGGACTACGCTGACTGCCACTGGCGAAGCCGCTAGATACAACAACAGTTCGCTACCTGGGGTTGGGCTGACCAAGGCAGGTGGGCTCTGCAGATACTGCTTCAGCTCATCGAATGCCCTGGCATTCGGGTGTCCAGCTAAACTTTCCTGCGCCCTGGAGGGTCTTGAAAAATGGCAGGCTCCTTTCGGCTGCTTTCGAGAGAAAACGACAGAGTGCCGCAATTCGGCCCGCGAGCTTTTGTACTTCGCGTACGCTCGACGGTGACCTCATTTGCTGAATGGCGTCAATTTTCTCGGGGTTCGCCTTGATACCCCTTTCTGAAACAAGAAAACCTAACAACTTGCCCGCGCGAACGCCAAAAACACATTTCTCTGGGTTTAATTTCATACCCACCGCGCGCAAGTTGTCGAAGGTCTCTTGTAAATCAGACGCATAGTCGAAAGCCTTGCGGCTCTTTACGACGATGTCGTCGACATAGGCCTCCACATTTCACCCCAGCTGTTTGCGAAGCACCTTGTACACCAGCCTGGCGAACGTTGCCCCGACGTTCCTCAGGCCGAAAGGCATCCTAGGGTGGCAGAAAGTGCCGAATGGCATGATGAAAGCTGTTTTGGCGATGTCGTCTGGATTCATGTGGATCTGGTGATAGCCGGAGTAGGCATCCAATAAGCTCATGAGCTCACAACCAGCCGTCGAATCAACAAGCTGGTCGATCCGCGGCAAGGGGAAGTCATCCTTCGGGCACATCTTGTTGAGGTCCGTGAAGTCAACGCACATGCGCCACTTGCCGTTCGACTTTTTGACCAAGACCAGGTTCGCCAGCCACTCCGGGTGGTCGATCTCCTTGATCACCCCGGCCTTGAGTAGCTTCTGCACTTCGGCCTTCGCTTCCTCTTGGCGATCAGCGGACATCTTGCGCAGCTTCTGCTTTCTTGGCTTGGCGTCTGGCTTGACCGCTAGGTGATGCATGATGAGCTCTGTCGAAACACCCCCTACTTCGCTGGGGCTCCAGGCGAAGATGTCGATGTTTTTCTTGAGTACTTCTAGGATTTTCCTAGCTTCCTCTTCGCCTAGATCGCCCCCCAGCTGGACGACCTTCACCGGATCCGCGCCATTTACTTGCACCTTGGCCACCTTGCCATGAGGGGCTGGTTTCGGCACACGGTTGACACGCGGTTCAGCCTCCACATTGTGTACTACCCTGTTAATCACAGCCAAGTCGCCTTTCGACATAGCTGGAGGTTGAAGCCCCTTGAGGACGATTACCCCTGCCGGACCGGGCATCTTGAGCTTGAGATAATTGTGGTGGGAGATGGCTTCAAACTTGTTCAGGGTTGCACGGCCGAAGATGGCGTTGTAGCTGTATGGGATGTCAACTACGTCGAACAGTGTGTGCTCCTCGCGCCTGTTTTCGCCTGTGCCGAAAGCGACCATCAACCGTGCTTGGCCGAGAACTTGAACCACCTCACCGCCGAAGCCGCGAAGCGAGGCCGGCGCTTGGGTGAGGGCCGAAGTTGGCAGCCCCATCCTGGTGTATGCCTCGGCGAAGATGACATCGGCCGAGCTACCTCCATCGACCAGAATTCGCCTGACCTCAAAGCCAGCCACTTCGGCCGAAATTACCAGGGGGTCTTGATGCGGGAACAGCACTCCTTCGGCATCTTCCGGCCCGAAGGAGATTTGCTGGCTCAAGTACCTTGGAACCCCTTCGCCTGTGGCAGTGATGTTATGCACCGTTCGCAGCTGCATCTTTCGCTGCCGCTTCGACGGCTGGACCGGTGGGTCCGCCCTCGTGATCATCTGGATGATTCTGCACTGCATGTCTTGGCACTGTTCGGCTGGGGGTGACGGCTCTCGGGCCGTTTCGCGAGGTGCTTCGACCGCGGTACCCTGATGCGGCCTTGGTTCTTGAGTGTTGCTTCGTTGACGAATGTTTCGACACTGCTCAGTGGTGTGCGAAGATCGCCCATGGTAGGCGCAATAGAGGTCCTTTCTGACCTTCTTGCGAACAGGCTGCTGATGGCTGCCGCCCTGCTGGGCGTCGAACTCCTTGCGGAGGGCTTGTACTTCTTCGACAGCCATCACTGCCTTGCCTGTACGGTCGGTCCTGAATTTCCTCCAAGTCATGGGAGCTTGGCCTTGTCTCGGCGGCTGCCCCTGGTTCGCTGGCAGGGGTTGGCGAACAACGGGGGGAGCCGGTTCGGGGACCTGCGCTTGCATCTGGGCTTGGGCAGCGACGATGGAGGCTTTGTCGTACTCAGCTTGGATTGCCTGCCTTCGCTTGGAGTCCTCTTCGCCTCGAGCGTACCCGTCGATGATGCGAAGCAGGTGCTCGAGAGTTTGCGGCTCCTTGTTGATGATCTTCCTTGTGAGTTCGCCCTCGAGCAGCCCGGCCGAAGCAGCGTTGATGATAGATGCTTCGGTTATATCTTGAACTTGGCATCGGGCTCGCGAGAAGCGGCGCATGTATTCCCGAATGGATTCGCCCGGCCTCTAGCGAATGCCGAGCAAATGTTGCTGCGTCTTCGGCTTCACATAGGTGCCTCGAAAATTAAGGATAAAAACATCGCGCAATTGCTCCCATGAGTAAATGCTATTAGAAGGTAAATTGAAATACCAAGAACGGGCGATGCCATCCAGAGCGAGATGGATTACCTTCGCCTTGGTATTTTCGTCGCCTTGAGCGGCTTCGATCGCGGACTCGTAGATAGAGAGAAACTCTTTTGGGTCTGTTTCGTCCCAGTACCGCGGAACGGGTGGAAATTTGAACTGAGGTGGGATTGGACGATTTTTGATCCCCCCGCTCAGTGGCAGCCCCTTTTCGCCCCCAGCTTTACCCATGACACCCTGCAGCGAGCGCCCGCTTGGCTGCGGATATGGCGTGGCGAAGGGTGAAGTCATGGCCTGTGCGTGTGGCTGGGCTGCGACGTTCGGTGGCCCGTTTCCGAACGGTGGTGCTTGAGTGGTGTTGTAGAAGTCGAGCTGCGGCCCCTGACCCCAGGGCGAAGCCCCCGGCTCGGGCTGGTTCGACGACAGCCACCCTGGAGCGCCCTGGCCGGAGCTCCCCTCCGGTTGGGTCGAAGGGGCTGTGCTTGAGATGTTGTGGGGTGGAACGAGCTGCTGAAGGAAAACTTGAAGCTGCGCTTGTAGGTCCGAAGCCCCCTCCGCCATCACTTGTGACATCTGACTGGGTGGTGGGGGGTGCACCTGGAACACATCCGGTCGAACCTGCGGCCGCACGCCAAGGGGCGGATGCGTTGCTGCGGCCGAAGGTTGATCGGGGAAGTACACCGGTCCTTGTGCGGCTTGTGACGGGGGGGCTTGCACCGGCGCTGGCTGGTAGGCTTGAGGCGGGATGTAGCCTGCCGAGTACTGGAGGACAGGGGCCGGAGCAACCTTCGCTTGCCATGCCGCTTCGTACGCTTGCTGTTGCTCCTGCATCTGGCGAAGCATATCTTGGAGTCGCATCATGTTCTGCCGCATGGCCTCCATGCTGGCTTCGGCTTGCGCTTCGAGGCCGGGATCAGCTTGCACAGCAGTGAGTGTGGTCGAAGCTGGTTGGTTTGCCGAAGGGATCTCCGGCGCCGGTCCTGCCGAAGTGGCCAGGGCCGAAGGCGGCTGTGGCGTAGGCGCCGAAGCCGTCAGGCCACCCCAGCTTCGGTGGCGGGTGCCGAAGGTTCTGCCCCTTCTTCGGCGGCCATCGCCTCTTCCGCTACACCTTCCTTAGGGTTAGCAACCCTCTCCTTCGAGACCTTCTTCGGTGGCATTCGCTCTCAGTGGTTTCGCTCGGAGGTCCACACTGTCGACACCAGCTGTTGTCGAAACGACAACTGTATACGTCGAAGGACGTGGATAAACAACGGTTGTTGGGAAAGTAAAGTGTATTAAATTTAGGATTTTTCTTGGGATCCCCCCTTTACATGGCCCTAGGTGGCTATTTATAATCCTATTACAGATCCCCTATTAGGGTTTAGGGCTGTTGCAGGGGAATTTACATGGTCACCTTACATGGGTACTCACTGTAATTAAGGTATATGGGCCCTTAATGGGCCGCCCGGCGACTACTGGGCCACTGGCCCGCAGGCCGGGATGATTGGACCGGCCCACTGGGCCTTCTTGGATCAGGTCCGGCCCGGCGAAGTCGTCCTCTTTTGGTGTGCACCTCTGCCATGCAGCTTTCGCCCAGACCGGCAGGGACCCGGTGCAACTCTTCGCCCTTTGCCCCCTTTCGCCCTGATGTCTTCGCCACGGGGCTTCGTCTCGAGGGGTCTTGGGCGCCTGGAGTCCGGATCCTCGCTACCTGGCTGGTTTCGGCAGGTTCGGTCGAAGGGCCTCATAGCATACTGCCAACAACATATATTTTGACTAAACTATAAAAAACTATAGATTTAAAGCATTATATTACAAAACTACAGATTTAGAAAAAACCTCATCATAAAACTACATATTTGAAGCCAAGTATCACGTAACTACAATTTCTAGAGTTTAAATCCCTAACACTACTGTTATGTTGGAGCTATAAGTATTATAGTTTTGTGATTAGATTGGCACCAAACATGTACTTTTGTGATAAATTTGTTACTTAATCTTTATTTTTTGACACTCCACTTCTGTGAGAAATTCATTTTGTGATATGACACTTTAAATATATATAGTTTTGTGATAGTTTGGTTGAAGTATTTATGGTTTCGTGAAATTTACTATAAAAATTTCGAGGGATTACAAGAGTTTCCGGTTATTTTGGGTATAGTTTATGGAAACTATCGTCTACTACATCCAGCGAACTAAGGCTGGTAAACTTACCACCCATAAGGCCATAAGACCGTTATTGAGTCGATAACCACCACTGCTAAACACACTAGTAATTAAGCTTGCCAAATACTATAATAATCTAATTAAGGGCGCATCATCCAGTAGCTAGGACAAGCAGATATCTGGTTGTTAATTATCGACTTGATGAGCTAGGCATTCCATTTCCATGGTACTCTTCGTACCACATTTTTCTGCTGTTAATTTTTAGTACCTCCATAATACAAAGATATCATAATTTGCACTAAAATGAGTGATATCTCGGTACACACATAAACTTTTGAGTAAATATCACAAAACTACAAGTATTTTAACTAAATTGTGATAAAACTACAAGCAAAATTTACTACAGGACACTTAAAAATTATGTAATTTACTGGTAGACATCGTAAAAACGTGTCACGACTGAAAGATACTGGAGCGAAGATGAAATATAATATATACTTGTGGTGATGGCAAATTATTTACATTACATAATTTATAAATCTTTGCTCTAACATTATAACATTATGTTTGAAGCATGTGGTTTTAGGGACATTATCATCTTTCTTAAGAATTTATCAATCTAATTGAGCCGAAGTATCCTCTATCAAATTACTAGTTTTCATTTGTCTTTCAGTCGTGACACGTTTTTCGATATCTATTAACAAATTACACAAATTTTAGGTATCCTATTGCAAAAAATGCTTAATACGATGTATCATAAAACTATAGATTTAATATCAAATTTATCACATAACTACAACTTTAAGGTGAAATATCTCAAAACTGCAGATTTAATAACAAAACTATCACAATATTACATGTTTAATATCAACTTAATCACAAAAGTTGGATATTTGTAACTCAAACATAATATTAGGCTAAGGATTTAAACCCCCAAATGTGTTGTTTTGTGATAATTCTATTGTTAAATCTGTAGTTTTGCCTTAAACATGTAGCTTTGTGAATTTAACACTAATATACTCCATCCATTTTAAATTATTTTTCGTTTTAGCTTTGTTTTAAGACAAATATTTATATCTTTAATCATTTTTATATAAATTTATATAGTATAACGACACATGAATTATATATTGTGAAAGTATATGCCATGGTGAATTTAAAAACATAAATTTTATGATGTTAAACCATATGGGTTTTTAGAATTTGATGGTCAAAGACAACTTAAGACAAAACTAGCGTGGTAAGTAATTTAGAATGAAGAGAGTATTTATATAAGAATCATTCTTAATTTGGTGTGCACTTTCTTTTGAATCTCTTGTACATCCTCTTGTAGACTTGAAATGAAAGAGTAAAGCACCCTAGTTCTTCTATTTATTCAAAATTACCTTTAAAGCAAGTATAATAGTAGGCTATTAGCTAAGTACAATCGCTATGAATATGCAGAGGGGAGAGATAAATAAGTGCTAATTCTCGTGCGAGAGTTAACTTTCATATACTTTAAAATAGATGCATTAAATATATAAGCGAGAGGAAAAGAGAAGAAGATGAAAATAGAAATAAAACTAAATATTAGCTTTAATATAATGCTATCATCAGATGGGGGTTTATAGCTCAACCACCAATTTATTGATAATTTTTACAATATAGTATATACCATGCTAATATAATATAGTGCTAATTTATGCTGTTTTGAAAAAAGAGTCATCTATTTGTAAGAGAGGTAGCAGATTTATTTACAATGGCAAACAAGTATGAGAAGATGAAAATATAAGTCCTAAAATGGCTTATATTTTGAAAGAGTTGGGAAAACTAAAGCGGCCTATATTGCGATCGGAGAGAGTAGTAGTTAACTTCTTAGCCTTTGTTCTTTCCACCTTTTCCCAACTCACCTCTCTCATTTTCCGCGCGCATGCTTTTCAAACTGCTAAACGGTGTGTTTTTCGCAAAAAGTTTTTATACAAAAGTTGCTTAAAAAATCAAATTAATCCATTTTTGAAAAAATAGCTAAAACTTAATTAATCACGCGCTAATGAATCACTCCGTTTCTGTGTTCACTGTGCATGTTGGGATGTGCATGTTGGGAACAACCAGCAGTGAACACAGCCTTAGAGCAGTTTTGATGCTCCAAGCCTCCAACTAGGATAGAGTTCTAGAATATGTTGTTTTGTGTTTGGCAAAAAGATGCTGATGTGCCACTTAAGTTATTAAGGTTATTCCCAGCCCTTTACCTCAACTAGTATTCATAGCATTAGTTACTGTTGTCACTTAAGAAAAAGCTGAGATGACAAGAGAGTTAATGAGAAGAGAGGAAACAAAACAAAGAAATAATTTCTCATGCAAGAAACTAGCTACACATAAACTACGAATGAAAACAAGGGGATTGTTGACGACGAAATTTGGTAAGCCTCGAAGTCATCATCGGCCTAGAGTCAGTATCGGCTTCAGAGTTCTAGAATCGGCCGATGGAAGCTATCAATCGCCAACAGTCGGATTCTTACTAAATTCGGTTAAGGAAATTAATCTATTAAAGAAAGTTTATCTAGAAGAGACCGAGTTCAAGGAGGATGCGACATGGCAATTTATCTATTAATTAGGCAGAGTTGTTAGTTTCCTTCTAATTTTAGGAAAGTGTGTTTAGTGTCCGATAAGGACTTTATGTGTTTCCTTTTATCTTTAGGAAAGTTTGAGTCGTGTCCGATATGGACTAGTATCTACCCATGGGTATAAATATGTACACCCGGGGTCTATGTAAATTATCTCTCGATCAATTCAACTTCGGCGCATCGCCACCTTTTACCTTTTTACTTTCCGACGAGTTCTTGTTTCAAGTTGGGCTGCATCGACTTCGATCTCCGACGAGGAGTAAGGCTTGTTATGGCGGCTTGCGTTATCGGGATTAGTGCTTCCATCGCTTCGATACTCTAATCTTGTTCATGTAAGTCGTCGAGTTATCATATACATTATATAATCTAGATTGACAAAGTTTTCTACTTGTATCGGCCGATCTCTATCTAGGGTTTTGTCGATATCGGCTAGATTACTTTGTTGGCTTAGATTATATAATGTATCCACCACCCTGAAAATCAGTCAAAGGCTTGATTGTCTAGATATTATGTTTCTTTTCATACTTAGTGCTGCATCAGTTAAGTTTGATCTACTAAGTCGTGCTTAGAACCATAATCTCTAGCCTGCTTCTTGATTGCCAATAAGGGTTTCATCGGGGTTTCAGCCGATGAGTTATCTGGACGTTGCATCGGCTTACAAGGATTACATACAAGTTGGATTTACCCGATGACAATAAAGGTTTCATTGTTTATCTAATCATTTGGATATATTGACATCGGACCACCAACCGATGAATACTTCAACCTTCGGATCAATGCTTATTCAATCTATCATTACTAGCCGATTGGTTTCTACTGGATTATATTATTTTATTTTCATCAGCCGATTATCTTTATGTCATTATTTACTCAAGTATCAAGATCTATACTGGATATCGGCTGGTATCGGCATCGGCTGGAATCACTCCATCGGCTTGTCAGCCGATCGGCTATCTTTTGATCTTCAATTTATATATCTTGTCAGTTGCAGGATCAAACTGACTGGCACGCCCGCATCTCATCATTATTTTGGACCTGCACTGGAGCAAAGCAGATCTCCCAGGCCATCGTGTTTTTACGTCAACACAATTTGGCACGCCTGGTGGGACCAAGATTTTTATACCTACATGTCTGAAGAAGAAGTTGACGCCAAGATCATGGTCGCAATGGAGGATTTGACAAAGGAACAGAGGCAAGAGATGGAGCAAGCAAAAGCTGATTTTCAAAAGCGTTGCCTTCAATGTTTTGTCATGACACCGGAAGGGCCAATTCAGAAATCTCAATTTCCCGAGCCGATGATTGAAATACTTCAAGATAAAGTTGATGAAGCAGTTCATCGCGCATTGTTTAATCAATCTGGAGTTTTGGTGGATACATTGCAAAATTTAATCAAGGGAAAAGTTGATGAATTAATTGTTCAAAGAGGCCAGCTCGGGGGGCAGATTAAAGAACAACAACACTATCGGCCAGAAGAACTTCAAGAGTATCAATGTGGAGAAGAGCGATGTCATCAAAGGAATGATGGTTGGGCCGATAGAATTGCAAAGTTAGTAGAGGAGCAGTTTGGGATTAGACCTAAGGATCAGATCCATATGTATCGGCAGCCATATCCTGAATGGTTCGATAGAGTTCCGCTTCCATACCGATACAAGATTCCAGATTTCTCCATGTTTTCAGGACAAGATGATATATCTACAATGGAACATATCAGCCGATTCTTAGCGCAATGTGGGGAGGCATCGGCTGAAGAGGCTTTGAAAGTTAAATTTTTTCCATTGTCTTTGACTGGATCGGCTTTTACATGGTTTTCATCATTACCTCCATACTCTATCAAGGGATGGGCCGATCTTGAGAAGCAATTTCATGACTATTTCTTTGCTGGAAACAATGAGATGAAGCTTTCGGATTTGATATTGGTTCAACAGCAAGAGGGAGAATTGGCTATGGAATATATTCAAAGATTTCGTAATGTCCGCAGCCGATGCTATAGTTTGAGCCTAAGTGATGAGCAGCTAGCCGATCTTGCATTCCAAGGATTGTCAGCACCTATCAGAGACATATTCTTTTGCCATGAGTTTGACGATCTAGCTCATCTAGCGCAGACAGTATCGGCTTATGAGAGCCGATGGCAAGAAACAAAGGAGAATAAATTTTGGAGTAATCAAAGCGAGGTAGAAGAGAATTTTGAAGCATGAATCCTCATACTCCAAAACTGGAGGGCATGTGTTGACGACGAAATTTGGTAAGCCTCGAAGTCATCATCGGCCTAGAGTCAGTATCGGCTTCAGAGTTCTAGAATCGGCCGATGGAAGCTATCAATCGCCAACAGTCGGATTCTTACTAAATTCTGTTAAGGAAATTAATCTATTAAAGAAAGTTTATCTAGAAGAGACCGAGTTCAAGGAGGATGCGGCATGGCAATTTATCTATTAATTAGGCAGAGTTGTTAGTTTCCTTCTAATTTTAGGAAAGTGTGTTTAGTGTCCGATAAGGACTTTATGTGTTTCCTTTTATCTTTAGGAAAGTTTGAGTCGTGTCCGATATGGACTAGTATCTACCCATGGGTATAAATATGTACACCCGGGGTCTATGTAAATTATCTCTCGATCAATTCAACTTCGGCGCATCGCCACCTTTTACCTTTTTACTTTCCGATGAGTTCTTGTTTCAAGTTGGGCTGCATCGACTTCGATCTCCGACGAGGAGTAAGGCTTGTTATGGCGGCTTGCGTTATCGGGATTAGTGCTTCCATCGCTTCGATACTCTAATCTTGTTCATGTAAGTCGTCGAGTTATCATATACATTATATAATCTAGATTGACAATGTTTTCTACTTGCATCGGCCGATCTCTATCTAGGGTTTTATCGATATCGGCTAGATTACTTTGTTGGCTTAGATTATATAATGTATCCACCACCCTGAAAATCAGTCAAAGGCTTGATTGTCTAGATATTATGTTTCTTTTCATACTTAGTGCTGCATCAGTTAAGTTTGATCTACTAAGTCGTGCTTAGAACCATAATCTCTAGCCTGCTTCTTGATTGCCAATAAGGGTTTCATCGGGGTTTCAGCCGATGAGTTATCTGGACGTTGCATCGGCTTACAAGGATTACATACAAGTTGGATTTACCCGATGACAATAAAGGTTTCATTGTTTATCTAATCATTTGGATATATTGACATCGGACCACCAGCCGATGAATACTTCAACCTTCGGATCAATGCTTATTCAATCTATCATTACTAGCCGATTGGTTTCTACTGGATTATATTATTTTATTTTCATCAGCCGATTATCTTTATGTCATTATTTACTCAAGTATCAAGATCTATACTGGATATCGGCTGGTATCGGCATCGGCTGGAATCACTCCATCGGCTTGTCAGCCGATCGGCTATCTTTTGATCTTCAATTTATATATCTTGTCAGTTGCAGGATCAAACTGACTGGCACGCCCGCATCTCATCATTATTTTGGACCTGCACTGGAGCAAAGCAGATCTCCCAGGCCATCGTGTTTTTACGTCAACAGGGATAAATATAAAAAGAGAGAAAGAGAGAGGTGATTGGATGACAAATTTATTTTGAAGAAACCACTCGTTGACTATATATATACTTTCAACATATTATAGTATTTATATGATATGGTAAGTACAAATATAGTATTTATATGATATGGTAAGTATAAAAACTACATGATAGTTTTTGATAGTTTTTTGTTAGGATTATCATAAAGAGTGAGGGACAAGAGCTAACTCGAGCACCAAGTTTACAATGGTCAAACTCAGAAAAATAAACACATGCATTTATTGTCTTTTTTTTCCATAGGAACCACATTTTATGCAATGTAAACGTTCCGTCTAAGTAAATATTTAATACTCTCTCCTCTGTATATTACTCTCTCTATCTTTTTTAAGTGTAATTTTAGCTTAAAAACCTCTTACAGAGGGTGTATTTTCAAAGTGAGGTCTACTGAACCTCTTTAATACTACCATCTCATGTATCATCTTTTTTTTTCTTGTTAATTTTAACCATCAAACCTATAGTACTCCATCGTCCTCCTTTTCTCCTACTCTTGTTTTCTCTCATATTAATAAATGGTACATTAGCCTTTTAATCAACTATTTAATTTGTCTTTGACTAGTTAAAATTATATATATTTTTAAAGAATGGCCTGGATGAAGTATTTCAAAACTTTACCCACTGAGATTGCTCTCTCTAGATCGGTCGTATTTTCCAGTTTTATTACAAGGTTCACACATAGAGTAAGAAGAAGGAAAAACTACACACCATTAATTGCTTTAAATATTTATAAACACAAACACACACACACATAATATATACTACCTCCATCTCTCCGGTTTCATAATTTGTGACGTTTTGGACAATGACATAATCTTCAAAATATAACTTTGATTTTATTTTTGTATTATATTATATACAATAAATAAATGCATGTTTATATTTTTTTAGTACTTTGAAAGATAAATTTATATATGTTGTTTTAGTTCCTTTAAATCAAATATTTTTAAAATTATTGATAATCAAAGTTATATAAGTTTAACCTCAACCTTATCTAAAACGTCAAGAATTATGAAACCGGAGAATACCTAGTTTTCTAGTAATACGAATCTAAACTGGAATATATCCATATTCATAGTATTAGAAAATATCGTATTTTATATTAGGTATTTTAAAACGGAGGCAGTATATAAGTAAGCAATGAAACTTTCATGGATTCATGTGCCTGCGCATGTGTTGCCGGTCAAAAATCAAAACTATTGTGTCTTACTGATGCTAAGATAACACTAGTATACCGTGTTTTTTCAATGTTTTTACTAGTATACTCCATTAAGCAACCATGGACGCAGCCAGAGCTAGATGTACCTTTCAGTACCTCGTCTCCATATTTTGGAAACGAAACTACGAAAGGAAAATATTTGTCTCCCCAATGGATGACGAAACAGGAGCTTTCCGTGCAATTTCATTGATCGAGAAGAAAATTTCGTGTATATTACGGTCATATTTATTTATGCACTCCCTGCAAAAAAAAAATGCACTAGATGACATGCGTCCACAAACACAATTAATGTAGTTGTTTTTATCCAATGACAGTTAAAGATTCATATATATGTATCTGAACAAATTTTATATACGTCATCTCAATACTGTGTATTTTATACCAGTATATATCTTAATCATTTCAGGCACAAATTAAAGTTGAATTTTACTAGTTATTAATAAACCTCCAACTCTGATCCTTTCTACGGTCTGATACCGTAGGTGATACGTGAGAGCTATTTAATTATGTACTATGATAATTAACATACCGTATACTGAACGGATACGATATGTTTTTGAATAAACACTACTTGATCGATCGAGACAATAATACAAGATAGAGAAGTGTCAAAGTTGTTCTATGAACTTCAAAAACTGTAGAATATTAGGACGGAATATATATTCAGTCATTCAGATCGATATGTTGTATGTGCTACCAAAGTTTTAATTTTTAATTTTCGCCTGTATCCACTTAATCCCCTGTTCTACGCAAGGGGCTCACTAAAATGCGCATTTTTTTTTCTCGTAACCAGTTAAGCTTTGATAGCGGACACGAAATCGACTGTTTCGGTGTCTATCATTGTCAATGAATTTGACAATCAACTACTACCGACCATGCAAACCGATCGATTAATCAGCACGTTTTGGAGAAGATGAAAGTGAATCAATTAATTACTGCTGCTATGTCCACTGCTGCTTCGCACGCCAGCTTGCTCCAATTCGTGGAGACGGTCATCATTATCTTCTTCTTGCCGCCGTGGAATTGCTTACGCAGCGGAGATCGATTAGTAATCTAGCTAGCTACTTGGGCGGCTTGGAGAAGGCCACGTGACACATTCACGTAATCACGTTGCGTTAATCAGTTTGGCTAAAGGTACATTCTCTGAAGCTGCACGCCGTATGAGGCTAGTAGAAAAAAAGAAACAGGAAATTGCATTTCTAATTACGCACTTCGCCTTAAAACATAGCTATTTTAAAGTTCACTCAACAATTAAAATTATCCCTATTCAATTTCACATCTTCACATAATCTCCATTAAAAAATCTAAAACATCTAAAAAGGTACTCTCTCCATTTTATATTATAAGTCGTTTGATTTTTTTCTTGATCAAAATTCTTTAGATTTAATTAAATTTATAGAAAAAATAACAACATCTATGAAACACAATTAGTTTCATTAAATTTAACATTGAATATATTTTGATACAACGTCTATTTTGTATTGAAAATATTATTATAATTTACTACAAACTTACTTAAGTTAAAGAAGTTTGACTAAGAAAAAGATCAAACGAATATGGAACGGAAGGAGTAGCTACTAATCTCCTTAAAAAATATCTTGAATAGTAGATATTCTTCTGTGTAGAGATAGTATATTAATTTTGGTATGGAGTAATAACAACGGAAACCTCGGCGCCGGCGAGAGCTATGAGCAGGTACAATAGCAAGCTATAAGCCAGCTATAAACATATTTCAAAGAGATAAAGGAAGAGAGAGAAGAGCAGCGGGCTACAGATCTGTAGCTAGCTGCAGCACGGACTCCAAGACGTAATGTGTGTATGACAGGTGGATCAGGTATTACTAGTATAGTAAGTAACTGTTGTATGAATTGGCTATTACATTGACTATAAAAGATTTGGAGCTAGTAGTGGGCTATACTATTAAACTTGCTCTAAATTTGGGCCCTGCTAAATAGATGCATGTGCCGTTGGTATTGAAATGTCTCAATTTTCCTTTTGCGGGAAAAAAGTCTCAAAACCGACAAGGCAGTAAAATTTAGAGAAAACAGAAAAATCGATGAACTATAAGGACTGTGAATGCATGCATGCATGCATACTTCTGACTTTTCAGATATACGTACAAGAGTACAAATTAAAGTAGCTAGAGTACATTTAAACCCCCTAACTGTGACTAAACACCAAAACAGTTTTCTTTAGCTGATTAAAAGAAAAGCCATACTATCCATCATAAGCATGCACAACCATCCATAACAGGAAAAGAAACTCATTTTTACCACTTGTTGCATGCATCAAAGAACAAGTGCAGAGTCTTTTTCTTTTCCTTTCAAGAATAAGTACATATAGAGCTAAATGATGTTTATATGTGTGTGTAGCTTATATAAGGGTGATAATTTACTTTTTTTTTTCAAAAATAACATCATCGAGACCACAAAGGCTATGTTTGTCCGAAAACTTCTATTTAAATCCTAAACATGTTTCAAAGTGAAAAATATTTCGGATGTATATGGGTGGAAGGAGTGCATATTTTTCCATGGCCATATAGCATTGTCCGCAAAATATTCAGAGCTTCTCAATGCATAAACTTGTTATTGTAATACTATAAGAACATAATAAAAGGTTTGGTTGTGTACACACCCACTTTTTGGGTGTAGAGGTCAGGTTTAAATCTGTTTTCTAAAACAATACAACATAATTATTAATAAAAGCTGTAACGTTCAATAGCTAAATTTGTATTTTTCATGTGGAATGTGTACAGATCGAACTTACTACTGTAGAGTGACATATGACATTGTAATATATGTAATTAATTTTCAAAAACTTTTAATAACCATTTAAATAACATGCAAGATATTACCGTACATAGGCCCACTTAAGTTGTAAATAGATTTTCTTAGAGATCAAAACATAATTGGACATTCTTCTTCCAACATGTAGAAATATCGAGCCTCATTGTTTGACCTAATAAGCCAAAGCATAAACTAAAATTTAAATTTTCAAACTTAATTTTAAAGTTGATTTAAAAATATTTTTAACATGGTTCTTTTTCAGCATTGGCTTTTAAGTCACTAAGAACACATATATGAAAGTTTTACATATAAACTAATTTTTATTCCCTAATAAACTACTAGAAAAATAATTTGTCGCCACGAAAGAAATTGTGGCATCAATGATACAATTGTGCAATAGATACATGTTGCCACAATTTTAAAATCTTTGCTAGGCGTGGTAATAGGTTATTGCAACAATTTTTATTTAGTGGTAATAAATTTCGATATTGCCACAGAATGGACGTGGCAAAAAATCGTATTGCAACATTTCACATCGTTGCAATAAATAATTATTACCACCGCTCCATATGTGGCATTAGTTCTACGTACAAAGTTAAAAATTTAAAAATTAATTTGTCATCCTAACTATTTCTTTTTAATACCTTGTCATGGCTAGAATTCGAACCCAAGACTTATCCTTCAGCTCACGCTCTCCTTTACCAACTCACTTACGCATCAATTCTATTAGAAAATGCATATCGTTTCATTTCAGACTACCTAGCTAATATTTGAATCATGGATTTGAATATCTAAAAGATTTCAAATGAAAAAAATTGTTACCTATAAAATTGTAGATCTCGTCGAGAGCTATAGTTTTCACATAAATTTTGTTTCAATTCGTGTCCATATGAAAAAACTAAGTTAAATTATAAGATGATAATTTTTTTATTGCAACAAATTTGTTGATCGTGGTAATAAAAAATAGTGAAAATTAACTTACCAAAGTCATGTACTATGCAAATTACCACAAAAATTTAAATTTTGGCGATAAAACATGTTTCTTGCAACAGTAATGTTTTTTTGGCGATAACTCATTTTCTGTTGCAACGAAAATAATGAATAAAACAAATTGTATATCGTTGCAATAAAACGTAGTTATTTTCCATAGAAAAATTATCATTGCAATAGTACAATATATTGTCACAAATTATTTTTCGTTATAATAATTTGGTTGCAATAGCTTAATTATTTTGTAGTGGCTGTTTTGGTTTATTAGGAATATAGGTAACCTGATGAGGGCTATCGTTGAGACACTCAGGGTACTTGCCCAGATAGCTCTGGAGCAAAAATCAATGGTCAAAGGGGCAAGACAACATGCATTTCCACAAAATTCATCACTCTCCACAAAAACTGAAAAAGTGAGGGACACAAAATCAGGACATGCTTTTTTTTTCAGGGAATGTGCAAAAGGAAAATCCATGACTTGCTGTCTGTCAACCATATGTCTGATCTAGTCCACGTTCATTAAGCAAACCATACTAGCATGGAGATGAGCTTTTTCTTGACTACTTTAATTAATTCTTCCTATTTCTGCTAACCTTATTATCAGATCTCTCTCTCTCTTGCGGTCTTCCCGAGATTGCAAGGTTTTAGTGATAGTATAAAAGGAGAGTATATTTTCACGTACACCTCGAGAGAATATTGCAACCAACATATTGTTCTACAGTTGTGCGCCTATATAATTAATTAATTAATACCCTACTGGCGGCTAAAGCTACGTACTTGACCAAGGAAACAACAGTTGACAGGTCTCTCATTCTTTCGCACATGCACAATCACCTATACGTACATACAGACGTTCGCGTATGTGTCCGGCTAACGCAAGCCAAGGGAGCAGCAATGGGCAACATATGCATGGACTGTGACAATAGTAGTAGTAAAGCTAGCCAAATGGGTCACAAGTGGATGAACACCAGAAAAGAAAAAACCCTGTAGGCGCCAAGTGTACGTAGCAGCTGACCGTGTGCTTGCCGGTTAACTTCTGAAATTTTTCTTCAATCCGTTCCATTCCTAGGAGCAGAATGATGGTGCAAGTGACGCAAACGATGAATTTTATAGTGATCGCTTCAACTGCAACTGTACAGCTACGTACAAATGAAAAGCCGTGTTCTTTCTTTAATCCTCCCCTATAAATACGTGCCCCGAGCGCATCACAAAGCTATCAATCAGATCGAGCAAGACGAACAGAACAGACGAAAGATTGCCTTTTTAGCAGAAAGGTGAACGATCGATCGATCTCGCAGACGTCTTTGTTTAGCAGAGAGGATTTGGTAGCTTAATTAGCTAACCGTTGCATTGCATATACCTAGCTAGCTAGCTGGAATGGCGCCAACAACGAACCAGAGCAGCGGGTCGGCACCACTGACCGTGAACCCGGTGGTGCCGCGAGTCGTCGCCGCGCAGCTGCCGTCGCCGTGCACGCCCATGTCGCCGCCGCCGTCGTACGGGAGCATCGTGACCGTGCTGAGCATCGACGGCGGCGGCGTCCGCGGCATCATCCCCGGCACCATCCTCGCCAGCCTCGAGGAGAAGCTGCAGAAGCTAGACGGCGCCGATGCGAGGATCGCCGACTACTTCGACGTGATCGCCGGGACGAGCACCGGCGGGCTGGTGACCGCCATGCTCACCGCGCCCAACGACCAGGGCCGACCGCTCTTCGCCGCCAGGGAGATCAACGACTTCTACCTCGAGCACTGCCCAAAGATCTTCCCTCCCAGAAGGTGCAGATTGTTAACATCACAAAATAATCAATTACTATAGCTGAATTATCGTGCATGAAATCCTATGATCTTGACGTGTATAGATCTATATCTTGCTGTGGATGCTGCAGCATTCCAATGATGGGATTGTTCAAGAGCATGGCGGGGCCAAAGTACGACGGCAAGTACCTCCACTCGGAGGTGCAGAGGCTGCTCGGCGATAAGCGAGTCAATCAGACGATCACCAACGTCGTCATCCCCACCTTCGACATCAAGCTCCTCCAGCCCATCACTTTCTCCAGATACGACGTAATTAACGTGACCAATAACTTAACTATTAGTGATATATCTCATGGTAAAAATATATATATGTGAGTGAAACGTAATGACACATGCGATGCACATATTGCATGCAGGCCCAGAACGATGAGTCGAAGAACGCTCTCCTGTCGGACGTGTGCATCAGCACGTCCGCCGCGCCGACGTACCTCCCCGGCCACCGCTTCCAGACCACGGACAAAGACGGCAAGCGCCGGGAATTCAACCTCGTCGACGGCGGCGTCGCCGCGAACAATCCGGTAACTAAGGCACCATGCCTGTGTGTGTTGTGCAACTGACACATGAGAATTGTATGGTTCTTTTGATAGGTATCAAAATTTTTAGTGTAAATTTGATCTCTTAGTACTGGAGATATTAAAAATTATTAAATTTTACAATAGAAAATATACCGATATCTCCTTAATAACGAAATCACTCCTGATATATACATATATGTCTGCATGTCTGACATGTATGAGTTGGCACTTGCAGACGCTGCTGGCAATGACCCACATAAGCAAGCAGATCCTGCTGGGCAACCAGGATTTCTTCCCGATAAAGCCGACGGACTACGGCAAGTTCATGATCCTGTCGCTGGGCACCGGCACGGCCAAGATCGAGGAGAAGTACGACGCCGTTCACTCCGGTAAGTGGGGGATGCTCGACTGGGTCTACCACGACGGCTCGTCGCCGCTGATCGACAGCTTCAGCCAGGCCAGCGCCGACCTCGTCGACATCCACGCCTCCGTGCTCTTCCAGGCGCTGCACTGCGAGAAGAGCTACCTCCGCATCCAGGACGACGAGCTCACCGGTGACACGGCGTCGGTCGACGTCTCCACGCCGGAGAACCTGAACCGGCTGGTGGACGTTGGCAAGGCGCTGCTCAAGAAGCGGGCGTGCAAGGTGAACCTCGAGACCGGCAAGAACGAGCCCGACATGAGCAGGGGCACCAACGAGGAGGAGCTGAACCATTTCGCCAAGATGCTGTCGGAGGAACGCAAGGCCAGGCTCCAGAAGAAGGCCAACCTTCAGTAAAAAAGAATGCATCGGACATGTATAAATAATGCATCTTGGCGTGTCGAATATTTCTATAGCAAATTCCAACAGCATAATCGATCATTAGTCGTAACCCATGCATTCGAACAGGTTATTTATATTGCATTGTACTTTAATTTTGTTGGAAAAGTTATATGTAAACTTTCTTTGTTCGTATATATATGGAATAACAACATAATTTGATTTTTCTTAATAGTTACAAAACTGAAATTAACAAATACAAAATTATATATATAATAAATGCTAATAATGACTCAGTTACTTTCTAATTCTTCATTGAATAAACAGATTTTTTTGTAAAAATTTGTACTATGTGACATGTCTAACCAGAGCTTTAGTTTTTCCATGATTAAATAATTCTAAAGAGTTAATATATAGAGAGAAAAGTTGTGCTTCGTTTGGAGCCTCATGTTGACGATCGTTAAGTACCAATTTCAGCTGCCAATTATCATGATAAATAAAGGGAGAACTAGCATCTCCTACACGTATATCAGTAATAAATAATGTAGTCATATTATGTCACGCCCCGAACTAGCCCCAGGCGGGAACTAGCGCGAGACGCTCCAAATTAACTTGTGAGTCGATACCAATCCCAGCAAACAGTGCTAATACCACAGGAAGACAGAATATCACAACAATAATGGTCTCTTTATTAAGAGTAGACATACAGTCATGTTAGGCTATGAACAGGCTCCGAGTTCACAACTGCATTAAAAAGGGGAAAGCGGAAACGAAGACTGGCCCAAGGTGTAACGCCCCGCGTTTCGCGAGACGTTAAAAACTAATTTAACAAAACCCTATTCGCGAAAAGTTCGTTCTTTGTGTGAGAGTCTAAGTCGTGCCATGGATCTCAATTTAAATCTACCTTTGTCCCTCTACTCGATGTCAAAAATCATCTCCGCTAAAATTCATGTTCCAAACAAATCCCCGAAATTTGATCTTCCTCTCCTTTGAATTCTCGCCGAATATTTCCCTCAAATACAAAAGTATTCAAATTCCTATTTTGAATCTCTCCTTTGACTCCGTTGTATTTTTCCGAGTTCAAATATATAATTTGAATTCAACTCCGGCATCGATTACCCTTCAAACCCCTTAAACAAATATTCTCAGCAAAAGTCTACTTTGCCTCCCTCTCCTTTCTCTGTCATCTCTCTCTTGTTTCTCTCTTAGCTCTCTCTCCCATTCTCTCTCTGCAGCAAGCCTCTCTCTCTCTCCCACGGCAATTCTCTCTCTCTCTCCCGCAACTCTCTCT
This sequence comes from Oryza punctata, assembly GCA_000573905.2. Classification (NCBI taxonomy): domain Eukaryota; kingdom Viridiplantae; phylum Streptophyta; class Magnoliopsida; order Poales; family Poaceae; genus Oryza; species Oryza punctata. The sequence goes on along the minus strand of CM002495.2, from coordinate 25,635,947 downwards.
CTCCTGCTCATTTTCCTCCTCTCGCCGGATTTTGGCTTGCCGCCCACACCGATTCAAACCGGCCGCGCCCTGCCCGCCTGCCGGCCCTGCGCACCAGCCTGCCCGCCGCGCCTGCCGCCGCCTGCTCGCCTGCGTCACCTGCACGCCGAGGGTAACAGCCACTCGCACGCGCCTCCCTCTCTCTTGCTCGCACTCACCCAAAGCGGCAAGGGGCAGAGCCCCCTTTCTTCCCCCTTTTCCCTTTTTCCCCTGCCGGCACCCTCCCCACTGCCACCGCCTTGGCTGCTTGCGCCGGTGGACACCGCGCCCGCGCGCGCCCGTGATGCCGCCCCCGCGCTCGACCTCTATAAGAACCCCTCTCCTCTCCCTTTCGGCCGCTCCTCCCCTTCCTCCTCAGACGCCCGCGCCACCATCACCTCTTCGCCGCTCGCTGCCGGACGCCGCCGCGGATGCACGGCATGGAGCCCGCCGCCGGCCGCGCCTCCTCTTCCCCGGCTCGGTGTCCCGCTTTCCCCTCGCGGTAACCTCTCCCTGCCGCCCTCCTCCTCCTCCTCCTCCTCTTCTCCCCTCCGCCGCCGCGTAGTCGCCGCCGCCGCCGCGTAGTTGCCGCCGCTGCCGCATTGTCGCCGCCGGCCGGCCGCGCCGTGCGCGCCTTCTTCCTGGCCGCGCCCCCTTCTCCATCCCGCGCCGCTGCCGACCCCGGCCCGACTCGGCGCCGTCCCACCGCCGGCCGCCGCGCCCCCTCCCCCTTCCCCTTGGTCGGCCGGTGAAGGAAGCAAGAGAAGAAGAAAGAGGAGAAGAAAGAAGAGAAGAGGAGAAGAAGAATGAAGAAAGAAGAAGAAGAGGAGAGAAGAAGGAGAAAAGGAATCCGGTGGGACCCACCGTGGGCCCCATGTCCCTTTGACCCGGTCCTCTCCCTCGGCCTCTCTCTCACCTGCGCGCTGGGCCGCTCCAGCTGGCCCACTCGCCGCTCGGCCTGCTCCCGCTCGCGCGCGCGCTGGGCTGCCACATCGCCGCTCCGGCCCGCTCGCGCCCCCGGCCTGCTGCCGCTTTCTCCCGCGTGCTCGCGCTCGGCCTTGGGCCGCCGATCGCCTCGGCCTCACTCGCCGGCCCGCTTGCGCACGCGCCCGGCCGTGGGCCGCTTCACCCATGGGCCTTTTAAGCCATCCTCTAGCTGGCCGAAAAGTCCAAAAGCAGCCCCTCAACCTTTTTCTTTTTCCAAGGAATTTATTAATTCCTTTTCTTTAGACAGAAAATCCATTAATCTTAGGAAATTCATATATCTTGATCCGTAACTCTGATTGACTCTGTTCCACTTCCAGGAATTCCGTAAAACTGAGATCTATCTAATGGCACTATTATTTAGTCTAAATAGGGTCCTTATTTTGGTCCTTTTATAGGTTTTCATTGTTTGCGTATAGTTGCGGATTGCGGATTTTCGTCCGAGTGCGGATTTCGAGAAGCTTCGTGAAGACCTTGAGCAAGGCAAGTCACCCTTGATCATATTGCCCCTATAATTGAAAAGTCATTATTATTTTGTTTGCAACTTGCATTATTAGGAGTACACACTTAACTTGCTTGGCCTCGGTTTGCGTGCCAAACCGACGGACCTACCTAGTAGCCGCACTACTTCCTGTAGGCCGATATACCCTGATTCCTTGTCGCTCCACCTTTGTGGTACCTCGGTATTCGTGCTCTCTGAGCACGAGTACCAATTACTCCACATACACCGTTGCTTGTCGAAAACTTGGGAAATGGGTTTGAGAAACCTTTAAAACCCGACACGTGGTGTCGGTGCGTTTGAAAATAAAAATGTTTGTGAAATCTCGCGATGCGGGTGTTGCGCCTGCGTGGTGCTGTTCCCGTACTCGCATATAAGGACCGATTCCTGTGGGAATTACATCCGAGCATAGCAAGTGCAACCACATGGTGGAATGGGACACCCTAGCTAAGTAATTAGCTGCTTCTGGGAAATCTTGTATGCTAATAGGGGTGGAAAGCCGGGATGTGGCGGTAGAGACATCCTGGGAGTCCTAAACAGAGGAAGGCAACCGGGAGTCCTGTATGGAAAGCCGGAGTTGGCCTGATGTTTGTCAGGGAGACCCTCTATGTGGCATGAGGTGACCTAGGATTAGCTTTGGAAAGGCTTTGTCACGAACCTCCGACACCGGCCAGTGTCTGGAGTAAGTTCGTGTTATGTGGGTAAAGTGTACCCCTCTGCAAAGGTTAGTAAACTGTTGAACAGCCGTGCCCACGGTCATGGGCGGATGCAAGGTGATTCCCGTTGCGTAGATTTGTTTGCCTGTGCTTTGTGAAAAATGTTGTGGGTTGGAAATCGTTACCAGAATCAGCCTATGTGGCAGATGGATGACCTGGGTGGTCAGAAACGGGTCTGTGTGATCCGGGATGTCTGAGGACATCATAGACTAGGCTTCCCGGGAGGAAGCAGAATGTTGTGCTGTGGAGCAGTAGGACTCTTGGAGTCCGAGAAAAATGAAAAGGGCTCAGGGAGCCGCTTAATCAAGTGAAATGGCTGTGTGAGCCTGAGAATTAATGAACCGACCTGGAAAGTCGGAGCATTACCAGTTGAGTTGTTGAAAAGCATCTCTTAAGTCGATTTGAGACGCAAGTCTCTTTTCGACCTAAACTTAAAAAGAAGAAAGTCACTTAGTGGTTTCAAAATGTTTCCAAACAAAGGATTTGCAAAACAACATTTCCCCTCTTTCAAGCTTGCACTAAACACCTAAGTTCCCCTGACTTGCTGAGTACGTAAGTACTCACCCTTGCTTTATATATATAGCTCCTCCATCCTGAAGGCGAAGTCGAAGAGAAGTGAAGATTAGGGTTTCGTCCTGGTTCCCAGCCGTCGCCTGTGGTGTTGGGTGTTAGTTCGTTGGTTTCCGCTGCCGTGGTCTCTGATGTTGCTGCTTCCGCGTCGTCTGTTGCAATCTCGGGTTCCCTCGAGAGCTGCAACCTAAGTTAAGGTAAATAAGCCCCCTATTTAAATTAAGGATTGCTATGATTCATAATTGTCACCGTGGGTACCAGCGCTATGTCCTGGGACTGGTACCGATATCGCGGTTTCGTAGGAAGCGGTTCGCGCCGTTTTCTTATGACACGCTCCTGTCAGGTGCCGTTGTACGGCGGTGCCAGATTGGGGTGTGACACAAGGCTACAAACATGACTTGGGAACTAAATCGAAACCCTAGAACTGCTTGAAACCAGACTCCTCTTGGAAGAATTCCTCATCAACGGGATCCATCTCCTCTTCTTCAGAAACGGGGGGGGGGGGGGGAGGGGTGGGGTGTTATATATAGAGAGCAAGGGTGAGTACATGAGGTACTTAGCAAGTCTTGGGATTTATGTGTTTAGTGCAGGCTTCAAAGGAAGGATGATTGTTTTCACATTCGATTTTTGTTTAAAACCTTTCAAATGATTCTAAGTGAGTGCTTCTCAACGACTCGGGCAAGATGGAGCGTCTTGTCCGAGGTCGGAGTAGTGCAGTGTATCAATCTTTAAATGCTCAGGAATTGGCTCCCGACCAACAACTTTAGACGACCTCCTTGGCCCAGCTGATACCGTTAGCCACCGTTTAAAAACAATGGGAACCCAGCCCACCACATCAATTTCACAAGCAGTAGTCAAACAAAACTACGCTAAGGAATCACCTCACATCCGTCCATGACCGTGGGCACAGTTGTTCGAACAATTTGTTAACCTCTGCAGAAGGGTACACTTTACCCACACGATATTACTAACCCGGGTCACCCAAACCGTGCAGAATAGCCACGTCAGGTGACTTTGAGGCTTTCACGACAAGGAATTTCCAAAGTCGGCATAGGGTCACCTTATGCCAAGGGAGGGGTTATCCGGACCAACAACAGGTTAGGTCTCAGACCATGTTGTACCAGGAAGCCCAGGGGTTCTCCCTGACACCACCCTGGCGAATTCACTTTTCCCTCAACATCAAGGTTTCCCTAGCCTAGCTAGTTACTCCGCTAGGGGTGTCCCACTTCACCCGTGTGGGTGCACTTACTATGTTTGGATGAAATCCCAAAGTAGTCGGTCCTTAAGTGCGGGAACAGGGAAAACCGTACCACCAGTACGTCCCCCGCTCTGCGATTTTAGAAATCGTTTTGTTTTGTAGGCACCGACCCAGGTGTCGGGTTTTCCAAGAGTTTTATAAAACCAGATTTTACCCAGCGTTGGATATTTAAATTTGAGGAGGATTACTGGTGTTCGTGCTCGAGGGCGCGAACACCGAGACCTTAATATCAGTCGACAAAGGTGGCACAGGGTAATCAAATCACAAGGAGGGTAATTGCAGCAATTTAGGTTGGGCCTGTCGGCTATATTGCAAGCCGCGGCCAACATTTAAGGTCTAACCTAGAGATGCATAGTTTTGCGGAAACGAATTACTTAGTTTTAAATTATAGGTGCAAGATGATCAAAGGTAACTTGCCTTGCTCGAGACCTTGAGCTTTCTCCTCATAATTCGTGCACTGCGAGTCTTCGGGCTCGGAAGCTACACGTGAAACGAGGCGACTCAATAAACGGTCAAAAGAAAGCCCTGTTAAAGACCATAAGCGTGCCATTAGGTAGATCTTAATTTTTGATGAATTTTTGAAGTTGAACGGAGTCAAATGGACGAATGGTTGAGGAGATATGGATTTTCTAAGGTTAAATGGTTTTCTAAGTCCCACAGTCAATTGCTAACACACACATTCAACATTGATACCATAATTCATACATTATCAAAGTACAGTTCATAGTAGTCCATATATAAATGGTAAAATGATCTAGACTTAGTGATTACAATACGGGTATAAAGATAACTTAGGCACCATGAGTCAGCTAACGTGTCAATACCCTCCAATGGAATGACTGGTTCATCCCAAATAGTAGCACACATAATGTGCTCAATTAAACACCGATTCAAAACATGGCATGTCCTTTTCTGCCATCTCGTGTTCTAGGGCAAGTATAGGAATAATAGACCAACTAGGGTGTCCTGAGGATTCTAGGGGTTTGTCCAGGGTCTAGTTGAGTAGACCATGCACGTTGCATGTGCATGACAACCGCGCAATGATCGTTGCGACATGGTTGAGTCATCTGCTCATCTGTTGAGCCATGGAGTTGTGGGCTGGATTTAACACGAGGAGAGGCCCAGCAAGCCTCCCGGAACTTGTCCTGGGTCTAGGCAATAAGAGGTATTAGTTGCGAGGCGGCGACAGCGATGCCGCAATAGCCGTGACGTGGGTAGTCTAGCGCAAACATGATTCTCTATAGGTCCTAGGGATCACAAAAGTATAGTTGAACAAGAAGGATTCTCACCATTAATCGACTTCCGCACGGTGACGAGTCACGGTGGCTGAAACAGAGGACATCCAAGGGTTTCATACTAAATATGAGCAAGGGGAAACGCTTAGTGGGCATCCAAGAAGTATCGACATAAAAAGTTTTACTGAGGATAAAAGTTTTATTCAGGATAATGTGGATAAATCTTATATGTTTATTTTTATCTTACGGTTACCTACCCTTTGATAGGGGTGAAGCTAGAACGAAAATGAAGACAGGTGCCCCACATGCTTGCTTTACTTAGCTTTGGATCAGATTTAAGATGATGCGGGTGCCTAATTAGTTTACACTGAGGGGTGTATTTATGGTAAAAATAGACGAACTATAGTAAAAAAAAATTCTTAATCGGATTCTTGGGCATCCCCTCTCACTAATTAGATCCACCACTACCAGTCAAGTCAACATAGGGGATCAACATGCCAAGGAAACAACAGAAAATGAGAGGAAGAGATGAAGGACTCCTCTCCGGTGAATAGTAGAAGGATTTTTGAATTTTTGGTTGAGGGTTTGACTGTTTGGTCAGATAGGTAAAATTGGTTAAAAACAAATGGAACTTGACGGGAAGGCTGGCAGAATGATACAAAATATATAGGAAAGTATCCAGCATGTTGGATGAAAAAACAAACTAATCTAGAAGCTGTAATTAGTAAACTCTACTGAAACTGCACTAACCTAGCACGTATACTTCACAAGTAAAGAATATGTAATGTACAAACCTAACCCGTACTGTCATTAATAAAATTTTAGACCGCACATAAATAACAAAACCAATAATAAAGACGACAAAATACGCTGGTTGTAACATTAGGAGCACTGTTTGAACTTTCAATGGACAATTTTCATCAACAAGAGAATTAAATAATGTAGAAAAACCAATGCGAATTAAATTACAGATCTTGAAGATGAAGCCAAGCATAGGCTAGCTATTCCTGTCAAGATTGAACTAATCTATCATATAGTCTTCTCCAAAAAAAAAAAAAATTCTTGGTACAAGACAGCTTGAACAGGAATCTTCACCATCAGAACAAGAACTGGTAAACACCTGAAACCATATATATCATCTCTCCTATGTACATTATCTTTCTACTCCCCTCCGTTTGATATTATATACTGTTTTTTCTAGAAAATTATAGCAATATTTTTAATATAAAAAATATTATTAAAATATATTTGATGTTATGTTTAATGAAACTAATTTGATGTTATAAATATTATTAAATTTTTTCTATAAACTTTCAAAACTAAGTAAGTTTGACGAATAAAAAATTTAAAGTGGATTATAATATAAAATGGAGGTACTTAGTATTTTTTTCCTCAATCACAAGATCAACACAATGTACGGCAGAATACCGTAGTACACGTGCCTAGAGACTAGAGCTCACGTGCCAGATCGACTGAACCAGATTGACAGCTTCGAACATGTAATATATCTTTTATTAATAATGATGTTGTTAATTTTTAATATAGGTTCGATCATCCATGTGTACGTAATTATAATTTATTTCGGTGTGAGTTGTTTTATTGTTAAAATTATTTTATGCGTGATTTATATATTATATATTTGCATAATTTTTTATAAGACGAATAGTTAAATGTGTATTAAAAAATCAGTGATGTTATCTAATAGTAAACGGAGGGAGTTATATATGTGTGTATGTGTGATATGATATGATATACCCACCATTTCACGCCGTTCGTACATGATCGAGCCCGTGCCTGCACGGCCGGGCAACCTGTGAGGCTGTGACCGTCTTGTGTCTGGGCTGGTGCGACCAAGTGGTTCAAAACTACATCGCGTTTGGTTGCTTCCATTCAGCTACTGACTCGTCGAACGCAACCACCGGCACCTACGAACGCATGTACGCGCGATGCTTCCGATAAAATCGATGCAAAGGCGAGACATTTTCACGTTGAAAGTGATGGAACGCGCACGGGTATAAATTGCACGCGCGTGCGCACCACCGGATCACTCACATTGAGAATTTGAGATCACGAGTAGAACCAAGCAGAAACGTATACAATCCATCTCCTAGCGTTTGGTTAATTAGCTGCGACAGACGACAGTAGCTTAGCTCGCACTTTAGTGTTCTTTTTTTTCCCATGGCGCCCGTGCGGACACCGGAGCAGAGCAACGGGTCACTGACGTTGGCGCAGGATGTGCTGAGCCGCGGCCAGTCGCTGCTGTCGCCGTCCACGCCGCGGTCGCCGCTGCCGTCGTACGGGAGCATCGTCACCGTGCTGAGCATCGACGGCGGCGGCGTCCGTGGCATCATCCCGGGCACCATCCTCGCCTTCCTCGAGGAGAAGCTGCAGGAGATAGATGGCCCGGAGGCACGGCTCGCCAACTACTTCGACGTGATCGCCGGGACGAGCACCGGCGGGCTGGTCACCGCCATGCTCACCGCGCCCAACGACAAAGGCGACCCGCTCTTTGCCGCTAAGAAGATCAACGACTTCTACCTCGAGCACTGCCCCAAGATCTTCCCTCCCGTCAGCAAGGGGCCACTCGGTCTGTTCAAGAGCATGACGGGGCCAAAGTACGACGGCCGGCACCTCCACTCCGTCGTGCAGCAGCTGCTCGGCGACAAGCGTGTCGACCAGAGCATCACCAACATTGTCGTCCCGACCTTCGACATCAAGCTCCTCCAGCCCACAATCTTCTCGACCTACGACGTATGTCTCATGAACATCTCCCTGTAACTCTGACACTGACAGCCTTGCTCAACATGTTCATGTCCACGATCAATATCGTCAAGTGTCTGTGCACACATGCAGGCCCGTAAGGACGTGTCCAAGAACGCCCTTCTGTCGGACGTGTGCATCAGCACGTCCGCCGCCCCGACGTACCTCCCCGGCCACCGCTTCGAGACGACGCACAAGGACGGCAAGCCCCGAGAATTTAACCTCGTCGACGGAGGTGTCGTCGCAAACAATCCGGTGAGCAACCTTGTGTATAATTAGGACTAGTCGTGGAGTCATCCTCCTTTAGGTGTGGCAATTTAACTGTTGGGGCTGAATTCCCGCTAGATACCCACCCCAACGGGATCGGAGCAAGGTGGAAATTTCTATCCGCAGGTGAGCGCGCAGGGACAAGTGTCACCTGCGGGGTCCCGGGAGTTTGTATTACATGTTAAAAGAACAACCTATTCCAAGGCGTAATAACCAGCCCATTTGGTGAAGGAATATATAAGCTCAATTCCAATTTTCCTAGCCTTTTGAATCTCCTGGCCTCCTAGCCGCCAGGCACCTAGGCTCCAGCTCTACACGCGAGAACGCGAGAAGACGACCAAATGTCGCCGCCCCCACTGGCTGGCTGCTGGTGACGTCACACCAAACCAGAGCTCATTCATCCTCGCCGACCAAGCCCTCGTCGACCGTCCTAGTGGATGCCGTCTCAAGCCAGCCCTGTCCTCGCCGCCATCAGCCGCCGCGCCACCCCAAGTCGTCGTTGTCATCGTCTCGTCGTCGTCCCGAGCCATCAGCCGGCGCGCCTGCCCTAATCGTTGCCGCCCCAAGTCGTTGTCACCTCGTCATCGTCCAAGCTGGCGCCCTCAAACGCTTCCCCCAGTTGGAGCACGCCCATCCTTGCTCTCCCAGTCATGGTCGCCTCATCGCAACTGGGTGGTGTGGGGTCCGGCTCACCCGCCGGGGACCCGTGGGAGGGGGTGATGTTTTCCACCCGACCACCTGTACGGGGCGGGGATAGGGGGAGAATGCAAGGAGCGGGGGTCAGGACATTCCTCACCAGCCCGGCCCTCCCCTACGCCGTTGCCATCCTTATCCTCCTTCCCTCCCATCCCATGCGCGCAGCTTATTCGTACGCTCCTAGATGCAATGTTTTATCCCTAATAATCATTTAGCTCATCTCTAATTATATGGGTCGGTCCATTACAACATACGGACATAACCACCAATCCAGTAATTTATCCTCTATTGTCACGCCCCGATCCGGCACCACCGTACAACGGCACCTGACAGGAGCACGTCGTAGGAGAAACGGCACGAACTGCTTCCTACGAGACCGTGATATCGGTACCAGTCCCGACATAGCGCTGGTACCCACGGTGATAATTATGAATCATTGCAATCCTTAATTTAAATAGAGGTCTTATTTACCTTGACTTAAGTTACAGCTCTCGGGAGAACATGAGATTGCAACAGACAACGCGGAAGCAGCAGCATCAGAGACAGCCTCAGCGGAAATCAACGAACTAACACCCAACACCACAGGCGACGGTTGGGAACCAAGACGAAACCCTAGTCTTCGCTTCTCTTCGACCTCGCCTTCAGGACGAAGGAACTATATATATATAGAGCAAGGGTGAGTATTTATGTACTCAGCAAGTCACGGGAACTTAGGTGTTTACTGCAAGCTTGAAAGAGGGGAAATGTTGTTTTGCAAACCCTTTATTTGGAACCATTTTGAAACCACAAAGTGACCTTCTTCTATTTGAGTTTAGGTCGAAAAGAGACTTGCGTCTCAAATTGACTTAAGAGATGCTTTTCAACACTCAACTGGTAATGCCCCGACTTCCCAGGTCGGTTGATTAATTCTCGGCTCACATAGCCATTTCACTTGATTAAGCGGCTCCCTGAGTCATTTTCATTTCCTCGGACTCCAAGAGTATCGCTGCCCCGCAGCACAACTTTCTGCTTCCACCTGGGAAGCCTAGTCTATGATGCCCTCAGACATCCCGGATCACACAGATCCATTTCTGACCACCCAGGCCATCCATCTGCCACATAGGTTAATTCTGGCAACGATTCCCAATCCACAACACTTTTCACAAAACACAGGCAAACAAAACTACGCAACGGGAATCACATTGCATCCTCCAATGACCGTGGGCACGACTATTCGAACAGTTTATTAATCTCTGTAGAGGGGTACACTTTACACACATAACACGAACTTACTCCAGACACTGGCCGGTGTCGGAGATTCGTGACAAAGCCTTTCCAAAGCTATCCCTAGGTCACCTCATGCCACATAGAGGGTCTCCCTGACAAACATCAGGCCAACACCGACTTTCCATACAGGACTCCCGGTTGCCTTCCTCTGTTTAGGACTCCCAGGATGTTTCTACCGCCACATCCCAGCTTTCCACCCCTATTGGCATACAAGATTTCCCAGAAGCAGCTAATTACTTAGCCAGGGTGTCCCATTCCACCATGTGGTTGCACTTGCTATGCTCGGATGTAATTCCCACAGGAATCGGTCCTTATATGCGAATACAAGAACAACACCACGCAGGCGCAACACCCGCATCGTGAGATTTCACAATCAATTTTTATTTTCAAACACACCGACACCACGTGTCAGGTTTTCTAGGCTTCTCAAACCCATATCCCAATTTTTTGACAAGCAACTGTGTATGTGGAGTAGTTGGTACTCGTGCTTAGAGAGCACGGATACCGAAGTACCACAAAGGTGGAACGACAAAGAAGCAGGGTATTTCGGCCTACAGGAAGTAGTGTAACTACTGGGAAGGTCCGTCGATTTGGCACGCAAACCGAGGCCAAGCAAATTATGAGTGTACTCCTAATAATGCAAGTTGCAAACAAAATAATAATAACTTTTCAATTATAGGAGCAATATGATCAAGGGTGACTTGCCTTGCTCAAGGTCTTCACGAAGCTTCTTGAAATCCGCACTCGAACGAAAATCCGCAACCCGCAACTATACGCAAACAATAAAACCTATACAAGGACCAAAATAAAGATCATATTTAGACTAATTAATAGTGCCATTAGATAGATCTCAATTTTACGGAATTATTGGAAGTGGAATGGAGTCAATCGGGGTTACGGGTCAAGAGATATGAATTTTGGAGGTTTTATTTGATTTTTTGGACAAAGGAATCAGTGAATTTCTGGAAAAGAAATATTCTCAAGAATATTTCTTACACTCATTGACATGTGGGGCCAGCAAAAGGTGAGGGGGTGTATGGACTTTAGGCCATAGGTGGCTGGTTCAAGAAGAAGGGAGGCAATGTAGACTTTTGTTACCTAGGCTTCAAGGGAAAGAACAATGGATTAAGTGGAGGATGGGAGTTGGACTTTGGGTTTTAGGGTTGTTGGTACAAAGGGAGTGAAGATAGACTTTGGTTCATGGACCACTGGTTTGCTGTAAGGGAGGAGGGATGGACTTTTGAGTTCTCGGGCTGTTGGTATTGGTAGAGAGGGAGGAATAACAGACTTATGTTCACAGTAGCTGGCTCGGCGAAGGGAGTCTATATGTACTTTGCGAGCTAGGATCGAGGGAGGGAGGCACGGCCTGGTCCGTGTGTGGGCTACAAGACCGATAGAGGTGTGGGCCGAGGCGAAGCGAGCCAGCAGCGAGGCAGGCCATGGGGCCGGTGCGCGTGCGGGCCGGGAGCATTGAGGTGGGCTAGCTAAGCAAGGCGGCCCAGTGGACGGGGCGCGCCCTAACGAGGCCGAAGGAGGCAGGCCGGCTGGTGGAGATGCGGCCCACGCGGGTGCGGAGTGCGCGAGGAGGGGGTAGATCGGGAGACCTTGACCGGTCTCCGCGGGACCGGGGCCGACGGACGTGGCGCCCATGTGGACACCACGCTAGCAAGGGCGAGAGGAGAGTGGAGACCGGCCGGAGATCGGACGGTCAACAGCGTGCGGGGAGCTCCGGCGAACGGTGACGAATTGGAGCGAGGTGGGGTCACCGGCGGCTGGAGAAGGAGATGGGGATCCCATTCAACGACGCGGATTGGGGAGAGGGTACGCGAAGGCGGCCGGTGGTAGTGCACGCCCGTGTGCAGTGGCGTAATCGGCGGCGCAGCGAGAAAGGGGAGAGGCGAGCGGCTACGGTAGTGCTCCGGGGAGGTTGCTAGGTGCGCAAGGAGGGTGGCGGTGAGAGGAAACAAGGAGAGAGAGGCCGGAGGCGGCGTGCGATGGCGGTGAAGCTCGTCGAGGCGGTAAGAGGGCAAGAAACAGAGGGCTGCGGCCATGGCGGGTTGCGCGGCGCGGCGAGGAGAGAAGAAGCTGGCGACCACGGAGGGGAATCGAGATGAAGGGAGAGGTGGGGAGCTCACCGATGAGGATTGGGGAGGTGGCGACATGAGGAACCGGTGGGTTCCGTGCCGACGGCGGTGCATGATCGATCGTGGAGGAAAGGGACGGTGGCGTTCGGCGGCAAGAACGAGCGTGCGGCCGAACAAGGGAATATGCAGCTTTATAGGGGGACTCGACCGGGGCTTGGAGGAGAAGGAAGCCGAGGGGGTAGCTGGCCCGCCAAGGATGCGAGGACGGCGAGCTAGCGCGCGGCGTCAGCGTCGCTCTGCCTTCGTGCGCAAGGAGACAAGGACGGAGAGAGAGCGGTCGAGCCTAGGAGGGAAAAAGGGAGGGGGGACGGTGGAAAGGGAGTTTTTCTCCTTCTGTTTTGGGCAATGCGGCAGGCGACGCGAGCAGCACGACATCAGCGTTTTGGCCGCAGGCGGCGGGGCCATGGTGACGACAACGGGTGATGGCAAAAGTGGAGCAGTGGTTGGCGGCAAGCGGAGGCAAGGCGGTCGTCGTGGCAGGGCGGCATGACGCGGCGTCCTGGCCGCTCGACCACAACGCGCACGCTGGAACGGCAAGGCGATGCGGCGATTTGGGCGGTGCCAGCAAGAAGAACAAGAGAGAGAGAGAGCGTGAGAGGAAGGAGAGGAGGAGTGTGGCGTCTCCTCGGTCGGGTGCACGTGTGTTGACGACAAAATTTGGTAAGCCTCAAAGTCATCATCGGCCTAAAGTTAGTATCGGCTTCAGAGTTCTGGAATCGGCCGATGGAAGCTATCAATCGCCAAAAGTCGGATTCTTACCAAATTCGGTTCAGGAAATTAATCTATTAAAGGAAGCTTATCCAAAAGAGACCGAGTTCAAGTAGGATGCGGCATGGCAGTTTATCTATTAATTAGGAAGAGTTTGTTAGTTTCCTTTTATCTTTAGGAAAGTGTGTTTAGTGTCCGAAAAGGACTTTATGTTTTTCCTTTTATCTTTAGGAAAGTTTGAGTCGTGTCCGATATGAATTATTATCTATTCATGGGTATAAATATGTACACCCGGGGTCCATGTAAATTATATCTCGATCAATTCAACTTCGGCGCATCGCCACCTTTTACTCTTTTACTTTCGACGAGTTCTTGTTTCAAGTTGGGTTGCATCGACTTCGATCTCCGACGAGTAGTAAGGCTTGTTATGGCGAGATTAGTGCTTCCATCGCTTCGACACTCTAATCTTGTTCTTGTAAGTCGTCGAGTTATCATATACATTATATAATCTAGATTGACAATGTTTTCTACTTGCATCGACCGATCTCCATCCAGGGTTTTGTCGATATCGGTTAGATTACTTTGTTGGTTTAGATTATCTAATGTATCCACCACCCTGAAAATCAGTCAAAGGCTTGATTGTCTAGGTATTATGTTTCTTTTCATACTTAGTGCTGCATCAGTTAAGTTTGATCTACTAAGTCATGTTTAGAACCATAATCTCTAACCTGCTTCTTGATTGCCAATAAGGGTTTCATCGGGGTTTCAGCCGATGAGTTATCTGGACGTTGCATCGGCTTATAAGGATTACATACAAGTTGGATTTAGCCGATGACAACAAATGTTTCATTGTTTATCTGATCGTTTGGATTTAATGACATCGGACCTCCAGTCGATGTATACTTTAACCGTTGGATCAGTGCTTATTCAATCTATCCGATTGATTGTTACTGGATTATATTATTGTTATATTACATTATCATCAGCCGACTATCTTTATGTCATTATTTACTCAAGTATCAAGATCTATACTGTATATCGGTCGGTATCGGTATCGGCTAGAATCACTAAATCGGCTTGTCAGCCGATCGGCTCTTTGATCTTCAATTTATATATCTTGTCAGTTGCAGGATCAAATTGACTGGTACGCCCACATCTCATCGTTATTTTGGACCTGCACTGGAGCTAAGCAGATCTCCCACGCCGTCGTGTTTTTACGTCAACAACGTGCGACGCACATGGCAAGGTAATGGGCCGAGGGAAAAAGATGCGCCGGCAAGGGAGAAACGGCCCAACAACCAAGAGGGAGGGAAAATAGACTTTTCTAGAGAACTCGAGTCAGGGGAAGGTTAGGATCTGGAAATGAATTTGGACTTCGGTATTTGGATTCAAATTGCATATTTGAACTCAAGAGAAATAGGGAGGGGTCAAGGAGGGCACAAATTGGGAGTTTGGTATTTTTTGGAATAAATGTGTGTTTAGATTTGCGAAAGTATTTTGGAGAGGGTTCAAGGAGAGGGGATAAAAGGAATTATGAGAGTGAGAGTTTGAGGGGAAAATTCAATGGGATTTGCAGTTAGGGTTTAAGGAGAGAAATTCGAACACGGAAATTCGAACTCCCGAGGTTATTTAGAACGAAAATTTTTGAGGAGGTGGTTTTTGCTAGCGAGGAGAGGGAATCACGGATAGATTTTAATTGAGATCTATAGCACGACTTAGACTCTCACACAAAGAATGAAATTTTCGCAAATATGATTTTATTAACTTAGTTTTAACGTCTCGCGAAAAGCGGGGCGTTACATCTATCCACCCACCTATATATCCAATCCTCAATTATATGGGTATCCTATATCCACCCACCTAGCCAATCCTCAATTATATGGGGCTAGCTTGTTGTAAATTATATGGGTTTAGTACTGGTAATAACAGAACAGAAATCGTCAGACCAATTAGCTTGCTATGAACTTGTCAACCTAAAACTTCTTTTAATATCGTACAGTAATAACTTGTGTTGCTCTCATGTACTGTGTGTGTGATGTTCGACACTTGACAAACACATGCTGCAGACTTTGCTGGCGATGACCCACGTAAGCAAGCAGATCATACTGGGCAACAAGGACTTCTTCCCGATCAAGCCAGTGGACTACGGCAAGTTCATGATCCTGTCGCTGGGCACCGGCTCGGCCAAGATCGAGCAGAAGTTCGACGCCGTCGAGAGCGGCCGGTGGGGCGTCCTGGGGTGGCTCTACAACAAGGGCGCGACTCCGCTGATCGACAGCTTCACCGAGGCCAGCGCCGACCTCGTTGACATCCAAGCCTCCGTGCTCTTCCAGGCGCTGCACTGCGAGAAGCACTACCTCCGCATCCAGGACGACGAGCTCATGGGCGACACCGCGTCCGTCGACGTCTCAACGCCGGAGAACCTGCAGAGGCTCGTCGGCGTCGGCAAGGCGCTACTCAAGAGGCAGGCGTGCAAGGTCAACCTCGACACCGGCAAGAACGAGCCTGACATGAACAGGAGAACTAACGAGGAGGAGCTGGTGCGTTTCGCCGAGATGCTGTCGCAAGAACGCAAGGCCAGGCTTCAGAAAATGCAGGGGAGCATAAAGAAAACATAGTGAGACCCAGATTTTCTTCAGAGATCACAATCAGATAATACCGCAACTGCCAAGTGTTTGGATGTAAATTTTAGATGTTTGTTGTATCTTCACTTAATTGATGTACATCAGTACATGTATGTATGCAGGGGCGGAACAGGAGTAGGGCAGCCAGAGCTAGAGCCCTACTCCTGACCCTAAATACCCATTAAAATAATACTCTAAAATTTAAAAATATAGAAAAAAAAGATAAATCTATAAAAATTCGAGCCCTACGTTTAAATTTTTTTTCCGCGCCACTGTATGTATGTATTTTATCCTGTATTAGAATTATTTACTTTTACTGCTAGCATCAAAGTCTAGGGAAGGCCTCGTCGTGTGCCCCAAACTAGTTCATATTTTGGACCATATTTTGCAATTTAATACAGTTTGACCATAGCAAGGCCCAGTTTGGACATGCTGAGACTCTCACCTCAAAATCACTCCATCAACAGCTGAGCAAAACTCCCCTGTATCTGTGCCCAAACTGATCCTTCGTGTGGCAAAACACTGCTCCTCCGAGAGTGCAGTTCCTTGCGTGGCTGTTGGCCAAAGACAGGCTCCCCACAAGAACGAAACTGCTCAAGAAGAAGATCATCCCCACGGCGCATTGTGAGCTCTGCATCCACCAAATCGAACATGCTGACCACCTGTTTTTCCATCATGCCTTCGCAACGGCTTTTTGGGCAGCAATCAGGATCCAACCTTCTATCACTTCGACGCTACTTATGGGGCAGCTACAACATCCGGTGATTATTCCAGCTGTAGAGTACAGAGCCTACTACCTACTATGCATCTGGCGTCTTTAGAACCATCGGTGTGATGTGGTCTTCGGGGGGAAGCCCCGTCAATCCAACAACTCCTACGTCGTTGTGTTGAAGATGCAACGTTACGAGCGGAACGAATGAATGATAAAGAGCGCTATGTAATTACGCAGTGAAAATGTTGTTTCTCTTCTGCTCTTTCCCTAATGTAATGTTGTATGACTCTTATCACCTTGTAACTCTCTTTTTATCCATCTCAATGAAAATTCAGGTGGGGAAATTCTCTCCTCGGTGAACATTCAAAACAAAAGGCAAGGATAGAAGAGAAGTACTCCCCCTGTTTGAAAATACGATAGAGCAAACAAAAACACATATTTTGTACCATATTTTGCAATTTATTTTGTCAATCAATATTTGGGTAATAATCAGTCCGTGCGCTAGAACAGGACATTTGTAGTATATATTTGCTAAAATGCTTCCCATCGACTGTGCGATACATGAGAATACATGGGACGCTCCACCTAGGTGGGTCCCACATGGCCATTCCCCCATTTTTTCTTCTCCTCACCAGTTAACCGATCCAATCCTATCCTCGTTGTCAACCACTTATTTCCTCTTTTCTCTCTCCCCTCAGCTACTCCCATGGCGAGCGGCTAGAAGCTGAGCCTTGACTTCGAGTCTTCGACCTCACCGGCCACTGTATTCCTCGCTCCGTCATGTCGCCGGGATGCAGGAGGCTGGCATCTCGATCTCCATCATCACCAGCGCCTCACCGCCGCCGTCTCCCCATCAGACCTAGCAACATTGAGCTCAGGGCCCCCCGGTTTGAGGGGGCACTAGGCATGAGGGGAGTTGCGAACTCGGCCTGGACTTCCTCGCTGGTGGACGACAGTGCAACGAGCTCGGCCTGGACTTCCTCGCCGGTGGCCGGCGGTGCAACGGGGTCCGCCTCAACTTCGTTAGCAGCGATAGCAGGGAGGATGGTGTACGAGGTGTGGATACAACTTCTTCATGGCGTACAAGTAAACAAAATTGCCGGAGGGATGGGGGCTTCCTGAAGCCGATATGGTCTGTTAAATATGTGATCCGAATTTGAGTCCATAATATGTTCGGATTAGTTTCCTAGTAGGACTAGGATTAGTTTCCTACTAGGACTTCGTGTATTTACCTATTAGGACTCATAGATTTCTCCTATATATATCCCTTGTAAGCTGCATAGGGAGGGTGCAACAGCCCAATGTATCCCCTGCGTTTGTATCCAATTCCTCAATAGTGATTATTGCCGGTCGGCGCCCGTGGTTTTTCCCGTAAGGGTTTTCCACATTAAATTCGTGTTTCCGTTCTACGTCTATTTTCATAACATGGTCTACCACCGAAGAGGAGGAAGAAGTAAATCATTTTTGTTCGGTGATTTTTTTTTTGGTATGTTTCAGCACATTGTATATCGGTATGTTTCATTAGTTAGACACAAAATATTGCAGTGCGCTTTTGATGGTGTGTCATTTTTGCCTTCAATACGTTCGAATTTGTGGAGGTGGATTTCTTGATCTCGACTTGCGCTGGTATTGGGAGAGAAGGGGAAATTCAAGCTGTCCAAAAGTGACCGGGATTTGATGGTATTTTCAGGATGCTTTGTGGCCTGCTACTTCGCACGCAGCGCTCCACGGAATTAATTAAGTTCGCACCTGAGATCGTTTATCTAGCACGTAACACATTCAGAATCATGACGTAGTGTATTGAAAAAGAACATTCCCTGAACCTGCAGGTACGAGGAGAAAGTAATTGAAGCTAACAGAGAAAAGGCAACATGATTTTGCAAATTACCGGGGAAAAATTTGCTGCTTTGGCTGCGTTTGAAATGGAAGCGCCGCTGAATTGACATGTCTCAAACGAAGTAACGACGGGCTGTAAAATCTATCTATCTATCTATTAATTTAATAAAGCAGTAGAAAAAGAAACCCCCACGTTCACTCTTGCGATCTAGAAATTCCCACATTAATTAGAGAAAAAGAAAAAAAAATCTAAGCCATTGATTTTAAAGTGTGGGTCCAGATTATAACGGTCTAGATTAAACCAAGAATCATCTTAAAATTTAGATTTAAAAATAATAGAAAAACAACTATCCTATTACAATAGGATCTCTAAATCATAAACAATCTAATATGAGATGCAACTGTTCGCAGGTGAAGCTGGCATTTCCGATTCTAAAAAAATAAATAAAAGAGTCCAAGTCAAATAAGAAGTACAATACAAAATTGATTAGTTACAAAAGAAAAAGATAAAATTGATTAGAATTCGGAATTTTAAAAATAGAAAAACAGTAATTCGATTTCTATACGATTTCCAAAGGCGTAAGCAATCCAGATAAATATGTCATCAATAATTAATATATGCAGCAACAATCAGCTATCTATCATATTATTAAAGCAATAGAAAAATAAGCATTCACGTTCGCTCTCACGGTCTAGAAATTCTCATATTAATCAGAGAAAAAGAAAAATAAGAGTCCACATCAAAATACAATTTAAAAATAGCTGAAATTTAGAATCAAACAAGGAATATTGGAAGAGAAGAATAGAGTCCTTACAGGAATACAATTTAGAACTAACTAAAATTCGGAATTAAAAAATGAAAAATTAAAACTAGAAGTTAGAGTCCATATAGAAATACAATTCGAAAATAACTAAAATTCAGAATTAAAAAATAAGAAATATTAAAAGATGAGTTTAGGATCCATGTAGAAATACAATTAGAATTAACAGAAATTCAGAATAAAAAAATAAATTTGGGATTAAAAAACAAAGAATATTGGAAGAGGAGAATATAATCCATACATGAATACAATCTAGAATTAATTGAAATTCGAAATTAAAAAAGAGGAAAATAGAGATTAGAGTCCATATAGAAATACAATTCAAAAATAGCTAAAATTCGAAATATAAAAATAAATATTGGACAAAGAGTCTAGAGTCCATATAGGATTAGGAGTACAATTTACAAATAACTAAAATTCAAAATTAAAAAAAATATTAAAAGATGAGTTTAGAGTTCATATAAGAATATAATAAGAAATAACAGAAATTTCAGAATCAAAAATTTAAAAAAATTAAAAGAGGAGAATAGAGTTGAGTCTAAGTCCATGTACAATTTAAAAATAAATAAAATTAAAAATTAAAAAAGAAATATTTAGAAGAAGAGTCTAGAGTCCATACAAGTATAATTTATAAATAACGAAAACTCGAAATAACAAAAACAAGGTATATTGTTAAAAAAAGTCTAGAGTTCATATAGTAATTTAGAACTAATTTAAAATCCAAATTAACAAACAATAAAAATTAAAAGTAAAGTTTAGAGTCCATACATAAATATAATTTATAAATAACAAATATTAGAAATTAAATAAAATAAGGACGATTGGGATTGAAGTATAGAGTCCATATAAAAACAAAATTTTGAAATAACTGAAATAAAAATTAAAAATGAGGAATATTGGTAGAAAGAGTTTATAGTCCACATATAAATACAATTTACAAATCGCAAAAAATTGAAATAAAAAATTGAAAGAGGTGCTTATGTAGGAATACAATTCAGAAATAACTAAAAATCAATATTTAAAAATAATAATTGAAAGAAGGAAATAACTAAATGTTAGAATAAAAATTAATTAATAACTATGACATATAAACAATATAATATAAATATTATATATTTGTTAGTTTGTTCAAGTTAGTATAGAATTTAAAATTACTGTGCTATTTTAATATATTTTAATGATATACTTTGAAAATATATATGTTATCGTGTCAGAAAAATTTAACGATGCTAGTCGTGCAATCTGCGCGAACCACCATGCTTGTTAATTTAATACAGTAGTAGAAAAAGAAGCAACCATGTTCACTCTTGCGATCTAGATATTCCCACATTAATTAGAGAAAAAAATCTAAGCCATTGATTTTTAAGTGTGTGTCCAGATTATAATGGTCTAGACTAAACCAAGAATCATCTGGAATTAAAAAATGAAAAATTAAAACTAGAAGTTAGAGTCCATATAGAAATACAATTCGAAAATAACTAAAATTCGGAATTAAAAAAGTAAGAAATATTAAAAGATGAGTTTAGGATCCATGTAGAAATACAATTAGAATTAACAGAAATTCAGAATAAAAAAATAAATTTGGGATTAAAAAACAAAGAATATTGGAAGAGGAGAATATAATCCATACATGAATACAATCTAGAATTAATTGAAATTCGAAATTAAAAAAGAGGAAAATAGAGATTAGAGTCCATATAGAAATACAATTCAAAAATAGCTAAAATTCGAAATATAAAAATAAATATTGGACAAAGAGTCTAGAGTCCATATAGGATTAGGAGTACAATTTACAAATAACTAAAATTCAAAATTAAAAAAAATATTAAAAGATGAGTTTAGAGTTCATATAAGAATATAATAAGAAATAACAGAAATTTCAGAATCAAAAATTTAAAAAAATTAAAAGAGGAGAATAGAGTTGAGTCTAAGTCCATGTACAATTTAAAAATAAATAAAATTAAAAATTAAAAAAGAAATATTTAGAAGAAGAGTCTAGAGTCCATACAAGTATAATTTATAAATAACGAAAACTCGAAATAACAAAAACAAGGTATATTGTTAAAAAAAGTCTAGAGTTCATATAGTAATTTAGAACTAATTTAAAATCCAAATTAACAAACAATAAAAATTAAAAGTAAAGTTTAGAGTCCATACATAAATATAATTTATAAATAACAAATATTAGAAATTAAATAAAATAAGGACGATTGGGATTGAAGTATAGAGTCCATATAAAAACAAAATTTTGAAATAACTGAAATAAAAATTAAAAATGAGGAATATTGGTAGAAAGAGTTTATAGTCCACATATAAATACAATTTACAAATCGCAAAAAATTGAAATAAAAAATTGAAAGAGGTGCTTATGTAGGAATACAATTCAGAAATAACTAAAAATCAATATTTAAAAATAATAATTGAAAGAAGGAAATAACTAAATGTTAGAATAAAAATTAATTAATAACTATGACATATAAACAATATAATATAAATATTATATATTTGTTAGTTTGTTCAAGTTAGTATAGAATTTAAAATTACTGTGCTATTTTAATATATTTTAATGATATACTTTGAAAATATATATGTTATCGTGTCAGAAAAATTTAACGATGCTAGTCGTGCAATCTGCGCGAACCACCATGCTTGTTAATTTAATACAGTAGTAGAAAAAGAAGCAACCATGTTCACTCTTGCGATCTAGATATTCCCACATTAATTAGAGAAAAAAATCTAAGCCATTGATTTTTAAGTGTGTGTCCAGATTATAATGGTCTAGACTAAACCAAGAATCATCTGGAATTAAAAAATGAAAAATTAAAACTAGAAGTTAGAGTCCATATAGAAATACAATTCGAAAATAACTAAAATTCGGAATTAAAAAAGTAAGAAATATTAAAAGATGAGTTTAGGATCCATGTAGAAATACAATTAGAATTAACAGAAATTCAGAATAAAAAAATAAATTTGGGATTAAAAAACAAAGAATATTGGAAGAGGAGAATATAATCCATACATGAATACAATCTAGAATTAATTGAAATTCGAAATTAAAAAAGAGGAAAATAGAGATTAGAGTCCATATAGAAATACAATTCAAAAATAGCTAAAATTCGAAATATAAAAATAAATATTGGACAAAGAGTCTAGAGTCCATATAGGATTAGGAGTACAATTTACAAATAACTAAAATTCAAAATTAAAAAAAATATTAAAAGATGAGTTTAGAGTTCATATAAGAATATAATAAGAAATAACAGAAATTTCAGAATCAAAAATTTAAAAAAATTAAAAGAGGAGAATAGAGTTGAGTCTAAGTCCATGTACAATTTAAAAATAAATAAAATTAAAAATTAAAAAAGAAATATTTAGAAGAAGAGTCTAGAGTCCATACAAGTATAATTTATAAATAACGAAAACTCGAAATAACAAAAACAAGGTATATTGTTAAAAAAAGTCTAGAGTTCATATAGTAATTTAGAACTAATTTAAAATCCAAATTAACAAACAATAAAAATTAAAAGTAAAGTTTAGAGTCCATACATAAATATAATTTATAAATAACAAATATTAGAAATTAAATAAAATAAGGACGATTGGGATTGAAGTATAGAGTCCATATAAAATAAAAATTTTGAAATAACTGAAATAAAAATTAAAAATAAGGAATATTGGTAGAAAGAGTTTATAGTCCACATATAAATACAATTTACAAATCGCAAAAAATTGAAATAAAAAATTGAAAGAGGTGCTTATGTAGGAATACAATTCAGAAATAACTAAAAATCAATATTTAAAAATAATAATTGAAAGAAGGAAATAACGAAATGTTAGAATAAAAATTAATTAATAACTATGACATATAAACAATATAATATAAATATTATATATTTGTTAGTTTGTTCAAGTTAGTATAGAATTTAAAATTACTGTGCTATTTTAATATATTTTAATGATATACTTTGAAAATATATATGTTATCTTGTCAGAAAAATTTAACGATGCTAGTCGTGCAATCTGCACGAACCACTATGCTAGTTAATTTAATACAGTAGTAGAAAAAGAAGCCACCATGTTCACTCTTGCGATCTAGATATTCCCACATTAATTAGAGAAAAAAATCTAAGCCATTGATTTTAAAGTGTGTGTCCAGATTATAATGGTCTAGACTAAACCAAGAATCATCTTAAAATTCAGATTTAAAAATAATAGAAAAATAACTATCCTATTGCAATAGGATCTCTAAATCATAAAATCTAATATGAGACGTAACTGTTGGCAGGTGAAGCTGCCATTTCTGATTTAAAAAAAATAAAGAAAAGAGTCCAAGTCAAATACGAAGTACAATACAAAATTGATTAGTTACAAAAGAAAAAAGACAAAATTGATTAGAATTTGGAATTAAAAAAAAAGAAAAACAGTAATTCGATTTCTATACGATTTCCAAAGGCGTAAGAAATCCAAATTAATATGTCATTAACAATTAATATATGTGGCAACTGTCAACTGGACTGATCGTTTCCGAGCGGCGACAGGTCCATGCAACAGGTAATTAAACCATCAATAGTAGTACACATTGGATTTCCAAAAGAGTTTATGACCGTCTAAAATTTTTTGATTAAGAATAAATAATATCAAAAGAGAGGTTACATAAAAAAATAAGATTAATGTAATTTCAGAATGAAAAGAACTGAGCTAGCTAAGCTCTAATAGAAGGAGCGCATAGAATGTTAGAAGTGGAGTAACATTACGAGAGAATCTGTCATCATACAACGATAATATAACATTTATAAATACCGGGAATAGAACAATGACCAACAACAAAGATAATGTGGTGTAGAAATAAGATGTTTTCACGTACACAAGGGGACCACCACTTGAGTAATACTATCAAAGCATGTTATAGAGAAATAAAAAAATTTAATAGTTGAAAAGTTAGCTAATACAAACTGAAGAATATATGCCTCGTTGAAAGTTGAAGAAACAAAAAAAAATAGTGTGGTGTGTAAAAATAGTATCATTATGATATTATACAATACGAAATAAATCTAGCCGCACAAATAGTTTATTTTTTAAATAATATTTTATTTTTATCCACGGTGTTTATTGTTTTTCATCCTCTGCATTTCATAGTTAATATAACATGTTCGAAAAACAATAATATTTGCAATGATAGCTCAATTTAAAAGAATATTTGTATATATAACTAAATATGATACAACAAATATAAGTGTGAAAAATAATGTTAGCCACTTAATTTACAGGGCCACTTTACTAATTTGGATAAAACAGAACAAATCGACGAACAATAAACTGCCACGTCCTCACGTCGGCCATGATCGATCGGCGTATCTGAGTTGGGGATGACCTTAATAGAGTAGATTCATCCTGGGAGGCCTTAGGCCCTGAGATCGACCTCGGGTCTCTAGCCTAGTTGCAGCGGCCGTTGTGGCCTCGAGCTGCCCGAGCTGATGTTGACATCGGGTCACCTTCTTCAGCTTGAGGTTGCTCTTGGATCCCTTCGTCAGTTCTTACTTTAACTACCACAAGCCCCACAGCACCCTGAGCAATCGATGGAGTGGGAATCCTCATTTCCACTTGCCTGACAGTTCCAAAATTGAAAATTAATAGTTATCCACTCCTAGCTGGTATTTTTTGAGATAGACAAAGTTACCACAGATGTGTCGTTATCAATTGGTATATAGCCTATCACAGAATGAATAATTTGTTGTAAATAGGAGCACCCGAGCTAAATCTAGGACTTGAACTCGGGTTAATAGTTTTCTTCACAAAACTATAACCAATTGAGCTATGCTAACTTTTTAGTCTGAACTTTGAATGGACATTCTTCATCACTAAAACCAAGTGATATACAGTGCAAATAACAATGATTAAATATGTACAAGAGTTATACCAAGCAATTGAAAACCAAGGAATAAATATATTTATTATATTTTAAAACAACTCGAAAAGAAGGCACGCGTTCACTGTAGAGACTAGAAATTTAGAGACTAGAAATTCTCATATTAATCGAAGAAAAAGAAAAGAAGAGTCCAAGTAGAAATACAATCTAAAAATAACTGAAATTCGGAACTAAAAATACATTGAAAAAACAGTCCATATAAGAACACAATACGTGATTAATTAAATTTTGGAATAAAAAATAAATAAATTTCTGAAATTAGGAAAGAAAAAGAAGAGTACAAGTAGGAATACAATCTTGAAATAACTAAAATTCAGAATAAAAACAAAATATTAAAACAACAATTAATCCATCTATAACACAACACGAGATTAATTAGAATTCGAAATAAATTCAGAAATTAGAAAAATAGAAATAAGAGTTCAACTAGAAATACAATTTATAAATAACTAAAATTCGTAATAAAAATAAAGACTATTGAAAGAATAGACCATCTAGAACATATGACAAGATTAATTAAAATTCGAAATAACAAATAAAATAAATTTTGAAAATTGAAAAATAATTATAAAAGTTCAAGTAGGAATACAATTTACAAATAAAAAATATGGATTATTTGAAAAGAATAGTTCATCTGGAACACAACGATATCAAATGACAATAAAGAGGGGAAAACAATATGCCTGCAAAGAAATAAAGTAGTGGTAGTTGATGGGACATATAAAAACTATAAACATATAAACAAAACCCCAAATAGAATCTCAATGACAATTAAGAGGAGGGATAACAGATAAGCCTTTAAGCAGCACAGTCACGGTAGTTGGTGGGATTCTAGAAATTAAAAAATAAACCCCAATGATAATCATGTTCAACTTTTAAAATCTCAATGACAATAAAGAGGGGAGGTAGGTGGCGGGTCACACGTAGAGGAATACAGTGGCAAAGCCATTGATGGTTTAGCGGGACTTCTAAAAAGTAAAAAATGAACCCAAACGATAATTATGTTCGACTTTTAAAATCTCAATGATAATAAAGAGAGGAGGTAGCGGAGGGACCGCAGAGTAGTACAGTGGCGGTGTTTGACGGAACTTTAAAAAATTTATAAAAACAAAACCTAACAAGACCATGAACTCTAAAAACTAAAAGGTTTAATTTTAAAAGTTTCATGGAAGATAAATAGAAATAATGATAGATCAACAAGCAAATAAAGGCTTCACAAATGAGTAAGGGGTAGCGACCGAAGCAACTTTTAAAAACTATAAAATTAGAAACACGTAGATGATAAAGTTCGGTCTTTCAAAATCCTAAGACAACGAGGTAGATATTTAACAAATTTTAAGTAAAATCATATGTAAAAAAATAAATAAATTTGAAAACTTGGATAAAAATAAAGAAAACAAAAGAGTCCAAACATTATGAAAAACCTTTCTGATAATAATTCAAAGAACATACTCGGATGCAATAGTTTATCGATCAAACTGCCTTGCATTAATCTCTCTCTAGAAGGACACCTAAGCGAAACTAAGAGGAAGGGAGAAAGCTAGGATTTGCGGAGGCAAGCAATCAACGACAAGATTGGAGATAATCACACGATTAGATAAGCCAATAAGGAATATAATTTAGAAATAACTAAAATTTAAAATAAAAAATTAGAAAAATGGTTCATAAAACACAATACGAGTTTAATTAAAATTTTAAATAAAAATAAAATTAGTTATGAAATTAGAAAAATGAAAAAAGTTTAAGTAGTAATACAATTTAAAAGCAACAAAAAAATTGGAATGAAAATAAGAAATATTAAAGAAATAATCCACTGAAATACAATGGTGATAAGTTACAACAAGAAGACAAGGGAAGCTGTAAAGGAGTACTGTGATGGTGATTGATAGGACTAAAAAACTATAAAACAAAACCAATGACAATTAGTTTTGATTCTTAGAATCTCAATATTGCATAAGAGGAGGGGATAAGAGGAGGGGATGGCGGGCAGGCCGTGAAGGAGTTGAGTCGCAATGGTTTACAATATTTCTATACAGTAAAAAAACAACAGTGATAATGTTTGATTTTTTAAATTCGAAAGATAATAAGGAGGGGACGACGGACGAATACAGTGAAGGCGTTTGACATGACTTCTATAAACTATAAAAAGATACCCAATGAGACAAATGAACTCTGAAAACTACAAGGTCCGATTTTTAAATATCCCAAGAAGAATGAATAAAAACTGTGGTAGATCAGGCAAGCAAACAAAAGGACTGCATAGAAGCAAGGAGTGGTGGCTGGTGTGACTTCTAAAAATTATAAAATTGGAAATCGATGATGATAATGTTTGATTTTTTTAAAATCCTAAGACAATAGGATGACTATATACTTTTTAACAAATTTTAAATAAAATCTTACGTAAAAAGATTACTATAATTTTATATACATACTAGCCGTGCAATTGCACGGTCACCTAACTAGTTATATTATTAAAATAGCCATGAAAACTGTAAACTTGCTATATTTTAATAGTATAAAAATAGAATGTAAGGCGTAACGATAGTGTTCGATAGCTAAATTTGTGTGTGTATTGTGTAATGTGTACAATTAGATTTAATATTTTATCTTTGTTGAGTGTGGCATATAACATTGTAATCTATTAGTGATTTTTCCAAGATTTTTTATGACCATAATTCAAATGACATGTAAGACATTATTGTAGGCTCACTTAAGTTGTATTACATATATTTTCCCATTAATCTAGCCATTTGACATTCATCTTTCGACATTGTCGAAAAATCTCAAGACACACATGCTAAAATCCATGACCAAAAACGTAAGAATCCATGACCAAAAGCGCTCAGGTAGCTCTCAAGAAAAAATCCCTGACCAAAAAAGTAAGAAAGCACGCATCTCCACAAAATTCATTCTCCTCTTACATAAGAAAAAAAATCATTCTCCTCCACAAAAACTGAAAAGGTGAGGCAGACAAAATTCATTAATTCTCCTCCACATCTCTTCTTTTTATTTGAAGAAGAAAAGAGAATAATATAGAAATAAGGATGTTTATAAGTGTAGCTTAATTATATGAGCCCCACTACGGTACTCTCTACTGGTAGTAGAAAATAATCAGAACCGTTGATCTTATTTAATCGAAGGGTTTAGATCTATTTATACTATCACACTAGTTAGTGGTAGTAGAAACATGGAGGGATATTATTATAAAAAATGGTATAATCGTCATTTAGCGGTGACTAAACTATTTTTTCTCTTTTTTGACTTTTTCGATGGAATATAAACGATGTCGGTGCAATGGATGATCATAGATCGATTCAGCTGAGAAAAAAATGATAGTTATTCCTAAGCATGATATTAGTGAATTATTAATTTACCCATGATAATACTAGTAGTATAATACTACTCTAGTTGAGTGATAAATTTCCTTTTTGTTGAAATTAAAAACGTCATCGTGACCACAGTGGCTCTAGTTAAAATGTTTGTCATCCTATAACTTTTATTAATCTCGCAGACCAGTTAATTAAAATATGTTCCCAAAGAACACCCAGGGAAGAGTATTCTCCGGCACTTCAACGCGATGAACACCAGAAAAGAACATCTGTATATGGCGCCAAGGCCAGCTGCTGACAGCACGCGCGTTTGGCGCCGGCGCGGTTTGATCCCTTCAACTTCTGACTTTTTTATAGTTTTCAGAGCTCTGACTCGCCTCATTACATTCCGTTCCTGGGAGACGGGAGCAGAATGGTACAAGTGCAAGTGACGTGTACGACAAATTTTGTGCTCTTTTTCGCAGATACGTACAAAGTACTAGTGTAGATACGTACAGAGTGTTCTTTCTTTGATCCTCCACTATAAATACGGGTCCATCTGCATGAGTGCATGCATCGCAAAGCTAGAAACCAACAGAGCAGACGAAAGATTTGCTTCTTTTCTGCAGAAAGGATGAACCATCTCGATCGCGCTCACAGTCGTCTTAATTTGTTTAGCATAGCATACCTAGAGAGCTGGAATGGCGCCCATCGTCGAGCACAGCAGCGGGTCGGCAGCACTGATCCTGAACCCGGTGGAGCGTCGTGCGCAGGCGCGCATCCGGCGTTGCCCCCGTCGTACGGGAGCATCGTCACCGTGCTGAGCATCGACGGCGGCGGCGTCCGTGCAGTGGCATCATCCCGAGCACCATCCTCGCCTTCCTCGAGGAGAAGCTGCAGGAGTTAGATGGGCCCGACGCGAGGATCGCCGACTACTTCGACGTGACCGCCGGGACGAGCACCGGTGGGCTGGTGTCAGCCATGCTCGCCGCGCCCAACGCCCAGGGCCGCCCGCTCTCGCCGGCAAGGACATCAAGTCATCAACGACTTCTACCTCGAGCACTGCCCCAAGATCTTCCCTCCCAGAAGGTGCAGATTCTTTATCAAGATCATCACAAATTAATTAAACCAGCTTATCGTGCATGAATGCACGAGCTAAATCGATTCGATTGTGATTGCAGCAACGGAACTATGGGATTGTTCAAGAGCATGTCGGGACCAAAGTACGACGGCAAGTACCTCCACTCAGTGGTGCAGAAGCTGCTCCGCGAGACGAGGATCAATCAGACGATCACCAACGTCGTCATTCCCACCTTCGACATCAAGTTCTTCCAGCCAATCATCTTCTCCAGATACGCCGTACGTAAAACAATACCTAATTTTAATAGAGTAAATTTTAAAAAACCCCATGTTTTATGATGAAAGTTACAGAAAACTACAGATATTATAACATGTATGCGACACTTAACTCCAGGTATTATGGTTCTAAAGTTTCACAACCCTCCACCTTTATGCATTTGAGCGCGAATTTACTTAAAATTATAAATCGTAGAGTTTATATGAAATTTGTAATTATTGAGTTCTTTACTTGGGTTGATAGTTTAAATCTTCACTACTTTAAAAAAATATTTAAGATATGCTAAAATTAATCAAGATTTCAATAAAGGTGGGGTTTTGTAAAACATTTAGACCATAATACATGTGGTTTTGTACCACACATCATAATACCTGTGGTTTTCTGCATTTTAGTCCATAAAATGTGGGGTTTTCTGAAATCTACTCACTAGTAACACGGATGTGGATTTTCATCCCTCGAGGGATATCTCCTCGTTGTTTGCATGTCATCTAAATAGTTACCAAAAAATTTGAAAAAAATTGACAAGATAGATTAATAAGAAATATATCACTCCACAAACATGCAAGATCAAATTCGATTTCTACAAGTTGCAACAAAGAGAACAAATTAAATTGAAAATAGTTATTGTGCATTCGCGTACATATTTATTATTTTTGTTACAATTTATAGAAGTTGAATTTTAACTTGCATGTTTGTGAAGTAATATATTTCATAAATCTATCCTGCTAAATTTTTTAAAAATTTTTTATGATTATTTAGGTGACATGCACGAAACGAGAGGATATTCTCTCGGATGATTTCACTTTCCCCTAGTAACACATAGCAATTTATATATGTGGGTGAAACGTACGCACTAACACGTGCAATGCATATTGCTTGCAGGTCCAGAACGATGAGTCGAAGAACGCTCTCCTGTCGGACGTGTGCATCAGCACGTCCGCCGCGCCGACGTACCTCCCCGGCCACCGCTTCCAGACCACGGACAAAGACGGCAAGCCCCGGGAATTCAACCTCGTCGACGCCGGCCAATCCAGCAAGTGGGGCGTCCTGGGCTGGCTCAACAAGGGCGCGACGCCGCTGATCGACAGCTTCAGCCAGGCCAGCGCCGACCTCGTCGACATCCACACTTCCGTGCTCTTCCAGGCGCTGCACAGCGAGAAGCGCTACCTCGGCATCCAGGACGACGAGCTCCAGGGTGACACGGCGTCCGTCAACGTCTCCACGCCGGAGAACCTGAGGCAGCTGGTGGATGTCGGCATGGCGCTCCTCAAGAAGCCGGCGTGCAAGGTGAACCTCGATACCGGCAAGAACGAGCCCGGCTTGAGCAGGGGAACTAACGAACAGGAGCTGATTCGTTTCGCCGAGATGCTGTCTCGGGAACGCAGGCCGGGCCAGGCTCCAGAAGAACGCCAGCATTCAGTGAACATGCATTGGGCATATATTCATTCATTCATTCGTTCAGTAAACGTACGTATATAGAGTATATGTTTGCATTTATCATTAATTAATTTATCTATCAATACTTGTGTAATTATCATCCCGTGCACTAGAACGGGATATTTGTACTACATATTTGTGAAACAAAAAGTCATATCTGAACTTTGTTTATATTGTATTTAGAAGAATAAGTGAATAACATAATTTTGTTATTTGTATTATAGTTCCTATTGGAACAGATTGCTCCTCTTGCGGAAAAGTACTGTATGGAGGACATCCGGACTTTACATTATATTTGCAAATTGAAGTGAACATATCAAATCAATTTATAAGCATAATATAAACTTCGAAACCGCGAGTAAAGAACATAGGAGATGAAGCTGGACCTTTAGCTTGCCAGTCAACTTTAGCCCGAGATGTGCCCGTCAAACCACACGAAGGCGGAGACCGGATTTGTTACACATTCAGGAGACTTGACAAAATAGCTAAAGATCTACTGCATCCCAAATGTTCTAAACTCATACTCATGTGAAGCTAGTTCCCAGGATGTGCACTAGCTCCACACTTTCATCTTAAGTAATGATACACATAGCAAATACAACTAAGA
The DNA here is from genome assembly GCA_000573905.2 of Oryza punctata. Taxonomy (NCBI): domain Eukaryota; kingdom Viridiplantae; phylum Streptophyta; class Magnoliopsida; order Poales; family Poaceae; genus Oryza; species Oryza punctata. The sequence continues at coordinate 25,604,198 of CM002495.2, read as the reverse complement.
TAATTAAAATATAGATTACAACTAAAGTTATACATAGGCTGACTGGCCCAATAAATCAGAGATTCGCGGAAGCTTGACTACCCAAACCACAAGCAAACTGACTAGGAGTAGGCCCCTGTTTGAATCCAAGTCCTCGAAGAAAACAATCGAAGCCAGCATCACTCAACTTAAACTAAGTTTATTCCTGCAAAACATAAATTAAATAAAAACATGGCAAGAGTCAATACATTATTAGAAATAATGTACTAGCAAGGGGCACAATCAAACCTACATACATGGAGGCTCTATTCAAAGAGAGACAATATGTGGTCTCATATTTTCAGCATAAAGCAAATTTTAGTTCACAACATTTTTGAGCGTATTTAAGCAAAACAATTTAGCAAGATGTAAAGCATAATAATCATGGCACGATCAACATAATTAGATAAGTATCATTCCCTTACCACCCAACTGGTAGTAAGGCAATCATACACATATAAATCAATTTCACCATCATTCCAAAGCATTTAGTTTCAAAAGTATTTAGAAAACATAAGATTATACCCATAGCACATCATCATGTTGTTCATGACCGTGAGCACCGCTAATCGATTAGTTTATAGAACTCTACAGAGTTTGTATAGTGTGAACCACATGATATGAACAGTCTAGTTTGTTTTGAGTTTGCAAGACTCCACCACACTCTTCACGTTGAATGTGGTCTAGAGGTCATAACAAGACTTTTACATTAAGCATTGTCTAACCTTGCATGAGCACGATAAGTAAGAATCCATCCTAGGCTTAAGACCTAGAACCGTTAGGTGGCGAGCCCACGGCTTAAACCTAACGCCGTGGCGGCGAACACATCCGTTCCCCCACGAGGCACATTATCGTTATATTGGACACACTTAGACGACCATGCCGTGAGAAGGACAAGTCGTCCCTCACGAAAAACACACACGTAGGAACAGTTCAGTCATCCTAAAATTCAACACACACATGGGTAGTTCTTCTAGGTAGCCCACAGTACACTCGTGGCCTCTACTTATACTACAATGACCTCCCGAATGCAAGGTCAAACAAGTGTTTAACTTAATAGACCAAGGTTTCCCCATAATAACATATGTGGATGTACAGTTAACATAATGGATGATATGTACACTACTGAGGAATGCACCTTTAGTCCCGGTTTGCAACCCCCTTTAGTCCCGAGTTGCAAACCGGGACGCCCAATTCGGGACTAAAGATGCATATCTTTAGTCCCGGTTGAAATAACCGGGGCTAAAGATCCACCAACCGGGACTAAAGATATTTTTATATTTTTTTATTTGCATATGTTGCTTGCTGCTTTTTTTAATAAATATGTATTTATATATATATATATATTATGCATATATATGCATAAATACATATATATGTAATAAATGTATTTATGTGACATATGTTTATATGTACAACCAAAATATGTAGAGACACATAAGTATATATATATATATATTACCAAAAATATATACAGACATATAAGTAATTGCATCTGTGTTATGTGTCTATGTTATGTATATATATTATAATCCTATTCTAATCGTGGGTGGGGTTGACGACTAGGTTTTCCATCGTGGTGGAATTCTCCCGCGGGATTAATAACCTGATACATGATAAATCCCATTAGTTGTTCTTGAACGGACTGTATAAATGCATCGTAGGGGAGTTGCTCCATCATCCAAAGAACCTATTGATTCAAAAAAAAAGAGATATAAAGATATAAAATCAATAAGAAATCGAGACATAATGCATGAATGGTGTTTACGTACATCGAGATCCTTGTCACTGTTGATTCCATGTGTTATGGTATGAATATAGTTGCAAACGTAGTAGCCGCATAAGTTCGTCCCTTGCTTCTGTTTTGGACACTAAAGGAGATTGAAACAACAAATTTAATATATATCTTTATTTTAGAACAAATTAAGCATGTACTAACCGGAAAGTTCATCCTGACATCTAGTTTTTTCTTTAAAATTCCCATGGACGAGTGTACGGAACCGTGTCTATGCACTTGCAAGCTATGATTAATTATCCGAGATCCGCATATATAGTAGCAACGGCAAACACTCAAAATGACAGTGCAATGGATGGCATAACGTACATGTCTAGCAGTTCGAATATTTTGGTGAAAGTTTCTGCCGGTTTATCCATTGAGTCACATGCATGTAGTTTGCTTGCAGTAAGGTCTATAACAAAAAGGACGCAGTGGAATCTACAAATTGCGTGAGATGATATATATGTCACGGTATGAGTACGAGAGGGAAATTGCTACGAAAGGAGGTAAAAACTCACGATGTGTTGTACGACAATAATATGAAGGTCTTGAAATGTTGTTGCACCAGGAAATGGAGAATATTATCCTTGGTTTCTTGCTCAAAATCCTTTATGACTGTAGTGTTAACTTTGCGGGAGTCCATCAATTCAACCCTGAAAGCTCCCTGCTTACGGGATATTTGAATCTCCATTCTACAACGGGAAAAAAAGACGTTTTCATCAGCTATCCGCACACTGCAATCATTCAATGCTAGATACAAGGAGCTAAGGAACGAAATAAAATTAATTAAACAATACTTACAGAACCCATAGACTGAGAAGAGAGACATCGAGGGTGTCTCGATGGTACACGTCGAAGATTTCCTTGAAACGGACCCACAACTCATTATTTCCTTGGAAGTAATCTGAGTTTTTTACCCTCACACCAAACATCACTCTACCGACGGCTTATTTCCATTTAGTACTGATGGAATCGGTACATCTGTGTAAAGAGTGTTTTAACCTGATCAGGCTTGACAACTGGTTTACCGAGGGTAAATTTGTATTTCAGATCCTGTGTTGTTGTTTTTTTATTGGTGCGTCGGCCAGCAATTGCTCACTCTTTAGTCCCGTCTCCGCCATAAATTATCTTATCTCCATTTCACCAGGCGGTAGCAACGGATCAATCGATTGTTTTGGTTGCTTTCCGAGCTGAGGGACATCTTTGGACTTTCCTTTTGCCTTCTTAAAAGACTTCGTTATTGATCAGTCATAGTCGGATAGTAAAGTCTTTTTTTATCGATGTGCTCATCTTCTTAAAAAAACTCCTTAGATGCTAGGTCTATAGGAATCTTCTTTACTGGACTTCGTGGCTTAAAGTGCGCCTTCACTTCCGCTCTTACGATATCGTCAATCTCCTCAGGAGTGCAGTCGTACGCCCTAGTCTTGAGAGCAGGGAGCTTAGGCTCGTGAAGTCTTGGCTTCTTCGTTTGTGCGCTTGACTTTGATGGCGCGGGACAAGGTGGGCAAGTCTTTCTTGCACTTGCAGCTGTTTCCGGCGTTGAAGATGGAACAGAAGATGCTCGCAGCGGAGACCTCGGAGGAGTTGGTGCGCTCCGAGGAGACGGTGCACGCGAAGGAGGCGGAGGAGGCGAAGGAGACGGTGCAGGCAGAGGAGGCCGAGGAGATGGTGCATACGGAGGAGGCAGAGGAGATGGTGCATGCGGAGGAGGCGGAGGAGACGGTGCAGGCGGGGAGATGTAGGAACGGACGCTGCTTCTCGCCCGAGAAACACTATATAGCGCTTGCACCATAGTCTAATGGCGTGGGATGTCTCCTAGTTTCGTCTCCCCATCTCCTCTGGGGATGTCTAGCTCGAGGTCCTCGGACCCTCGTTCCACCAATTCTATTTTTGACCCTTGAGTACCTAGGTGGAATAGGTCTGCAATGGTATGTCCCTGAAGGGTCGACTGGTATGGCCATGCCCAACGCCACCTTCATGAGAAACGAGGTTAATTAGTTATTAACATGTGCACCAACTTTTGCAGTGTACAGGACATATATCATAAAACTACGAGCATACCTTGAGTGATATGTTCTTGAACGGACTATTTAGCTCACACGGTGTCCGTTGCGTGATTTTATCAACAGGGCACGGTGGTTCATCGTGAGCTGGCCCTGCTGCAGCTTCCATGCCATGTTCTCCTACTTGCCCTGTAGAAGCGCAGCTGCTGCGATTGCCTGAGGCGCTCACCATGACAGGAGGAACATGTTGTTGGCTATGCTGCCTCTGCTGTTCGGCTAGTCATTGGTCCACCCATCTTTCCACCTCCTCTTGCATCCTTAACTCTTGCATCGTGACCCTATACTCACGATTTGTTAACTTCGCCTCAGTATCTCTTTTGCTCCTCATGCGACTCTTGTATGTGTGGATGTCCTCTTGAAATCCAAATTTCCATGGAACCAAGCCTTTTCCTCGCGTTTGGCCTAGATGCTCGGCATTCTGCAGTGCGAGCGAAAACTCGTCCTTCTCTCTGTCGGTCCAGAATATTCCCTGAGCAGAGGCCTCTAATGGTTCCGTCAGTCAGCTTGCTGCTTCGCGAATCTCATCGCCGAATAACAGGGAGCCATCACCGAGATTTAGCGTTCCACCGTGCGCATAGTACTAATGCTTTGATCGGTCCGGCCAATCAGCTATGACCGGAACGATACCTCTTTCTAGCAACCCAGCTTCCATTTTCTCCCACTTCGGCACTGCCTTCTTATAGCCGCCTGACCCTAACCGGTGATGGTACTTCTTTTTAGCGGCATTGGCTTTATTCTTTTCTATCTGTCGTTGCCCTTGCTCCCCTGTCTTGTATGCGGCAAACGCATCCCAATGGTCCTTCAGCTTGGTCATTTTGTCCAAGTCAGGTGTTAGGCCCTTCACGATATATTTCTTTTACAAATCTTTCTTGAACTGCCGGAACTGTTCAGCCATCTTCTTTAAAGTCCAATCCTTCACTTTTGGCTTTTCTGCCTCAGGGACCGTGAACGTCTCAAGCATCGTGGTCCACAAAATTTCTTTCTTTGTATCAGGGAGGTAAGGTTGTTACTCCTCATCCCCATGTGCCTTTGTTTGGTGCTAGTTTACTATGTTGATGGGCACGTGATCCTTAATGACCCATCTACTGTGTGACACAAACTTCGTTGTTGCATCAGCAGGTGCAACTGGTCGTCTGTCTGGATTCACTTCAGTGATAATGTGTCTCCCCTCCACTTTCCTCGTGGCACCTCGCTGTCCGCGTCCCCTCTTCTCTCCAACGGCCCGTTGGCTGTCACTATTCTCCTCGTGCCCCTCCTCGTTTCCCTCCTCATTACCCTCGTCATTACCCTCTTCGTTCAGATACTGGTTGGGGTCCTTGTTCCCATCCTCGTCCACCTAGTATTAACTACTGCCCTCTGCGATCTTGTCGTAGATGATCTGTTCGTAAAAATAACGAGGTCTATTGTTATATACATATATTGATATTCACGAGACCTACAATGACCAGCTAATTTCCACCTACCTAAGAAATATGAAACCACATGTGTACATTTTAAATACAGCTAATACAATTTTATACGATAGTACGAAAACTTATATAGTTTTTTAATGTAATAGTAATGAGGTATATTATTATATATATTGACATTGTCGAGACCTACAATGTCCAGCTAACTTCCACCTACCTAAGAAATATGAAACCTACGTTAAATTTCACCTATTTAAGAAATATGAAACCTACATGTATACATTTTATATACAGCTAATACATTTCATACAATTGTACGAGAACTTTTATAGTTTCATGTAACTTACCTTAGTTTTGCTTGGAGGCCTTGGGACCACATAAGCCTGAGCGACGACGGCGGTGAGCAGCTGGACCAGGTAATTCTGACAATTAATTAGTTAAAACATGTACATTGCATATACATTGGTATTTCTACGTCGTGAAGGTTGTGAAAATCGTGAAAGTTGTTCGGTCCTTATACTCGTTAGAGGCGTGAAGTCGTGAAGTGCTGAAAATCATTAAAGGCGTTCGGTCATGAAACTCGCTAAACTTGTTAAAGTTGTTAAATCGTTCGGTCGTGGGACTCGTTAAACTCGTTAAAGTCGTTAAAACTCATTCAGTCACGAGAGTCGTTAAAATTGTTCGGTCGTGAAAGTCGCTAGAGGGGTTAAAGTCGTAAACTCGTTCGGTCGTGAAAATCGTTAAACTCATTCGGTCGTGAAAGTCGCTAAACTCGTTAAAGTTGTTAAACTCGTGGGACGGTGAAAGTCGCTAAACTCGTTAAACTCGTTCGGTCGTGAAAGTCACTAAACTCGTTAATGTCATTCGTTCACGTGTGGTCGTTTGGTCGTTCACGTTAATCTTTTATCCCGGTTGTACCGACCAATCAAGACTAAAGATATCTTTAATCTCGTTCAAGCCATCAATCGGGACTAAAGATATTTTCCCGCTATTTCCAATTTTTTTTGGTCCCAGCTAGGGTTCACAACCGGGACTAAAAATTAAATATATAGATAACACATGCCCGATACAAATAGTTAAAATTGTTATTACATTTTAAAAATCCTTCATAAAAAACTCATGCCCGATATAAATAGTTTAAAATTGTTATTAAATTTTAAATAATCATACATAAATAACTCATGCACGATAAAAATAGTTAAAATTGCTATTAAATTTTAAATAATCATATGTAAATAACACATGGCCGATTTAAATAGTTAAAATTGCTACAACATTTTAAATAATCATACATAAATAACTCATGGCCGATTTAAATCGTTAAAATTGTTATTAAATTTTAAATAATCATATATAAATAACACATGCCCGATTTAAATAGTTAAAATTGCTACAACATTTTAAATAATCATACATAAATAACTCATGGCTGATTTAAATCGTTAAAATTGCTATTACATTTTGAAAATCATACATAAATAACTCATGCCCGGTATAGATAGTTTAAAATTGTTACAACATTTTAAATAATCATACGTGAATAACTAATGGCCGATTTAAATAGTTAAAATTGTTATTACATTTTAAAAATCATACATTCAATACATTCAAAATAATTTACATCGTGATGGTTGATATCACGTTCTTTCTCCTCACGAATGTTCCTTCGCTATGATCGTTTTGTGAGTAAGGGGTGTCCTTATTTGATAGGAGGATGCTCAGGTCAACCGTCACCGCGAATGGTGGTTGCCCATCAAACTGATCGTAATCTTCGTCAGTCTTGTCCTCGATTCCGATGATTTTCCTTTTGCTTGGGAGAACCACGTGGCGCTTTGGCTCGTCGGGCCCTTTCCCTTGTTTGGTTTGCTAGACATGTCCTTCACGTAGAAAACTTGTGTTACATCATTGGCTAGGACAAAAGGTTCGTCTGAGTATCCAACCTTGTTAAGGTCAACCGTTGTCATCCCACTGTCATCAATCGTTATGCCTCCACCAATTAGCCTAACCCATTGACACCGAAACAGAGGCACCTTCAGAGGTCTATAGTTGAGTTCCCATATCTCGTCCATGCCACCATAATACTTGATAGTTGTCCCATCGTATCTCATGGCATCGATACGAACACTGTTCTGGTTCATGATTTTTGTGTCTTGGGCTCTTGTGTAAAATGTGTACCCATTGATTTCATATCCTTGGAATGTCAAGATCGAGCCAAATGGTCCCTTCGCCGAGAAGGCTGGTTGTTTATCAATCGTCTCGTTACCCATGAGATGTTGTCGTAGCCAAGCGGCGAAAGTATCAATGTGTACTCCAGGCATCGAACATTCCGACATTGTTGGAGCGAACAATCGCCAAGTGCTCCTCGATGTAAGGTGCAACTAACGAAGATTGTTGCAAAACTGTGAAATGTGCTTTACGAAATAAAGTGTTATCTACAGTCATTATTGCTTTCCTTCCAAGAGTCTCCTTTCCTCGTACTCTTCCTTCGTGGCTTGATTCGGGCACCCCGATTGGACGAAGGTCTTCAATAAATTCTATGCAGAACTCAATGACCTCCTCTATTCCATACCCCTTGGCGATGCTTGCCTCCGGTAGAGAATGGTTACAAACGTACTTCTTCAGAATGGTCATGTACCTCTCAAAAGGGAACATGTTGTGTAGGTACACATGACTGAGAATACGGATCTCTTTAACAAGATGACATAGAAGATGCGTCATTATATTGAAGGGATGTTAAATTGTCTGGATCAATGATTTTCTGCGAAATTGCGTTGAGGAAAGCACATAGCTTTGTTATTGTTGTCCCGACATTATCAGGAAGGATACCTCGAATTATAACAGGAAGCAGTTGTGTCATCAATACGTGGCAGTCATGGGACTTTAGGTTTGTGAACTTCTTCTCCTTTATACTTATTATTCCCTTTATATTCTTGGAGTATCCAGAGGGTTCCTTGATGTTCTCCGAACATTCAAACATACTTTCCTTCTCTGCCTTGCTCAGAGTGTAACTGGCCGGACTGAAGTAATGACTTCCTTTCTCTTTTGGTTCCAGATGAAGGCCGTTGCGTTGTTTCATATGCTTGAGATCATTACGTGCTTGAAGTGTATCTTTCGACTTCCCATATACACCTAGAAAGCCGAGCAGGTTGATGCAAAGGTTCTTTGTGAGGTGCATCATGTCGATTGTGTGGCGGACGTACAAGACTTCCCAATAGGGTAACACCCAAAAAATAGTGTATCTTTCATCTTCACTTGCTATAGGTTTGCTGCTAGGTCTCTTTCCAAATATAACTTTCAGATCTTTCACCATCGTAAACATGGTTTTTCCGTTACGATGTTTAGGCTTAGTACGGTGGTCGGCCTTCTGTTCAAAATGCTTGCCTTTATTCCGGACAGGGTGACTTGCAACAAGAAATCGATGATGACCCATGTACACAACCTTCCTACAATGTTTCAAATACATACTTTCAGTTTCATCCCTGCAGTGGGTGCAAGCCTTGTCCCCTTTGTTTGACTGTCCGGATAGGTTGCTAAGTCCGGGCCAATCACTAATGGTGACGAACAGCAACGCTCGTAGGTTAAATTGCTCATGTTTGTCCTCATCCCACACAGTTACATCTTCTTTCTTCCATAGAAGTTTAAGATCTTCAACCAGTGGTCTTAGGTACATATCAATATCGTTACCATGTTGCTTTGGGCCTTGAATAATAATCAGCATCATGATGTACTTCCGCTTCATGCATAGCCAAGGAGGGAGGTTGTAGATACACATGGTCATAGCCCAAGTGCTATGGCCGCTGCTCATCTCTCCAAATGGATTCATGCCATCCGTACTTAACTGAACCTTACGTTTTGGGCATTCTCTCCGAAGTCTTGATATACTCTGTCGATGTTCCGCCACTGCGCCATCGGCGGGGTGTCTCAATATCCCGTCTTGTTGACGTTCTTCTATGTGCCAGCGCATCATTCTTGCATGCGCTTTGTTCCTGAACAAACGCCTTAGTCGTGGTATTATAGGGAAATACCACATCACCTTAGCAGGAACTCTCTTCTTCGAAGGATATCCGTCAACATCACCTGGGTCATCCCGTCTAATCTTGTATCGTAGTGCCTTACAAATCGGGCATGCTTCTAGGTTCTCGTACTCCTCACCACGATAGAGGATACGATCGTTCAGACATGCATGTAACTTCTTTACTTCTAGACCTAGAAGGCAGGCTACCTTCTTAGTTTCATACGTTGTTTTGGGCAGTACGTTTCTCTCCGGAAGAATGTTCTTTACGAGTTCCAGTAACTCGCTGTTGACGATGAAATTTGGTAAGCCTCGAAGTCATCATCGACCTAGAGTCAGTATCGGCTTCAGAGTTCTAGAATCGGCCGATGAAAGCTATCAATCGCCAACAGTCGGATTCTTACCAAATTCGGTTAAGGAAATAATCTATTAAAGAAAGCTTATCCAAAAGAGACCGAGTTCAGGGAGGATGCGGCATGGTTGTTTATCTATTAATTAGGAAGAGTTTGTTAGTTTCCTTTTATCTTTAGGAAAGTGTGTTTAGTGTCCAATAAGGACTTTATGTTTTTCCTTTTATCTTTAGGAAAGTTTGAGTTGTGTCCGATATGGACTAGTATCTACCCATGGGTATAAATATGTATACCCAGGGTCCATGTAAAATATCTCTCAATCAATACAACTTCGGCGCATCGCTACCCTTTTTATTTTACCTTTCGACAAGTTCTTGTTTCAAGTTGGACTGCATCGGTTTCAATCTCCGACGAGGGATAAGGCTTGTTATGGCGGCTTGCGTTGTCGGGATTAGTGCTTCCATCGCTTCGACACTCTAATCTTGTCCATGTAAGTCGTCGAGTTATCATATACATTATATAATACAGATTGATAATGTTTTCTACTTACATCGGTCGATCTCCATCTAGGGTTTTATCGATATCGGCTAGATTACTTTGTTGGCTTAGATTATATAATGTATCCACCACCCTGAAAATCAGTGAAAGGCTTGATTGTCTAGATATTATGTTTCTTTTCGTACTTAGTGCTGCATCAGTTAAGTTTGATCTACTAAGTCGTGCTTAGAACCATAATCTCTAGCCTGCTTCTTGATTGCCAATAAGGGTTTCATCGGGGTTTCAGCCGATGTGTTATCTGGACGTTGCATCGGCTTATAAGGGTTACATACAAGTTGGATTTAGCCGATGACAACAAAGGTTTCATTGTTTATATAATCGTTTGGATTTAATGACATCGGATCTCCAGCCGATGTATGCTTTAACCTCCAGATTAGTGCTTATTCAATCTATCATTACTAGCCGATTGGTTTCTACTGGATTATTTATTGTTTTATCACATTATCATCAGCCGACTATCTTTATGGTATTATTTACTCAAGTATCAAGATCTATACTGGATATCGGCTGGTATCGGCATTGGCTGGAATTACTATATCGGCTTGTTAGCCGATCAGCTCTTCGATATTCAATTTATATCTTGTCAGTTGCAAGATCAAACTGACTGGCACGCCCGTATCTCATAATTATTTTGGACCTGCACTGGAGCTAAGCAGATCTCCTAGGTCGTCGTGTTTTTATGTCAACACTCGCCAAATGTCTTGTCACTCACACCATTTTTGCTTTCCATTGAAAGAATTCCAACATGGTATCTAACTTTTTGTCCCCCTATTCGCAATCTGGGTACAAGGACGTTTTATGGTCCGCTAATATACGCTCCAAATTCTGGACCTTCTTTTCACTTTCGTAGTCCTTCTTTACATCGCATAACATCTAACCAAAATCATCCGCACCGTCATTATCTTCATCAGCCCCGTCCGCCTCGCCTGTTCTATTTCCTTCTAATCCACCGTGTTGAACCCAGTCTAGAATGTTCGCGTCTTCTTCTTCTTCATCTTCCATTTCAACCCCTAACTTTCCGTGCGAGGTCCAACAATTATAGCTAGGCATAAATCCCGACTCAAACAGGTGGACATGAATAGTTCTTGATGTAGAATACTCCTTCAGGTTTTTGCACTTTTTGCATGGACAACATATAAAACCCTTATGCTTGTTGGTATTGGCAACACTAAAAAAATAACGCACGCCTTCAATAAACCCTGACGACCGTCGGTCCACGGTATACATCCATTTCCTATCCATCTACCTAAAATGCACAAAAACCGTTATCGGTGACATGGGTCCAGGGGTATGCCAACTTTGGGTTTGAGGCGGTCCCGTACGCCTACGTGGCCATCCCCCGAGGAGGGGATCGGGCCCGAGGGTGGCGTGGCGGCCGCCCTCCCAACTCGTGGTGCCCCCCGAGGAACACCGTGGCAGGGGTCGGGCTTCCCCGACCCCCTCGGGCTACCGCCACGTGGGACGGAGTAGGTGAGAGCTCCCAGCGCTCACCTACCTCCATTAATGGTGGAGCAGCCGTAGTGCGTCTGCGCGTGTGCGTGTCGCATTAAATGCGAGATGACGCGCATGCGCGCGGGACTGACATAGTACCAGACATGCCGCCGCACGCCCGGTAGGTATGCTGCGTATCCTGTCAGGTCACATCAAGATTATGTGAGCCGTTATGGCTCACATACCTCGCCAGAGTTGGTGCGCTAGGTCTAATCACCTGGCGCCCCTCACCGCGTACGGTCGAACAAGCAAGTCTCCAGCCGTTTAATGAAGAATGACGTGCGGTGTCACGCACAGAAAATGGACGGTCTAAAAGGAGTCGTGCCAGTGCTACAGGATGGTGGACTTCTGCTGCAAGCCACACTGTGGCCCTTAATTGTAAAAGAATATTTTTCCTTTTCTCTAGAACATAGCCTGTTCGGCCCATGTGGTGCCCCCTTGGGAGTATAAAAGGAGACCTAGGCCTAGAGGAAAGGTTTGGACTCTTGAGAGAAAAACACACACAGATAGTCCATCTCACAGGAGTAGAGTATTACGCCTCGCCGGTGGCCTGAACTTGTATAATCGCTCGCGTGCCACTACCCTCTCTCGCGCTAAACTCTTTCTCTACTTCTCCACATCACCGGCGCACCGGAATCGGGGCCGGGAGTGCCTCTCTCATGCGCCCTGGGCCGAACCTCAAAAGGGAGGCCTCCACAGTCCCACGCTGCGGAGTTCACCCTCCGTCAACCGTAAAAAGAAAATCCACGAATGTCAAATTAATTAAATAACCGTAACTATGAAATATGAAACCTACGTTATATATAAGTAATCATACAATAATTGACAATAATCTGATTTATTATTAATGTTTGATTTATTTTTAAAGTTTCAAACAAATCTTGAATGTGTCGTACTTATTTCTAATTATTTTAACGATTTTTAAATTAATTTGGTTTCCTATTTTGTAATCGTAATTTTCTATATTTTTTTTCCTTTATCATCTCTTTTATAACATTTTTATCCACTTATTTGTAATTTTAAAAAGTAACCTCATTTTCCCTAAACAAATTTTTTCTCTCATCATTTCCATAACCTTTTTTTATAGACAATAATGTATAGAAACATAGCTATAAGTATGCATTGCTAACCTTTTAAAACACTCCGATTTATATATTATCCCCAAAACAATTTTACAAAAAATTTAGCAGCACCTCCCTTCTTCCTCCCGACCTTGCAGCTATAGCTCGAGCTAGAAGAGGAAGGAGATACAAATGCTTTTGATCTTTAGTCTCGGTTGGTGTTACCAACTGGGACTAAAGTAATTATCTTTAGTCCCGGTTAGTGTTAGCAACCGGGACTAAGATCATAAAATCCCAGCTCACTTTTTAACCGGGACTAAAAATGATCTTTAGTCCCGGTTCATATTCGAACCGAGACTAATGTGATTTTTGCCATCCGGGCAAAGATCACTTCTCCAGTAGTGGTAGTTCAGTCCTTAATCGACTCAGGCGAACACTCCCCCTATCGGTATGCAACTACTACCACATGCATACCACTTGCCGCCCAAGTTTAAAATCACATTTTATCTTATTTTATTTCGCAAATACGCAGAGAAATCACCTCTGTCCATAATGTTAAAAAGGATTTTCAAAAAGTATAATAAGTGACCCATAACCATGTTTTTATTTAACGCTAAGCAAGGCTAAGCATTTACACTTTATAAAAGCATAATATAGTCATATGAGCACAATTAAAGTACTCTAATTAATCCTAACGTTCAAAAAAGCAACGTCATGGATTTTTAAAAGGGATTCATGCATGTTTAGGACATAACTATGATTAATCATTTTGGAGATACCGATAGTTTGAATTACACGTGCAAATTTACAACCATAACATTTAGCCCGAAAACATGGGATTCAATATGTTCATAGGAAGGCCAAAACTTGCCTTGATTGATATCCCCACTGGGGTGAATAATTAATGCATTTTCCCTCACCGATAACGATTTCGTCACCTAAAATAAATAACGGTAACGATAAATGCTAAAACATGTAAAATTATAAAATGCTCTAAAATGCATGAGTTCACTAGTGTGATTAGGTTCTATGTGGAAAGAATTTGTGGTGGAAGAATCTGTGAGGTATTGATTTTCAAAGTTTAATACTAGTAACTAGATAAAATAAGCCTTATTAGTCCTTAGGTGTATTTTAGGGTCATGTTTTGTGAAGTGTTGGCTTACTGTAGTAAATGGTATGTTCTCAGGAGTACAACAAAATTGGTTTCACAATTTTTAGAGTTAGCATGATTTTCCTATGAATTTTATAAGTTGCGAATCACATTGTAGGTTTTGGTAGCTATTCTGATTTTTATGTATGTTGGTGTACTGTAAGCATCACATTTTATTTTATAACCATTTATTTCATGATTTTTCCAACGTAAAAAATCTGAGGTCACTTCATTTGTAGTTAAAAAGAATTACTTATGGATTTTATATTTTCTAGTTTGCTTATACTACTTATTTTACTAGACAAACATTTAGTGATGTTTTTATTACAGAATGTGTCAAGTTTTAGTTCATGATAATTAATAATATGGTGTTGTGAGCACATTGGAACTCGGTTCACTCCAAAATAAGTTAAGGTGAATTTTCTATAAGTTTTATAAATTGGAGGTTGCTCTATGTTCATTTTCCTTATATGAATTTTTAGACTTATGTCTCCTACTGTAAGTGCCAAGTTTTATGTTTCTATATTAAAGTTCTGAATCCACAGAAATTTGATTCATCTCATTTGGAGCTAAAATTTTACAAGTTTGTGCATTTTTCTGTTGAACAAATATTAGTTTGAGTATGTTTTTTAGTATTTCCAGATTTTAAAAGGATGGGGTCCACTGGTCAGTCTCAGGCCTATGTGCCAAAAGGCCCCTTATGTTCTAGAAATCCAACCCACAGTCCAAACACGTGGTACAAGTCATTTTCTTAAAGAGTGCTTCATATTTTAGTTTATTACTAATAGGTCCTTGGTCCCACATGTCATTGACCTGTTAACTTACCAATCAGTTCTTCATCTTTTAAAGTTTTTACTAAGCTCAGTGATTAGTGCCTAAGGATGTGAGGCCCGCATGGCAGAGGATCAAGAAGAGGGAGACAGAGCAAGGGCGCCCCGGCGAGGTTCTCGCCGGCGCCGGCGGCGGACGGCTACGAACTAGGTGGTGCGGAAAAAATAAAACATGTAGAGCGGAGTCTTGAGAACCTATCGGTGGTCGACTTGTGCATTATGGTAGCCTGGATAGGTGTCGGCAGCTGCGCGAGCGGCTGTGAGCTTCGGCATGCCAATGCATGTCGAGCTCCGGCTCGATTTAGCGCAAATGGGTGCATGCAAGTGTGTCTAAAAGGCATCTGGATGCTCACCCGACGTCGCGTGTGGGCTTTCGAAGCTTGGTTGACGGCGGCGACTCCCGGATCGACTCAGCGGCGGCGAAGATGGCAGGACAACGGCGACAGCGAGCAACGGCCAAGGAACTACCAAGAAGGTGCAAGCACAAGGTTAGTGACGCTACCAAGAAGCTCCACACTCAAGGAATTGGACGGCACCTTACCGAGGTGGCCGGAATCAGGAAGGGGGTTCGTCGGCCGGAGATGAGGAAGAAGGCGGCGATCTCTTCAACGACGGCGATGTGGCTCGATTCCCCCGGGAACTATGCTTCTGGGACCTTGGAGACGTCTACGGCTCAGCTACTGGGTATGAGATGACCTTGGTCGACGGGAACGAGGGAAGCGACGAGCGGCGGCGCTCTGGACACCGGGAGCGGCGACGAGCGCAACACCACTTGTTCGATCTATGCCAAGAAATAAGGATATTAATAGATCCGCTGGAAGAATAAAATCACGTTCCTATGGAGATAGTGCGGAAAATATCAGCAGAAAAGATATGATACAGATCAAACATCTTTGGTAGAAAGAAAGAAGTGAGTGTTCTTGGAGACTCCGAGCAATTTCTTAGTACATTTCTTGGTGGAACATGATGAGGGATGAGAGAAGATATTAGTGGAAAGTTGGTTTGGTTAATGGTGAAATTTGAGGTGGCAAGTGAGGGCTAGGTGTCAAAACATGGTTTAGACACGATTTTGATGTGAGAGCTGAGTCTAGGGCGGTGCTAGTGTGCTACCACCCATACTTCATCCATGTTAGCCCTAGTGGCTGCTAAGTGGTCCCAAGTAGATAGTTCCTAGGAGAAAAGAGAGGTAGAGGGGTGTTTGTGTTGTAAATTGGACTTTAACTCTCTCTCTCTCTCTTTCTTTCTCTTTTTGTTAAATAAAAAGATAGATCAAAAGGGGTGTTTTCACCAAGGTGGTTTGCTGATGAATGGATGACAAATGGGCCCATGTAGATACATTCTAAGTATATGTGAGAGGTAGGGTATAAATTTTGGTGAAGTATTGTTTTCAAAGCACTCTCTCTCCTTTTGAGAAATAAAATAAAAGTTGAATGAGAGGTGAGTAGATGATGTGTTGGCTGTGGTGTGGATGACACATGGGTTCCACTAGGGCTTGGACCCACATGTAAGAGAGAAATGTAGGAGGAGTGACATAGAAGTTTCAAATTTTATAAGTGTTGAATCTATTACAACATGTGGTTTAATCCTACTCCTCTCTTCAATTTATTTAAAATTTTGGGGGAGACAAGGTTACTGCAAGGTGTATAAGGATTTGATCAAGTTCCAAGATTTGGTCACTTTTAGATTTATCATGGTAATTTAGTAAAGTTGGTTAGTTAACACTACTGGAGAAGTGATCTTTGGTCGGATGGTAAAAATCACATTAGTCCCGGTTTCTATTTTTTAGTCCCCGTTAAAAGATCATTTTTAGTCCCGGTTAAAAAGCCCAACGGAACTTTTTGATCTTTACTCCCGGTTGGTGTCACCAACCGGGACTAAAGATCATTTTTAGTCCCGGTTAAATAGCTGTCAGGGCTTGTCAGACCCCAACGATTTTTAGTCTCGGTTGGTAACATCAACCTGGACTAAAAATTGATTTTTAGTCCCGGTTGGTGACACCAACCAGGACTAAAGATATCTTTAGTCCCGATTGGTGTTACCAATCTGGACTAAAGATGCCTTCAGGGTTAGTTTAAAAAGAAAGCATCTCTATCCAAGTTAAATGTGTGTAGTAGGTGGCATGGTAACGTGCGTGAGAGTTAGGGGTGACAGGTCTTGAGTTCGAATCTCACATCCCACACATTTTTTTTTGATTTGGTGTGCATCTTTAGTCCCGGTTATTTCAACCGGGACTAAAGATGGGGTGTCTTTAGTCCCAGATTGGTTGTCCCGGTTGCACAACCGGGATTAAAAGGGGTTATCAACCGGGATTAAAGCTCCATTCTCCAGTAGTGTAAATTATTGACTGCAAATTATTGACTGCAGTCAAGAATAGTATTTATATATATTGTGGTCCTCATTCTATATATGTGTGGTTTCTTTTCGAATTAGATTAAGTCATTGCACCAGATGGTAGAGTAATGTATGGTTAACATTATGACCAAGTGGTTTTGATAGATGAGTTATGATTAACTTTTGGTGATGGTCCAAAGTAGGCTAACTGGTATGCTGTTTTCAGACATTTAGCTGAGTTGTAGGAATTATTTGAGCTATCAATTGAAGTGATAAATTTAAGCTAAAATTACTGGGAGCTTAGAGTGACGTGTAGTATTTGTGTGAATTTTTGTGTGATTTTTGTTGCTTAATATATTTTTAGGAATTTTCTTCTAGCCATGTCATGCATGTGGATCCTATTATGAGATGCACCAAAAGATAAAAAACCTAAAATAATATTATGCACATGCAACCAAGTTCATTTTATTTTAATTTAGGTTTGCATATTTTGAAACCTATGTTTCCACTTGTTTATATTTACCTCAAATGTTTTTGTTAGGTTAAAATGTAAAACCAAAAGGATTGAATTACCAATTTATAGTTAAACCAGATTATTTGATTTGAAATTTTTTAACACAAGATTTTATAAAATTTTATTTTGGATTAGCTCAGATGTTGTCCATCAAAACCATGTGTTTTATTTTATTTATAGGATTTAAGCTCTAAAATGAGCTAATGTGTTCACAAAAGTTTTAGTTTTCAAAAAGTTTTAAATTTTCCTCATAAATTTTCCTAAGTGAAATTTCTGGTATGTTACAAGTACGATACTCTTCCTTATAGTTCGGCCAGGGTGCGGGTTCCGAGCATGTGTTTGGGATCACTCGAAAAGAGTGTAGTCAAGTGGTTTATACAGGTTCGAGTCGCTCGGAAACGTAATACTCTACTCATGTGATCTTGCTATAGATGATGAACCCTTCTTCACTATTGTTGTAGCTGTAAATCTAACTTAGGCTAACTGAACTAGACATTCAACTGAACCGAACCCTTTTTTCAGTGGCATTGGTCCTCCTTTTATACTAGGTGATTCCCCGCGCTTTGCTGCGGGAATTACTATAAGCAATTTTCAATATATTTTTTCAACAATCGAGCTAGATGTAAAAAAAATGAAACATCGTTTATCAGTACTTATCATAGAACAAACAAATGATACTTGCGCTTTAATGTGAATCATATTTTTTCAAGGGTAATGTTGAATATTATAAAAATGATAGATAGATTTGTTAAAATATTATGGAAATGATAGGGGGGTAATGATTGGATATGATTGCATGTTGATTTTTAGAATTAAATAGATTGTAGATGATATTGCATGCTTGCATTAGGTTAAATATGTAATTATTGCTCGTGAGTGATAATCTGACATGGTTGCATGTTGAGTTTTAGACTTAGTAGGTTGTAACATTATAGAAAGTATAGATATCAAGGAGATACCACAGTGCTCACACATGTGTACACACGTGGAACACCGCTCACCGGTGATGGAATGATCAGTCTTGTCATTGTACCTCCAAGAGGAACAGCTGGATGTGACGAGTTCACCTCCCGACTGACATGTGTGGAGCAGGGTAGCTGAAGTCTTTGTCCTAGATGTCAAGGGGCCCACCGATCAGCCACTGATGCTGATAAAAGGGAGGGACGCTAGGTGAGCACGAAGCGTGCGCCGCCTTTCCCACCTTTTTCTCCGGGGCGATGTGGGAAAGCGAAGGGAGGAATGCACCACCACGTCCCCCACGTCACCGGTGATCTGTCCACAAGAAACATATCAATCCACAATTAATGCGGAATGACAAAGTAAAGCTTTACACATGACCATGTCAAATCTCCTTAATGAAGTACATTCACCCGAGGAAGCCTTAGCCTGACGTCGACCTCGAGTCATCGGCCCAGTTGCAGTGGTTGTTGTGGCCCTGCTCTGAAGCCATCTTAGTCCCGACTCTCGAGCTGATGTTGATGTCGGGTTAGCTTCTTCGGCTCGAGGCTGCGCTTGATCCCTTCATTGGTTCTTGCTTTAATTATCATGGAACATGTGTGACGACAACAAAGAATAGACCTAGCTTGGGCTCATGAGTGGATAAGCGAGAAAGGAGCAGGGAGGTTGTGGTTGCCATGGGAGAGCGTGCTGATTGCTGAAGAGCAGTAGAGGAGTAAAGTGGCAACAACATTGGCTAAAAACTATAAAAAGGGACGCCAACGATGATAAGGTTCAATTTTTATAAGGTGTTGACTTAAAAAAAGATGAAACAATGGGGCATACCGACAAGTAGACAGATGATAAAGGAGAAGGGAGATAGTGGTTGCCAGTGAGAGCGAGCCTAGGGGTGCCAAGTGTAATGCCCCGATTTTCGTGTGGTGCTAAAAAGCTAATTTAGGAAAATCCTATATGTGAAAATTTCATCCTTGAGTGTTTAGTCTAAGTCATGCTATAGATCTCAAATCCCTTCTTTGTCTCAATTCCCTGTTGTCAAATAGTCTGTTCAAAATCCCAATCAAAAAATAATCTCATCCTTGTATTCAAATCTCCTTTCTAAGCCTTTACCGAGAAATTTCCCCCCTTCAAATAATTCCAATCCCATTGTACTCCAAAGATTTGAGCCCACGCTCAAATCATCTCCATTTACCCCTTGCAAGGTTCCATGATTGCAAATCAAGTTCGGCAAATTCGAAATCCTGTTTTTGTTTCGAAAATAGTTCTGAAGTTCGAATCCTTATATTCGGATTTTGCTCCTAAAACCCTAACCACAGATTTCGTCTAATTCTTGAATCCAGTCTAGACCAAGCATCCACCTCGTAAAATCCTAATCTCTTCCCTTGATTGACTGAAACAATTCTCGAGATTCGAATATTCGTATTCGAATTTCTCTCTTAAATCTCATTCGACCAATTTCTCCCAAAATTATCCAAGTCCAATAATCCATCCGAAGGTTTGAACCGACGTTCAAGTCATCTCTAATTCTTCGCTACCAAATAACCACTCTAAAATCGATTTTTGAATCTGAATTGAAACTCTCGAGTTACCTTGCTCTAACTATCTATATCCCTTTTGATTAATTTCCGAATATTGCCTTTGAATCCCCTCCCAAATATTCGTTCCAACTCCAAGATATAACTCCAATCCAATCTCCTTGGAACCCTAACTCAGTCTCACGATTCACCTCCCACTCTAAACTCTCAATTGTTTCCTTCAAACCAACTCTCGAATTCAAACTACAACTCTCAAGTTCCACCATCTCTCTCTCTACCTTCCTTTGTGTCACACCCCAATCTGGCACCGCCGTACAACGGCACCTCATAGGAGCATGTTGTAGGAAAAATGATGCGAACCGCTTCCTACGAAACCGCGATATCGGTACCAGTCCCAGGACATAGTGCTGGTATCTACAGTGAAAATCATGAATCATTGCAATCCTTAATTTAAATAGAGGACGTATTTACCTTGACTAAAGTTGCAGCTCTCGGGAGAACCCGAGAATACAACAGACGATCCGGAAGTAGCAACAGCAGAAGTATAGGCAGTGGAAACCAACAAACTAACACCCAACACCACAGGCAATAGCAGGGAACTATGATGAAACCCTATTCTTCACTTCAACTTCACCTTCGGAGCTGATAGAACTATATATATAGAGAGAGAGCAAGGGTGAATACTTACGTACTTAGCAAGCCAGGGGAACTTAAGTGGTTAAAGCAAGCTTCAAGGGGAGGCTTTTTATTCGGCAATCAGTTTTATTTTCAAGCTTTCAACAATCTAAGTGTGTGCTTGTCCACAACCAGAGCGAGACAAGTCTCAGCTCGGTCGGGAGTGAGAAGTGAACAAACTTTATTATTCAAGTTTGCACAACTCCCAGAGTTGGTCTCAACGTTGGTTTCCCAAACCAAACCAATTATCCAAACTTCCAGAGATATGTAGTCCCCTAACGACCAATTATTTCCAGGTACTCCCTGTCCCGCTGTCTCCCTGACAGCCACTTGCTTCCCAAGCATCAGGTTTCCTAAACCTTAATCACCATTTCATAAAACAGAGTAAAACCAAAAACTGGGCTAAGGAATCACCTCACATCCGCCCATGACTGTGGGCACAGCTGTTCGAACAGTTTGTTAACCTCTGCAAAGTGAGTACACTTCACCCACACGACGTTACTAACCCGGGTCACCCAGCCCGTGCAGAATGGCCACGTCTGGTGACTTTGAGGCTTTCACGACAGGCATTTCCAAAGCCAACACAGGGTCGTCATATGCCAACAGTCATCCGGACCAACAACAGGTTAGGTCTCAACCCATGTTGTGCCAGGAAGCCCAGGGACTCTCCCCGACACCACCCCGGTGAATCCACTTGACGCTCGTCATCAAGGTTTCCCTGGCCTAGCTAGTTACTATTGACGATGAAATTTGGTAAGAAAATCTATCTACAAGGATCGGAAACACAACATAATCCGAAGTGGATTTGGAAACATGCAAGGATATCGGAAACAGAGTGCGTATCGGCTGGAGTCCGAATCGGCTACGAACTGATCGGCTGAGTCAGAACTGGATGAGGTTAACCGATGGAGCTGATGTCGGTGATATGGCTTGGTGTACGTCACCAGGTTATGTTAGCGTGTTTCATATGGATTGCCATGCACGGATGAAGTCCTGAGGAGGCAATTGTATCTATTAATTAGGATATTTTATGTAATTTCCTTATAGATATTCTCGGTAAGAGTCCACCTAAGGGACTTGTTTGTTAGTTGGATTTGTATTAGGTTAATATGAGTCGTGTCCGTGATGGACAAGGTTTGTAATTTCGGGTATAAATATAATCCCGAGGTCTTGTAAATAATAACAACACACGTTCAATCAATCTCGGCGCATCGCCAAACCTTTGTTTCTGTTCTCGACAAGTTTGTGCTTTCGAGTCGTGCTGCATCACTTTGATCTTCGACAAAAAGGTATATCTTGTCATGGCGAGTTACATCAATAGGGCTAGTGCTTACATCTCTATGACACTCTAGTTCTTTGTTGTGATTCTCCGAGTTATCATATATGTTATATAACTTAGATCGACAATGCAATCTACTTGTATCGGCTAGATCCTTTCTAGGGTTTTATCGATATCGGCTAGATTACTTTGTTAATCTACGTTATATAATGTATCCACCATCCTGAAAAGGCAACCATCGGCTTGATTCTTTAGGTCTCATGCTTCTACTTAACTTAATGCTGCATTGGTTCAGTCCAACCTATTAAGTCGTATTTGGAATCATGATATTTAACCTGCTTCATGGTTGTTAATAAGGATAGTATCGGGGTTTCAGTCGATCTTACCTGATATAGATGTTTTACATTATGTTAAGCTTTGTTTAATGTTCTATATCTGCCCCTTATATCAGGATCTAATCTAATGTAAATATATTAAGCTTGATATCAATCTGATTGATTATAGTTTAATATATTTATTACTAGAGAATATCCTAGTATAAGGTTGTATCGGAGCTATAGCCGATACATACTTAAACCTAGATATCGGCTATGACATCAAACTACATAATCTTTATGTCATGTTATCTTTAGACTTGGGCAATTTATACTGTCTCGGTTCAGTCCGATCTATCCCAATTGCTTATCTCTAAAGTAATATTGATATATTGATTATGTAACACTGATCTTTACAGCCGATATCCTAGTTTTAAGGTTAATTCCATCGTTGATTACACCTTACAGCCGATCCATGCTTTATTGCATCGGCTAGGTCACATACGATATGAAATCGGCCCTATGGCCGATTGTCTATCGTTTACTGATATTCTGTGCATGTTTTTCTTGTTGATTGCAGGATCAAATCAACTGGCACGCCCTTTAATCTGAAACCCTAATTTTGGACCTGCACTAGAGTAAAGCAAACCTCTCAGGCCAGTGTGTGTTTTTTTGCATCAACAGTTACTTAGCTAGGGGTGTCCCACTTCACCCATGTGGTCGCACTTGTTATATGCTCAGATGTAATTCCCAAGGAATCGGTCCTTAAGAGCGACCACACATGCATCTCACCCAAGAATGGCCTTATGTCGCGAGTTTAATTTTTAAAACTCATTTTTCTTTCACAAGGCACCGACCCAGGCGTCGGGTTTTCCAACACTTTTATAAACCAAGTTTTACCCAAGATGTTCTCAAATTTTAAGTTTGAGGGCGACCATCGATATTCGTACAGAGTGCACGAATACCAAGTTGCAACAAAGGTGGTTTCAAGGGAAACATGATATAGCAATTAACAATGGAAAGATTAAATGCAACAAATTAGGTGGGCCCGCCAATCTGTCTTGCTGACGGGGAACACAGTTCAAGTGCAATCCTATCAATGCATAATATTTTGAAAGAATATAATTAAGTTCAAATACAGGCTCAAGGTATTCAAAGGTGGCTTGCCTTGCTCAAGGTCTGGAGCTTCACGAATCTTCAAGAAATCCGCACTTGAAGAAAAATTCGGTAACCGCAACTAGGCGCAAACAATAAAAACCTAAACAAAAGACCGAAGAAAATATCCTATTTAGACTACTTAATAGTGCCAATAGATAGATCACAATTTTACGAAATTACTGGAAGTGGAACGGAGTTAATCGGAGTTACGGATCAAGAGATATGAATTTTGGAAGATTTATTTGATTTTCTGGACAAGGGAAATGGAATTATTGAATTTCTGGAAAAGAAATATTCTTAAGAATATTTCTTACACTCATTCACATGTAGACCAGTAATAGGTAGGGGAGGATATAAAGACTTCGGTCCATGGGTGGCTGTCTTAAAGGGAGGTAGCAGAAGTGGACTTCGGTTCATGGGCCGAAGGAGTGAGGCCGCAGCCAGGGCGACGAGGAAGGCTGGCTCGGCGAGGCGGCCCAGTGGACCCGTGCACGAGTGAGGCCGGAGGCGAGTGAAGGCATGGGCCGACGGGTGAGGTGCGGTCCACAAGGGCGAGGCGCGCGCGAACGAGGCCGGTGGAGGCAGGCCGTGGCCCAAAGCGATGCGCGGCGCGACTGAGCGGAGTGGGCCGGCGCACGGGAGAACAGCCCACGGCCGGGCGCGTGCACGAGGGGGTGAGCAGCCCGGAGATCGAGGCGCGCACGAGACGGGGCTAGGAGGCGCTGACCGGGAGTCCGTTTGACCTGGTCAAGCCCAGGTGGCATCCACGTGGACACCACGTCTGATGGGATGCGACAGGAGACCGGCCGGAGATCGAACAGCCGGTGATGTGCGGGGAGCTCCGACGAACTTCAGCAAACTGGAATAGGCGGCAAGCACCGTCAGCGAGAGAAGAGGATGGGGAGTCGGTTCAATGGCTCAGATTAGAGAGAGGAGGCACGACAGCGGCCGGCGGCGAAGCGCGCCCGTGTGCGGCGGTTATGGAAGGGGCGGTGCCACGATGGAGCGGGGTGATGCCGCGGCGGTGCTCCGAGGAGGTAGCTAGGTGCGCGGGGAGGGTGTTGGCGCAACGAAACTAGAAGGGATGGACCGAAGGCAGCGCACGGCGGCTCGTGGAGGTGGCGGGATGGGCTGCCGCCGAGAGAGGAGAGGAAAGGGGTCGGCGGCCACGGGGAGTTAGGGGAGGTTGTGGAGTTCTCCGGGAGGGCGAGGGCAGGCGAGCTCGACGCAAGACCAACTGTGCACGGCGGCAGCGCACGACCGGATACAATGGCGGCAGTGGCGGAAACAAAGCAACGGCGAGCTACGCGAGCGCGGATGCAGCAGAAAAACAGAAGCTGAGGAGCTCACCGATGGGAGGGAACGCTGTCGGTGGCGAAGAAGGGAAGGGGAGGCCGGCAAAGGGTGGCGGCCGATTTTCAGGAAGGAGGTGTTGGGTCCGGCGGAGGATGGTGTTCGCCACAGCGGCGAACGTTGCTCGACGGAGCAGCACGTGTGGTCATGGTGAGAGACCGGCCGGTGGCGACGTGCCACTTCGCGCGGTGGCGGTGGAAGCGGAGCAAAGGAGAGAAAAGAGGCCGGTGGCTAGAGGAGGAAGAAGGTAAGGAGCTCACCAGCGAGTGGACGGAGTAGTTATGGCGTTGGCGGTGATTTGGGGATGGGAAGGGGAGGCTAGCGAAGGGCGGCGGCTGGTTTTCTGGAAGAGGAGGGGTGGCTGGGTCCAGCATCGCATCTAGAAGCGCGGGTAGTGCGGCACAGCATCCGGTGGCTTGGGCGCGCACGCGAAGCTGAGGCGGATGCGGACAGCGGATCCGACGGCTTCGTGGCGAACACGACGCCGGGGTAGGAGACGATGATGACCGAGCTCTGTTCGAAGGAGCTCAACAAGAACCAGTGACGGAGACCGGGAAGAAAAGATTGCTGCGCCTTCCGCGAGCTCGCTCGATTCGGTTGGAAAAAAATGAAGAAGAGAGAGGTGGGAGATGGCGACGCAACTGCGGCCGAACGAGGGAAGATGGCGCGGATTAAAATGGCGGCAAGGATACGCACGGAGAGGGAGAGAAGACTGCTGCTGCTCTCTCTCTGCTTGGCAGTACGCGGCGGAAAGGCGGTGGAATATAGGCTTACCCCTTCGTCGGAGATCGAAAACCAATGTAGCCCCGCGTCACATGCCAAGTTTGGTCGGTTGATAAGTAAACCTCGGAAAAGAAGGTGGCGATGCGCCGAGAGTAATTGTATTGATCGAGAGATAATTTACAATGACCCCTGATCTACATATTTATATCCATAGGTATATACTAGTCCATCTTGAACAAGACACAAACTTTCCTAAAAATAAAAGGAAAAACATAAAGTCCTTATCAGACACTAAACACACTTTCCTAAAGCTAAAAGAAAACTAACAAATCTACCTAATTAATGGATAAACTGTCATGTCGTATCCTCCTTGAACTCAGACTATTCTCGATAAACTTCCTTTAATTGATTAATTTTTTTTAACTGAATCCATCAAGAATACAACTGTTGGTGATTGATAATGCCCATCGGCCGATTCCAGGACTCTGAAGCCCATGCTGACTCTAGGCCGATGATAACTTTGAGGCTGACCAAATTTCGTCGTTAACAGCGATGAGATGGCCGGGTGCGGGCAAAGAGACGTGTGCGCGAGGGAGACGACGCTCTCCCTCAGCATGTGCGGCGCACGTGTCCCAGGGGGAGTGGGTCGAGCGACGGGTTTCGGCCTGAACGTGAAAGAGGGAGGCAAAATAGACTTTTACAGTGAAATTTGAGTTGGAGGGATTTGTAGTTTGAGTTTGAATTTGAATTGGGTTTTTGCAACTCGGAGGGTCAAGGAGGGGTCAAACAAGGGATTCAAAAATGGGGGTTTCGAAAGGAGAGAAATATTTGGCACGGAGTCCAAAGGAGAAAAGGATCGAAATTTGGAATTTCGGAATTTGATTTTGGAATTGGAATATTTTGGTGGAGACAAGGGAGGGAGAACAAGGTGGAAACTTTGTATTATCGGAATTGATTTGTATTTAGGGAACTTGGAAAATTATTTGGGGAGAAATAGGTCTCGGAATTTGTGGTTTAAACAAATGAATTGAATTTGTATTTGTATTTTGGGATTTGAAACAAATATTCATGAAAGGATTTCAAAGGATGATAGAGCGATAGGTAGGTAGAGATTATAAAGAGAGGAGTTGAAGACAAATATCGAATTTAAATATAAGGTCCGTAATTGCGGGATCTTTTCGTGGAGAACTTGGAGAGGATCTAAGAGAAATACAAAGGGATCAAGCCAAGAGCTTCAAATAGGGAACTTGATATTTTTGGGATAGGTTTGTATTTGGGCTTGGGGATTTAATTGAGAGGTATTCAAAAGAAAGGGGAAACGAGGAATCGTGGAAGTTGGAACAAATATTTGGGAAGGGATTCAAAGAGGGAGACGATAGTCGGGAATGAATCAAAAGGGAGATATATGGTTAGAGAAGGAGAGGGCGTAGCTAGAGAGTTAGAATTCAGATTCAAGAATTGATTTTAGGGGCGTCTATTCGGTAGCGAGGAATTAGAGATGACTTGAATATCGATTCAAATCTTCAGAGGGATTATTGAAATTGGACAATTTCGGGAGAAATCGGCAAAATGAGATTTAAGAGAGAAATTCGAATACGAATATTCGAATCTCGAGAATTGTTTCAGTGAATCAAGGGAAGAGGTTAGGACTTTACGAGGTGGATGCTTGGACTAGATGGGATTCAAGAATTAGGCGAAATTTCTGGTTAGGGTTTTAGGAGCGAAATCTGAATATAAGGATTTGAACTTCAAAATTATTCTCGAAACAAAAACAGGGATTCGAATTTGCCGAACTTGAGATTTGCAATCATGGGACCTCCGCAAGGAGTAACCGGAGATGATTTGAGCGCAGACTCAAATCTTTGGAGTACAACGGAATTGGAATTATTTGAATGTGAAAATTCTCGGTAAAGGTTTTAGAAGGGAGATTTTGAATACAAGGAGGAGATTATTTTCGGACAGGGATTTTGAGCAGGCAATTTTGATATCAGGGAATTGAGACAAAGGAGAGATTTAGTTGAGATCTATAGCACGACTTAGACTAAGCACTCAAAGAATGAACATTTCACATATAGGATTTTCGTAGATTAGCTTTTTAAAGCCACACGAAAATCGGGGCGTTACACTTTGACTCCTTCCGAATAATTAATTCAACTCTCAGAAATGGACGCAATTTCAACTCCATCCTTGAAAACCGCTCTTCCAAGATTCTTCTAACCCTCTTCTTTTGATCCTCTCCAAATAAACCATCAAGTCTCCAGATATAAATTTATCCCAAAAATATCAAGCTCACGATTTGATGCTCTTCCAAGATTCTTCTAACCCTCTTCTTTTGATCCTCTCCAAATAAACCATCAAGTCTCCAGATATAAATTTATCCCAAAAATATCAAGCTCACGATTTGATGCTCTCTGCTTGATCCATTGTATTTCTCTCAAATCTTTTCACGAGTATTTGTTCCAAATCCCAAAATACAGATCCAAATTATACTCCCTTATTTGGTACTCCAATTTCCGAGATTCGTTTCCTTCCTTTTTGAGTCTCTGCCAAAATAATCCTACACGTCCCCAAATATCAAGTTCCCGCATTGAAGCCCCTTCCTTGGCTCATTCGTATTTTTCTGAGTTCAAATATGTAATTTAAATTGAAATCCCAACTCAAATACTCAAAATATTCCTTCAAGAAATTCCTTGGAAAAGATCAAGTCATTTCCTTTTGGCCGCCTCTCCCTTTTCCTCTTATCCTACCTCCCCTTTTTGCACCCCTCCCCGCTTGGGCTACCTTCTCTCGGTTGGCCCGCCTCCCAATTCACACCCTCTCCCTGCTCACTGGGCCACACTGTCCCGGCGCAGTCTACACCAGCCCGCGCCCGGTCACGTGTGCCGCATGTGCCCACCGAGAGAGAGAGAGAGCAACCGCTCCCCTTTCTCTCGTCCCTCCCTCTCGCTCACGCGCTTGTCGCTGCCATTGCCGTTCAAATCCCGCCACCACCATCGCTCGCGACCGGTCGTAGCTGACCGTTGAGGACGTCGGTCGCCGCCACCATCACCTCTGCGCCAACGCCAGCTTGTTCCCGCTCGGCTCCGAACCAGCCTCCGCCGCTTTTGCCGACATCACCATCATCACCGTGGTCCCGACGCAAGCCGCCAACGTGGCGACGCCGCTCCTGTGCACCTCGCCAGCCTTGAAGCCCAAAAACGGAGGAGGCAACCCTCCCTTTTCCTCCTCCTCCTTTCGCTTTTTCCCTCCCGGACTGGTACCGTGTGCCACATTAGAGGAATTAGAACACCCAAACCGACCTTGATACCTTGCTCCTCCTCTATAAAATCCCGGGCCTCCTCCTTCGTTTTCCCCCTTCTCCCTTCTGCAGGGCTCCAGGTCATCGAGTTCGCCGCCACACGGCCACCCTAGTGCCGTTTGCTGCGGCCAAGAACTCCTCGCGGCCATCGAGTCGTGCCCGCACGCCTTCATCTTCTTCCCCGGCCGCGCCTATCTCGCAGCTGTGCGCTCCCACTGGCCACCACTGCACCGCCGCCATCGGCCATCCTCTCGCCACGCCGCCCATTTTCCGCCGCCGCCGTGCGCAGACATGCGCCGCCGCCGACCGGCCTCTCGTCAATCCGCCTCGCCGTTGTTCTGCTCCCGCCGCCACCGCGCGCCGCCGTGCGCAGTCGTCGGTCATCCCTTCACCAAATTCTCTGGCTCCATCCCACTTGAGCTCCCATGGAAACCCCGAGAGCCCCCCTAGGTATCGCCCGTTCTCGCCGCCGCCGCGCTCGGTCGTGTGCCGCCGTCGGCCGTTTTCCCGTCGATTCCTCTCACCGCCGCACCACTTGAGTTCCCGTGAACCTCCCCGGAGCGCTGCCGTGGCCGCCTCGCCTTCCTCTCGACTCCCGCGTCGTGCCGCTCCTTCTGCCGCCGCAGAGCACCGCCGCAAGCCAAAACCCGGTGACCTTTGGGCCCCACGCTGGTCGCGCGTACGTCGCAATGGCGGTGCGGTTCGACCGAACCACACGCGCGAGCCACAACTCCGTCCTCTTGCGCTTTGCCCTCGGCACCCCGGTGAGATTGGCCGCCGTCGCCGGTCGCCGTCGCACCTTCCCTCTCGAATCTGAGCCGTGGAATGAGTTCCCTTTAACCTCCTCTACCTACCGGTGTCCTCCCCTTCCTCCGCCTTGCTGCCGTTCGCTAACGCCGTTGCGCTGCCATGAGCCATCCGATGTCCAGCCGGTCTCCTCTCTCCTCTCGCCCTTTCTAACGTGGCTGTCCATGCGGGCGCCACCTGGGCTTGACCCAGTCAAGCGGCGCCCGGTCAACCACCTCCCCTCCCTCCTGCTCGTGGGCTCAGCCCACCAACCGGGCTGCGTCCTTCGGCCTCACTCGCGTACGCGCCGTCTGCTGGGCCGTCTCGCCGAGCTGGCCTGCCTCGTCGCCCCAGGTCGCGCGGCCTCGCCCTCGGTCCATGGACTGAAGTCCACATGCACCCCCCCTCGCGCGCCGGCCCACTCCGCCTGGCCGCGCCCGCGCCTCGTGCTCGGCCTTTGGGTCGTGTCGTTGCGCCGGCCTGCAATTGAATTGATAGGTGTGCAATTGAATTGTTTTGCCCGGTCTACAAGGCAGATCGGTGAGCCTACCTAACTTGTTGCATTGATCCTTCCCTTGTTAATTGTTATATTGTTTCCCTTGTAACAACCCTTGTTGCGCCTTGGTATTCGTGCACTCTATACGAGTATCATTAGTCGTCCTCAAACTTAAAATTTGAGAACATCTTGGGTAAAACTTGGTTTACAAAAGTATTGGAAAACCCGATGCCTGGGTCGGTGCCTTGTGAAAGAAAAATGAGTTTTAAAAATAGAACTCGCGACACAAGGCCATTCCTACGCGGGATGCTTGTGCGGTTGCTCTTAAGGACTGATTCCTTGGGAATTACATCCGAGCATATAACAAGTGCGATTACATGGGTGAAGTGGGACACCCCTAGCTGAGTAACTAGCTAGGCCAGGGAAGCCGCCAAGGGAGAAGTGGATTCGCTGAGGTGGTGTCCGGGAGAACCCCTAGGCTTCCTAGCACAGCATGGTCTGGGACCTAACCTGTTGTTGGTCCCGATGACCCCTCCCGTTGGCATAGGTGACCTTGTGTCGGCTTTGGAAATGTCTTATCGTGAAAGCCTTAAAGTCACCAGATATGGCCGTTCTGCACGGGCTGGGTGACCCAGGTAAGTAAGATCGTGTGTGTAAAGTGTACCCCCTCTGCAGATGTTAACAAATTGTTCGAACAATCATGCCCACGGTCATGGGCGGATGTGAGGTGATTCCTTAGCGTAGTTTTTGTTTTTACTTAGCTTTGTGAAAATATGTTAAGGTTTGGGAAATGTAACGTCCCGCCTCTCCAAGGCCGGGCCCACTTACTTCTGGCAGCATTCCTAGGACATAGACTGCCCTCACAGACCAACACAAGTCTTTTCTGCACACTTTGTCCTCACTCGTGCGCACCCGGGAAGAATTTCCTGGTCGGTCACCCATCCCAAATTGCTCCAGGCCAAGCACGCTTAACCTCAAAGTTCTTTGGAGATTGGCTTCCGGAAAAGAAGTTGCAACTTGTAGTATTCTATTAATCCTATTAAGCCCTGGGACGGGTGTCACAGGAAACCTGATTGTTTGGGAAGCAAGTGGCTATCGGGGAAACAGCAGGACTGGGAGTCCCTAGGAAGGATTGGTCGTTTGGGGACCACATATCTCTGGAAGATTGGAAAATTGGTTTGATTTGGGAAACCAACTTTGAGGCTAAAACTGGGAGTTGTGCAAACATGAATAATAAAGTTTGTTCACTTCTCACTCCCGACCGAGCTGAGAGTTGTCTCGCTTGGGTTGTGGACAAGCACAAACTTAGATTGTTGAAAACTTTAAAATAAAACTGATTGCAAAGTAACAGCCTCCCCTTGAAGCTTGCATTAACCACTTAAGTTCCTCTAGCTTGCTGCATACGTAAGTACTCACCCTTGCTCTATATATATAGTTTTGCCAACGCTGAAGGTGAGGTCGAAGTGAAGATTTGGGTTTCATCCTAGTTCCCAGCTGTTGCCTGTGGTGTTGGGTGTTAGTTCGTTGGTTTCCGCTATCTCTGCCTCTAGTGTTGCTACTTTCGCGTCGTCTGTTGCATTCTCGGGTGCTCCGGAGAGCTGCAACTTAAGTCAAGGTAAATAAGTCCTCTATTTAAATTAAGGATTGCAATGATTCATAATTGTCACCGTGGGTACTAGGCGCTATGTCCTGGGACTGGTACCGATATCGCTGTTTCGTAGGAAGCGGTTCGCGATGTTTTTCCTACGATATGCTCCTGTCAGGTGCCGTTGTACGGCGGTGCCAGATTGGGGTGTGGCACCAAGTGACAATAAAAAAAAGGGGGCGTGGGGGTGCAGCAGGGGGACCGTAAAGGAGTAAGGTAGTGGCAATTGATGGGATATTTAAAAACTGTAAAATAGAACTTCCAATGATGATTATGTTCGATTCTTATAATCCTAATAACGTTAAAGAGGAGCGGCAGTGGGTAGAATGTAAGGAAGTAGGATCGTGGCGGTTGACGGATCTTATAGAATGTAAAATAGGAACATGACGATGATTAGATCTTATTTTTAAATCCTAATGAGAAAGGGTGGCAGCGGATGGGCCTTTAAAGAGTAGGATGACAATGTTTAACAGGACTTTAGAAAACCATAAAAATGGAACCCGATGAGACAGTGAAGTTGTGGCGGGTCAAACAAGCAAAGTGGAAAATGAGTGACAGGTCGTGGCTGGTGTGTCTTTAAAACTACAAAATTGGAAACCCGACGATGATGACATTCAACTTTTTAAATCCTAAAATAATGAGATGAATATTTAGCAAATATAAATTAAAGAAAATTATGTGTAACAATATTTAGATAATTTTGTATAGATACTAGGTGTGCAATTGCGCGGGCCACCATACAAGTTGGGTTTAAATTTAGGTGAAAATATTGTATAAATTTCATGAAATGTGATGTGAAATTTATTAAAGAGCTGAGTTGGAGTTTTCAAATAATTATATCCTGTTTGTTCTTACAAATGAATCTTTTTTCACATTAAGAATTGTGTTTTTCTCGGTAAGTTAGCATAAACATAAGATAATGATAATACGGTCAATATGTAACATTAAACTAACGAAATGGGTACAAAAAAGCATGAGAGAAATAGGACAAAACTCAAGGGCATGATGGAGATAAGAGGAAATTCAAACGCATAAAAAAGGTTAATTGAATTCCTACCACTACAACAAGTATGTTATTTTAGATAAATATCACTGCTATTCACGATATCGGCTACGCGCCACTAGAATTTAGGGAATGGAATTGTGCCACTCCGTCGTGTTTTCCGTTAAAAATCTCCGTTAGCCTCAACTGCACATGGGGAAGAAAGAAGAGAGAGGATGGAGGAAGATGGAACTGATGTGTAGGTTCCACGTCTAGGGGTTTGATGGAAAACGCGATGGAGTGATACGGTTCCAATTTTTTCAAATTCCAGTAGCACGTACCCAATATCGTAAATTATGGTGGTATTTATCTAAAATGATATATTTGTAGTGGCATGAATTCAATTAATTAAAAAATTAAGCGAAAACGGATGGGTACTAAAGGAATTTTCTCAATGACAGAACTTTCAAGATGATGAAGGCTATTGCCATCAAGATTGAACCAAACGGCTAATCGTAGTTTTTTCCAAAAAAAAAATATATTATATCTTGGTACACGTACGGGCGCGCAGCTTCAACAAGAACAAGAATCTTCACTATCATGAACGGGTAAACAGCTGGAACCATATCTTCCTACATTATCTTCCTATTTATTTATTTTTCTGAGTCACCATACAACCAGTGTACGGCACGATAGCTGATAGCATATAGTACAAGCTCCTAGAGCTGACTGGCAGCAGCATGTCTCGCCTGTCCAGCGGACCAACCGTATCACGGGCTCACGTGCCAAAGACCAGCTTGACTGTGTCAAAGATGTACTATATAGTACTATCATATATCCAACATGGCAACATCTCTCTTCACTACCATGAACGGGCAACCTGTGATCGTCTCGTGTCTGGCTGGTGCGACCAATTGGTTCAAAATTAACTACATCGCGTTAATTTCGTTGCAAGGGAATCGTCTCGAAAATTATCTTAGGCTAGCTGTTTGGAACAGCAGGACTCGGAAGAGAACTACACGTGTTGTTACTGCAGTGCACGGCGGTGCCATTACGAGTGAAAATCGAAAAACTGAAAAAAAAAAAACATGATTTGCGCGGTATTTTGGCGCGTATTAGCACGATTAGTGCTATTTTTTTCCTTTTCTCGAGTAATTAGGTCATATCAACGTTTGGTTGCTTTTTTTACTTTCATATAATTCAAGGCTTTCAATAATTTTTAAAAACTCTACCCAAAATTAAAAAAAAATCAACACTAATTTGAAAACTTTCAACTTAAGTTTAAAAACCTTTAACTCATATTAAAAACTTTCAATTTAAATTTGAAAACTTTCAAATCAACTTAAAAAAATTCAACCCAGATTTGAAAACTTTCAACCTAGATTTAAAAACTTCCAACTCGAAATTTGAAAACTTTCAACTCAAATTTAAAAACTTTCAATTCAGATTTGTAAAAATTTCAAGTCAAATTTTAAAACGTTTAACTCAAATATGAAAACATTCAACTTAAACTATCAGTGCTTTCAACTCATATTTGAAATTTGGAACTCCAAAATTTCAACTTTCAACTAATAATTTAAAATTTTCAACTCGATTGCTTATTTACTATTTTATTTAAAAAAAAGCTTAATAACATCACTAAAGCTAAATGCAATTAGTGCTAAGCGCATTATTAGGGCCATGGGGGGAGCGGAGAGTGCGTGTCGACTCCGCTCCTGGCGCAGATGCGTTAACTAGGAGCTCCCGCACTCAGGAAGTCCACTTATCTGTTTGGCTGGAAGCTATCTCTGCAAAACAATCAATGATAAACTTCACTGCTCACTCTCAACTCTCACTCTGATCGTTGATAAGCACTCACTTGGTTGAGTTAAAAGTTTAACAGAACCGAACGTGAAAATAACTAGCTTTCATTTGAAGCTTGCATTAAACACTTAACTTCCCCTGACTTATCTAAGTATGAAAGTACTTCCTCTTACTCTACTTAAATAACCCCCAAAGTTCTTGACGACGAGAACGAGATAGAAGGTTTCAGCTTAGTTCCCAAATCACGCGTATGGCTTTGGGCAAGTCCTCGCTTCCATTTCTTTTGCAATGTATCGCTCTGAACTCGGAAATCAGGATATGTTCGCAGATACAGTATATCTGTAAGACTACTTATAATAATAAAATACATGTCCGTTGTGATATTCTATCTTCCTGGGATAATTCTATCTTCTTGTTGTACTAGCTCTGTTTCCTGGGTAGTATAAGCATATAGGTTAATTTGGATCGTCTTATACCGGTTTCCTGACGGGCAATAGTCTAGGGTGTGACAGTAAATAAGACATGGTTTAGATTCTGTCATTTGCATAAAACCTAGCATTTATACTGAAGACAGTCATTCGCATCGAAATTTTTATAAAACATCATGACAACATAAAGTGAATTTTTGTGTTTCATGCCCTCCCAGCTCCCTACCAAGTCTCAGCCACAACCAACACACTAACCCTAAACCCATCGTCCGTGTTGGATTTTTTTCCCTAAAACTTTGTAAAACTAAAAGTTACTAAGGAGGTTTCATCGAGTCATCCATAAGCAGAGCGTGCACAACTAACACACGTGACATGTTAAACCTGAGCTACAATATAGGAGGCTCATTCCAACGTGACAAAACCTTTCCACCACTACAACAGATTTGGCCTTTTATGAATCCGTCATTGATCCATGACGGAATTTGAATGGACAGTCTTAGGAGCACAGTTTGAACTTTGAATGGACAATCTTCATCGACAATATGAGAATCAAATTACATATCTTTAGAAGATGAAGCCAAGCATAGGCTATTGCCGTCAACATTGAACTAATCTACCATATAGTTTCTTCCGACAAAAAGCAAAACATATATATCTTGGTACACGCGGCGCGCAGCTTGAACAAGAATCTTCACCACATTAAGAACGAGTAAAAACACCTGAAACCATATATCATCTTTCATGCATTATCTTCCTATTTATTTTTTCCCCCCTCAATCAACAGATCAACACAGTGTACGGCAACAGAGTACACGCGCCTAGAGCTGACTGCAGGCAGCATGTCTCGCCTGTTCACTGGACCGACCGAATCACGGTCTTACTAGACCAGCTTGACTGCGTCGAATATGCATATATCATATATCCAACATCTCTCTTTGCCCTCTCACCGTGTGTGCTTACGCGATCGAGCCCCCGTGCATATGCACGGGCAATCTGTGAGGCTGTGATCGTCTCGTGCCTGGGCTGGTGCGACCAACTGATTCAAAAATACATTGCGTTTGGTTCCTTCCATTCAACTACTGACTCGTCCAACGCAACCACCGGCATGAACGCACGCGCGATGCTTCTGATGATCGATGCAAACGCGAGACCTTTTCAGGTTGAAAACGATGGTATCCTCGCGTATAAATTCAACGCCCGTGCACACAAGCGAACTCACATCGAGATCACGAATAGAGGCAAGCAGAAACGAGCTAGCTAGACGACGCTATCTGCGAAGCAGAAACACACGTACAAATCTCCCGGTGTTTGTTTAGCTGCGACGAGTAGCTCGCACTCTAGCGTTTCTTCGCATGGCGCCCGTGCAGACACCGGGGCAGAGCAACGGGTCACTGACGGTGAACCCGGTGGTGCAGCGTGTGCTGAGCCGCGGCCAGTCGCTGCTGTCCCCCTCCACCCCCAGGTCGCCGCCGCCGTCGTACGGGAGCATCGTCACCGTGCTGAGCATCGACGGCGGCGGCGTCCGTGGCATCATCCCGGGCACCATCCTCGCCTTCCTCGAGGAGAAGCTGCAGGAGCTGGACGGGCCGGAGGCTCGGCTAGCCAACTACTTCGACGTGATCGCCGGGACGAGCACCGGCGGGCTGGTGACCGCCATGCTCACCGCGCCCAACGACAACAACGACCCGCTCTTCGCCGCCAAGGACATCAACGATTTCTACCTCGAGCACTGCCCCAAGATCTTCCCTACCGTCAGCAAGGGGCCTCTCGGTCTGTTCAAGAGCATGACGGGGCCCAAGTACGACGGCAAGCACCTCCACTCCGTCGTGCAGCAGCTGCTCGGCGACAAGCGCGTCGCCAAGACCATCACCAACATCGTCGTCCCGACCTTCGACATCAAGCTCCTCCAGCCCACAATCTTCTCGACCTACGACGTATAATCACGAAGTTGTCTATATATAACTCTGACAGACTTGTTGGTTGTACATGTCCTAAAATTATTGCTTGTCTGTGAACACATGCAGGCTCGTAAGGACGTGTCCAAGAACGCCCTTCTGTCGGACGTGTGCATCAGCACGTCGGCGGCGCCGACTTACCTTCCCGGCCACCGCTTCGAGACGACGGACAAGGACGGCAAGCCCCGGGAATTCAACCTCGTCGACGGCGGCGTTGCCGCAAACAATCCGGTGAGTAGCCGTGGTTATGGAATACACAATCCAGAGTCCAGACTTGGTGGACTATTACTGAATTTTTTTACTTGTCAAATTAAGAGAACAGAAATCGTCACACCAAATTAGCTTGTGAGAAACTTGTCAACCTAAACTTCCTTAAATATGGCACAGAAATGACTTGTGTTGCTCTCATGTACTGTGCGATGTTTGACACTCGACCAAACACATGCAGACGCTGCTGGCGATGACACACGTAAGCAAGCAGATCCTACTGGGCAACCAGGACTTCTTCCCGATCAAGCCGGCGGACTACGGCAAGTTCATGATCTTGTCGCTCGGCACCGGCTCAGCCAAGATCGAGCAGAAGTTCGACGCCGTTGAGAGCGGCCGGTGGGGCGTCCTCGGCTGGCTGTTCAACAAGGGCGCGACGCCGCTGATCGACAGCTTCAGCCAGGCCAGCGCCGACCTCGTCGACATCCACGCATCCGTGCTCTTCCAGGCGCTGCACTGCGAGAAGCGCTACCTCCGCATCCAGGACGACGAGCTCAAGGGCGACACGGCGTCCGTCGACGTCTCCACGCCGGAGAACCTTCAGAGGCTCGTAGGCGTAGGCAAGTCGCTGCTCAAGAAGCAGGCGTGCAAGGTCGACCTCGAGACCGGCAAGAACGAGCCCGACATGAACAGGGGAACTAACGAGGAGGAGCTCATGCGTTTCGCCAAGATGCTGTCGCGAGAACGGGAGGCCAGGCTTCAGAAAAAGCAGGGGAGCATGAAGAACTAGCTAGAACATATTGACAAATAGTATCAGATCTTCGGATTAATACTACAACTACTATTGGTGTCAAGTGATTGGATGTAAAATTTATCCGCTCATATTGGATGTTTGTTGTATCTTCGTTAAATTGTTGTACATCTATATAAGGAAACGATTGTAGTAATAAAGAAAAGCTTTTACTATCAAAGTCAATTGAAGGAAAGGAAATACCATTTTTAGAAGCCCCAAACTGCATATTTTGGACCATATTTTGCAAATTTCATACAGTTTGACCACATGAGGATATATTTTGCTAACCATCTGTCCGGTGATTTTTTATGATATTTGACTTTTTCTTGACCGTAGGATCGTACGCTAAGATTAGTGCATGAAATTACAATTCTATATAACTAAAATGATATTTGTAAATTCAGTTGATATGACATGTAAGTGCACTGTAATTTTAGTAAAAATATTTTGTAAGTAAATATGTATTTGTTATTTTCTTTAAAATATAAAATTACAATCCTATATAACTAAAATTATATTTGTAAATTTAGTTGATATTGTGATATGTAAGTGCACTGTAATTTTAATAAAAATATTGTGTAAGTAAATATGTATTTGTTATTTTCTTTTGTAGTCCGTTGGATGTAAATCTAAGGGTAGAAAAATCTGGGTGATTTTTTTTTTGTTAGAAACAAATAGATAGACAGTTCCGAAGAAAAATAGCAATTGAAAACCGTACAGACGGACGGATTGTTGTGGATTTAGGAGGCCCCTTTTGGCCCATATGCACGCACTCTACTAATAGCAAGCCCACCGTACTATCTTATAGGGCTCTGAATTGTGTTTGATTCTATACAGATGAATTATGTATGGGCTAAAATCAGGTTAGCCTAGTTATTATGTCCAGATTTCTAGCTTGTAGTTTTTTTTTCCTCAAAATAGGGAGAGTAGGCCCGTACCCGATGTGAATTGGGTGAAGGCTGACTGGCAGTAACTTAGGACTTATTTGGTTGGTACCCTAATCAACATGCCTGATGAAAATGTATGCATACGAGACTTTCCTGAGATTTTGATGGAATATGCCTGGTCAGGCAAGCCGAGCTGTTTGGTTTGTGATGTGCCTGAGAGCGGATTAACTTGGATTATGTCTTAATTAGATAAGTGTTTGTTAAATATATGATTCGAATTTGGGCCCACAATATATTCGGATTAGTTTCATAATAGAACTCTAGAACTCCCTATCGTTTTCTATTAGGTGTCTTTCCTTTTATCTGCTATATATACTCTTGTAAACCGTACGGGAAGGGTAGACGTGCCCATTGTTATTTCCTACGTTTGTAATCAACTTCTATATAGTGATCATTGCCGGTCGGCGCTCGTGGTTTTTCCCGCAAGGGTTTTCCATGTTAAATCCGTGTCTCCGTTTTACATCTATTTTCTTAATAAGTGGTATCAGAGCATTGAAGATCTGATCTACTACTATCCCTGCCACTGATGTCATCGTCTCATCGTTTCGTTCGGCGAGATCATGTGTCGTCCTTCCACGCTCGCGCAAAGAAGAAAAGCAGAAGCAGCGCTCACGCACGGTTAGCCAATTAGCAGCAGCAAGCTAATCCATCTCTCACGCATGGTTTCCGAGAGAGGAGAAAATAATCCACCGAAGAGCCTGTCTGTTGTTCTAGAGGCAAAATTGCTACGTGCACACACAGTCATCTACCAGGAGATTCCTGATTATTGCTACGTGCACATGAGAAGTGCACCTAGAGGTTTGCACTTTTGACTGGTTTACTCCAATTTATTACGAGCAAATTCAGGATTAATTCCCATGGCGAGTTTGAAGTATGATCTACCGCTCCTGGACCGAGACACAAGATTCTCACTATGGCAAGTGAAGATGCGAGCCGTTTTTGCACAACAAGATCTCAATGATGCGCTATCTGGATTTGACAAGAGGACTACGGATTGGTCCGATGATTAGAAGAAAAGGGACCGTAAGGCTATGTTATATATCCATCTTCATTTATTTAACAATGTTTTGCAGGAGGTGCTTAAGGAGAAGATAGCCGGTGGGCTGTGGTTGAAGCTGGGATCTTACCAGTAAGATGCACCTGAAGTAAAAGTTATTTTTGCACAAGTTGCAAGATGATGAGTCTACGATAGATCATCTCTCCACTTTCAAGGAAATTGTTGCTGACCTTGAGTCTATGGAGGTAAAGTATGATAAAGAGGATTTAGGCCTTATTTTATTGTGTTCATTACCTAGCTCATATGCAAACTTCAGGGATACTATCCTTTATAGTCGTGATACTCTAACTTTGAAAGAAGTTTATGAAGCTTTGCATGCTAAAGAAAAGATGAAGAAGATGGTACCCTCCGAAAATTCAAGTTCACAAGCAAAAGGTTTGGTTGTTCAGGGCAGGCAACAGGAGAAGAACACAAAGAACCAGTTAAGAGATAAAAGTTCAAGTAGCTATCGTGGAAGATCAAAGTCCAGAGGCAGGTATAAGTCATGCAAATACT
Organism: Oryza punctata; assembly: GCA_000573905.2. Classification (NCBI taxonomy): domain Eukaryota; kingdom Viridiplantae; phylum Streptophyta; class Magnoliopsida; order Poales; family Poaceae; genus Oryza; species Oryza punctata. The sequence continues at coordinate 25,563,751 of CM002495.2, read as the reverse complement.
GCAAGAGAGATTGACATGATATCTCTGAGTGTTGGAAGCTACAGAACAAAGACAAGAGAACACAAAGCTATAAACCGAAAGGTAATAAAGAAGAGTAAGGTAAAGCCACAGTTGTTACTGATGATAAATCTGGTGCAGAATTGCTTATTGCTTATGCCGGTTGTGCACAAACTACTGACCAATGGATTCTTTATACTGCTTGCACCTATCACATGTGCCCGAACAGGGATTGGTTTGTCACCTATGAGTCTGTGCAAGGTGGTACTGTTTTGATGGGTGATAATATACCATGCAGGGTTACAGGCATTGGAACAATTCAGATCAAGATGTTTGATGGTTGTATCAGAACATTGTCAGATGTGCGGCATATTCCAAATTTGAAGAGGAGTCTCATCTCTTTATGTACTCTTGATCGCAAAGGGTACAAATATTCCGGTGGAGACGGAATTTTGAAGGTAACCAAAGGATCTCTTGTTGTGATGAAAGCTGATATTAAAACTACCGACCTGTACCATCTGCGAGGTACAACTATATTAGGTAATGTTGCTGCAGTTTCAGATTCATTATCTAATTCCGATGCTACTAATTTTTGGCATATGCGTCTTGGGCATATGAGTGAAATTGGTTTGGCAGAATTGAGCAAGTGAGGATTGATGATTTTTATGCTACAAGAGGAAATTCGTCTCAAGGTGGAGATTGTTAAATATGTGATCCGAATTTGGACCCACAATATATTCGGATTAGTTTCCTAGTAGTTCTCCCTATCGTTTTCTAAGGTATCTTTCCTTTTATCTCCTATTTATACTCTTTTAAGCCATACGGGAAGGGTAGACGTGCCCATTGTTATTCCCTACGTTTGTAATCAACTCCTATACCATGATCATTACCGGTCAGCACCCGTGGTTTTTTCCCGCAAGGACTTTTCACGTTAAATTTATATCTTTGTTGTGCATCTATTTTCTTAACAGTGTTAATCCTATAGGTACTGACAAAAATTCGCTAATTTTATCAACCATAACATTAATCACTACCATCAAAATGTACCACAGTACCCCACCACCGCATTTGCTACTGGAAAAATCTTCGTACTTGCTGTCCTATTAGGCCATTCCCAATGCAGGTTACAAGTTTTAATCTCATTAAATAAGATGTCATATAGTCTAAACTGATACCATGTCAAAAAAATTATGAAGAGATATAAGAAATGAGTTTTATTTAGATGATACTTGGTTTACACAGTTACCTATGCCTTGGAAATAGAATGAAACCCCATTGTGACTGAATCATTTCATCGTATAGGTTAGAAACGGAAATGAAACTTAACTGTGACCAAATCGTTTCAGAATAATATTCAATAATTGAATGATAAGAGTAGTATATGGAACCACAAAATAAAACTATATGCATTGGATGTCCTTGTTTCATTTGTCAATCCAACCCTTTGTGACACTCTTGGAAGCCACAAAAGGAAACTCCCCACTAGGAATGGCCTTATGGGACAAAGTACGTGTGCTACAATATTAGCTATTACGACGATTCACGTGTGGTGACTAAGGTTAAGTTTCTTCTCTCTATTAAAGATATTGATTTTTACGACAAAATTTTCTCAGAGTTGTCAATTTTCAATCAGCTATCAATAATTTCTCAAATGCTTATTTTTTAAAAAAATAATATCGTATATTTGTCTCAAAAAGTAATATTACTACCTTAAATTTAATATATTTTATAAACTTATTCAAATATTAAATTGATTATCGATTTAAAAAACGAATTACCCTCTTGAACTATTGCAACAGTTTCAATAACCCCTTAATTCAAATACCAAACATTTCACATCATAGATTTCTCAAACCAGACTAATTACTCCCCCCGACTCAAGCTAAAGTGGTTTTGGTGCTAGTAGCTAGCATACACATAATGCCAACATGACAATCAGATTAGAAAATTTTAATTAAAAAATCATAGGGCCCACATCATATATCTCAACATGAAGATCTCTCTATCCGTCTATGCTCGGTGCTAGAGGCTGCTATGGGTGTGGTGAAAAGTCTGTTGCTAGTAGTGGATGGCGGCGAGGAGGGTGTTGGAGTCGGTGGTCGCTGGTGGAGCTCGAGCTTGCTTTGGATGGGCACTAGCAGTGGAGCTCAAGCTCTCCTCACTGAGGGCGGTGAAAGCGGTGGCTAGCAACAGAGCTTGAGAGCTCGCTCGGTAAGGGCATTGTAGGCAATGGCCAGCAACGAAGCTCAAGATCTCTTAGGAAGGGTCAGGGTGGATCAATGTCGAGGTAGATGCGGCCCAAACTTGTAGGGGGAGGAGGAAAGACTGGAAAAGAAAGGTGAAGGTGTCCCACCACCCACCGTTGATGGGATCCTCCTCCAAATCAACTGTCCCCATCCCCATTCCAACCATCATCTCCACCGTCGCGTTGTGCCACTACTTATCGATCGCAACCTTCTTAGTTGTGCCTGTCACAATGACTGCCACCGAAATGGCAAACCCCGTGTCTCCTCTAGAGACCACTGGGCTCTACCTTTGCTGGTGAGGCATCCCTCTCCCCATCCACACCCCCACCCTGTATCTGGTTTGGCTTCATCACAAACTAGCCCAAACATGTTGGAGCTTGGCAGCAAAGCTTGGTGCATGCGGGGGCAATAGAGGAGGCGCGTACACCTTGCCCCCCTCCTCCCCAGCCAATGATCGATGGCGCCTTCCGGCTCTGCGCCGATGGAGGCGTAGGAGGTGGCGATGATCTCAAGCTCAGGTGCCAGAGGGAGAGGGGCAGGAATAGTAGGGCATGGCAGGGTGGTCCTGTAGCGGTGGGGACGCGCTGCTGACGATGCTCGCGCTTGACTGTAATGGAGAGGAGGGGAGGGGAGAAAAACAATGTCCGGTGATGACCCTGTGCTTGACCTCGACATGGCAGCACTGATCGGTGGGCCACACATTTTTTTAAACTGATTGGACTACCACATCAACCAAATTACTGTCATGTATGTGTCATATAGGATAAAAATCACCCTAGATTAAGTCAGGAGGTAACTCGTTCGGGTTGGATCGTTTGTTGTTCAAGGGGTAATTCGGATTGCTGTAGCAGTTCAGGGATAATTTGAACTTTTCCCTTTCAAAAATTTGACCGAGTCTTGTGGTAAACATTAAAAAATTTATATTGTTTAGAACAACTTTTTAGAAGAGGGTGTACCCTTTTTGACGGAAAAAAGTTCAAGTAGTCTCTCAATTGCAGAGACACAAAATTATGACTAGATAGCGGCTAACTGAGGGAGGCCGGTGTGCTAGCAATATATGGATCGAGAGACTCCGTGCAGACTCAACTGTTGCAAAACGATTGATCAGTACTGAAGCATGCAAGCAGGAAACCGCAGAGACGACCGCAGGCGACGGCATAGAACCGATTGATATCAGGTGCAGGCATCACTAGACCTGCACGTTAAGGACGGTAGCTAATCTCATCTTCGTCCATTTCTTTACATACGAAGAGTTCAGATTTACTGCTAACTAATACATAGTAAAACTAAAATACTTTTCTCTAGATAATAGTGTTTAGATGATCCTATCTCTTAAAGTCAGATCAAATAGCGATAGTATGGAGCTTAAGTTACAGTCACACCACCCACTGCAACGGAACCGGATCCGCATAAAACCGGCCATATCCAGTAAGCAAACCATGACTGATCGTTAGACTGTTAACTAATTAAATACGCATCAGTAGATATGTCCTGTTAGAAAAAGTTCAGTTGGCGAATTATCTGATGTTAACTCCGATCTGATCAATCGGACTATCGCCCATATGGTGCCCTGGCGGCCTGGCTGCAAGGACCATAAATGTGGGGATGGATCAATGGAACAGCCCCCACTATACACCTAATTAAGGTGAAATGATTTATCTCCTGGAACCTAATCTGGGCCAGATAAACTGTATCGAACATATTGCCGGATTTGATGTTGATATCATGCTTCTTGTGGTCTTTCGGTGGCCATCAAGTGCCTAATTATGCATGCTGTGCTAGCCATTAAATGAATATTAACACATAAAACTAAAAAACAATTTTTCCGTACGAGAATCCCTATAGATTGTAAGACGGACCGTAACTGATCGCGTCTGTAAAAATCGACCTCTATTTTCACATACGGCTCCTTAAGAGAAGCGCGTGCAAAAATCTAATTTCGCAGGCGAGGCTCTTAAGGGACCACATGCAAAAATGAGCCTATTTTTGTATGTAGTTCTCATAAAGGGCCGCAGCGAAAATCTATTTTCGCATGTGAGTCTCTTAAGTGATCCGCATGCAAAAATATCCCCCTCTTCTCCACATATTTTTTTCTCCTCTCCACTCTCTTTTCTCTCTCACCACTTCAATTTTTTTCAACTCCTCTCCCCTCTCTCTTTTGCTCTCCTCTCATGATAATTCTCTCCTCCCCTATCCTTTCTCTTTCTTTCTCTCCTCTCTCTCTTCCTCTCCGAGCGGGAGTGGGTGCCGACCACTGTCACCGATGAAGAGGTGGCCGGGAGCGACTGCTGCGACAGTGGGTGGCGACAGTGACGGCGGGCGATGTGGGCGACTGATCTAGCGACGGTGACAGCGGCAACCCCATCAGCCCTCCCCCGCACGGATCCAGCAACGGGCTTGCGCAGGAGGCCGGCGATGGCTCTCACCCGCTCGCATCCGGTGGCAGGCTCGAGCGAGTGGCCAGCGGCGGCTCTCCCCTGCCCTCCCCCGCGCGGATCCGGTAGCGGGCTCGAGCGGGAGGCAGCGGGCGCGGATGACGGCAGCGGCGTGGATCAGCCACCGGCAACGATGGGAGGTGCAAATCCATCAGCGGCGGAGATGGGAGATGCAGATCCACCGGCGATGATGAAGGCAGCAGCGGTGGCGGCCGGCTTGGGTTAGGGTTAGGTTTTGATTTTTGGAAATTTTATATTTTTTGTGATTTTCCATTTTTGCGTGCGGACGGCTTAAGCACCCGTATGCGAAAGTCGATTTTTCACATGCGTGTGCGCCGCCCGCATGAAAAAATTGTTATTTTTGCAGACCTTTCCAGGCAGATGGTTGGTCCAACCGCACGTAGAAATCGATTTTGACCGTTTGGAAAAAGTCCCTTTTGTAGTAGGGACAGTCTCTAATACAAGTGTATATATTATGATATTGTCCTTTCTAATCATACGTTTTGTAACAACCATTAAAAATATAACTAAAAGAATGTGTATTTACAAGTATGATAATACCATTTTTATATATCATATTTAAAAAAATTATATATTGGCACTAGTACATATCTTAGCATTCTTGACGAGTCATCTCTAATGGTTCAAAAACTATCCCGTTTAAGTTATAACTACCGAGGATGCCCCATCACCGATATAAGGTCATCTTTGTCAAGTCGTAGTTTTAACACATTATGGATGACCTATAATGGGTCACAACCATGCCCCATCATGGATAACATGTCATCCGTGACAGGTGTAATGAGACAACCCAATAAATATGAGAGCACTCATCCGTAACGGGTCTTAATTACCACCCTTCACGGATAAAATTATCCATGAAGAGTGGTAGTTACGAACCGTCACGGATGAGGAAAAATTCAAATTTTTGTAAGTTTCAACAACCTCGGATAGAGTCATACCCTATATCAAGCTCAATGGTTTGATAAGATCTACAACTCTCTAATTGATAGAATTTTCATTTAAGATTGTTTTTATCCCCGAATATGTGTTATAAATGATGTGTTGTATTTCCAACATAGTTTTTTTTGAATTTTTCAAATGACCTTGGATGAAGACATACCCTACACTAAAGTTATAGAGCTCGATAAGATCTGCAACTTTGTAGTTCAAAGCATTCTCATTTGAAGTCATCTAGAGTTTCTAATTTGTGTTTCATATTTGGACAAGAATAGTTAAAAAAAATAGCATGTTATAACCTATCAACATGTGGTTTATAGGTGAGATGGTAAAATTGGTTTGAATGTGCTACGAGGTCTTAGTTCGAATCCCACATATACCATGCATCCATATATAACTTGAAAGATCATGAATTTCTAGCTAGTGACACGAGACCATGGTTGATATTTAGAATATTTTTTAGGGTTTTTTGATGCATTTAAAATTCAAAAAAGTAAATTCTCATCCGTGAAGGTTTGTAATTATGAACCGTGACGGATCTCACAGAATAATAGTGGAAACTACTTGTAAGAGTGTGTGGCGCCCCAAACCGTACCCATCTAAGAATATGAACTGGCATAGGCTGGAGGTCACATTATTACCTATGATAGCAGTACCAGTCCTAGGATACACAAGCTGGTACTCACAGAATAATAGTGGAAACCAGAATATAACAAAGTTTTATTACAACAAACACTGGTGGAGGTCTCCAACTACTACCGTCATGGACAAACCCAGACTGGTAGGAACACTAGAGTAGTGAAGTAACTGAGGATTTGCGGTAAGTTTCCTTGGATATTCATACTCCCTCATGCGCTTCCGGACAGGAGCTCAATGAGGAGATGGCTATTGATGAGCTTGTGTTTGCTGTTCCAACTACAGGGCTCCTTTTACTTCTGCTGTCAGGCTTGCTCAACGAGAGGCACAGGACGGTGCCTAACCTCGGCGAAGAAGGCGGATATGGTGCCTAACCACTGGGATTTGCCATTGGCAAGGAGGGGACAGTGAGATGAACGTGTGCATTCACGAGCACGATTGTCGTTGCCTGCTTGCTTGCTCTGTGAATGTGCAGGGAGGAGAGAGAACTTCGGGTGCGGGAAAAATGAAGGAAGGATGAACATCGGGCGGTAGGAGTCCAACAATATTTCAAAATATTTGGATGGAAAGAAATGATTTGATAAGATCGGGAAAAATTTTAAAAACAACATTTAAGCTAAATTTTTAAATTTTGGAGAATTAAAAGGGAAGGCCGAACGATGCTTAAAAAGAATTTTAGACAAGGATTTTTTTTAAATAAAATTGCGGGCGTTACAAACTTACCCCCTTAAGAGAATCTCGTCCCAAGATTCCATAAGTCAAGCGAATAGGTCTGGGTATTCGGTCCTGAGGTGGTCCTCTTGTTCCCAGGTAGCCTCATCCTCGGTATGATTACTCCATTGAACCTTGAGAAACTTATGGTCTTTCGTCGTGTACGACGTTCCTTTTCATCGAGTATCTCGATCGGTCGTTCCCTGTAGGTTAGGTCTTTCTATATATCAACCATTTGGAGAGGGACTTGCTCCTGAGGGACATGAAGGCACTTTCTCAGCTGTGAGACGTGGAAGACGTCATGTACTCCTACTAACTCTGCGGGCAACTCGAGTTGATAAGCGACTTCACCGCGCCTATTGATAATAGGGTAGGAACCAATGTAGCGCAGTGCCAACTTTCCTGCCATTCCAAAACTCTTTGTCCCTCTCAAAGGCAACACACTTCGGTACACATGGTCTCCTTTTTCGAACTCCAGCATTCGTGGCCGATGGTCGGCATAATCCTTTTGTCGGGCTTGGGCTTCTCGAAGCCTATTCTGGATCATCTTTACTTGCTCTTCGGCTGCCTGTAGTATGTCAGGCCTGAACACTTTCTTTCCTCCTCTCATCCAACATAGTGGGGTTTGGCATTTTCGTCCATATGGGGCTTCATTTGGTGCCATTTGGATGCTGGCTTGGTAACTATTGTTGTAGGAGAATTCAACATAGGGTAAACACATGTCCCAGGTGCCTTCAAAGTCCAGAGCACATGCTTTCAGCATATCCTCCAGAATCTGATATACCCGTTCAGTCTATCCATCGGTTTGGCATTTTCGTCCATACGGGATATACCCGTTCAGCATATCCCGAAGTATAAGATCTCTTAATTCCTTGTTGTCGAGGACACAAATACGTTTCCCAAACCATACAACTCCTTTCTCATCTATGGAGTGTTCTGGGGTTTTGCCCTTTCTGATTAGTTCTTTTATTTCAGGCGATACCTTGGTCATCTGATTGAGCTTCACTGATCTACTGCTCTAGGGTGGGTCATACTACCAAAGTGGCGAGGGTTCCTTCCTTAACCACATTTATCCTTAGTTTTTCCAGGCTTCGACATAGTTCTAGCCGATGTGGTAGAACTATCAAAGTGTTGTAGTGCACCTTCCGGCTTAGGGCATCGGCAACCACATTTGCTTTACCCGGGTGATAGTGTATCCTTAGGTCATAATCCTTGATCAATTCTAACCATCTCCTTTGCCGGAGGTTGAAAATGTACTTCAGACTCTTATGGTCGGTGTATACTTCACACCTATTGCCCATCAAGTAATGCCACCAGATCTTGAGGGCGTGCACTATGGCAGCTAACTCTAGATCATGGGTAGCATAATTCACCTCATGCGGCTTCAGTTGCCTGGAGGCATAGGCAACAACTCTTCTATTTTGCATGAGCACGCATCCTAGTCCTTGTCTAGATGCATCGCAGTAGATGTCAAAATCTTTCCGTGTGTCTAGAAGGGTAAGGACGGGGAAGGTGGTTAGTCACTTCTTCAGTTCCTGGAAACTCCTCTCGCAGGCTGTTCCATACAAACTTTCGGTCCTTTTGGAGTAGCTCTATCAGGGGTTTGGCGATTTTGGAGAATCCTTTAATAAACCTTCTGTAATAACCTGCTAGACCGAGGAAACTCCTTATCTCAGTGGTTGTGGTTGGGGTTTTTCACGTGAGCACCTCTCTGACCTTGCTGGGGTCCACTTCTACTCCGTTAGCAGAGATGACATGGCCAAGAAAGGCAACCTTGTCAAGCCAGAACTCGCACTTGGAGAACTTGGCATAGAGTTGGTGTTCCCTTAATTTCCCAAAACCAATCTTAGGTGCTCTGCATGCTCCTGTTCACTCTTAGAGTAGACGAGGATATCGTCTATGAATACTACGACATATATATCGAGGCATTCCATGAATACCTTGTTCATAAGGCTCATGAAGTAGGCTGGAGCATTGGTGAGTCCAAAGGACATAACGGTGTACTTGTACAATCCATAACGAGTAGAGAAGGCAGTTTTTGGTATGTCTTCCGGTCGAATCTTCAACTGGTGGTATCTCGACCTTAGGTCTATTTTGGAAAAGACCTTGGCTCCTTGCAACTGATCGAATAGATCATCAATCCGAGGAAGGGGGTACTTGTTCTTGATGGTAACCTCATTAAGGGAGCGGTAATCCACACACATTCTCTTGGTCTTGTCCTTCTTTTCGACTAGGAGGACTGGGCTCCCCAAGGGGACGTACTGGGTCGCACGAATCTCTTTTCTTCTAATTGCTCGATTTGTTTCTTGACTTCTGCCAATTTATTGGGGCCATTCTATAGGGTCTCTTGAATATAGGGGCTATACCAGGAGCAAGGGTGATGGAGAACTCAATTTCTCTGTCTGGAGGCATTCTGGGTAGTTCGTCTGGAAAAACGTCCGGATACTCATTGACTACCGGCACTTCTTCCAAAGGAGTGGCCTCAATGTTGTTTAGGGTGGGTTGCTCTGTCAATCGTTGGGAAGGGGTGAACTTCATTCCCATTTGGTTCTTGCAAAGCTATGGTATGGGTGGCACAGTGTATTCGACTTTTATACTTGGATAGCCAATCCATTCCTAGGATTAGGTCCAGGCCCTGGGATTCTAGGAGAATGGGTTTAACGGGGAAGGTGACTCCTTCTATGACTAGGCTCACTTCAGGGCAGGTTCGATAAGCTCTCACTTTGTTTCTAGGGGATTGGATGAGCATTGGTATTTCTAATCCCTTAGTCCTTAACCCACTTCTTAGCATAAAAGCTTGAGAGATAAAAGAGTACGAGGCTCCCGAATCGAATAAGATGATTGTTGGTACGGAATTAACAAGGAACTTACCTAGCACCACGTCGGGTGATTCCTGGGCTGATTCTGCTTGCATATGATTGACTCAGCCTCGTCCAAACGTTGGGATAGGGCGGGAGGCCTGACCACTGACCTGAGTAGCAGCCTTGGCTGGAACCATAGCAGGTGCCTTGGTGGTGCTGATGTGGGAGGCGCCGGAGGTAGCGGGAGTGGTACGCTGGGTACATTCCCTGGCAAAATGCCCCATAATTCTACAGCGGTAGCAAGCGAATCCGGCTGCAGTTGGAGAGTTCTTTGGTGGAGTGTTGGAGGCGGTGATGTTACTTCCTCTGGTGTTACCAGAGTAAGCCCTTGGTTGAGCTAGGGTCAGAGGACGGGGTGAGAAAGGGCGGGCTGAGTGTCCATGACTTGGCTGCGTGTGGGCTGACGTTACTGGATGGGATAGTTGTTGATGCAAAAAACACACACTGGCTTGGGAGATCTGCTTAGCTCTAGTGCAGGTCCAAAATAATAATGAGATGCGGGTGTGCCAGTCAGTTTGATCCTTCAACTGACAAGATATATAAGTTGAAGATCAAAAGATAGCCGATCGGCTGACAAGCCGATGGAGTGATTCCAGCCGATGCCGATACCAGCCGATATCCAGTACAGATCTTGATACTTGAGTAAATAATGACATAAAGATAATCGGCTGATGAAAATAAAATAATATAATCCAGTAGAAACCAATCGGCTAGTAATGATAGATTAAATAAGCACTGATCCGAAGGTTGAAGCATTGATTGGCTGGTGGTCCGATGTCAATAGATCCAAATGATTATATAAACAGTGAAACCTTTGTTGTCATCGGCTAAAACCAACTTTGTAAGTAATCCTTGTAAGCCGATGCAACGTCCAGATAACTCATCGGCTGAAACCCCGATGAAACCCTTATTGGCAATCAAGAAGCAGGCTAGAGATTATGGTTCTAAGCACGACTTAGTAGATCAAACTTAATTGATGCAGCACTAAGTATGAAAAGAAACATAATATCTAGACAATCAAGCCTTTGACTGATTTTCAGGGTGGTGGATACATTATATAATCTAAGCCAACAAAGTAATCTAGCCGATATCGACAAAACTCTATATGGAGATCGGCCGATGCAAGTAGAAAACATTGTCAATCTAGATTATATAATGTATATGATAACTCGACGACTTACATGAACAAGATTAAAGTGTCGAAGCGATGGAAGCACTAATCCCAATAACGCAAGCCGCCATAACAAGTCTTACTCCTCGTCGGAGATCGAAGTCGATGCAGCCCAACTTGAAACAAAAACTCGTCGAAAGTAAAAAGGTAAAAGGTGGCGATGCGCCGAAGTTGTATTGATCAAGAGATAACTTACATAGACCCCGGGTGTACATATTTATACCCATGGGTAGATACTAGTCCATATCGGACACGACTCAAACTTTCCTAAAGATAAAAGGAAACACATAAAGTCCTTATCGGACACTAAACACACTTTCCTAAAGATAAAAGGAAACTAACAAACTATTCCTAATTAATAGATACAATTGCCTTTTTCGGACTCAATCCATACATGGCAATCCTCATGAAGCACTTTAAACGAACCCGACAATGGTTCCAACACCCCCTTGTCGGAATCGGCTACATCGGCCTCCTTGTCCGATTCAATATCAGCCGATGCACACCGTAGCTGATGCAGTTTCCAAGCCGATTTATACTCTGTTTCTGTTACCGATTTCATTCCAAATCCGCTTCGGTCTTAACTCCAAATTCGATGCATGATTTACCAAATTTCGTCGTCAACAATAGTTGACCCCGGGGGCGCGGACCTCCATGGTGCATGAGTCCTAGCTGAGCAGCCTTACGCTTCCGAAGGGCTTCTTCCTTTTGAGTATCCTCCACAATAAGGGCTCGGTTAACCATCTTCTAGAAGGTCGGGAAGTCATGGGCTACCAATTGAATGCGAATGCCTATGTTCATGCCTTTGAGGAATTTCCGAATCTTCTTCTTCTCCGTGTCCAATTCATCAGCCGCATACCGAGCTAGGTGGTTGAACTTGCTTAAGTATTCAGTGATGGAGGAATTTTCCTGCTTGAGGTTGTTAAATTCCTCACGCTTGATGTCGATGGTGCTTTCTGGAACATATGCTCCTCGAAAGGCTCCAGCGAATTCCTCCAAGTCAATCGTGGTGGCGTCCTGATGTGCCGTGCGGTAATTTTCCCACCAGTCGGCTGCTGGACCTCTAAGTTGGTGAGCTGCGTACAACACCTTCTCCCTAGGTTGCACTGCACCAACTCCAACTTTCTTGCAACATATTTCAACCTATCATCTGCTTCGACAGGTTCCGAAGTTTGGGAGAACTCTGGGGGACGGGTCCTTAGAAAGTCATTCAACTTGGACCGTCTGTCAAGAGCATGGTGGGGCCGATGGTTGAGGGTATCCAAGTTCTGGGTGATGCCTTGCAGAATTTGAGTTTGCAAGGCCATCACACTTTGTTGATCAAGGGGTGGTGGATGGGGTAAGTCTCCTGATCTTGACGTGGGAGTCCGAGCTTCTCGGGAATTGGTTTGCTCGTGTTCAGATGCCTGGTCAAGTTGCACCTCGAGCTCTTCTTGGGTCGCATTACGAAGTAGAGGACTTTCTTCTTCATGACCGAGGCGTATGGGAGCGCGGATGGCACGATGGGGGCGTTCGGCCATCTGTCCGAAGAAAAGAGGGAAGAAAGGATTTTTAACTATGAGAGCACACATTTTTTTGAAGGTTTTTTTTTGCAAATCAAAGCACAACCATTCAATACAAAGGCACAACATAATACATGGGGAAACAGTACAACATTTAGACACTAATACCATAGACTACACCACGCAGGGTGCTACCACAACTCTAAGGAGTTGGCAACCAGACGCGATCTCGACTAAGCCTTCTGCTAGCCACTACCTTGCGAGACCACTTTATTCAAGCTCCTAATCTTGAGGTAGTGGAGGACGTTGACTGGCACGGACAACCCTCTACTCGGAGCGATAGCGACGCGGTTCCTCATCCTTAGGGACGATACCGTAGGTAGGTGGGAATCGAGTAGGGAGACCCGAAGTAGCAGTGGTGAAGCCACCGGTTGGCGGGGTAGAAGTGTCTTCCTGAGTTGGTGGTGTGGTGGGATCAGCAACAGATCGAAACATGGCGCGGTACTAGCACGCAGTCATGTGGCGAACTAGGCAGGAAGGCAGTGGTGAGGATGGCAGTGATGGGGATGGTGAGGAACTCAGTGAGTTGCCTCTCTCAAGACAGCATGCCTGGCCGGGGTGCGAGGTAGAACCGGCGGGTGGAGGTGGGGGAAGGGGTATCCCCTCAAGGGTAGAGAGGTACCTCTCCAGCTGGCGATAGGCCTCAAGGAGTGCATGATACTGTCCATCCAAGAACATGGTGAACTCCATTAAGCAGACCAAGGCAGTGGACTGACCCTGGCAATTGTAGCAGTACACACTTCCAGTGGTACCACTATGGAGGTGGGGAAGATACTGGAATGAGGAGGGTTAAAGGAGGTGGTCGTAACATTCACGGAGGCGACGGATGGTGGTAAAGGCAACGCTCTGGTGGGCTAAGCGGGAGTTAGGGCGAGTCTTGGCGAAGCGGTGGCGGCGAATTCCCGAGGCACAAGGAATAAGCCGGACGCGTACGCGATAGCGAGGTGGAGTGATTTGCAGGACTTGCCCTTCGAATATCGGAGGAGCGTAGCCCAGGTAGCGAGCAAGGTCCGTGAGCATTTGGACAAACCCATCGTGATTCCCCATGGTAGCCTCTCGTACCAGAAAGTTCATCTACAGAAATTTTGCAAAAAGAAGGGGGATCAGTAACCTAAAACTCTAAGGGGAAAGGATGAGTACAACAAAGTTTCACAAAAGCATACCCTCGTATATACTAAGTGTATATACTAGTGTACAAAGGTTATTTTGAAAGGTTTACTCCTAAGGGACGCCTAGGCAAGGAGGGGTTTCATCTTAGGGCCAAACTTTTCTCTGATACCACCCTGTGGCGCCCCAAACTATACCAGTCTAAGAATATGAACCGACATAGGCTGGTGGTCACATTATTACCAGTGATAACAGTACCAATCCCTGGATACACAAGCTGGTACTCAGAATAATAGTGGAAACCAGAATATAACAAAGTTTTATTACAACAAACACTGGTGGAGGTCTCCAACTACTACCGTCATGGACAAACCCCAGACTGGTAAGAACACTGGAAAGACAAAGTACTCGCAGGCGGAAGCATGGAAGTAGTGGTGGACAACATGGAATGTAGAACACTAAAAACATTACGACAAAGCACTAATTCACAGGCTAGATTTGGGAACTAGGCTTGAAACCCTGAGAAGTCATATTCAATCTGTTCTTGAAAGTAAGCATCGGCAGAGGGATCGAGGTATCCTTCTTTCTCTATTTATACAAGCAAGAGTGATTACTTAGTGTACTCAGCAAGCCGAGAAAACATGACATGCAAGGCTAAAACAAAGGAGTGGAACGTTTTTGTTTTGGAAAACCGAAGGTTTTTAAATAATTTAGTTGTAAACCTCTAGTGTGTCAAGTTTATGTTTCGAAGCAAGGCTTATGCCTCACTCCATTCCACAGGTTGCTTCGCAACCACCTGTCACTGTAGTAATCCATATAAAACCTGTGCCATATAAAACCTGTGCCATCTCAGCACTACTCGGCCATCTTAGCCATTCTACCTTGGCCATCTCAGCCCTAAACCACACCTTGGTGCCAATTGACACCCCGAGCCACACAGGCTCGTTCCCAACCATGAAAGCTGGCCGTTCACCACAAAGGCAAAACTATGGTAACGATTCCCATCCCACAAAACCATTTGTTAAGTTGGAAACAAAACTACGCTATGAGAAACACCTCACATCCGCCCATGACCGTGGGCACGGCTGTTTAAACAGTTTGACTAAACTCCGTAGAGGTTGCATGCTTTACCCACACGCCGTGAACACCTCACATTACCGAACACATGTGGATCAGACATGGCCAATAAAGGAGAGCTCACTACAAGGTTTTTCCATAACCAACCGATAAATGTCCCGTGTCACACAGATGGGTAGAATCTCTCCACCAAGCATCAGGTTAAATTTCAGGCCCTCATCTACCCAAGCCCCACAGTATGGACCCCGACACATCCCCACTGTAGACGGATTGCCACTCCACCATATCGGTGCTCCTCAACTGCCAACATGCTAAACACCTACGTTTTAGCTACTTACTCGGCTAGGGGCATCCCATTCTACCTGTGTGGTCGTACTGTTTTATGTTTGGATGAATTTCCCAAAGGAATCGGTCCTTATGGATAGTGCGTAGCCAAACCACAAAGATACTGACTCCCGCAATATCAAGTTTCATAAATCAGTTCTTCACCTTATCACCAAGCCGACATCTCGTCGGGTTTTGAAATAAATGAAAAACAGTAAATACCCAACTTTTCCCATACAACAGTACAACTGTGGCCTATAGGTAGTCTACTTCAGCATTGATTACCGACGAAAATATTTAGAGGAGTTACAAAGGGAAGGGGTTACCAAATCCTACTAGGAAGGTCCAACGACTCATACTAGAATCGTGGCCGAACATTGTAACCTAAAGATGCGGTTTAACAAACAAAATAATTCATTAAAAAATATGGGTGCAACAAGTGGTCAGGAGGCTTGCCTTGAACCCCGGTGGTAATAGAAGCGTCGAACTCCTGCGCGAATCCTTTGTCGGTCTCGGGCTCTATACGCGACAAAACAACCATATATCACACAAAATAAATAGCAAAATACCGCGTAAACAAATAGAGGAGGATTTTAGAAAGATTTAGAAACTTGAACAGAGTCAAACGGGATTATGGAATAAAATATATGGATTTTGAAATTTGGAGGATTTTTGGAACTAATGGGAGGAAATATTCTGGGGAATATCCCGAGTGGGGTCCAGCTGTCAGGTCAAAGGGGGGTCAAAGGGGGAGAGAGGGATGTGGGTCCCGTGGGTCCACTTCCTTCTTTTCTTTTTTTTTTCATTTAATCTCCCTCTTCCTCTTTCTCTTTCCTTCTTATCTCTTCTTTGTCTCTTCTCTCCTCTCGTTCTTCTCTCTCACACACAGCCAACAGGAGGGGAGGGAGGGGTGACGCACGGCGGTGGCTGGCGGCGGCCGGGCGGCGTGCGGCGAGGGCGGCGAGGGCGGTGCCAGCGGTGGGTGGTGGTGGTCGACCGGGGGCAGCAGTGGAGGCCAGCGGCGTGGTGGCGGCTGGGCGCGGTGGTGACGGCTGGCGATGGGACAGCTTGGTGGCGCATGGCGGGGGAGGCGCCGGCAGTGGGTGGCAGCGGTCGCACCGGGCATAGAGGAGGATGAAGGGAGGGAAGGGGTTGGGCAGGGGAGGAGGAAGAAGAGAAAGAAAGGGTCAGCCATACCTTTAGCACAAGGAGCTCCGCGGCTTCGACGATTTCACTCCGGGTGGTGAAAAATGGAGTGGTGAAGTAACTGAGGATTTGCGGTAAGTTTCCTTGGGTATTTATACTCCTCGTGCGCTTCCGGACGAGAGCTCGACAACGAGAACGGCCATTGATGAGCTTGTGTTTGTTGTTCTGGCTAAAGGGCTCCTTTTACTGCTGCTGTCAAGCTTGCTCGACGAGAGGCGCGGGACGGTGCCTAACCTCGACGGAGAAGGCGGAGGTGGTGCCTAACTACAACGGAGAAGGCGGAGGTGGTAAGATGAACGTGTGCATGCACGAGCGTGGTTGTCGTTGCCTGCTTGCATGCTCTATGAATGTGCAGAGAGTAGAGAGAACTTCGGGTGCGGGAAAAATGAAGGAAGGATAAACACCGGGCAGTAGGAGTCCAACAATATTTCAAAATATTTGGATGGAAAGAAATGATTTGATAAGTGTGGATATTATGGTACCCATATACCCACAGATATAGAATATCCAACTGATTATAGGGGTATATTATGTAAACAGAATATGAGTAGTACTAGGTTTCGGGTGTTTTATAGCCCTGTTTGTTAAGGCATAGTCCGGATCCTTGGTATAGAAAGATTGTAAGTTAATTAGGAAAGATCTAGACCGTGTCGGACTAGATCTTATCTTGTAAATCCTCATCTTCCGGGTATATAAGGAGGATAGGGGACCCCTTGGGGACATAAGCTTTTCGTAAGATCAATACACAACTTGGAGGAAAAACCACCGAAACAGGAGTAGGGTATTACTTCTTCGTGAAGGCCTGAACCTGTCTAAATCCTTTGTCTCACAACCCATCTACTTTTTCGTCTTGATTGCCACCCCCTTTTCATATTGCCGAAATCTAGTTTCGACAGTTGGCGCGCCAGGTAGGGGTGCATCAAGTCATCACTGATCAGGTACGATGGGATCATCATCAGGCATCAACGACTTCGCCTTCCCTCCCGGGCAGGCGTACCGCTTCGGCAGCCTTGACTTTATCACCGACAACTTCGGCAAGATTACTCTTCTTGACTCGGCCTCAAGCCAGTTGGGGGGAGATCGCATCTCTCAACCGCTCGGGTTACCGAACATGGCTGAGACCAGCGCCAAGATGTTCTCCCGTAGCACGGCGTCAAACCACTCGGGAAGGCGTCTACATCGACTTCAATTCCTACGACAAGCCTACCTCAAGATAATCAAATCTACCCGACGATCGCTATGGAGTTACCAACGGATCCAAAGATCGGATCCGGCTTCAGAGATATCAACGTCATTCTACCCAGACTCGGATCTTGCTCCTCTACCGAGCTCGCCGCCTACGCCAACTCCTCGGAAGAGAGCGTTCACGGCAACCCACCCGACGCCGAAGCTGCTGACGACACCGACTCCATCGACAACTACACGCCGGTTTTTAACGGAGTCTTCATGGCCAACAATGAGACCGACGCCGAAGTAGCCGCAAGATTACAAGCAGAAGAAGCAGCCTGAGTTGGGGTCGAGCAAGAGTGGATTCTACTGGAGCAAGAACGTATCAGACTACAAGAAGACAGAGCCAGACTTGAACAAGAACGGCAAGCCCAAGCAGAGCAAGAGCGACAACGCAGGGAAGCATAGGATGCGAGACGTAGGGAAGATGAAGAACGCAGAAACAAAGATCTGGCTGCGGCAGGACGAAAGGCAAGAAACGCAATCGGGCAGACTGTGGTCGACAACACCAACGTTTTCCTCACACCTCAACAAAACGTAGTCGGGGCAGTCACCCTCCTTGACGCGTTACTCAGCGCAGCTCCAGCCCACATCACTCCAATGATAAATCAAGTCAAGACCCTGGTCGCAGCAACGGTACCACGTGCTGAGTCAAGCCAGCAACCCAGCGAGTCAACTTCAAAGGCACCAGGCGGCAGTCGCGCACCACCATCGAGAGTAAGAGACAGCAGAAGTAGAACCAACTCGTGCGCCGACCACCACATCGGAGCACACCGAGACCAGTCGGTCCATTCACCCGCGGGCATTTCCGCCCGGCCGTCACACCACACCAGAGATCGCCAAAATCCATCTGACT
Organism: Oryza punctata; assembly: GCA_000573905.2. Classification (NCBI taxonomy): domain Eukaryota; kingdom Viridiplantae; phylum Streptophyta; class Magnoliopsida; order Poales; family Poaceae; genus Oryza; species Oryza punctata. The sequence continues at coordinate 25,545,375 of CM002495.2, read as the reverse complement.
ATCAAAGTCCACCCAGGGCTTCAATCGATCTGAGAGACACCCTCAATCAGAGACGAAGAGAGAGGGGCATCACAATTCAAGACGACGATGATTGCGATGGGGTTCCAGCATTCACTAGAGATCTGCGTCGAGTGAATTGGCCGACTGGCTTTAAGCCGACTGGTATCTAGAAGTATGATGGGAAAACCGACCCAGGATCGTGGTTAACCGTCTACACACTCGCAACTCGCGCAGCAGGAGGAGACAGCAAGGTCATGGCAAATTATTTGCCGGTAGCATTGACCGACTCAGCCAGAAACTGGCTCGCCGGGTTGCCACGAGGCACGATCGGCTCCTGGAACGAACTCCGTGATCACTTCATTGCCAATTTCCAAGGCACTTTCGAGTGCCCTGGGACCCACTTCGAGCTATACAACATCGTCCAAAAGCCAGACGAAACCCTTAACGAGTACATACGGCGCTTCTCCGAGAAGCGCAACAAGATCTCTGACATCACCGACGACAATATCATCGCCGCATTTACACGGGGCTACGCAACGATCTACTGATCGGCAAATTCAGCCGCAAACCTCCAAGGACAGTCAAACAGATGTTCAAGAAGGCAAATGAGTACGCCAAGTCGGACGACGCAGTCAAAGCATCAAAACAGTCGGCGGGCACCTGGAAGAAGAAGGACCATGACACCGCTGCAGGGCCTAGTAGGAACAACACGAAGCACAGGGAACGCAAGCGTAAGCCTGAGATCTAGCCGCCACAGCTTCAAATCAAAACCACTAGAGCCAGTGCCCTCGAGTCAACTCCTACGACAGAATCATGAACGGTCCATGCATGCACCACCCCGGCAAGGGACACGCGGCCAAGGATTGCTTCATCTACAAACAGTTCGCGGAAAAATACGCCGCTCAAACCAAGAAGACAACTCAAGGAGAAGGAACTTCAATTCAAAAGAAGAAAGACGATGAGGAGCCAAGCCAAGGAGCATATCAAGATCCTAGAAGCGAGCTCAATCACATTTTCGGCGGTCCGCTTACCTACGAGTCCAAGAGGAAACAAAAGATCACCGACAGGGAAGTCAACGCGGCGCAACCTGCAGTCCCCCAATATCTACGATGGTCGGAGGTCCCCATCAAGTTTGACCGCTCGGATCATCCCGACCGAGTGGTCCACCCGGGGCGGTACCCCCTGGTACTAGACCCAGTCGTCCGGAACGTCAAGTTGAAGCGCACCCTCATCGACGGCGGCAGCGCACTCAATATTCTCTTCACCAAGACCCTGGATGAGATGCAAATTCCTCGATCCGAGATGAAGCCGAGCAACGCCCCTTTTCACGGAGTCATCCCGGGGCTATCTTCAACACCACTCGGCCAAATCACTCTCCCGGTGACCTTCGGGACCAAGGAGAATTTTAGGACGGAGAATATCAGCTTCGAGGTAGCCGACTTCGAGACAGCCTACCACGCCATCCTCGGTCGCCCGGCATTAGCCAAGTTTATGGCGATTCCCCACTACACCTACATGATGATGAAGATGCCAGGGCCACGTGGTGTCATATCCTTACGGAGCGACGTTAAGCAAGCCCTCACATGCGACAAGGACAGCTGCGAGTTAGCCCAATCTCGTGAGAGATCAGTCGGCCAGCAGGAAGTCCGACTAGCTGCATCGACATCACAAGAAGGCGAGATCCCAGCCAGCAAGGTGGCCAGAACTGGAGAAGGCGACGCCAAGACAAAGAAAATTCCTTTAGATCCCTCTGATCCTACCAAAACTGCTGTAATAGGCGCCGAGTTAGATAGCAAATAGGAAAGCGCGCTCATCACCTTTCTTCAAGCTAATAAAGATATTTTTGCCTAGAAGCCATCTGATATGCCTGGTATTCCTAGAGAGGTGATTGAGCACTCTTTAAATGTTAGAGAAGACGCTAAACCTATCAAGCAACGACTTCGCCGATTTGCACAGGACAGAAGAGAAGCCATCAAGGAGGAATTAACCAAGCTGCTAGCAACAGGATTCATCAAGGATGTTTATCATCCTGACTGGCTCGCCAACCCAGTACTGGTTCGCAAGAAGACTGGCCAATGGCGCATGTGCGTCGACTACACTGATTTGAACAAAGCCTGCCCCAAAGATCCTTTCGGCTTACCCAGGATAGATCAAGTGGTGGATTCGACAGCCGGATGTGAACTACTCAGTTTTCTTGACTGTTACTCGGGTTACCACCAGATCAGCCTTAAAGAGTCCGACTGCTTGAAGACTTCATTCATCACCCCGTTCGGAGCATACTGCTACATGACCATGCCCTTTGGGCTGAAGAATGCAGGGGCTACATATCAGCGCATGATCCAACGATGCCTTGCAACACAACTCGGACGGAACGTGGAAGCTTACGTCGACGACGTCGTCATCAAGACCAAGCAGAAAGACAACCTGATACAAGATCTGGAGGAGACATTTGCCAACATACGCGCCTTCAAGATGAAGTTGAACCCCGAGAAATGCATCTTCGGAGTACCGTCAGGGAAACTACTCGGCTTCATGGTGTCTCGTAGAGGAATCGAGGCCAACCCAGAAAAGATCAACGCCATATTGAATATGAAACCCCCGGTTCTCAGAAGGACGTTCAAAAGCTTACCAGGTGCATGGCTATTCTTAGCAGATTCGTTTCAAGACTTGGAGAGCGTGGAATGCCTTTTTTCAAGTTACTCAAGAAGATTGACGATTTTCAATGGACACCGGAAGCACAAAAGGCGTTTGACGCTTTCAAAACCTTCTTGACAACTCAGCCAGCGGTAGCTTCACCACTACCGCAAGAACCATTGCTCCTTTATGTGTCGGCGACTGCAAAAGTGGTGAGTACAGTTTTAGTCGTTGAGCGTGAAGAGGATGATCGCACCCAAAAAGTTCAGCGACCAGTCTACTTCGTCAGCGAAGTTCTTGCTGACTCCAAAACCCGATACCCTCAAGTGCAGAAGCTGTTATATGGAGTCTTGATCACCATCAGGAAGTTGGCTCATTATTTCCAAAGTCACTCGGTTACGGTGGTTACATCGTTCCCGCTCGGTGAAATCCTCCGTAACAAAGAAGTCACTGGCTGCATTGCCAAATGGGCCCTAGAGTTGATGCCTCTGGACATTACCTTCAAGCCTCGAGTTTCCATCAAATCACAGGTGCTGGCCGACTTCGTCGCTGAGTGGACCGAGTGCCAAGAAGACGTCCCAGCAGAAAAAATCGAATACTGGACAATGCACTTCGATGGGTCAAAGAGGATTTCAGGATGCGGAGTAGGGGTTGTTTTGATTTCCCCGACTGGAGAACACCTCAGCTATGTTCTATGGATTCACTTCCCAGCATCCCACAACGTGGCAGAATACGAAGCACTCCTACATGGATTACAGATCGCCATATCCCTAGGGATTCGCAGGCTAATAGTCCGAGGAGATTCCCAACTTGTGGTTAACCAAGTGATGAAAGACTGGACATGCCTCGACGACAACATGGCGGCCTACCAACAAGAAGTGCACAAGCTAGAAGATAAATTTGACGGGTTGGAGTTAACCCACGTTCTCAGGGACAACAACGAGGCAGCCGACCGACTGGCTAATTTTGGATCGAAGAGGGAAGCCGCCCCATCGGATGTTTTTGTCGGGCATCTTCACCAACCTACAGTTTCAAACAATTCAACTGCTAAAGAGGAAGCTGGAGAATAAGTACTGATGCTTGACGCCGACTGGAGGACACCTTTCATCAAGTATTTGAAAAATCAAGAGTTGCCTCCTGACAAAAATGAAGCCGAACGAGTTCACCGTCGCTCCAAGACTTACGTCCTTGTGGAGAAGGAGTTATACAAGAAAAATCCATCTGGAATATTGCAAAGATGTATCTCTATCGAGGAAGGCATACAACCTCTAAATGACATTCACTCGGGAGTGTGCGGGAATCATGCGGTAGCAAGGACCCTAGTCGGGAAGGCATATCGACAAGGCTTTTTCTGGCCCACAGCAGTCAGCGATGCAGATAAAATCGTTCACACGTGTGAAGGTTGTCAGTTCTTCACTAAACAGACCCACTTGCCAGCCCAGGAGTTACAAACTATTCCCCTTTCTTGGCCTTTCGTGGTCTGGGGACTGGACATGGTGGGCCCTTTCAAAAGGGCGCAAGGCAGATACACTCATCTGTTTGTCACGGTGGACAAATTCTCCAAATGGATCGAGGCAAAACCAGTGTCAACCATCACCGTGGATAAAGCACGCGACTTTTTCATCAACATTGTACATCGTTTTGGCGTGCCAAATCGAATCATCACCGACAACAGAACTCAGTTTACTGGTGGCGTCTTCAAAGATTTTTGTGAGGACTTCGGTATCAAAATCTGCTATGCTTCAGTCACTCACCCAATGAGTAACGGCCAAGTTGAGCGTGCAAACGGCATGGTACTTCAAGGAATCAAGACTCGAGTTTTCGACAGGCTACGTCCGTATGCTAGCCGGTGGATGGAAGAATTACCCTTGGTATTGTGGTCACTGCGTACAACCCCGACTCGGGCTACGGGCCAGTCACCTTTCTTCTTGGTATACGGCGCAGAAGCTATGTTGCCGAGTGAGATGGAGTTCGAGTCCCTGCGAGTCCGCAATTTTAACGAAGAACGCCACGAGTCTGAAAGAATCGATGATCTCACCCAACTGGAAGAAGCAAGGGAAGCAGCACTTATTCAGTCGGCCAGATATCTTCAAGGTCTACGACGCTATCACAATCACAACGTCAAGTCACGCGCCTTCATAGTCGGCGACATGGTTCTACGAAAGATTCAAACAACTAAAGACAGGCACAAATTGTCTCCCTTATGGGAAGGGCCGTTTATAATAGCAGAAGTTACCCGCCCAGGAGCCTACCGACTGAAGCGTGAAGACAGAACTATTTTGGACAACTCATGGAATATAGAGCATCTTCGATGATTCTACGCTTAAAAGCTATTTTGTAAATTTCTCCCTTAGACTGCCCACTCACCTGTCTCAGCCGAGTGGCCAGTCGGGGGCTACCGATAATAATACAGTATTAAATTAGTTTTGTTCATGACTTGTCATTGACCCTGTTTAAATCTAGGTCCAGCAGATAAGGACTAAAAATTTTTTAATGGCTGTAACAAGTTCTAGGCTTGAAGCAGTCAGACAAAAATTTTAAGAAATTTGAAACTGGATTTGGTTTACTGCATGGCATAAATGAGTCATCGTACATTACTAAGAATACTTTACATATCTTCATACATGACATCAATTGAAACTACGATTGAAAATTTTCCAGGACATCTGTGGCAAGCTTCTCAGCAGAATCTTGGGCTTGATTGATTAGCTCCATAGCTTGCTCATCAGTCATCCCGTCAGCAAAGCCATCCCCGACTGCATCGACTTCTACTCGGGGATACAAAGACTTCACTATCGCCAAGGCCTGGCTGGCACCCATCATAGCAGCATCTTTAATATTGTTGAAGTATTTCACCGGAGCAGTACGAAGCCCTTCAAATATCTGGACCGTATCCTCCTGACTGGTTCCGAGTCCGTTCTGGAATATTGCATTTAAGACTAGAGCAGCGGCATTGGCAATGTCGTCCCGGACGCTCTCTACCTTTTTTACCCTCTCGGCGGAGACTTCAAACTGGGCCTTGGTTTTCACCTTGTGTTCTGTATTTTTATAAATCAGAGACAGAATTCGGTGGTACGGCACAATTCACACAATAGGGATGGGATAGTACCTTCGAGGGCATCATCAGCCTGGATCTTGCCAGCCAATAGTTGAGCATTGGCCTCTTCAAGTTTTTTCACTCGGGTAGCTAAGGATTCTATCTTGGTAGCTTGAGCTGCAGAACAATAAACAGATAAATCAGTCACATAATTTGGACAAGCAGCAAGTTTGAGGAGAGTGATTTTTACCTCCAATTGTGCCCCGATAATTAAAGCTGGCATCCATGAGCTGATTGATCTGGTCTTTTAATTTTCTCTCTTTGACTTGAGCGTCCTCTCGGGTTTTCGCCAGTTCATCTTGGACTTGCTCAAGATTTTCGAGGTGAGGCACGAGTTTTTCCAGTGCACTCGTTTTAGCCTCGTTCCTCAGATGGATCCTCTGGATGATGTATCAAGTCAGCAGCATGGCTATACTGGACTACTGAATATAAAAAGAAAACACTTACATTCATTAGGCGAGTTGACTCGGTCAGGTTCTTTTTCAGCATCTCGAGCTCCTCGTCCTCACTTTGACGGTTGATGATGATACCCTGCAAAATACCATCCTGATCCCTCCAATGGAGTTTAGTCGGAGGAAAGGAGTCCTCGACTGCTTTTATTCTCGGGATCTCCTCCTCGATATCATCAATCAATGAACCTGGTTTGCAAACTTTGAGATAACTGGAACGCAGCATGCAAATCGAAGTGAAGTTCAGTAAGACGGCGTACCAGATATTATCCTGGAATTCTTCCTTGGAGTTTTTTCCAACCCGCCGACTGGATCATTTGTCATGCTTGGCTCTGCGGAAGTCGGTGGAGGAATCTCATATGTACTCCCTTCGTCCCTTTCTGTGACATCCTCGGGAGTTAGTCCCTGGTCAGATTCTTTGGGAACCACTCCGACTGGTTCGGCAGACGTTTTGGGAGCACCAGTGGGGATATCCGTTTCCCCTGCATGATCCCTGGTTGGAGGACTGACTCCAGGGCCACTTGTATCTTGCTCCGACTGGCTGCCAGTCGGGGGCTGGGCTTCGGCAGTATCGATGGTTTTCCCCGATTGACTGTAAGTCCGAGGCTCAGGGCGTGGCTCGTTTGGCGTTGTAGCAGGTGGAATATCATTTCTACTACCCAGATCAATGTCTTGGGGTTTCCTGAATCACGCAAGATGGCTTTCAACATCAACATATTTTTCCAAGAAATCAAAAATAACAAGAATGACAGTAAAGAGTGATACCTCGTGGATCTCCGAATTTTGGGCGCTGGCCGACTGACTGGAGATTTTGCCGGAGCCGGTTTGGCGCTTGTTTGCGACTCAGTCTGCTCATCTTCGGTGTCACTGCAGACTAGCTTTCTCCTCTTTAGTTTCTGCTTAGGGTTGTCCTCTTCGACAGTTCGTTTACTTTCCCGGCTGGGTTGATCTTTGGTCCGCCAGTCGGGTGAAGCTTTTTTGGAGCAGATTCTTCATGAGCTGGAGTGGGTGGATTTGAAAGGAAGCGTTTGTTGTCCTAATCAATGGATTGTACGTGTGAGCTAAAATAAAAGTCAGATTGACAACAGTTGGATAAAAAGGTTAGCGGATTCTTACCTTTGGAGGCGGCCGCACCAGGCCATATGGAGTCACCGGGAGCTTGTGGCTGTAGTCAACAGAGATCCCTGCGGAGAACACCTTGTACATCCGATTGCACATGACTTTGTAGTCGATGGAATCCGGATCTTCTCGGTTGGGATCCGACTGCCCCTCGTACTCGTACGCCGGCTTGCTCCTTTCTTTGATAGGGGCCAGTCGGCACTTGATGAAGTGCCGAGTGACCTGCTCCCCTTGTAGTCCTTGTTGCTTAATTTCCATTAATCGGAATAGCAACTCATTGGCTTGGGCGAGTTCATCGCCGTCCGGAAAATTTTTCCAGTCTTCATGAGGAATAGGAGGAAGGCCGACAAACTCGGGAAGACTTGGAGAAGGATTTGAGATATAGAACCAGTTTGAATGCCATCCTTTGTTGGAGGTTTTAAAAGGAAGAGAAAAGTATTTTTGGGTCAGAGTCCCCCGCAACAGGAATCCAGACCCGCCGACTACACACAGGTTGTTCTTGTCAGGTTGGGATTTGAGATAGAAAATGCACCGGAACAAAGCAAAATGAGGTTGAATGCCGAGAAAAGCTTAGTAGAGATGGATGAAATTGGCTATGTGGAGAACAGAGTTGGGATTCAAGTGATATAGCTGGATTTCATAAAAAGAAAGGAGACCACGGAAGAAAGAAGAAGTCGGAAGAGCGAAGCCAGAGTAGAAGGAGGAAAATACCACAATCTCGCCAGTGTCGGGGGTTGGAAAATCCTCGCCGTATGCAGAGCGCCACCCGATGATTTCTTTAGCCGGCAGAACCCCGTCCTTCACCATCTCCAGCAGATTTGACTCCTTTACGTCAGATTTCGCCCACTGCTCAAAGGGGATTTCTCTCTCCTCAGCCATGGATGTGGATTGGATCTAAGTGGAATGGTTCGATTTTTGCGGGTGAGATGAAGAAAAGATTGGGATGGAGGTGAACTGTAGAGAGGCTTGATGCACGGAATCGAAGTTTGGAGCTTGTGCGCGCGTGGATTTGGAACCCTAGTTTGCTGTCACTGTGCGTGGTTTGGGGATTTTTGGCGAAGAAGATGAAGCGGTAAGTGTTTTAACGGTTAGGTCAGCATTTTCGTGCGCAGAATGGGCCGGGAATTGCGGCTTAACTGTAGCCTAAGAAGTTTGGAAAGTCTGATATATGTCCTTAGGGGCTTAATCTTTTCTGTGATGAGCAGAAAGGAAAGGAATATATCAAGAATATTTTATACGGTTGCAGCTTAAACTCTTCGGAGAGCATACAGTAAAAAAATTTTGCCACGTCAGTGAGCATATCAAATTGATCAAGTATCATTGCTTAGGCTTATTAATTATTTTTTATTGGCGATTGGAGAATCTTGTAGGAGATTTCTGCCATATATGCCTTATTTTCTCCAAATAAGGTGAAGTCATGTGTCCTTAGGGGCTGAAGCACATTTATTTCAATAATGTGTACATAACATGACTAACTATTTGGGAAGCCTTATGTTTATAATATAAATGGTTTTGAATAACCAATTTTATTGTCAAACTTTTTGATAAAAACAATTTTAGGATTGTTTATTATTTTGCTACTTAGGTGGCTAATAAACCACTCGGCTGGTACATTTTTATTAATTCTGACTATATGTTTAGTTTTTCCAACTAAGCACATAGTCGGGGGCTACACCTAATTAGGTGCATCTAGTCGATGCACCTGGGAATATTTTTTGAAATTTTTTTTCAGCCCTTCACAGTCTTGCGATCTGGATTTGGCGCCCAAGAGATTATGGCAGAAATAATTGAAGTACTTGGAGCTGATGATTTTCTATTTAAGGGAAGATTATCTCGTCGACTGTAAAGGTCTCAGGGGCTACTGTGGATATTATGGTACCCATATACCCACAGATATAAAATATCCGACTGATTATAAGGGTATATTATGTAAACAGAATATGAGTAGTATTAGGGTTCGGGTGTTTTATAGCCTTGTTTGTTAAGGCATAGTTCGGATCCCTGGTATAGAAAGATTGTAAGTTAATTAGGAAAGATCTAGACCGTGTCGGACTAGATCTTATCTTGTAAATCCTCATCTTCCGGGTATATAAGGAGGATAGGGGACCCCTTGGGGACATAAGCTTTTCGTAAGATCAATACACAACTCGGAGGAAAAACCACCGAAACAGGAGTAGGGTATTACTTCTTCGTGAAGGCCTGAACCTGTCTAAATCCTTTGTCTCACAACCTATCTACTTTTCCGTCTTGATTGTCATCCCCTTTTCATATTGCCGAAATCTAGTTTCGATAATAAGATCGGGAAAAATTTTAAAAACAACATTTAAGCTAAATTTTGAAATTTTGGAGAATTAAAAGGGAAGGTCGAACGATGCTTAAAAAGAATTTTAGATAAGGATTTTTTTTAAATAAAATTACGGGTGTTACGAAGTGATAAATAGTTAATTATTTAATTAGATGAACCAGTATGTATGAGGATTTTCTCTATTAGGAGTTTTGTAGTTTTCCTCTGTAAGAAGTAGTATAGTCCCGTACTATGTATGTATGTAGGACGCCCGCGTGGTCCTGCAATTAGGTTAGCTAAACATCAACAAGGACGTGTGCTCAGTACGTGCTCATCATTGGCATAGCGATTTGACGGATGCATGGGCCAGGCAACAAGAAGTTGGTGCACATAACCTCAAGCCAGCTTCCAGTCGGATGTTTGGACCCATGCGTGACGCCGACCCAGATCGATGCTACTATAATTATGCATGCACTATGTTGTACTTGAACGTAATTCACACTAGTACGTATAAGCTAGCATGCAGTGAGAATCTACTTGTTATCATTGATGGATAAAAAAATAGCATGGGTCTGTAGACAAAGCTACACACTACTAGAAAAATGATTTTACATGGTAGTATCCTATTTTTTTTCACTGACGATCATATGAGAAATTCGCTTGAGAAATTCTAATAAAGGGATAGAGGGTTTAGGACCGCCGCCAGTGAATATCTATTTTCGCTGGCGGTAAGTTTAGGCCACCAGCGAAAATCCGTTTTCGCTGACGGTAGGTTAAGAACTCTGCTTGCGAAAGTAAGCCTATTTTTGCTTGTGGCCTCTTATCCTACCGCCAGCGAAAATTGACGTATTAAAGAGAATCGCCCTTGAAAAACATCACGCCATTAAAAAATGCCACCCACCACTCCTTATCCATCTACCCATCCTTATCCTCACATTCCTCCTCCAGATCCAACCCTCTCCTCCTCCCTCCAAGATCCACCACTAGACTCCATAAGCGGTGGCTGCTCCGGTGGCGGTTCTCGGGCGGCGGCTCTAGCATCGGTGCGTGGCGGAGCTCGGGCACGGACGGCGACACTCGGGCATGGGCAGCGGAGCTCGGGCACGGACAGCGGCGCTCGGGCGTGGGCGGCGGCGCTCGGGCGCGGGCGGCGAAACTCGAGGCGCGGGTGGTGACTTCGGGCGTGGGAGGTGCGGAGGGAGCAGATCCAGCGACGGCGAGCCCTGGAGACCGGATCCACTGCCAGCCATCCACGTCCTCCCTCGGGACCAACGAATCCATCATCACCTCTTCTTTCTGCTGTGAAATTTTTGTGCTCGATCTGTGATGCGGAATTTGTAGAATTTGTACTCTGTGATGTGAATGTGGAATTTTTTTGGGAATTTCTGCTTGTTGTGGATTTGAGATTTGAGATTTGGAGATATGGATTTGGGAATGCAGGGCAGCAATATGTGGGCATATTTATTTTTGCTGACGGTTAGAAGGCAGCTGCATGCGGTTTTTTCCCCAAAATCGATTATCGCTAGCGGCCGGTATAACACAGCCGCCAGCGAAAATCTTTTATCTCTAGTGGGCGGTATAACACAACCGCTAATGAAATCAATTTTCGCTAGCGGTGAAGTTTTGCATGTGAAGATTGTTCATTTTCACTAGCCTCTAGTTGCTGGTGGTAGCACCAACCGCTATAGAAAACGTAAAATAGCCATCACGAAAAATTCTTTTTCTATAGTAGTAACAGCTCTCTTCCCATGCGGCAAAAAAAATTAGTCAGGGTCGAGTAGACTGCCATGATTCGTCAGTAGCGGAGGTTCCATTAATTGTTCCCATGGTAGATCCGCTCGTGCTCGTTATATGCTTGCTTATCGTGCGTATTGCTGGGGAGATACATCTTACTTATCCATGTGTAACGTTTAAACTATATATCTTCACATCTAACATGATGAGATATATATATATATATATTGGTGATTAAGATGGATGAGGAACAAAGTACTGCACAACTACGACCTTTGTGTGTCAACATCTGCCCCCACATGCTTGTCGATCATAGACCTAAAGATAAAATTATTAGGGTACGTACGTCCCATCACGATTTATGGGATGCATAGTACTGCAAAAACAACTTTCGTACTAACTATTTGCATGTATTTTCAAAAAATATAGATATGTGCCCTCGAAGTGTAAAAACACTCTTAGAGTGATACATGCATGTAGCGAATGATCATCGCAATGAGGTAAGAGATGATTAATTGGGACGATTGACTGATCATCACAATTACACAAGCATATAATAATATATAGCTCGACCATATAATATGTGTACTTTTATAAATATATAGTCGTATTCACAAGAGAAAAGTATGTACTATGTAAAATACTCGTTTTCTCGCTCACTTCTTCCTCACTAGGAAAATGCTCAGCTCCGGGGCGCACTCGCGGTCGCGGCCGGCGCCGCCGCCGTTGTCGCTGCCGTCGTCGGGGTTGATCATGTAGAATGCCTCGGAGTCCTTGGACCCGACGACGCGCTCGACGCGGGCGCGCATGTAGGTGAGCTCCCCGTCGGGGCCGGCGGACGACGCGGCGCCCTCCCTGCAGTCGGCGGGCGGCGGCGGGAGCACCCCGGCGCCCATGGACACGCCGCGCAGCAGGCGCAGGACGTGGCGCTCGTCGTCCGACGCGTCCTTCCGCCGGATGGCGTACCCGGCCTTGCGGCCGTTGCAGAACACGGCCCAGACGTACTCCTCCAGCAGCCGCCGCCGAGCGCTGCGTGTGTCGCTCTCCAGCGCCAGCTTCACGGTGCCCGTGGCCATCTCCCTGTGCATCGCGCTCGCCAGCATTGGCAGCTCGATGAGGAACACTGGCGGCGCGCGCGTGTCCTCGTGGATGGCGAGGCTCAGCCGCCCGCGCCGGTGCCCGAACAGCGTCACCGTCGGCGCGTGGTCGGCGAGGAGGGCCTTGCTGTTGTGCCGCCCGAGCATCGCGGCCATCTTGCATCCCGTGGTGAGCATCGGCAGCAGCTTGAACATCTTGAAGATGCCGCCGGCGCCGGCGCCGCCCCCACCACCGGAGAGCTTCGTCCGCCGGCCATCGGAGGACGGTCGGAGGAGTGACCGCAGTGAGGCCGCGCCATCGATAAGCGATGGCATTGGCGACACTGGTCGATGCTGAGGTGGAGTTTGGTGTACCGTCTGAATCGGTGCGCAGCTAGCAGCTGGCTGGCTGCGGAGCTTTGCTCCGATGGAGCCCCATGGGGAAGAAAGCTGAGGAGATTACGTCGCTATTTAAGGGGATGCGTGGAAGGAGATGTTGGGAGGTCATATGCATTTGCTAATAATGTTGTCTAAATTGGATTAAACCATCAAATGCATATTAGGCGTCATTTGCACGATTATCTTTTTAAGATGCACACACACGATCATTGGAAGATCGATATTGCTATATGAGCTAAAAATTAGCAAAAGAAAACTGGATTAAGGTGAGCTATTTGGCAAATCACACCCCAATTTTTCATCGTGTGGAGCTGAAGCCGAATCAAAAGCTACTGGGCGGAGCAAGTGAATCTGCTCCGAAAAATGCATAGAAATAGTGATGCTGTCTTTTTCTTAGCTCACAAGTCCCTAGCTCTTGATTTGCTCTCACTGCACTGTTGGTAAGACTGCATATGTGTCTGGCATAATGTTTAGAACTTCAGCTGTACAGTTAGTACATAGGAATGCAGAAATTTCTGAAATATCACTGCAGAGGACAACAGTGAGTCAGTGACCTGAAGTAGGGGCATTCGGTTCCCCTGCCGTTCGATGATAATGGATGTCTGAGATCATACGCCAAAATAACTGACTACTACAGTGATCAACAGTATTTTTGGGAGTACAGTGATCAGCAGTATTTTTAAGAGTACTCCTATAGTGGATCTATACTGTTCCTGGCATTTTTCACTGTTCTCCTCGCATGAACAGTAACTGTCGTCTGCATTACTGCAGACAATCCGGATCCAGCCAGAGCTCAGGCTCAGCCGTTGAGTTTAGAAATGCATGATCAATGCTTACTAATCATATTATCATATATCAATCCGTGCAGGCTACTTTGATTGATGAAGCTTTATGCACGCACTAGATGAGTCAGGTGAGGACTCAGGACGTGCAGAAACTTGATTTCTGGCTTTTGCCTTTTCAGAGATTAATTGATCGATATGGATCTGCGAGTTTGCGCAACGAGTCATGGGAGGCCTTAACTCGGTGACATGTACACACACCACGGAAGTAATTGTTGGGGAGCAGCTGACTTGCCATCCGTGCTGCATTGCACACAGCACATGCTGTGTTTGGTCGCTATGGCAATTATCCTCTGATTGTGTTGCTTTGCTATAAACTATTATGAAAGTGTTTATAACACTTCAATATCTGTAAAAAAAAGTTCAGAAGATTTAGGTGAACTTCGACGTGGGATTTTTTGAGTATTTTTGGAAATGAAAGCATGGATATATGTGCGAAAATCCTAACTCGCAGACACGCTCCAACTGCGTCACGATAAGCCATGGGTTAGGATTAGAGTCAAAGGTTTAGGGGTGGGGTTAGAGAGGAGGAGTGTGCTGGGGAGAGGGAAGCAGGGTTTCCCCGAGCCTAGAGGAACCATGAGGTCGACAACAGGCAATGGGTCATGGTTGGTGGTGGGAGCAAAGCGGAGCGAGTGGTTAGGAAGCAGAGGGTGGCAGAGGGTGTCTCCAGCGGCAAAGAGCCACCGAAGATGGGGAAGACGGCAGGGCGGGGCACTCACCGCTGCATGGCTTGGGGAGATGGTGGTGGTGACACGATGGGCCTCACCAGCACGGTGAGGTAGTTGTGACGGAGGAGGTGGGGGATCGGTGCTAGCCTGGATTTCGAGTTCATTGGAGAGAGGGCAGAGGGAGTTTGTTAGAGGAAGGGTGGCCTTGCTTGCTAGCAGGAAGCCGCTCGCCTACGCTCGATGCCTCGATCTGCCCAATGAGAGAAGAGGAACGGACTATGCACTCGCTTTGGTCTACAAGAGAAAAGAAGAAAAGAGGAAAAGGAAGAATAGAAAGTGGGTTGGGGCAGCAGCGACACACGTAGGCTTATCATTTTGCATTCGCTAGTTAATGGGCTGTGTAAATTTGTGTGCAAACCCCATAGGGATAAGTTCATTTTAGGTCCCTTATGTTTAGGCCGAGTTTGAAAAACGTCCTTGAACTGCAATAACAGATATAACGCGTCCCTAATATTGTAAAACCAGGTTTAATAGGATCCCTAAGTAGTATAGCTCCTTGTTTCATCTGACGTGATGCTTTGACTGCGATCAAAGTTGCTGAGTCAGTCTAGCTTGCTGTAAGGCTATGCTGAGTCATCTTCTCCTCCCCTCTCCTCTCTCCCCCTCTCCTCTCTCCCCATTTTTTTGCTATCTTTCCCTATGATGGAGCGACAACGAAGAGAGTGGCATCGAGGCAGGGAGAGCAGACCTGCAGATGGCCACTCGTGAGAAAGCGGAGTAGACGATGTGGTCATGCAACAGTGAAGGAGGCGAGGAAGAGGCTTCCATCTCTCATGGGGCGAAAGTGTGCAGGGACGCGCAGGCGGGCTCGTCAGAGTGATGGTGAAGTTGTCTGAAGCCAACGTGGGGTGGACAGAGAGGAGGGGGCCATGTCGGTCCGCAATGGTGATGGAGGCAAGGAAGAAGGGCATGTGTCACGCCCCGAACTATCCCCAGGCGGGAACTAGCGCGAGACGATCCAAATTAACCTGTAAGCCGATACTAGTCCTAGGAAACAGTGCTGGTATCACAGGAAGATAGAAGCAACAGCGGTCTCTTTATTAAGAGTAGTCATACAGTGATGTTGGGCTACGGACAAACCCCGAGCTCACAATTGCACTACAAAAGGGAAAGACAGAAGTGAAGACTGGCCCAAGGCCACAGGCATGACTTGGGAACTAAGTCGAAACCCTAGTACTGTTCGAAGCCAGACTGCTCTTGGAAGAACTCCTCGTTAGCGGGATCCATCACCTCTTCTTCAAAAACTGGAGGGGGAATTATTTATGTAGAGCAAGGGTGAGTACAAGAAGTACTCAGCAAGAGCAAGTCATAGGAATTATATGTTTATATGTTTGGTGCAGGCTTCAAAGAAAGGCTGGTTGTTTTCACATTCGATTTTGTTTAATACTTTTCAATTGATTCTAAGTGAGTGCTTCTCAAAGACTCAGGCAAGATGGTGCATCTCGCCCGGTCGGAGTAGTGCAATGTATCAATCTTTAAATGATCAGGAGTTGGCTCCCGGCCAACCACTTTAGATGGCCTCCCTGGCCTAGTTGATCCCGTCAGGCACAGTTTTAAAACTACGGGAACCCAGCCCAACATAGCAATTTCACAAGCGGTAAACAAACAAAACTACGCTAAGGAATCACCTCACATCCACCATGACCATGGGCATGGTTGTTCGAACAATTTGTTAACCTCTACAGGGGGTACACTTTATCCACACGATGTTACTAACCCAGGTAACCTAGCCCATGCAGAACAACCACGTCTAGTGACTTTGAGGCCTTCACGATAAGGCATTTTCAAAGCCGACACGGGGTCACCTTATGCCAATGGGAGGGGTCATCCAGAACAACAACAGGTCAGGGTCCAGACCATGTTGTGCCAGGAAGCCCAGGGGTTCTCCCCGACACCACCCTGGCAAATCCACTTGTCCCTCGGCATCAAGGTTTCCCTAGCCTAGCTAGTTACTCCGTCAGGGGTGTCCCACTTCACCCATGTGGTCACACTTGTTATGTTTGGATTAAATCCCAAAGGAGTCGGTCCTTATGTGCGAGAACAGGGAAAACCGTACCACTAGTACGTCCCCCGCACTGCGATTTTCGAAATCATTTTATTTCACAGGCACCGACTCAGGTGTCGGGTTTTTCAAGAGTTTCATAAACCCAGATTTTACCCAGCGTTGGATGTTTTTAATTTGAGGAGGGTCACCAGTGCATGCACCCGAAGGCGCGAACACCGAGACCTAAGTATCAGTACACAAAGGTGGCGCAGGGTAAGCAAAAGTCAAGGAGGGTAATTGTAGCAATTTAGGTATGTCCTATCGGCTATATTGCAAGCTGCGACCAACATTAAAGGTGTAACCTAGATATGCATAGTTTGCGGAACAAATTACTTAATTTCAAATTATAGGTGCAAGATGATCAAATGTGACTTGCCTCACTCGAGACCTTGAGCTTCCTCCTCGTAATCCGCGCACTGCGAGTCTTCGGGCTCCGAAGCTACAAGTGAAACGAGGTGACTCAACAAACAGTCAAAGGAAAACCCAACTAAAGACCACTAAGCATGCCGTTAGGTAGATCTCGATTTTTGAGGAATTTTGGAAGTTGAACGGGGTCAAACAGACGAACGGTTGAGGAGATATGGATTTTCTAAGGTTAAATGATTTTCTGTCTAAAGGAAAAGGAATTATTAATTCCCTTGGAAAAAGAAAAGGAATGAGGTATGCTAATTGGACTTCTCAGCCGAGCATGAGGCGCGGCCCATAACAATGCGCAGGCGTAGCCGAGCGAAGCAGGCCAGCGCTTAAGAAGGCAGCCCAAGGCCATGCGGGGAGAGGAGGCCGAGGCGAGCGGGCTGGCGGAGCACGGCCCACGCGGCGTGTGCAAGGCAGGTTGGTGGACCGCGGTCCACTGCGCGGGGTCCCGAGTTGGAACCCACCTATCAGCGGCTTGGTTCATGGCGAGGTGGGTGCCTAGAAGGAGTGGAGCTAGGGTTTGGGTGGTTGCGACTCAGATTTGGTGCACCAGTGGACTCGTGCGTAGTAGGCCCACGCGTAACATCACAGCTCTCCGTGGATCGTGTGCACGAGAAGAGGGAAGGTGACGGTAATGCGGCGCCTACGTGGCAGCCACGTCGGATGGCGAGAGGTTGAAGACGACCAACTTGGATCCGATGGCGTGCAGTGGCGGCAATCGCCAGGGCGGCGCACGACGGGGCGAGAGAGGAGGAGTGCACCGGAGCGGGGCCTAGGACGAGCCAACGGCTCGGATTCGCCGAGGACGACCGGGATCGGTGGATTGCGGAGGCAGTAACCGCCGGTGAGGGGAAGGGGAAAACTCACCGGAGTGACGGGGGTCTGATTCGCCGGAGCTAGAGAATCTATGCGGGGTCGCGAGTCCATTCCACCGGTCAAGAGGGCACGGGCGGGTCTAGGGAATGGCGGTGACGACGAGCTTGTCTTCGGGACAGAGCTGCAACGTGCGTTGGCATGGGCGAGCAGCGGTGGAGCTAAACGAGCATCTACGCGCGTAGAAACAAGGGCGGTGCAGCTAGCTAGCACCCTAATAAGGTGTACGAGAGGGAGAGGGACGAAGGTCTACCGCGACGGGAAGTAGCGCCGTGAAGAGAGGCCGACGGTGCAAAACGTGATCATTTCGGCCTCGGGCCATGGAAGAGGAAGAAGATGGCACCCGGGGACCCCTTCGCGTGTCCACAAATGCGCCGGCTCCTCCGGCACGCACAACGGCGGATGAACGATGGCGAGACGACAAGGCGACAGTTTGGGGGGTGATGTTCGACGGTGAAATGGAGAGCGGCCGAACGAGGAAGGAGGACGCTCTTTATAGGCGCGACAAGGCGGTAGGAGCGCGAGGCGGTTCGTGGATAGGCGGTGGAGGCGCGCGGAGGGTTGGCTATAGCAAAGGCAAGAAGCTGCCACCCCACGTAGCTTTGGAGATAGGAGTCGAGGCGGCCACTCGAGCTCGACGCCGCCGCCGACTAGCTCCTTTTCCCGCCAACTGCCGCAACTCTTCTCCTCGTCGCGCCGGCCGCTAATCGTCGCTTCCTCCTCTCTATCACCGCACCAATCCCCGCTCCTACTTCCCTCCACCGTGGTGCTAGTCCTTCTTCGCCTCCCTCCACTTTGTCGTGTCGTGGCTCAAGCTCGAGCTCCGGTGGCTAGGTCAACTTTGCAGGTATCTAGAGTGGAGGTAGCTCATCGGCATGGGGGAGCTCATGGGTGGGGGTGAGGGTAAATGGGCATGCAACATATCATGCAAAAGGGGGTGCTCGTCGTTTTGTCCGTGAGTCATCGGAAGGAAGAAGGGTGATGACCGGTAGGGAGAAAGGTGGCGGTAGGTGGGTGAGGAGCTGGGTGGGATGAAGCGCGTTGCCGCTGCAAGCTTGACCTGGTCGGGGAAGGGCGTTGTCACTATGAGTTCTTCCAGCTCGGTCACACGGCGTTAAGCAGCAACGGCCTACAAATGAAGGGTGAGAGAGAGAGATAAGGGGCCCTAACATGTGAGGTCCACGTGGGTCACACACTAACTCAACTCAACCAGGTTGACCGCAACCAACTCTCCATGTCAATCGAAATCAGGCACAATAATGCTCTGAGACCTTGGATACACCGATATTGCAAGTAGAGGGACACATTATATCTCGTATTGCAGTTCAAGGACATGATTCAAACTCGACATCGAGACGAGGGATAAAAAGAGAACTTATTCCACCACCCGTATATATAGGAATAAGTTCACTTTGACTCCCTTAACTAGTGATTGAATCCAATTCGTATCCCTAAACCACAATACCGGATATCTCGACCCCTTAACTATTCAAACCAGTACAATTTAACTCCCTCGACGGTTTTGGAGGGCGGTTTCGTTGATGTGGCGCCTATGTGGTGGTATTGACCTGGTATTCGTTCCACGTGACGCTTATGTGGAATTACAATTAAAAAATATGTGGGACACGCTTGTCACTCACATAAAAAATGTGGGAGCCACTGCTATCACTCGTTCCTTTCTTCCTACTTTCTCTCTCTCCATTCTCTCTCTTTCTCTCACCTTCCTCTTCTTGGCGGGCGGCGAGGGCCGAAGCGGCGGCGGAGGCGGTGGGCAGTGAGGGCCAGAGTGGCGGTGGTGGCGGATGGGAGGACGGGCGAGGGATGCAGCTCCGCCTTGAACCCGTGTCACCGCCGCTTCACCATGAGCTCTGTACGCGTCGAGGCCGCCTCGCCGCGACTCCGCCGCTCATCCCTCGGCCGTCGGTCTAGGTGGTGGCCCAAACACCGGTGGACGCAGCAGGAATTGGCCATGGCGGTGACAACAGAGGAGAGGCACAAGCAGTGGCGGTAGGGATGGCGGCGCGATGATGGCCTCCCCCTCTCACCGCCACCGCCATCTTCGCTCGTGCTTTCTCCTCCCGACGATGACAACCGGAAGGGGGCAGCAGAGGCGGTGGTGGGAGGACAGCCACGCGACTACGGCCTCTCATCTCACCGCTGCTGCCATCTTCGCTCGTGCTTCCTCCTCCCCGATAGCAGCGAGCGGAAGGGGGAAGCAGAAGGGAGACGGAGAACGGTGGCAGGAGAGACGGCGGAGCGATGAAAGCCTCCTTCTCGACGGTGGCGAGCGGAAGGGGAAAGAGGGGGCGACAGCGCGATGACAGCCTCCCCTCATCACCGTGGCCCTCGCCTGCCTGTCGCCGTTGCTGCTCCAGCGCCCGCCCACCCGCCGGCCATCGTCCATCGCCCACTGCCGCTACCACTCCATCACCCGCCCGTCGCCGCTATCACTGGGCCCCCGCCTGTCGCCGGCGGATGGAGTGAAGTAAAGGGGAGATAAAGAGAGAGAAATAAGGGAGAGAGGAGGTAGAAGAAGGGCAAGGAGAGAGGACGACATGTGGGCCCCACATTTTAGTGGGTCCCATTTTTGTGTGTGAATGACGAATGGGTCCCGCATATATTTTTTAGTTTTAATACCACATAAACGTCACGTCAATGCCACGTGGGACGGAGACTAGGTCAACACCGTCACATGTGCGCCACGTCAGCGAAAACGCCCTCCAAAGCCATTAAGGAAGTTAAATTGCACCGGTTTTAATAGTTGAGGGGTCGAGATATCTGGTATTGTGGTTGAGGGATACGAATCAGATTCGATCACTTGTTAAGGTAGTCAAAGTGAACTTATTCCTTATATATATATATATGACCGTATCCAATTTTGGCCCTGCCCAGATAATCCATAGGCCGGCCCATCGTCTCTTCTATCTTCAACAGGCCGGCCTCTCTCCGCCGCCCCTCCCCTCCTCCTTGGCATGCCCACGTGCCTGCCTCCTCGGCCGCAGCCTCCGCCGCGCGCCTCTCGCCCCTTGCTGCGCGCCGCCGCCGTCCTCACCTCGCTACTACCACCGTCACCGGGCACCTCCGGCGTCCCTCTCTCCTGGCCCAGCCGTCGCCGTCGCCCAGCAGATCCGCCTGAACGACGGGCCCCACCCGGGGGCAGCGCTAGGGATGTCGTCCGCGTCTGTGGCGGAGAGGGAGAGCGAGGCCGGGGAGTTCACCGAGGTCGTGGTGGTGCGGCACGGGGAGACCGCCTGGAACGCCTCGCGCATCATCCAGGTTGCGTTCCTCCCGCTCCGAGCTCTATCTATTTCTCTGAAGCTTGGTCTTTGCTTCTCCGTCAACTTTGGGGAAAACCTTTGGTTGGGAAAATTGGGAAGAACAAATAATAGTTTAGTGGTACACTTGTTTCTAGTTCTTTAATCATTCAGTGTTCAGATTTCACAATGCTAGTCCGGTGTATCTTAGACTATACCTACTGGCTGTTTTATTATCTAAGCCAAATTTGTGTGACAAAGGACGACATATCATATAAAAAAGCTCAGTAATCAGACAAAAAGTGTTTTCGTTAATTGCTGCCATACAGAATTCGATGAAACTATATGACTATTTACAGAGTTCTTGTAATTTGCTAACCGGATGTTGGTTGCTTGGTTGCTTGCATGAAACCCTTGATGTGGTAATTGAAATATTCCAATGACTGTTTATTCACTTCCCTAATTGTAATGGATGGATACAATTTCCTCATGTAATAAAGTTTATAAAGTTCATTTGAAAAATGTCAAAGTAATGCAATTCCCTTATTCCTTCTGCAGAAATTTAGAGTTTGCAATCATGTGGTCGGTCGTCTGAACTCATAGTTGTTTACTAAAGTATTAGGATAACTTTCTCGTACATCTGCTCTTGGAATGAACAGTTTCCATAACAACAGAAGTTATGCAATGCAAAAGCTTAAGAGATGACAGATGATAGGCAGCAATGTTTTGTGGCTCAGTGGCTGTCGATAAACTTATGCTAACTCACGGTAGTGGATTATCAGATAGCTATGATTACACATTTTCCTGACTATATCTGACGTGTAATATGGAAACAAAGTATGGTAAAGGTATTTCATGATATGATTACCAACATTATGTTGTCTTTGCGCATTAACTAATCATTGTCTTATTCACAAGTTTATTTATCACACTTACAGTGCCTTTCAACTGATATAGAACCAAAATGCTGTATTAGGGGCACCTGGATGTAGAACTGAATGAAATTGGGAGGCAGCAAGCTGTTGCGGTATGGCATGATATACTCAGATTGCCATAAGACATTTGGAGTGGCATTTCTTACGTGGAACTTGTTGTCTTTAATGCAAGGTTGCCCGTCGTCTGTCTAATGAAGCCAAGCCAGCTGCCATATATTCATCTGATCTGAAGCGAGCGGCAGAGACTGCAGAAACAATAGCAAAAGCTTGCAATTTGCCAAATGTTTGTCCATTCAACTCATGTACCTTTCTATTTTTTAAAATATCTCAGGCTGATGATCTACACTGCTTCAATGACGCACAATGTACTGTTTGTAGAAGACTAGAAGATTAATTGATCATTTGATTATTAATTTAGAAGCTCTGCATCATAGGTTGTGTTTGATCCAGCACTGAGAGAGAGACACATCGGAGATCTACAGGGCTTAAAGTATGAAGATGCTGGCAAAGAAAGGCCAGAGGCTTACAGAGCTTTTCTATCGCACAAGAGGAACCGACAAATTCCTGTAAGCACTCCATTGTCTTACTTTTTGTAACATATCAGTATTGATTCAGCAAACAGATTATGATTCTGATACCAAACATAGATGATATGTTTGTCAACTGAAGGATGTTTGCAAGCAGATGTTCAATGATACCACACCCATTTGATGCCATTGAGTCAACCATTGCATAGGTTTGGAGAAAAGGTGATTTTACAACCGTGAACCCTTGCACAAGTCGAAAAATCAACCTTGAACCACAAAGCTGGACACTTTACAACCTCAAACCCTTGAAACATTCCCCTAGACACAAACTACTTTGTTTTGCTTACTTGTCATCTACATGTTACTAACTTCGCCTCCTCATTTGACATGCCATCAACTGTATCACCCTAGCTAGTGAAGTTTGCTGACTGGGTTGCGATGCCAAAATGAGAACTTGTGATGTTACTGCTAATGTGGAGGAAACCACTGGTAAATCAGACTAAGGGTTTAATGAAAATGGTTTTATGAGTTTTGGGCATTAAGATGTTCAGTTATAGTTTAGGGCTGCAGTTTCGCAAGATATCAAGTTTAGGCGCGTCAAACATGGATGGTCTTCAACTACAAATATGTGCTGAAGAATGTGCCACTGAATTGAAATGACAAAAGCTCTGTCAAATCAAATCTTCGGTTGTACACTTACCTGTAACATTTGGCATAGAGGCTTCTCAAGTTAGCTTTATAACTGCCATAGTTACAACGTTGAACTGCGGATTGCACTTCTTTTGCTGCTAGCATATGCCTTCTTGCAGTAGCTTCTCTTAAAAGAATATTTTGGGCTTGTTTTTCAGGGTGGTGGAGAGAGTCTTGATCAACTATCAGAGCGATGTGTCTCTTGCTTGTACAACATAGTCGAGAAACATCAAGGTAAATTGTGAGCTTCATCCTCGGGGTTTTATCTTGTAATTGGATTGAGAATTTTACGTTACACTGATGAAATGAAATGCTTTAATCAGCTCCTATCGAAAAGAATACCATTTAAGGAGTTGGCTTATTGGCATCCTTGTTTTGTGCTCCGTGTTGATATTAGGTGGAGATACTACATCAGTGTTTACACAACAAAAATAATTTATATAACATAACTCTGTAATTGCAACTGCAGTTTATTGAAACCTGCACGTGAGCTTCTGATCATTTCTGAGCTTGTATAACTCTGTTAACAGGGGAGCGAGTAATCTTAGTCTCTCATGGTGGAACCATCAGAGAACTCTACAGGCATGCCAGTCCTATGAAGCCTCTTCACGGTAAGATACACAACACATCCGTAAGTGTAATCCTTGTGTCTGGTGCCACTGGGCGTTGCATTGTCAAGGCCTGCGGGGACATCAGCCACCTTAAGGAAACCGGTGTTCTGGAAAACGCCTTTGGTGGCGATAAGAACTCTGCATAAACCCAGATTGAGTAGCATCGTACATGCAGGACCTATTCACATGTCCAAAGAGTACCACACTGTTGTCGGCATCTCTTTGCTGTGATGAAACAGCTCTATTAGCAATAACCAGATCTCTCTGAATTTTGACATGAATTTGGATGGTCTCGATTACATAGGCCAGTTTGTGTATTATCTTCCTTGCAACTTGGAACTTAGCGGTGCTTTGTTTTTGCATTGGAATAGAAACTGAGTAGACGTCCACATTTGCTGGGACATCCAAAATCGTTTCCAGCAGATGAAACAGGCAGCCGGTGGATCGGCCTATCTCTTTCACATAAAAGGCCACTTGACTCCCCCCGTACTGGCTAACCACTTGAAATGCTTGCCATCACTGCTGACACAACTGCGGCCCCAGGCTGTCTGGGCCATGCCATTTGCCATGCTTTCCCACAAAAGAGCGTCTCCGATTCTCGATTGCTATACAGTACCTAATTCTCAGAGTTTCACATAGGATTAAATGATTAGGTGTAAGAGAGAAGTGAGGAGAGATGGTGAGACACCTTTAAATCAAAAGGCAAACCTCAACACAAACGTCAAGAGTGTTGTGAGAGTATCAGAGATATTTGATATTTGTATATTAGAGGCGACTTATTATATACTTTGTATTTTAACTTATAAACCACATTAATAAAATTGGAGGTAACCACATTAATAAAATAAAATTGGAGGTAGTAGTCACATTTAGTATAGCATTTGCTCTCAAGGGCCCATCACTGTTCATGCAATCAAGTGCAGGTAACCATGCATAAAACGAGACATACTATATATTTATAGAAAACCGTACAGAAAATCACATGAACTTTTGCAGGTCGCCGTCGTCGGCGACGAGATGGGAAAGAAGCTAGCGAAAGCTGTACAGTCGCGTTCGGCGGCAACTTCCCCGTGCACCGGCTGCTGCCGATGGACGGACGGACGGATGGATGGATGGATGCACCACACACTTAAAATTAGGCGCGCGCACGCAGCCGCAAGAAGACGTGCGACGCGGAACGGGGACACGATGCCCGGTCCGCAGCCGCGCACGTACACACCACGACGACACGATGAATCTTTTCTCCTTTCCCTTCTTGGCAACGGTAGAGATTCCTTCACACCGCGCACGCAGCAGCGCCGGCGGCGGAGCTCCACCGTACCTCTCCACCTCCTCCGACTACATCAGCGACGGCGACCGGATGTCCATCTCCTGCGTCCACGCGCTCTTGTCCTGCGCGTGGACGTGCCAGTAGCTCTGCGCCACCGCGTCCGGGTCCGCCCCCGCCGCCACCGACGTCGTCTCGCCGGCGCACCTCCCCCTCCCTGACCTGCGCCCATGACAACAAACACACACAGCAAAACACATCACGCTTCCATCATCACTCGATTGATTCGCCCACAGCGTAAAAAGGACGCGATGGTCGTGGTCTCGGTGCGTGGCACGCTCGCCGAGCGCGGCGTCGCGAGGCGCGGCGCGTGTGCGACGCCTCGCGCGAAAAGCGTAGCGCACGCGGCGTGCGTGCGAGCGATTCGCCGATGCGCGCGGTGTCGGCAGCCGGCTGGCGCCACGGCAGGTCACGAGAACGGCATGAGAGCTTTTTTTCCAGCCGAAAACGTTGGACCGCGCGTAACGTGTCAAGCCGAGGGGAGAAGCTGAAGCAGCATATATGCGCTTGGGAGTGCGAGTGCGAGCTATGTGAGGTGGCAGGCGGTGGTTGGGCCAGGTGCCCAACAATCCAAGCTGATCTATGATTCAAAAGTGAAAGTTTTTCAAAAGTAATTTAAAAAGTTTCCGAACAGATCGGATCGGACTATGACTGTAGGAGAGGATCCCCGATAGAAAGAGAATATATATTGTTGCTTCTTTTGGCCTTTTGGAGATGCCATGTGTGGAAGAGGGGCGTTGGAGAGTAGACAAGAGAGCATTTACAACTCAGCATAGCGATGGTTTGAAATGGTGTCCATGGAAATCTCTCATGCAGTGAAGAGAGATCATGGTACGGAATAAAAACCATTCGATGCATGTTTCTGCGAAGAAAAAAAAGGACAGGAAGAAGAATACCTGTCACTAAATTGTGGGAGTGCCGGGCCAGTCTCTCCTACATATTCTCAAGGTAAGGTGTGCTCGTGTGTTCATACCAATGATTGTAGATACGTATATGTTAGTGCTTACATTTGTATAGTATTTCTTGAAAAAAAATTGTAAAAGCTCGTTGTGGACGAAGGGGGATGGAGGTTGTCTTCATGGTGTTGATCCATAACACCAATGTTTTTGGCCGCTACTGTTACAACGATTCTGGGTTGAGATTAGTTTCACCCTACTTCGCTATGGCTTCCCGGGATGAAGTTGAGTCTTAGGTTGATGGAGAGAAGGGGATCGTGTCCCTTAAAAAATAGAGAGGAGCACACAATTGCAACTACAAATGGGAAAGAGAGGGAAGATACACTGGGTAGTTGTCAGCTCACAAATTGAGATTCTGATATAGAGAAGTGGAAGGTCGGTCGATCCCTCACTGAGTTGGTTTCTTGCTAAGCTCGTGTTGTTAGTGCTGGCATTGAGAAAGACGTGTCGCCTTGTCGGTATGGAATGGGGAAGATCAGAGAAATTGATTGGGGAATGGGGAGATGGGAGTGTGGAAAGCTAAAATGATAGACGAGTGACTGACAAGTAGGGTAGGGGTATATTTATAAATTGTTTTATGTTGATAGTGTTTGTATAGATATTTAACTTTAGAAAGTAATTTTTAAAGAAATTATAGGCTGAAGTGAAAAAGGAAGAAGGCCTAAAATGCAAAAATTATGGTTACATCCATTTAAGACTTTATGCATTGTCCAAGCATAGCATCCTTAATACTTGCTTAAGCTGCTCTACCTCCCAAGAGCACACCATGAGACCACTTCCTATTATAAATGCCTTAGAGCATGAACAAAAGTTGTTAGTTTCGTAGGTGATAGAGTTTTCAAAAAACAAAAGGTCTTGTGAATGATCAATGGACAAAGGCAATATATTAAAGTTCATCGGGAATGTGGGGAAACTTTTGAGTTCCTATTGGTTTTTTTCCGTTCAATTCTAAACGGGCTAGTTTTAAAAGCGAATTGAATTTGTTCTACAACTTCGTGCTTTTCATAAATATAATTGTACTTTTGTATATATATACAGCCATAATCTAAACTCATTATGATCTAATTAACATGCAAATATTGTTATTTTTAGACTATCCATGATCTATTGATCCAAACATTTTCTTCTTTTCAATTAATGTGGACAAATCTAGACAACTAGACGTTCATAGTGAATGTTTGACTCTTTTCGATGCCTCTGAATAGTTAGTATAGATAGATAGATAGATAGAACTATTTAAGAAAAATTCCAACATAATACAATGCAACAATCATATATATGATGTGTTCTACAAGTGGTCTCGTTTGGTCAGGAGGCCTAGCTATCATATATACATCACTTTGCATATTCCCGATGACGGCATATCGGTATGCATACTTGTTAAAATCAATTTTCGAAAATATTTAAGATTAGCGAAACCCACAAAAATTTTCGATACTATCTACTAAAATATACCCATTGACCGATCGACTGAGCTATCCTCTTTCTAGGGTTCATGGAATGATGCCGAAAGAAGCAGCTCACACATGTTTTTTAGTGGCTGGTATTACGGAAGTCGTATATATCCGTTCCATCATTGCGGAATGTATTCCTGCATATTTATGAGAGGGACACAAAATTTTTTCCCTGTTCCCCTTTCCTGAAAATGCCCTATGATCTGATCTGATCTACACGTTTGGGACACCACAGGACCACCGACCTTCGGGAGGTAGCGACGATAGGATTGAGAGATCTCCCAAAACTTTGGTATATCTTCTTCTTGTCATAGCTCACTAGGGACAATATTCCACTCCCACTTGCCCTCTCTTGATCCCTAGCTAGCTTCCCAAACTAATTAATCGCAATTTGACTACCCGTAATTAATCAAAGATAAGCTTATGCATTTGCGCTTTAATTGTATATTATCTATAGCGAGCAAAGACGTAATCTTGAAGAAGTAACTAGCTAGGTTGATGAAATAGTTCGTGAATTTGAGATGAGTTGGTTTGGTTCGCTGACCTCGGTTCGCCGATGGCGCCGTCGATGATCATGTGAGCAATGTGGACGCCGGCCGGCTGGAACTCCTTGGCCAGCGACTGAGACAGCCCTCTCAGCGCGAACTTGCCGCAGCCTGCATGCATTTTACTCGCGCGCAAACATGACTCTCGGATCCAGGAAATTAATCCGATTGCTAATTACATGGACAAAAGAGATGGTGTTTTTGTTTTAGCTGTGTGAAACGATCGAGCCAGTGAATGAAGCTTACTTAGATCGGAGTAGCCGGCGTAGCCGGTGACCGACGCCGACGAGCCGGTGAAGATGACTGTGCCCCTCCCTCGCTCGACCATCCCCGGTATGACCTGTATGATTGATCAGTGGCCATGGGTGATTAATCGAAGATATGATCGAGAGGAGAGGTGCATCGACTGATTATACTTGGTGGGCGCAGTAGAAGGCGCCGGCGGCGCAGACGGCGAGGGCGCGGTGGAAGGCGTCGGGTGAGATGGCGAGGGATGGCGTCGGGCGCGGGGAGGCGTCGCCGTCGCCGTCGGCGGGTGGCTCGCAGGCGTTGTAGACGAGCACCTCGACGGGGCCGAGCGAGAGCACCCCCTCGAAGGCCTCGCGCACGGACCGCGCGTCGGCGCAGTCCACCCGCAGCGCGAACACCTGCGCCTTCGCCTCCTGCGCGATCTCCTCCGCCAGCTGCGACAGCTTCTCTGCACAAACACAACGAGATGAGATCATCATCATGCAAGAACGTCGCCAGGAGGAGGAAGAAGAAGAGAGAGAGAGGGAGAGCTTGCCGAGGTCGCGGGAGAGGATGGCGACGGTGTAGCCCTCGGAGGCGAACTTGCGAGCCACGGCGGAGCCGAGCCTGGGGCCGACGCCGACCACGGCGGCGATGCCCCTCGACGAGTTGGACCCGGACACTGACCTCAGCATATGGGGAGACAGAGAGTGACCGATCGATCGATCGATCGATCGAGCAAAGCAACGCAAAGGCAAAGCAAAGCAAGCTCGACGAGACAGCAGCGAGCGAAAGCGAGCACTCTGTCCGGTCAATCGGTTCACGTCGCGAGCCGATCGATCGCTTGTGCCGACGTCCGATCGTCTGGCGGCGGCACGCCGTTGGTTTTAATACGAAAACCGGGGAAACGAGCAAGGATGACGCGCGACATCTCCGATCGAGACGAATGGTGTTGGGGCAGAATCTGGCCATGCCCTGCCTCTTGTCTTCCACGTACAGCGACACTTGGACAGTGCGGCGTATTACAGCTCAAGTGACAGGACGGGCTGGAGTGATGGTCCTGCCTGCCGGATCGATCATCTCGTCCGACACAATCTATCTGTACTTTTAATCTTTTATAAGGGGTCGTACCGATGCTACCATGTGAGAATCAGAATACTGCACACAATGATACTATACTCTTAGGCCCTGTTTAGATACACCGTCAAATTTTTTTACCCCGTCACATTGAACGTTTGAACACATGCATGGAGCATTAAATGTGGATAAAAAAAAACCAATTGCATAGTTTGCGTGTAAATCACGAGATGAATCTTTTGAGCCTAATTTCGTCATGATCTGACAATGTGGTGCTACAGTAAACATTTGCTAATGACGGATTAATTAGGCTTAATAAATTCGTCTCGCAGTTTACAAGCGGATTCTGTAATTTGTTTTGGTATTAGTCTACGTTTAATACTTCAAATATGTGTCCGTATATCCGATGTGATCCGCCAAATTTTTTTGCCTCTGGATCTAAACACCTCCTTAGAATTGATAGCGAAGGATCTCTTATTATACTACAGGTGTCATAGTTTCATTATAATTACTGGCTGAATCTATGTGGTTCAACCAAGTTAGTTTAAGCCTCACTCCGGTGCTCTCTACTGGTAGTAGAAAACAATCTGAACCGTTGATCTCATTTGATCGAAGGGTTCAGATTGCTTTCAACTACCACCCTAGTTAGCGGTGGTAGTAGAAATGTGGAGAGGCTTTATTATCGCAAAAAATAGGGGTATAATTGTAGTGACTACACTTTTTTTCCTTTTTTTTGGTTTTTTTATGGAATATGAGCAATACCAACATAATGGATAACAACGTATCGAATTAGCTTGGAAAAAACATAAATAACAAAGTTACTCGTATTATTTACCCTTAATATCACTGGTACTATAATACTATAAGTAAAAAGTACCGGAGCATCGCTCTAATAATAAAGGGTTGAGGGTTTGTCCTATCATCTATCGTCTCTCTTTTATTTTATTTGTTCAACAAACTTATGGTTTTGTGCTTTAGGGCAAAGGCCGAAGATGTAAATCATTTCCATTATCTAAAATATAAGAGACCATACAACATTTGTAATTAGAGTGCTATAAAATTATATATGATTTTCGGGAACACATTAATTGAGTGGGGAACGTACCACTAGTACAGAAATGCTAATCCCTGCAGGTTATGGAACCGGCAAACCCCCAATGCGGCAGTGATTGGGGGCATAATTATTGATTTCCATCCTGGCAACAATATGAAACTATATTTGTCAGGTTAACCGGTAGGGATCTGGATTTCCCATGCCAAAAAAGAACACACAATCCGGATCGTCCTAGTGTGTGTAAGGACGGTCTAGATAATTTTGAAACCAGCGGCGACAGCCTTGCACGGGCAATAAAAAAAAACGAAAATGCTATTCACCGGGATCCTGTTCCCACCATTTCGGATGGGATCCCTCGTCCGCTTCACCACATACTGCAAATATGAGAGCCAGCGCAGCAGCATGGCTTGTGCCCAAGCGGACTAGCAAAGCCAAAAAGCTAGCTCACCAAGGAGGTAAACACTAGCTTGTTCTCCGTCGTGAAGTGTGCGCTAGTGTCCATAATTGCCGCGATGGCACTTCCAACCGACGCGTCGCAATAACTAAACATGCCATGATCAGGCGGCGCCATGGCTGGATGGAACATCGGTAGCTCGTCACCATGAAGTAGCCGTTCATGGCGTTCACCCCGAACTGCTACAACGATGGATTGCTGCTCATGGTTGCCTCGAAAATCTCCAACAGTTGCACAAACTAATCAAACCTGGGAAGAACAACGGCACGTATCATATGACATATCATGGTGTGTTGCTGCTCCACGAGCAAGCCGCGTTTAGGAGCAGCGCGAGCTCAGTGTCCAGTGTCGGAGCCAGTGGACGTGGGTTGTGGCGACGGCTAGGACGAAGCAGTCGTCGGAGTGGGCAGACGCGGAGCGAGGAGGATGTGGTCGTCGACGACGAGCTCCGGCATGGACAGTGGAGGACCTAATCACGGAGGAAGCGGCCGCTGGTGATGAGCTCTAGCGTGGCGCGTGGAGGGTAGAGGACCTGCTCAACACGGAGGACGCGGCCACCAGCGACGAGCTCCGGTGTAGGGGCATGGACGGTGGAGGAGGACCTGCTCCTCGTCAACTACATTGCCATCCATGGAAAGTATCGTCTAATCCCTTGCAAGTATTCGTCTCATCTGATACCTATAAGTATTAGAACCAAAGTATCGTGTGGTAGCTCGCAAGTATCACACAACAACACACAGGAATCAACCGATACCTATAGGTATCAGAACCCGATATCGTAAGTATCTCGTGGTACCACGCAACTCGCAAGTATCACCTGATACCTCACAGGAATCATTTGATACCTCACAAGTATCGACGAGTATCATGTGGTATCAACGAGTATCAGCATCTAGTTTAACGGGTATTTGTCAATACTGTCGGCGATACGAGCCCGGGGGTATCAAGGCTAAAGGTATGGGTGGATCCTTGCACCCACGTGGCGCTCCCCCGTGGGGGGGTCCGGCCCGAGGGAGCGGCAGCGGTTGCCCTCTCCAGTCTCTTTTTCTCCCCTCACGCCGCTGCCCCGATGGTCGGGCCGCCTCGACCCCTCCGCGATTGCGCTGCGTGTACGGGGTTAGGTGAGCATCTCCAACGCCCACCTAACCGCATTAATGGTGGCTCGGACGAGTGCGCCACGCTGCATTTAATGCGGCATGGGGGTGCATGACCAGTCTGTGACCGGTCACAACGACTGACCGGTCCACGACTGGTCAGATGACGGATGGGACGGCAGCTGAGCGCCGGCGCACTATCCGCACATCAGGCGGCACGCAGCATATCCTGCTCCGTCCCATCAGGATAATGAGAGCTTTTTCACCTCTCATCTCAAGCCGGAGTCGGTATGCCGGCTCTAGTCAGATGGTTCCCGTTTCCCGATGCGAACGGAACACAGAAGTCTCCACCCAGTTAATGGGGAGTGACGCGGGTGTTCCCCGTGTCAACCGGCCGATCAGACGAGGGCCATGCCGCGATGACGGTACGTGTGGCTTCCGAGTCGAGCGACAAGACAGCCATTAAATGTAAAAGAACGTTTTCCTTCTCTCTTAGGTAGCCTATTGGCCCATGCGGTAGCCCCTTGAGCTATAAAAGGAGGCCCCAGCCTGAAGAAAAAAAGAGGGGGGCAGGAAGGACGAGAGCTTGGGTTCCTAGACATTCCAATCGCATATCCACACACAGGAGTAGGGTATTGCGCTTCCGAGCTGCCCGAACCTGTATAAACTCCTTTGTCTCGTTTTCTTTGAGGGGCCTAACCCCCTCGACATCCCTCACTCTCATTAGAGCACGAATCTCACCCTGCGCCCCCGACCGAACTCACAAAAAGGGGGTTCTTGTTGTCCCCCGTTGAGGAGCTCACGCTCTGTCAAATACCTATAGGTATCACCTGATACGTCACAAGTATCACCTGATACCGGTTAAGTATCAGGATATGATACCTCGGAAATATCAGGACCTGATACCTAACCAGTATCATCCCGTTTGAATGAGATTTCGTTGTATAGCAGCCTAAAAAATAGAGAAAATCTATTCTATACCACTGAGTTTGTTCGAGTTTAACAATTTGCCATTGACATTATCTCTTTCTATAATATACCGTCGACTTTATCAATTCTTCAACAATACACCATTGGGTTGGACCTTCTTTTCAAAAATACCCAAAATACCCTGATCGACATACAAGGTTAACAATTGATTTATCTCATTAGAAGTTTCAAAAAAATATGAAAACTTTTATGTGGCCTCCTTACACAACATAAAAATTTGTATAGAAGTTTCAAGTTTTTTACATTTCTGTTTTTTTAAAATATAACTTATCTATTATATGCAATATAAAATGTTTTTTATTGTCGTTTTTAATATAAATCATCTTTCATACACTACATAAGATATTTTTTGCTATTATCTCTTTTATAAGCAAATTTTCCCTCATATACCACATAAAAATATTTTTTCCAAAAACTAAATATACCAGAAAAATTTGAAACTTGTATACAAACTTCCATATTGTGTAAGGAGGTCACATAAAAATTTTGATATTTTTTGAAACACGTAATGAGATAAATCAATTGTTAATCTTGTATGTCTTTATTTTAGGTATTTTTAAAAGAAGTTCCAGCACATTGGCGTATTATAGAGCAATTGATAAAGTCACCATTATATTATAGACAGAGATAATATCGATAGCAAATCGTTAAACTCGAGCAAACTCCGTGGTAAAGAATAGATTCTCTAAAAAATTAGACGGTCCGAATGTGCAGAATGGACGATCCCCGGACATCCATCAAACCGGATAGTCTGTACAACCTCAGGACGATCTTTATAGAACATGCGGATGGTCTGTGCACGAGGGAACGGACTGATCTGGATCATCGACGCTATCAGTGGCAGAGCCAATAATTTTATCAGATGTGATCAATTATCATTGCTTAATATTTTAGTGGGATCATTCACATAAAATTCAGTGGATTTACATGGAAAAATTAGTACCTATAAAGGTGTTAGTGAAAAAGTTGTGAAGTAATTAGTACCCATGAGATTATCGATAAGGTATACACCCCTCTCGTGCAGGTGAGACGTGACATAGCTCTCTTTTAGTGATAAGCTCCATGACAAACGACTTATTTTGAAACAGTTAGTGAGAGAATTTACTATGGATTATCTATTTAATTATATAGATAAATTAAATTAGCTGGGTGACCCGCGCAATTGCGCGGCTAGTATCCATACAAAATATCTTCTTTTATATATAAGTTTACTTAAAATTTGTTAATAGTTATCCCGTTATCTTAGATTTTTAAAAGACAGAACCTTATCATCTCTATGTTTCTAATTTAAAACTCACATCAATCGTTACCTTTTCTTTATCACCCCTTTATTTGCTTATTCGATCTACTACAACTTCTATTCATCCACCTTGGAACTTTAAAATTAGATCTTGTAAATTTTAGAGTTAATTATCTTGTTGGTTTCATTTTTTATAATTTTAGAAGTCCCGTCAAACGCCACTGTTCTACTCCTCTACGGTCCGTCCGCCGCCTCATCTCTTTATTGTCATTGGGATTTTAAAAATTGAACATAATTATTGTCAGTGTTCATTTTGAACTTTCTAGAAGTCCCACCAAACCATCAACAGTATTGCCATTATACTCCTCTACGGCCCGCCCAATACCTTTCCTTTTAATTATCATCGAGATTTTAAAAATCGAATGTGATTATCATTGTAGTTTACTTTTTACTTTCTAAAAGTCCTACCAACAACCGTGATTGTGCTGCTTAACGGGTTGCGCGCCATCTCTCCTCTTAATCGCTCATTGAGATCCTATTTAGGGTTTTGTTTGCAGTTTTTACGCCTGCTACCTTCCTCTTTATTATCATTAAGATTTTACAAATCAAACGTGATTATTATTGGGGTTTATTTTTTACTTTCTATAAGTCCCACCAATCACAGTGATCGTGCTGTTTCAACGGCTCGTCCATCGTTCCTCCTCTTAATTATCATTGGGATTTTATTTGGGGTTTTGTTTATAGTATTTAAATGTCCCATCAACCGCTGTCACCCTACTTCTTTACGGTCATGTTGTTTATCCCCTCTTTATTGTCATTTTGTCATCGTTGTGTTTCTAGATGGATTGTGTTTTTCGAAAATTCCATATTTTTTATTCCGATACTATGTTATTTATAAATTTTATTCCAACTTGAGCACTTATAATTATTTTTATATTTTCTAAATTTAATTTATTTTTTATTCCAAATTTTAATTAAATTCATGCTGTAGATGGTCTTTTCTTTTGATATTGCTTATTTTTTATTCTGAATTTAGTTATTTTTAAATTGTATTCCTACATGAACTCTTATTTTTATTTTTCTAATTTTAGAATGTATTTTGTTTTTTATTTCAAATTTTAATTAATCTCGTATTCGGTTCTATATGGATTTTTCTTCCAATATTTCTTATTTTAAGTTCTGAATTTCAATTATTTTTAAATTGTATTCATACATGAACTCTCTTATTTCCTTTTCCTAATTTCAGATTTTATTTTATTTTGATTCCGAATTTTAATTAATCTCGTATTAGGTTCTCATATGGACTATTTTTCTAATATTGCTTATTTTTAATTCCGAATTTCAGTATATTTCAAAATTGTATTCCTACGTGAACTCTTCTTTTTCTTTCCTAATTTCAGAATTTATTTTATTTTTATTTTGAATTTTAGCTAATCTCGTATTGGATTCTTATATAGACTCCTATTTCAATATTGCTTATTTTTAATTCCGAATTTCAGTTATTTTTTAGATTGTATTTTTACTTGAACTCTCCTTTTTCTTTTTCTTCGATTAATGTGGGAATTTCTAGTCTCTACAGTTAACGTGGTGTCTTTTTTCAAGACTGTTTTAATAATATAATAGATAGATAGATATTTTGATAAATAAACTTAATAATAACTTAAAACAAGTGGTGTAAGCATATACGGTAAAAGAAGGTTTTTTTAAAAATATATATTTTTTAAATTCCGTTCGAAAAAAATGTGAAGGAAATAATCAACTGAGCCAAACTTGACACCGCAGGTTAGGTAGTGCTTTGGAATATGACGGGCTTCCACGCTGACAGGGATGATGTGGAACCCCAATTAAGCTGAAGTGGTGCAATCGTCAGCAACGAGATCAGAAGGTCCACGCACATAATGCAGGAGTGGTCTCGCCAATACATCTACGACAAGTTCTCCAACTCGGCCGTTGCTTCTCCGGTGTTAAAACTACTACTACCGTCACGCCTCGTTGTCCTTTTCCAGTGGCGGAGCTGACGCCCGGTGATCCCGGACAGTGGCCCGGGCTAACTCGTCGCAGCGAACACGCTGTAAAAGTTGATATAATATAGAACTTTCATAGCAAATACTTGTTGCAGTCAGATTTGTTCGGGTTTTGAAAATTTTCCATCTCCGTCACTATCTTCTTCCATGGATTGGCACAAGCACGATGGCAACCCCTGCACTATAGCAGCACACATCTGGTACGTAATCCAAACCCAGAAACTATTTAGGCTTAAGTACAGGGGTAAAGTTCCTAACCTTGCATCCTTACACGGAAAACAAAGCAAATGATTAGAATGAGATTAATTAAGTATTATAAAAAATTAAAAAAATAGATTAATATGATTTTTTAAAAATAATTTTCATATAGAAAATTTTTGTAAAAAACGTACCGTTTAGCAGTTTGAAAAGTGTGCACGTGAAAAACGAGGAAGGTAAGTTGGGAAAGAAGGTGTAAGAACCCAACCTTAATAGTTTTCATAGTTATCATGTTATATGTAACATATATCATGTATAGAAACTATATATCATCAATCAACATTTTCCTTTTATTCACTTTATCTCTTATTTTTATTTTTGGTTTCTGTGTATAACTAGCTTCTTCACTAGAAATGGTTTTTTCAGCTTTTTGCCTTTAGTTTTTTTTACGTATCAGTATATTTCATATTATGAAACCTAACTGAGATGAAGGGTTGGTACTGTCTTAATAGTCCATAGGCATACAAAAGTAGGAGCTTTAGTCAGACGCATGAGTGCCACGTATTGGCACATAGCTCCACCGATACCAACTGCAGTTGTCTACTTGGACACTTGGCATTGCCAAGCTGGTGGGAGCCATCTCCATTGCTGCCATTCCAGTTCTGGCTGTCCCGGCTGGACCGATGCGCCATGTCAACATTCAAATTCAAGTGCTTGTCCATTTGTATAACCTTTTCTTTTCTATCTAGGTGGACCTTTCAATATATGTCAGACACATTCATGCTCCAGTATTTCTCTTCGGAGCAGAAGAAAGAAAAAAAAACAAAATGATATAGCATGGCACAAAAGATACCCTTTTTAAAAATAGGAGTATCCTTTTGACTAAAAGTTCTTTTAGAAAAATTGTCAGAATTAGTGAGTGATCAGTGAGCTAGGGCTTAGTGTTAAGATTCAATAAGGCCCATTAACAGGACGACCACTAGTGTTTAGTGGGCCAGTGAGGTGCAACTGTGCAGGCCCACTTAGACAGAACCAATTCCCAATTTTGGGTTGTAGTAGTAGTAGAGATCTAGAAGATACTGAATCTGTGGTTGTAAGCTAATAATGGTCAGTGAAGACCAGAAGAGGGATATGTATAATGTACAAAACATAACTCATTTTTTTCTGTCGCTGTTCGATTAGTTTGCTAGCAGTGCAGTTGGTTGCTAGCTGGTGGATGGTAGAGTTCAAAACTGCCAAACAGCCAAACATAATAGCTGCAGAATTTAAGTTTGGAGTTTGGACTATAATATACTTCAATAATAGTTTGGACTATAATATACTCCAATAATAATAGCCAGAACATGTAGCGCTTTTTAGACAGGAGGCTTTTTTTATCATCATTTTGTTTCCACTCCATACATATAATACCAACAAGATACCGGGTCTAATATTTATATGTAACGGGTCTTATACTTAGATAATAGACTTGATACCACGTAAGTACAATACCTGGTAGGTTTGGACACCAACCTGGTACACATTAATCCACAAGAAAAAAAGAGGAGCCTCAATGAAGCCCAAACCTCCACAAGCAAATCACAACCATCACACCATGGATCAAAAAATAGAGTGGCGGATTTCTGTTGATTGAGCTGGTGAGAGAGAAGCTGCTGTTCAACTGCTCATCTCAAAGGGGAAAGATGCCTCGAGCATATCCACCAGCAGGCAGCGATGGGGATTCTAACTGATGTAATTTCAAGTTTCAAATGTCACTTTTTTTAATAAATCAAAATAGCAATAATTCTTCTTTGTTAAGTTTTAGTTTGTCTGCTCTGAGGATCACTGTAGGTAGGAACACGGAATACCAATTCTTCAGAGTTCAGAGGAAAGCAACTTGATATATATCACTCTCAACTTTTCATGTGTATTTCCCTTTAGAAATGCAAAAAACTCCAGCAATTGGCTGCAAACTTGTGCTACACAACAACAAAGTGACAAACCATTCTGCCCTTCATCAGTATCCATACATAGTGGCAGTTCTACGTGGCTAACAGATATCTGAACCTGAACTCGTACGGCACAACATGAACAGGCCGCGGCGACGGGCTCCGGCGGCTGGCCTCGACCACCTCGACGGCGTGCCGCTGCAGCTCGTCGGGCAGCTGCAGGCACACCCAGTCCATGAGGGAGCTCACGTCCTTGGCGAAGTCAAGAAGGTACCAGTGCAAGAGCTTCGGGATCGAGATGCTGGTCGCCGTCGAGACGCCGACGGCGGCCTGCAGGTAGTCCCTCTTGGCTGCCTCCAGCTCTTCCTCGACGTGGCAAGCCGTGTACACCCTCACCTGCGTAGAGAAATATACTCCTATGTCATCAACATTTCCAGTGCAGTGAGAAGTTCAGTATAATGTTCAGTCTCACAATTTCAGTACTAACATTTTGAAATTTCCGGAAAAAAAAACAAGTTTTTACTGAATTTCGCAAAAAAAGAAAATCAATTTAACAAAACCTGTTTAAATTTCCAAAACCACCTAAATGTTTATGCAGTCCGAAATAGTAAACCCTGCTCACATTGTAGTGGTCTGCATTTTACTGCCTAATAGTGATAGCTTATATTATGCCTGAATTCTCACACATTAGTAGTATTCAGTACTCTTCCCTAGACTGCAAGTCTGCAACCAACTTGATTACACCAAACAACTAATATTTGTGCCCTAACAAATACTCCTACTGTACTTTTCGGTACAATTAGTAAAGTGCGGCTTGTTCAACTTTTGTCTTTGCCGCTTGATACAATCGCAGGCTGCTAGAGTGCTAGCTGCCACACACAATGCTTCCCGGCAAATTCATGATGTAGCAGTTGAAAAGATGCACACCATAGTACCATACACGTTAACTTTTGTTCCTTTTTCAATCTGAAGCTATCTAGCACATGCAGAATGCACACCGAGAGCAGAGAACAAATTCACCGGCACGCCGGAGAAACTTACCGCCGGTGAAGACCAGCTCCCGCAGGACAGCGCGAACGTCACCGACGGCTCAGGCCAGTCCAGCCCAGAAACCCCTCTCGCTGCCGCCGCCGCCGCCGCGCCATTGCCGGATTTCACCCCCTTCGGGTTCACCTGTCCATAAACATCATCTCAATATTTGTACCACGAAATCGATCAGACAAGTTCTCAGGCACACGGCAATGATGCTAGCACCTTACATGCTTTGCATTGTAGGGCAGCCTTAGGATGAAGTGCTCGATCGTCATGGCGCTCAGCACGCGCCCACCCACGTTGATTGTCGCCTGCGGCAGCAAAGAAAACAGCCAACTCACTCTTGTCAGAGATTTTCTCCACTCTTTTTTCTTTTGCTCTCGAGTTGCAGATGCATATGCTACGTGTAATGAATCTAGAAAAAGAAGTAAATGTGGATGGATGGATGGATGGATGGATGGATGGATGGACGGAACCTTGGGCATCATTGCCACCAGCATTTGTGGGGTGGTAGGTGCTCCATGCTCAAGAAATGCCTGGAGTTGCAGAATAAACAAGCCTGCATTAGTGTTAGATCAGGAGACATGTCACTTTGATCAGATTAATGAATTCTGTCAGGCTATGCTAGCGAAGACGAGCTGTGGGTCAAAGGATAATGGAGCCAAGATCGTCAGTTGTTTATGGCTCTGCAGATGACTAAGTAAGCAGGAACCATTTTGATACTGAGGTTTAAATGTTTAATAACAGGACAACATGCAGTCCACAGACATGCCGTGTATGCTTTCTTGATCAACTATTTAAAACAAGGTACACAGAATTACACATGGCCAGAACTATCTAGGTGTAGTTAAGCAAACCTAAACAAGCTTATAACCGTTGGAAATTTCACATCAGTGTAAAGAGAGCTAATTAAAGTTGTCAATCAATCATGCTGAGGGGAAAAGCAAAGGAGGCCTCAATTATGAGGGACAGCTTACATTCATCATGCAGGAATTGTAGGTGTTGATCCAGAATGCCAACTTCTGCTGATGGGAAAGGCCCACTAGGTCAGCTGAAGAGATCTTCTGGAGCAAGGCCCTGATTTTTGCCAGGTAGACACTAGACAAGATCATTCCATGAACATGATAGGTCAAACAGGAACCAACTCATCACACATCAGAATCTAGTTTGCAATGACAAATTAGTACAGTAGTCGTAGTAGTTACCCAGATCAGTGGAAACTCACTTCAATCTCCTGCCAAGAAGGGAGTTGGTGCTGTCAAAAACATTCTGATCGAATGAAGTGGCATCAACTGCTCTGAATTGCTTGTAGGGGCCAATGTCCCTGCTACCCAATTCCAGGACGCCGTAGGGATCGCCGGCGTAGGTGACGCCTTCAGAGCCTGAAACCGACGGAGACGGTGATCGGTCCTCATCTTTGTCACTGGACGACCTTATCTGTGAGAAGATGTT
This sequence comes from Oryza punctata, assembly GCA_000573905.2. Lineage (NCBI taxonomy): Eukaryota > Viridiplantae > Streptophyta > Magnoliopsida > Poales > Poaceae > Oryza > Oryza punctata. The sequence goes on along the minus strand of CM002495.2, from coordinate 25,504,609 downwards.
CAGTAGGCACGTCAATAGCTCCTCAGACACTTCGTTTGCTTCTGTCGAGATGTTTTCTGAATCAATAACAGTGGTGTCCTCAGTACCTCTGTAATCTTTCACTGAACGAACTGTCTGAAACGAAAGAACATTAGCAAGCAAAATAAATTTAAGTACACAAAAACAAAACGTTGGATTAAGTTTTGTACCTGAAAACCGGCACATTTCTCCTCTGCTGGATTACTGCATTTTGGCACGGTATTCAGAGGGAACCGGCTGTGATCTCTGAAAGAGTTCGTGGTACATGACTGGTTCTCCTTCCCAGGACAATCCCCTCGTTGGTTCAGAGAAGGACATGGCCTTCTTGGCGTCTGCTTGACATTGGTGACTCGCTTCAGAGACGACCAGTTAGCACTAGCAGCTTGGTCGGGAACTTGGCCATGGCGCGGTGCCGGCGAGCACCGGTCGGTGTCGGAAAAGTACGCGCTCTTCGCCATGGAGATGATGACAGCCTCCTCGTAGAGGCCTTGCCGGAAGCTGACGACCTGCTCCTCGAGCCGGACGACCTCCTCCTCCAAGACAGCGACCTCAGCGAGGAGCTCCAGCGTCTTAATTTGCACAATTCGGCAAGAAACAAATGATCAGGGAGATGAAATCCGATCCATTTCACAAGCTGGAGCTAGCTGCAGCCATGGCTGCGGCGGCGGCCGGAGCTGGATGTTACCTGAGAAGGCAGGTAAGGTGGAAGGCGAGGGAGAGCGCCGAGTGGCCTCGTGAACGCGCGCTCCAGAGCTCGGTGGACGTTCTCCTCGTGCCGCAGCTTCTTCCTCAGCTTGTCCACCTGCAACACAAAAAGGCAAAGCGTTCGAACATACTACTAACTGATCTTCTGAAAGAACGAAATGTTTTGACTGATCAATTCGATCAAAGACTGAAAATTTAGGCAAGGAGAAAAGATAATGTACGTCTTGCTGCAGTGCAATTTTCCTGTCTCTCCTGGATTGGTTCCTGTTCGTGATCAGCTGGGGCGCTGCAGCATTGGACGACGCCTTCATCGCCGGAATCTTCGAGTTGGGCCTCTCCATTACCTTGATCAGGGCGGTAGAAGAAACAAAATGGACTCTTTTAGATGCAACAAGAGACAGGGAATTAAATACAACGCAGGCTGCAGGAATGGGGAGCAAAATCAAGAGAGATACAGAATTTGAATTGTTGTCCACAGGAATGGATCCCACGGAGCCCATTTCAAAAACTTAGAGCGAAAACCATCCGAATTGGCACGCGAAAGCAACAGAGTGAGGTGTACAAAACTTGTTAAACACAGAAAGCTCTGAGCTTTGAAGCCGTAGCAATCAACCGCTACCTCCAAGAACACAAAAAAGAAAGAAAAAAAAAGTAGCGCAGAACTCGTCTCCCGAAGTCACCAAAAAGGCCTCGAAACGCAAAGAATTCATACGCCCATCTCCATATGCGACGCGAAAGGCGCCAGCTTTGTTGCGATCCGAGGAGCACGCAGGACGCCAATGAACCCCAAAAAATAAAAAAACGTACCAGAAACCGCCCAAAAAACGCGAGGAATATCATCATTAGCGCAAACTTTCCGGCGCCGAAGCCCAAGAAAGGGAGTGGGGGAAGGAATGCAAGGGAGGTCAGGTCACGTACTTTCTCGCTCCTCGGAGGAGCTCTCACGCCGTGCTGCACCGCCGCCGGTGACCTCCTCCTCCCCCTGCTGCCACTCATCGCCGGCGCCGTGTGCATCTATCGCCACCCACCAGGGTTAGGAGCCAACGATGCCGCCGCCGCCGCCGCGAGACGAGGACGAGGAAGCCCCAGAATGCGAGCAGCAATGGCCCCGGTCCGGAGCTCCGCCGCAGCAGAAGGCGGGTTTCCGCGGTGGCGTGAGGCGATCAGGTTCGTTTCGTCTCGTACTCTCGTCGTGTGATGTTTCTTCTCCTCCGCGTCGCGTGGTGGTGTAGCTTCACTTCCGAGTCTCCGTTTTATCCGCGGCTTGATCGGTCACGCCACGCGCCAGGTGAGGTGAGGCCTCTTTTTCTTTGTTTCTCGCCGTGCCGACTTGCGAGTTTTGCGACGCGACGAGGTGGTGGGGCGGCTGGCTGGCTGCCTCGCTGCGACTGCGTGCGACGCGGGCGCCGCGCGGGTGGTGGAGTGGACGGTGGAGGCGAGCGATCTACCGGTCGGTTTGATGGTTTTGGGTCGGGCTCAGGTAAGGAATATAGGGTCTGTTTGGTGAGTTTCTAACTACAGTTTCTCTCAGAATCAAAATCTCCTCCAAACAGTTCAGCTTTTAGTCCAAATTCCGAGAAGCTATTGTAGAATCCAGAAAATGAAATAGAAGTCATCAGCTGAAAAACCCAGTTTCTTCATATTCTCAGAAGCCATAGTGATGGGAGCGGGGTAGGGTCAGCGGTGGACAGGCTACGCGGCAAGGTTTACAAAACCGAAGGTAACCGCCTGGTTATCGTGGTGCTTGCACTTACTGCCGGGTACGATAAAGATAAAATCACGGTAACCTCATTAAATTTAAAAAATAATTTGAATTTTGATAAATTTTATACGGTTTCATATAGTTTACCACAGTTACCGCGGTTACGATGCGGTAATCGTGCTTACCGTCAGGGTGCAGTAGCCCTGACGCTGATGGTAAGAGAAACCCTGCCATACGGTTAATCATGATCTCGTGGCAGCCTCACTTTCTGCCAATATCGCACATATTTTCCCCATTCGCAGGGGAAATATACCGTGAGCGACATATATGAAAACTTAGGAAGTATTTAATAAAAAATACAAAAAAACTTTAAAAAATCACACATGCACTCTCTCTCTCTCGTACTAAAAAAATCCAATAATAAAAATAGATCAGGATATAACGTATGTCTAGATACGTTGCTAGAATTGGATTCATTTTGATAGAGAAAGTAGGTAATAAGAACCCTATAAAGTTGCATGACCAAACTCAATTTCGTTACTGAGGAATAAAATTAACAAATTACAGTGAAAAAACAATATTCCTATTTTTTTTGTCCTTTTTATGTTTCTCATCTTTATATCTCACAAATGAAAGGGAGTTTATCCATATAACTTTGCATGATTGTATAATACTGCCTTAGCTATTTGTAAGGCTCTTTTAAAAACTTTTGAAAACTTTTATATTATTGTTTGAGATATAAAATTGGGAAACATAGGAGAAAAAGAAAAAAATAACAGGACTATCTTATTAATGAAGTTGAGTTTGTTCATATAACTTTGTGTTGTTTTTTTTGAGATTTGAAATTTGAAAGTGGAATGTGATTTCACTTTCCACCATACTTGGCACTCCCTGGTAGTAGTAGTCCTGTATTTTTGTTCCTTCCCCTTCTTTTTTTCACTCGCCGTTAGCTGTAGCTGTCTGATCTGACTCTGATCACTGCTCTGTTTGGGAAAAGCTTAGCTGCATATGCTTACCAAGCAATGCAGCTACTACTACAAAACTGTTCCAAGTTGACACGGTGTAAATAATTAGTGGATGCAAGGCTTACACAAAAACGCAGCACTCATTTTGCTCCCTGCAAATTTGGTCGCTGCAGCTGTTAACAACTTATAACACTAGATCAGAGCAAAAGCCGAGCCTCAGGCTTGCCAGGTATAAAAAAGCTCTGATCTTTTTAAAAAGATCAGCTTGGTTTGTAAGTTTACGAGTGTTATGTTATCCAATGGTCGGTTTAGACGAGTGCTGCTGCATCCATGATGCATCGCATACGCAAAGACGGCTCTGCCATGTGAGGGAGTTCATCTTTTGCAGTGCTATCGTGTTTATCCAACGCACAGCACATAGTCAGAGACTTTGCGAAAAAGACAGGGTCGTGGCGAAGTGTGTGCAGAGAAACTGGGCATCACCTCGCCCTGCAAAATTACAAGCGAGCAGGAACACGGAGGTAGGTGAAAAGCGTGTGGGGATTTCAATTTTTTGCTGCAAAATGATCCGTATTTATCGGTCGTTTCCTACGCAGAAATGGCAGTATAGTACTGTACAGTCTGTACTAGCTGTAGTTCCTGTCGACCTTACAAAAAGCTTTTGCATTTGTGGTTAGTTACTAAGCTAATCACCCCGTTGTTTTGGAAAAGCAATGTTAACTAGTTAATAACCTTAATTTTTTGGTTAGTGTCTGAAGAAGATGGTGATTTTTCGCCGGGTCGGTGGTGAAGAAATGTCCCGACTAATTTTATAAGATTAAGAGAAGGTAAAATATTCTCAATAAACATGGTTGTTAAGATTACAACGTGTCCTGCGAACGAACATAACTCTATTACATCGTCCAAATCAAAGCATGTATGTCGGGTTGGCTATCAGCAAATGCACTAGAAGCCGGTATCACACATAAAATGCGCCTCGATTACATTGTCTCTTAAGCCAGCCGTTTGCCACGCTCCCCATTCTTACATTGAAGAGATGGCGATGGTGATGATGATGTGTACAAAGCTTTTGTGCCCGGGCACATGAGAGTCGCGGAGCTGCCAAGTAACACCGAGTTTCTTCTCGTTTTGATAGCCAAATTAGCCAGTTTGTCAGTTTGTCTCGACAAAATTTCGTTCCGAACTGACACTGTCCATGTGACGTGGTCCACATCGTCAGTGGCGCGTAATCCTACCAAAATGTTCAGTGTGGAAAGAGCTACGCGATCGCAATCTTTATGAAGAAGATTTCCTCTATATGATTGGCCTTGGAATGTATTATGAGCAGTTGCATTTGAATTCGAATTCAAATTCGTATGAAAATGCTATGCAATCTCAAGTGCATTACTGAAACGATTAAGTTGCACTTACACATTTTTTTAATAATAGAAATGATTTACATTTTCGATAATGAGTCAAGAGAAGATAAATAAAAAAACTCGAGGTTATAAGATATAAACCCCTACCTTCTTCCTGATAATATCGAACTGAAATACAAAATAGAAACCACATAAAATCTATAACAATATTTTATAGGATTGCATCATTTAAAGTGGAATAAAATCCCTAACTATCGATTTTAGGAGTGTAGCTTCGTTGCGTATATTATCCTGCTATGAGAGATCAGGTTGCACTTGCACATGACTTCGTGAGCGGTCAGGTTTTTTTTCTATTAAGAGACAGCGTGCCCATATCCTACTGCGACGTTCATCGGTCTTGCTTTAAGTGCTGGCCATTAGTTTAAACAGTGATTAAATAGAGGGTCACTGCTCATTAATTTAAAAAGATTCATTCAAACTTGAGAGCGTCCAAGACAGAGCAGCAATGGTGGCTTTGTTATGCCGGTGTGAATATGTATCAGAGGTTCAGAGGCCAGGAAGAAGACAAAGTCCCTCTCCTAACCCCTGGAATCCAAAGCTCAAAAGCATCAGCAAGTTCAAATCATCTTTCAGCTAACAGTGGCACTGGACCAGCAGTTTTGAGCAAAACACCCACATGAATGCATTAACTTAGTGTTGTGGAGTAACCAACCTGGCTTTGTTACTCTTGTTTGCAAATCATAATGGGAAGATGCATCACAATATTTTAGTACTACTCCCCAACAAAACCTTTCTTTGGTTATAATCTTATAGTAACTAAAGCTGCTTAAGACTGCTTCCTGTCGTGCCTAATGACATTTCTAAACGTGTGGTTGGCGCTCGTTTTTCAAACGGGTTGGTTGTACTCATGTGACCTCGCTTTTGCTTTGCTGCCCAATTGCTATAGTAGCATATACCAGTAGGGTTATCCCCAATCTAGAACTATACTTGCCATATATATAGAAACTATGTATATAAACTATGTATCCAATAGATGATATCTTGAAATTAAATTCTCTTCCAATCACCTCTCTTCTCTTTTCTTTTATCCACCTATCTACATGTTTTTATTCTTGATTTTTGTGTAGACATGGTTTCTTGCATGAGACATGGTTTCTTCATCTTTTAACCTCTCTCCTCATTAACTCTAGTGTCATATCAGATTTTTACTTATGTGACAATGTATTAAATGTTATAGACACTAGATGACACAGAAGGTTGGGATGGCCTAAGGCTATATTCTTTTCTTTAACTTCTAACTTCAACTTTTTCGTTTTCGTTAGCACGTTTTTCAAAAGATTAAATGCTACTATTTTTTTGCAAAAATAAATTATATAGAAGTTGTTTAAAAAATCAAATAAATCCATTTTTTAAATTTATAATAGTAATACTTAATTAATCATGTGCTAATGGATTTTCTTGTTTCACGTGCACGGGAAATATTTGTTGCTAAGCATGAAAGGAACGAAGCCTAAGTATTATATTAAAAGTCGTCAGTAAACTTGAAGCAGATGTTGTCTTTTACATGGAGCTAAACATCAAACAGAGGGAAAGGATTAGTATGGATTAATGGTATCAGTTCACCAGAGATGATTGTACAGCACCCCCAAGACAGCGCCCCCCCCCCCCCCCCCCCCCCGCCCCCTGTTCAGGTTTGTAGCGCAGTTTTCAACAGGTAACTTTGACTTATTACTCCCTGTTAGTAAGATAACATGTTGTTTTGGACATATTTAAAGGCAAGATTTAAAAAGTTTGAGCCCCAAATCTAGTTCTAGATATTTAGATTGGATGCTTGTATATAATGGGATTGATTTGTCTCAAAAGTACTTTTATAATGTTATATTACTACCTTCGTCCCCCACAAAATTATTTTTAGCACATGTAGCAATACAACCCACACCCACAACACACATTTTTTGGAACTCCAATGTAATTATTGTTTTAAAGATGAAGTCTTTGTGGGATAAAATAGACGAAAAAGATAAAGTCTTAGTGGGATGGAGGGAGTACTTATCAAGTTTTTGAAATATTTGGTAATTTTAATTATAGTCAAGTTATTATTGAAAGAACACGTACATGTCGAAATGGTATGTTTTGCCAATCTAGAGAATACTTTTTATACAATAAATAGTACTGAATTATAATGGCATTTTGTTCATACTATACTCATCCTGTTCGAAAAATAAGCATTTTAGGTCGTTTAGCGGACATTAAGGTGAGAAAAGAAGACTTTAGTGCCCCACAATGAATGAGAGGTGGGAGTAAAGGTTGAGGTTAGGATGAAAAGAAATTTTAAAGAGATGATTGATAGGATAAATAGTACTGTAAATGATGCTAGAAATCCTTATATTTTGAAATAAGATTCAGGGTTCTAGAAATCATTATGCTAGAAATCCTTATAATACTGTAAATGAGTGGATTGTCATAGCAGCCATTAAGTTTCAGCACACACAAAAGTACGATTATCTTAAAATGGGAGCCTATAATAGAAGGAAACTGACCAAAAGCTTCAGTAACTGATGTCACAATTACAAAGCGAGCTTCAAGCTTGGCCTCGAGTGAGCTGACCCATTTGACCATTTACATAAACGTGACAAAGTGACAGCTAAAAGATGTGAATTGCCAACGCAATGCAAGGGCTTGGGGAACATTAGCTTCAGTAGCTTGCTGAACACATGCTAAAATGTCAACCACATGGTAGATTGTTCTTTGGCCATGGTCCACCAGATACCTTTTTACCTTGTGCATGCTTGCCTGCCTGCTTCCATTGCAGAAAGCCAGAGAGTTAATGTTTTGTCATCGCAGGCGGCCCACGGAAGGTATGGCCAGTGGACAGTGGCCACTGGCCATTGCAGCCGGGCAAATGCCAAGCAAATGTATTCAGTCAGGTCATGTGCCAAAAGGCAGTGCAGCTTGCTGCTTTTGCCTCTGCCTGCCTGACATCCTGGAGTGACTGGTGAAAAATTGTACCGTAAAGCTTACACTGTCTCTCCAATTCTGATTCTTTGTTGCTCAAACCGATCCTCACTGTGACTGATCCGGCTTGGTTGGCACTTAGTACTCCCTCCATCTCTAAATATAAGAGATTTTAGTTGGATGTAAAATATCCTGGTACAATAAATCTGAACATGCTTCATATCTAGATTCGTTGTATCAGATATATCACGTTCAACCAAAATCTCTTATATTTATATTTTCGTTATACTAGGATATGTCACATCCAACCAAAATTCTTTATATTTAGGGATAGAGGGAGTAGCAGTTTACAACGGAGAGATATCATCATCAGAAATTCGGAATCCAGGACAATGATATCAGAATCCAAAGTTGGCTTGCTCTGGATTCATTCATTTGTCGTGGTTTATTTTGTTGTTGACTTTTAAGCCTAGATGGGACAATAGTACTTCTTGTTCAAGACATCACTATTATGCATTTCATGCATGGTCTCACTTCACTGCCATGCGACATGAAGTTGTGACGTGAAGTTGCTATGGCGGGTGATGCTACTGATCCCTAATAGAGAAACGATCTTTTTATCCTAATTCCCAGACCACAAATATCTCTGCTATATTAAAAACGGATACCAAAGATACTTTAGTACCGATTCTAAAAGTTCAAATTTCTAGAAACATATTTAATCCCGGTTGGTGTTATTTTTAGTACCGGGTGATTGGTAACAAAGATCGAAACTAAAACTAGAGGGTCTTTAGTCTGAGTTGGTATTACCAACCGGTATTAAAAATGTATTTTTTAGTACCGGTTGGTAACACCAACCCAGACTAAAAATATTTTTAGTACTGGTTGGTGCTAACAATCGGCACTAAAAAGACCTCCAGGATTAATTAAAAAGAAAACATATCTATTACTTATAGATGTGTGTAGTAGGTGGAATGGTAACACGCGTGAAAATTAAAGTGAGATCTTAAATTCAAATCCTATATCTCATGTATTATTTTTATTTAGTATACATTTTATTATCGGTTTTTTCAACGGTAAAGCTCCTTTTCTAGCAGTGCATGATGCGCCTGCACAGGCAGATACTGGACTTGCCATGGGCATTGCAGGGACTGAGGTAATAAACTAGTAATACCACTGAGTCATGAGTACAAGCACTTAAAAATATCTCTTCATCTGCAAATATTTGTGTAAAGTTACACTGGTCAAATAATTAATTAGTCAATTAATTGTCTTAGCTTATTAATTAGTTAATTAATCTTCATGAATTAATTACTAATGATGTCAATTAGATAATTGATTGAAACCCACACAGGATCACCGACGCGGTCTCGCAACGAGGGCGGCAGTGGGCGGGCGGTGTCGTGGGGCGGGGCAGCGGTATCGCAGAGTGGTGCTGCGAGACCGTGACTCCGCAGATCCCCCTGTCTCTCCCGCAGGGCTGCCACAACGTTGTACATTTCGTGCCAACACACTGCGACACCGTCCATTTCGCGTCCCCGTTACGCGAGACCGCGCGACGCTCTTCGTCGGCTCGCCACATCTTCGTCATTTTCCGTCATTTTCGTGCAACGGTTCAGCTATATCGTATTATTTTCACACTCCCGCACAGCGATGATGGTATATTTGCCAAAAAAATTACATCACGGATATTTCTGAGAAAAAATAAATAAATGATATATTTTCAAATTTAATTAGCACATTTGCTACTAGTAATTTTGATCAATGTGCTACAGTACCATCCTGTAAGCTGCACACAATGTTTGCCTGAAGGATTTTCAAAGGAATTACAGAGGTCTCAAGTCCTAAGTAAAAATGATTATGAGTAAATTTTACAGAACTACTGCATATACTTTGATCAAGTTATTGTAAACTACAAATTTAGCACCAAATTTATCAGAGAACTTGTTAACACCAAAATTTAGTAAGCCCGAAATCATCATCAGCTTAGAGTCACTATCGGCTTCAGCGTCTTGGAATCAGCCGATGAGAATTATCAAGTTGCCAATAGTCGGATTCTTGGTATATTCGGTTAAGAAAAATAATCAATTAAACAAAGTTTATCCAGAAGAGACCGAGTTCAAGGAGGATGCGGCATGACAGTTTATCTATTAATTAAGAAGAATTTGTTGGTTTCCTTTTATCTCTCGGAAAGTTTGTATCGTGTCCAATAATGACTAGTATCTACTTATGGATATAAATATGTATACCCGGGGTTATTGTAAGATATCTCTCGATCAATACAACTACTCTCGGTGCATCGCCACCCTCTTTCTTAGGTTTTTATTTATCAATCGGTGGAACTTGACACCTGACGCGGGGCTGCATCGGCTTTCGATATCTGGTGAAGGGGTAAGTCCTACGTTTCACCGACCCTGGTGAATATATCGGCTATATTGGTGTTATTCAATGTTGCATCGCTCCGATCTCTTGAATCGCTCTGGTTCGGTTGATATATTTGTTTACCTGATATTTCAATTCTATTTTAATTGCATTGTATTTAGAGACGCATCGGTTTAGTTGGGACTGTCTCGGTTAAGTCTGATCTTCTGTCTTAACCGATATATCTTTACAATCACAATATTATTTTAAATAGATTATTATATCCATCACATTGAACAGATCTATCGGCTTATCAAGTATTAGATTATTATATACAATCTTATGCTGTATCGGTTAGGTTCAACCTACTATATTGTTGTTGATAATATAAATCTTATTAAGCCGATAGGTTCATGCTAATATTTTATTAGAGTTCTAGTCGTTAAGTTATTTGAATGTTACATCGGCTTACAAGGATTACTTACAAGTTGGTTTTAGCCGATGACAATAAAGGTCTCACAGTTTATCTAATCGTTTGGATTTAACGATATCGGACCTCCAGCCGATGAATGCTTTAACCTTCGGATTCAGTGCTTATTCAATCTATCATTACTAGCCGATTGGTTTCTACTGGATTATATTATTATTTTATTACATTGTAATCAGCCAATTATCTTTATGTCATTATTTACTTAAGTATCAAGATCTATACTGGATATATATATATATATATATAATCAGCCAATTAGCCAATAGTTTAGAACTCTATCAATATCGGCTGGAAGTACTCCATCGGCTTGGGGACCGATCGGCTCTTTGATCATCAATTCATATATCTTGTCAGTTGCAGGATCAAACTGACTGGCACACCTACATCTCATCAATATTCTAGACCTGCACTGGAGCTAAGCAGATCTCCCAGGTCGTCGTATTTTTACGTTAACATTAATACAAAATACAATAAAACTGCAGATTTAATATTAATGTTATCACAAAATTACATACTTTAGAGTTTAAATCATTAGCACTAATGTTATCTTTGAGCTATAAATGTCATTCATTTATATAGTTTTATGATCAAATTGGTTCTAAACTTGTATTTTATAATAATTTTGTTACTAAATTAATAGTTTTGTGATAGTTTATCTTAAATTTATAGTTTCATTTTAAAAAAAACAAAAATCTATAATTTCGTGCTAAATTTGTTATTAAATCTATAGTTTGATGATACATCAGTTTAAATCTATAGTTTTACGGTAGTTTGGTTAAAGTATCTATAGTTTTATAAAATTTACTCAAAATTAATTATAGAGCCATTTGGATTAAAGGAATTTGAGTTGATGAAAAACAAAGGGAAATTTACATGTCCTCCATTCTTAGTCAAAACACAGGAAAACAAACATTCATTTGCATATTATGCTTTCTTTTCCACTATACTAAAGCAAATATTTTTTTTGTTCCAAACACCTATACAAATATATGGTTCCTTTATTTTTATATCCTCCGTTTTACGTTTGCTTTCATATGTTTCATTTTTCTGCGATTCAAACACAGGGCCAAACTCATTGCACTTTTAGTTTTATCCTCGTGTTAGGCACATATAAAGGGCCTTCGTGTCTTTGTCGGCCTAACACATTCCATGATCTTAAGCCTATATACTACCCCGTTTGCAAATTTTAATCTGCTGCGTATATGAATGGGCTAATTCTCAGGGGAAAAGAAGGACACAACTTGGGCATAATTGGGCTAATTCTCAGCTAGCTTGTACTACAAGCCCAGTTAAACAAGCAAGTGCATCCACTGGCATCTGCTTTGTTGCAAGGAATAAGTTCACCTGACATCCCTAAATTTAATGTTGAGTCTGTCTGAGATACTCTAATCGCAATACCAGAAATCAAAAATGAACCTGAGGTAGTATAGATGCTTGATTTCGCTGACGTGACATCCTAGTCAACAAAAAATAAAATAAATAAATATGTGGAGCCCACATGTAAGTAAGAAGGAAAAAATGTGAGACCCACATATCAACATCATCTTCTTTCTTTCTCTTTTTTTTCTTCTCTTTTTTTTCTTCTCTTTTCCTTTTTTTTCTCTTCTTCTCTTTCGTTCTTCCCACAAAGGGGGAGCGACAGCGGGTGGCCAGAGCAGGTGAAGCGGTAGCATCGGTGGGCAAGTGCGGTGGTAGAGTAGCGGCGACGGAGGGCGAGCGCGGCTGCGGATGGGGGGAGGCTGGCGCCGATGACTCCGCGCTGCTCGGCCTTGTCATCGGCAGCAGCGGGCGAGCGGTGGCTTTGGGCGCGGGCGGAGCAAATGGGTGGGGGACGCGAAGCAGAGGGGCGGGGGTGCGGTGGCTCCGAGCGGCAGCCATCTCCGAGCCCTGCAGCGCCGCTGTCGGGCAAGCCATCGCCACCGCTGACGAGGCCGTGTGGCACGGAGTCGTCGGCACCCGCCTCTCCCTATCCGCAGCCACGCTCACCTACCGCCGCAGCTGACGTGGCCGAGCGGCGCGGAGTCGTCGGCGCCCGCCTCTCCCCATTCACAGCCGCGCTCGCCCACCGCCGCCACCCCGCTCGCCCGCCGATGTTGCCGCTCCGCAGCCGCACTCGCCCACCGACGCCACTACTTCGCCTGCTCTGGCCACCTGCTGCCGCTCCCCCTCCGCGGGAAGAACGAAAGAGAAGAAGAGAAAAAGAAAAGAAGAAAAAAAGAAAAGATAAAGGAAGAAGATGATGCTGACATGTGGGACCCATATTTTTTCCTTCTTACTTACATGTGAGCCCCACATATTTATTTACTTTATTTTTTGCTAACTAGGACGCCACGTCAGCGAAATCAGGCAACTATACTGCCTCAGGGTTTTCTTGGACGGTTTTACATACTTCAGGAGTACACATTGTTATCGTGGTTAGGGAACCTTAGACGGACTCAACGTACACTTGAGGAACGTCAGGTGAACTTATTCCTTGTTGCAATGGCTATATATCAACAGAACAAAGTCAATCACATTTTCATATTTGCTGGTCGGCTCGTAAAGTCGAGGAGCTTTTTCACTTTGGTTTTCTCATTTCTTGGCCTACGTTTGCGTTCCTTCCGTTCAGCCAATTGAGAACAACTTTTAATTTCTCCCCTTTTGATAGGAAAGAATGCTGATTCCTGCAAAAGAACGCCGATGACTAATATGTATAGGAATTATATTATGGAGTAGTATATAGTACTAGAATACTGGAGATAGAGAGATTGGGAAAAGAAGAAGTCTTCCGACAGCAATGCTTTAGAATTTTATGCCATTTCGGGCAGACTTTGCACAGCGGCGCCTATGTTTACGCTACCTTAGTTTATAATCTAACTAGTCCCCTTTTAAAAACAATAATAGTTTAGCTAGCCATGGGAATCATGATTGTTGACTTATGGACATATTCTTTTGATCATTCGTATTACTTTCTTTTGTTTTAAATATTTATCAAATGTTACTCTATTTGGTTTTTAATGTTTAATGCAATTAATTTCTGAACATGACCAATCGTCTTATTAATATTTTGTACAAATAAAATAAATATAAGCCATTTGGATTAAATGAATTGAAAACGAGAGTGAATGGAATGATTTCCTCCATGTTTTTAGAAATATGTTTTCTAAAAAATCCTTCTTTTGTACTACCTAGAACATTTGTTCTAATCTACTGTGATGTTTATTTCTTAAAATAATTAAATTATCTTTATAATAAAGTAGATAATCTATTATAATAATAATCTAGTCAATAATCTAGATAATAGAATTTCATACAACTTGTGGACAGTGGGAACGGATGACCCAATGGTGGTCCGTCGATCATGGATGGCTGCTCGAGGCCTCGAGCTCATCGGTGAATAATTAATCAATAGAGTTCTAATGTTAAAACATTATAGGGATTAAAACTATATTTTTAATTGGAAATAATCAAAATAGTTAGTTTTGGTCGGGCTTTAAGTTGGTACTTAAAAAATAAGCGTGCCTTTTGATATGCTTATTGCATAGCCAGTTGATATCGTGTAATTCGGGGTGTATAAATATTGTATTGGCTATTTAAAAATCAGTTCAATTTGTATAGGATTAATCCTTAGACATATATAAAATGGGAAAAAGGATGGATCAAGTGGCGATAATCAGTGATCAAGCAGCGGTAATCAATCAGGTTTTAAAATCTAAGACCCCCAGAAATCTATATGTGAAACGCCACTCAGAAAATTTAATAGTTATCTATAATCACTTGAGCATGATTTTGTTTTAATAGACTAAAGGAAAAACAATTAGAAAAAAATAGTGAATTATAATTCCTCCATCCTGTAATAAGTTCATTTTACTTCCTTTCATTTATCCTAAATAATCATTACATTAAAATTTGTGAAAATAGAAAATAATTTTATTGGAAGTAGGAACTAACTTTCTAAATAGAAGTTTCTTTTAACATATCATATAAATCCATTTTGAAGTTTGTAATAACTAAAAATCAACTAATCATGCGCTAATAACTTTTTCGTTTTGCATATTCTAATTTTATCTTCATCTTCATTAATTTCAAACACCACCTTAGTTGTAAAATGTCAAGGATGCACCTGCTAGCTATTTTGAAGTTTCTTAGTTGATTCACGAGCCAAACTGTTTCGCTTATAGTTATGCTTATAAGAAAATTTTGAATTTTAGAATTTAGTTTAGAGTTAATTTTTGATTTTTTCATTATAGTTTATTTTGCAGTATTTGCTTTTAAATCACTAAGAATAAACGTATAAAAGTTTTACTGATAAATCTAAATCTAGTAATAAGCGATTTGAAAAGGACACGACATCGATATAAACGTGGACGGCAAAGTGAGAGGAGGATGGCCATCATGGAGGACAGCTGCCAGAGCGTTGATGACTAGGAAGGGAAAATTCCTGTTTTTTTTTCCTTTTGTTCTGGATGGTTCTTTTCTTTTTTTCTATGCAATCCGTTTCTGGTTCCGTATGTTTTGCTACGTACCGTGTACTGATGGGCATTGAGAACAATCAATACGTTGTTAGGAAATCACAGAATGGTCCGTTGCACCATATCTATCATTGATTTTCAATCAAACGGCTGGGGGAGGGCTGGGAATACGTGGCACATTGCTCCAACCGAGAATCCAGCAGGAGTTCTAATGGCGGTGTCACGTGGCCCAATCAATTGCCAGGGTTTTAACCCTGAATTCGGTATATACATATATATAAGATAAGATACGTGTCATAAAAATTCCAAAAAAAAAAAAAGAAAGCTTTTGACGTTTTGGACCTTACAGGTCTTGACCGCGTTGGCTCCTGCAGGTCAGATAAGGCGGCCCAGTAAATCCACGATCGATGCATCTAGCATTCATCGTTCAGTTGCCCCTCGTGAGTGACCTCGTGTTTGTACCACTACTTTCATGCGTTCTATCATGCAGCGCCTAAGCTCACCTTGACACTTGTGCGCCCAATTATGCCTCTCTTCTTCTCCCATCGCTCCCGGAAGTTTTTTGAAACATTTGTAGAAATATACTGTTCCCGTGGGTTGGGACCGTGACACCATATCATCTGCGCAGCTCAAAGACGCGGGACCGACCGGAGGGCGCGGTGGCTGGCTACATGCACGCCCAAATGGCCAATCAATCGATGGGCGAGGAGGACAACCCGGCGCCGCCCGCCCACGACGCCGAAACGGTGGCCACCGAATGTGTGCTGGATCGCGAACGACGCCGAGGACGGCCAGGACCCCGGCGCAACAGAGAATATCCTGAGGAATACAGCGGAGTTGGCAGGAATCTTCAGTATAGTTCAGTGGAATGGTGGTGCATGGGAAAAAGGTGAGCCGGGGAGATAGCGGTGGAGCAGAGTAGCAGAGGCGCCGCCCGCAGTTGGGAACTCGGGATCGGGGATCTCATGTACACGGATCGGTTTTGGATGCGGAAGTGCACCGAATCTTATCGAGAATCAGGATCATCGGTAGATCGACCGTGTGTCAGAGGGACGTGCACGCATTATTCTGTACATGTGCCTGCTTGCAGAGAGTGTAAGATCGGCCATGTGCTCCGGCCATCGGCACGTACCTAGGTTTCACTTCTTACCCTGATTAACATGAAGCTCTTGGTTTCAGGAGAAAAAAACAATAAAATGAAGCTCCACCTCTGTGAGTATTGAAAAGTTTTGAGATGTTGATTAATCTACGTATGTTAATATGTCACAGTTCTCATACTTTTGTACATATATTCAGTACCGAAGCAAAAAAAATATTGTCAATCCTATAACTGAATTTGATTAATTTAGTTAAGAATTATATATTTTTAAAATTTCTATATAATTTCTAAAAGATTTACATGGAATTTTGGAACCAAGCCTGAGGCTCGAGCTTAAGTAGTTTCAGGCTTAGCTCCACACTATACATATTGACTTTGTCTCTATCCATCTATTTATCTTTCTATCTATCCAGTATCTTATTCTATTATTTATTTGGTATCTTATTATTAACAGAGACATCGAGAAGGAACTATCACACTTGTCCTGGGACCTATAAATCAGCACTTTTTTTAAAAAAATAGTATGATGACCTATGCAGATTGTGCGACTAGCTACCAATATTCCTTATTTTTTAATATTTTAATTTTGTTATTTCTAAACTGTATTTTTATATAGACTCTAAACTCTTCTATCAATATTTATTTTTTTAATTTTAAATTTCAGTTATAAATTGTATATTGGTGTGGACTCTAGTCTTTTATTTCTATATTCCTTATTTTTAATTCCGAATTTTAGCTATTTAAAATTGTATTTTTATATGGACTCTATTGTTTCTTTTTCTCTGATTCCGAATTTTAATTAGTTATAAATTGTATACTGGTATGGGCTCTAGTCTTCTCTTCCAAAATTCCTTATTTTTAATTATAAATTTCAGCTATTATAAATTGTATTTCTATATGGACTTGGATTAATACGAGAATTTGTGTATTTCTATATGGACTTCGATTAATACGAGAATTTCTAAGCCATGAGAGTAAATACGGAGTCTATTTTTTCTATTACTTAAATAAGTTAATATATTAGTTGTTAATCTAATTACACTTGCTTTGCACTGCTTAAATTAGAAATAAGTTTGGGCATGTGGTTTGTTTGGTCGTATTCATCTGAAACTTTTTTTACTCCGATTCAAACTATCTTTACTCTGATTCCTATACGTTACTTTAAGCTTCCGTAAAAATGATTTATATTAGTTATATAACTATGATATAATATCTATTAAATCTCAATAGTTATAATTTGGATCTACTATGATCCGATGTTTTTTTCTCCTTTTCTTGATTAATGTAATGCCCGCTTTTCGCGAGACGTTACAAACTAATTAATAAAATCCTATTCGTGAAAATTTCATTCTTTGCGTGAGAGTTTAAGTCGTGTCGTGGATCTCAATTAAAATCTATCCTTGTTCCCTCTCCTCGTTACCAAAAATTAACTCCTCCAAGATCCCAATTCCAAAATCGAGTCTCGCAAAAATAAAATTCCGAAATTCCAAATTTCGATCCTTCCCTCCCTTGGACTCCATGCCAAATATTTCTCTCAATTCCCAAAATATCAAATTCCCATTTTGAATCCCTTGCTTTACTCCTCCCTGAACCCTTGAGTTCAAATATCCAATTTTAATTGGGTTAATTTGATCCATGCCACTGCAAATGTGGCAAATAAAAAAATGCCACTACTATTCGCATTATCGGCTGGATGCCACTGAAAATTTCTAAAATTGGAACCATACCACTCCCGTCACTATTTCCATCCTCTCTCACATCATCATCCTCACCGTCACCAGCAGATGACGCATATCACCGTGGAGCAGCAGCAGCAGCGGCGGCGGCGGAACCCAGCGGTGGTGGCGGCGATGGCAGCACTCCGGCGTGCACGGGGAACCGGAGCAGCAACAGCGGCGGAACCTGGTGGCGGCACGGTGCACGCGGGGAGTGGGAGGAGCAGCAGCGGCGGCGGCACGGTGCGCGCGGGGAGCGGGCGCGGCCACCGCCGGCGAGGATGGTCGCGGAGGGGAAGGCGTTCGGGTTCTGGATCTAGCAGAAGAGCTCGACGACGACGGGGGAGGAGATTCCATGGCCGCCTCGTCCTCTCGCCGCTCGCCGGTGCCGCCTCGTCCTCTCGCCACTCGCTAGCGCCGCCTCGTCTTCTCCCCATCCTCTCGCTGCTAACTAGCGCCGCCTCGTCCTCACCGCTCACCGGTGCCGCTTCGTCCTCTCACCGCTCACTGGCGTCGGTTCGTCTTCTCCCCGCCCGTGCACAGTGACGTGACGGTGAGGATGGCGATGTGAGAGAGGAGGACGGAAATAGTGACGGGAGTGGTATGGTTCCAATTTTACAAATTTTTAGTGGCACCCAGCCGATAACGCGAATAGTGGTGGTATTTTTTTGATTTGTCACATTTGCAGTGGCATGGATCAAATTAACCCATTTTAATTCAACTCTACATTCAAATCCAAACTCCAAATCCTTTCCAATTCAATTTCTCCGTAGAAGTCTTAATCACCTCCCTCCTTATTGGCCGCTTGTCTCAGCCAACCCATCTCCCCACCTCTCTCCCTTCCTCTTGGGCCTCCCTACTCTCAGCCCACTCCTTCCCCGGTCACGTGTGTCGCACGTATCGAGGTAGAGATAGAGCTCTATTCCTTCTCTCGCCGCGCTCGCTCTCCCCTTCTCGCTCCTCACCATCGCTTTCAATTTTCGCAGCCGCCCGTGGCTTTCCCGCGCTCACCCACACGTCGTGGTCAACCGCTGTGGTCATCGCCACCATCGACCCTGGCCGCCGCCTGCGCCGACGACCGCCGTGTCTCCACTCGGCTCCACACTGACCATCTCCCCTTTCTGCCGTCACCATCGGCGTCACCACGATCTCTGCTGCTCCACGCCGCGTGCATCCAAAGCTGAGGGGCAAAGCTCGCTCTCCTGTCACCCATTCCTCCCAAAACGGCATGGGACGAGCTCCCCTTTTTCCTTTCCCTTTTCCTTTTTCCCTTCCCGGACTATCGCCGTTGCATCCACTGTGTGGCTACTAGCACCATGGACAGCGAGCCACTGATGCCGGCGCGCCAGCTCGCCGTCCATACCCTTGACCATGCTAGCCACTCCCCTGGCTTCCCTTCTCCTCCAAGCCACTCGCGCCTATAAAGCTACCGCCTCCCCCTCCATTTCAGCTTCCTTTCTTGCTGCCTCAAGTTTTAGCTCCAATCCGTCGCGCCGTCATTCGTCCACCGTCGGCGCGTTTGAGGACGCGTGACGCGGACTTCGGGCGCCCTCTCCTTCCCCTTCCCCCGCCCGAGGCTGAAGCGATCACGCTTCGCGTCGCCGGATTTGCTTCACGGTGCACCGGCCCGACGCGGTAGTCATCTGTTGATGCAAAAAAACACACATTGGCCTAAGAGATTTGCTTTACTCTAGTGCAGGTCCAAAACTTGCTTTCGGGTTCAAAGACGTGCCAGTTGATTTGATCCTGCAATCAATAAGATGAATCATGCGGATATTATTAGTAAACGATAATCGATCGGCTAGGGAGCTGATGTCATATCGTGATGTAACCTAGCCGATGCATTGTTTGGTGAATCGGCTGTAAGGCATATTCGATAACAGATCAACCCTAAATTTGATCCATCAGCTGTAAATATCAATGTTATATAATCTATAAATCAGTATTACCTTAGAAATCAGCAATTGGGATAGATCGGACTTAACCGAGATAGTATAAATTGCCCAAGTCTAAAGTAACAGTATATGTACTCATATCATAGCCGATGTTCAGATTTAAGCATGTATCGGCTATAGCTCCGATATTACCTTATACCAGGATATTCTCTTGCAACAAATATATCCAACCACCGTCAATTAGGTTAACGATGAATTCAATATATTTATATTAGTTAAGATCCTGATACAAGGGGCACATATAGTATATTAAACAAAGCATAAAACCATGTGAAACAACTATACCAGGTAAGATCGGCTGAAACCCCGATACTATCCTTATTAACAACCATAAAGCAAGTTAGAGATTATGATTCCAAGCACGACTTGGTAGATCAAATTTAATTGATGCAGCACTAAGTATAAAAAGAATCATAATATCTAGACAATCAAGCCGATGGTTGTCTTTTCAAGATGGTAGATATATTATATAATCTGAACCAACAAGTAAATCTAGCCATTATCGACAAAACCCTAGATAAAGGTCATCCGATGCAAGTAGAAAGTATTGTCAATCTAGATTACATAACATATATGATAACTCGACGGATTACATGATCAAGATTAGAATGTCATAAAGATGTAAGCACTAATCCCGAGAACGCAAACCGCCATAACAAGTAGTTACCTCTTTGTCGAAGATCGAAACCGATGCAGCTCGACTCGAAAGCAAGAACTCGTCGAAACAAAGTAATAAGAAAAGGTGGCGATGCTCCGAATTTGGATTGAACTGATGTTAATTATTTACAAGACCTCAGGTTTATATTTATACCCGAATATACAAACTTGCCCATAACGGAGACGACTCATACTTTCTATTAAAACTCTAATAGTCGAACAAATCCCTTAGGCGGACTCTTACCGAAAACATCTATAAGGAAATTACATAAAATCCTAATTAATAGATACAATTGCTTATCTTGGACTCCATCCTTGTCTAACAATATCACCGAAGCCCTTTTTTTGAATCCGACATCAATCACGTAACTAGTTTAACCAATATCGGATGTATCAGCTAACCATACCACACTCGGTTTCGGCTGATACAGACTTCCAACCGATGCGCACTCCGTTCCCGAGAATCTTGCGTATCTCCAAATCCACTTCTAATTGGATCCCGTTTACGACTCATATGTTTGCCAAATTCCATCGTCAACACCATCTCGTCCCCCCTTCCACTCATACACCTTCCACTAGGCTAGCTAGTTCCACCGTCGCTCGCCGTAGCTCGCCGCGCGCGTTTGCTCTGTGTCGAGCCGCGTTCTCCATCACCGCCGTGTTGTAGCGCCGCGTAGCTTCCCTCATTGCTTGGAATTGATTCACGTAGCCGTGTAGTAGCTCCCACTCCGGTGAATCGATCCCTCGCTGCTCCGGCAAGTTTCCCCTCTGATGTTCGCCAACGGATAGCGCCACCGCACTCCGCCATTCCAGGTCGCATTCCGGCTAATCTGAGTCTTTGGCTTGCTTTGAATCATCCATACCTTTGCTCCGGTGTGCTTCCCCTCGCCTGAATCGCCCTGTGCCTCCCCGAAGAACACTGTCGTTGTCGGCCATCAGATGTCGGCATTGTGCTTCTTCAACCTCCTGCCATCCGACTTGGCAGCCATGCGGACGCCACGCCCTCAGCCCCATCTTCTTTGGTACGCGCGGTCCACAGGAGCAGTGAGGTTGCAAGTGGGCCCATCGCTTCTTTGTCCACCGGCGCACCGCACCCGCACTCGGTCCACTGATCCGTCTCGCCCGTCCCCGCGTGCTGCCGTTCCTCCGTGGACCCTGCCACTGACAGGAGGGCCCTACCGAGGACCCGTGCGGTGGACCACGTCCACCCGGCTGCTTCGTGCGCGCGCACCCACCACCCGGGCCGCGTCTCGTCCTAGCCCATTCAGGCTCCTCTCCCTGCGGTCGCCGAGACCACGTGGGTCGCACCTTGCTCGCCAGCCCGCTCACCCTCGCGTGTCTCCCGCTCGGCCGCTTGGCTGCCTCCCGCGCACCGGCCAGTTTATTATTGATGAGTTAATTGTTCAAAGAAGCCAGCTCGGGGGGCAGATTAATGAACAACAATATCGGCTTGGGAGGCAAAAACATCAGCATCGGCATGATGATTCATATCAGCAATATCGGCTAGAAAAGCTTCAAGAGCATCAATGTGGAGAATAACAATACCATCAGAGGAATGATGGTTGGGCCGATATAATTGCAAAGTTAGTAGAGGAGTAGTTTGGACTTAGACCTAAGGAGCAGATTCATATGTATCAGCAGCCATATCCTGAATGGTTCGATAGAGTTCCACTTCCATACCGATACAAGATTCCAGACTTTTCCAAGTTTTCAGGGCAAGATGATACATCTAAAATGGAACATAACAGCCGATTCTTAGTGCAATGTGGGGAGGTATCAGCTGAAGAGGTTCTGAAAGTTAGATTGTTTCCATTGTCTTTGACTGAATCGGCTTTCACATGGTTTTCGTCATTACCATCAAATTCTATCAGAAGTTGGGCCGATCTTGAGAAGCAAAAATGTAAATATTTCTTTGCTGGAGTCAATGAGATGAAGTGTTTGGACTTGATATCGGTTGAGCAGCAAGAAGGAGAATCGGCTATGGAGTATATTCAAAGATTTCACAATATTCGCAGCCGATGCTACAGTTTGAGCCTAAGTAATGAGCAGCTAGCCGAGTTTGCATTCCAAGGATTGTCAGCACCTATCGGAGATATATTTTTTTGCCATGAGTTTGACAAGCTGGCTCATCTAGCGCAAACGGTATCGGCTTATGAGAGCCGATGGCAAGAAACAAAGGAGGATCGATTTTGGAGTAATCAAGGCGAGACAGAAGAAAATTTTGAAGCATGAGTCCTCATACTCCAAAACTAGGCAGCATGTGTTAACAATAAAATTTGGTAAGCCTCGAAGTCATCATCGCCCTAGAGTCAGTATCGGCTTCAAAGTCCTAGAATTGACCGATGGGCATTATCAAACATGAGAAGTTGTATTCTCGATGGATGATGGATTCGGTTAAGGAAATTAATCAATTAAAGGAAGTTTATCCAGCAGAGTCCAAGTTCAAGAAGGATGCGGCATGACAGTTTATCTATTAATTGGGCAGAGTTGTTAGTTTCTTTTTATCTTTAGGAAAGTGTGTTTAGTGTCCGATAACGACTTTATGTTTTCCTTTTATCTTTAGGAAATTTTGCATCGTGTCCGAAATAGACTAGTATCTACCCATGGGTATAAATATGTACACCCAGGGTCCCTGTAAATTATCTCTAGATCAATACAAGTACTCTCGGCGCATCGCCACCCTCTTTTCCGAGGTTTTACTTATCAACCGGTGGAACTTGGCATCTGACGCGGGGCTGCATCGGCTTTCAATCTCCGATGAAGGGGTAAGTCCTACGTTCCGCTGACACTGGTGAATATATCGGCTACATTGGTATTGTTCAAGGCTGCATCGCTTCGATCTCTTGGATCTCTCTTATTCGGTTGATATATTTGCCTACCTGATATTTTAACTCTATTTTAATTGCATTGTGTTTAGGGATGCATCGGTTTAGTTGGGACTATCTCGGTTAGGTCTGATCTTCTATCTTAGTCGATATATCTCTACAATCACAATGTTGTTTTAAATAGATTTGTTATATCTATCACATTAGACAGATCTATTGGCTCATCGAATATTAGATTATCATATACAATCTTGTGCTGCATCAGTTAGGTTCGACCTACTAGGTTGTTGTTGATAATATAAATCTTGTTAAGCCAATAGGTTCATGCTAATGTTTTATCGGAATGCTAGCCGATAAATTATCTGGATGTAGCATCGGCTTACAAGGATTACTTACAAGTTGGTTTTAGCCAATGACAATAAAGGTTTCACTGTTTATCTAATCGTTTGGATTTAACGATATCGGACCTCCAGCCGATGAATGCTTTAACCTTCGGATCAGTGCTTATTCAATCTATCATTACTAGCCGATTGGTTTGTACTGGATTGTATTATTGTTTTATTACATTATTATCGGCTGATTATCCTTATGTCATTATTTACTCAACTACCAAAATCTATACTTGATATATATATAGTCGATAGTTTAAAACCTATCAATATCGGCTGGTTTAGGCATCGGCTGGAATGACTACATCGGCTTGTCAGCCGATCGACTCTTTTGATCTTCAATTTACATATCTTGTTAGTTGTAGGATCAAACTGACTGGCACACCCGTATCTCATTATTATTTTGGACCTGCACTGGAGCTAAGCATATCTCTCAGGCCATCGTGTTTTTACGTCAACGGTAGTGTTGTTCCCGTATTCGCATATAAGGACCGATTCCTGTGGGAATTACATCCGAGCATAGAAAATGCAACCACATGGTGGAATGGGACACCTTGGCTAAGTAATTAGCTGCTTCTAGGAAATCTTGTTTGCCAATAGGGGTGGAAAGCAGGATGTGATGGTAGAGACATCCTGGGAGTTCTAAACAGAGAAAGGCACCCGGGAGTCCTGAAAGGAAAGCCGGAGTTGGCATGGTGTTTGTCATGGAGACCCTCTATGTGGCATGATGTGACCTAGGATTAGCTTTGGAAATGTCTTGTCACGAACCTCCCTTTTTCCAGTCGTGCATCATGAAGACGGGTTCAGCAAGGGAGTAAGTTCGCGCTGTGTGGGTAAAGTGTACCCCCTCTACAGAGGTTAAGAAACTGTTTGAATAGCCGTGCCCACGGTCATAGGTGGATGCAAGGTGATTCCCGTTGCGTATTTTTGATTCCCTGTGCTTTGTGAAAAGTTGTTGTGGATTGGGAATCATTACCAGAATCAGCCTATGTGGCAGATAGATGGCCTGGGTGGTCAGAAACGGATTTGTGTGATCCGGGATGTCTAATGGCATCATAGACTAGGCTTCCCGGATGGAAGCAGATTGTTGTGCTGCAGGGCAGCGTGACTCTTGGAGTCCGAGAAAATGAAAATGGCTCAGGGAGCCGCTTAATCAAGTGAAATGGCTATGTGAGGCATGAATTAATGGACCGACTTGGGAAGTCGGTGCATTACAATTTGAGTTGTTGAAAAGCATCTCTTAAGTCGAATCGAGACGCAAGTCTCTTTTCGACCCGAACTTAAAAAGAGGAAAATCACTTAGTGGTTTCAAAATAGTTCCAAATAAAGGATTTGCAAAACAACCCTTCTCCTCTTTCAAGCTTGCACTAAACACCTAAGTTCATGTAACTTGCTGAGTACGAAAGTACTCACCCTTGCTCTCTCTCTATATATATAGTTCCTTCGCTTGAAGGTAAAGTCGAAGAGAAGTGAAGATTAGGGTTTCGTCCTGGTTCCCAACCATCACCTGTGGTGTTGGGTGTTAGTCCATTTGTTCCGCTGCTGTTGCGGTTGTTGGTGTTGTTGCTTCCTTGTCATCGGTTGCACTCTCAGGCCGCCCTGAGCTGCAACTTAAGTTAAGGTAAATAAGTACTCTATTTAAATTAAGGATTGTAATGATTCATAATTATCACCGTGGGTGCCAGTGCTATGTCCTAGGACTGGTACCGATATCGCAGTCTCGTGGGAAGTGGTTCACGCCGTTTTTCCTACGATACACTCCTGTCAGGTGATATTGTACGGTGGTGCCAGATCACGGTGTGACAATTAACATGGGAATTTCTAGAGCTTTTTATAGTGAATGTGGTGCCTTGTTGATTATGACTTTTTGTGTTTCACTTGTTTGGACATGATGATTATATTTTAAATGTTGCATATATCTAAATATTTTATGGAGTAAACTAAAATATTTTTTATAAGTGGTGAAACAATGTTCAACTTTTTTAATTAAAATATAATCATGTTAGATCTTGTTATAAAAAAATAATTACAAGAAATATAATGGTGTAATTGGATAGTAGATAGAAAAATATTTTATAGAAGGAAAATCCTAGCGTGCTTGTTGATGATCACGGCGAGATGTTTTTGGACTTCTTATTTGTTGGCGAAGCGTACTGTGGCGAGAAGATTTATTACTTGCTTTGGTTATTTTGTGTTTTTCTATGAGCATGTATTTATTGACATGACAAGTACTCGTTTACTACATTTGGTTTATATCTCTTAGTTCACACGTATTTCAAAGACCTTATCTGTTTCCAGTATCGTAAGATGTTTTAATTTTTTTACCTAATATCAATCTCCTTCGATTTTTCTTATTTTCTTATTTTCTTTCGATTAATATGAGAATTTTTAAATCATGAGAGTGAACGTGGAGACTCCTTTATCTATTATACTTTATTAAGTTAACCGTTAAATATGATCATGAAATATTCAGGTTATAATGGTATAAATTGATCGATAGATTTATATCCAAAATACATTACTACAATCATACAAGCTGGGTTGTATAAAAATCATATTCTTTTGAAATCTATCTATTGTATATATAATAATTGCAATTATATTTATGGAAATAGAACCTTATCAGGTTGTATATAAAATGCAGTATATTTAAATTTATTTCCAGTCAAATTTAATCCTATCCTAAAATCGTCACCCCACTTGATAAGACGCGTTGTAGTCTTTTCTTCTTTTCTTCTTGAACGTTAATCTCTGTTAAACAATCTTTGGACCTTATGACTCTGAGACAATATGAACCAAATAATAT
Organism: Oryza punctata; assembly: GCA_000573905.2. Taxonomy (NCBI): domain Eukaryota; kingdom Viridiplantae; phylum Streptophyta; class Magnoliopsida; order Poales; family Poaceae; genus Oryza; species Oryza punctata. The sequence continues at coordinate 25,478,158 of CM002495.2, read as the reverse complement.
GAATTTTCCCATGTTACCACTGGCTTTTATATAAAATGCAAGATATTAAGGATAATAAGGAGGGACTTAGCGTCTTTTATTAAGAGAGAAAAATTGGCATGAAAACAAGCGGCCAACCGGGAACCAAACTCAGGCCGGCTAAGCTCCTGACAGCTCCCTGACCCGGCTAGGATCAAGATCCTCTAGATGTCCGAGGGATGAATTTACTCCCCCGTCTCCTCCAAAATCGAACAACTTCCTAAAATAATACTCCCTCCATTTTATATTATAAGTTGTTTGATTTTTTTCAGTTAAATTTTTCTATGTTTGATCAAATTTATAGAAAAATATATTGGTATTTTGAACCCAAAACAAATATATATTGTCAAAATATATTCAATGTTAGATGAATGAAACTAATTTGATATTTTTATGTTGCTATTTTTTTCTAAAGACTATATCGCATTGATGGTTCCAATGCCCCAGAAACAAAGGATCAGAAAGAACACTTTATAGTGATTGAGAGGGAATTGCAAAGGTAGGGCAGATTTCCGCGAGCTGTCAAATGTCAAATATGGCGGGATGGATACCGATCGCTTGCCAGAATTGAGTCTTCCCCGGACAGTGCAAGGCAGCAAGCTAAGCTTAGCTTAACGTAGGTCAAAATATAGGTTAGGTCCGATCCCTTATCCTAACCAAGTGAACCCAAAACATAAGACCATCACTGATCACTTCCACTATCTGGTGACGCAAAATAGGAGCATGACCCTATCAACCGTAGCACAAACTATCAACATGTCATATCCAAGTATCCAACGCAACGGTTAACGAAGTCAGTTTGAGGATATGGAATTTTTAGGTGGCTCAGGTTTAGCGAATCTTTGGGTAGACTGTGTTTGAGAGAAGGGAAAAAAGGAGAAGATTAAGAATATACACAAATCGAGATGAACAAGTAGCGCCTAACCGAATTGAGTATTCATTATTTCAAATTTGAAAATATATTAATATGATTTCCAAAACAATTTTTTTATAATTTTTTTTAAAAAAACATACACCGTTTAACATTCGGGAAATGTACACGTAGAAAAGGAGATACTTTCTTCTTATTGTACTTGTCTCAAACATAGACAACCATTGCATGCATGCAGAATAATTTAAGCAACGTGACATCTTTTGAATGGGCACGTAGCCAACCGTTATATTCCCTCAAATTTTCAAGGGAGATGTACCGTCCTTGATTTCATTATTTTTTTTCGTCTAGGACCCACAGGAAACCTCAACTTTTGTTGTGTACAGATTCCTCAACTTTTTTCTTTGCTTGAACTGATCAAAATGGGGAAATACAAATAAGTTATTTCTAGGGATATCGGTGTACGCTTTGTTATATTCAGTATTGTTTTATTATTGAATGCAGTGTGATAAAGAGAACTGAAAAGCAGAGTGCTGGACGCGACGTCATTGGTTAGTCCTCCCATTTTCTCTCGTCTCCAAAGCCCACTTTGCCGAGAACTCTCCACATACATCATAGTACTATATATGAACATGTTACATACATATATATGTCGCAAGAATGACCCCTACTTTTGATCCTTACAATTAATTTGTCTGCTCGAATTTTAACCATATATCATCCAAGTAAGATTCACCGCAGTAACCATATAATTTACAACTCGTTAGAGAGATTGTCGTTTAATTTGAACCGTTATAGACTGCTCTTCCTGTGCAGGTAGTATTTTCGATCCTTACTCCTATCTGCTTGAGTGATATAAGCAAATGTCATCTAAGAGTTAAAACTGTAAGCATATATATACCGATATGCAGTGGCATAAAAGCTGCAACCGCTCACAACTTTATTGAATAATCAACATTGCTTAACAGTACAAACAGTCAATACAGTACATGCATACTGATCGACAGATGTTCACACAACATCGAGCTTAGTTCGATGCTTGGAGCAAAATCAAAACGACGTGGAAAACTAGAGGCAAATTCAGTAGTAGAAACTGAACATAGCATGCACCAAGTACGTAGGTGCTAGCAGCTAGCTGATCGGCAACACACAATCGATCACTAGCTAGAGCTTAAATGCTTAATTAAAAGCCTTAATTAAACAGGAACGCATACGATCGAGAGCTGCTAGTTGTTGATCCTCCCCTTGTTGCCTATGCCGGGGCTGTTCCCAGGAGCAGTAGGGCGGGAGTCCGTCGTCGTCATTGGCATGCTTCCTTCTACGGCGGCGGCGGCGCCGCCTCGCCCTGCAGCTGCATGATCAGTCGACGCAGAAGAAGCATTTTCTTGCACTGCTCTGAAGCTCCCGTCACCTTCCACGGCGACGGCATCCTCGTTGCATGGCTCATTGCCGTTGGCCGCCGCCGTTGCCGCCAGCCGCCGGGCCTCGGCCTGGCCTGAGATGACGACGACGATGAAGATCAGAATGCAAGTGCAGAATACCACCTTGTGTCCAGCCATGTGAGAATGTTAATAGAGTGAGACTGCAGTGAGACGAAGAGAGGGCTTAGTATCTAGCTATCTTAGCTAAAGGGATCACTAGCTAGCTAGCTAGCTATGAAACTGAAGCCTCTACTCCTGGTGTTTTTCTGAAGTTTCCCGGGGTTGCTGTGAAGTGCATCCTCAGTGCTCACCACTATTTATAGAGGGAGATCGAGAGAGGTGCTGTGGTTTATATGCCGCAGTGTACGAGAAGTGCCAATCAGAGTCTCAGTTTTTCACATGGGGTACTATCACTATGGGTTTATGTGGTAGTGGCATGGTCAGAAACTATCCCCGTTCATCAGCACGTCCATGAAGTTGAGTTACTATATTCGTAATACTAACGGTATCTAATCTACTACTGAGTTACTATATTTTAGGACGATGATATCAAATGCATTTTGGCATTTTTCTTATAAGCAAACACCACATGAATGGGTTTTTTTTCTTCATAGTTTTAGAAAGTACTGCGATTGAGCGAAGCTATTGTAACTCCATATATCAATTGGTGAAATTTTTTTACCTGAATGATACTCCCTCATTTAATAAAGGGCATCTAGGTCGTTTACTTCCCTGTTAATTTATATTTTGAATGGTACAGTTTTATCTTTTTGGTAATGGTACGGAGGAAGTAGAAAGATACGAGAAACAGTTGTACTTGCATCGCATGTTATCTGTTCAGGAATCATAGAGAGCCTTTTAGTTTGGGGTTGTTGTGTTGTGCTCCATTGTGTCGATCTTTCTTTTAAGTTGTGTAAATGAAAATGAACATTTATAATCATTGTAACTTGTTCTATTAATTTAATTACTGTTAGATAAAAGGTTTTATATGACTATAATGTCACTCGTGATTCTTTGACATTTATTACACCCTCTGATCCTCACAACTATCGGGTTTATCTACAGAACACCCCTTAACTATCAAAACCAGCCAAAAATACTGTCCAGTGCAATACAAACCGGTTCTAAGGGTGATTTTAATGATTTTAGATTATAAATAGTGTACCGTCTTACTTGTATGGCACCTATAGTAAGTATAGTAAGTAAGAGATGTAAAAGATAGCTAAATATAAGCAAATTTATATTTTGGATATCAAAACTGTGAGAACCAGGTTATATTCTACTTAAGGGGGCTATTTTGGCTAGTTTTGTTAGTTGTGGGTGTAAAATGTCCAATTTCATGTGATAGCTATTTTTTTAGACAAACCCGGTAGTTCATGGACGTGTAATACGACTTATCCCTTATATGAAACTATTTTCCAAACATCTAAACATCCAAAAGCAAATGCACCAAACGGGATAATCCACCGTGATAGAATATGGAGCCTAAGAAAAGAAAACAGAACATATAAAATTATGTGTAACTTGTACCACATAAAAAGGTTCTTTAAGAAATAAGTATTTCCAAATAATCAAAAACCACATTAGGATGGGTAAAACCCTCTAACAAATTTTAAATCATTGTATGCCCACAATGGGTGCCTCAACAAGAAAGTGTGCCCCATGCTCACAATGTGCTCCACAAAATTCTAATATGCACTAGAGGCCACTTAATTGTATACTTTGAGAAAATATTTCAGTGAAACTAGTTGAATTTTCCGACCAATTAATTATGCAAGGATAGTTTACAGTTTAATCGAGATTTCAATTGTATTTTATATACTAATCATGTGTCTTTGAAAATACAATTGTATTTTTTATACAATCATAGCAATACTTTAACAATGTTTGACTAATTTATTCTGTTATAATTTAGACTCATCATATTAATTTGGTTGATCTTTCTCTTTTTCTGAAGTAACCTAGTAAATTTCTAACCCTAATGAACGTGGTGATTCCCTTGAGTTAATAATACGGTAGATACTCTCTTCTTTTTAATTTACAGATGTTCCATGACCCAGTGGCAACGATGATTCTTTTGTAGATACTATAGATTACTGAGCTAGTGCTTTTTTTTAGGCAACTTGACAGAAAATACTCGTTAAAACTGCAATGAATTCAAGAATAACATGATTCACATCTTCGCAGAAAATAGAAAGAGTAGTACGGTAGAATGAAGGAATATGGGTCTGTTTGGGGGAGTTTCTGACAGCTGCAGCTTCTCACAGAATCAGAAGCTCCTCAAATAGTTCAGCTTCTCGTCCAAATTCTAAGAAGTTGTAGTTGTAGAATCCAGAGAATGAACTAGAAGTCAGAAGCTGAAAAACCCAGCTTGTGCAGATTCATAGAAGCTGGCTATCAAACAACTGCTTGTCAGAATCTTAATCTCCTCCAAACAGTTCCATAGGTTATGCCATAGGTGGTCCCTTAATTTGAGTTAATCTCTACGTTATGTAAAAATGGTTAATTTCTATCCAGGTTTTACTTGCATTCTGCTCCGTCCATCAAAATAATCATTTTTTGACTGGCCAAGGAAATTAGCCTTACATGGTTTAGTATATATCATCTTTTAATCATTGCACAAATCTGCCAAAAAAATCATTTTAAAAGACTCTATGGAAGGGTCATTGGCTACCAACGGCAGTACCTTGTGTAAGCTCCTGCCTGATAGATACATACGTTTCCTACCATCAAGAAAAGGTACTTAGATTCCTTGGCCAATTGCCTTTGTCTCCTCAATTTTCAAATGCACGTATTTGTCGAAAGAAAGAACAATTGTATTCTTAAAACCAACAAGTACACCTGCTCTCAGTGGTGATCATTTGCTTCAAATTTGTTTGGTGACAGATTTAGATGTGTCCGTTTCTTGTCGGAAAAAAGTGTAGGATCAATCTTCATGGTTGGGCTCACTAAGGAAGGCTTTACAAATCATCTCAATAAACTTTAATTTTTCTACACTGAACTAAGAATCCTTAGTATGTCTGACGAATGAGAGGTTAACAGAGCAATTGCTTTAAAAGAAAATTTGCAGATTCAGACTGTACCGATGCATATTTTTTTTTTGGCAGGGCACATATCCCTTACAGTTGCAGAAAGAAAAGTTTCACTCAATAAATAACATCTAAAGAAATGAAATTTTCGTCTTGAAATAACTCATCAGAACTGAACAATGAGCATGAGTGGCCATCTCAGCACTGCAAGGGTCGCTTGGTGAAGACTGAAGAGAGTGAGTTTGACAGTGGAATGTCAAGTGGGCCAAATCCGAGAGCAGGATGGCGTCTGATATCAAATGGAGCCCATGAAGAGAAAAGGAATACAGTAGCTGAAGAGAATTTTATACTAGCTATCATGTCTTTTACTATCATCTTTGGAGCTGAAAAGGAAACGGTTTAGGTTAAAAAATGAAACTGAAAAGAAAAAAATAGAACATTTTTCTCAGCCATTGACTCCCCCCTCTTCCACTGAAAAAGGCCTAAAATGGCAAAGTCGCATGAGGCAACATGGAACCCAAAAGAGATTGTCAAAGGGTGACAATAACAAAAGAAACTGATAGAGGGTATCTCTCCATGTTAGCCGGACTAGTTGACAAATGTATGCAGCTGAACTGAGCAATTGTTATTTGTCAGTGTAAACAAGCAATTCTTTGATCAAGGTACTAAGTTTGCAACAATGCTTCCAAAAGGCAAAGAATTCATGTGCCCGACAAGTATAATTTCAAATAATTTCTTATTATCAAAGTGCAGATGTAAGAAGAACTTGACACAGGGCATCTCTACATGTGAGGCCCCCTAGTTGACAAATGTATGAACAGAAGAGGAAAAGAAAAATGTAAGGGTAATTAAACAAGCAATTCTTTGGTGCATGATACTGCATTTACAATAGTGCTTCATCAAAGGGAATGAATTCATGTGTCCAGCAAGTATAAATAATTTCAAAGAATTACTCATTATCAAAGCATGATGATATGAAAATAAACTGATATGAGGGCATCTCTCCATGTGAGTCAGCCTAGTTTCATGAATGCATAAGCAGAGCAACTTTTTATAACTAAAGCAATTCTTTGATGCAAGGTATTTACATTGATGACAATGCTTCATAAAAGGCAAATAATTCATGCTTCCAACAAGTATAAATAATTTCAAAGAAATGCTTATTATCAAATGATGATAATAAGAAAAGAAATTGATGAAGGGGAGGGCACCACTCCATGTGCGCCGTCCTAGTTGACAAATGCATGAATAGAGCCCCTTTTCTTTGTAATAGTAAACAATCAATTCTTTGATGAACGGCACTAATTTGCCAGAATGATTCATAAAAGGCAAAGAATTCATGTGTCCAACAAGTATACATAATTTCAAAGAACTGCCTATCATCAAAGGGTGATGATAGGAAACAAATTGATGGAAGGTAGGGAAAGAATTTGATGGAGGGCATCACTCCATGTGAGGCCGTCCTAGTTCGACAAACATATGATCAGCGGAAGCGCGAAATCGCACAATTGTTCTTTTGGAAGAGTAAGCAAGTTTTTGATGCAAAGAGTTTACAACAATGCTTCATAGAAGTTCCAAAGAAAATGAATCAAATGTGTCAAACAAAGTAGTATAATTTCATCTGTATGAAGTCTATGACTGTATTATCTCCCCCAATTTCTTGATACAACAACACCCTCTCACCTAAAATATGGCGATTCCCTTCCATCCATACACCCAATTGCAAGAGACGCAACACAATTCCGAATCGAAAAATGTAAAATGTAGCAGTAAGTATGGCGTGGCAGCGGCATCCGTCGGCGACGTAGCTGCAGTTATTCTGGGTATGAACCGATGCTAGTCTGATAATCTCCGATTCCGACGACGGTGTCATCGCCGGCGATCGAGTCAACGGTTGAGGAAGCCGCTGATGACCTTGTCCTGCTCGATGGCCGCGTCGCAGTGCGGCTCGAGGAGGTGGAACGTGTGCCCCTTCTCCGGCGCCTGCCATATCTCCGCCTCGCCGCGCCACCCGCTCGACGTGAGCCGGTCGTAGTAGGCGCGGCCGCGGTCGCGGAGCACGTCGCCCTCGCCGATGCACACGAGCACGCGGTCGCACGCCAGCGCGTCGAGCGCCGGCGCGCCGTCCACGAGCGGGTTGATGAGCGGGTCGTCCTCGCCGGTGGTGGTCGGGCACATGACGCGCCACAGGCTCCCGAGGCTCTCACGCACGGCGGGGTCCAGGTCGTCGGAGTCCACCTTGTTGGTGCCGAGGAAGTAGGGGTGGATCATGACGAGGCCCCGGATCTTGGCACCGTGGGGGAGCCCCTCCTCGGCCACCCGCATCGCCATGTGGTGCGCGATGTTGGAGCCGGCGCTCTCGCCGCCGAGGTAGAGGCGGGAGAAGTCGGCGTGGTCGACGAGCCACGCCTCGTCGCCTTCTCCCCCGGCGTGTCCGGCGACCCAGGCGAGCGCCTCCCACGAGTCGGCGTAGGCGGCCGGGACGGGGTGCTCCGGCGCGAGGCGGTACTCGACGGAGACGACGAGGGCGTTGGCGAGCGCGGCGAAGGTGTTGAAGTAGGCGTGGAACGTGGGGTTGAAGGCCGAGCCGAGGCAGAAGCCGCCGCCATGGTAGTAGACGAGCACGGGGAACTTGGCCTCGGCCTCGGCGGTGGCGATGGCGGCGGAGTCGTCGAGGCGGGGGAGATAGAGGCGCGCGGAGACGTTGGGGGAGATGACGCGGTCGTGGGAGGCGACGCCGGTGGCGGCGTCGGTGGACGCGGCGACGAACTCGGAGCCGAAGTAGCGCTCGACGCGGTTCTTGTAGATGCGGATGCAGGGCATGGACTCGTACACGATCTCGTCGTCGGCCGACGCCGGCGGCGGCGCGGTGGGTGCGGCGGCCATCGCGCGGCGGAGATCTGGAGAAGAAACGGTGGTGGTTGCAGAGTTGGAGACCGAGGCGAGAACGAGAGGGGCGCGTGTTAGACTTTGGGTTTCGTCAAGCGTATATACCAAATCTACCAGTAGTTGCCAAGTCGCAGTTGGTGCTGTTCAAAATCTTCCAATTACTGGGATTACTGCTACCAAAACCATTTTAAAATGATTACAACTTGGAAGAGCTATGCATTCTGACCAATTCGCCAGAAATTTTATCGGTTTGGGGGTAAATTTGGTCAGATGAGATTCATTCGTACAAAGGGTGACTTTTTTCATTCTTAAATCTTTTCTTTTCTCAACCTTTCCTTCATTCCGAAGCTTGATCCAAAGAACATACTAACATGGTTAGCAGTTAGGAGTCGCTGTTTCCTTGAGAATGCAGCAAATAGGATAGAGGGAGCTCATGTGCAAGATTCCCTTTGCTCTGCTCCATTAGCAAACAAAGCTCATAAGTCAAACAAGAACAACTTGTTTCATTTTATTCAACTCCGTGGTACATCCAAATCATACTACTGATTACTGAAGACTGAACGTGCACAGCACAACACATTTTTCTCTCTTCATTTCTTCTTTTTTTTTTGTGGGCTCAAACAGCTCAAAATGCAACGAAACTCCAGCATTCATCAGCTCAAAATGACACTCATCACATTGCAGATCACTAGAATGTGATTGATGTTCTAATTTTCCCGCCAAAGAGCGCGGCTAGCCGGTCCATCACAACCACCGCCTTGGCGCTGTCGGGATCCCTGTGGACGTACTCGTGATCCTCGCCGGAGACAAGCAGCTCGGCGGCGTCCTCTGCCCACCCGCTCTCCAGCAACCCGTCGTAGTACGCCTTGCCACGGACCTCCAGCTCGTCGTCGGCGAGGCAGACCAGGACGCGGTCGCAGCCGAGCCGACGCAGGCTCGGCGCGCCGTCGGCCACCGGGTTGATCCGCGGGTCATCCAGCCCCGTCGTGGTCCGGCCGCCGCAGGCCAACGCCCACATCTCCTCCAGCTTGCCCCTCAGCCACGCGTTCTTCACCTCGCTGTCGGCCTTCTTGGCCGCCATGAAGTACGGGTGCAGCAGCGCCATCCCCTTCACCGGCACCCACCGGGGAGCTCCTTGTCGCCGGCGCGGAGGGTGACGTTGTGGGCGATGTTGCCGCCGGCGCTGTACCCGAGCACGAAGACGCGCTCCCTGTCGCCGTGGTCGCGGAGCCACGGGTCGGCGCTCGCGGCGACGGCCCACCGCAGCGCGGACCACGCGTCGTCGTAGCAGGCGGGGACGAGGTGCTCGGGCGCGAGGCGGTAGTCGACGGACACCACGAGGACGCGCGCCCGCGCGCAGAGATGGTTGGCGAACCCGTGCTCGAGCGCGTCCGCGGCGGAGCCGACGACGAGGCCACCGCCGTGGAGGTACAAGACGACGGGCAGCAGCTTCCTCTCCCCGCCGCCGCCGCAGCCGTCGAGGTCGGGGAGGTAGAGGCGCGCCCACAGGCCGGTGGCCCGGTCGATGGTGACATCGCGGGAGGCGACGCCGGTGGCGGCGTCGACGGAGGGCGGGACGCGGGTGTCCGGGAGGAGGCGGTCGACGCGGCCGCTCCTGTAGCACCGGATCAGCGGCACGAACTCGAACGTGATCTCGTCGTCGGGCTCTCCCATTTGCGCGGCGCCGGCGCGGGCGGCCGGCGACGGTGGTGCACTTGGCGCGGGTCAGTGAGTGAGCAACGCAACGTCACTCACCGCGCGTACGTGGCGGGGTATTTCAAGGCTGGCGATTCTCAACGGTTTGACAATTTGACTTGGCCAACGTGGCAGGATAACGTTCTTTGGAGGAGTTGATAGCCTTGTGCTCCTCGCCAGGATTAGAATACGCAGCGGATTCCAACCGTGTACCGTGCGAGAGAAGATGCTGGTATAGTGGTTACTGGGCCAGGCTGCTGCTGGCCAGGTGAAATTCAGGGCTTGAATATGTCATAGGCTTAAACGGTTCGGCCTTTTGGGCTACAGATTCTGAACCATGGATTGTTGTATGGGCCTTTGAATTGAATCCTACCTGTCCGGCTCGCGCCACGGCCCACAACCACCGCACCGCACGCGTCTACTCCTGTGATCCTGTAACAACATTGTCAATGGCCCCATTAGTTCGGTGCCTTGCCTCCATGATTATAGGGGAGGAAGGGGACAATAAAACGTGTACAGTGTCCTGAGTCTGCTACTACAGTAGTCTACGGTACTACTGTATCACTAGTTCAGCTGATATGGCGCTACAGAAGTCTACGGAGGTGCCGTGGTACAGCATTGTGTCACGTGCATACTCCCATATCAAATCAAGTCTCGATGCCACTGGATCGTTATCAACAGGGTTCACAATCTTGATTGAATATCATGATATTCGAACGTATCGAAACAAGGTTGAAATGAAGTTTACTGGAGATTACGAACGGGACTCGGGTCTTTTTTAAAAAATATATATTGAGGGTTGTTTTAAATTTGAAATGGGAAATATGAGAAAATGGAAAAAAAGAACTAATAAATGGATGCAACTTCTATTGAAGTAATGGCCGAGATATCTCATTATAAAAAAAAAAAGAGGAACAAAAATATAAATTCGGGACCTATAAGTTTCTAGAGTTTGACTCAATTCTATAACTTATTTTCAATATACTAATATTTACTTTGCATCTCTTCAATTTCCAAGAAAAAACAACCGATTTTCGATCAAACTGTATTCAAAGTTCTTTCAATTTCTATCGAACATGGAGCAACTTAACCGGATTATTCTTTCTTGCCTGCTGTCGGTCGAAGTGGGGGGGTGTTGCTTGCTTGGCGGACGGCCGTTTGGTCTCTCCCGAATGTTCACCTCGCGGATTTCTCTCTTACCGCGTTAGTATGAAACTCTAATGATGCCCCCCGGTGGCTCTCCATCGTTTATGGGCCACAAGAGGAGCCTGACAAGCTTCGGTCGCTGCGCTCCTCTCACACGGGGCCGTGGACCGTTGCAGGTGATTTCAACCTCATTGTCAAGGCTCGGGACGAGAACAACCTGAATCTCAATCGACTTCTGATAGGCTGCTTCCGTCGTTTGATTGATGAGTTGGATCTCCGGGAGCTGTCGCTCCACGGGCGTAGCTTCACTTGGGGAAATTAGCGTGACTTGCCTACGCTCGTCAAGCTCAATCGCGTCTTCTTCTCCGCGGATTAGGAGGAGCTTTTCCCCTCTTGTCTCCTCCAAGCAACCTCCTATGTCGCCTCGGATCACTGTACTCTTCTCCTCCGTACTTGCGTCACTTCCCCGAAAGCGCATCGTTTCGGTTTGAAGCCATCTGGCCTAAGTTTGATGGCTTCCTTCGAGTCGTACAGGACGCCTGGCAACCCCCAGCCAACCTTCCCCCTCTTGCCGCATGTGCCTGGTGTTTCTCTAACACGGCTAAGCGCTTACAGAGCTAGAATGACCGTCATGTTGGCAGTGTCCGTCTCCAGCTTCAGATGGCGAAGGAGCTCATCTTCCGGCTTGATGTTGCGCAAGAGAATCGGTCTCTCCCCCCCTTAGAGACCTGGTTGCAGCGGATTTAAAGCTGAGGTGTCTTGGTCTTGCCTCGCTTGAGTGTACCATCACGCGCCAGCGTTCGCGCCTGATCTGGTTTAAGGAGGGTGACACCAACACCAAGTTCTTCCACCTGCAAGCTAGAGCTCAAAGGCAGAAGAATTTCATCATGCGCCTTCGGGATGGTGACCAGCTTGTCGTTTCCCATGATGCGCTGCAAGAGCTTGCCTTCTCTCACTTTTGCACCATCTTGGGGACGAGCGTCAAGCATGAACATGCTCTTGACTTCCACTCTCTTGGCCTCCGACGTGTGCAGCTTGAGGGGTTGGACAACCCCTTCACGGAGGATGAGGTGTGGGCGGTGATCAAGTCTCTGCCTTCTGACAAGGCGTCCGGTCCTGACGGTTTTACGGGCCGGTTCTACAAGACTTGCTGGCCGGTGATCAAGGCTGAGATTTTGGCGGCTCTCAACTCCCTCTTCCTGACTAACGGCCCAAGGTTTCGCCTTCCTCAACGATGCCCTGATCTCCCTCCTACCAAAAAAGGATGAGGCCGTTGACATGAAGGATTTTAGACCTATTAGCCTTATCCACAGGTTTGGGAAGTTGTTCTCCAAGGTCCTAGCCTCTCGTCTCTCTCCTCATCTGGACGAGCTTGTGGTGGCCACTCAAAGTGCTTTCATCAAGGGCCGCTCCCTTCACGATAACTTCCGCTATGTCCAGCTTGCAGCCAGGGTGCTCCATGCCAGAGGCATTCTCTGACTTTTTCTCAAGGTGGATATTGCGAAGGCCTTTGACACAGTCAGCTGGCCGTTCTTGCTTGAGGTGCTTGCCCAGCTTGGGTTTAGTCAGCGCTGGCGTGATTGGATCTCCCTCATTCTCAGTGCCTCCTCTTCTTGGGTACTGGTCAATGGGGTGCCAGGTCCGCGCTTCACCTATCGAAGGGGTTTTCACTAGGGGGATTCTCTTTCCCCCATGCTCTTCATCCTGATCATGGGCGTGCTCAATGCGATGCTTCGCATGACTCGAGTGGGTTCATTCCGCTCAATGACCGTGCTTTATGGCATCACGCCTCCCTCTACGCTGATGATATAGTTCTCTTCCTCTCTCCTGTTAGGCAGGACCTTGAGTTCATCCAAGGCATCCTTTCTATCTTCAGTTCCACTTCTAGGCTTCAGACCAACTTTTCCAATTGCTTGATTACTCCGATTCACTGCTCGGCTAAGGACTTGGAGCTGGTTCAGTCCTCCTTCCCTTGCTCGATCTCTGAGTTCCCCTGCACCTACCTTGGTATTTCGTTGTCAGTTCGCAAGCTACTGAAAGTGGCCCTACAACCGCTCGTGGATAAGGTCTCCCATTGGCTTCCTTCCTGGAAGGGTCGTCTCACCACTATGGTTGGCCGCTCGGTTCTAGTCCAGTCTGTCCTCTCCTCCATTCCGGTTCATGTGTCTACGGCGATCGGCCTACCAGGCTGGGTTATCAAAGCCATAGACAAGAAGCGTCGCGCCTTCTTGTGGACGGGTACAAACTCGGCCAATGGGGGACAGTGCCGGGTGTCCTGGATGAAGGTCTGCAGTCCAAGGGATCTCGGTGGTCTGGGCATTCCTGACCTCAGGATGGTTAGTTTTGTCCTGCGGGTTCGCTGGCTCTGGCTTCAACGCTCGGGGCATCCCTACTGGGTTGGGTTGAAGGCCCCCGTCGAGCGGAGCATCTCCGACATGTTCTCAACGTCTACCTTCTCCGTGCTGGGAGATGGTGCTCGACGCTCTTCTAGAATGACCAGTGGATCGATGGTCGCTCGGTGGCCTCCTTGGCTTCAGATCTCTTCCACGTGCATCTGTGTTTCCGGAGTTCGCGCACGGTCGCTGCTGAACTCATGAACAACTCCTGGGTTAGTGATATCTGCGGCACCCTCACTGTCCCGATCATCTCCCAGTTTCTTCTAGTTTGGGATGCGGTGCTTCCTACCTATCTCTCATCGGGCATTGAGGATCGTCTTGTTTGCCATTGGACGAGTGACCAGTGTTACTTGGCCTGCTCGGCGTAAAAGCGTTCTTCCTTGGCCAGCACTCCTTTGCCTGTGCTGTCCTGCTCTAGCACACAAAAGGACCTGCTAAATGCAAGTTCTTCCTTTGGTTTGCATTTCAGCAGCGTTGCTAGACAACTGATCTTCTCCAGAAGCGTGGTATCGATAGCCACTCTGCTTGCCCCTTTTGCGCTCAGGAGCTTGAGACGGCGAACCACATCCTCCTCAACTGTGTGTTCGCTCGGCAGACTTGGCACCGTGTGTTGTCGCCCCATGGTTGGACTGCCCTCTCCCCTTCCCGTGGGAGTTCGCTTCAGGACTGGTGGCCGTTTTCTAGGGCCCACTTACCTAAGCACCTTCGCACCAGCTTCGACTCCCTGGTTCTCCAGGTCTCTTGGCAACTGTGGAAGGAGCGGAATTCCAGGGTTTTCGACTCGATACTCTCCTCGGTCTCCGTGCTTATTGAGTCCATCCTCTCGCAGGCATAGCTGCTTTTGGGGGTTTACTGGGAGTGTAGTGTGGCTATGCCTCCTTCTCGTTTTTATTGGAGTAGCATTTTTCGCAATAGTTTTCCTTTATTTTTACCTTTTAGTTGTTTCCTTCCTTTTTCCCTCCGGCATAGACTTATCGGCCGATTGCGTTGTGTAACAAAAACTCTATTCCTTCTAATATATTAACGTGCAATCCTTTTGTGTGTTCGAAAAAAGAAGATTAGCAATCCACTATAAGTACATATCCAATATTGCTTTTTGAACATTCATCTTAATTTATCAATTTTCATTTGATTTTTTGGCCAAATTCGTCGTCTTATTGCGGCTTGTATTTCAACCCGAAATTGAAGAAATTTGTGTAAACTTTACTAGTGGATCACACGGTTCATAGACTTTCCAAGTGCATAGAACCTCGTTCATTCTCTTGTCTCATCGGCAGAGGACACAGTACGGAGAAAAAAAATGTGGTGTACCGAATCAACATGCACGAAAGGTAGGAAGGTACGGTAACACGGAGTAACAGGCATGTTGCCATGTTGGACTACTCGAGGCTTTCAGTTTCCCGATGAAGAAATCGGCGATCCCAACAAGAAGATTCCCATCCCTCGAACACGCGAACGGAAAGTTCGGTTCATCGCATCATATCCACACCCATCTGAATCGGGCTCCATACGGTTCGGACGTTTGGTTTCCGTTGAGTTCAACCGCCTGCTACCATGAGACGACGACATGTATGTCAGGTGCATCGGTAGTTCTGCACTGCACATTTGCCTTCTCTGCTCTTCTCTGCTCCTAGTGTGGGACATCATTTACCGTTTCCAACGGCAAGATGCTAGCAAAAAACCTAAAAAGAGAGAAGCTTAGCTCGTACTACCACAGTACGACTGCCAGCCGGTTCACTGTACACTGCTTAACCCGGTAACGGACAAGCGCCATTCCTCGGCTGCTTTCGGTTAGCAGTAAATGGCAGTGTGACGAAACGGACACTGTGCAGGTGATGGTAGCAGCAGCAGCAGCAGTAATTACGCAGGACGTCTCGCCATTGATTGCGCAACAAGGGTGTCGCCGCGAGTTACTATACACACACAACAGGCAGGCAAACGGCCGGGCCGGCGGCATCTCACGCAACGCAACAAACGCCCCTCCCACGACGATCGGATACAAAAAAACAACAGGTAGGAAGTGGCCCGGGGCTCTTAAATGACCAGTGCTACCATGCTGGATCTAGAACTGCATGCACAACCAGTACGACGCCTACACAAGCACACAAAAAGGCTCCCAATAATCCTACCAACATCGGCACAAATGCCGCCATCTCTCCCGTGATCAATGGCGCTGTATGCCTGTATCTGTATCGACAAGGCTATAATCTCCATGGACGTTGTAGGCAGCCAAGCACACGGCCCTTAGCTTAATTACTGCTCGGGTTGGCGACAAGTAGATGGCTCCACGCACTTAAGCACTACGGGGGCCGCCACTAATGGCGATCGATCGATCGACCGATCCAGTGGCGCCCCCACTAGTGATAAAACGGCCACCGGCGCGTGCACTCGCATTGACCCAACCCGAGCCGTTTCGCGAGTGCGAGCGGGAGGACACATCGCCTCGGTTCGCTTCCCGTGCAAGCGGTTAAAAGATGCCGCACCACACTACGTGCGCCACGTACATCATCTCGTCCCTGCTCTGTCCATATAAACGCTTCATCCCATCGAGCGCTGGCTCACCACAGAAACACTCAGTTCTCGGGTGGCTCACTCGCGCGCTCGATCTGTTGCCGCCCATGGCGTCGCGGGCGCTGTTCGCGTTGCTGGTCGTGGCGGCGATGTGTGCGTCCGTGGCGTCGGCATTGCGGAGCAGGGCGGCGACTGACCCGAACATGGAGGTGAAGTTCGACTTCACGCCGTTTCTGATCCAGTACAGGAGTGGCAGGGTCCAGAGGCTGATGGGGACGACGGTGGTGGCGCCGTCGTTGGACGTGCGAACCGGGGTGGTGTCCAAGGACGTGGTCGTCGACCGGAGCACAGGGCTCGCGGTGCGGCTGTACCGGCCGAAGCACCGGGGAGGGAGGCTCCCGGTGCTCATCTACTTCCACGGCGGCGCGTTCGTCGTCGAGTCGGCGTTCGACCCGGTGTACCACAACTACCTCAACGCGCTCGCGGCCAAGGCCGGCGTCATCGCAGTGTCGGTGAACTACCGTCTGGCGCCGGAGCACCCGCTCCCGGCGGCGTACGACGACGCGTGGACGGTGCTCAGGTGGGTGGTCGCCGACATGCAGCGCGGCGCGGACTCGTGGCTCGCGAGGCGCGGGGACGCGTCGCGCCTGTTCGTGGCCGGGGACAGCGCCGGCGGCAACATCGCGCACAACCTCGCGATGCGCGCCGGGCAGCGCGGCCTGGACGGCGGCGCGACGATCCGCGGCGTGGCGCTGCTGGACCCTTACTTCCTGGGGAGATACGTCGACCCGACGGCGCAGCGGGCGTGGGGTTTCATCTGCGCGGGGAGGTACGGCATGGAGCACCCGTACGTGAACCCGATGGCGCTGCCGGCGGCGGCGTGGCGGCGGCTCGCCAGCGCGCGGGTGCTGATGACGGTGTCCGACCTCGACCGGCTCGGCCCGTGGCAGCGCGCGTACGTGGACGCGCTCCGTGGTAGCGGGTGGCCCGGGGAGGCGCAGCTGTACGTGACGCCCGGCGAGGGCCACTGCTACTTCCTCAACAACCTCGAGTCGCCCAAGGCAGCCATGCATATGGCCACGCTCGCCGCGTTCATTAACCGCAACACCTAGCAAGCAGATCAGTACTGCTACTCTCACTAGCTAGCAGCTCTCAATTCTGATATGATCCATCGTCTGCAGCGTGGCAGCTCAGCTACATAGCTACACACCCGAGTAAAGTCATACTGTAATAGTACTAGTAACCACATATAGCTTATAGTGTTACTACCATTTTTTTTTCTGTCTTTCTTCATCGAGGCAGACTTCCGTGTGAGTGTGACCGCAGTGGCAGGTGATTTCGGTATTTCACCTGAGAATTGCATATGTACACTTCATTTCCTCCGTGAAACTTGGAACGGGAAAACGCATGTAAAAACGTATGTACTACCACAAAGGGATCCTTTTGGTTTTTGCGCGAGCTAGTGAGTTGGCATAGTAAAGGCCTGTGGTACACTGGTACCAGCCGCGAGAGGACCGGCTATATTATACTACTCTGCAGCGCGCAGAGCAACGACCGTCTTGTGAGGCGTGTCACGCACGCACGGCGGCGGCGGCGGCGGATGGATGATGGCTAGATCGGTGGCGGCGGCGAACGTGTCTTGGATGCAATGGTTGCTACGCGTTTGTGGTGTAGCGGCCGGCTGCTAGGTAGGCCGGCACCGGTGGTAGTGCTGCGTGGACTTTGAGCCTGGTCCGTCTAAAGTTGCGGGCACTGTCCAAGTGGTGGTGTTATACATCACGTCTACCTCTGATCAGATCAAGTTTCAGGTCTTTTTTACTTCTCTTTTCACAAGTCTCATAGGCATGGCGATGTTAATTACCACCATATTTTTTTGTCGTAATAAAGAATAAGTTGAAAAAATTGTTTGTTTTAAGTCTTAAAACAGTTAGATGACGCTTATCGTACAAGACGTGCAAAGTGTAGGCTATCAACTGTCGTAGTCCCTGTAGTATAGCTTTTAATCTGGTGGCACGCATTTGCAGGCTACTCTACAGTGGTTTGTTTAATCCGTTTTGCCGCACTCGACGAAAGTGCCGGCTCCGCCGTTGTGGATGTCGCACTTTCGATGCTACGCCACCAAAGAGGCCTCGTCTCGTTGATAGTAACTCACAACTGCCATAGTGATCGATCTCAAGCTGATCTCAACCGTCGCCTGATGGAGCAGAATCGTGAAACACGTTGTAAATTGCAAAATGTCACTGCACGAGTAACTGGAAAGCACTTCACAGGTAACTTTATGCCTATGGTTGTTGGTGGATACTAGGAGTAAAAACAGATCGGATTTGAACGGATAGTGATAATATCATATCCTAAACCATTTTTTAAAACGGGTTCAAAGTGGATGTGGATAGTATGCGATTACAGATGCGGAGGCATTGTTTCGGATATAAAAAAAGGTATGGAGTCAGTGAGGGCTTGATTCGAAAACAGATTAAAATTTTTGGATGTTTCATGTATATGTAATCAATACAACATCAATTTAGTGATGCAATGGGCAACAATACAATAATCAATGAACGATCCATCGTAATAACTATATACTTAAGTGCTAAACAACATGAATGCTTAACGTCCACAATATGAAAATACAGCTGCGCAAGTGTGAGATAAGACGATGAGAGCCTCAAACTTAGCAGTGTAGATTAATTTGATGAATTATGCCATTTTATGGGTACACTCATGCTGTATTCAATAGATAGAGTGGTTATGTGGGATGATAATTTCGGATTATCCGGCAAACGACCTACAGGATAGTTCTATAGAAATGTCGGATAATCTGCATCCACTGGATATTAGATATAGCGCACCCACACCACACTATTTGCATCTACGTTCATATCCGCCAGATTTCTACCTATATCATATCCTCATTTCAGACGGATTCAGATAAGATCCAATTGGATATTATCTGATATGTTTTCACCCTTAGTCTACTGGACATCCAATCCGGGACTAAAGTCTTTAGTCCCGGTGGTTGAAATAATTAGGACTAAAGATGCACACCAAGTTAAAAAAATGTGTGGGATGTAGGACTCGAACTCAAGATCTCTCACCTCAGCCCTCACGTGCGTTACCATCTCATCTACTACACACATCTGGCTTGGATAGAGATACTTTTTTTTAAACTAACCTTAAAAACATCTTTAGTCCCGGTTGGTGTTACCAACCGGGATAAAAGATCGTTGGGGCCTGACACGGCCTGACAACTATTGAACCGTGGGTAAAAATGATCCTTAATCCCGGTTGGTAACACCAACCGGGACTAAAGATCATAAAGTTTTTAACCGGGACTAAAAATAATCTTTAGTCCCGGTTCCTATTCGAACCGGGGCTAATATAATTTTTATCATCCGGATAAATATCACTTCTCCAGTAGTGCGGATAGTTGCCTAATTGAATATCAGTTAACACTAAGAGTATGAATGCCAACGGATATGTGGCTTCTGATCCAAATATTTTAGATTTTCTTATGAAAAGTTGGCCACAACAATTCTCATAATAAGCTTTTAAAATTTTAAATCCTCTCTGTGAGTGGGGGAGCGCACCGACTCTCAACAACATTTTTTTCTTTTTAATAGTTTATGGTGGACCTCACTTTTTATTATTGGGAGTTTTTTTATATCTTTAGAAGAGGGGAATCTATTCATACCTCAAAATCCTATTAGGACACCTGAAAATAGAATTTTACGGATGGATTTTTTGATATTTGTAGGTTCAACCCTGCTATACATCCGCCCTAATCGTCCGACTAGCGTACGACTAAAATGGCAATCTATGAACTGGTGATGACACGACGTGAGGTGATGCTCTAGATCGGACCTACCACGCCACAAGCCCGTAACACTCTCACATCATGGTGGTGTTTGGTTCGATCACGTTAATGTAAACGTAAACGTGAATGATTCCGGAGGCAACCGAATACATTGTATCATATTACGTGATTTGTTTGGTTTGCCGCTGTAACGTATAGGGATTTATTCACGCTGTTTGGATGTGCGGCAAGGTAACATGCGCAAGGAGCAAAACAAGTGAGTGATGAGAATTCAAGAAATAGTAACACAACAAGCAAATACATAACATGGATCCTCCTTTTGGATACAAATGCAGCAAGCAAGTGCATGATATACATACCACTGTCACCTTATTAAGTGATATTTTGCAGAATTCAATCAATAATACACTTCAGAATTCAATTAATAAAGGAGTGGATGAGCAATTGATCATTGTTGAGAGTGAGAACTTAAGAAAATCAATGAACAATAGGCAAGTAGTTTTGTCTGAACAGGACAAACACTTAATAACATATCACATAATGCTATAAACTGTCATAGTGCAAGCAAATAAAACCCAAAGTACTAAAAATTCATTAGGACATAAAGGAAGGTGTCCAATCCCGCAATGCATGTGCAACATACATGGAGTTATAGGAATTTAAAAACAGAACGGCTCGGAGATCAAATGCCTGACAACCCAGGATATCAGTTTATATTCTTTTCATCTGATAATAAAAAAATTCAGAAATTAGTAAAAATGAAAACGTGCAAAAATATATAATACTCAGCATCTTACCAAGTTAGGAATATTATAATATACTTACAAAATAGCTTGCTTAGGCTCTACTAACAGGATCTAAATGCACTTTACAGAGATGATGAGGTGCTAGATCTATTCTAAACAAAAGGAAATAATCTTCAGAGATGACAACAAGATTATATACAGCAATACCAAGGCTAACAACAATTGGCTACACTGGTCCTTCCTCTCATGATGCAGTAGCTTGACAGAGATTGTATTCCAAGAGAAAAAAAAATAGCTTGACTATATGCCTAGCTACATGGCCAACTGAGCCATCACATTATTCTCAAATCAGCCAAGGTTGCAGCTGCAGCTGTAGCTGCACACACACATACACATTATTTCTGACATCTATTTTGGAAAAATCTAAATGTGAAACCGAGATCAGAATAGTGCATGAGAGCTTTTTTTTAGCCACTGCAGAAAAAGTAGAAGTTAGCAAACATTTTATAGTACAAACACTGATTGAACAAGGTGGTTGTTTATGAAGATAGACAAAGAACACAAGTTCTCATTTCGTTTCAGTATGTAAACAAGACACTATGTAACACATGGAAAATTATCAAGTTAATTACCGGCGAGTATTTTCAGCACATACTCCCTCCGAAATCCGGAAGACCGAGAAGCATACTCATTTGAGTCGGCACTTTCAAAAAGCAACTGCAGCATTGACAACTTAAGTACCAATCAAGCTTTTGTATCTCAAAAATAGCTCTATTCTGAAAATTTTTGTAGTGAGTCCCCCTCAGATGAAAATGAGTGTTTTCTGCTACAATTCAAATGAACAAGAGTAGAGATATCTTTTTTGCTGCTAAATATAAGTAATTCAGCATAACATAATACATCGATCTACATTCAGATGAACAAGAGAACAAATTAATATTTTTTAGTAAGCATAAGTAATTAACCAGAAGAAACAAAATTTGTCAACCATCCCTTACCTGTTATGTCAAGATCATTAGCATTACAAGTATATCATCATAAAAGAAGAAGAGATGGTTTCAGTTTGGGGATGGGGAGGGTTCTCACCAGCGAAATGATGGAAGTCAAATGTCTGGTTTCTCCGTGTATGTCAGGATGCAGGAAGAGGGACTGGAGTTTGAACTCCTGCAAGGTGGCAGAGCAATAGTGCACCGGTCTTATCGAGGTGGCCAAGCTCCGGACAGTGGTGTCGTGGTGGTGGAACGCGCGAGGCGAGGAAGCGTTGCCGGAGATGTGCGCCGGGAGAAGATCAGCGCTGGAGATGCGCACGGTGGTGCTGGCGCTTCAAGCTTTCGATCTTGAGCAGTGGTGACGGTGGCGCTTCTAGCTCTCAATGTGGATGTTAGCATTAATCCTGACTTGTGCATGTTTTAGAATATCTACATTAGTTAGTGGTGTATGTGTGTCATGCACGTAGTGAAGTACTGCATATATGTAGCATGCATGTAGGAGATTAGCTTCGTTGACAGCCATTTGTTTGGTGTTTTGTTGACTGAGTAATTAGCTCGTGTGATTAGTTGAGTGCGGCAAGTTAGCAAGTAGTTAGTTGCATGCAGGTTAGTTGGGTACGTTTGGCGTGGCTTGTGGTAAGTATACATGCATGAGTTAGTGGCTCATGCATGTAGATCGTGCGTATGTACGCATGAAGACCCGGGTAGTGGTTGCTCCCATATACAGCATGTAGACAGGCTATATAAGCCAGGTACTCGTTTTATTTGAGCGTGTGTATCACAGAGAAATATAAAGGCATTCGTTGCTGGAAGCCTGTGTGTGTGTGTGTGCATGTTCTTTTTGTGTTCATCTAGCTAGCTACCGCGCGTGTGTGATCCTTGGCCAAAGCTATCAATTGGTATCAGATCCATGGCTAGTGATAAGTCGCCGGCAGGAACGCCAAGCAGTGGCGTGAGCGGTGCCGGCGATCTTGGTGGTGCCGTGGTGGTGTCACGACCAACCGGCAAGGTTGTCTCCATGCATTACCCAATGCTGAGCGACACGAACTACGGCGTGTGGGCCGTAAAGATGAAGATCATCCTACGCCATCTTGGCGTGTGGGCAGCGGTTGTGGGTGAAGGTTCGTCGGCCGGAGAAGAGAAGGACATTGAAGCTCTTGCCGCCATCTCTCAAGCTGTGCCGGATGCCGTGATGATGGCCATCGCGGACAAGGATACGGCGAAGGAGGCTTGGGAGGCCATAGAGAAGATGAATGTTGGCGAGGATCGAGTCAAGAAGGCGCGACTACAAGCATTGAAGAGGCGATTCGATCACTTGTACATGGAGGACTCCGAAACTATTGCGGAATTCTCACCAAAGCTCACCGCGCTTGTGGGGGAGATGTGTTCTCTCGGAGGCAAGGTAAAGGATAGTGTTGTTGTGGAGAAATTGTTTAGTGTTGTTCCCGACAAGTTTCTTCACATTGTTGGCACCATCGAGCAATGGGGTGATGTGTCAAAGATGTCCATGGCAGAGGCGATCGGGTGCTTGAGAGCGTTCGAGGAATCCTTGAAGGGTCGACACCGTGAACCGGAGGGTGAGCATTTGTTGCTCACACGTTCACAGTGGGAGAGTCTCTCACTCAAAGAAAAGAAGAACCACAATCGTGGTGGTGGCCACAACAGGGCTGTTGGTGGCCACAATGGTGGTCATGGTCGCGGCGACAACGATGACAGTGACGCAAGCGACGACTCCGACAATGACGAGTGCAAGTCGGACAAGAAGAAAGGGAAGTGCTATAACTGCGGCATACGAGGGCACCTCGCCAAAGAGTGCCGCAAGCCAAAGAAGGAAGAAGCACTGCTTACGACGGCGGATGTCGAGCCATGTCTTCTGTGATGATCCGTGAAGTATGCAAGTCAAGATTAGGGGGAAATTGTTAGCATTAATCTTGACTTGTGCATGTTTTAGAATATCTACATTAGTTACTCGTGTATGTGTGTCATGCACGTAGTGAAGTACTGCATATATGTTGTAGGAGATTAGCTCAGTTGACAGCCATTTGTTTGGTGTTTTGTTGATTGAGTAATTAGCTCGTGTGATTAGTTGAGTGCGGCAAGTTAGCAAGTAGTTAGTTGCATGCAGGTTTAGTTGGGCACGTTCGGCGTGGCTTGTGGTAAGTATACATGCATGAGTTAGTTGCTCATGCATGTAGATCGTGCGTATGTACGCATGAAGACCCGGGTAGTGGTTGCTCCCATATACAGCATGTAGACAGGCTATATAAGCCAGGTACTCGTTTTATTTGAGCATGTGTGTCAGAGAGTAATATAAAGGCATTCGTTGCTGGAAGCCTGTGCATGTGTGCGTGTTCTTTTTGTGTTCATCCAGCTAGCTACCGCGCGTGTGTGATCCTTGGCCAAAGCTATCAGTGGAGCGGCGGCGGCGCTAGGTCATGCTCGCGTAGCGCTCGCTCGGTTCCTCCGTATCGGTAACGCATAACCCCTGATCCGAAGCGGTATTGGTGTTGTATTGGGCCCGGAATCGATTGCTGACTATCTGATTACTGTCCATCCAAAACAAACAGATGTAATGGAATCAATTCGTGCTGGTATCTGATACGGGCTAAAAGGACCCAACCAAACAGCTCCCATATGTAAGCTCATATACAAGTCCAAACCCCACATCGACATGGCCGCACGCTGCTTCTGCCGGAGCTTTAGGTCGATCCATTGCCTACCAACTTGATATCAACATTTTACTGCTGTTTCCAGTGTTGCAGATGCTTCCAGCAAGTTAAAACAAGTTTTTTTTACTTTTTTATATAGCATAAGCACCAAGATCAGTTTAGATTATCAATTCTTAATTGTGCTAGCGTCAACAATTAAGCTATGTGTGATTAACCGAGTACCATAATTAAGCTAGCATTCCAATAGCATGTGAAAACCCACTTGTACTCTCACAGTCGTAACATACAAACAAATTCAAACAAATTCTCTCTGATCAGACTCGTACTATATACTACCTTCGTTCATTTTGACTATGTAAATGTATAATTAATTGTATAGTTAAAATTTCTTGTATTATGAGACGGATGGAGTATATATACTGATGGATAGAAGAAACTAGGGAAAAAAATTCGCACCTAAAGAAGATCCTTGTAAAAACTCATGTGAGATGGTGATTCCACAACACGCGAAATCTTTTATTTGTTTGTTGTTGATTCTATGCAGCGGCGTAGCCAGGAATTTATCGCTGGGTAGTCCTACTTCACAGGTTCTCATATACTAAAATTTTCAATCACCGTCAAATCCCATATACAAGTATAGATTTAGTTAAAAAGCGATACAAATATAGCGATGCAAAACAAGTAGAAGTCAGCAAATTAGTTTATTATGCTATACTTTAGTGGCTGTTTTGTTAATCTTGATGACACATGCTTTTGCAATACAACTCTGTTCATCCATGAAAATGAATCGTAAACGTAATATAATTATATCTGAAAAAGGAAAATTGCATGAAGATATTATAGTAACATTTTACTAACATTTGGAATTCCGCATGGACATAAATTTTCAGTAGTACTAAAACGCTAAAGGCAACTACAATTTGGAGTGATTGGAGTGATTAAATTATTGGCCAGGAATCAACCAGAAATCTAATAAACCCCGCCTAGTTTGCCATCAATAAACAAGTCTGGAGTAGCTAACCATCACGTATGGAGAGAAACGCAACCGGCTCCCACGCATTGGACCTCACTGTCATTGCCAATGAAATCACAAATTGGCAGTGGCAACATTCACAGCTTAACTAATCACAAATGAGCTAGATTAGTAGAGATACCTACAGGAAGCCAATAAAAGGGGTGAACAGCAGCCACTGGTCGGTGCCCTACAAGGCTAGCTAGGACCACGCCGTGATGGGCGACGGGCGGGCAGGGAGCCAGAGCCAGGGGTCTCAGATGGGCTCCCAAGCTCCTGGAGTCGTCTATATCTAGGTGGACCGTTTCATTTTCTATTTAAGTTTTTTTTATTAATTTAATTGCGTGGCAAGGAGAGGATGTCTGCGCGGCTACGCCTCCATGGCTCGAGCCGAGAGGACAATGGTGGCAAGGAGAGGCGGATTGGTGGAGAGAGGTGTACGCGCCGAGGCGAGGCGAGGAACAGCGATGAGGTCATGGACGTCGGTTACGGTGTGTGCGAGCTGTGAAGGAAGCAGACATCGTGCGCTGCATGAAGGGAATTGCGAGCCTCAACGCTCGCGCCTGCTCGGCTGCTTCTGCTCATATATTGGGCCTGAATTTGGTGGGGGCTGTGGGGGTCTCTGCGCCGAAATTGGGGGTAGTCCCGAGCCCATAGGGACTACCCCTAGCTACACCCCTGATTCCATGGACGCAGCCAGAAACGGTAATTAGCCATAGCTGTGGCTAGGCTTTTGGA
Organism: Oryza punctata; assembly: GCA_000573905.2. Lineage (NCBI taxonomy): Eukaryota > Viridiplantae > Streptophyta > Magnoliopsida > Poales > Poaceae > Oryza > Oryza punctata. Next base: position 25,452,214 of record CM002495.2, on the reverse strand, counting down.
AGACCCAGCGAATGGAGATTTGGATCCCAGCACAAAGAGATCACATCGTGGACGTCGCATAAGTTGTTGCCGTAGTCGTACGAGATTCAAACGTTCGCAGTTGTATGTATAGCATTTTCCCTGTTGGTTATGCTCTAACATTTGATAGTAGAAATCCCTATTTTTAGAGAAAAAAAAGATAGTTTTCCTCAATAAGTTTGTGAACTGTGTTACGACTTAGGTGAAACTGCATAGTTTTCATATGGAGTTGATAAAAAAATTGTTGGTTTTCTATCTTCCATTGGGGTTTCGTGTCACGGCAGCAACAACAGATGACGTTAACAGTGCCTACTAGTTTACCTCCTCAAAGCTCCTATGATCATGCCATTCCTTTACTTGCAGGGGTTCAACCTGTCAATGTGAGACCATATCGATATACACCAGCACAAAAGGATGAAATTGAATCTCACATCAGTGAAATGTTAGCTAAGGGAATCATTCAGCCTAGTAGCAATCTGTTCTCTTCACCAGTGTTATTGGTCAAAAAGAAGGATGGGTCTTGGCGTTTTTGTGTCGACTATCATCATCTCAATGTGATCACAATAAAGAATAAGTATCCACTACCCATTATTGATGAATTGTTGGATGAGTTAGCCAGTGCTCAATGGTTTAATAAATTGGATCGACACTTTGAGTTTCGGGTGATTCCTTTTGGTTTAACAGTGCACCAGGCACCTTTCAAGGAGTGATGAACAACATTTTGTCGTCCTTATTGTGTCGATGTGTGCTAGTGTTCGCTGATGACATTCTGATCTATAGCAAAACCTTGGAAGAACATGAGGCTCATTTAAGAGCAGTTTTTTAGATCTTGGATCGGCATCAACTCAAGGTTAAGCACGGTAAATGTTTGTTTGCTCATTAGCGTTTGTCTTACTTGGGACATATCATTAGTCCTAATGGAGTTGCTACGACGATGAGAAGATTCAAGCTGTTCGTGATTGGCCAACTCCTACTTCTGTAAAATACTTGCGCAGCTTTTTGGGGCTGGCCGGCTATTACCGAAAGTTTGTGCGTCACTCTGGAATTTTGAGCAAACCTCTGACTAATCTGTTGAGAAAAGGCTAGATGTTTTTGTGGACTCCAACAATCGAAGCTGCGTATCAGGCCCTTAAAATCGCTCTGATTTCAGCTCCTGTTCTCGCTATGCCTGATTTTTCTCAATAGTTTGTGGTCGAAACTGATGTGTCTGACAAAGGAATCGGTGCTGTTTTGATGCAGAAGAATCACCCTATTGCCTTTCTTAGTCGTTCTTTGGAGCCTCGTCATCAAGGGTTATCCACCTACGAAAAAGAAAGCTTAGCCATTATGTTAGCTGTGAAGCATTGGCGTCCTTATTTGCAGCATGATGAATTTGTGATTCGTGCGGATCATCACAGCCTGTCTTTTCTGGAGAATCAGTGGTTAACAACTTCGTGGCAACAGAAGGCATTAACCAAATTGATGGGGCTTCGATACAAAATTTGTTATCGCTAAGGACCTAACAATAAGGCTGCTGATGCGCTGTCTCGTTATGCTGATCATACTCAATTGGAATTGTCTGCTTTATCTGTTTGTGTTCCCGAGTGGATACAGGAAGTTGTGGTTGGTTACGATGGTGATCCAGATGCTTTGAGTAAAGTACAAGTTCTGAGTTGCAGTATTTATGCTTTTCCCGATTTTCAGTTAAAGGATGGTGTTTTGTATTATAAGAACAGAATGTGGATTGGGAAAAACTCTAGATTACAACTTAAAATCTTAAGCAATTTGCATACTGCTGCAGTTGGTGGACACTCTAGAGTCACAATGACGTATCAGAGAGTTCGTCAACTATTTGCTTGGCCTGGGTTAAGATCATCTATTGTGAAATTTGTGCAAGCTTGTACAATCTATCAGCAGGCTAAGTCTGAACATGTGAAGTATCTGGGTATGTTGCAGTCTCATCCAGTTCCTGAACATGCTTAGCAGATTGTGTCACTTGATTTCATTGAGGGACTACCCAAATCATCATCTTTCAACTGCATTTTAGTGGTGGTGGACAAGTTTTCGAAGTATAGCTATTTTATTCCATTGGCTCATCCATCACTGCCCTGGATGTGGCTGATGCTTTTATATAGAACATTCATAGTCTCCATGGATTACCACAGTCTATTATCTCTGACCGTGATCGCATTTTCACCAGTGCCTTGTGGACAACTCTATTTAAATTGGCGAGAACCCAACTCCGCATGAGTTCTTCTTACCATCCTTAAACAGACGGACAAACAGAACGTGTCAATCAATGTCTGGAAACATTCCTTCGCTGTTTGCTGTGCTTGTCCTTCTCAATGGCAAAGTGGTTAGCGTTGGTTGAATACTTGTATAATACTTCATTCCATTCATCCTTAGGTGCCACTCCTTTTGAAGTTCTTTATGGGCACAAACCAAGATACTTTGGATTGTCAGCCAATGTTGCTTGCTCTTCTTCTGAACTAACTGAGTGGATGCATGATCATGCCAAGATGCAAGCTCTGATCAGAGAGCATTTGTTGTCTGAGCATTTGTTGCGAGCTCAAGTCCGTATGAAAGACCAAGCTGACAAACATCGCTCTGAGTGCTCTTTTTCTGTTGGTGATTGGGTCTATATGAAGTTACAACCATTTGTTCTGCAGTCAGTGGTCACACGGGCAAACAGAAAATTGTCGTTCCGGTTCTATGGGCCTTTTCAGATGCTTGCTCGCATTGGAGAAGTTGCTTATAAATTGGCTTTACCAGATTCAAGTTTGATCCATCCAGTGGTACACGTACCACAACTCAAGAAGGCATTGGCACCGAATGAATCATCTCAGGAAACATTACCAGCAATATCTCCTGATGAAGCTGTTCAGTCTGTACCCAAGCAGATTTTGGATTGTCGCATGACTCGCAAGGGATCCAAACAAATTCTCCAAGTTCAAGTAAGTTGGACGGGTGTTGATCCGACGGTGATTACATCGGAGAATTATCATGAGCTTCAGCATCGTTTCCCTAACAATGAAGCTGGTGGTCAAGCTTCGTATCAAGTAGGGGGAATGTCACGGCAGTGACAACAGATGATGTCAGCAGTGTTGAGCCCAGTACGTCATCACGGCCCAAAGCGTCGGCGCGGCCCAAGAAACCAACTGCCTGATACGTCGGAAAGGAGTGGGTCCATTAGCTATGGTCCCACTGTCAGTGAGTGAGGTTGAATAGCGCGTTGCTATAAAGACCGGCAGAAGCGTTGAGAGAAGGGGTCAAATTGTAAAACATTTCAAACTGAATCTAAATTTCTTTCCCTCCTGCTATTCTCTTAGTTCTTCTTCTCCACGTCTCTTCTGTCGTTCTCTGCGTGCGATTTCTTTCTCTCATTTCTTCCCAAATCCTCTGCGATTTCTGATCGGAAGCAAGAGCGTAACATTTTGGCAAACTGGCCAAGTACAATTTTTACTTTTAAAATAGAAAGGTAAACCCTGGTTCATGATAAATTGATAAGGTGAGGATTGTTAACAATAAAGAGGGGAGACAGCGGGCAAGCTGTAAAGGAGTAGAGTGGCAGTGATTGATGGGTCTAAAACTAAAAAAATCCCAACGATGATCAAGTTCGATGTTTAAAATCCCAGTGACATTAAAGACAAAGGCCAATGGGCAGGCCATAAAAAGGGTGGTTGCATTTGATGATACTCCTAAAACATAAAAAGTTAATAAGACAAGACAATAAACTAAACACTATTCATATTTGATTTTTAAGATCTCAAGTAGGATGAATGGAAGCCATAGCGGGTGGACAAGCAAGTAGAGTAAAGGCAAAGGAGTAAGCGGTGGTAATTAATTAGTGTGACTTTTACAAACTAAAAAAAACCTTGGAACCTAGCTCTCGCGTCGCCCTCCCCCAAGGGTGGCTTGGGAGGTGACGACCCGACCACCCCTCTCCCCCACCTTCCTCCTCCACCTCGCCGCCGCCCGCGCGATCGCCGGCAAAGCCACACGGCCGCAAGAACGGCGGCGGCAGGGCTTCTCGCTTTTTGCCGACCTCATGCTCGGGCAGCCAGGGGAGCCGCCCTGGGCGGCGGCGGCGGTAACCGCCAGATCCGCGCCACTCCAGTCGGATCTATCAGGGTGGCAGGTGGCGGTGGGGACAATGACGATGGGGGCGAGCTGCGCCAGGTGGCGGTGGCCGATGGCAGCGGGGATGGGGATGCCGGAGGGGCGGCGGTGGTGGGGACCGCGGTGGCTCGCCCGAATCTGGCTCTCCCGCGGCTAGCTGCTCGCGGATTTGGCTGGAGAGGGCGCGCTGGCAACAACGACAGCAGCAGCCTCCCGGTAGTAGAAGCAAGGCCTGCAGGTGCGGACGACGACGGCGACTGGCCAACATAGCCGGTAGCTAGTCGGTGGCCGGCGGGAGGAGCCATGGCGCGTGGGTGACGTCAGCAGTGGGAGGCTAGCGAGGTGCGCGGTGAGGCCACTCACCTCTCCGGCAGCGTGCGGTATGGCAGAGTCGGCGTCGACAGGGAGGCCGTCGGTGTTTGGACGGTGTTGCGAGCATGGTGATGTCCGCAACGATGGTGAGAGCGCAGTGACGGAGGGGTCATCGGCGTGGCGTGGATGGTGGCAACTAGACCGTGGCGGATTTTGGAGGTTGCATTGCCAAGGGGTGTGTTGCGGTTCTTCGACGGGCTCCATTCTAGACATTGTCCTCTTACGACAGCACCTTTGCCGATAAAAGATGGCCACATCGAGCAAGCTAGTGTGGGGGAGAGGGGATCCATTCTTCTCTCTCACCCTCTCCCCATCCAACCCAACTACGTGGATGGAGCTGGAGCGCATCGGGGGCTCGTGCCCCTTCTTGACGACCGACCAACAGAGAGACGCTGACCGTGGTGACCGTGCGTCAAAGGTTTTCGAACAGTGGTGGCAGCAAGAGTGTGACAGGAACCTTTCTTGGGAGGGGCGAAATAATTATGGGTGAAAGCTTTGCCTTCGGGCCTGCAATGACGACGGCTATGGGTGCCGTTTTCCTCTTGAGGCGTTGCTGCATGATCTCGTCTCTCCCAGTTACTTTCTTCAGGTGAAAACCATGCCCTGGCTCCCCGGGGCAGGCGGCGCTTTCAGTGTTGTTCCCTTCTTGGAGGCGTCGCTTCGAAGATCTCTTGTTCTAGTTTTCACTCTCACGGCAGATGTTGTAGATGCGCGGTGTGGTTGTTTTTTCTATCCTGACTATAGACTTCCATCTTCCAGAAGTATAGACTTATATTTTTCTCCTGCTTTATCAATAGATGAAACTCGCACTATCTTGTGCGATTCGTTTAAAAAAAGACTTACAAACTATAAAAATTAGAAACTTAATGATGATAAGGTTCTTTTTTTTAAATGCTAAGACAACCAGATAACTATTTATTAAAATAAAATGTCGTGTATAAAAAAATTAGATAATTTTGAGTTGGTATTAGCCGGTATAATTGCCTGGGCCACCTGCTAGCTCGGTTCAGGACATGTTCGAAATTCTGCCATTTCTGAATTTGGCTAACAGTGGTTCCTAATTCTGAGGCCCTATTTGGGGAGCTTAAAATTCTGAGAAGTAGCTGGTTGGTAGTCAGCTTCTGAGAATCTGGAGAAGCTGGTTTTTCCACCTTCTGGCTTCTAGTTCATTCTCTAGATTCTATAACTACATATTCTCAGAATCTAAGTGAGAATCTGAACTATTTTAGGGAGGCTGAAGCTTCTGGGAGAAGCTGCAGTAGCTAGAAACTCCCCAAACACGGCATGAGTCTCACGGTACACAACCATTTTTGACCTTAGGGCATGAGCAGTGTATAATACCCAAGTGGGTCTTAAGGTGGGCCTCAGGTGGACCCCACTAAGATATAACACCTCTCTTACAATGTATATGGCTAGGAGGGGTGTTATGATGGGTCCCACCCTTCTTTTTTTCCTCTTCCCATCCAATCTCTTCTCCTCCCCCAAACGAGAGAGACGCAACTCTCAGATCCAGTGGGAGGAAGCCGTGGTGGTGGTGGCTTGCAGCGGCGGCGGCGTCCAGGTCACGGGAGGATGCTGCAGCGATGGCGGCGGTCCTCAGGAGGAGGCGCAGCGTCCAGGTCACGGGAGGACATCGCGGTGGTGGCTGCTGTCCGCTGGAGGAGGTGCGGTGTCTAGGTCGCGGGAGGACGTCGTGGTGGTGACGGCGGTCCACATGAGGAGGCGGCGCAGTGGCGACGGTGATCCGCGGGAGGAGGCGGTGCAGCGGCTGCGGTGGCCCGCGGGAGGAGGCGGCACAGCGCCGATGGTGGCGTCCAAGTCACGGAGGTCGTCACGGTGGCGGCGGCGGCCTGCGAGAGGAGGCGGTGACCTGTGGGAGGAGGTAGCGCAGTGGTGGCGACGGCCCGCGCGTCCAGGTTCGCAGGTGCCCTCCTCCCCTTTCCCATGGTGGCAAGCAACGAGAGAGAAGAATGTACTAGAGGAGAGAGATGAACAATTGGTTTTTTATTCCTTATGGCAAGGTATTAGCCATAAGGGTAGCTCAACCAAAATACATCTATAGAGATCACTCCGTATATAGACTACTTAGATGGCTTAAGACCCCCTCTATTCCGACATTGTGGTCGCCCTTATCATCATGTTGCCACTCGATCGCATTGTCCATCGACTCCATTCCGGCCATGGATCCTGACACCGAGGTCGACTTCGATCTCTCGCTGTTCCTCATCCGCTACAAGAGCGGCCGCGTCCACCGTCTGATGGGCACGGCGAGGGTCGAGGCCGGCACGGACGCCGTCACCGGCGTCACCTCCAAGGACGTCGTCATCGACGCCCAGTCCGGCCTCGCCGCGCGGCTGTACCTGCCCGGTGAGGTCCCCGGGCTCGAGAAGCTCCCCGTCATCGTGTGCATCCACGGCGGCGGCTTCGTCGTCCACTCGGCCTTCTCCCGCGTGCACTCCAGGTTCCTCAACACCCTCGTGGCCGCGGAGGGCGTCGTCGCCGTGTCCGTCGACTACAGCCTCGCGCCGGAGCACCCGCTCCCCACCGCCTACGACGACGCGTGGCCGGCGCTCGGCTGGACGGTGGCGAGCTGCTCCTCGTCCGGCCAGGAGCCGTGGCTGGCGGAGCACGGCGACACCGCGCGCCTCTTCGTCGCGAGCGACAGCGCCGGCGCGAACATCGCGCACAACGTGACGATGAGGGCCGGCAAGGACGGGCTCCCCGGCGGCGGCGGCGCGCGGATCGATGGCATGGTGCTTCTCCACCCCTTCTTCCGTGGCGGGGAGCTCGTGCCGTCGGAACGCACGGACCCCGAGCTCCCGCGGCGGGCGGAGAGATCCTGGGGCTTCATGTGCGCCGGGAGGTACGGGATCGACCACCCGTTCATCAACCCGCTGTCCACGCCAGCGGAGGAGTGGGCGGCGCTCGGCTGCCGGCAGGCACTGGTCACCGTGGGGGAGCTCGACACGATGCGTGACCGAGCTCGGATGTACGTGGAGGCGCTGAGGGGGAGCGCGTGGGGAGGGGAGGAGGCGGCGCTGTACGAGACCGGCGCGAGGGCCACGTCTACTTCCTCGAGGAGGCCGCCGCCGCCGCCGGGGGAGACAAGGCGGAGGCAGAGCTTGATGCCGTCGTCTCCTTCATCAAGCGATCCAGCGCAGCAACGTAGCAGTGCCGGATCGGAATCCGGAAACGGAAACGGAAGCTGTGCTCAGATTCGTCACCGTTTCAAGTGGCGTGAAAATTGACATGGAAATTCCCATTTCCACATCGACGTAGCGTTCTTTCTGTGTAAGGGGCCAGGTATTGTTTCCGATCATCATCGTTTTTGACCATATATAAAATTTGCTTTTTTTCTAAAAAAATTTCATCGTATTGGTCTTGACATTAAATACTTTAAATGATAAAAAGTAAATTGCATCTATGGTGCATTAACTTAGCATGTGGGTGTAATTTGGTGCAAGAACTTGAGAAAATCTTATATTTCAGTTGAGATTTGGGAAGGTGAAGACAAAAAAAAAATCCAAACCAGTGATGCAAATTGGAGGTCCAATGTAATTATTAATGATTAAATTCAAAATTATAAGGTAATATTAGTAGGATTACTATGTGATAGTATATTACTCATCATCTAAACAATACATATTTAGTCAAGTTTTTTTACTAAAATACTAAACTATCAAGTTCTTGTATTAGAATGCACCTACTAAGTTGATGCACTCGGTCGTTTAATTCTTTAAGTTCTTGTATTATATTGTACCCTTCTACTAAGTTGTACCATAAGTGTAATTTACTCAATAAAATATATGATTAAATACAGGCTAACCCAGCGTCGTTTTCGAAAAAATGCTACCGATTTTCGACCGTTTTCACTCCACTTTCATCCGAATTCATGTTGCTTTCAACTTGCTGTTAAGGCTGTTACACTGGTAAAAGCGTTTTTCCCATTCTTGTTGACTTGTAATATTTGATTTCGAGGCGCATCAGGGTGTGATGGCTTGAGAAGGGCATTGATGACAGGTACAAATGACAGGAAAACAGTGGTTAAGTGGGTTGATTGGGCCATCTCTGTCACAAGGGAGAGGTAATGCAGTGGTTATATGAGTTGAGTGATTGGTGAGGCGGATGAAATGAATTGGCTAGAGAAATACCAGCGCAACAGCAACCGTATGATGATTGACGACGAGTCAATGATTTCTTTCTTTTTAAAACTTGAGCCCATTGTTGAATCCTAGCTCTCCAAGTCACGAGCTAGTTTAGGTGGTTGTGAGCATCTAGAATCAGATCCCACCACTAACGCAGATGCATCCACCGGTCGGGGCGATTTTCCGAGTTCGATGAGCTCGGTATGGCAACCATTGGGCCGATGAAACATCACACACGCAATTTATTGGGCCTCATGGGTCGTACAAGCCGCAGACCGAAACTACGTGGGAAACGCGAGCCAGGACGCCTTTTCTGCCTGGCCTGCTTGAGTGCCTCCACCAATTGGAGATGGAATAAGTTTATTTTAGGTCTCTTAATTTAACAGAGTTTGATTTTAATCCTTCAACCGATATACCAGATATAATGGGTCTCTCAAATGTTGAAACCGGTGTGATGTAGGTCCCATAACAGTATAGCGGGTGGTTTTGTCTGACATAGCAATTTGACCCAAGTCAACAGTGTTTAGTCAGCGTGGGCTCCACATGTTAGACCTCTTTCACCTCTATCTCTCTCTTCCTCCCCTGTTTCCATCTCAGCGGCGGCCGGCGAGGAGGATGGTGGCCAGCAGCGGGTGGTGAGACGAGGGAGAGACGACGGGTACAACATGTCACCGGCTCCGTCATCGGGATGCAGCCGGCGCAAAGGCGTAGGTGGTAAGGATGGGAACAACATGTTAGCCGTCGTTGCAGGCCTCCTACTACCCAGAAGGTCTTCCTCCTACTACCCACCGCTGCCGACCTCGTTCGTGCCTCTCTCGCTTGCAGGCCCTTCCTCTACAACTCCTTCCTCCGTCGCTTTTGCCGCCTCCACGGCCCACTCCTCCTTGGCTGCCTCGTCCACCACCCCCACCACACCGTTGCTGCTAGGGCTTGTGGTGTCCGGGATGGCGACTTCTCCCTCTACTTCCTCCCCCGTGACCGTGACGGTTGGCTGCGCGGTGGCAGGGGCACAGTGGCAGTTCTTGGACTTCCGCAACGACCGCGTCCTACTCGCAGGAGCTCGCCATCACCGACCTGTTGGCCCGCGTCCTGGGCCTAAGTCGCTGTTCACCCCACCGCCCCAACCGCTCAGCTTCGACATCGTGGAGAAAGGGGAGGACAACAGTAGTGGGCCACTCTACCTGCTCACCATGCGCGGCTTCTACGTCGATGTGTGGGTCGGCGCCGAGGGAGGACAACGTCGGAGAGCTGACATGCATGCAGGTGGAGCTCGTCCATCTCCTTCCTCCTAGCATCACGGTGCCGACGGCGGACGACGATGAGCTCCACAACGGCAACCATCCTCGCGCCACCCATGGCGCGAGTGCCGCCATCGCCAACTCTAGTGGCTGGGGGCCCTCCTCCAGCCTTTGCTCTTGTTGACGATGAAATTTGGTAAGCTTTGAAGTCATCATCGGCCTAAAGTCAGTATCGGCTTCAGAGTCCTGGAATCGGCCGATGGAAGCTATCAATCGCCAACAGTCGGATTCTTACCAAATTCGGTTAAGGAAATTAATCTATTAAAGGAAGCTTATCCATAAGAGACCAAGTTCAAGGAGGATGCGACATGACAATTTATCTATTAATTAGGAAGAGTCTGTTAGTTTCCTTTTATCTTTAGGAAAGTGAGCTTAGTGTTCGATAAGGATTTTATGTTTTTCCTTTTATTTTAGGAAAGTTTGAGTCGTGTCCGATATGGACTAGTATCTACCCATGGGTATAAATATGTACACCCGGGGTCCATGTAAATTATCTCTTAATCAATACAACTACTCTCGGTTCATCGCCACCCTCTTTCTGAGGTTTTTACTTATCAACCGGCGAAATTTGGCACCTGATGCAGGGCTGCATCGGTTTTCGATCTCCGGCGAAGGGGTAAGTCATACGTTCCGTCGAATCCTGGTGAATATATCGGCCACATTGGAGTTGTTCAAGGCTGCATCGCTTCGATCTTTTGGATCGCTCTGGTTCAGTTGACATACTTACCTACCTGATATTTCAAATCTATTTTAATTGCATTGTGTTTAGAGACACATCGGTTTAGTTGGGATTGTCTCGGTTAGGTCTGATCTTCTATCTTAGCCGATATATCTCTACAATCGTAATGTTGTTTTAAATAAATTTGTTATATCCATCACATTAGACAGATCTATCGGTTCATCAAGTACTAGATTATCATATACAATCTCGTGATGCATCGGTTAGGTTCGACCTACTAGATTGTTGTTGATAATATAAATATTATTAAGCCGATAGGTTCATACTAATGTTTTATCGGAGTGCTAGCCGATGAGTTATCATATACGTTAAATAATCTAGATTGACAAGGTTTTCTACTTGTATCGGCTGATCTCTATTTAGGGTTTTATCGATATCGGCTAGATTATTTTGTTGGCTTAGATTATATAATATATTGACCACCCTGAAAATCAGTCAAAAGCTTGATTGTCTAGATATTATATTTCTTTTCATACTTAGTGCTACATCAGTTAAGTTTGATCTACTAAGTCGTGCTTAGAACCATAATCTCTAGCCTGCTTCTTGATTGCCAATAAGGGTTTCATCGGGGTTTCAGCTGATGAGTTATCTGGATGTTGCATCGGCTTATAAGGATTACATATAAGTTGGATTAAGCCGATCACAACAAAGGTTTCACTGTTTATCTAATCATTTGGATTTAACAACATCGGACTTCCAGCCGATGAATATTTTAACCTTCGGATCAACGCTTATTCTATCATATTACTATTAGCCGATTGTCTTTATGTCATTATTTACTCAAGTATCAAGATTTATACTGGATATCGGCTGGTATCGGCATCGGCTGGAATCACTTTATCGGTTTGTCAACCGATTGGCTGTTTTATCTACTGTTTACATATCTTATCTGTTGCAAGGTCAAACTGACTGGCACGCCCGCATTTCATCAATATTTTGGACCTGCACTGGAGCTAAGCAGATCTCCCAGGCCGTCGTGTTTTTACGTCAACAGCTTGGACCATCATCCTCCTCCTCACAACCCGTCGCCAGCTACCATCCTCCTCGTCAACCGCTGCTACCGCTGCTGAGATAGGAACAGGGGAGGAAAAGAGAGAGAGGTGAAGAGATAGAGTCATAGAGTTGAAGAGGGCTGACATGTGGGCCCACGCTAACTCAGCGCTTTTGATTTGGATCATACTACATAGGAGAAAACCGTCCCCTATACTACTATAGGACCTATATTGCATCGATTTTAACACTGAAGAAACCTGTTATATCTGGTATTCAACTATTCGGTTAAAGGACGAAAATTGACCTCGCTATTAAGGGAGCTAAAATCAACTTATTCCATTAGCGATCCACCGAGGAATGTCACCGGTGACTCAGCGAGACAGTGATCGTGGGAGCAAGTGAGCAACGCAGCCTTCCTCTTCTCTCTCGAACATGTCAATCGGTGTGGTGCCAACACAACGGTCTGGGGTTAGCTATCTCTGTCTTTCATTATATTAATCGTAGGATGATGATTCTGGTCCGCGGGACAGATATAGCAGCAGTACGTAAATGCAGTTGAACTTGCTACTGCTAGTACCGTTCAACAAATTTAGAATTATTGGGGAAAGTGTTTTCATCCTTCGAAAAGGTATCCTCTCGTTTTATATATATCATCTAAACAATTGTTAAACAACTTGAAAAAATCATAAGATAGATTAATATGAAATATATCTCTGCAAACATACAACTTAAACTTCAACTTATATAAGTTGTAATAAAAATAACAAATATAATTGTGAATGTACGATAACTATTTTCAGTTTTTGTTATTTTTATTGTAACTTGTATATGCTCTTCTATATTTGTGATGAAGTGATATATTTCATATCAATATATGTTACTTTTTAAAAAAAATTAATAATTATATAGATGACATATAAATAATGAGAGAATATCCTCTTGAATAATGAGAGGATAGGATGAATTATCCGAATTGTCGTTGCAGTACTCGTGCTGTGATGTCTGCTCGAATGTCCTTATTCGTTAGCAGTATAAAAAAAAAAGCTAGGACCGTGAAATTGGCGACCGCTAATTTATGGGAACTTTCGGATGGTACAGGAGGACTACGACAAAGGAAGGAAGGAATACCTCATGTACCTGGCTGCTTTCGTCGGGTTGCGTTTTGGCCTGCCGTTCAGTACTCTACTGCTCCATACCAGCGTAGCAGTTTCAGTCCAAAACGCCTCGTGTCATGACATCTTTCGATCCGTAAGGCGGAATCTGGCGACTTCGGCGTGTATGTTGTATTATCGAATTCACCGGAAACTACAAACTACGAGTCGCTCTTACGCATCGATCGGCACGTGTTTGCATGCAATTGCTGGCTACTTGACTAATCATAAAAATATAAATCCGAAAGAAATGTGTTTGCAAAAATAATTGTGTCATATTACTCCTCAATAGTAGTATTACTTTGGCCTAAATTAAATTTTCAAAAGGGTATAATATTGTACGGACCCTTAATTAACCAACTCGTCACGATCAAGCACAGGCATCACGAGAGTGGGATTCTATTAAAATGGAGTTCTTCATAAAAGGAGGGAACGAGAAAAAGGTTAATTGCTACCACTACCAAAGCTTTGCTCATGGCGGCGAGCATCTCGTCTGCGCTGCTGCTCCTGCTCAACATGACGGGAGCATTGCTCTCCCCGCGCGCTCCTCCTCCGACTCCGGCCGCCTTAACCGGCGCCGGCGACGGTGAGGACGTCGACTTCTTCTTCTTCCCCTTCCTTGTCCTCTACAAGAGCGGCCACGTCGTGCGGTTCATTGGCACGGACACCGTGCCGGCGTCGATAGACCCGGCCACCAGCGTGGCGTCCAAGGACGTGGTCATCGACGCCGACGCCGGCCTCGCCGTCCGCCTCTACTTGCCGAACCTCGCCAACCTCACGACGCGGAAGCACGGCGGCGGCAACAAGCTGCCGGTCGTGGTGTTCTACCACGGCGGCGCGTTCGTCACGGAGTCGGCGTTCTCGCCGACGTACCAGAGGTACCTCAACGCGCTGGTGTCGAAGGCCGGGGTGGTCGCCGTGTCCGTGGAGTACCACCTCGCGCCGGAGCATTGGCTCCCGAGGGCCTACGACGACGCGTGGGCGGCGCTCCGGTGGGTGCTCGAGAACGCGGGTGCCGGACCGGAGCCATGGCTGTCGTGCCACGGCGACACGGCGAGGCTGTTCCTCGTCGGGGACAGCGCCGGCGGCAACATCGCGCACAACGTGGCGATGCGCGCCGGCAGGGAGGGGCTGCACGGCGGCGCGACCATCCGCGGCATGGCTCTCCTCGACCCCTACTTCTGGGGGAAGCGGCCGGTGCCGTCGGAGACGGCGGACACGGAGACGCGGCGGTGGCGGGAGCGGACGTGGAGGTTCGTGTGCGCGGGGCGGTACGAGGTGGACGACCCGGTGATCGATCCGGTGGCCATGGCGCGCGAGGAGTGGCGGCGGCTGGGGCTCGCCCGCGTGCTGGTGACCGTGGCGGAGCTGGACACGCTGAGCGCGAGGGGCCGCGCCTACATCGAGGCGGCCAGGGCGAGCGGCTGGGGCGGCGAGGCCGTGCTGTACGAGACGCCCGGCGAGAACCATGTCTACTTCCTCGTCGAGCCGGACGGCGAGAAGGCGGCCAAGGAGATGGATGCGGTGGTCGCATTCATCAATGGAGATCAAGTGATCACAGCTTCAAGAATGGATGCTTAAACTGCCTAATTGGCTAGTTACTTGTAATAATCTGTATAGGTTGAGGCCTGATCGGTTTTGAAGGATACGTGTATACATGCTACTGTTCAATTCAGTGTCATCAAAAAAAGATTACTGTCAATGTGGGTAGGAGAAAGATACGGAACGCATTTTACACAATCATGAATATTCATTCTTGAATTTATGATAGAGACACAATCCTTGCATCCTATAACCATGGAAATGTACAGGTGTAGAGCCAACAGTGGCATATCAGAGACTACAATGTGGTAACCTGCATAAATTACACGGAGAAGTCGTTCCTTGCTGTACACTGGATGAGACTATTGAATATTCATACAAAATTGCTTCATGAGCGTGTTCTACTGAACTGCCAACCGCTGTAGGTGATCCATGAAGACTTGGAAGCTCACATCATCCGTGAATATGACATCTCCTCCAGGTGGTGGAGGATTGTCAGAGTTATATGTGACAGATGGATTAAGCTTTGCTAGTAAAAACCGAGCCTGCAATGTAAAGAAGACATCAATTATATGATTGTGTATTGTTTAATTGTTTTTATTGCTAGTGGCAAGTAATGATTATCCTCTGAAAATGTCACTCCCTTTGTTCCTAATCAGATGCGTTTAGAATATAGACAATCCTAGTACACAAAATTAGTTTGATTTGCCATGGAAATGATATTAAAATATTTTCAATTAAAGGTACTTCCATATCATTTTTTTTTCATATAACTCACTATTGCAGTGTTAGAAAATTAACTATCAAAAAGTGTGCATCCAAAGGTAATGTGATGTCCAAACCATGACATTTGGTTAGGTCTTCAGGAGAAGGGTTCTGAGGGAGCACTTTTTGCTGGGAAACTTAATTGCGATTTTCTTATCTCAAATTTGGGCTATCCAGTTCAGGATTAAAAACTACGATGACTTGAGATCTTATCCTGTAGGGATGAAAATTGTGAACATTGTATTGTCCTAAAAATGTCAGATGCAGAGTGCATTGATAGCTTAAGGGAAAAAAATAACCTGAGAACCATATTGATCACACACGACCAAACGAGGAACAGGAAAGCGCTCCTTGATTATCGAATCAGTTTCCTCGTGTGGAGCTTTCAACAACTGAGCAAATGCCTGAACATCATACAAAAATAACTGTTGAATTCAAGTGTAGTATGTACTGTATACTAACATAATTTCCGTATTTCGTATTTTGCAACAATTCTCAAATAAATATAAGTTTAAAATATAAAAATGAAGTAAATAATTAATTATTAATAAATCAAAAACTTATATATATCCACTTATGTATACTCGTATCTAAAGACAAAATACCTTCTCTACAAAAATCTTACAAATAACACACACATGCCTTTGCAACCAGAAAAGATCTGGAGTGGGGGATGGGCGAAATCCAACCCACCATCAACCCCAACTCCTTATTTTAAAGAGTACGACACTATAGGATAAGATAATGCAATCAAACGCAAAAACATGAGCAATGATCATTTTATACTTTTAATGCAAAACCAAACCTACATAATTCATTTCAAACTAGACAATTTATTCACGAGCTTAGATGAAAGTTCCCGTGTAGCTGCTTAATCGTATCCAGTGTTATCATGGTTTGGCTTACAAAACATTACCTCATGCCCTTGTTGATCTTGGTAGCCGGCCTTTCGCCACTGTGAAATGGTTATCCCATGGAATATGACGATAGTAAAATAAGAATCCAACAAAAGGATCCTGTCAGCAGCAATTGCAGTTACATCCAACAGAACAGGCTCTGGGCCTGATTGAAATGAATATGATATAAGTGAAGGCTGGATCATCACAACTGCATTCGCTACATTCTCTCTGTTTAACATCATCCTAAAATATGCAGTTTCATCTGGACTATTATTAAACACCTGCACGGGAAGCAAATTATTTGAGGATAGAAACAGAGAAATATAACTTCCACCAGTTCTTTTCAGATTATTCACCGGATTGCTCCACACTTCGAAATATACGTTTGTTAAAAACTTTCTTCTACTGCATTGCTGAGATCACCTATTTTAAGCTATTTGTTAAGTTTATTTCTCAAAAAATCTAATTTATCCCCATAATCAAGCAAATCTCTGTGGTAACAATCCGCTCAATAATCGAAATCAAACTGAGTTATATGTTCAGCATGACTGAATGAATATGGAGAAACAGATTACCTGAACAAACTGGGAACGCCTTAAATTAAACATAAATTGGGGAAATATTGATAGACGCGGAGATAAACTGAAAGATGAGGGTGTTTCCTTCTGATAGTCTCCAAATTTTGAGCACATACTAATTAATGCTCGATCAAGCCATCTTATTGGGTCAAAATCAGCCTGAAAGGAACATCAAGATAATGCTATAAAAGACTGGTGCAATAGGACTTCAATAGGAGGATCGATCTAGGGTGTGGCTTATGCAAGAAATCATAAGCACAAAAATAATTGCAGCAGTTCTTTTATTACTGATACAAATTAAGCAGCCCTTGGGAGCCAAAACAAGCTTGTTTTCTACATAGTTCTATTACTACCAATAGTGCTCTCTGTGTATACATGAAAGTCCATTACATCATATTTCATTCCCTTTCAAGACCATGTGTAGAAAGTTATGCGGGCAATTTAAGAAGAAATCACATAAACTATAATTGGCTTGTTATCAGCAATATATGGATTCTCTGCTTTTTGTTTCTTATTTAATGTGAGAATTTCTAGGATTGTTCTCCTCGCTACACATGCTCATAAGCCATGGCCAATAAAATCAGCACCGTGATAACATAGGCTCACTCATTGACAGCCTTTTTTCAAAAATACAATATCTGTCTTGGAAGTCAATGATTCTGTACTAATAAATGATAGAGCATGAAAAGATATAGGCCCACTTCTGTTGAGTTCATATTCTAAATGCTTCAACCAATTCAAGATATGTTAAGAGAAGTGAAGAAATAGATCAATTGGACTACCCATATTCTCAAAGTCTCAAAAGGAAAAAAAAGAAAGAAGAGGTGGTCATCTACACATATAGTACAAGAAAAGGATACAAGGTTAAATTTCCATTATTCACATATTTTGATGGTACAATATTCCATCTCCAGAAAATAGCAAAACAGTATGTCATGTGTGCATTAAGTGTTACAATAATTTAAGAGTATAAGGGAGTACCTCAGCTTCCATCTTAAATGAGACCAAGCGTGCCATGACAGCAGCTGCTGCCTCTTGATCAAAACCATCTATTAGATCCTACAACACATGCAATTCAATAAGCATATACATTACTTTTCCCATAAAAAAGAGGAAACATCATCTGACACTTAATGCATTGAAATGGAGTAAACATAATTGTTTATGGACTGAGACTGAATTATGACATGGAAAGCAATTGTCAGAAACAGGTTGACAAGACACAGACAGAATAACTGAACATATTAGCTCAACTAGTCCCAAAAATGGGTACAGACAGAAGCAGAAACTAAAGAAAATTGATTCCAGGAGTGAACTTACCTGCACACCACCAGAACCAGCAACCCATCTTCTGGAAAGTGTAGTAGCTCGTAATCTCATCTGACCCTCATGATGCTGATAACTGCACATGGTACCTCCAAGTGAGATGGATATTCATCTCTAAGAGTCAAAGATGTTAAGAAGGGGAAAAGGCAGATTACATACTATGTTAAGAATTGGAAGTAGAACTGATTGCTTGTTGATTGACTAATTGCATCGGGCCCATCTTTTTTTGCAATATCAAACACTAAACATATTGATGTTTTCCTGTCTAGACCACACATTTTCCAGGCGCTAGTGCTTCCCTGGCCTACAACTGTATCTGAGGATAGAGGACTTTTCTGTACAAACAATAACATGAGAAAAAACCCATAAAAATATACAATACCATCATCATTCTAAAATGTTTAAATCGTGTCACTAACTACATACTGTACCTTCTCCAGTGAAGTACAAGGTCCAATAATGCCTTGAATTTTGACATCCTTTGAGCAGTTAATTTCAAATATACCACTGCAAAGTAGTTTATGTACAGGAATCAGAAAACTCAAAAATAAAGTTGTGCTGATGCAGTTTATTAGATCCCACAATGGTTTTCTTTATGTCATTGAAGCCCCCTTTTCACCAATGATGAACAGGTTGATGGTTCGAATTGAACAATAATTAGCAGCAGTGCAGCACACAAGCTGTCAAGCAATTTGTTTCTCTAAAAAATAAAGTCAGCAAGTGAATTCTTTGAGTCCAAAATCAAACCCCTATCTACAGTAGAGAGTATCAAACTTATCTGTAACTTCTCTGGTATGCATTCATCACAAGTGAGTGAGTGAATGAGAGGAAGTGGAAGGTGAAAGGAGGTATGAAAAATGACTCTCCCGTGAGTGTTCACATAACAAAAAGAACTGACCCAATGAACTTCACTATTTTTGTTTTCTAATTTTGCAATAGATAGAAGGAAAACTA
The DNA here is from genome assembly GCA_000573905.2 of Oryza punctata. Classification (NCBI taxonomy): domain Eukaryota; kingdom Viridiplantae; phylum Streptophyta; class Magnoliopsida; order Poales; family Poaceae; genus Oryza; species Oryza punctata. Next base: position 25,433,336 of record CM002495.2, on the reverse strand, counting down.
TACATGGAAATGTGAGCAGGTTAAAATCCAGCTGAACCAAGTGGGTTAAGATATATTATTTACTTGAATGATAAGCCAAGATCATTGTCGCTGGACTGAAAAATGCGTTGGAGTGACTCTTTAAAAACAGAATGACCAAAACTTTCTGCAAGCACAACTATTCCCCCAGTCCTCTCCACTGCAACCTTCATCTCAGCAACACCAACCTGAGAAAAGAGTATATGATAAGAAACTGTTAATTCTAAACAAGGCAACCATGCAAAAACATAGCAAAGAATCAAGAGTACTAGTGATGTTTCATGATATGCTAATTAGTTAAAACCAACAGCTTGCGTATTGATATTTCTGCTTTTATTCATTTTTTGACAATGCATATGCAACTATTAGACAGTTTGTATAAGATGATTCCTAATCAGGCATTGTGTACATAACTGATAGTGCTCCTAAATTCTGATGCACCAAAAACAATATTCTATAGAGCTGTTGGACATTTAAGAAACAAAACACTTCAATCAATGTTTTTCGCTTACGTAATAATATAATATAGACATAAAAGTGCTTGTGTGGCAGTCCTCCATGAATAATAAGATAGTAGTACTTGTTCAAGTCCTGTGTGTTAACAAGTTAACAGACTAAAACTACTAAATAAAATAATACTTCATTCAATAAGTTGATATGTGATCCTTTACGATGAAATGGATGGATAGCTTATTAAATGATAAACAGTGAGAAAAGCAGCAAACCTGGTCAAGTGCACATGCAAATAAATCAAGCACATGGCCTTGATGTACAAGCTGCTTTGAGATCTCCTCATAGAACTTAACAGCTTTGGTATAAAGTGGAGCAGAACCTTTATCAATGTCTTTATGTGAACGAATTGGTTCTGACAAGGACTTGGATACGATCTGAAATTTTGCCAAGAACATCATCAGGTATATTGGGGAAAAATGGTATAAGAATATCTCATGCAGTTTCTAAAAAAAAAAATCAAGAGTAGACATTTAAGACAAGAAAACCCTTAGCGATAGTCAATATACAGGCGTGGAGCATCATGTGCACAATTTTTTACATTGTTATTCCCTGACTGTGTATTAATCAAAAGTCAGGAGTTACGGTGAGTACAAAGAAAAAAGAGAAAATGACAGTTACTTTGTACAAAAATGAAATGTTATGAGATAATTTAAGGAGAAACTCAAATCAGGTGGTTGTTTCTAGAACAGCAAAACATAGATCTAGAGAATATTCACATAATTTTCATTGCAATTACTCTAAATATGAGACACCCCAGTTATGTCCATCCCATATGAACGCTAAGTCTTTCACCTGGATAGCGGTCCAAGGCTTATCCAACTTCATTACTCTACTGCAACTATAATAGCCATGTGGGACTAAACCACCACTAGCAAGAACTTGAGCCAGAGTTTTTTCATCTTTTTGTAGAGTATAAGGAGGCACAAATCACATGAACACCCCTAGTCATACCACATGCACAGTCGTGGATATGTGTCTCCACTACAAATGCTAGGAATGCAGAGGCTCCAGGGCCCACAAAGCACAACCATATCCCTTTCAGCTGAACACGCATGCATGTATGTGAGCTCCAACTTAATAAGGAACGAGATGATGATCCTAGAGATTGAAACCAGGTGGGTATGAACGAATACCCTCAGTTCCAACATTAGGCCATTGGTGTGTCCTTAAACATGACAAGATGATAATTTATTAGAGAATTTTGACTTACAGAACCAGGCCCCTCTGTAGATGGACCCCCAATGAATGCCATAATTCTAGCACCTGATCCTGGGACACAAATCCCCAATAGACTGGCTGCAACACTTAATGCAGTTCCAGTACATCTTGATGCACGCTGATCAGCTGAAACAGGCCAAGGATCCTTCTGCAGTTCTTCTATAATCTACAACAAAGGATAAATAGTATCAATAATTTGCAATGGTGAGAAGAAATACTATTGTACTATAAGACGTGAAGTTTTATCCTGGATAATAAATATTAGTACATTCTTCTATGGACCTATTTAAGCAGGGTTCTTACTGAATTCAACACAAACTCGCACTCAGAAGCAGGCAACAGGAACCTAGAAATGCTCTCTGCTGAAAGGCCATCCCTTGAGCCGGCGATAACACCTGTTGTAGGTTTTGTTTTCCCTGCAAAGAAGCACAATTGTTCAAGAATTTGATCCTTTGTGACCTCCTTCGTCCCCTTGAAGACATATGATTTCGGCAACAAACCAAAACCCAATTCATGCACCTACATGGATCAAAATACATTCATATTTAATAGTACATTAAGTAGTGAATCATCAATGGGAGAATGTTGAATATATTATAACCTGCACGTATGTCCCAAATGTAATGAATCCAACAAGAGATTGGTCCGGCAAGAGCTCAATCGCTTGCGCTAGAGCAGACTTCAAATAACTAATTTCCTCCTCAATCATGCAAGTATCAACAACAAAGAGGAATACTGGTGGTACTACAGGACCAGTTTCAGCAGTGGACATGAACTCAACAGTAGTATATTGAGGAAACAGTTCCGCAGGGAGATTGCTTTCTGAAATAGAGGAGTAGTGCTGGGGGAAGTGGTTGCGCTGAAAGCAGAACGGACAAACCCAAATCTTGGCAACATAGTCAACAACACAAAAAGGGTTGAGGATGGAACGGCACATGCGGCAACGAAGGGGGCCGTAAGGAAGAACAGGAATGGCAGGATTTGGTCTGAGAGGAGTATATATGGCGGAAACGGGAACAACGCAGTTTGCAGCATCCTGCTTAGTTCCCGGTATAACATTCCAAGGCATCCTTATCCCATCCTGGAGCTCGAGGTCCAGGAACTCAGACATTCTCTGTAACCAGGTTACTCCAAACCTCTAACTATAGTGTCTTCAAAAACAGCCTCTGTCTGGCAATTGTATATCAGGCCTCTGGCCTGCAAATCTGCAATAACAATTAACTGACTAATTTAACAACGTGCTTCTTCAGTGAAAAAACAAAACATAGTAAACATTTGTCATTGATAAGTGCAAATCAAATATAATCATGATGTGCAATCCAATTTGTTCTGATCAGAATCAAGTATTTGACTACCATGAGCATCTTGGTTTCCAAAGTATCACAAGGTCAACAACAGGGGACGACCTGAACTAACGAGTGGCATGGGTGTTCTTTTTTTTTTTTTTAGAAAATGGGATAAACCCGACCTCTACATCCAACCGCGTGTACACAGCCAACGCATGGGGGTTCAGTTGAACCCTAAAATTCTCTTTGGAAACAAACTGCTATTATTAGTACCAAGGTTAATTCGAAGAAAAAAGCAGCCTCTAGATCTAGAAGAGAAGCTACTGAGGTTAAGGGCTTAAGGCAAAAGAGGTAGAGAGGATGCGCGTCCGGGGGGGTGCTCACCGGCGAGGATTCGGCGGAAGCAGCAGCAGGACGCCGTTCGCCGCTGCTCGCCGGAGGGAGATCGGCGCTGCTCGGCGGAGGAGATCGTCTCGCCGGGCTCCTGCGGCGGTGGGGGGCCGACGGGATGGACGTCTGGCCGCGGGGAAGAGCAGAAGCACAAGTACCGAAGACAAGTTCGGGTCTAGACTCTGTGAGTCTGGAGTCCGCGGAGGGGTGGAGCCGTGCGGGTGGGCTCCAGTCTTCCAGCTTCCAAAAGTTGGGCCTGGCTCGGGTCTAACCAGGAACGTAAGTAGATCGATATGTGAGTACATTGTTATTCGGATTTTTACATTGCTAATCCATAGATTTTTACATTGTTATTCGGATTGTCACACCTACCCATTTATAATTTAAATTAATCAGTAACCCACAGCGGATTACCGACTAATTTTACCTATAAGCGGATTCGCGGATCGGTTCTCTTGCATCCTAGGCTTAACAAGCTCATGGCAGAATATTAGTGAAGGTTCTGCTTTTTAATCAGATGGTCGTTGGATTATTGTCACGGATTATTTAATCCATGTTCTAAAAATACGTATTCTTAAAAGAATTTTTACTGTGTTGCTTGTACCACTTTCTAAATTAGTGTTAAGCTTATTTCTTAAAATATATTTAATTCATTTGATAATCAAATATGTAATCCCCGGCAATAATCTGGTGAGAAATATGTTTCAAATGGACTAAGTGGTGGCGTTATAATATTGTCCATAGGAGAGATCGCATTTCTACAGGTCAATGTAGGGCGAGTAAAGTTGTTTCTGGTGATCATCTAAATAAAGTTGTTTTCGTTGGTAAAAAAGGTCACATGAGTGATGAAGGCATGGAGCGTTTGATGAATCTCTTCATGCCACACATCTGACATCAAGCATTATCCTTTTTTATGCATATATGAAATAAAAAAGATCCCTCCTAGAGCACATATAAGCTTCATTTTCTTTCGAGTTTTCTTCAAAATTGATTTATTACCGTCTCCTAAATCATTTGAGTCTAATTTTGGAAACGAGCCAAGCAAAGCCAAGCTAATATGAAGTGAACGATACAAATTTTGAACCAAGCCAAAACGAGTCTTTCACCCAGTATCAGCTCATCTTCCCGGCGTGATATACTTGCCGAATTCAAACTGGACATGTAAAATGTAGCAAACTTATCTATTCGGAAATATATAACTTCGCAGTCATGAGTTTTCAGATTTGATGGCATCACAAATTCCAAACATCTTCCTCATCTGAGGTCGAAAAGGCCATATTTTCACCTATTCCTTGCAAAATACCAAATACTACGTACTTTACGAAGTCAGATGGAAGTGGAATAAATGATCAAACAATATTAAAGGAACAGCTAAACAAGCTCAAGGTATTGGTGAGCACCAAAAACCATGAGAAAAAACTTAAGTCACATGTACAATTCATATTCCCAACAAAAAAGATGGTTCGTTGTTGACTGCTGCCTAAATGAATGCTGCATGTCAGGAGCTCTCAAATGAGTGGAGGCTCTACTCTAGCCAGTACAGTAAATGTAATAATGAAACAAATTCCTGATTAGCTGCAATTACATTTTCTTTTCATGAGCAGCAGTTGAGTTGTCAACATGTTCAAAACTGTTTCAGATGAAGAGTACAATCTGGACACAACTGTCAAGAAGTCCTAATTATAACCAACCGTGTTTTAAGTGAACAAGAACCACAGCTCAAAACAACAGAAGCTGATACACAGTCAGATGACTGAAAGCATATTTCCCCATCATCGTCGACCAGAATGCCCATCTCCTCAAGGTCAGATGACGAGATTGAAAAATGATCTCCACATCTACATGGATACATCAACTCCATAGCATCACCAGTGCTTTCAACGGTCATTTCCTCGATCTCAATTTCATAACCAATGCTTGCGGAGTTCTGCCTGGATGTTTGCAGCTGCTTGTCATACTCTGCTCTGGATTTGGGATCACGTAGGACCTCCCAAGCTTTCTGCACGCTGAAGAATTCCCCATGCTCAACAGAGGACACAAGTGAATCCAGTTTTGCCTGAGACTTGTCAGGGTGCACGTTTAGGATGGCAGCCCTGTATCCGGCTCGGACCTCATCATATGTAGCACCTTCATTCACAGAAAGAACTTCATAGTGGGTTTTCTGAGTAGAAATATTGCTGCTTAAGGGCATGTGTGATGCTATATTACTAGCTCACCGCGTTGTGCTGAAAAACAAGGAATCGACATGAGGCAATTGGAGGTGTACGACATCAAACTTACAAATAAAGGAGATACTGAGAGCAGAAAGACTCTGTTTGTTCTATATATTTGTATTTACTATACAATCAATTTACTGTTCACAAAATAAAATTCATGTCCAGGCTGAATTGAATTAGAGGTCTCAAATATTCCATGAAAATAAGATACTACATACCTAGAATTGTATGATCTTAAGACAAACATTATGAAATAACCTTTTCTGTCACAATGCCCAATCCAACCTTATACTAGATCGACCAAAGAAGCTGTTCATCAACAGTCTAGACCCTGAATTTCTAAGATATGATGTATTGATGTTACGTCTACCTCACTTAAGGCTTCCATATTAGATCGATTTTATGCCAGGTGAGTTCCCATTCCGGTTCTAGAAACTCATATCTAATTCTGAATTCCGTCTGCACCGGCAGGGGCTGACCTAACGTGGGGCATGGGGGTTGAGTTGAACCCCAAAATTTCTTTTGGAAACAAACTGCTGTTACTAGCATTAAAGTTAACAAGGCAAAGAGTAAAGCAGCTTCCAGATCTACTACTAGAAGAGAAGCTGGGGTTAAGGCAAAGTGAGGAGGTGTGAGTATAGAGAGATGCGGAAGTGGATGTGCTTGCCGGGTGCTCACCGGCGAGGATGCGGCGGAAGAAACAGGACGACGCCGCCGCAGCTGCTCGCCGGATGAAGATCGACGCGGGCAAAGGGCGAAATCGCGAGGGGATGGAGAGATCGTCTCGCCTCGCCGAGCTCCAGCAGCTGCAGAAACGATTCTGCGCTGTTCCTTTTCTTCTTTCTTGTTGCGGAGCGGAAGCGGCGGCCACGGGCTACTGACGAAAGGGGAAAAGAACCGAAGAAAAAGAGAGGGGTTGGTCCTAGGTAGTGGCAGGCAACACGCTGGGCCAAATCATATGGGCCTGGTGTTCTTACCGGACATCGTCTGTGGGCCTCATCACAAGATATCGTAATGGAATAAGTCCACTTTCACTACCTCAAATATAGGCCCAATCTGATTCGCTCTCCCTTAACCACAATACCGGATATCTGGACGACTACTAAAATCAGTGTAATTTAGCTACCTGAGCTGTTTTGAGAATGATTTTTTGTTTATGTAGTTCGTTCACCTGGTCCAACCGACCGAATCAGCATATAGGACCCCACGCATAAGTGTCCCCCTCTTCTTTCATCTCCTATCTACTAAACATATTTGAACTTTTGAGCTTCTTAAATACTCTAGGATTTGTGTTGCCGCATGTCCTTACTTCTCTAATCTTTCTTTCCACATCTTCTATTTCCTAAGAGCATCCACAATGTGGGTGAAAAATGTGAGTAGTAGAGGAGATAATAACTATATCAGGTAATAGCACTACTACTACCTGGTAGTAAGCATAAAAAACATCAAACATTCTCCTCTCTCACACACTCTCTTTTCTATCCAACCATTGCTTTACATGTAGGTCATATCACTATCAAAAAACGATTTCTACAATGGAACATAGTTTTTCCAGGCGGACCTTATTTTCGACTACGATTGTCCGCATGCGTAGTTATGTGGAGAGAGGTCTAATGGCAGACAGACGACTTAAGAGGTGCGCCTATAAAAATATCTCTTAAGCCATCCACCTGCGGAAATTGGTTATGGCATTTAAATAAACGCAAGAGGAAACTGAAACTTCATATCTTTCTAAGTCCCAGCTCCCTATCCTCCCCTCTCCTCAGTTTGGTGACGAGGGTGGTGGGGGTGGCGGTGGTGGAGAAGGGAGCGACGGCCATGCTCCACGGTGATGGCATGGAGTTCGGTGGCAGGGACGGTGGGATCCGCAGATGAGATGCGTGGGGAGGCTGATCCGGCAACGACGGCACGTGGGGGCGGCGGATCTGGCGAGGGCGAGGTGAGGGCGCACCCTCCTCGCACTGCTCGCGTTGTCTTCCTCATCGTCGTGGTGGCAAAAGCCGACTTTCATATCAGCTCCTCAGCGATGATGGTGGCATCCTCCCTAAGACGAAGACCACCACCACGACAACCAAATGATGTTTCTCTTTTTTTAGAACTTCTAACTTGATGTGAAAAATACATATGTCGATTTGAATGTGATTTTGAACGTGAACTTCCACATTTTTTTGAGAACTTCCACCATGATGTGCATTGGTATTTCTTACGTTCACATATAAAATCCATAAGCGCACGGATATACCGCTGTAGCACTTGACCCGGAAGTATTCCAAGATATCGAATTTCCACAGGGAACGTGTATTTATCTCTTCTTCAGGTTCATTAAAGGACACAAGATAAATGTAGGCCAAAGGTAGAGAGAATCTTCTAATGTGGTACAAGGTCGTTTGGAAAGCTTAACTTTCCTATCGCTATGCTTCAGGTACTGGCTTGCTTGCTGCTACCAAAACACGCTCTACTCCATACCCGGACAGGGAGGACTACGGTGATCTCAAGGGCTATCACGGTGTCACCATCTCTACACCAACCTCTAAAGTACTGTGGGATACGTAGCAAACACTAGTAATTAACTATCTAGATACCATGTCTACGCAATTAATTACTACTCTAACGTTAGCTAAACACTAAAGTAATCACTATTTCTTAACGGACAATAGTGAGCAATGATCCAGCAGGCTAAATAGGAACTAACTAAGAAGTATATCACACAAGATAAATCTCAATTACTTAATTGAAATATTCTCAACTAGAGTAAAGTAATTGCTAAGGTACAAAAGAAATAGAGAGAGATACCGATAATTCCAGAACTCCTCCAACTCTTTCTTCCTCATTCTCTCTCTTATTCTAAGTATACATAAAAGAATACAAAGAGTCTCTTATAGTTTAGCTCACATCTTGGTGTGTGTTGAAATGAAGGAGGAGTTTATAGCTTCATGAAGGCGGTTGGAGCGTGGGAACCGACCACAACCCCTCTGGCCCACTCCTTCCTCCTGGACCATGACAGGTGGGTCCCTAGTCCATTGATATGGTGGTTGGGCCCAGTTACAGGTATTTTGTTGGGTTTGTGACCCCAAGACTCCATGGATTTAGATGTGAGAGTAATTCTTCCCCTACTTTATTTATATTTTATCTCAACTTTGGTCATTTGTTACCTGCATCCAAATATATACCAACACTCGTGGATTTTGTTAGAAATAAACCTACCACTATGTTGGATGTTTTATATTTTCAGATTTATGCATGTATTGACGGTATAAATTTGGTATTCAACAGCCGTCAACAATGTGAATTTGCATGTTGTGAATAACATATTGCTTTTTCTTCTTTTTTTTGCACACAAAATTCTTTTTGCAGATGGTCCTCTTAATGGCTTCGCTTGACGACGATTTTCGTAGGTCTTTGATACAAGCGAAGTATTTGATCGCCTGCAAAAATATGTTTTGGCCGTGTAATAATTGTTTTTTATAGTGTATCTACTATCCACACATTGTGAGAGGTATAAATAATTATAACTTAATTTTGTATATCAACCTTACTACCCACTTGATAACCACACATTGAGGATGCACTAAAGAATGTGTTTCTTGTCCCTTAGAGCTAGCACCGACGTAACACACTCACATCACTTTTCCCACCTTCTTCTCTTCCTCTGCAATAGTGCAATCCTCTTGCAGTCAGCTTGTTGTCGCCATGCCACCTTCTACCCTTCGTCTGCAATGGTGCAATCCTCTAATGATTCCTTTTTTTTGTAAGAATGGTTAAAAATCAATTCCAGCAAAAGTCTTATAGTACTTCTTAACTCCAAACCAACACATTATCACAATTTAATACTCCATCCATCCTAAATCATAAGGTCTATATTTTTTTACACGGTCTTCAGTGACATACTTTAACCATTATTTTATTCCATCTTATGTTTCTAATAAATGTGAAATTAGTATCACATGAAAGTACTTTAAAACATGAACCTAATAATATAATATGCATAATACTTAGGATATATAGTTAGTATGATTAATAGTCCAAATTTATCGAGTTTGATTTTTCGTAAAAGGAGAGCGCCCTATAACTTGGGATGGAAGAAAGTACTAAAACCTTAGTCAATTGACAAGACAACAAATACCAATCTGGTCACACCCACATATACAAAACCGTACGTACATATGTAGATCCTTTTTTTGACAAATTAGTCCTTTTTATAAACTTATTTCAAAACTAGTCCCTGTCAAAAACTTCAACCAAAAATAGGTCGTGGGCTCCGCGCCAGTGCATACGGCGCTGAGGTCTGATGTATCAGCGCCACACCTATTGGCACTGAGATCCCTGCTAGCGTGGCGCCCGAGCCGATCCCCTAGCAGACGTGGCAGGAGTATCAGTGCCAACAGCCTTGGCGCTGAGTCCCTAAGCTCAGTGCCAGACACGTTGGCGCTGAGCTAGAGAACTTAACCTAGCCCGGCAGCCCGACCCATCCACTCTCTTCCTCTCCTCTCTCTTGTAGGGTTCATCCAAAAAGTCACCCCTCTCTTCCCTTCCCTGAATCTTCCCAAATCCACCCCAAATCGAAGGGGATTTGGTGGGCATTGCGTTGGGGATTGATTTGTAAGGTAAACCCGCTCGAAAAACCCTAATTTCTAAGATATCCGCTTGAAAATCCCGCTCGATTTGTAAGGTCATTCATTCAACATTAGGGATGCGGTGTGAATTATGGATTGGTGGTAAGGGTGTAATGTTTGAGTTCAATCTTATTGTTGCTATGTATGATTTGTATGCGGTGTAGAGAATTTATTAGTTGTAGGGTAGACCTCGATCAAAAACCTAATTTCACTAATGTTTTAGGGTTTAGCCATGATTTGTGGAATATGGTTCGAGATGTATTGTCAACCGGGAAGTATATAATATGTACGTATATATTGCATGATAGATTAGTTTATTTATAGTTTGAAGTTGAGAGGATTATGTGATGAAAAATGTGAATTAGGTTAAATTTGTAGCTATAGATTTTTTTTGCAATTTCAGGATGTTTAGGAAGGATGCTGTCGGCTATTCCCCTGAGCAGCTACCACCAACAGGTGTGAAGCGCCCAATGTGTTGGTGTGATGATGATTATTGTTTTCAGACCAGTGATGACTAGGATACTTACGGCCAGAGGTATTGGATGTGTCGCAACTATGCATACAGTCCAGAGAAACCTAAACCAGTGCCTAAGGGAAATAAGGGAAAGGCGAAGATGCCGATGAAGGTAAATTTGTTAATTTTCTTTTGGTTCGACTAGACTCTATGCAACTTTGTCTGGAGGATATAATTTGGGATGTAATGTGAAGGCACCTGAGGTCCCACCTCCTCTCTGTGACTTTGTGGAGTGGATTGATAAGGAGATGGATGAGTTTCATTCGGGTATGATTCAACAATGGCGCGAGCGGAAGGAAGAACGCGAGGAGCGTCAACGCGAGCGTGCCGCAAGGGAGAAGGCTGAGAGGGAGAGGAGAGAGGACTTGGAGCTAAGGGAGTTGGCAAGACAGAACAGAGAGAAGGAAGAACGCGGTGAAGATCGAGCGAGGAAGTTGGCTAGGGCGCAGCGTGCAAAGGATGTGGGGTCAGAAGTGGCAAGGAAGGGTAAGTACCCCCAGTGTACCCAGTAGTGGAATGGAAGTTGTTACCCATCTTTCAATTCCCTAAGAAATGTAATAGCGATACTTTGAGACATTATCGCGTTGAACTGTAATAGAGAATTTTACTGGTAGCTAGTAGTACTATCATGTCTTTTTTTTGGAGGTTATGGAGTAGTTTTTTTGAGGTAATTCGCTAAAACATGTAATATAAAATTCTTGTAAACTACATGTTATGGAGGTCAGCGCCAAAAAATATGGTGCCGAGACAACCGATCTCAGCGCCACTCCCCTTGGCGCTGAGGTAGGACTTAGCCGCCCGCGGCCCAATCCCACCTCAGCATCGCTCCTGTATTTGCAGGAGTCGGTGTGTTGAGGCGGCTAAGCTCAGCGCCAGACGCACTGGCACTGAGGTCGCTTAGCGATCTCAGCGCCACTCCTCTTGGCGTTGAGGTGGCACTTAGCCGCTCGCGGCACAGTCCGACCTCAGCACCGCTCCTGTATCTCTGGCGTTGAGCCTTGGAATGGTACAGGAGTTCAGCACCAAAGAAAATGGTGCTGAGCTTCCAGGGGTCAGCGCCATTTCTCCTTGAGTTGAGCTCTGGACCCAGGCAGAGAGCCAGCAGCCAGCTCTCTGCCCAGGCACACACAAAATCAAATATTCACATCTTCCAATTTTTCACATCAAGTTTCATTCACATATTGTACGGATAAACACACAAGAACATAATCCATCCACGCATTCATGTACATGCATACATCCATCCATCCATCCAGTCCGTCCAACCATCACATAATCCATCCATCCGTCCAGTCCATCCAACCATCCATACATAGAGGTAAAGACAAAATAGGTTCATTACATAGATTCACTAGTCTTAGTTGTAATATATGACCATATCCAGTGCGTCTAGTCATTAAAATTCAACCCGCCATAAGATTCACTACGGCCTTACCTCTTCCTACCTCTCGTACGAGGACGAGGCACATCGGGAGTGAACCTCCAATCCTAGGAAGGTGCTCGCCTGCGCCGTGGTCGAGATGGCCCCGCCTGCTGAGCCTCCTCTTCTTCCTCCTGCTGAGCCTCTTCCTGTGCTTCCTCCTCTCCTTCCTCATCGTGGCCTCGTGGTGGTTCAACGGCATCGTTGGACCTACATCCCTGTCGTGCTGCCAACTTCTGATATCGCTGTCGTAGACTCTGCATTCAGAAGTACGAGTGAAATTGTACTCTGAGTGCATTCAGAAGTACGAGTGAAATTGTACTCTACATTCAACATAGACGTACTCTGAGTGCTATTGCTAGGAGTACCTACAATGCGTTGCGAAGAATGCCGCTCTCTCCTTCCGACCCAGGTGGCGTGCCAAGTGCCACTCCCGCTTCATTAACTGTCCTCACGAGCTCTTGTGCCTAAAAGTGAAAATATGCAATTAGTCATAACATAAAAGAAGCGGGCATATCATGTGAAAGTGGCACTGTACTGACCACCCTGTCGCGAACAGGTCCCGTCTCGACTGTGGTACCTACACGGGTACGTGTGTCGTACTCGTTCTGCTCCTCCACATCTTCGGGGTCATCGGCTATATCCGCTAGCGTCCAAGACGGACGTAGCACAAGACGATAGTTGCGTACTAACCAGGCCAAGTATGCATCGAAATCAGTCCTGTTGTGCTGAGCGTGATCCGGCACGATGTTGGCTTCAAGTTTATCCCATTGGGTGATATGATCTTAATGATAATATGCCCAATCGGTGACCTTCTTATTCTTCCGGCGGTCGAGACTGCACACACAATGTGAAGGACACAAGTCAGAATTTTACAAAGCCATCAATTAGGTTTGTTTTCTGGAGTGAATATACGTACTTGTGGAGGTCGACACTTGTCGAGGAACGTTGGGGGATTCTTTGACACCTTCCGAACTGTCGCATGACCCGATAGCACAGTTGGAACTCGACCTCATAGAAACAGATCAATGGGCACCGTAGGGTTCGCAACTCAAATTCTATGTGGCACATAGGGTTGATCCCTAGATCAACCACCTCTGGGGCCTCATACGGCCTCCACTCCACCTATAGCCAACAAAAAAATGGAAGTTAGAACGATAAAATTGTTCTCAAATAGGGTAGAAAGGTACTCAGTTTATTACTCACACGATTAGGCTGAAGGTAGTCCATCTCGTTTGTATAGTGGTAGTATGCCAAATTCCTACGACCTACTACTGGTGATGGAGTCCTTTCCCACAGGAAGGCAACTGTGGGCCGTCGGTTGGGATCCTCATGGGGCCAATTTGGATGAGACCTCCACGTAGGATGATCAACAGGTAAGTGCATCCACATCCAAACCTGGAACTCACATGTTATCAAGTTTTGAACCTAAGCAAAACAATACAGAAATAATAACCGCACGCACCTGTAGCAACCAAACACAGCCTGCTAGGTTACCATCTCCGCTTGTTCTTCGGCAGGCGTCGCATAGCTGCCTGTAAAGCCAGGCTAGGGCAACAGACTCCCAGCTGAACGTACCAGCCTCATCCCAGTCTGCTAGCAATGACAGCCACATCCAGAAAGCCATGTCTCCACCAGAGTCAGGGAACATAATACTGCCAAATATGTACAACACATAGGCCCTGCAGTAACGTTGCACCGTGTCCTCGTCAGCATCGACGGGGCACTGGGAGAAGCTGGCACGCAACCAACTAAGTGGCACACCAGAGGTCTTCGTCAGCCTCTGTCCGTCAGGTGCCACTGGTGGCTCGACACCGAGGTACTCCTCCACACGTTGCCTCCAGTTCCCGGAAGCCGTGTCACCTGTGACTGCCTGGCCCCGTATAGGAAGAGCCAGGATCATGGCAACATCCTCCAGTGTGACGGTCAACTCCTCGCTGGGTAGGTGGAAGGTGTGTGTCTCTGGCCTCCAACAGTCCACTAGCATTGTGAGCGTCGCGGCGTTGTACAGAGGCATCGGTCGTTGCGCCATGGTCACGAACGACATCAGCTTCGCCCGCCGTAGATAAGTAATGTACCGGTCATCGAAGGGGATGTGTGTTGAGTGACCTCTGACTCGGAGGGTCTTCAGGCGCTGCATCGATAGATAGAAATAATGTGCTAGCGTAAGTAAATCAGTGCAACATACGTAATATGTGCAAAGCATATTGACAAATCGAGGATAACCTCTCCGCTCGCTATCTTGGGAGCCCGGTGCTTCTCCTCGTAGAAAGCGTCCAGACCCGAAAACTGCACCATCCTGCAATTAAAGATCAAATCATCAGTAAATGATACAATCATAATATAAAAAATTTGTAAAACATGTGAAGGAAAAAATTATAAGAATGCGGAAATTAAATACAACAAAGCAAAAACAACCTGGGTACTAGACCCACCACCTCCCCCCGTCCTTTAGTGTTTTTTCGATCGATCCTTTGATATGTCTCGATTCGGACACCGAGTTTTCTTATGGCCTGGTTGATGGCAGATGGAACATCTGTTTTGAATGACTACCTCAGAATTTGTACTGGTTGGCTTCTGTGTCCTTCGTGTACCAATACCTTTGTACCCTTTATCCGTGTCGTTTTTGAACCTTTTTGACCTACGTCTTCCACGAGTGTCATGCTTCAACGCCAAGTCGGGAACGAAGAATTCACCATCATAACTTGGCCACTACGAGGGATCTAAGTATGGCTCAAACCTCAGGGAGTATGAGTGCTGCATAGCCTCATTGGAAGCTTCGTAACACATCCGTGGGGGGACCTCCACATCCAAACCTCGGAGCCTACAACGGTTATCATGTGAGAGCATGACAAGTGGTGGAGCTGAGGGAATTGACAAGTACATGTGTTATCTCTTGCAACCACGACGTAGTGACGTCCACCCCATTGCACTCCGGCCGGCGTGACACCGCCTTGCTCTGTAACCTCGTACTTCATTGATGGAAAATCGTAACATATTGTTCGTTGACCCAAGGTTCGTTTTTTCTGCTCCTCTAGGGTCTCCTTAATTTCTGTTGGCCAGTTCTGCCTGTTCTGGATATCCAGTGTGGCCGCTTCATGTCTATCTACGAGCCAACTATTGCACTTTAAGAATGTGTACGCCACAATAGTTGTTACGGGCAGCTTCCGAATGCCTCGCAAGATATTGTTGAAACTCTCAGCCATATTGCTAGTCATGATGATGTACCGACGTCCGTTGGTATCAAATGATCTAGCCCATTTAACCTTAAGTGGCATATGGTCCTCAAGCCATTTCTTTGGTTGCTCCCCAACCAACCCCAAGAGGCGCTTGACCGCATCCAAGAACATGACTTTCTCATTTATCTGATATATGCGCTCTAGTTCTTTAATCTGATCCTAGGTAGCTCCCGCGGTATAGAAGTTAGCACAGAAGTGTCTCATGCACCATCTGTGGTGAATGGGTCGGTGCCCTGGTATGTGATTGTTGATGGAGTTCAAGATGCCTGGGTGCCTATCAGATATTACACAAATTTCTCTATTATGGCCGATCAGATGATGTCTCACCATGTTAATGAATCACTCCCAGTTCGATGTATTCTCCTTTTCTACAAGGGCGAATGCCAAGGGAACAAGATGTAACCCTATGTCAATCCCAATTGCTGTGAGCAATGAACCCCTGAAATTTCCGGTCAGAAAGGTCCCATCAATTGATAACACCGATCTCAAGTGCTTGAAGGCCTCCACCGACTGCCCGAAAATCCAATATGCACGGCCAAACACACGCCTTTCGACTCCTTCAACCATTCTTGACTCCTCAGGGTGAGCCTCAACACGGAATTGCATGCTAGGGTTCTTTGATTTGATGGCATTTAGGAGTTTGGGAAAATGAATATATGCCTTATCCCAATCTCCCAATATGACCTTCATAGCAACTTGCTTAGCATGCCAAGCTTTGCCATACGTAGGTCGATAGTGCCATATGTGCTCAACTGCCTCGACAATAGCTGCAGGAAACAATGTTGGGTCAGCTCGGACAAATGCTTGTAACCTGTTACCAATAAACCTCGAAGTGAGTTGCAAATGCTTGCCAGTTGCTTCTGCACTAGAGCACGTGTGGTCTTTGCTAAGACTAGTTATCCTCCACCTATCTCCAACACCCCTTCTAGCATGAATCTGCCATTTGCAGAAACGATCGGGGCAAGCCACGGTGTACTTAACGGATGTGTTGGACTCCTTCACATGGAATGGCCGGTGCACACGAATAGAGTAGCTCTGCAGCCATATTTTCATGTCTTCCATAGTTCAAAACTCCAATCCCTTCCTTGGTTCATCCCCCATTGCATCGAAGACTCAGTCGTATTGTGGATCCCCATCGGCAATTGCTAACCCAGAACTGCTAAGATCCTCGAATTGAGTTATTTCAGGATTTCGACCAACTATTTTTTCAAACATATTCCTCTCTTCCTCCGACATCTTGCCCACTGGGCGATCATCATCGGAGTTAGAAACATACTCATCCATTTCATCCTCTGTATCTAGGTCCAACAACTCCGGATTCAATCCATTACGTACCATAGCCTCCTCACATTCCGATCGAGTATAAACTTTTCCTCGAAGCAATTCTCTAATGGCCACAGTGAAAGTCCTATCATCAGGCATTTCATCCCCCACGTCATCCTTACACGGTACTTCCTCCCCTACGTCCACATCCTCCTCAACATGTACTTCCTCTTGTACGTCCACATAATCCTTAACATGTGCTTCCTCACCTAAGTCCACATCCTCCTCAACATATATTTCCTCTCCAACCTCCGTATCTTTCTCAATTAATTCTTCCTTCCGTTCTCCCCGCTCTTTCTTCCAAGCAAACACCTCAAGCGATTTGTATTGTGACCCCAAGACTATATCTACATACGTTTCCCATTCCACCTCTCCATTCATATCTAACATTAACTTATGGGACATAGCACCAGCACCTACATCGTATCTCCCTCGCATACCAACCGATCCATCACTCCAATCCAATTCAACCTTGGTGCGGGAAATTAAATCCTCAAATGTGGGTTTGGCACGAAACACTAACTGTCTAATAGTCATTCCCTCAAACTGACTTCCACCTGTACTTTTATCTACCACAGAACCACCAAAATGAAGCCGGACCAATCTATCCATCTACAATAGGTAACCAATAAATAAGAGTGTGTGATTCTAAAGTAAAGCATCGGTTTAAATTACAAAAATACCAAGGGTACCCCAAAACTATGAACGGAATTTTTTAAATTTTAACCCCTAACCACCAATCACAATTTCCTTAGGTTATAAACCTATCGACAACAACATGAATCAATTTGAATCCCTACATATTCACAATACAAGGGCACACTCAATCCCTACCAAAATCACCTCCTTGCAGAAGATTACATAACTTGCAAGATCAATATAAATCCTTTACTACAACATCAATATACAACCAAAACATTGCATTCTCACCCATATTGCCTATTTCAAACCACATCCTGAGCCACATTCAACACCCCACGGTTTCAACCAAAATACACACAAAAAAGTAGGCAACAATTGATAAAATTAGTGTTTTTGGAGGAGGTTTACCTTACAAATCAACCTCCAATGCAATGCCCACCAAATAGTCTTCGATTTTGGGGGGATTTGAGGAGATTTTCGGAGGGGAGGAGAGAGAGAGCGCTGAACCCTAACCGCAGCCGCTCGGGGAAGAAGAATAGGGGCTGGGTTGGGGCCGGCTCGGCCGTGAGGTTGAGTTCTCTAGCTCAGCGCCAGACGCGTTGGCGCTGAGCTTAGGGACTCAGTGCTAAGGCGGTTGGCGCTGATACTCCTGCCACATCGGCCGGGGGATCGGATCAGGCGCCACGCTAGCAGGGATCTCAGCGCCAATGGGTGTGGCGCTGATCCATCAGACCTCAGCGCCATATGCACTGGCGTTTAGTCCGCGACCTTTTTTTTTTTGAAGTTTTTGGTAGGGGTTAGTTTTCAAATAAGTTTATAAAAAGGATCAATTTGTCAAAAAAAAACGGTCTGTAGATCGCCAATTCGGCATGCAGCCATGTACGCCAATAAACTAGCGCAATAATAACCCAGCTCCACACTTATCCCTCCCACCAATTAGTCCGATGCCTCACCATTCCCCTGTACCTCTCCTCCCAGCCAATTTCCCTCCCCGCACCACCAGCAACGTCGAGCCTTCTGCCCTCCCGGCGGTGAGTGCGTGCACCGGCATGTCCAGTCCAGTCCGCCGCGTCGGCAGCGACCTCAGCAACGGCATCTACTCGGCTGCTGCAAGCCACGGCCACCAGCAGCAAACCACGACTGACAACGGCCACAGGTCAGCCAACGACGACGACGACGTCGCCAAGGCGAAGCAGAGTCTCTCGCTTCTCCTCTCCGGCGTCGGCGCCACGTGGCGAAGAAGCGTGGACAGCAGCAGCGGCGACAGCAAGCGGCAGGTAAAGGGGAACAGCCGGCGAGGAGGAGGAGGAGGTGGTGGGCTGGACATTGCGCAGCTGGTGAAGAAGTACGCGTCCATGGTGGAGCACCTCTTCGCGTCGTCCTTCTCCAATCGTCGTCGTGGCGGGGTGAGCGGGAGGAGGAGGGAGCTGCGGCGGAGGCGGCACTCGTTCATCATCTCCGGCCTTCGCCGGGGCGCCGCCGCCGCCGCCCCGTCGAAGCGTCACGAGGGGAGCCGGCTGTTCTCGGCGCCCGCTTCGCTGCGCGGGTCGCCGGTGGCCAGCGGGCACCTGTCGGTGAAGGTGTCGACGTCGTCGGAGGAGAGCACGATGGAGGAGCTGCACTGCGCCGTCCAGGCCGCCATCGCGCACTGCAAGAACTCCATCGCCGTCGCCGCCAAGCAGCAGGCCGGTGGCGGCGACGACCACGCCGACCGGTGTAAATGCTGACGCGGTGGTGGCGTACCTGTTCATCTATTTCCTGCGCGTAAGTTAACGGCGACAATATTAGTCCGAAAATACGAGTGTATTGTTCATTAATTCTAATTCTAAAGGATAGTTATCGATCAATCGGATTGGATCGAGTCCGATGACTGATGAGTGAGGATTGATGAGTCCTAGACCTGATTGAGTTAATTACCCCTTTGTACGGTTAGCTATATTCTTAATTAAGTCGTTGTTAAATGATGATGCATTGTACTAGTAGTACTAGTAAAAGTTTTTTCGATTACTGGGAAGACACAGGGAAGCAAACCAGAGAGAACTTGTCGATATCGGTTGAGTTCTTCACGGCCGGCCGCCGGCCGATGCATTGGATCAGGAGTCAATGTCATGTCGGCCGACGTACTGAATAGAGCACCGTACGTACGTACGTGCACTGTATACGACCGATGCCTGAGGAGTCCATCGCCGACGTACCGTGTACGTATTAGCGGTGCCAAATTAAACCGTACGTGTGCAAGCTAAGCTACGCTTATAATTAGTTAGTAGTTAGTACTACTAAACTTTCTTTGGCAAAACTGAACAGGACTACTACAGTAGTTTGTGTAGAGGATTGGTACGCATACGTCGTCTGTTGCTGTACTTGGCTATCAACAAGTATTCACGTAACCATCAACATAATGATCTCGAAAGCTTCTTCCACCTGCAAGTCGTGCTGCTATATATTGTGATCCCTCCAATTTGATGAGCATGACAGGAGAGAGGTAGTTGGCTGGTTATGGTTTGTCCAAATTAAAACCACGCGAGAATGTTGCCCCATGACTACTACATAAATTCCAGGTACTAATCAACCAATCAATTTAACACACACACATGCAGGGACCAACGGTCTTCTCGGTCCCCACTCCACGGTCACAACTAAAGTTAGACCATATAACAATTACTACTAATATTCTTCGAAAACATATAATTTCTGTCTGAATGTTCAAATGAAGCAATGCAATTCAGAACGGGGAACATAATTTTAATTATTCCAGCAGGTATTGAAAATTAAACTAACTTTTTTTGAAATTATGCGTTTCAAAAAGAAGCTCAAAACAGGTTACTTACTGACTAGTACATTTCTTTTCTGCATGCTAGTAAAATCTGTTTAAATCCGCGATGCCATGGTGCAACTGGCTGGGGAGCATCCCCATTATGCGGACCAAGAACTCCATGAAGCAGACGGTGCGCAGCGCGGCGAGCTGCCCCATTCGCCTGTCCAGCTCGTTCGCGGGCTTCAGGGCCGCGAGCACACAGGCCGCCAGGTCACGGCGCTGCTGCTCGTGCTGGCTGAGCTCGCCGACGATGCTCGCCGGAGACACGAGCGTCGGCTTGTAACCCCAGCAGATCAGGTAGTCCTGCTTCTCCGGCGACGCGTTAGGCGGCGTGTTCAAGTGGGACACCTCCTCCGTCGCGTCGTCGTATGTATAGATGGAGATATCGTCATTGATCTGCAATAAAATGAGCAGCACGCGGCCACAGTCCCAGACGCCGGCAACCTTCGCCGACGACGACGAGTAGTCATTGCGGAACACGCAACGCCGCTCCCACCGGTGATCGGCCGTGAGCAACCATATGGCGTAGAGACTTGTGTCGCCGTTTTCGGCCGTCGCCACGCACACACGTCCGGACATCTCCATGAGATCCGATTTGACGTGCGAGTGAGGCTCACCACCCGCGACGCGCTCGCCGGGCAGGTCAATGGAGGTGACGGCCTCGTCGTCGACGTCGAAGGCGACGACCGTCCCCTTGTCGACGTTCATGAGGTACACCGTGCTGTCCATGTAAAGCGATCGGTGGGGGATCGTGTCGTTGTCCAGCCCGGCGCGAGCACCGTTCGCGGCTGCTCCGCCGCGATGCCTAGCGAGTACACGACCAACTTGTCAGCACGCCACAGGTAGAGAGGTTGACCGGATACGCGTACGTGTGTCTTGCGGCCCTTGGGGTATACTTTTAGGTTGGGAACGAGTTCGTGCTTGCGAGCGAGTAGCTTGTAGGTTCTTGTTCTTGGACCGTAAGCGAAGCCCAACATGTGATACTCATCCGGCGAGGAACAGTCGATGGAGACTTCCATCTCGTCATCGGCGACAGCCGGGTTCAGGAGGAGGCCGACGGAAGGGCGGTACACCTCGTTGGTCTCCCCTTTACCGGCAAGGAGTACGACGCCGTTGCACGTGCCGACGTACTTCTGGTCGTTGTACTTCTGCCTGGCGAGGACGCGCATCGGGTTGGTGCCGCGGCGGCGACCGTCGCCAACGGTGACGTAGAAGCCATGGTAAGTCGACGAGCGGTCCTGCTCTGGGTCGTAAACGCGATTCCCATGCGAAAGCCCCGGTCCCGAAGCCGTGCTTCGCTCGTTGTTCGGCCCATTCTTCAAGGTTCTTGACACGGCCGAACATGTCGCGGTGGGAGACGACGATCGCCGTGGCGACGTACGCGATGTGCGGGCGCGGAAGGGGCGTGCCGTGGCGGCAGTGGAGGCGGCCGAACTCCGGGCTGGTTATCAGGCGGCGGTGGTGCCTCGACAGCGCCATGGACACGACGGCGTCGCGGGCCGGTAGACGGGCGAAGATGTTGAGGACGACGTCGTCGCAGATGGCGCCCCCCGACGACGACGACGACGAAGCCACGCGCGCTGCGGCGGCCGTGATCTCTCCATCCGCCGCGGCGGCGGCGTCCTCTCTCTTCCTCTTCGTTGTTGCTCGGGCGCGCGGGCGTAAGCGGCGGATGATCGATTGTGATACCAAGATATCACAGAGACGCCGTATTATGCATACTACGAGTAAGACTAGGTTTCATAATCTGAATTGTGCAGAACAATATATGGTATGGCCTGAGATCTTGCTAATATTTCTGAGAGATATATTTGGATTCGGATATTTTTGGAACAAATTTAAACCGCACTTATAGAGACAAGTAGCAATTTGCCAATGAATCAAACAGACTGAAACAAAACATATATGATTTGACTATAATCAGAGTCGAATAACCAGATTTGATCTTCCGCAGATTGAAACAGACATATCGAGGTATTTCCCAAGAAATCAGGAAACAAAATCCAAAACACAACCAACTTACGATTTACCTCTACGCGTGAATGTGTATGGGCCAAGCCGCCTAGGACTAACTAAGGAGAAGCATCACTGGGCCTACGCCTCACCTTCCCGTCGCCGCCTATGATGTACGGGGCCGCATATATCAGCTATGGGCCATGGCCTGTCGGTGTAACTAAGCCTTACCTTTTGGTGGGCCACGCGCCCACGCCGCTCCGCTCCCGAACAGATACCGCCTTCTCATCGCCGCCTATGGCTATGATGTCCGGGCGGGCGGCGGGCGTCACCTGAAAGTGGTCTTCGACTCTTGCGGCGGGAGACGGAGCGAAGTGCGTGATGTCCGCGGCCGGGAAACGCAGGCCATGCGAGGTGCGACCTGACGACGCAGCGCGCAGCTGGAGTCTGGAGATCTAGTGGCATCACAGCATCACAGCCTTCCGCGCGCTGCCTGCCGCCGCCCACATTCTGCCCTGTGCAGAAACATTTGTTTTTGTCGCGAGGCCACCGCCACCGGAGAAGTCTCCTGGCAGCAGCCAGCCACCAAGTTTCATTACAAGGACGCCGAAAGGCAGGATGAGCCTGGGCCAGTTAATGAGCGGCACAAAATTTTGCGATCTTAGGGTGTCACTGCCTCACTGCAGACACTACGGCTGCATCAATGGAACAGAGACACTGAGACAGAGGAACCTGCACGGATGCATGAACCAGGGATGTGGCTTCCCTATTTCCTCAGTGGTATTCCCATCTGTATTCCGTTGGCATCAACGGCTGAGATTACAAAACAGCGGGACCCACACCCTCTTCTTCCTTGAGAACCGGCTAATGGCATCAACCACTAAAGATTCAGCATCGGGGCCACCATCTCTTCCTTCGGCAAAGTATTTTCTATACCTGGATAACATGATAGTTTAAACAGTTATATAAAAATTTTACGAAATTTAATTAGATAGACTATGATAATATAAGATAATATACAAACATGTAAGTCTAAATTTAATCTACACATGAAGAAATAAAAATAACAAATTTATCTACGTTGTACGGGTACTATTCACTATCTGATTTTATTACTTTTGTTTCTCTAATTGTAGATCAAATATAGTATTGCATGTTTGTGTATAGATTTATATCATCACAATTGATATCACTGTTTTTTTAATTTTTTTATAACTATTTAAGTCACATGCAAATGATGGGTGCCATAGTATCTAGGTGTAGAAAATCCTTTTCTCTCTCCCTTCCCCAAAACAAACTAATTAGATTTGGATAAACACACCACTACTAATGGTCATGGCAAGCCGACGGCGAGTCCTTGTACCATGATTAACTCGAATCGTATCAAAAGCTAAATAGAAAGTTGAATAGATCATAACTAAGATCCTCACATATAGTATTTGCGATTCAGTTAATTACGAGTCAAGTGCCATCTAATTTACAGAAAAGACAAATTCAGCACCATGGAGGCATCACGTCCATGACAGCATGATCTTGTTTCAGCAATCATCTAGTGGGTGATTAAACACGATTATAAATTTAGCAGCGCAGGTGATCGGATTTTTGAGGGATCTTCTCCCATGTTTTTTTATACTGTGAAGGTTCCTTTTCCTGTGATTTTTTCCGGTGAATGAAAAGGGCACTGATCATATATGGATAGCTCGACGCAGTAAACGCTGGTTCTCAAGGAAGAAGAAGGTGTGGGTCCCACTGTTTGTAATCTCAACCGTTGATGCCAACGGAACACGGGGGAACAGGGAAGCCGCATCCATGAACGAGGCGCTCCTCGCGACCTTTCGTCGTGGAACTCCACAGTAGGATACAGAGGGGGCCATGTCCAGAGTAGATCCAGTTGAAATTAAGGATGGACTGCTACACACGATTCAACTTTTTTTACCAGACTAGTGCTATTCCCGTGCATTGCAGTGGATCTAGAGTAATATAGGGTGGGAACAGCGGGATTTGGAGTAATACGAGAAGTATGGTGACCGTGTTTTTAAAGTTATAGAGATAAAAATAACTCCAGTAGAACCCCTAAACACAATTCTCAAACCGCAAGCCCTCAAAATTGGAAGGCACCCAAATTTTCTCCCACAGCCCTCATTCCTAGGGACTCTACCCCAGCCCCTATCCCTTTTTTTGCGTTATTGAGTTTAACAGATCACGTGTGCTTCCTCTCGTCTCTCCCACACCACCACTATCTTCCCACCCTCCATTGCGACAATGCTGGCACACGTCCCCCGACGAGTTCTGCTCCATCCGCCGACCTCCTTGTACCAGCTACCATCAGGTAGATTGGCGGTAGATTAACAACCTCCATTTCTTGCATCCTCTTTCTCTGCCTCCACTGCCCGACCTCTCCTTGGCGCATCCCGTCGTCCGCCGGCCACACAACATGGCATCAGTCATCAATCACTCACAAGCCTCCTCATGCTGTGCGTGTCGTCGGCCCCGTGAGCGGCACCATCGATCTGCTCCGCCATGCCTAGCTGCATGGCCTCTCTAACAACTGTTCTGTAGTAGCAGCGTACTAGCAGCACATTACCTCCGTAATATACAACCCTCGGATATTTTGAATTTGAATTTGATCATGGCGTATTGCAAGTATAAATATGGTTGAACTCCAGTGATAATTATTTATATTTTTAATTATTGTGGTTTTAAATTACGTAAAACATAGAGTATTAAAATAAAAGAGTAAAATAAATAGGAACTAATGGAGGCTACTGCTGGACTTGAATATATTTTTGGGTACTAAAGAATTGGGGGCAGCCCCCAATTGAATTGCAGGGGCTCTAAAATAGGGACTACCGATATGCTCTTAAGGAAGATAATTACTCCACTTAATACTTTTTCCGTCTCAAAATAGCTTTATTTTTAACTATCTTATTTATCCCAAGATAACTTTATCTTTCAAGCAATCATGTAATTTGAGTTTGTGAAAGTAGGTAACACTTGTATTGCACCAGATGAAGTAAGGATTTTTTTTACAATTTGAAAAGGTGGAGGACATTTTAGTCTTTTTACCTTTGTATTGATATGTGTAGGTGTTAACGGTCGTTATAGACCAATTTCGACCGCTAATACTTTTAAAAATAATAGAGAACTAGCAATACTTGCATGCATATTTATTTAGAAATAATCTAGTTGTATTGCACCAGATGAAGTAAGGAGTTTTTTACAATTTGAAAAGGAGGAGGATATTTTAGTCTTTTTACCTTTGTATTGATATGTGTAGGTGTTAACGGTCATTATAGACATATTTCGACCGCTAATACTTTTAAAAATAATAAAGAACTAGCAATACTTGCATGCATATTTATTTAGAAATAATCTAGTTCCACATGTACTTGGTAAAATATTTGAATACAGGCGATTACCTTATAAATGAAAAAGAAATGGTGGAAAATACGCGTTCAACCAATCAGAGATCGACACGTGGTGTACACATGGATGGAAGGTCCCACAAACCCAATGAAACACCTGCAAATGGACCCAACCACCATGCCATTGGACAAAGGACCCACCAAGAAAAGCCTTGGATGAAGAACTAGGCCAGGGGGCTAGCCAGGGGTCGGCCAACCCAGGCTCAGCCCAACCTAGCCACAATCACCTTTGGCAGTTACTACCGACCTTCCTATGACGGTTGTGGCCAGTTCCCATACTCCAACCACCTTCATGAAACTATAAAAGGTCTCCTCCTCCTTTATTGCAACACACACCAAGAAGGAATCAAAAAGAAGAAGCTATCCTTATTGATTTATATTTTGTTCTAGTGCTAGTGGAGTTAGAAATAAAATAGCTCTTGAGTTCTTCAAGTCTTCCGGGAGAATCCGGGTATGGTTCTAGTAGCTTATATCCCTCTTGTAAGACTATATTTTATATGAAATATTCTTCTTTATATAGTTTTGGTCCTTTACTTTATTCGCACAATTAATTAAGTACCAACTTTTATCTAGACTCATTTTGTATTACTTATATGGCTAGCTTACTGGAGATATGCAGTGAGATTGGCTTAGTGTTCATTCGTATGATTGTTCTATGTCATCAGCAGAGATGTAGAGTAATATTTAGTAATGTAAGCGTGGTGCTTAGATTATTAAATATAATTAAGTGGTGCTATATACCACGGAACTGTAGAGGTAGGTCGCTGATGATGACAGCCTAGTACGGGTATTCCTCCACGAGCGTATATAGGGCTAAGAAAGTTTCTTAGTGCGGGTACTCCTTTGTATCCATAATAGGTTGGATGACCATGACAGATTATCGTAAGTAACTCGACAATCAGGAGTGTTTTCTCGATATACCAGGAGAGTATAGTTAGGGGGTTATAACTATATAATCGTATATTAGCAAGTGTATACTAAAATGACTATATTACTAGAAGTACAAAAATAAGGTTTTTCTTTATTCTTCTCCAATTAGCCTAGATTTATTATTTGGAGATAGTTTTCTTATAATGTTCCTTCTGTGTATCAACCTACTCTTTACCTTATGATTGATTAACCCCTGCATAGATTTTGATCTTAGTATGATATGAATTAGTAACATGGTATTTTCTTGACCATATTTTCTTTTGGGATTAAATAAATACGATACCTTGGAATACTTCCGGTGAAATGTTACAGCGGTATATCCGTGCGCTTGGATTTATTTCTGTAACCGAAAGAAATACTGACTAATGTTTTGAGCGTCATTGCATTCCTAGCAATATCATTAAGAAATATCAACAGTAGGATAAGTAAAATAAAGTCATTTTAGGATGGAGATAGTACCTATGTCTTAAAAGACTTCAGCTTTGTAAACTCTGAACATATGTATGCATAAAATTAAAGTCTTTTTATAAAGTGGTAGTTACATTCTACGCATAATTCTAGTACCACCACTTGATCAATCATTTAGTGTTTTTATTTTATAGAAGAGAGCCATTTTGCCCGCACACGCTCCAAGAAATATTAAGGCTGTGTTCGGGAGGTGAGGTTGAATCCTCACCTCCCGCGCACGTAAAACGTGCGCGACGCATTTTCTTATGATTAATTAAGTATTTACTTTTTTTGAAAAATAGATTAATATGATTTTTTAAAATAATTTTCATATAGAAATGTTTTTCAAAACACACACTATTTAATAGTTTGAAAAATGTGCGCGCGGAACATGAGGGAGGTGAGTTGGAAAAACTGAGGGGAGAAGATAGCCTAATAGGCCCGGTGAAACCGTGGTCGCTGCTCATATTGGCCACCCACTAGCTCGGCCATAACATCCTCACTTATGGTACCCAACACGTCGTTGAGCGACGGTGTGGTGATGAGTCATGTTCTTGGACATCAA
Source organism: Oryza punctata (assembly GCA_000573905.2). Classification (NCBI taxonomy): domain Eukaryota; kingdom Viridiplantae; phylum Streptophyta; class Magnoliopsida; order Poales; family Poaceae; genus Oryza; species Oryza punctata. The sequence continues at coordinate 25,405,809 of CM002495.2, read as the reverse complement.
GATCATCGGAAGATGGGTTGCTGTGCTACCTCATGGTCATGGGTTTTAGCATTGACCTCTGTTTGACATTATATCGCTGAAAAAAAATATGTTTGAACCACAATGATAGAGATGCGCTAGATCATATGACATGCGCAGAAAACGGACATGACGACCGAGTTGGGAGTTGAGACATCTCAAGCAATAAACTGTTTTATAAGAAGGAATCTTAAACTCCGAATGTCATTTAAGATTTTTTAGAATAAAATGGCTTATAATATGGAATAGAGCCAGTAGCACGTAGACACATGGAAAGAAGCATGAATTTAACTGGCACGACATTTCTCTCTTTGAATTTCGATTTCCCCTGATTTAATTTCCATGCTACAAGCGTCATCTTTGTACAAGTTGACAAAAGTAGATAATAGAGAGTTAAGCGCACAAACAGAAGGACATTCTCCGATCCTACCGATTACACCCGGCGGAAAAATACACGGTCAATTAGCGAAAGAAGAGGGTAAAATTAAGAAAACTGCATAGAGCTAGCTAGCTTGGTGGATGAGAAAAACCTAATCTTCTTTGTTGATTGTACTCCAGATCAGGAACCAGTAAACAATTAAGTAAAGGAAATGGCCTGAAATTAATTTCTTGCTACCCATGCCAAGCAGAGAAGATATGCAGTTAGACGGTGAGCAGAGAAAAGAGATACATCATGTGTTCATTCATTCACCTCCTCCATGATCCTGCAATGAAGGTTGCTTATATTAGTCGGATGGTGGGAGCGTATCCTATGCACATATAAGTCTTCATATAAGTCTTCATGTGTACTCATCGTACACACCAACTAATAAATATCACTAATTTTTTTTAAAAAAATATACATACGCTTCCAATAATATTATATCTACGTGTAAATTAAAATCCCATCTTCAAATTCATCCAAAAAACAAAATTTTGATACGTTTATAGTTTTAAAAATGTCAGAATTTTTTTTGCTAAAATGTAATGAATCTAGGAATGGGGTTAAGATTTTACAAGTAGGTATAATACTATTAAAAAGTATATACACATTTTTTTTAGATTTTTTGACGATATTATTATTTGGTGTACATAGAGTGTGCACATAAAGCACATGAAATGTTCCCTAGATGGTGCATGCAACTTACTCAACAAATCCATCTTTATTTTCTCATCAGCTTAATATTTGTAATTGGATGGTGAATGCAACTTAACTTAATAAATTAATTTGTGATATTTTCGGAACTATTCAAGGAATATTGTTCATGTCAAATTAATTAACCAATCCCTAAAGGTTAATATGAACTTTTTAAGATTAAAGATTTACCGTCTTTTTTAAGTGGGTGTTAAAAAAAAGCACACGGTATGTGTACAGTAGCGTGTACATGCATACTACTACTCCACTGCATGTGTACAGTGGAGTAGTATCATTAATAAGAACGAGTAACAAATCCTCCAATGAAGCAGAGCCACTACACATTACCATGTGATCGAGGTCGTGGGCGGATGCGCCGCCTTCCTCGGCGCTCTCGACGGCGCCGCCGTGCTTCCTGTGCCCCCTCTTCAGCCCGAGCATCTCCTTCCACCTGACGCCGCCGCTCCCCGCCGGCCGTTGGGCCGTGCGGCGGTGGCGGTCAGCAATGGCGGCGGTGTCGTGACCTCGCAGCTCGTCGCGCAGCGTCACGGTCCGGCCGCCGCCGCCGCCGCCGGAGGCCTCCAGCATTGGCAGGATGCGGCCCTTGGAGAAGAGCTGGTCCGCGGCAATCATCGGCCGGCTGCCTACCGCGGAGAACTCAAAGTCGGCGTCCCCCATCGACGCCCTCCCGGGCCCCGACGACGGCGGCGGCGGCGGCTCCAACGCGAAGTCGCTGGAGAAGGACATCCGCGGCGGCGCCATCAGCTGGTGGTGCGGCGGCGGCTGCTGCTCCGGGTTGTACATGTCAACACAAACAGCTATAGCTAGTGCATTGCCATCAACACACGGACACAATCGCACAAACCCAGTGATGAGCCAGTGACCACCCACAGGCAAATTCAGGGTCAAATTCTCAAGTTTCTAGCTAGGTTTATGGAGGCGTCTGCCCGATCGAGGGGCATATATAGCAGCAGGTGGTGGAGGTCAGAGGAAGCTAGCACTGAAGCAGGCAAGCACAGCTGCACAAGCACGGCTGTGGAAAACGGACGGTGGCGGACGGATGACCCACGCGCCCAGCTTAGATACTGTCAAGTGTCGACTTCTCTTTTCACTCGATTTCTACCGATCAGCTGGTTGAAACTTGAGGGGAAGGAGAGGCTAGGAATTGAGAAATGGTTCTTGTATCGTAATTCAATTTTAGATTCGGTTTAGCACAACTGTATATCTCAAATCTACGCTGGATTTAAAATTTGTACGTTAAATTATAGTGGTTTAAAATTTTATATTTCATCTAAAATAAAAACCAAATAAATAATTGAAATGTTATCACTATAATTATAGATCCAACTTCATGTATTCATGGAGTTACGAATAATAGCTTTAAGAAATCTTGAATATAGAGTTGTTCCAAACACTTCTTTATAGATTATGCATGGAGAAATTAGTTAAACTAAGATTTTATATGCAATGACAGGACATTTTTGGACAGGACTTATATACGGGGACTAAAGAGATAAGCTGCAGTTCGTTAGGGCTAGCGACGTTGACTTTTGGCGTTGCCAGCAATACGCGTCGTCAGTTTAATGAGCTGAGGAGTTAAATACATTGGTCAAAATCTCGGGCATGGAACTATTGGTTGACTTTAATTTTGTTACATTGTTAATTAATCGCAAAAACTAGAGCTTGGCCGTGCATTTGAGCTGCAGCCTGCACGACTACTCATCAACTTATAATAACAGTGTGCTAGCTGTACTAATCAGTGAGTGGGCAATGCTATTAATAGGACAGCAGGGTTGCGTATCTAGATTTTCGGAGACACTCGCACGCACACACTGACGCACATTAACGATTAAATAACAGTGTTTATAGATGTTACATATGGGTTCATCCGTGGGCATCCCTCTGTAACATTGTTTCAGGACCAAAACGCTTTTTTTAGCGGACTTACTTCGCTGAGACAGATTATTGATTGAATTATCTGCAATATTATATATATAAATTAAATATTTTAACAAATAAATTTAACAGATAGCTTCCACCAAGGAATCTAAGTAATACGGTAAAAGATTTTTTTTTTGAGAAAACTTATTTTAAGAAGCAGCCTTACCAAGACCACAAATGGTTTACACAGAAACGGAATCGCTAACTAAATTCTATAAAAAATATACTCCTTCCCATCTTTTTTATGACATCGACGTTGATTAGTTCAAAATTAAACTAAGCATCATATAAATCAAAATAAAGTAGTTTTATTGGGTATTGTCAAACAAAATTTTCTTCGAATTGAGGCAGGTAAAAACATACACTTTGTATGGCTATGAAAAAAAATTGGTTCTCTAGCATAAAAAAAATCCCAAATACAAGTTCTCTAGCATAGAAAAATACTAGTTCACTTCAATAATACCGAAAGTTCTCTATTTTTGTGTATGGCATTCACTAGTGTTCTCTATTATAGATTTTTCTTACTAGAAATCATGATGGAAAATACTTTTTTTATAACAGGTAAATATATTACCTGGCTTTTTGGAGAAAGCCAAAACAGAACACTGTAGAGTCTTTGCACAGGAGCTGATGGGAAATACTAGAATTGCGCTTTCTATCTATTCCTTTTTCCACCAGCTTTGTGTCATCAATATCCTGATCCACGGCAGCTGCTCGAGCCTTAGCCATCGCCAGCGGCATCCGAAAGATTGATTACAGCCTACTCCCTCAATCTCTTGACAACTGCCGCCAACCCCCCAAGATAGATCTACCATCATCTTAGAGCTTGACTGCTGAGACTCTTGTTTGAATTGAGTATATACCCACTATCACTTGAGAACTTGATGGCCACTGACAATATCGACGATGTGATCTCGTCGCCACCCCTCATCTAGCTCGACGCCTTGACCATGCGCCAATGTTCTAAATCTCCAGCTATAGCGAATAAGGAGGGGAACAACTAGGATACTTCAATTTTAACGCTATTATTTATCGACCGCTAATAGCTGCACTTAGTCGGAGATAGCCGCTAGAATAGACTCGATTTAGGCTAAAATAGTTGCTAAAATAGGCAAAAAAAAATTGGAAAGCAAAACTGAAAATGGACTTCTGATGTGCGTGGCAGACGGAATTCTACCTAAAATCAAACCCTAAATCTCCCACTCGTGCTCTCCCTTGAGTCCTCTCAACTCTTGTCCTCTCCTCTCCCCAAAAGCGACGGCAGCGGCTATGGCCGAGAGTGACGCGGTGGTCGCGACTAGCAGATGGCAGCCCTCGGCAGCCAAGCCTCGGAGTTGAGGAGTGGAAGATTGCCACTCCTCGCTATCTCTCACTCCCTCAACTCTCGGCCTCTCATTTTCCCAAAAAGCAGTGGCAGCAGCAGTGGCTGTGACCGGGAGCGACGAGGACGCTTGTGACTGGTGGCAGTGGCGACTCTGACCTGCTACGGCAGCGATGGCTGCTGCTTTTCCTGGTAGCGGCGAAGGCTTCTCCCCAACAGTGGAAGCCACCATTCCTCCTCTCCCACACAATGAGGAGCATCATCCCTGACCCCCCGAGTAGCAACATGTCTTTTCCGGAGCAACATACATGCAAGGATTTAGCCCAAATTCTATCAATTTTTTTAATCTTTCTTAAATATTTTTGAAAACAGCTAAACGCCTTAGCTTTAGCTATAGCCGAATATAGCTGCTCTTAGCTGATGGAGAGCTCAACTGCTGAGAGGCTTAGCCGGAGATTTAAAACATTGCAATGTGCACCCCTTGATGTCCTCTAGTCTGCAATTGGCTCCCGCTATAGGAGCTCGATTGCATTCACAATGGTCAAGATCGACCACCGATGCACCCTGTGTTGGCTGCCTCCATACTCATGCCTCGTTCTTATCTGATTAAGATTTATATTTTACCTCGGTTTCTGTTAGCACGTTTTTCAAACTGCTAAACGGTGTATTCCATGTAAAAACTTTCTATATAGAAGTTACTTTAAAATATAAAATATATCTATTTGTCAAGTTTGTAATAATTAAAACTTAATTAATCATATGCTAATGTTTTTTTACGTGCATTAACTTAATCTTCATTTTCATCAGTTTCAAACACCACCTCAAGCTCATCTGCCAACACCATCTTAAATGCCGCCACTTTCCAGCCCATGCTTGCTTTTGTCTAATTCGTGTAGAGAGAAGGGGAGTGGACGAGGTGGAAGGTAGAGATAGTAACATTGGAGGAGTTAACTTTGGTGTATCGACGGAATACTAAAAGGAATAATAAATAACTAAAAATAAATTTCAAAAAACTACACATTTTGTGGTTTAAGTCGTATAAAACCACACACATTTTGATACTTACACTTAACTAAATATATTTTGATATTAAAGTTTCACAAAACCGTACTATCAACGAATGGGTTTACCCAAAAGATAACGTGATTATTTATCTATATATATTTAGGATGTGGGCATGGCATCATTGTTTCACCTGGGATAAAGCTCCTAGGTCTGTATCCTAGGTGAAACAACCACGTCATCTTACAGGTGAATCTGTTCGTTGAATTTAAAATATATGTAGTTAAGTGCCAAGTGTGCGTGTTTTTCTCATATTACGTGAAATTTGCTCAGTAATTAAATATAACTTTTCATGCTACCAAAGTAATTAAACTGGAAGCTACCAAACTATAGAACTAAAATTGAGATTTTCCTGTGCTATCGAACCAATTTTGCCAAATAATGGAACTTGTCTTCCGGAGCTGCACTGCTCCAGAGTAAACCACTGTTACGTAGTACTAACAACATCATCCACGGGATGTGATATTTTCCCACGTGGTGAATCAGGCAGACATATATCTGTTGGCTTTTCTCCTGTCCTAGACTATAGGCGCTGTGAAATACGGGGATATTCCCTCGTTGTTTGCATGTCACTCAAATAGTTATGAAAAAAGTTAAGAAAATTTAAGTAGGTGTATTAATATGTATATATTTATCCACAAACATGCAACTTAAAATTTAACTTCTACATGACGCAACGAAAAAAACAAATTAAACTACAATTAGTTAACGTATATTCGCAGTCAAATTTGTTTTTTTCGTTGCGATATATAGAAGTTGAATTTTAAGTTGTATGTTTGTGGAGTGATATATTACATGTTAATACATCTTCTCAATCTTTTTCAAATTCTTTTATAACTATTTGATTGATATGCAAGTAACGAGGGACGTTCCCTCGAGAGTTTAAAATCCACTCTGGTGAAATGCGGCGTTGCAAACTTGCAATCAATCTCCACACTCCACAGCCTCATGTAGTCCTTGCAACAACAAACAGAGCGTACTACGCTTCTATTCGGCAAAGTGCTGTGGCTGAGAGCCTGAGAGTGTCGGCACGCGTGGGAGGGATCTAACTGTAGATGATGAATAGAGATCCAGAGAACCAAACGGTTAATGCTCGCTTGTCATGTAGCATGCCGACTCTGCCCTGGCCGTACGTCCGGCCTTCAGATCGATCAGCTGCCGGCTGGCCGGAATGCTGGATGGATGGATCTCACTCATTTTCTTGGACGGCATTAATTTACGCTCATCTTCGTGCATGATTGCGCATATGGACTGTTGCTAGCGACTAGCGTTAGCAGAGCCCATTCATTTCTGCGCGTCTTCAAGCAAGCTGCAGTGTGGTTGCAGAGACAGTGGCCTGTGGCCAGTTAGCTGGAGCTTAGCCTAGGTTCAGACTTGACGCACTGTGTACATGAACACGCGTGGAGCAACTGGAAGCTTGGAACAGTGGAAACCTTAGGCCCGGCCTTCATGGCTGGGCAGCTGGCCATCAACGACAAGATAAGCCCAGGGTTGCCGCCCTTATTTGTGCCGCTGCGTATACATTATGCCTGCTCGGCTATGGTACAGGTTGACTTTCCGATAAAAGCAATAAAAATCGAAGACTGATGCAGAGCTGGTACAGTTGTACACTTGTACGTTGAAATTTCAGAGGCGAGAGGAGAGGACCAATTAGGCACTGTCTTGCTTGCATAGTTGCATTCGGGCACTGCGATGAAGTACTGTTGGATGTCAATCATGTACTACTAGCAAAAGTGATACTAGCAAGCGTGCCAACAAGGAACAGCTCCTCCATTCAGCAACAAAATTCACTGCACACCCACACAGCAAAGAACCCATTACTGCATGCAAAGGCCTTTAAAGAGGGTCTCAAGTCTTGATGATGCGATTTCTGATTGGGCCAAAACATGGACCTGAAACTGTGCTCCGCTACCTCTTCATCCTGGTCCATTTGTTAAAGGGTCACGATTTTATTGGGCTTCATACTTGGGGTCTCGTAAACCACAGAACAGGCCTAACAAGACCGTACGTCCCCGTCCAAACAAAAAGTTCTGACCGTTAACTACTTTCGGAGTTTCGGTCTAGCGGCTTTTGCGCAGGCGTTTCCTGCATTGTAAGCCTTCTGCTTGCACGAGACATTTTTTTAGCATTAACAGATAACGACAAGGAGCCACTGTGCTCCTCCACCTAGCTGACAAGCTCGTAGAACATCGCATATTCACATCCTTACGGAGTATCATGTATGTGACAGTACCAAATACGCAGAAGACATATACGAGTATATTAACAACTAGACTATGATGCCAGTGCGTGCCCAGACAGATTGTGAAAAACAACAAGAAACAAGAGGAATACCATATGGCATACGTGCATGCTCACCGAAGCATTATGATGATCTTTATTCTTTATCCTTCTCCAGTACCTGCCTTCGGATAAAGGATAATGGATTACGACCGGACCGGTCAAATGCTTAGCCGACGGCCGCTTCGACGTACAAGTCCGAAACCCCCAATCAGGTCAGACATCGCAGCCCGGCCCCTGGTACGAGAAAAAAAAACAAAAAACGGTCGCAGTCAGGCGAGCGCAGCGGCAGGCCGCCCCCTCCGCAGTTTCGCCACGCGCGGCCCAGTGAATCAGTAGTCCACTCCACTCGCTAACTCGCCACACGCGCCCGCGCCCAACGATACCCAGCCTGGAACCGCGGCTGATGCAGCCCGCAGTGGCGCTGACCGGCGCACCCGCACCCGCAGCGCCCCGCTCCACCACGCGACCGCGACCCCCCCCGTGCGACAGCTGCTGAGCTGCCGCCCGCGCGGCCACACGTCGAATTGACCGTTTCCGCGCGCGCAGCCGCACGCTGAGGCCGCGGCGACGCCGGCCCGGCTGCGCTGCGAGGTTGGGTGTTGGGACGGGTGACGCGACCACCCCCCACGCCGCTCGTGGCGTCACCTCGCCCCGCCGCGGTGACGAGTGAAGCCGCTTGGCTGCTGCTGCTGCTGCTGCTGAGGCGGAGGAGGTGAGCCGCTGCTGTCGTTCTCGTGTTGGAACGGGACGAGGATGGGCTGGCTCACGGAAAAGACGCTGACAGTGGATGGAAGACAATAATACCTCCCCGCTCCGGGATTCCGTATAACAACAGTACGGATTACCGTGTGAAGTGTGTTAGCTGTTCTCTGTTACCTGATTTTATCAGATAAATAAACTAAATTGAAAATTTGTAAATTTTACCAGTGACTAATCAAGAGAGTTTTCAAGTTAGACTTGAATTTTGATTTTCAATGCAAATTCAACTAAAATACGCAGTTCACCTAAAATACGGTACTCCCTCAGTTTAGGTAAAAAAAAAAGGTGAATACGCAGTTTACCTTAAAAAAAATACGTAGTATATAAAAAATATTATCCGTCCCATATCATCTTAGTTTGTTATATTTTAGGGTGCAAGGAGTATATATAAAAAGAGGTGAATCGAAGTTTAAAATTCACATCTTTTCAACTGGTAACTACCCTATCTAGTTTCTCATCTCTGGAACCTTGATTAAGATATAAGAATTTTACTAGAAGAAACAGTGTACGGTCTACGGAGTATTATATTAAAGTTGCATCACGTGTCCGTAGAAGATACAGTACCTCTATTGGTATTATTAAGATACTTCCACACATTAATAAAATAAAAATGGTCGTCGTCACGTGCAGGCCGGTCGATCATGTGTGGCACCTTTAATTGGAACAGGAACGCAGGAAGATAAGTAATGACTGAGAATAAATAATAACAGAACCTGTGAATCGAGAGGTCCTATAGATGATGATGAGGTTCATTCATATGTAGCAAATGCAAGGACCATCAGGCATCAGGTGAGAGAAATGAAACAGACACACTTATCCAATGAAATGGCAAAATCTTTTCTTGTCATGTTTGACTTGAGGGTTGAGAAATATATTTGTGTTCTTCGCATGTTTGACCTTCCAGAAATATCTTTAATGATTGGGATTGCTCATGGAGTAAAAGACTAGTATAGCAAATACTATCTGGTCAAATGGTCAACAATCTGAGTAAAACAAGCAATATCTGGTTAATTGATGCACATGAGGAAACACAAAGTAAGCAATTGGTCGGCCAGCACTAAACAACGCTTACAGCCATGTGTTCCATATTCAATCCTCCGAATTAGGCAAATGGTTTCGCTTCATAATGATCACTTTGTACGACAAAATCTCTTATCCGAAACCCAGGGTGGACAAATCAGTTAACTAGTCAGTCAGCTATTCAGCTCGTTTTCCATGTTGTGTATTACAAAAAGTACACAAAAATTGTTTGCTCAATACAGTTTAGTAGTCAACTCTATGGATAATTCACAAACTCTGCTTTGTTCAATTAGTACACCAGAGCCAAGAGAAAACAGAAAGAAAAGAAAAGGAGAAAAAAATTTCTAGTTAAACGGCCTTCTTTGATTCAAGCTACTCCGACGGCTGGGATCTAATCATAACGTTCAATTCCAAGAATCTGACGACTGAGGGAACCAGCTGAGCTCGCCTTCGTCCAGCTGCATCAGATCTTGCAAGCCTTCCCAGAGCTGGTCCGCTGTCTCGCCGCCGCCGCCTCCCTGCGGCCACCCCGTCTGCTCTACTTGCTCATCGGCGTCTGCGCTGCGCGGCGACGGAGACAATGTGTCGGACTTGGCGGCGGCGCTGGCGTCGCCATTGCTGTCGTCGTGCATGGGCAGTTGCTCGGGGAACGGGAAGTTGAGCTTGGCGCGCGGGCCGCGGAACTCGACGGCGGCGCGGTCGTACGCCCTCGCGGCCTCCTCGGCGGTGTCGAACGTCCCCAGCCACTTGCGCACCGCGCGGCGAGGGTCGCGGATCTCCGCCGCCCACTTCCCCCATGGCCGCTGCCTCACGCCGCGGTACTTGTTCTTCTTCTTCCTCCTCCTCCTCTGCCCCGCCGCAGGCGCCGCGGCGGCCGCTGCTGCTGCCACCACCTTATCCACGCCGTCGAACGACACCACCCCGGACTCCCCGGCGAAGAACTCGCACCCGAGGCACTGGTCCATCCCGCAAACCCCGCACACCTCCGCCCGCGCCGCGGGGAACACCTCCGGCGGCGGCGTCCTGTAGCCGGAGATGACATGAAGCAGAGCAGCCACGATTACAGATTGCTCCCTCTCGACTGTGATCGCCCTCCCGGCGAAAGGCGGCGGCGGCGGCGGTGGCGGTTGTGGTGGAGGCTCTGCAGTGGCGGAGCTCGGTGAGGCATCGTCGATGTGGCCGTCGAATCGGATCATGTACTCCTGGTTGCCTCCCATGGCGGAGATCCGGTTGGTCATGTGAGTTTGTGTTCTTGCTTTGCTTCGCTGCTGGCTGCTGAGCTCTCGTCTTGGTGTGTGTTTGAAGTGGGCGGGAACAGCGAGGGACTCGCGCTTTAAATACGGGGTTGACATCGAACCGCACGCGGGGAGCATCAGGACAAGTGTTAATCTCAGTTTAATCTAATCCCCCACGCGAGCGCCTAAAAAAAAAGAGAGAAAAAGCGCACAGGGGGGAGTGGGGCGCGAAGAAAACGTGTGAAACGTGCGCGTATTGCTGCCTCTGGTTTTTCTATTCCAGTTTTGGCCTCGCCTCTCGGGGGACCGGAGGTAGCGGAGTTTGGACGGTGAGGTGGTGGGGCACGTGACGAATGTGATGGGACACGTGACGTCAGCAGCGGAATGATGGGATTGGGATGGGAATGCCAGTGGCAGTGGGGTGGGTCCCGGATGATGACGAGGATCCCGCAGGTCGTTCGATTTGTCTGACGTGGCGCCATACTAATGTCGGTAGGGTGGAGCCAGGGGTACTGTGGGTCCCATTATGTGGAGGAAGAAGGAGAAAGACTTCGCAAAGGATTTGCTGTTTTGGATAAGAAGAAAGGGGCCCTGAGAAATTCTTTCAGAACAAAGAAACAAAGCAGAACTTCTGCCTCTGTGTGTTCTCACCTGGAACTTTTTCAGCCATTTCAGCCACGTGTGGAGTAGTATTGTTATTGAATTGGAAAGTTGTCCTCAGGTGTTTGAAAATGTCAAGTCTATGATCGAATTTGATATATATTAGAACTATAAATTTGAAAGCATGTTCGGATTTATATTCTTACATTATATCAAATCTATTCTTATATTCCTGTATATTGAAACGGATGAGTACAGATCAGAAATACTAGTAAATGAACCAATATCATAAACATGAAAAAAAACAATCCTAACCGAGCAAGCTCTAAGAATTTAATATAACTCGTAACTTTAGTAAATGAACCAAGATCAGAAACAAGAGGGAAAAACAAACGATTTGAAAATTATTGGTAAGCATAGTAATTGTTAAAAACGCAGTGTTTACCTCTCTGACACCTTCCTAGCTACCACGTGTACTGAAAAGCTAAATGGCTGAGTACATCAATATTTTTTTACAATTATTCAAGAGTATTAAAGAATTAATTTAATATTATAAAATTAAGAAATGGATTTAGAACAGTTTTGTAAAAAATATATATAATGTTTGTGAAAATCACACTGTTTAGGAGCTTCGTGGGCATGCATATTCTTATTACATTCTGTTTCATACAAAATAACACAAAATGCTTGTAAATCGTCTGAATTTACATTAATATGGTTGTGTTCGGATGAGCTTCTTGACTGAACTACTATCTTGTTTTCTATTAGCATTATTCCTGAACCATTAAATGGGTTATTTCGTACAAATTTTTTATAAGTTTCTTTATAAAATAAAACAATATACGTTTTGAATTTATAAATGTTAATATTTGATTAATCATACGTTAATCACCTGTATCAATTTGTCGTGTCACCCATAACCTCAATCAAACCACTGAATCAAAATAAGCCAAAAACCGAGTATCCAAATGGCAACTGTTCACTGGTAAATGTACCAATAGTAATATATTAGTTCAGTAATTTATCTTGTAGTATCTTGGATCTACCTAATGTAGTTTCCAGTATGCGACCTCGACACGGTAGGGAAGAAAGATTATGGGTGAAAGTCCAGCCTTTTTGACTGGCAACAGCGACGTCTGCCTTTTTCCTTTTTCCTGCCTATAGCATTTTAGGTTCTATTAGTATAAAACATCGCACTATTTTTGTACAAGTTGTTTTAAGAAAAGTGATAGTCATTCTCGGTTGGATCTTCGGAAGATGCGAAGGACATTTTTTCACGACCATTTCGGTTGTACCCTTATGTAGATAGGAGTAAGTTCAACTGTTAAAAGTTAGTGGTGGTGTAAGTGTGTAACGACCAATTTTTTTGTCATTTTGGAAGAAACAACTTATTTTGTCCTTAAATTAGTCTAGTTGTTTACATACGAGAGACAAAGTAAAATTAATCCCAAGGCTGAGCATAACTAGATTGTTTGGTAAAGACTAAGGCTCCGTACTTCAACTTACTCGTTTTTCATTAGCGTACTTTTTAAATTGTTAAATGGCTTGTACTTTGCAAAAAAAAATCTATATATAAGTTGTTAAAAATCAAATAAATTCATCTTTCAACTTTGTAATAGTTACTATTTAATTAATCATATTTTAATGAGCTTTCTCGTTTCACGCTCCAAAAACTAACCTATACTATGCATGATCGAACACAGCCTTACTGAGAAGAAAAGGATACCTATAGTCACTCATTAAATGATGTATAGATGGGCAGTGAAAGGGTGATTGGGAATAAAATAAGAATAAAGATGTTTGATAAAACAGGTAGAGCACCATGTTATTCTTATATTTATGGATATCTTTTTGTTTGAAATGCTTATATTTACTTACAGGGAGAGTGCTGAACACTACATAAGAATTACAGAAAACTTACTCTGTTTTTAAATAACTAACGTTGAAATATTCATTCTCAAGCTTTTACCATTGCCACATGTTATAAAATGTACATACACAATACTTGAAAGATGTCATATTGTCAAAACTTTATTGTGCCTTAATTTGAGCATGAAACTTTCGCTCTTCGTATAGTCTAACAATTTTAAAATAATCAGTGGCAAAAAGAAGTGTGTTAGCGAACATTAACCTTGATCGTTACTTGAAAACGGAGAGAGTAGTACATGATGGTCATAAGCACGGCAGAGTGAGATTGCACCTTACTAGTTTTTTTTTATTTAATGGTGAATTTCATCACAAGTTCACGTCGGGGTGAATGAAGGTAAAGCGTAAAAGTAAAAAATGGTGATCCACATGCACAATTAAACTCCCATACTGTTAAACATGTCCTACTGTCGTAGCCAGATTCTTTATTCGATTCCAGAACCAAATAAAAATGAGAACCATGTTGCTTAATACCCAAAAAATAATTGCGGTCTGCTCGGAGTCCAGCCGTCCTGGGGTCCACGGAGAAAAGGTTTTTCGAACAAAAGAGCCAGTGAGCGTGCCACCCGTCCATGTCTGGTGGCAGCTAGGCTGGTGCCCCGTGGAGGAGGCGTGTGGTCGCGTACTCTCGCGTTGAAAGCGACGCGGACAGATTGGAGACAGATCCTAGGCGCGGAGTGTCCACTGCTAGTGGTAATACTATGGTCACCGTCAAAAACGTCTCGGACGGTCTTTTTTATGGAACAGGAAATCGTCAAGATTTTTTTTCTTATGCCTTGGCACCAGTAGTTGGTAACTTGGTATGGTAGGAATAATTTAGGATTTTCAGATATTTTGATTGAAACAGTTAGAATATGTGCTGAATATATTAACCCTATTAGAATTGGACTTGGAATTGAAATATGTGTAGGATAGAGTTAGAGTCGAGATCTGTCATAGGCTCTCTCTTAAATAGAGAGGGGTGCACCATAATGGTTACCATGACGACTGCAATATGACGTAAACACAGAGAGAGCTTGTTATAAAAGCTAGTCGATACAATGTAACGACGATTAACCTTCTCGATTGTTTTAGTTATTGATCACCCAAGACACGCTAGATGATGACACATGAACACACAATATTTGTTAATGAGGTTCTGATTATGAACGCTCCTCTCCAATCAATGTAACACCTAACCGTTACAAGTCCATGGCCTTGTCGTCATGCTCTCCCTACGTGTGTATGTTATATTATAGTCGTCATGGTTACATTGTGGTGTACTTTCTCTATTTTAATTCTCTATTTAAGAGCCTATGATAGAACCCTATTGTAACTCTATTCTACACCTATTCTAACTCTAAGTACAACTCCTAGTAGGATGAATATATTGAACACATGTTTTAATAGAAACTTCTTGATCATTTCTTGAGTCAACAGGAGATTTTTTTTTACAAGAAACCAGTAGCATGCTTCGAAATTACAACCTCGGTTATGTAGTACACCATCGATTGTAAAATATTGTAATTTAGTAGTATTCATTAGATATAACCTAGTATTATGAAATTAAATAGGGATCCGTCTAAATTCGTAGCACTAGGTTATATCTAACAAATACCACTGTATATTACTATATATTTTATAACGGAGGAAATACTTTCTAGTTAGTGGTCCTTCAAAAATGTTTAGGGTGAAATGAACATCATATATATCTTAGTACGAGTATAGATGTTATACTAGGAAAGTCAATTTACAACCTATAAGTGCACGTGCACTCTTGCATACCCAAAATGGTTATGAAAAATGTCTAAGAAATTTCTACTCCCTCTATCTTCATTTACTTGTCACCGTTGACCATCAATATTCCTATTTTAAAAATTAATAACTTTTAAAAATTAATTTAATATTAAATAAAGTTGTATGGTTGTATTTATGGCAAATCAAACCCTACTATGCCATACTTTTAGGTGTACATAAATAATTTATAAAAAAAGACAAGTGATCAAAAATTAAAAAGCTAACAGCATCTTAACAAATATTTAAAACCAAATAGAGTACTAATATAGATTACAATACTATATACATCACGCCACAAACATGCAATACTAATTTAGTTGACATTTCACATGATAAAAAAAACAAACATGAACGTGAACAGTGTCAATGTTATTTATCACCAAATTAGCTTAGTTTGTTATTGACTACGTACATCTACTCTGGATTTAAAATTTTGCAAGATGGAAGCTATTACAAAATAAGCTGCAAAATTTTAAAACAACAGTTCTCACACCCAGATACTCTGTTATTGTAGAAGCTTGTTTCCAATATATAAATCTCAAGCGTTTGATTTAGTCAATTGGGACAGCCTTCGCTTGATTTTGCATGCTCGAGGCTTCCCGTCTATGTGGATCAACTGGATCTCTTGCATTCTTGAAACGTCAAAATCCGCGGTTCTCCTCAATGGGGTACCTGGGAGATGGATCACCTGCAAGAAAGGACTAAGACAAGGAGACCCAATGTCTCCTTACATGTTCATCATCGTTGCAGGTGTTCTTCAATAGCTCTTGAGACAAAACACTGAAATCAGACAGCCTATCCTCCACAGCCTGCCTTGTGCTAACATCCAGTATGCTGATGATACTCTGGTCATCCGCCGTGCAACCGAAGAAGACGCTATCGCCTTCAAGATGTGCCTTGACCTCTTTGCACAAGTTACTGGTCTGCACCAGGGTTTGCAATTTCAAAATAAGGGTTTTTGCCGGTAGGGACCGAAAGAACCAAAATCACCGAAATTTCAGAATTTTCTGGCTGAATTTTTTTGAATTTTTAACATATTTTGACTGAATTTGAACAAATGTTGACCAAATTTACAAATATTTGACAAAAACCGAAAATTTCGGGGAGATTTTGACCTTGCCGGTGGGGGCCGAAATTTCAAACCATGGTCTGCACATAAACTTCTCCAAGAGCACATTGATTACCATCCACACAACTCCAGACATAGAAGCAAAGATCCTGAACCAACTGAACTGCAAGAAAGATTCGCTCCCAATGTCCTACATGGGGTTACCACTATCTTTGCATAAGCTGACCCTTGCTGACCTGCGACCAACTATAGCTAAAGCTGGCAAATACTTGGCGGGCTGGCAAGCGCGTCTGCTCTCATATGCAGAGAGAGTGATTCTCATCAATGCTGTTCTGGATAGCATACTAGTTTATGCAATGTTTGCAACAATCTTACCAAAAAAGTGCAATAGAAGCCCTAGACAAAAAACGCCGAGCCTTCCTTTGGTCAGGGGATGACGTCTGCTCTGGTGCAAAATGTCTTGTTGCCTGGGATAAAGTTTGAAACCAAAAAGGCAAGGTGGTCTTGGAATCAAAAGTATTAAACTGCAAAATGAAGCCCTGCTCACCAAGCGTCTGCTCAATCTTCATCAAGTGGAGTCCTCCTGGGTGACCTGGCTTTGGCATGAGGTAGGCCATGCATCCATTGAATCCTTCGTTGATCTAGGGCATCATTGGGCATCTCTTCGGAAACTTATTCCTAATCTCCAAAAGATGACAAAGGTCAAGGTTGGTGATGGCCACAAAATGAGCTTCTAGAATGATACCTGGTTACTGAACAAGCCGTTGAGCCAACATTTCCAAGCTCTGTACTCCCATTCTATGCACAAGCTCTTCACAATAGCATCAACAATGCAGTTGGTACTAAGAGAATCCTCAGTTCCACGATTCTCATCAGTCGCTGGACAACAGTTGGGTTAGTTGGAAATCCTTCTTGCTGCCTTAACCCTGACAGACCAGCAAGACATCAGGTCAGTTGTACCAAGCAGAAATGGAACCCTCACTACCAAACAAGCATATGATTTTCTGTTGCCCTCATCAGAGACAGACAGGAATTGAGAGTTTGTTTGGCTTAACAGTGCCCCTCCAAAGGTCCATTTCTTTGCTTGGCTGTTAGCAAAAGAACGTCTGCCAACAAAAAAGAATCTTCACACGAAAACAATTGTCTCATCACCAATTTGTGATCTCTATGGCTCAGTGAAGAAACGGGTAGCCATCTTTGCCTGTCCTGCCCTTTCACATGCAGTTTCTGGATGGCAATCTCCATTCATCCAGGGATCAATGATGTACGTGATATCGGCCGCATTGTTTCGCCTGCAAATCTCCCAGTAGCGCACCACCGGAGCTTCTTCCTTCTGTGCTTGTGGAATCATCGTCATGACATGGTGTTCAGGAACGAGCAACCCTGCCTCCAACGACTCCTTAGCCGCTACCTAGATGAAACGAATGTTTTGGCTGAATGCATCCGGTGTTCTGATCCGATTGTTGTCTTAGCCTGGAAACAAATCTTTTCTCGTTGTCTTCATTCCCATAATATGTAATGGCAATGACATTGTCGCTCGCCCAACCATTGTATCTCACCTTGTAATGCGACTCCTTTTCAATGGAAAATTCAGGTGGGGAACCTCCCCCCTCGGTGATTTATAAAAAAAAATCTCAAGCTGTATACATACTAGCCCAATTGCAAAAAGAGTAATGAATATGCCAAACTTTCTAAATCATGGCTGTCCCTATCTTTACGAAAGTCTTGATTGGACACATGCAAAATGATGGTTCACTAAAAAAATACTTTTATGTGGTTTCAAAAGTCTTTCTATTGTGGTTGTTAGCTCAGCAGTAACATATTACTACTCCCTCCGTTTTATATTATAAGTCGTTTGATTTTTTTACTATAAGTTTGACCAAATTTTTT
Organism: Oryza punctata; assembly: GCA_000573905.2. NCBI lineage: Eukaryota > Viridiplantae > Streptophyta > Magnoliopsida > Poales > Poaceae > Oryza > Oryza punctata. The sequence continues at coordinate 25,387,795 of CM002495.2, read as the reverse complement.
AAAAAATAATAGTATTTTCAACACAAAATAAACATATTTTCAAAATATATTGAATATTAGATTTAATGAAACTAATTTGATATTTTATATGTTATTATATTTTTTATAAATTTGATTAAAATTTACAAAGTTTGATTAGAAAATAAATTAAACTACTTATAATATGAAATAGAGGAAGTACCATATAGGAGTACAATAGGAGTACAATATAGTAGGGTTATACCGTGTGCTGTTCTAGCTAATTGTTGGCACTCTGTTCAGACCGCTTTGTCCCTCCGCAGGTGTTGTTTGCTACAGCGCACCTGCCAATCGTGGTATATAGCACGTGTTACGGGTTATTGTGTTATCCTTTGATGCAGCGAATTCTCTCCATGTCATTTCAGTTCAGCTGGTGCGAAACTGCGAATCATCCATCCATCCATTCATCCTCACACAGTCACAGCGTTAATTTCAGTTCACACACATTTACCTCCCGTGCCGATCCGCACCACTTCTTCAGTGATATGATACGAAATCGATCAAACGAGACGCCGGGGCCAGCAGCAGCTGGGTGAGTAGGAACAAAAAAAACGGCGCTGTACATTGTGGCCGGTTAGCCAATCAAGCCGTGCCGATGGCAACGCAAGTTGCAGGCCAAAACCTCCAGATTCCTGCGTGCGATTGGGCCCTTCCGGAAAGAACACATAATAACGGGAAAATCGCTTGACCGATCGCGCGCGCTTGACCGTGAGGGCCACTCTCCGTACGTGCCGACCTCGGTGTGATGCAGGAATAAAGTGCGTGTGCGTGGGCACTGCGTAGCCCACCACCTCTCAATTCTCATGCCGACCTCCCACTCCATCGATCTGTCGCTCTCGCCTGGGGCCCGGATCCTGCTCGAAACCATGTGGATTTCCCTCGTCCGCAGATGCGATCTGATCATCGTCGATCGGGCCATCTCCTCGTGCGCACCGATATGATGCGACCGTGCAACAGCACCCAACACATGGAAGTATATCCTCACATGCATGTAGATTTTCCATTTATTGGATATTTGGATATACCTTTGATTATATTACTCTCTTTTTTTTCCTCTCTAAAAGTACTTGTCGATGTACACCTCACAATATATGTTTCTCAAGTTCTGCGCTTTTTACACAACCAAATTTCAAGCGATTTGCAGACATATGGATAAGGAATGTGTGGAGCATACGTGCTTACAAAAAAGTGTTGGGAGTCCACATGCCTCTTCTATACGTAGTATATATATCTCCCATTCACAGTTCGTCAGTTCCATCTCAACCAGCACTTCATTGTTGTCTAACACCCGGGACAATTTAGTTTTTATTAAAGGCAAAGATAAAAGTTTATTTCCTTGATATCTGTCCGTTGCATGTGTTGAGGCCTCATTTCAAATCGAGAATGACTTTATACTGCACCTAAAATCTTTACTTTATACTCAATTTGACAGGTAGGTGAGGTTTTTCCCCTTTTTTACATTATTTTTGTAAGTCTTCATAAAAAAATGATTATCTTTCTACATTCTTGTATCCATGAGCATGCCGGTTGTATGCATTGTGATGTCATAGCATTCAACATTAACAACATACGAGAGCCTAATTTAAGCTTTGTTTCATTTCGACTAGTTATTTGGGCCACACTGTACTGCCGATAATATGCAGCAATTTTTTTGAAAGGAAAAACCTCTACCACTTCTTGTACTATCTTATAAGGCACTATCTACGGATCTTTCGATTTAGAGCTTCAAATCTTGCATAATTGTCAACCAATGGATACAAAATAAAAAAAAAGATAAACATGTTAAAAATCATAAATCTAAAGAAAAATATTGTAAAGTATAATTTTGGTACACTTTAACTGAATGTAAGAGCATTCTGTAATAACTGAGTGTAAGTGCATTGTAACTAACTGAGTGTAAGTGCATTGTAACTAAGTATACGTGCTTTGTAACTAAGTATAACTACAAGCTGGATTTATAGGAACATGGATCTCGATGCAAGATCTATGAATGAAAAATTGACAGATATAAGCCCAAAAATCTGTCGGAAGTGAAATAGCAAAACCGTTCTATAAACATTAGTTTTTTTTGACAATTTCAATACAATGGTAAACAACAGTTATATGACGAAAACAGTAAGTAATAAAATCGGGAAATTCCATGATTAATAGTAGTAATATGGATGGCTGAGACCGTTTGCTAAAAAAATGAAAAATTGTAATATATATTTTAATAATGGATCGAATCCGACCTCTACGTCCATCCAAAAATAGTAGTAATATGTAGTGGTGGAAAAAAATATCATAAATACTCATTGGCCGGTGCAGTATGATTTTACTGCATCCTGAACCTGACATATATATTTCACCAACGGTTACAAACTGCGTGATACAAACATAATTAAGCTGGGAAGCTAAATATGCCCCGCAATTAACCTAGAGAGCCTCCTACTTATTCGAACGCTACAATCGGGTACAAAATTATATCTAGAAACCGTAATTTAATTAACTGCAAAAGTATAAGAATCAGTAAATTCTTGTCCTGTAGAAACTGGTCTGAGCATGTAGTTCATCCGTTCAGTTTAGGGCTTGAGGCGCTATAGGTGCCGCCCCGCCGGGACGCGGAGGGACCCCTTCTCCCAGATGCAGTAGTCCTTGCCGTGCACCGTCGGATGGAAATCCGACGGCACCACGTTGCCCACGTCGTACCTCGTCCCGATCTTCACCATGACTTTCTCGTCGATGACGGCGACGTAGGCGTCGGCGTCGGCGACGAGGATCCGGAGCTTGCTACTGGCGTTGATGCCGTTCCTCTCCCTGATCGTCGCCAACGCGGTTATCTCTTGCTTCAGGTTCCAGTCGAACATGTGGTCGTAGAACTGCCACAAGAAGCATTCATCAGGACACGTGTACGGTGGAGGTTAATCAGGACATGGTATAATAATGCATGGTACAGTACTTACGATGCAGGGGACTCCGGGGTGAGTGAGGATGTAGGCGTAGCCCTGCATGACCTTGTCGGAGGGGAACGGCCAAAGCTTCTGCGTCGAGCCGGTGTCGTGGTTGTCGACGAACGTGACGGCCTTCTCCGGCAGCCACCCGATCATGCCGGCGGCCTTGCCGTTGCCGTCGCGCAGCCGCCACAGCTCGCCCTGAACGCCCGCCTGCAGGAGGCCCTTGGTGGTGAAGTCGAACGTCATTGCCGGCCCGCCGACCGCGTTCACCCAGTTCACCAGTTCCTGCCGGCCCTGGTCCTGGTTGGTCGCCGGCTTGCCGTCGCCGTTGTAGCTCAGTGAGTTCCATATCTCCGCCACGACGAAGCCCGGCTTGCAGTTCTCGATGTACATCTTGGCGATGTCCGTGGAGTATCCCTTGGCGAAGTCGAGGCGCCAGCCGTCGAAGCCAACGTCGGACTTGAGCCAGTCGAGCCAGTCGGTGAGCTCCCGCTGGACGCGCGGGTTGAGGTGGTCGATGTCGGGCGCCGCGCCGAACCCCTCGCCGGTGTCGCGGTGGCCCGTCCCGTCGGAGTACTGCGTGTCGTCGGTGCAGATCATGCCGGGGCCCCAGTCGAGGCGATCGTCGGGCGTCCCGCCCTCGAACACGCAGTACACGCCGCGGGCGTCCTTCTTCTCGGCGCACCGGTGGTTGATCACGACGTCGGCGACGCACTGGACGCCCTTCCCGTGGAACGCCGCGATCAGGGACTTGAGCTCCGCCGCCGTGCCGTACTTGGACGCGTCCAGGTCGTAGAGCCGACCCGGCATGTACCCCTGCGGCGCCACGGAGTGCGACGGGGGCGGCAGCCAGACGTGGGTGACCCCGGCCTTGGCGATGTCGTCGACTTGGCCTTTCAACATGTTGTACCAGCCACCCCGCTGCTTCCACGACTCCCAGTTGAAACCCTGCATGATGCATGTTAAGTAGGTAAGTGATCAATCGATCACACATAAATATCTCAAAATTCTAATGTGTTATTCAGCAAAAGTCTTCATAGAAAGTGATGGCTAGTACTATGTACCTGGAAGAGGACCTGTGCTTGACCCGAGTTGCTCAAGCTGCAGAGCACCACGAGCAGGACGAGCAGACACAAGCTGCTGGTGTTCTTCATACCTGTGTAAGCTGAAACTGTGTTCGATGCTGAGTTGCTGTTAACTACTGATCGATCTCTTGTAGATGATGGATGATCACTGTGTTCGTGGCGAATGACCTCGACGTCGGGGGCATATATAGAACACCGGGGGCACGGTGACCGAGGCAAGGGAATGATCAGGAGAGACGACCACAATAAATGGCGTGGATATGGATAAGGCAATAAAGCATGGCCACGTAGGCGCCGCGTCGGCCGCGGCGGGGCCCGGTCTCCAAGGCGCCGGGATGCGGTGGCGTGATCGCGACGACTGCCTGAGGCGGGCGGCGGCTACCTCCTCCCTCCATCGCCGGCTTGGAGGAGAAGGCGAGCATTTCTCTGAACTTTCATCTTCAGAGTTCAGACAAAAAAACAGCGCTACGTATTCTGCAGGCTGATCGTATACTAGGGTGTAGCTGTAGCCTCTTGACTGGCAGCTTGATCTCCCGGCGTGTATATGTACATATGGCTCGTCCTCCTTCAATTCCTGACATGGCAATTCTATCCACATCTCGGTGAGACGACCCTAATCCGGACCTCGAAATGCGAGAATCAGATAATGCTGGAATCAATGAGTCCTAGTTGTTCATCGTCATCAGCCAATAGAGCAAGCCGGAAAGAGCGACTACTATTCTCCTAAGACTGGCCATCTCATCTATTGTGGTTGATGAATTTATGTCAGTATGTATGAATGTTACAAGTATGTCATAAGTCATAACCAAGTTCATTACAAATTCCATCTCAAGGTAGCCGCCATGAGCCATCCAAACGGATAAGGTAGAAGTAGATATAAGTTTGCTGATGAATACACAGGAATATTTGAATGCCATGATCAAGTTTATCACAAACTTCATCTCCGCACGACGGCCGCAACGAGCATTTAAGTCATTGAGGTGCTAACTTAGGAGCAGCTGATTTCTAGCACGAACTAGAACTTTCCTGATCGCGCACACATATATCTTCTTTTCAGATTGCTGAATTACGGATTACTGATTGATGATTGCCTATGGAACAGTGGAGTAGCTGAGTAGCCCATGTGGTTGAAGATCGACTTGATGCTCTGAGCAAAGGGGACCCCAAGCAGAATAAACTGGCCATGTAATCAAAAAGTTGAAAAGAGAAGAAGTAGAGGGCGGACCAGGTTTTTTCTTGTGAAATTTGGTTAAACTGCTGAAAGTTCAGAACTTTTGGGCCTAGTGAAAAATAAAAATTTTGACTAAAAATAAACTGTTTTCCTTGCAAAAACACCTTGACCAAAAAAATTAGGCTTATTTCAGTATTTTAGGCAGTTTGCACGTATATACATATATGTTTCATATTCAGTCTTGGATTTTAATCAAAATGTTATTTGTTCTTTTGCTATTTTTAGCCTAACTAGCATGGTGGCCCACGCAGATTGCGCGGCTAGCATCGTTATATTTTTTCCTAGCATAATAGCTTAAATATTTTCAATTTTTATAATTAAATATATTAAAACAATAATATAATTTTAAATTATGTACTAACTTGACCACGCTAACCCATCCATGATATTCATATTGTACTTTATTTTTTAATTTTTTTTTAATTTTAGTAATTTCTAAAATGAACTCCTAGTCCTTAGACTCCTCTTTCAATATTTCTTATTATTATAATTTCGAATTTTCATTATTTATAAATTTTATTTCTATATAGACTATAGACTCCTCTTCCAATATTCCTTTTTCTTAATTCTGAATTTTAGTTATTTGTAAATTGTATTTTCATATGGACTCTAAATCTTTTTCCAATATTTCTTATTTTTTTAATTTCGAATTTTTTTATTTATAAATTGTATTCCTATATGGACTGTGGACCCTTTTTCCAATATTTTTTTAATTTAGAATTTTATTTATTTATAAATTGTATTCCTATATGACTCTAGCCTTTTTTTCCTAATATTTCTTATTTTGTAATTCCAAATTTCAGTTATTTATAAACTGTATCCTAATGAACTCTAGACACTTCTCCCAATCTTACTTATTTTTTAATTATGAATTTTATTTATTTCTAAATTTTATTCCTATATGAACTTTAAACTCTACTTTTATTTTTCTTATTTTTTTAATTACAACTTTCAGTTAGTTTTAATTTTCTATATGAACTGTAGTATTCCAATATTTCTATTTTTAATTCTAAATTTTTGTTATTTTTAAATTCTATTCCTATATGGACTCTAAATTCTCTTCCAATATTCCCAACTTTTATTCTGATTTTCATTTTTTCTAAGTTATATTCTATATGAACTATAGACTTCTCTTTCAACATTCCTTTTTTAATTTGGAATTTTAGTTATTTTTAAGTTGCATCTCTATATAGACTTAGTTTTTTTATTTTTTTAATTTCAAATTTCAATTGGCTCTAAATTGTATACATGTATGGACTCTAGTCTCCTATTCTAATATTCTTTATTAAATTGTATTTTTATATGGACTCTATCTTTTTTTCTTCAATTAATGTGAGAATTTCTAGGCTATTAGAGCAAATATGGTGGTTCTTTTTTCTATTACTTTAATAAGTTGATAGATTTTGCATAGGAGAAAATCAAATTTGGTCATATGAAGATCTAGGCTGAGATCAGAGAGAAAAAAAATAAATTCTCCAAGAAATATCAAACCAACAGTACATATTATAGAGTGATATATTTTGTTTAGCATATACTAATATATATATTTTTAACGAACCGGTACACAGACCATGCTAATTTCATAACAGATCGAGGCATTGGAGCAAACTTCTATCCTACCTTTCCCCACAAGAGCAAACAAGGCACTAGCATACTAACCGGCATATTATTGTGCAACCCAAAGGAATATAAACAAAGCCCAATTATGGTCCATGATAAATCTAGGGTAACGTACTTACATATGTACTTTATTCAAGCACGAGACAACAATCTGTTATTGGTCAATTGTTCGTTAGGCGTCCCTCAACTGGGCTTTTCTGATATAGGACACGCTCCACACGGACCAATATATACGGGCTGACTCTGACGAAGCCCGATATCTAAAGCTACGTGGGCTAATTTGGTTCGCTACGAATGGAGCTTCCCAAAACTTGAGTGGGCGTAAAGGGCCTGACATCCGGGAACCAGGCTACAGAAGCCCAAAAGTTGGCACGCCGAGACAGGGAATAAGTTCACCTCCTGCTTTGTAAAACCGTTCAAAAAAATCCTAAGGCAATAAAGATACCTGTTCGCTGACGTGGCATCCTAATCAGCAAAAAAAATAAAAAAATAAATATATGGGATCCACCTGTAAGTAAGTGAGAAGAAAAAAAAGTGGGGTCAACAATCCTAGTCAACAATCTTCTTCTCTTTTCTTTTTTCTCTTCTTCTCTTTCGTTTTTATCTTTGCCGCAGAGGCCAGAGCAGGAGCGGCAGCGGGTGGCGGTAAGCGGCCGAAGCAGGCGACGTCCTGAGGAAGCTCCTCAAGCACCGAGTCCCAGTCACCGGAGTAACGGATGATCTTGAGCGTTTTTAGGTTGGGCGAGTTGGTGATGAGAGAGGAGAAGCACTGGCCGTTGTAGAGCTCCTTGAGGCAGAGGGAGTGGAGGCGGAGGCTGGAGACGGCAACGGGCTTGGATTGGGCGAGTCCACAGAGGCGCTTGATGGAGAGCTCCTCGAGATGGAGGCAGGAGTGGAGTACGACCTCAATCCCCTTGGCCCAAAGGTGCATGAGCCGATGTAGAGCTTGCGGAGGTTGGTGGTGGCGGTGGCGAGCGCGGCGACACCACTGTCGGTGATGAGGCGGAAGGAGCGGAGCTTGAGTCATCGGAGGGTTGGGCCGATGCGGTCGGAGACGAGCGCGAGCGTGGGGTCGGAGACGCTCTCGGCGCTGCGGTCGCACTTGAGGGTGAGCTTGGAGATGGCTAGGAAGCGGGCGAGGATCCCCGGGAGCGCGGCGTGGAGCGGCGCCCGTGGGTCGAGGACGAGGCGGAGGCGCGAGGCTGCGTCGACGGAGAGCTAGCGACGGTAGACGAGGGAGTAGCGCTTGTGGTGGGTGGAGCCGAGGAGGCTGAAGACGATGGCGAGGAGGTTGTCGGGGAGGTGGGCGGTGTGGTCCTCCGCCACGGGGGTGGCGTCGTCGGGAGTGGGCAACGGCGACGCATGCTCAACGTGGGATGGAGAGAGAGGAGGAGGCTTGCGGGGTGGCTAGCAATGGTGGTGGTGGTGGCGCGGGGTTGAGGGGCACTGGCCCATGGCCGGTGGATCTGAGAGAGGCGGAGCCGGAGGTGGAGTAGTTGGACTGGGTGAGGTGGGAAGCGGAATGCTCCTACCCTGGTGGCCACTGCCACCACTGCAGCCCTACGCAGACGCTCGCAAGACCTCACAACAGGAGTCAAGGTCCTTCGTGCGCTAGGTCCTTCGCCGCCACTCCACAGCCACGCGCCCACCGACGTCACCGCTCCGCCTGCTCCGGCACTCGCCGCCGCCCGCTCCCCGTAATGAACGAAAGAGAAGAGAAAAAAGGAAAGAGAAACGAAAGGGAACAAGATTGCTAACTAGGATTGCTGACCCCACTTTTTTCTTCTCACTTACATGTGGGTTCTACATATTTATTTTTTATTTTTTTCTGACTAGGATGCCACATTAGTGAAACCAAACATCTATATTGCCTCGGGACCTTTTTTGGACGGTTTTACATAGTTAAGGGGTACACATTTCTGATATTGCGGTTAGGAGATCTCACACAGACTCAGTGTACAATTGAGGGACGTCAGGTGAACTTATTCCCCGAGACAATGACTGTTTCTCTATATTTGACGGGCCGATTTGTGTGGACCCATTTACTGAAGAATTGGATTATGGGAAAAGTTTGGTCTATTTGTTGGGCTGGAACGGTGTGGTGACATAAATACGGGCCAAAATCATTAGGAATAAGTTCATTTGAGGTCCCTTAACTTGACACTGAATCCGATTTCATCCCTTAACCCAATACCAAATACAATGGGCCCCTCAACTGTTAAAACCGGTTCAAATAAGGTCCCAAGGATATTTGGATGGTGGTTTCGGCTGACGTGGCATCTACGTGACTGTTTTGACTTAGTCCTCATCATACGTGGTGATTACGTGGCAATGGAAGCAAAATATAAAATTTTTAAGAAATGTGGGCCCAAATGTCATCGAGTGTTTCGTTAAAAATAAAAGAATTGCAGTGGGACCCACATCACCCCTCTTTCTCTCTCCCCTTTCCTCGTTGTCGTCACTATAGACCTAGGATGGCGCCCGCGGCCATCGCTGCGAGCGAGGAGACGGCGTCAACGGCGCGGAGTAAGCTCGCAACGCCGGAGACACGGTCTTGGGACGGCGGGGGAGGCAACGCTGAGGCCTGCTGTCGCTGCGTCCACCTGGATCCGCTGGTCGCCGACGGGATGGCGAGCTCGAGCTCGCTGGCTTCCTCGTCTCCGTCCGCTCCTCCGCTGCCATGGAACGCCACGACTCCCTCCTTGTCGCTGTCGCCATTGAAGTGGAGTCATGAGGAGCGGTGCCTCGGTTGTGGCGGTGGCGTCGATGCGGCGGCGGCAATGGTTGCAGTGGTTCGACCTCAGTGGTGAAGGGAGCCTCACCAAGCTGGAGTTCCCCGCACTCTTTCGCTCGCTTGGCGTCTGCCCGACCGTCGTAGACAAGATCCACACCCTCATCTGAGGCATGGCGACGCTCGCGAAGAGACTGTGCGGTGACGCACCATCCTCCCCATCCTGCCCCCGCTCGCCATCCTCCCTGCCTCATCCCTTTGTGTGTTCGCTTGTCAGCCTACCACTGCCATGCTGGCTGCATCTTGGGAAGAAGGGGGAGGAAGGGGAAGAGGGGAGAAGGAAAAGGGGATGAGATAGAGAAGAGAGGGAGAGGGGATGAGGGGGAGAAAGTGGGGCCCACTAACATGTGGAACCCAATATGTTTTAATGACGAACATGTGGGTCGTCATATTTTATTAAATTATTAAATTTTGCTTTATGTGTCACGTCAATGTTACGTCAGATGAAGATCGAGTCAAATTAGAGGTACCACGTCAGCTAAAACCGCTACCCAAATTGCAATGAGACCTTGCACTGGTTTTGACAGTTGAGGGACCTGTTGTATCTAGTTTTCCGGTTGAAGGATGAAAATCGAATTCGTTGAGAAGTTAAGAGACCTCAAGTAGACTTATTCCAAATCATTATGAACGGTTCGTTATGACGGACGTGTCACGTGAGGCTTAGTTAGTTGGGCCAGAATGGGATTATGACGGTGTCACGTGCGGGCTATTTTAGTTGGGTTACGAAGGAAAGGTGACCCATTTAGTTGACCTAAATCGTTGCTGTGAAGAACATTTGGCCCATTATCTTTGGACCGCTAAATGAGAGACAACGAGCGTGCGCTTTGCGCCGGAATGCAATGTCAACTTTTTACGTAGGAATACGTGCACTTCTCATCTCTCATATTTAGATCGAGTTTAATTAACATCGCTAAACCTCAATATCAAGAATTTTTCACCCCTCATCTCTGCAAAACCGATCAAATCAAGTTCTAAGATAATATATATATCTGTTTTGACTAACGTGACATCCTAGTCAGAAAAAAAACATGTGAGATCCACGTGTAAGTTGACTTCCCCCTCTCCCCACCTATCCCCTTTCTTCCCATCTCTCCACCTCCACTCTATTCCCATGTGGCGCGCGCTCGGTGATGATGATGTTTCGGTGGATGGACCATGCGGCGGGACACCTCTACGACTCGGTTGAGCGCGTGCTGCACGGGCAGCATGGTGTCGCGGCTGCTGATGGGAAGCCTCATCACCACCTTCGTGTCACGCTCGCCATGGGCCTCCTCGAACTCCGGTGTGAGGACGAGCGGTGCGGAGAACCGGAGGTGGCGCTAGCGGGAGGAGAGCACGATGGTGCGTGCACCGTCCTTGGCAGGGAGGCGAGAGACTACGACGAGGAGGAGGCTGATGAGGTCGGCACTGCCGCCGTCGATGGGGCCGTCTGCGGCTGAGAGGGAGACAAAGGTGGAGAAGGGTAGCTTGGACAGGGACAAGTAGAGGAACATGAGCACCATGTCCACGAGCAGCGTGCCCCATCTTCAGGAGCCTTGCGTCGGCGAGGTTGACGGCGCCATGACGCGGCCAGGACATGGTGACGATAACCACGGCAGATCTTGTCCTCTGGCACAAATCACAACCGCAACTCGTCCACCCATGAGAAAGAGAGTGGTCCCCTTGTAGACCGCCTCGAAAAAGACCTACTCCGGTTTGCCGCCAATTTCAGGTTTGCACCATCGCACCCCGCGTCCCGCTACGCCGCCGATAGGTTCAGGTCCACTTCTCACTCCACTCACCGGTACGTCGTCGCCGCCGAGGACGCCATCCCACCGTGCCCCTGAGCACGGAGATCTTCTGCATCCTTGCAGCGATGGACAATGGCGCCTTTGTCGGTGTTGGGAGTTCCTTCTCCATGGTGGTTGGCTCCACCAGGCCATGCAGAGGGCGAGGATGCAAAGATCGTGCCCGGGTGTGAGAGCAGCAACGCGGCGAGCGCGTAGTTGGCTCGGAAATAGGTCGTGTTACGGCGCGCCCTAGCAATGGCCTCCCCGATGCTGAGTGGCTTGAAGAAGGCCAATGCCGAAAACACCTCCCCACGGCTGCCGTGCCGCGAAGAGTGCGTGCGTGAGGCGTACCCCTGTGGCGAGCTCTTTAGGAAGAGGGAGGGAAGAGAATAAAGAAGAGGGGAAGTAGAGGTGGCCACTTAGGCTGTGTTCATTTCAGCTGGTTCCCAACCCCTCTCTCTCGTTTTCCGCGTGCAAGTTTTTCAAACTACTAAACAGTGTGTATTCTGCAAAAAAGTTTCTATATAAAAGTTTCTTAAAATAATCAAATTAATCCATTTTTGAAAAAAATTAGCTAATACTTAATTAATCACGCGCTAATGGACCGCTCCGTTTTCCGTGCGCATTGTGCGTGTTGGGAGCTAGCTGGAACGAACACAGCCTTACAGGTGAGTCCCACATGTTTTTTTATTTTATTCTTGCTGATTAGGATGCTACGTTAGTGAAATCATTTACCCATACTACGGTGGTATCTAAATTTAACTCGGTTTTGCAAATTGGAGAGTTAAGATTTCCAGTATTGTGGTCTAGGATATGGTTTAAACTCAACCGAAAGGTGAGGGATGTAGTGGACTTATTCCTTTTACGTACGACCCAATATTGTTGGGCCAAACAGGATCAATTGAGCTTTCACACTGCGAAAATTGCGAGTAAAAAACTGAAATCCATGAACAAAATCTTCAAAAATGCTTAGAGACAAACGTACGGCGCGACTTAAAATATCACACCCCTTTGTCCTTATCCAAAACTTGCAAGCTCCCAAGTACTCGAAATCACCAGTTAGCGACTACCAGCACGCCTTCTCCCCTGCGTGGCGCGCGCGGAGATGGGGAGAGCCGGCGGAACGGCGGGCGATTTTTTTTTCCGGTTTTTCTTTTTTTTTTTTCTCTTCGGTTTTTTTATACGTATGGGTATGTATACGTACCGTATTTTTTTCTTTTTTCAAACGTACGTATACAAAGTTTATATATATGTATATAAAGTTTGTATTTGTACGTATACAAAGTTTATATACAAGTATTTTTTCTCTCAATTTTTCCTTTTTTAGGTTTTTTAATATGTACTTATACAAACTTTGTAGGTGTATACAAACTTTTTATGTGTATACAAACTTTGTATATGTGTATACAAAATTTTATACGCACATACAAAGTTTGTATACACATATAGGAAGTTTGTATACGTGTATTTTTTTCTCTCACTTTTTCCTCTTTTTAGGTTTTTTAATATGCACTTATACAAACTTTGCATGTGTATACAAACTTTGTATACGCACATACAAAATTTGTATACACACATATAAAGTTTTGTATACGTGTATACAAACTTTCTATACATGTATACAAGCTTTGTATATGTGTATATGTTTTTATATAGAAAAAGTATATCTGTAAAAAAAATATATTTGTATATACACGTATGCATATACTTTATATACATATGTATAAATTTTATAACATATGTATATATATTATATACATACGTATAAAGATGTGAAGAAAGAGACTAAGCGGCGCGAACTGATCGCGCAGGCGCAGCCCCGCGCGGCTTGTCGTGTATCAGCCGCCCCCCTACATGTTCTCCTTCTGCTTTTCTCCTACTACTATTTGCTCTCTCTCTCGAAGAGTTCAACGCTGCGTGCTCTCACTACTCTCGCTGCTGAGGTAGCACTTGCTTGCACTACGCCAGATCCTCACACCTCTGACGAGTCAAGTGACAAGTAAAGCAAATGGTTACTGATGACCATCACCTTTGACGGGTCATACGGGATGCCGTCATCGGTGAGGCATCTGGCCGCGGCTCGTCACAGGTATCACCTCACCTGTGACGGGCCGCAAGACTACGCCGTCACAGGTGAGGCAGTGACGGGTTTTTCCTCCAACCCGTCATTGGTATGACCTCCCTGTGATGGGTCCTTTCATTACAAACCATCACAGGTGATTGGCGTCACCTGTGACGGGTTTTTCTCCCGGCCCGTCACAGGTATCGATCTACCTGTGACAGACAACTTAGTTGAGGCCCATCAAAGGTATGACCAATAACTTTGACGGGCTTTTTTTACTTAACCCGTTTGAGGTGTGTTGGGTCTATAAATACCCCCCAAACCACCAACTACTTTCCATCCTGACCATTTACTGTTCACAAATCAGTTGGGAGGGCAAGGGGGGTGAATTTTTGCTAAAATTCAAGGTAAAAAACACATTATTCTTCCCTTCATTCTCAATATATCGATCATCATATATTTTTCTTCCTATGTTATTGATTTCAGATGGATCGTAGTTGGATGTACCATGTTCATCGTTCGTCTACAGAGTATAGAGAGGGGGTCACTGAATTTGTCACATTTGCGGAGAATGACAGAAAAAGTAGGATGAGCATGTACATATTGTGTCCATGTAGGGACTGTAAGAATGAAAAGATGATCCGTGATAGCTCAGAAGTGCATTCTCATTTGATAACGAATGGATTCACGAAGAAATATGCCTGTTGGACCAAGCATGGAGAGCAAGAGGCGCCTGATGTCGCAGCTGAAGAAGTGTTGGATCAGGATGGAGAGAACACCGCCGCAGCTCGAGAAGGCATGTTCGTACCTTCTCCGTTAGGTGGAGAGACCATAGATTTGGATACTCAATGTCTATCTACAATGTTGCATGACATTGAAGACGCAGAGGACAACGACAGAGATTTTGAGAAGTTCAGTAAGTTGGTGGAAGATTGTCAGATGCCCTTGTATGATGGATGCAAGTCGAAGCATAGCAAGTTGTCATGTGTGTTGGAACTCATGAAGCTTAAGGCTAGTAATGGCTGGTCGGACAAGAGTTTTACAGAACTTCTTGAGCTATTAAAGGACCTGTTGCTAGAGGGGAACAATTTACCGCAGACGACATATGAAGCGAAGCAAGTATTATGTCCCTTGGGCCTGGAGGTCAGAAGAATTTATGCTTATCCGAACGACTGCATTTTGTATTAAAAGGAATACGCTGACTTGGATGTCTGCCCTGTATGTGGGGTATCTAAATACAAACGAGCAAAGAGTGAAGGTGAAGGAAGTAAGTCAAAGAGGGGAGGCCCCGCAAAGGTGGTGTGGTATCTCCCAATTGCGGAGCGCATGAAGAGAATGTTTGCGAATAATACATAGAGGTAATTGATGTTATCCGCAGAGGTGCCGGCCCCTGGTCTCCCGGTCGCACTAGCTGCAGTGGACCATATAGAGGTAATTGATGTTATCCGATCCATATCTAATAAAAAACCTTTACACGTTCCAATATTAAATTCAAACTTTTACATATGCAGGGCGTAGCACATGTGTCCTACTAGCGAGGGTCCACCCAACTTTCGCTTCCGAAGTCGTTGAGGGTATGGCTTTCAAACCCTCGGTTACAGATAAGGTCCACGACGCAGACCTGCTAGCTGGGTATGCCAAGGTGTCCATCGATACAGTAAAGGACACCTAGTCAGGCTATCCGCTGCCCGTGCCCCCAATGATGAAATCATGACTTTGGGCGATGCGCGCAAGACGTTCATACAATGGCCCAAAGAAGACATAGTTGTGAAGAGGACTCCTCGTCCAAGTCGACCGATGGAGCTTACACCTCCCAAATCTAAGCTATCAATTGAGGCTCCCCGTGGACCAGCATTGTCAATACCTCATTCTCTTGATGGAGCCGATATGAACTTGGCAGATATAGCTCAAAGCTTGGCTCCAATAAAGACCACAAGAAAAGCTGATAGCTCCCCACCAATTGTCAAGGGCCAGAAGCGTGAACGGGGCAAGGGGAAGGTCGGGGAGTTGGCGCCGGTGCCAAAAGGGGGCAAGGCTGCGACGTCGATGCCGGAGAGAAAAGCGGGGAAGGTCGTGAGGGCGCCGGCCCAATTTAAGCTAGGCATGCCATTGGTGGAGGACAATGTGTTAGCCGTGATGGGTATTGCTTGCCGAGAGCTACATAAGCAATACATGGAGCTAAGCAATGCCAAGCGGAAAATGAGGGAGTAAGCCATAGTTGGACATCACGACCACCAGCTGTTCCTATCGTCGCCTGCCTATGTAACTATAGGCTTTGATGACCTCTTTGACCTTTTCAGGATCCGGAAGTTGGACACAAGACTTCTAAAATGCTACTCCTTGTAAGTGCAGGCCTTCTATACTTGTGATATGATTGGACTATATCTCCTAATTAAATTAGTTCTAATACGTAAATGTTTTAAGGTTGTGTTGGATCGAGAGTCGTCGCCTTGGTAATCAGGTTGGGTTCCTTGATCCATCCATGGTGAATGAGGTTAATTTACGACAGAGCTTCACTGATGTGGTTGACTATGTCAACTGGTGTTTATGGGCCCACCAAGACAAGGAGTACATCATGTGCGCACACAACCAGGAGTAAGAGGATAATACCCTTCGTGCATATTGTTTTTGAAGTTAAGGTTCTTATTACTAACGCTACGTAACCACCGTGCAGGCAACATTGGATTCTCTTAGTCATCGTACCTAAGTGGAGTAGGGTTTACTACCTTAACTCCAATAAGACGAAAGATTATGGTTTCACTGAAATCACCAAGGCCTTAAATGAAGCTTGGGGCCCATATGTGGAAAAGGGTGGTAGGCACAAGGAGAGCAAGGATGAACTCTATCATGACACCAAGTTCGCATGCGCACAACAGATCGGAGACTAGTGTGGTTTCCACGTGTGCCACAACATGTCAACACTTCTAAGAGAGGTGAAAGATTTCGACCCTGAGGTTGTTACTATTAGCGAATAAGCTCATTTCAATACCAACATTGCTATTGTAAACGTGCTAACCTCTGATATATTAAACAGAAAGGTAGAACTGGCTTCAAGATCTCACCCATCAACCTCCCCGCTATCAGAGGCGAAGTGTGTGCCTTCATTCTTGCAGAAATAATGAACAAGAAAGGACGTTTTCACGTCAAATAGACTCATGAACTTGGCTAGATAATTTATTGTGATGTAAAAAAAGTTGTTTTTATTATGGAGTGCAATGTAATTTACTTTCATATGTGCAAAATTGTGGCTTGAAGCAAAATTGTGCAAAATTGTGGTATTTCAACTGCATATATGAATAATATCAATTTTTGAGATGGATCTGTGATGTTATCTTAGGGGGTGACTGGAATATATCTGTGATGTTTCTGTTTTTCAGAGGGCATGGCTAGCAAATCCTGAGGCTAGCCAATATTTAGGATTTATTTTTTTTCTGGAATTAACTCATCACTGATGGGTCGGAACCAAAATCCGTTACAGGTAACCTCACCTGTGACGGACTCGCAAATAAAGCCCCGTCAGAGGTGACCTACCTGTGACGGGCCTTTACTTTCGGGGCCGTCAGAGGTAGATCACCTGTGACAACTTCTATCTACGGAGGCCATCACCTCTGACGGCCTTTATTTAAAGGGCCGTCAGAGGTGAGTCACCTGTGACGGGTCCCAACTGGCCCTAGGCTAGCGGAGACCAATAACTCTGACAGCCTTCTATTAACTTGCCCGTCAGAGGTGGGTGTCACCTGTGACGGCCGACCACCCGTCAAAGGTGACTGGACTCACCAGTGATCACTGATCACTGACCCTGCCCAAAGCCGTTAAAGGTGAGGGTTTGGGTCCGTCACAGGTGACCTTGGCCAGTGTAGTGTTGAACTTATCGATGCTCCTCGATCGGCCGTGCACGGAGAGGGAGCAGCAGCCCGGGCCGCATTCTGCGTGCATCGTCACTGTCGGTCTGTCGCCACTGATGCTCTCCTGTTGCTTCTCATGAAAATGAAGTCGGACATTGCTGCTTCTGGCACTGATGAAGCTAGAAGCCAAGTCACATGCATCTTGCTTAGATGCTATGCAACACGAATGTGTTTATGCTTCTCAGTGCCGTGAGATGGTCCGCTTGGTCATGCTCCTCCAATCAGAAGTCTTCTTAGTAGCTATTGTCAGGCTATGGGAGCCGGATCCAATCCCAGTCATCGTCTTAGGTAGATTTTGCCACCATAGGAAGAAGGCAATTCCAGTCACTGGAGCGGAAAAATAAGGTGAAAGGTGGGGTTTGTTGCAATCCATTGTTTCATCTTGTTTCGCTTTGGTTTATTCGAGTGTTTCACTTCCTTTGATTAAGATGTCGCACATGATTGTACTATGGTTTTTCGCACATAGAAATGTCTTCGTGCTTCAGTCAACCTTTTTTAATGTTGCAACTCCTTGAAACATTTTTTATCATGCACATAAACATTTTTAACTGAGGATGAAACATGTGAAACCTTTCTCGTTGAAACAATTTTCACTGAGTGATGAACCATGTGCAACAATTTTCTGTATGCGATGAAACACCGTCCGATGATTTGACAGGGATCGGACGTTCGATCCCTGATCCTCTCCCAAACCTCGCAAGTCTTTTCTGAGGATCGAAACGAACAGTAGCTAGTTAATTCCATCCACCCTACATTTCTGCAGGATTAAGAGAGTACATTGCGCTTACTTATTTCCGAAGAACGCTAGTTATAACGAAGCGTACATCGAAGCTCATACATTTCTCGCAGCAAAATTGCATGATTCATCGCTAGAGCCACGTATATATTATCTAGGGTTGCAAGCACCATGCAACTAGCTATAGCTACGCTAATAGTGCTTTCTACCGGCAGGAACCCTGAGGCCTTCCTTCTCCCAGACGCAGTAGTCGTTGCCGTGCGCCACGACATGGAAGTCGGAGGGGATGATCCCACTGGCGTCGTACCTCGGCCCGAGCTTGGTGATCACCTTGCCGTCGATCATGGCGACGTAGATGTCGCCCTCGGCTTTCAGGATGTCCAGCGTGCTCTCCGCATGGATCCCGTTTCTTGACCGGATTTCCGCCAGCGTCGCGATCTCGTGCTGCAGGTTCCAGTCGAACACATGGTCGTAGAACTGCATACACAGATGCACCAGCAATGAGAGCTCTGATCACGCAGATGAACGAATTTCATGGGAATTTAAAATTTCGTGGAGTTTGTGGCGATACTTACGATGCATGGGATGCCAGGGTGAGTGAGGATGTAGGCGTAGCCCTGCATGACCTTGTCGGAAGGGAATGGCCAGAGCGACTGGGTCGAGCCGGTGTCGTGGTTGTCGACGAAGGTGACGGCCTGATCCGGCATCCACCCCATCAGACCGGGCGCCTTGCCGTTGCCGTCGTGGAGCCTCCACAGCTCGCCCTGCACGGCGGCCTGGAGAATGCCCTTGGTGGTGAAGTCGAACGCCGTCGCCGGCTTGCCGACGCCCTCCACCCAGTTCACCAGCTCTTGCCTGTCCGCGTCCTGGTTGGTCGACGGCTTGCCGTCGCCGTTGTAGATGAGCGAGCTCCAGATCTCGCCGACGACGAACGTGGGATTGGTGTTGTCGACGTAGATCCTCGCCAGCGGCGCGGAGTAGCCCTTGGCGAAGTCGAGGCGCCAGCCGTCGAAGCCGAGGTCGGTCCTGAGCCAGTTGAGCCAGTCGGTGAGCTCCCGCTGGACGCGTGGGTTGAGGTGGTCGATGTCGGGCGCGGCGCCGAATCCGGCGCCGGTGTCGCGGTGGCCACGGCCATTGGAGTACTGCGTGTCGTCGCTGCAGATCATGTCGGGGCCCCAGTCGAGGCGGCCGTCGGGGGTGCCGCCCTCGAACACGCAGTAGACGCCGCGGCTGTCCTTGTAGTCGGCGCAGCGGTGGTTGATGACGATGTCGGCGAGGCACTCGACGTTCTTGTCGTGGAACGCCTCGATCAGCGACTTGAGCTCCGCCTCCGTGCCGTACTTGGACGCGTCCAGGTCGTAGAGCCGCCCCGGCATGTAACCCTGCGGCGACACCGAGTGCGACGGCGGCGGGAGCCAGACGTGGGTGGCGCCCGTGCTGGCGATCTCCTCCACCTTCTCATGCAGAAAGTTGTACCACCCGCCTTGCTTCCTCCATGACTCCCAGTTAAACCCCTGCACGACAAAAACACCCAACGCATGAGCTCATGGCCAAATCAAGCTTCCTGACTGCGTACATTATATTGCTGTGCAAGATTATTAAGTATTAACAAACTTTCACCAAGGCGTCAGTAAATTAAACTACCTGGAATAGAACTTGGGCTTGTGCTAAGCTGGACGCCAGGCAGAGCATAGCAAAAAGGACACAACACAGAGTGACAGAGTGCTTGCCCATGGCTAGCTAAAGAGCAGTGCTCAAAGCAGTCCAACTCTGCTTCGTCTCCAAACTTCTTTCCTAATGGCTGGCCAAGTAGCCAACCTTCGCAAAGAGAAGAAGAGCTATCTGCTACTCTGCTTCTCAGTTGCTGTGATCGATCGATGGATTGCATTGCGGAGCTTGGCCTCTATTTATAGTGTCCAAGAGGATCAGGTCGGAGGTTACATGGCCGAGGCGAATTAAACGCGAAAATTCAATGCTGTCCAATTCACGGATAAGCACCATGAATAAGGTGGTTATTTCTCCAACGGAAACGACTAGTCTGGACCCGGTGGTGGAGCGCCGCCTTGAGCCGTGCAGCTACTTCAGGCCCAGCTCGAGTCACCGCCGCGACGATCGAGGCGCGAGCTCTCTCGACTAGTCGACCCTCGATCCCGTGGTGATCACCGATCACGCATGACGGAAACGGCGATACGTTGATATGGCACAGGCAAGCGGAGGAGACGGAAATCCGGCGAAACTTTTCTCCGCTCTCCGCTCGGTTATACGTACCGGGCGTCGCGTCATCGGTGTGACGGATCGGGCGCCGACTGGGAAACTTTCGGTTTGGAAAGGAGATCGGTGCAACGAACATATGTTTGCAAACGATATACTCCGTGCAAATTTGATGGGAACATTATTGATTTACATAAGGTGAACTGTGCTTTGCCAGACACATTTTAAATTGTTGGATTGAAACCATAATTAGATATACACATCTCAAAGCTAATTCTAGACAAGGATTAATGTAAAAAAATGAGAACAACGTTTAGCTCGGTTGGTAGAGAGCTACCAGGGGCATGCCGTTGGCCTAAGTTCGATCCCACTTGAACGAACATGGGTTTTCTTACAGTTTTCTTCTCTATCAATACTGGGGTACAAACTTCTTCCTTGGTATCCTAACAATTTAATGTCCAGAAATAAGGATTTTCATAAAGTGTATAAGATGAAAACCAAATATGTACTACAAAGCACCCCTCGGTTTCAATTTACCTACTGTTTTAGCAAATCTCACACTAAATTTAGTCACATATATTAAGCTTATACCTGTATCCTTGAGTCTATTTAAGAAATAGAGGAAGTAGTAACATACAACATGCAACATCTATTTGGCTAAAAAGGCCATGAGCCTAGCACACCAGCATGTCGCATGTTAATATACAGGAGCATTATGGTCTCAGCTTCCATTTATAATATAATATGACAACATTAATTGTAACGCCCCGCTTTTCACGAGACGTTAAAAACTAAATTCAATAAAAATTCTATTCACGAAAATTTTGTTCTTTGTGTGAGAGTCTAAGTCGTGTCATGGATCTCAATTAAAATCTACCCTTGTTCCCTCTCCTCGTTACCAAAAAATCGTCTCCTCGAAATTCCTATTCCAAATAAATCTCCGAAATTTGATCTTCCTCTCCTTTGAATTCTCGCCAAATATTTGTCGCAATTACAAAAATATCAAATTTTTATTTTGAATCCCCTCCTGAACTCCGTCGTATTCTTCCGAGACCGAATATGTAAATTGAATTCAAATTCGACGTCAAATGCTCCTTATTTTGTTTAAAGAAAAATTTCCAGCAAGAGTCTATTATGCGTCCCTTGATAAATTAGACTGTCTCCCTTTTCTCTCGGTCGGACTTCTTTTTCTCTCTGTCTCCCTCCCGTGGGCCGCCTTCCTCTCGACCGGCCCAACCCCTCCCTCCTCGCTAGGCCGTGCCGTCCCGGCCCGGTCCGCCCTCGGCCTGCTTCACCCGCCGGCCCGTGCCCTGCGCACGTGCGCCGCACATGCCGCGGGGAGAGAGAGCCGCCTTCTCTCCCTCACGCACGCGCTCGTCTCTTTCTCTCTCTTGCTCCCCTCTCGCTTCTCTCTCTCGTTTCGCGGCCGGGTCAGCAGTCCGGCGAGCTTCGCCGCCGTGCGCGGCCCGCCACCGCCGCGCGCAGCCTCGCCGCCGCCGCGCGCAGCGGCACACGGCCGCCGGCTTCCCCCAACTCCACCACGGCCGCGCGCCCCTTTTTCCTCCCTCCTCCTCGCCGCTCTCGCGGCCGGCCGCCGTCGCGCGCCGCCGCCTTGGCCGCCTCCCTCTCCCTCTCGCCGGCGCCCTGGGCCGCCGCGCCGGCCTCTCCCTAGCCGTCCCGGCCGCCTCTCTCCATCAGACAGAGAAAAGAAGAAAGAAAGAAGCAGGCAGGAAAGAGAAGAGAAAGAAAAGGAGAAGAAGAGAAAGGAAGAAGAAGAGAGGAGAAAGAGAAAAGAAGAAAAGAAAGGGGATGTGGGACCCACTCTCTCTCTCTCTGCGGCCCCCCTGACTGGTAAAAATCTCACAAGGTTTAGAATGCCTCCCTGTTCTTAAATGGGCCATTCGGTTTGATAGACCCCGAAAGTCCATATTTACTCCCTAACTGCAAGTCCATTGCAATGAACCAAGGTCTGTCTTGATTCCCTCAGTACCAATAGCCCATAAACCAAAAGTCTACTCCTTACCCCTCACAGCAAGCCAACCACCCATGAAACAAAGTCCATCATTGGTCCCTCATTCCTCCCTCTACCCAAAACAGCCACCCATCGATTGAAGTCCATACACCCTCCCTCACCTTTTGCTAGCCCCACATGTCAGTGAGTGTAAGAAATATTCTTCAATAATTCCATTTCCCTTATCCAAAAATTTCGATAAATCATTTATTTGATTCCAATAAAATAAATAAATACTTTTCCTTGTCTAGAAATTCCACGATTCACTTTTCCTGCTCCGGAAGTTCAGATAAATCATTTCCTTATCCATATACCCTTTTCCTATACTCCGGACATCCCCGTAAATCGTTCCCTTGATCCGATGTTTCCAATTTAACTTCCGAAATTCATATCCCTTAGTCCGTAACTCCGATTGACCCCGTTCCACCTCCGGAAATTCTGTTAAATTGTGATCTATTTAATAGACTAAATAGGATATTTTCCTTGGTCTTTTTTTTAGGTTTTTGATTGTTTGCGCCTAGTTGCGGTTACCGGATTTTCCGTCAAGCGAGAATTTCTCGAAGATTCGTGAAGATTAAGGCCCCGAGCAAGGCAAGTCATCTTTGAACATCTTGAGCCTATATTTAAACTTAATTATATTGTTTGCAAAATATTTATGCATTGATAGGATTCCACTTGAACTGTTTGCCCCGTCTGCAAGGCAGATGGGTGGGCCTACCTGACTTGCTGCATTTAATCCTTCCCTTTGTTAATTTCTTCATCATGTTTCCGTTGTAACCACCTTCGTTGCGCTTCGGTATTCGTACACTCTGTACGAGTATCGCTGTCACCTTCAGACTTAAAATATGAGAACATCTTGGATAAAACTTGATTTACAAAAGTATTGAAAAACCCGATGCCTGGGTCGGTGCCTTGTTAAAGAAAAATGAGTTTTAAAAATAAAACTCGCGACACAAGGCCATTCCTGGGTGGGGTTCTTGTGCGATCACTTTTAAGGACCGATTCCTTTGGAATTACATCCGAGCATATAATAAGTGCGACCACACGGGTGAAGTGGGACACCCCTAGCTGAGTATTTAGCTAGGCCAAGGAAGCCTTGATGCCAAGGAACAAGTGGATTCGCCGGGGTGGTGTCGGGGAGGACCCCTGGGCTTCCTGGCACAGTATGGTCTGGGACCTAACCTGTTTTTGGTCCGGATGACCCCTCCCGTTGGCATATGGTAACCTTGTGTCTGCTTTGGAAATGCCTTGTCGTGAAAGCCTCAAAGTCACCAGACGTGGCTGTTCTACACGGGCTGGGTGACCCAGGCTAGTAACGTCGTGTGGGTAAAGTGTACCCCCTCTGCAGAGGTTAACAAACTGTTCGAACAGTCGTGCCCACGGTTATGGGCGGATGTGAGGTGATTCCTTAGCGTAGTTTTTGATTTACCCTGCTTTGAAAAGTGATGGTAATGGTTTGGGAAACCTGATGCTTGGGAAGCAATTGGCTGTCAGGGAGACAGCGGGACAGGGAGTCCCTGGAAATAATTGGTCGTTCGGGGACCACATATCTCGGGAAGATTGGATAATTGGTTTGGTTTGGGAAACCAACTTTTAGGGCAACTCTGGGAGTTGTGCAAACATGAAAATCAATTTGTTACTTCTCACTCCTGACCGAGCTGAGACTTGTCTCGCTCTGGTTGTGGACAAGCACACACATAGATTATTCAAATATTGATAATAAAACTGATTTGCGAAATGAACAGCCTTCCTATGAAGCTTGCATTAACCACTTAAGTTCCCTGGCTTGCTGAGTACGTAAGTACTCACCCCTTGCTTTATATAAATATATATATAGAATATATAGAATATATATATATGAATATATATATATATATATATATATATATAGAACTACTAAATAGCACACTACGTACCATTTAGTTAAATGGCACACCTCATAGCACCCCCCTGATCCCTGTCACCTCTCACGTGGCACGTTATTTTTATTACTAGCAAACTCCCACCTACCACCGCGGGTCCCCCTATCCTCATCCTCGTTATAGTAATTTTTTTACTCGTGTCATTATCTCCTAGAGAGTATTTATGTTCTTTGCCAGCTATCTCTCACGCTTTCATTTTTTATTCCGGTTTATACGGATCTGGCAACGGTGTGGCGGTGGACAGGGTGACCTGGTGGGGCGGAGTGGTGGTTGTCGGAAGGACGTTGTTCTTCATAGCCGGTGAAGGACGGGTGGTGGCAGCCATCCATATGCTGCAACATATCCGGTGGCCATCCATATGCTGGGAGCCACGTCGTCGTCTGTGGTAGGATAGGACATCGCATATCAGACCCGGCACGGCACCGCGTCTTCCTCTGTGGTGGTTTTTTAAGCAGAGTAGAAGCCTGTTGCATCCGGTGGCTTGTTAATGGCCGGCACATCTCACTATCTTAGCGCGGTAAGTTTGCAGGTTAAAAGATCTGTGATTGTTTTGCTTTAATCTGCATTTGCCGATGCCGCCGGTGCCAGGTTTCCTAATCACCACCGTAGAGCCGTTCTCCCCTTCCTGCTCTGCCGGCGCATGGCCACCAGCCCACCACAATGGTTGTGTTGTCGTGATTTACAGCCCGGAAGGCACAACAGCAGGAGAAACAGGGAGGTCCTTTGATGATTGCACATTGGGGCTTGATCCTTGTATTGGGCTTGGTGAGATTGAATTTTGTTCTTTTCACCTAATTGCATGCTGCTAAAAATACCGCAGATAAAGTTAAGACTATTTTGAACAAATTGAAGGATGGCATAAAGTTTGTGATTTTAACTTTTTTACCGGTACTATTATCTGTATGAACATAGTTTCTTATGGTTCCTTGTTTCAGGATATCGGCAGGCACTATTGGTAAGTGTCCAGATACTAAATGGAATTCTACTACTATAAAGCACGTAGCAATCTGGTGAAGTTGTGTCCCAGTTACTTCTTAGTTGTCCCGCTGACTGAGCCCACCGCAAGCTTCACACAAGACTCTACACCGGCAAGTGGTGATGCCGCTGACGTTGATTTGGGTGTGCTATAGCTAAATAATAATTATTCATTGTGATTGTCCATGAAAGAATGGATGTGTAATTCTTCGTTTGTAGTCGGTGTAACTTTTTTTAATTTAATAATGGCATGTCGATTCTATGTAACAATCATTAGTAGAAAAATTATCGATTGATTGATATTGCCTGTGAAACCTTTTATCGTAGGAGAAATTTTGATGATTGAATGTGTAATATGTATAGTAAATTATCCACGTATTATGATGACTGATTTTTTTACTATCATAATTTATTCCCATGTCAAAGTAAAAATATTACTATATAAAATAGACTTATTTGTAAATAAATTACTGTGGAAATAACTATGGAACAAGTCCACCGAAGCAAGATAAGTATAGTGTACAGGTCTTATTGAGATTAGCTTAGTGGTTAGTAATTTTTCCATTACGGTCAGTATTTTTTTTACTGTTGGTCTAGTGGGTTATATATTTGGTCAGTGATCTTTTTACTACTGGCCCAATGAAAGGCCTGGAGTAATTTTTTTATTCACTCCCAACAGGATAGGCGATGATTAGGGAGCACGCGTGAAAAAAACAAGAAACTGAAAATCAGAGAGGATAGCGGTAAGAAAAAACGGAAATCACGGATAGGGTGTTTCTTTTGTGAGTCGCGCCACGGGCTTCCTGGCGCGCAGCGCTCCAGGTAGCGCTACCGTGTGTGTGTGCGCGCGTATATATATATATCTGCTAGCTCTGAAGGTGAAGTCAAAGTGAAGATTAGGGTTTCGTCCTAGTTCCTTGCTGTTGCCTGTGGTGTTGGGTGTTAGTTCGTTGGTTTTCGCTGCCTCTGTCTCTGATGTTGCTGCTTCCGCATCGTCTGTTGCATTCTTGGGTCCTCCCAAGAGTTGCAACTTAAGTCGAGGTAAATAAATCCTCTATTTAATTTAAGGATTGCAATGATTCATAATTATCACCACGGGTACCAGCGCTATGTCCTGGGACTGGTACTGATATTGCGGTTTCGTAGAAAGCGGTTCACACCGTTTCTCCTACGACACGCTCCTATCAGGTGCCGTTGTACGGCGGTACCAGATTGGGGCGTGACATTAATCTACCTACTTCTCCGGTATATCTATATTTCTATCAAGTTCAGTGGTTAAAGCACGATAGTTTACCTTCTGGTCTCTTTTGCTGAAGCTCAGCAACTGCTAATAATCTTTTCCAGAACAAGTATTAAAATTTGTTGTGACAGTACTAGTACTAACATGAATGCTTTGATGAAGGGCAGCTAGGAAGAAAATAAGTCTCTAAAAGTGCTTAGGAGTATGAGAAAGATAGTATTTTTTAATAAAAAATTTAAATGTTGGAATGACAAGTAAATTGAAACAGAGAGGAGTAATTTGGAAATGTAAGTGGGTCACATATCAGAACACGCTGTTCCTCGGCCGGCCGGACACAGCCCATATGCTCTTCGTGCCGTTCCTGGGCTAAAAGTCCCACCATGTAAACTGGCACGATATGGGCCGCTTAATTATACGGACCAAACAGATCGTGCCTTCGCTGGGCCAAGACGTGCCGTTGCACGCGATGCGGTTGGGCACCTCTCGTCCTTATCACGAAAGCAGCATACACAATTAAGCCTTTCAGCACGCCAAAATAAGATATGCTCGTAATGTCATTTTTTGAAGTGATGTCACTTGACCAGCCTCTCGTATTTTCCATCGATTTCACTAGGTTTCCTTTAGACTTTTCAAGCTCTCTCTATATATATCAGAATCTACAGCATATGGGCGACGACATCTCTCCTTCCTTCTCCGTCCAACACGTGGGCAATCTCTCCACGCAGATAAGAGCTATGGACTACGGTACCATGTCAGCATCTACATGATTGATCGATCAATTTTATGCAGAGAGATTTGGAGGATGTGTGATGTATCTCCCTTTTAGAAAGAGCGATAGCTTAGTGTACATATACATACCCACGACGGATAAACGCTCACGTACCCTTGCGAGCTTTGCTCCTCCGGATCAATCCTTGCAATGGCGACAGGGCCTCCGAATCGAAGAGCCTAATAAGACGAGATGTGTGTTACAGTGGTTGTGCAAATCTGTGCTACACGTCGCTCCATTAACAGTACAAACAAGGGCTTTTAGTTTGGCTGCATGGACACCTAATAGCTGTGATCAATGGATGTAGATTGAGCTAGCAAAGGCACACAAAAAGGGGACTGAAAGAAGAAGCTCTGCATGCAAGGTCTGCATCGTGCAAAGGCATGAGAGTGACTGGGATTATTGGAATTTGGAAAGGGAGCTAGGCCCTTTTCGGATCATGCATGCGGCTTTCTTGGATTCCTCGGTACGTGGCCGTCTACAGTCTACTCGTCTTCCCCCTCCTTTTGCCTGCTCCGTTTAGCTCGTCGCTTTTCATGGTGTCAACTGTCAGCGTAGATGCGCAATGTGGGCAGCAGCTCCTGCTATCCTGGCAATGGATAGGCAGTACAGCGATTGTCAATCCGGTTGGCTAAGCTAAGCTCCGTGCAGCCTAACAGGCTAGTCGTCCTGTCGTTTTGCTCTCGATATCGAGCACTCGCATTGTAAGATCTTGCAGTTCGTCACACGACTTTTTGATTAAATGATCCTTCTATCCGGCAGCGCGCCACTGACTCTCAGAGCAACGATACACTACATACACGCACATCACTACTATCCACTGGCATGTTTGTTTCATTTTATTTCTACTTTTGAACTTACATATTTATAAAATGATATCATATATTAATTTATTTTGAAAACAAACATCACTATTTGGATGAAGTATAAAAATAAGGGGATATTAGAATGAAAAACCATCTCCATATTCACTGGTCTATTCTATTTCTTTCTACTACTTTGGCATCAGCTCCAACCTACGCGAGAATAACCTTTTTCTTTATTTGGCTCCTACGACCTATATGACCTGTCGTTGTACGGGAACTTTTTCTCCTGCTTTATAAATATGTTTGGTAATCTTTTGGCTACTTTGAAAAAGAAAAACTTGGGATATGAAAGGTAGCCCTAGAAATATATTGGTGACCCTCCTACATTTAGAGAGAGGTTGAACGATGAGGGAGAGAGAACAAATGGTGCCAACCCGTGGGGTTGGAGGTGGGCAGTGGGTGTTTAGAAGGGCTTTGGTGTTCAAAGGGGGTAGCGAGTGAATCCCAAGGTGGGGCCCACAAAAAACGGAGGAGAAGAGCAACACGGATCCACTTTGTGAGTAACCTGACTATGACCCAAAGCCTAGGGACAGAAGACCATAGCCTACATAATTTTTCACTATAATAAATCCAGTTCAAAATAAAATCATATAAACTGATCCGAACTTTAACCCACGCTAGTTAGCCCCTGTTAATGAAGAAACATAGTGGTCACCAAAGAGAGAATGCGAGGCAGTATTGGTACGACTTTCAATGTTCACTAGCGGCCTTGTTGGACACTGACGGAGTGGGGGAAGGATGGAATGGAGAAATCTAGAATTAGCCCCATTTTTATATCATACTACATGGACGAATTTATGTCACTTATTTTTTGTCATATAGCTAAGAAATTTGATTGTTTTAGAATAAAAGCATATTGCCACACACACATATATAATATAAGTTCCCTTTAGGAGTATCCTCCCACCATACGTCCAAACGATATCGATTAAGACGTGCATGCAATCGTAGGGCGTACGTGGGCATGGTCCTTCCTGCCTTTGGCAATATTGCAGCCACAGTGTGCATCGTCCTAGATTTTTATTCGCTCATAATTGAACTCTGGTTGATCTTGGGACCTGGCTATTATGATGTGCTTTCATCGGTCGGATTTCTTCAATTTTATTTCTTTTTTCCTCTTTCGAAAACTGTTCAGCATTCATCATCGATGATATGTGATATGTCCTCGTTTGGATGGTGAAGGTCTGAAGGATGGAAGTCCTCACTCCTCAGGTGGATGGTGCTGCAGGATGGGCGCAGCTGATGCCATCAGTGCCATTGGGATTTTGGCACACTCGTGTATGAATACCAGCCATTTGAGTTGCAATAAATCAGCCTCTTACATGCTTTTTTAAATAATGAAAATGATTGACATCAGTCTCGTGTATGAATTAGCCACGTTCATAAAAGAAATCAGTTTGAGTCATACCTTACAAATTTCAACAAATTTATGTCTCTTACATGTTTCAACACTAGTTGAAACCCCGCGTCTTTCTTGCGGGTTTCGTAGTTTTATCATCATACAAAATCAAAGTTTTAAATGGTTAGGTGCAACTTCATGCATATACAAAATATATGATAATGTGACTTTATATATACTTTATATTATTACAATATAATTCATGTTTTATTTTTTAAAGCGTCATTATGTATTATGTATTGTTATAATATATGAATATTATTTTCATGCCCAATATGGATATCGTTGCGGATAGATAGTTTCCATATCTCTACTTCACTTAAGCTTATTTTGAATATGGGTTTAGATAATGATAACTAATAATCTTATGGTATCTAATCATGCATAATAAAACAAAACTTACATCTTAAATAATAATTTGAGTTTTATTCGAAAAAATTAGCATTATTTTTTAGGACTTGTAAGAGAAAAACATGGTTTTATGTGCAAAATAGGTAATAGTGCTCTATGTGACTATGAAGTGGAGCAAAGAGAGGTGAATGGATGACTAATAAATGATTGAATTAGATGGATAAGTAGCTTCTTGATCCAACGGTGGTTATTATCTTTGTACTAACTAGGTGATTTCCTGCATTTTGCTGCATGAATTAATAAGTAATTCTTAATATATTTTTTCGACAATTAAGCTAGAAGTAAAAAGGAAAAAATAATGAAACATCAGGATTTATCAGTACTTATCTTGAAACAAACAAATGATATTTGTACTTTAATGTGAAACATATTGATAAATATATGTTAAATATTATAAAAATGATAGATAGATTTGTTAAAATATTGCATGTTGATGTTGTATAATTGGATATGTTTGCATATTGTAAAATTATATATATATATATATATATATATATATATATATATATATATTATTTAGAGTTCTTTTACGGTGCACCATACTAGTCTATACTAGTTTATACTGATCATAGTACTGATCCAACGGTTCAGATCCGCTCATACTACTAATAAAGCTCACAGACATAGTATGGGTAGTACTATACGCAAAAAATACGAGTAGTATAAGGGTATTAGGGGAATAAAATTATGGTATTTTTTAAATTGTAAAATACACTTCAATAATCATGTAAAGTTAACTACGTCGTCGTCCCCTTATGGACGCAGCACGCGCTGCCTCGCCGGAGAGCACCTGGCAATCAATCCCTGCAGCCTCAGATCGAGGCTCCTCCACCTCTGTTGTCAATGTAGCTAGTTTTGTCTTGTTTTCGTAAATTTCTAGCTCCAATCACTCCGAGTTTCGATCGATCCATGGCCACAGAGAGCTTCGCCTCCACTACTACGAAAACCATTTTTCGTAGCGGTCAGTTTGGGTCTTCGCTGGTGGCATTTGAAACCGCCACAAAGTAAAGGCCAGTGAAGATCAAGATTTTCGCTGGCGGTTGCGATCCGCTTGCGAAAATCGATTTTCGCAGGTGGACCCTTAAGAGGACCGCTTGCGAAAATCGATTTTCGCAGGCGGACCCTTAAGAGGACCGCCGGCGAAAAGATTTTTTTGCAAAAAAAAATAATAATCGACATCCAGAGTAGTTGTAGGCGGTGGCGGTGACCGGATCTGCAGCCCGTTCCCGGAGCCACCGCCGCGCCACCCACGACCTGAGCCACCATCGAAACCCGCCTCCCGCGCCTCGAGCCGCAGGCATGTGGACGGATCCGCTGCCCGGGAGCCTCCACGTTGCCAAATCTGTCGCCTGCGCGCCGCCGCTGAGCTACCCCTCCCCCACCGCTTCGTGCTGCGAATCGAGAGAGAGAGAAAGAGCAGGGAGGCCAGATCTAGGAGCGGAGAGGAGGCGCCGGATCCGACTCTCCCCACCATCACCGCTGTCGAACGTGGGCGCCGTCGCCGCACGGAGTCGCCGCCGGTGGGGAGGCAGGAGGAGGCGCCGGATCCGGCTCTCCCCACCATCACCGCCGCCGCACGGAGTCACCGCCGGTGGGGAGGTAGGAGGAGGTGTCGGATCCGGCTCTCCCCACCATCACCGCCGCCGAACGGGTCGCCACCGCTGGAGAAGAGCCGAGCCGCTGTCATCCTGCCGTCGCTGGTGAGGAGGGAGGGAGGAGAGGGAGATGATGGGTGGAGAGGAGGAGATAGAGGAAAGAGGCAATGGGTGGGTGGGTGAAGGAAATATCTCGCGCACGTGGTTTTAAATACTGTCAAATTTTTTAGCGTAGCTCTGTTTTTCGCTGGCGGATCTCTTTAATAGCCGCCAGCAAAAACGCCGATTTTCGCTGCCGGACATTTAAGAGGTCCACCTCGAAAAATAGAGTATTTTTTATCGCGGACCTCTTAACGTGGCCGCCAGCAAAAATCGGTTTTCGCTGACAGTCCTATACCCCCCACCACTCCTTACGTTTTTGCTGGCGGTTTTAGCATATGACCGCCAGTGAAAATTATAGTGTGACGCCATGAAAAATTGTTTTTCTAGTAGTGCTCGAGAGATGCAACCTTCGCTGATAGCGTGATTTTATTCCAAACTTCTCCATTTGCTGCTTGCACTTCAGTGTTCTTCCTGAACTCCTCGAACCTTTCTTCCACATCTGCCTTCTGAGATTGGAAACATGGCGAACCGAGGCCTTTGTTTCCTCCAATTGCTTCTCCAAACCGCCCGTTTCTGCACGGAGCCTTTATCCTGGGGAACCATGACATCCAATTCAGCAAGCTTCGCGGAGAGCTGGAGACGATGTATTGGCCTCCTTTGTCGTGAGGAGCTTGCGTGGCCTTTCTCCACCACCGCCGCCTCCAGTCGTGCCAACGTTCCTCGTGTGTGGGACGTCTACCGACACTCCTAGTTAGCGGGACGTTAGGTGGCACTCCTCGTGAGCAAGACGCCTCGGTGGTTCTCCTCACGACTAGGCATCGGTGCTAATGTGCGGCATGTGAGGAATGTGCGCCGAAACTCCTGGTACCGATGTGGCTTCCACTACTACACAACTAAATCCTCTATCGTGGTATTGTTGACGACGAAATTTGGTAAGCCTCAAAGTCATCATCGGCCTAGAGTCAGTATCGGCTTCAGAGTTCTGGAATCGGCCGGTGGGTATTATCAGATCGCCAACAGTTGTGTTCTTGATGGATTCGGTTAATGAGATAGATCAAAGTCCGAGTTCAAGAAGGATGCGGCATGGCAATTTATCTATTAATTAGGCAGAGTCGTTAGTTTCCTTTTAATTTTAGGAAAGTGTGTTTAGTATCCAATAAGGACTTTATATGTTTCCTTTTATCTTTAGGCAAGTTTGAGTCGTGTTCGATATGGACTAGTATCTACCCATGGGTATAAATATGTACACCCGGGGTCTATGTAAATTATCTCTCGATCAATACAACTTCGGCGCATCGCCACCTTTTACCTTTTTACTTTCGACAAGTTCTTGTTTCAAGTTGGGCTGCATCGACTTCGATCTCCGACGAGGAGTAATGATTGTTATGGCGGCTTGCGTTATCGGGATTAGTGCTTCCATCGCTTCGACACTCTAATCTTGTTCATGTAAGTCGTCGAGTTATCATATACATTATATAATCTAGATTGACAATGTTTTCTACTTGCATCGGCCGATCTCTATCTAGGGTTTTGTTGATATCGGCTAGATTATTTTGTTGGCTTAGATTATATAAAGTATCCACCACCCTGAAAATCAGTCAAAAGCCTGATTGTCTAGATATTATGTTTCTTTTCATACTTAGTGCTGCATCAGTTAAGTTTGATCTACTAAGTCGTGCTTAAAACCATAATCTCTAGCCTGCTTCTTGATTGCCAATAAGGGTTTCATCGGGGTTTCAGCCGATGAGTTATCTGGACGTTGTATCGGCTTATAAGGATTACATACAAGATGGATTTAGCCGATGACAACAAAGATTTCACTGTTTATATAATCATTTGGATCTATTGACATCGGACCACCAGCCGATGAATGCTTCAACCTTCAGATCAGTGCTTATTTAATCTATCATTACTAGCCGATTGGTTTCTACTGGATTATTTTATTTTATTTTCATCAGCCGATTATCTTTATGTCATTATTTACTCAGTATCAAGATGTATACTGGATATCGGCTGGTATCGGCATCGGCTGGAATCACTCCATCGGCTTGTTAGCCGATCGGCTATCTTTTGATCTTCAATTTATATATCTTGTCAGTTGCAGGATCAAACTGACTGGCACGCCCGCATCTTATTATTATTTTGGACCTGCACTGGAGCTAAGCAGATCTCCTAGGCCATCGTGTTTTTACGTCAACAGGTATCCAAAACACAAATCTTTTAGGCTTTGTTCTTTCCCCCTTTTCCCAAATCACATCTCTCGTTTTCCGCGCGCACGCTTTTGAAACTGCTAAACGGTGTGTTTTTTTAAAAAGTTTCTATACAAAAGTTGCTTAAAAATCAAATTAATCCATTTTTGAAAAAAATTTAGCTAAAACTTAATTAATTACGCGCTAATGGATCGCTCCGTTTTCCGTGCTCGCTGTGCAGGTTCGGAACAACCAGCAACGAACGAAGCCTTAGTTAGATTTAGAACCGGTATTAAAGATATTTTTAGTACCGATTCTACAAACCCAAGCTCCAAAAACATTTTTAATTTCGGTTGGAGTTACCAACCGGTAGTAAAGATATTCCAGGGTTAGTTCAAAAAGAAAGCATCTTTGTCCAAGTTATTTGTGTGTGATAAGTGGGATGGTAACATGCGCGTGAGGGCTGAGGTGAAAAATTTTGAGTTCGAATCCCATATTCAATATATTTTTTGACTTATTGTGTATCAATCGGTACTAAAGATCGATAGTTTAGTACTGGTTACCATATCCATCCGGTAATAAAGGGGGTTACGAATCATTAGCAAAGAGCCGTTCTCTAGTAGTGTTTACATCTAACACGAGGCCCATTATCCTCAATGGTGTGGTGGGTAAAATTTTACTAAATCAATTACAAAAAATACCCACACAAATAATCGGTTAGATTTCATCCATACTACTCCATCCTATCATTAGTATGGAGTATATGTATTTACTGAGGGTGATGTATTACATATTGATATATTTGGTTAATTTGTTTTTTACCATTTGGATGACAAGTAAGGAATAAGGGGGTATACTCGAGGATCCATTAGAATCCATCCATATGTATACTATTTAGTTTGCTTTAAGATGAGCGCTTATGATTCTTTTATTTTTTAAAACCTTTTTTATTTTTAATTTTAAAAACAAACTATTCCAAAACTTGTTTTATAAGATTTGAATCTTTTGATCACGCCAGCTAGTCTGACGTGGTAAAACCATAGTGCTACATCGATTTAGCTAGCGTGACAATGTTGTTTAGTTACGTTGGTCTGGTAGATGTGGAGATGTAGCAAGATAAAACTGTCACGTTTGTTATAGGTGATGTGTCATTGTTGTTTTGCTAGGCTGGCGTGGTTACAAGATTCAAATTCTGAATAAGTTTTGAAAGGCTTTATTTTAAAATTAAAAATTGAAAAGTTCAAAAAAAAAATCAGCGCTTACCCACGTAGCAGAAATCTAGAGTAGGCCTTTAAAGGTTGAGCTGATCACCCCCGTCCGGCACAACTTTTTTTCCCGTGTCGGGGCGACGCGACGTGAGACGGCCGCCTCTCGTAGGGCGGCAGCTGCCGTCCCGCCGCACTGCCGTGTGCGGTGCGCCCAGCAGCTTAGCCCGCCGCGCAAAACATGCCGTCGGAGCCCCGTCGTACGCTCGAGCGCGGCCCGTGCGGCGTGCGCGCAGATGCAGACAGACAGCGGGATGGCGACCCCCGAGGCCCGAGTCCCTCCCTGACCGTGGCGTCGCGGTCGCGCATGTGTCGCCATTGGTGTTATGGCAAATTAACCGTCGGGGCGCGTAAGCCGTGACGACGTATGGCAAGGGCCGGCCGACAAATAAACTCGCAGCAAATCACTACAGGCTTAAAACCCCTTCTGCACGACGTTTTCTTTCTCACCGTCACGATCTTGTGGGTATTTTTCGTTTTCAGCAACCCCCGATCGGTACAGGAAACCGCACAGTGGCACTAGATAATACTAGTATGTTGTTACGACAATGTCACCACGGCAAGTACTGCCGAAACAACCCAGTACACCCATCGTTTTAAGGGCTCGAAGGGGATATGGAAAAATCTGTTCGCGCGACAGTTCTAGAGCAGCCTAAAACCGCCGAGAGCGTCGAAAACATAGTGACGAAGCGACGCCGACGTGAGTACGGCCGCCGTCGAGCCATCGGCTGTCAGCAACTCGAATACAACTTGCAAGGATGGATTCATGGATTAATTTGTCATGCTACAGCAACATCCTATCAACCAGAACGGCAAGGGTCTCAGGTGCTGTGCACTGATCGAGCCACGGGAGCTTCCCGAAGAGGAGCGTAGCTGAGGACAGAGCTAAAGAGGCAGCGACTGGTTCGACAGAATGTCGAGGCAAATCGCTGCATGTGGTCTGAGATTCCTGAAAATCTTGGTGTATCTCGAGCCGTACACAAAGCCGGAGATTAATTAACCTTGCTGTCTGGTTAGCAAGCTTGATCAGTCTGGTAATTGGATTTGGCAATGAAGAATAACCCGTCAGTTCCTTTGGTCCAACAGGGTTGGTGGACCATCTGAGAACGCCACTTAAAGTTGCTACAGATCTGAGGTCTCTCTGACATTCCTGATTCATCTCACTGTGCTCATAGCGAAATTCCAACCAAAGCTAGCTG
Organism: Oryza punctata; assembly: GCA_000573905.2. NCBI lineage: Eukaryota > Viridiplantae > Streptophyta > Magnoliopsida > Poales > Poaceae > Oryza > Oryza punctata. The sequence goes on along the minus strand of CM002495.2, from coordinate 25,351,491 downwards.
TGTGGCCAATGTGTGTAGTTCAGTTTGTTATTTTGTTTGATCGAATCTAAAATTGTGTGTTTATACAGCGAGAGGCGATACGATAATTTGTCCTGTCGAACGCTTAAAATCAACTTCCCTTCTTTATTTCTATTTCTTAGAGAGAGAATTCTCCAGGCCTGTTTGCTCCTCTCGGTGCAATTTTTGCAAGGGCCCCTAGTTTTTCTTGTGAAATTCCTAAGGAAACAAAAATATATTTAGATGTCATCCTCTAAAGATATTGGATAGAAATCCAATCTATTTATCCATAGACAAATTATACATACATATTAATTCCTAGGACTTATAATTAAGGAACAACATAATAAAAAAGAAAATATTAGAAGACTAAGCTTTGATCTCTAGGTGCCCATCGAGCCCTGTAGTAAAAAACAAAGGGTGTAGCTATATTTATAGCGCCATATTTTTCACCAAAAATTAGTCGGTATGTATTTACATTGTCAGTCCTAAAATTACATATGTAATTTTAGTGTATTTACAATGTAAGTCCCAAAATTACATATGTAAGTCCTAAAATTACATATGTAAATCCTAAAATTACATACTAATTACATATATGTAAGTGGGTGTAATTACATATGCAAGATTTATGGCGCAACAAAAATATAGCAATTCCGTTGTAAATTTGTATAAAATATATAATTATAACAACAAAATAAGTTATTTAGTACGCATGAATAAACGCATGCACGGATCTTAGAGAAATCAAAGGGTCTAAAATCTGACTAAAATCTAACAAAAAAATGTGTCATCACAAATATAGCAAATCCCAAAAACAAATTGCACCGAGTCGATCTTGATACACAACTTGAGCTACGACACCCCTTGTTTCATCCATTCTGACCAGCTTCTTCACCACACTAGTCCTAGCGTTGACCAAATCCAATCGATCCACATCTGGCAACTCGGACCCCCTTCGCTCGTCGATACCATCCAATAGAGACATAGAAGAAGAAGAAGAAGAAGAAGAAGAAGAAGAAGAAGAAGAAGAAGAAGAAGAAGAGGCCCATCTAACGCGCTGCATCAATGGTTTTGAACACGGTCATTTTAGATCCAGCATCGAGACATACACATCCGTCACAGGCACCACCAACTAGTCCGGTACTAACCCACTAATGACGCTCATCGCTGTAGTTTTTGTACTCACAGGAGAGACACCAGATCTAATCATTAGACTGGATTCCGCCACCTTGATCACCGTCGGCACCACCAAAAGAGCTAGCTATTGCTCCTTCTTGCTATAGCCGCCTGCTCACCTGAAAGCTACCAAATCTGGCCAATAGGCTAAATCCATTCACCTCAAACGCCAGTAGCACTCCCTACAATCCCGCTATTGTGTAACGCCCGTTCCGTCGCGGCATTAGTTATAGGGTAAAACATATTTTCTAATAAAAATTAAATTATGAAAATATTGGATGTTAATGTTGTTTTCTTGTCTTGTTGCGTATGTGTGTGCCAAGATCTCGTTACCCGCCGTCCAATTCATATTCCAAAAATTCAATTCCGAATCCAATTCAAATCCCTTCCAAAATAGTTTTCAGCAAAAAGTCTATTTTGCCTCCTTTTCGTTCGCGGGCCGAATTCTCTCTCTCGGCCCATTTCTTTCTCTCTCTCTCCCTTGCCGAGAGAGCTCTCTCGCTCTCTCTCCCTCCCGTGCATGCTCACTGCTGCCGCTGCTCTTTCTCGCCCCCTCCCTCTCTTTTTCCCAAACCGGCGAGGCACACTCCCCTTTCTCCCCTCTTCCCTTTTTCCCTGTCTCACCACCGGCGTCGCCCTTGCCCCAGCTATGTCGGTTCCCAAACCGACAACTCCTCCATCCCCCTCCCAAACCGACATCACCTCAACCTCTACAAAAACCCCATCTCTCCCTCCCACCGAGCACCCACTCCACACCACCACTCACCTCGCAGCCGCCGTCCTCCGCGTCGCCACCGCCCTCCGCCGGTTGCCGTCGTGGTCGCGCGCCGCGGAGCCCGCCGGCCGGCCGCGCCATCCTCCTCCTCCCCGGCTCGGCGTCCCCGCCTCTCCCCTCCTCGCGGTAACTCCCTTGCCGCCCTCCTCTTTCTCTTCTCCCCTCCGCCGCCGCGTAGTCGCCGCCGCCGCCGCCGCGTAGTCGCCGCTCGCCGCCGGCCGGCCGCGCCGTGCACGACGCCACGGCCGCGCGCCTCTCCCTCCCGTGCCGCTGCCGACCTCGCCCGGCCCGGCTCGACACCGCCCCGCCGCCGGCCGCCGCATCCCCTCCCCCTATCCCCTTGGTCGGCCGCCGGAAGAAGAAGAGAAGAACGGGAGAGAGGAGAAGAAAACAAGAAAGAAGAAGGAGAGGAGAAGAAGAATGAAGAAAGAAGAAGGAGGAGGAAGAAAAGGAAGCCGGTGGGACCCACCGTGGGCCCCACCTTTGACCGGCGCCCCCCTCAGCTCTCTCTTTCCCCGCGCATGGGCTGCGCCTTGGGCCGGCCTGCCCCCGGCCTCGGCCTGCCCGCGCCTGGGCCGTGTTTCCCCCCCCCCCCCCCCCGCTCGGCTCGGCCTGGTCCGCGCCACCTTGGGCCGCCGTCCAGCCGGCCCGCTCGCCCCCTCGCGCTCGGCCTGCCCGCAGCCGCCTTGGGCCGCGTCACCGCCAGGCCCGGTCCGCCTTCCCCCGCCGCACGCCGCTGGGCCGCCCCCGGCTGGGCCGCCTCGGCCTGCTCCCGCGTCTCTCCTCTCGGGCCGCACCCAAGCCGCCTGAGGGAAGTCTAATCCCCATCCCCCCTTTTTTCTCTTAAAAAGGGTTTTAAATAAATCCTTTTTCCTTTAGACAGAAAATCAAATAATCTTAGAAATTCAATATCTTTTCAACCGTTCATCCGTTTGACTCCGTTCAACTTCCAAAAATTCTCAAATCTCGAGATCTATCTAATGGCACACTTACTGGTCTCTATTAGGGTTTTCTTTTCGCTGTTTATTGAGTCTTTTTCGTTTCGCGTATAGTTTCGGAGCCCGAAGACTCGCAGTGTGCGGATTTCGAGGATCAAGCTCCAGATCTCGAGCAAGGCAAGTCACCTTTGATCATCCTGCACCTATAAATTAAACTTAAGTATTTCTTTTTCGCAAATAATGCATGTATAGGATTAACACTGAAAATTCGGTCGCGGCTTGCGAGATAGCCTGCCGGCCCAAAACCCTGTTGCTGCATTTACCCTCCGTGATTTGTTGAACTCTTAAACCTCCTTTGTCGACAGTTGTGTTTCGATGCACGGGCCTTCGGGCACGCATCATCGGAACACCTGCCCTCAAAAATTTAAAATATCCAACGATGGGTAAAACTTGGGGTTTTACAAAAGACTTGGAAAACCCGACACCTGGGTCGGTGTTTGCGAACCAAATGATTTTTTCCAAAAACCGCAGACCGGGGAACGTACCGGGAGTACGGTTTCCCGCTCTTGCGCCTAAGGACCGTTTCCCTTGGAATTTCATCCGAACATAAGACAAGTGCGACCACACGGGTGGAATGGGACGCCCCTGGCTGAGTAATTAGCTAATCAGGGGAGCCATGATGCCAAGAGACATGTGGATTCTACGGGGTGGTGTCGGGGAGAACCCCCGGGTTTCCTGGCACAGTATGGTCTGGGACCTAACCTGGTGTTGGTCTGGGACCCCTCTCGTTGGCATATGGTAAACCTGGATCGGCTTTCGAAACGCCTTGTCGTGAAAGCCCCAAAGTCACCAGACGTGGCTGTTCTACACGGGCTGGGTGATCCGGGTTAGTAATGTCGTGTGGGTAAAGTGTGCCCCTCTGCAGAGGTTAACAAACTGTTCGAACAGTCGTGCCCACGGTCATGGGCGGATGTAAGGTGTTTCCTAGCGTAGTTTTGTTTGACTACTGCTTGTGAAAATTGATGTTGTGGAATGGGATTCGATGTTTGGAAAACTTGTGGCTGACGGGATCAGTCAGGCCGGGTGGCCGTTTGGAATCTGTTGGCCGGGTGCCAACCTTGATCTATTCAAAGACTGATACATTGCACATACTCCGACCGGACGAGACGCACTGTCTCATCCGTGTCGTTTGAGAAGCACTCACTTAGTTGTTTCAAAGAGAAGTTTAACTAAAATCAATTGAAAAACAACAGCCTTTCCTTTGAAGCCTGCATTAAACACTTAATTCCCATGGCTTGCTGAGTACTCCCGTACTCACCCTTGCTCTATATAAATAATCCCCCCCCAGTTGCTGAAGAAGATGACGTGGATCCTGCTGACGAGGAGTTCTTCCAGGAGCAAGTCGGCTACGACGAGTTTTAGGGTTTCGGCCAAGTTCCCAAGTCACGCCTGTGGTGTTTGGTCTAAGTTTTGGCTTCCGTTTTCCTTTTGTAATGCAGTTGTGAGCTCGGGGTTTGTCCGCAGCCCAACATGACTGTAACCCTACTCTATAATAAAGAGACTTCTGTTGCTGTGATATTCTATCTTCCTGTGATACCAGGACTGTTTCCTAGGACTGGTATCGTTTGACAGGTTAATTTGGAGCGTCCGTTCTAGTCCCCGTCTGGGACCGGATCGGGGCGTGACATATTGTCTTAGGTTATCGTTGCTGAGCAAAAGTTAGCTAACAAGTTACCGCCTCCACCATCGACTCCCACTTATATCTATTTCATTTGCTTGAGTTTGTACATTAAAAATGAATACATACATGCAATCATATAATGAGTAATAAATAACAGAATTGCTAAAAAATTATCGCAAGTTTTTTTAGCAAAAAACTATTTTTTCGAATGTAACTAGTATAATTACATTGTAACTACAGTGTAACAGCACTGTAACTACATTTTAATCTCTATATAAGTTAGATATAAAATCTCTATATAAGTTAGATATAAAGTTGCATATATTATTTTAATACTTATATACAGATTATATTATAGATATAGTATAGTTACAGTGGAATTATATTACAATTATACTATAATTAGATTTGAAAGTTTTTCTCTTTATAAAAACTTACGGCAGTTTTTTTAATAGTCCCATGAATAATACTCCTAAATAAATATATAAAATTTTATGTACACGTCATTTTACAGGATATGATTAAGTCAGATCGGATCTTTTCCTTTCATATAAAAAACAATAATTCATAGCATTAACTCACTCTAATTTGAGAAGCACCAAATATGATGGTGAAGCCGTGAGTACGCGACTATATATATCAATCTAGTGCCTACAATTACCCACCAAGGATTTACCGTTGATCTCGATTTCATCGAGAATGTGTGTGGTGTGCGCACGTTTACGTTGAAGAGAAAAATTGCAACTTGAATTAGTCCATAATTTTGGGTTTGGTAGAACCGTAGAAGTCATCGGATACTCACCTGTTGTCATAAACCCAACAACCCAAGTGTCATTAAGCGCTTAATTACGTAAAGTGTAATGCGAAGATCATAAAGACAAGGCCATATCAGTGCACAGTACGTATCATCAACTAGGATTGATAGCAAAGACAGCGACATTTCTGGAGCAAACGATTCTCCATCAGCCTTTGCTAGCCAGGTCATGCATCATCGATCAGAGACGGCATTCAAACAAATTTCTGGCAGTTCAAGGTACTGTAGATGCATACGTGACATCGCCTCGTCTTGTGGTGGCCGCCGCGACACGTTACGCGCGCACGCGCGGCGGCGTACGTACGTTGTCCCGCTCTGATCGGTGGTCTAGTCACTGTACTTCTCCATGCCAAACTCAACCAACAAATCGACAACAAAATGCTGCCAACTCTCCCCGCCTGCCCGGCCGATGGCGGCTTGGTTTGGTGACAAATCAGACGAAGCAGCTAGTACTAGCCGGACCCTGCACGATTGATCGATGGGAGACTTTTTGTTTCGATGTCAGGATAGCTGGCCTGCCGGCTCTAGCTGCTAGCCCATCTGGTAGCCAAGGCCACAGCATTCTCTCCTCATGATCTTGTGCTGTGTACCATACGAAAAATGTCAATCGTACACACGCGATCCTTGCGCGCTCAGGTGTGGGCTTGGTCGTTGGTTTATTACGCAATCCAGTCATACCAAAACACATCAGCAATGCTAATGAACTAAATATCTGTTTGCTGCTAGAAAATGGCATCGTCAAAATTTTGACAGGAAAAAACCAAATTAAAACACGTTTTCGAAATTTCAAGTAGCAAACTAAACAATGTTGTTCTCTTCTAAAAAGAATACATGAAAGACGTACACGTCCACACCACTGCTCATGCACTCACGTCATACATATATCCCCAACAAGTACGCCACCCCTTAATATTCGAATTTTAAGAAAAAAATTGGCAATGCATAAATCTTATAATTTTATTGATGTTGAGTAGAGCTAGATTTTAAATGTAGAGTTTGATTTGATATATATGTAACTTTTGTGTTTGGTTTCTATTGATGCAATTGCTTTTTTTCTTTATCTTCAGAGGCAATAGCATTTTAGTATAACTATACCAGTCAATCCGCATCATTATAATCTGAACCATCCATGATTAAATGTTCTCTTTTAGTTTTTGTAATTAATCACAGTGAATAAATTTCTCTTATTAACATGGTAATTTTCTTGTTGGTTTATCAGTCGTTGCCATAATCTAAATTTTAACACTTAAAATTTAGAGTTGATTTTAGAGGTTTTTTTCATCATAGTCTATTCTCATTCTTGACTTTTAAATTGATAAAACACATATAACCATAATTTTTTTTAGTTATTTTTTTATTATTTTTACGTTTTTTCAGTCGTAGCGTAACCAATGAGCAGATTAAACAAGAAATGTTTTCTTTCTACCTTCCTTAGTAGGTAGTTGATCAGTTTTCATAAGATTTGTATTTGTATTGGCATTGATCCAACCATCCAAATTATACCATTGATGTCTGAATGGTCACGGTGAGTCGGTGACACTGTCGAAGACATACGGCTGGACGTTGCGTACGTCACGAAGTAACGATCGATTGACGTGTCGGGAAACACCGAAACAGTATGGCCAGCAAAACTCGCTAGCTAGCTCTGTCCAAATATGCTAACAGTAGTCGCCCGCCGGCTCGCTGTTATTAGGTTGTCAAATGCTTAACATTAATTTGCTCTCCTCGCCGTCCAACCGAGGGAGCACGCGCGCCGGACATCGGACGATTCGTCGCTGTCACAGTAATTTGCGCCTGTAGAAAGGCCGAATGCAAATCGGAGACCGGTTGCTCCTGAAAATTTTCAAGATGTGTACTAGTATTTCGTTTGCAATCTGCAGCATGATGACCGGCCGATCACCAGGACGGCAGCGAGAGTAGTAAGCTGTTAATAATCCACTGGAAAAGAATAGATGATTGAACAGTGAATAACTCACACATGGGCCGATTTTACACCACTCTGAAATGGTCGATCAGTTCCGCATGGGCTTAATTATCTGCTCGACGCTCAGAGATTGCACGCATGCTCGTACCGTCGTACGGCCATCCTCGATTTTACTATCTAAAAGAAATCATTCTAGATTTGCTTACGTATTCCTGAAACCAAATGAACTAAAATTAATATTCTTTTTTCAGATAACGGAGAAAAGTAAAAATGTTCTTGATATTACAAAGATTAAAAAATTGTTTAAACTAGAAACGGTCTTTGAGGTGTAAAAATATCCTTTTTTCCCCAACATAGCCAACGTTGATGTCTAGACTTCCACGGAATTATAAGGTTGCGAGTATATGCACTTCCTGTAGCGTCACTAGCTAGAAGTGTGAATTTTCTTAATAGATTTACAAATATCTTTTTTTTTACTTCTAGAAGGTCAATACTAATTTAGATTTCAGCCTTCCAGGTATATTCTTTCACATATACAAATAGAATGGATGAGCTAGGGAGTACTTTAAAGTATCTCACTAATACTCATAAGAGATAAGACAAATGCACGTGCTTATTGAAAAACCAGCCAGCAGCTAGCAGTATGTCAAAATGTATGGAGTACAAACTGTGTGTGTCCCATTTCGCCAAGCTACAGAGGGCCACGTAGCCACCCCCTGTCTTGACTGACCTTACACTCCACACACAGATATTGAGCAGAGCAACCGAATCTGGACCGTGTTTGAAATGTCAAGGTCCGACCGCGATATGCAACGTCCCCCAATACAGTTAGTCAAATGCGTTGGGACCTGAATGTACGCGTGCAGGCACGGCCATCAGTCGATGCATGGACGCCGTGGAGAAGCCTATCTGCATCCAGCCTACATGTCCCGAAATCGCGACGCCAAAAAAAAAAAAAAAACCGTATCTTGAGCAGTTGAATTCCTCAACGGAGACCAAGCAAAACTCACCCATCCATCGATCACCACACGGATGCGTCCGATTGGCCGGAGTTAATACGGGCCATGCAGGTCTACCTGTCCCACTCCAGCGGCCTGACACATGGTGGCTCGGCGAGCGCGCCACCTGTTGCCCCTGGCCGGGATTTCACAAGTTTTCAACGGCGGCGAGCGGCGAGGTGCGAAACCTCGCTGCGGATACCGGGGGAAAAGACGATGTTTGGCCTGGTATTTCCTGCGTGATGGCATCAGCAGTTACGAACTTACGATCCTACGCAGCGTTGCTGGCGCATGCTGCATGCATGGAAGCAGGAGCGATCGGTGCATGAACTGGGCTGATAATAAGTTGCTAACGTGGCATCTCTGAAGGAGCAAAATTAATTGGTGCGTGTGCACAAATTTGGAGGTTTTTATATCTTTTCTCGATAAAGGAAAATCTTATCGAGTGGTTGGATTGACTATTTCACAAAATCACACAAAAATCAAGCATGGAAATGTGTCCGCTTTAACAACGAAGGAAGCTAACATGTCATCTATGAAGGAGAAACATTGCTGCATGTACATAAATTTTGAGGTTTTTATATCTTTCCTGATAAAAAAATATCGAAAGGTTGGATTTGATCATTTCACAAATTGGAATAAAATTTAAGCATTGAAATGTATCTGCTTTAAGAACAAATGATGCTAACATGTCATCTATGAAGGATAAACATTGAAATTTTAAGTTTTTTATTTTTTTCTTAACAAAAGAAATCTCATCAAGAGGTTAGATTGACCATTTTACAAATCATATAAAATTAAATCAAGCATGGAAGTGTATCTGCTTTAACAACAAAGCACTCTTCTCTTGCTTTTCCACTTAGAAGCTCAGTCCCCTCGCTTTGTTTTCCGCTTCTATGCTCGTGCTTGGTGATATTAGGATACCACAAGACGCCTACATCAACATTAAAAATCTGTTCTATATGTACAGTGATCTAAGTAGAGATATATTTTACAATGGAAGCAAGAGTAGAGATATTAGCAACAATTATGCAATTAAGAGGTACGGTGGTGCTAAGATATATAGATGATCGACTACTCCAATAATACTCCATACCAGATCTATGTTATAGAGTACGTGAGCAAGAGATATTAAGACCAACTATATAATTGAAAACCAATACGTCATGATTTCACCACCCATCGGTCCATGAACTAGTCACATCTAGGACGCTACATCGTGTTTCTTAAGGAGAAACATTACAGTAAGTGCATAAATCTAATGTTTTTATCTATTTACAAAAAAAAAATTCATCAAGAGGGAAGAAGATTGGCACGATCATAATTGGACACATGATTGACTCACCAACAGGGTTCAACATTTCAGATCGAAATTTTGAAAATTCTAGAAATTTAGGTTTCTGTCGGTGAGTCGATCTCGATAGCATGTATGATGTAGGTCAATAGGGTCAAAATCCCCTTTCCTCTTTCCCAATCTCCTATTTTGGCACTTCCCATCCTGATTTGATCGCTCCTAGAGATGCGCCGACATTGCAATAGCTTCCCTACCCCCTCCTGAACCGAGAGGGCATGGTGGCTCCCCAAAGACCTCGATGGTGATTGTTGGTAACATAGTGGCTCTCTGGCGAAGTCGGACATCAACGGTCCATCGACGTAGAGCGGCATTGGTGCAACGACATAGGCAGTGGAACCATAGGATCTCTCATCCTCACTGTTTCATCCTCTCGTGTTCCCTTGGTGGTGATGTTTATCTCCATTAAGATCTATGTAAAATTCCCCAATTTTATTGTTCAAATTTAAATTTCATATGAATATTTTATTCAAAATTTCTGTTAGAATCCAAAAATTTTGACCTCCAAAAATATTTTTCCTTTCTGATGGATTGAATCCTGCTCATTGTCATGCATTAGCAACACCACTATATAATTTGTCTATACAACACAAGTAGAGGGATGAAAACGGATGGAAACGGTATCAATTATTATTATTATTATTATACGGAAATGATCGACACTGGTCAGAAAATTTCATTGTGACGCTGACAAAAATTAGAAAAAATAAATTTTAGAAACGGTAACCGTCGGTAAAGATATTGTCATTATATCAGTTATGTGGAAACGGTATCGATACGATAGGGAAATTTCCGTACCTTCACTAGTTATATTATTAAAAACTGATATACCATATTCTCATCACTAGCTTCTTAAAATAATATAACTATGCTAATCAAAATTTCTGCATCACTTAATTCTATCTCCCAGCTTGTTTTTTTTAACCAGAACACCCTCAACACTTGTAATTGCCTATGGTTTCCTTAGCATTAAATTGGTGATTGTTAACCTTAAAGCTAGGTAACAATTGGTAACCTTGTTATGAAGCATGACAAGCGCACAATAGCTAAGGATTGGGCATGCTGCGTGCCCAGTGGTGGAGTGTTTCCAGAATTGGAGGCAACAACTGTTGTGCTAGGAAATCAGTTCTTCAGGACAAGATCATGGGAGACAAATGTAGAGTGCCTTTTCTTGATTTTTAATTTTTGTGTGGTACTGTTGTGACAACAAATTGGAAAGTTAAAGTTTTTACCTTCGTTGCATTTGTCATTGTAACATAGGTTCTCATATACATAGACCGTTGGTATGACTATGACATCGCAATCAAGAAAATCTTTGTTTTGCCCTTTTGATGTTTAATTTTTATGTACATTGCGACAACAAAATAGAAAGTTAAAGTTTATAACATTGTTGCGTTTGTCGTATGTGCACCATACCTTCGATTCTGATATACATAGAGTTGTTGATTGTTGGTTCAATTGTATGTTGTCATACAAGCAAGCAAATCTTTTTTTTGTCATTTTCTTGTTGTTTAATTTTAATGTATTACGACAACAAAATAGAAGTTAAAGTTTGTACCTTTGTTGAATTTGTCTTCATACATGTAATCATACCTTAGATTTCTAATATACCTAAGCCATTGGTATGATAATACATATGATGTCACACAAGCAATAAAATCTTTGATTTGCCAACTCAAGTGGGCAAGGGGAACACCAAGAATGGGGGTAGGGTGCTAGAGATGAGACACTGCCATGGATTAACTCAAGTAGGCCTCATCGATTGCCTAAAATGGTTCATTCTATCTTCTTTTCTACTCCCTACGTCCCTTATAAATATAAGGGATTTTGGTTGAATGTGACTACGAATCTGGACATGGAGCATGGAGTATGTCCAGATTCGTAGTACTAGGATATATCTCATCCAACCAAAATCCCTTATATTTAGGGACAGAGAGAGTACATGACAAGTGTTACTATAATTTACGTGCCTACATAATATTTCACACACTGATATAAATATTAGGCGTAAATATATATGCACCCATAAGGTATTGTATTCATTTAGAGAATGAAACTTTAAAGCATATAGAATATTCGTGGCAGTTACAAAAGGTGAAGCGGGAGATCAAACAAAAGCATATATCAAGAGCTTATATATGGTTTAGACCCTTTTGGAGAATACCCAAAAAGTTATCTTAAACATAAAACTTCTATTGATTAATTTCATATTAAAATATGTCTAAAAATTGTTAAACAAGAATAAATACTCCAATGTTTGCTAGATTGGGTACAGGGTGATGCATTCATCCAGTTATTGGAAATTCCATATCAAAACTCACAAAATCTTATATAAAATCATGCAAAAAAAATAAAACACTTCTATTGCAAAAATCTTGCAGATAAATTTGCTTTTGCCAATGATGCAACCGACAATCTTATATTTATCACTTAAAAAAGTCCATCTCCTGTGCCCTGGCTCCATTTGCCTCCTTTAATTTATTTCCCCCTATATCCCTGTTATAGATCAATTATAGATCAAATCTGTTTGACCATTAAAAGAAGCCAAAAAAAAAAACAAGGAGTACCAGATCACACAAGGCATCTAGAGAAAATGAAGAAAAAAACGATTTTTTAAAAAAAAAATCAAGAAAGATCCAGGAAGCATGAACATTCCACCTTCATAAATGGATAGGGTATTACATAAAAGGTAAGGAATACTGAGATACTTTATTTGAGAATGGTACAAACTACTGAAACTATTGTGCAAAGCCGATGGCTGACCTCTTGGATCCGTCATATTATTCTTCTTGATCTTTTGGGATATTTCTAATTTAGGTTTTTTGTTGAATTAACTGAACAGTGGACACCTTTTTTTTTAAAAAAAAATATTTGACCAAATGAGAGCAGTTTAAAAGAAATGAAGAGAGCTGTGACAAAAGAGAGTACCGTCTTCATGGGGAAGAAATGGCATTAGAGGTTATACGAGTGGCAAGTAAAAATGTTCTAAACTTTTATGGCAGGCTAGTAAAAAATACTCCACTATAAACAACAACAATGTAAGAAAGTTTAACTAGGGATTATAACAATCCATAATGATGTAGTACCAAGCTGTCAGAGAGATCTCAGGCTCTGATTCTCTGTTGAATCAATCCCCAAATCAATGCCTGTCCATGGGCCAAATCCCAGGGAATTCGTGCAAGCCCCGCTGAGCTGCACATGACTAGGTATCTTCTAATCTCCCTTTTCTATCCCCAAAGATTTCACATTTTCTAATGAGCATCATGCCGTCCATGAGCTCTGTTTTTTTATCCTAACACCCCTGCTCACCCTCTATAAATACCCACACAGGTGTCTTCCAATAGCACCACCATTTGGAAGAATCCTCCCCAAGATTGCTCGATCCCCTCGTGTCCCTCTCTCCTAACAGCACTGCGCCACAGACACAAATCACACTCAGATACGAAAGATAAGTACAGAGAGAGAGGGCACGGATTATATTATACACACACATATATATATCGCTTAGCCATCCGTGCTGATCTGAAGAGAATCACCAGTAGAGCTTTACAGGGTTTGGACAAGGAGACACACATGGCTTTCTTGCTCTTCTTTGTCTTTGTGACAGCTGCAGTGCTGTGCTTCGTCGTTCCGGCGTTCTTGCTGCTCTGCACGAGCGTGCAGAGGAGGAGAGATGTTGGACAGAGTGGAGAGCGAGATGGGAAGAAGAAGAAGCTCAGGTTGCCTCCAGGATCCATGGGCTGGCCGTACGTCGGCGAGACGCTCCAGCTCTACTCCCAGGACCCCAACGTCTTCTTCGCCTCCAAGCAGAAGAGGTAACTTGTTACTTAATTCGTTCCAAAATATAGTAATTATATATCTGAATAAATATATGATCAGATACATAATTAAAATTTATTGATATATTTTGAGGTGATATAGTAGCAGTTTAATTAGCGGCGGCGAATGTGCTTAATATGTTGCCGTCGTCGTGGTCGTCGTTGATGGCGTCTTGTTATTTTTATGCGTTAGGTACGGAGAGATATTCAAGACGCATCTGCTGGGGTGCCCGTGCGTGATGCTGGCGAGCCCGGAGGCGGCGAGGTTCGTGCTGGTGTCGCAGGCGAGGCTGTTCAAGCCGACGTACCCGCCGAGCAAGGAGCGGATGATCGGGCCGTCGGCGCTCTTCTTCCACCAGGGTGACTACCACCTCCGCCTCCGCCGCCTCGTCCAGGGCGCCCTCGCGCCGGACTCCCTCCGCGCCCTCGTCCCGGACGTCGACGCCGCCGTCGACGCCACGCTCGCCTCCTGGTCCGGCGGCCACGTCTCCAGCACCTTCCACGCCATGAAGAAGGTGAGCACACGCACACGCAGTTGCCACAGAGGCACAGACCAGGTTCGGCTCGTCGTCACGCGACACGAGTGAAGCTAGTGACGTGTGGGGCGCGCGCGCGCGTCCCGGCCGTGTTTGTTGTTGTTATGTGCTCGCGGCGTGTACGTAATGCGTGACCGGGATTCTGTTATCTCTCTCTTTGCACATCCAGCTCTCGTTCGACGTCGGCGTCGTCACCATCTTCGGCGGCCGGCTCGGCCGCCGCCACAGGGAGGAGCTGAGGACGAACTACTCCGTCGTGGAGAGAGGCTACAACTGCTTCCCCAACCGCTTCCCGGGGACACTCTACCACAAGGCGATCCAGGTATACGCAAACGCACGCACGCACGCAAATCGATCTCTGTCGAATTCGACATTGATCATGCGAATTAAACGGCGTGCGTTGCGTTGCTTGCAGGCGAGGAAGCGGCTACGCGCGATCCTGAGCGAGATCGTGGCGGAGCGTCGGGCGCGCGGCGGCGGCGGCGCCGACGACCTCCTCGGCGGCCTCATGCGGTCCCGTGACGATGGCACCGCTGGCGCGGTGGCGCCGCTTACCGACGACCAGATCGCCGACAACGTCGTCGGCGTGCTGTTCGCGGCGCAGGACACCACCGCCAGCGTCCTCACCTGGATCCTCAAGTACCTCCACGACTCGCCGAAGCTTCTCGAAGCCGTCAAGGTACGCACAAACACGATCGAATTAACGGAAGGCTAATTAAGCAGAGTTAATTAAGTATTCACGTACGATCACGATCGAGACCGAGCTAACCTCCGATGGCTCTTGTAATTTTCGTCGTATCGATCGCGCGCGCGCAGGCGGAGCAGATGGCGATCTACGTGGTCAATGAGGGCGGGAAACGGCCGCTGACGTGGACGCAGACGAGGAGCATGGCACTCACGCATCAGGTACATGCATGCCTCTTTGTTGTTTTACTCCCGTTTTGTTATTACAAGGAAGACGAATATGCACCTATTGCTGCACCACACATCACGGAAAAGAATGGCCTTAGTTTAGTTTGGAGATTAGCATTTTGTGTTTGGAAGTATGTCATCTGTAGTATTTTGGTTGTGTATATCAATACGTGGATATATATAGAGACTTAAATGTTATCCTTATTTGGTTTAGATATGAGATGGGATGTGTTAGACTTATCCTTCTTTTTCGAAAGAGATGATCCCATTATCTGTTTGGTATGAGAGATGGAGTGACCCTTGCTTTTCTTAGGTATGGGAGAGTGTGGCTCACATATCAGTATAGAGAAAATGGGTTGGATTGGATCACCAGTTTTTGAGGTGTAAATTGATTTGGATCTTAGAAGAATATCCCTCTTCAGAGATCAATACATCACATCTATTTCCATACAAACATCATGAGAAATGGATTTGACCAATCCAATATATATGTATCCATTGAACCAAACACGTGCTAAAAGTTCAGAAGCTTTGTAGCTCTGTGCTCATTTGTGCCACTTGTTTCCATTCGATGCAGGTTATACTGGAGAGCTTGAGGATGGCGAGCATAATCTCCTTCACGTTCAGAGAGGCCGTCGCTGACGTGGAGTACAAAGGTAAGCACGTGTTCAACATGAACTGGGAGTCAGTGTACAGTGTACTGGAGTCAGTGAACAAAGCTAGTAGTAGTAGCTTGCATGCATTTGCAGTACGTTAACCAGTTGTACCACCAGCTGGATCATATATGGATCATGCATGTACAGTTTCTTTTGAACGAAAGATCATGCATGTACAGTTCATCCCATTGCACCTCGATGTGGTCCTAATAAGGACTCCAAATTAAAGTCGCTTTGAGAAAATATCGTATACAAGATTAAACAATAAGAAAAATATTGGAACCTCGGATAAGGCCATGGAAATAAATAAATGGGTTTGAAAATGAATTATATATATATATATATATATAGGAAAATTATAACATATAAATTAACCTTGCATTCATGAGATCAATGTCAAACAAATTAAGGAGCATACACATCTTCAAGCATATCTAGTGGCAAAAAAAATCTACTCGTGAAAGGGCATGTAGCCTAGTGGTTGCAGTGATCTGAGTAGCACCTAAGGTCCTGAGTTCAAATCTCCATATGAGCGAATTTCAGATTGGGTTATTTGAGAGCTAAGTTCCCTGTTTGAAAAGGCTGCATGTATCCGGTTGGATATAGAGGCCGGGTAAAAAATTACCCTTCTCTAAAAAGATAAATAAAAATCTACTCCTAACCCATAAAAAACATAGCTTGATATTTAGCTAAACCTATCATACCTTTTGGGAATAATTGTTGATTTATTGTGCCAGTCAATTTCCTTTCTTCACATATAGATTGAATCCTAGCATACGCATAGGATATTTTTGTGTGCAATATATTGTAGATCATATTTCCCCTTGATCTATCGAAGTATTGGAGGTTGCTAGGACTAGCTAGAAAAAGTGTTAACCCTTTTGGGAGGGTTAATGTTTAGCAACCTCACCAAATGCTAGTAACTCTAATCTATATGTTTTCTTTAAAAAAATATCGTGGTCTTTTGTAATAAGACTGATAACCAACTGCATCTGCATGCATGCACCCCTTGAAGAAAGGTATTCAGTACATTTCAATCGAAGTAGGGGCAACAGACAAATTCATATTCCGTAGCAAAGATTAGGATCTACAGTAATAAAAAATTAAAATTAAGGAACATAAACTACATGATGAGTACGTCATATCCACCTCAGCATAATCATGCATGCTGCTCCGAACAAGTGGCTTGATTAATTCTCTTGCATATAAGCCACATGGCAATAAAGAGGGATGCATTTTTGTTTAGGCACACTTAATTAGCTAGTCGTCTCCAGTGTTGTATGAACACCAGAGCACCCTATTTCAGCTTCCTTGTGTGATATGATATACTGAGATGGTGTATTTTTCGCCATAAAAAGGGTAAAACATCCATGTCCTCTCGTTCCGATTAATATCTGAATCATCAGCATCTCAACGGGCGGTCCAGATGCATCCTTAGCTGCTCCTGTTCCCGGCCGGCACCGGTAGCTAGCGACAGATTCACTCCATTTTCGAGTGGCAGCGTAGCTGCAGAAATGAATTGAGATTGGGAAAAGCAATGGAGGTGGTTCTGGGAACATTTATTAGGTCGTATAATAGAAGCGGCATAATAATTAGGAACATTATGTAGAGTAGCACTCAGTGTTTAATTTGCAAAGTGGTATCTTTCGACAAGTTAATAAAGTCGTATATATTTTCGTCACTGAATTTAATTCGAGTGAGACTGAACGACGTTTGCGTCGATCTGTTTTGTTGTGTTTTGTTAGGTTTCCTGATTCCAAAGGGGTGGAAGGTGATGCCTCTGTTCAGGAACATCCATCACAACCCGGACTACTTCCAGGATCCACAAAAGTTTGATCCTTCTAGATTCAAGGTAATGGGTCCTATTCCTAACTCCTAAGCTACTACTGCTCACTGACCCTTGATTTACACTGTTTGATTATGAGTATTGATTTGGATGCATCGGATTAAAGTAAACTATTAGCGGCATTAAGTACACACAAAGACTTAGTAGCACAGTTGCAAATCCTCACCCACACTCAATATTCAGACTCTGGTCTTTACTTACGAGACATGCAACAAAGTCAAAGGCAGCCATTACTGGCCGCTACCCTCTTCACAGTCATTATTGACTCTTTTGAAGTAGACTCATTAAACCCGATCACTAATTTAACATCAGTTAATTCCCCGGACAGTCCTGCACTAGCTTGGGCGTACTTAACGACGACATCTCTGAATTTTGCCCGGCAGCTAGCCAGTAGAAGGTAGCAGGTGGCAGCTAAGTGTTGTGCATGCATGCAGCCAAGTCCAAACACTAGCTAGAGAACAGAGGTTTAGGCTCATTAAGAAATCTTTCGAGCATTAGCAGCCGGGGATTAGGCCGGGGTTTAGACCGCGAATCTTTGGACTTTGGTTGGACTGAGACACTGACTGACTCATACTCTGCCCTGTGTGTGTGTGTATGTGTGACGCGTGGATGCGTACGTGCAGGTGGCGCCGCGTCCAAGCACGTTCCTGCCGTTCGGGAGCGGCGTGCACGCGTGCCCGGGCAACGAGCTGGCCAAGCTGGAGATGCTCGTCCTCGTCCACCGCCTCGTCACCGCCTACAGGTACGTAGTAATACGTGAAAACCACCCGGATCCACCGTGTTTTCCACAGCTTTTGCCGGTGGCGACAGTGTGACGGACACGTACGTACGGGCGGATGTTGTTGTTGTTGTTGTTGCAGGTGGGAGATCGTCGGGGCGAGCGACGAGGTGGAGTACAGCCCGTTCCCGGTGCCGAGGCGCGGGCTGAATGCCAAGCTGTGGAAGCAGGAGCCGGAGGAGGAGATGAAGATGGCCATGGGCACCATCACAGCAGGAGGTGCTTGACACGTACTGCTGATGGTGGCTGTCGTCCTTGATTTCTTTTCGTCGCCTTGTGGATGCAATGGTCGATCTCCTGTAATCCTCGGATAAAGCAAAGGCCATGGGAGGGGAGGGGATGAGATGATCATGTAGCAAAATCTCTCTTCGCTTTTTTTTTTTTTTTTGTGTGTGTTGGGTTGGGTTGGATAATGGTGGTCCTGGTCCATGGATATCGTTCGATCGATGATGATGATGATGATGCTAAACCTAGTCTTGGTGTGCCTCGTGTAGCACTAGGAGTAGTAGTTTATCAATTGCTTAGCTGCTAGCTAGCATCGCTTTGCATTGGGTTCATACAGCTAGCTGTCAAGCTTATATGTATAAGTAACTAAGCTCTTTTGATCTCCGGATGAATTGCAATTGCAGCTCGATGAAGTCGCAAGTGTCATGAACATGGCAGTTGTGATGTCACTCCTGAGTTCTCCGACTGTGTAACACTTGTGTCAGCGACATTGAAACATGCTGCCACCTGCCAGACGTCTGGTTATCAGACTATGCATCATCGATGGATCACACCAGTGATATACTATCTGTGTACTTTCTTAAAGCTGATTGTTTAGTACTTTCACCTTGGGTAAAAAATAATTTGGTGATCACAGGGCCGGCCTCTTTTTTAAGTTTTCTGAAAGAAATCGAAGAATATGTAATAATATCAGGCTGATCTCTAGACATCATAGATAATCGCGCATGATCTCGAGTCCAAAACAAAAGCTTTGCATTATCCATGCTTGTCGCCACAACGGCATGCCACACTTATTACAGCCGCTGTGACCACTACACCAACCATATGGATCAGCCACTGCAAGACTGATCGCCAGCTTGTCACTAGTAAAAAAAAACAATAGTAAAATTGTTTAGATAATGAAAATGGATTGAAAAACAACAGTAACAATTTGTACCATAGGGATGTGCAGTAGCAGTTTTCCTTAGACAGTTCTGTGTTAGAATATAGAGTGAATTTGTTTATCTTTTGTCATCAATTTAAGATTTTGAGTTAAACTGTATATAAACCTCAATATGATATCAAAACAACTCAATATAGTAAGTGAATTAGATCACCTTTCCTCATCAGCTTAAAATTTTAAGATAAATCGGTTGATGTGTGCATCTCAATATTCTGAACTTGACAACTTTGAGAAAATGTAGTATTAGTTGTTCGCTGTAGAGTATCAATGCCCTCCAGATGAGCAAATGTTGTCCAGATTTGTTATGTTACAATGAAATGTTGCATCCTGTAGGTTTAAGGTGATGCTTTATATTTTCGGTTTATGTCATAAAGGACACAACCAAAACGTTTGTTAAAAAAAAAGAAAGACATAAGGTGATATGCAAACCTCTAACTTTATTATTGACTAACTTTCTACCATTTCTTTCTTTTTCCAGCTTGTTCTGTTCAATCTCGCCACTAACGGTGCACTACGGGGCTGCTGTCCCATGAAACTGGAGTAGTACTTGACCGTGCAAATGGTTATGGAAACGGTATGTTTAACATAAAAGGGAAAAACAAAGAAAGCAAAAGGTTTCCATAGCAGTACAACACCTGTTAGAACATTACTGTCCGGATGGCAAGTTTTTTTTTTCCATATTTCCAGGCTGCACAGGATCCAGCATCTGTACTAGAAAGGATCAAACCGCATTTCCGAGTGGATGGTCTTTGTCATGTCTCAGTACAAAAGGGGCACTCTTTTTTTTTTTTTAGTTTTTGGGGGAAATAATTGAAAGTTGTGCAATCATCCTACTCTTGTCAGACTGTAGATCACTGTACAGATCATAGCTTTTGCTTGATCTTTATTCGATCTCCCTTCCTTTTTCATGTTTCTTGATTTTTCTATGAGGGGTTGTGCGGTTACAGGCTTACAGCATTGCTAGCTGATGGGTCTCTACAAAATCAAATGCCACTGATGACATGCTGCATCACCTTCTATCGATGGATATCTTTGCTGATGCATGCCCTGGACAACACAAAGCACCCTCCATTTCTGTATCCACATAATAGCTAGCCTCATACGTGTCAAAATTTCCATGTGTTTCGCCGTACAACCAACACATGTATATGGCTGCCAGACAAGCATGAATTATATATACATCTCCCCCACAAGGAACATTGGAACAAACATGCTGTTCAGCTGGAGATGCATGATGCCAACGTTGACAGTATATGGCTTGGAAGAAGAGAAAAAAAAACTAAGGAAACCTGATCTACAAACACGACGAGAATCAGGTTGCTTTTTCTTGGTTGCATCAGCTAGCTAGCCAGGCAAGCGTTCATGCATGGCTGACACTGATGTGTGCCCGGTTGATTGCTCATCTTCTTCTCCCCAGCGGTGGAGCGCCGCGTGTCGGATGGTGCTAGCTCCGGTCGAGGACTGAACTGGTGTTTCTGATGGAAAAACATTGTCAGATCATACCAACCGCTGTTCTTAGTTCGGTCACTGCTGTCGAAAGTGAATTGGCGTCCAGTGTTTGTAGGGTTCGGACAAGGTGTGTGTTGGAGTCCAGCTAACGAGGGGTGGTACTTGCTCTGACTCGGCAAGCACGGAAGCACACGCCGGACAAGAGCTCACGCGACGGCATGCGCATGTCGTGCACTGTCCATGACGTGATGAGGGGATCATCGGCTTCTCTTTTGGCCCTCACTGAAACACCACCAGTTTTGTGTCATCCGTGCATTACGATGACGGATCTCAATTCTCAAATCAATAACAAAGGTTCCAACTTAAAGAATAGATATACACCGGTATGAATTTCATGCATATAATTATATCATTAATTATTTTAAAATGAACAACCCTATATAATGTATGCGATGTTCCGTATTAATAGAGCAGGAAAAAACAAAATATATTTATGAAAGGTTTGTATATCAAAAAGGAAAACAACCACAGCACCGTAAACCGCTACGTAAGACCAATCGCCGCCAGACCTATAACGTAGCCACCATCGAATGGTCCAGGAAAGCTTCTAAACAGCTGAAAACATCACAGTTTCATAGACACCACCAGCGAGAAAAGTTACGAAAGGAGAGGACAAGAGAGAATAACATCTACTCATCCCTGAATAGATTTGCCGCCATTTAAGAGTGTCATCCCAACTGTCAACATGGGTAAACCGTAAAAGGCAGAAATAGAACCTCCTAGGTGATGCCTCTAGGAAGGAAGTAATGACATGTTGCTACCCCTCCTATCCTAGGAATTTAGATGTGGTTTTCACTTGGAGGATCCCATCATGGGGAGAGCAAGACACCTCGACAACACCTTTTAGAGGGATCACAATACTCAAAAATGTTATCGTTGCCGGTTCAGAAAGCGTCAAGCTAGCCTTTTACTTACCGCTTGTCCAACCCCTACAGCTGCAGCTCCATTGTCCTCAACATTTAATATTGCTAACAATGTATAGACACCCTAACACCAATGCCCCTCTACCGTTTAGCCTTTACACAGTACACACCTCTGTATGCTACTGCCGGTATCGCTATAGGCCAAGCCGCCGCAAGAGCCAAGCATAATGCCATCCCCTGGTGTCTGACCATCATTGACCAGTGTCACCCGTGCCTCTGCCTTAGGGGCCGAGGACACCTACCATTCCCTGGCGTGGATTTGGTCTACCGCCATCGACACTTTCATTGCCGCAGAGGCCAAGCACATTTTTCCTCCCCTATCATGGATTTGACCCACACACCGTCGTCGGCCAGCCACCTATGGACCACCTCCTCTCACCAGCTAGCTCCCGTATGAAGCAAGAGCACCTCCGCTAGGTCCACGCCGTTGACCAGCACCTCTGTCATGGCCTCCGCCTCCCTGCTTTGTCGAGCATTTGTTGTGGGAAACGTCGTCGTGTGTATACGCTGACCGTGCCATCGGCGCACCCATGCACCTCGTCATTGTTGAATGGCATGGATCCAACCTCAGCAGAGCAAGATTTGCTTCTGCGGCTTAGGAGAATCGCCACTGCTGCCACAGGCTTTTTGTCACGCCCAGAAATTCATGAACCAGAATTCCCAAGCAGAATGTGCATTAAAACCCCTATCCAGGACCGGCCAGGGTACACAAACGATAAAGTTGATATACAGATCCACGTATTACAAACATACTAAAAGTCTTACGAATGCAGCGGGAAAGTAAAGAGAGCTAAACTAGATAACTTGACGCTCGCAGCGTGGTGACTCCACTCCACAGGCATCCTTGACGGCAACAACAAGCCTACTCCTCCAAATAGCCACCATCCGAGAAGTACTCCGCCTCTGATGTGGGGGAAATAGAGCAAGACTGAGTACTACCCACTGTACTAGCATGTCATACTAAGAGGAGGTATGATGCAAGGTAATTCCGAAGGAGGCTAGGGGTTTATTTGCATAAAGCATGCATTTAAAAACAGTAGTTGAATATAGTAAAATAGTTGAAATAAATTAAGCAGTATTAAGCATAATTGTCCAAGCTACACCACGTTGCGACAGGCCCAACCAACCACCTAAACTAAACCGGTTCCATTTAGTCAAATTATTAAGGTGAGACTAATCACAACGAGTATGGTTGATCGCCCACAACTGCGAGCATGACTATTCGAATAGTTTTACTCTGATCAGAGGTGTACAACTGTACCCACAAGACACAGCCCCACGACACATTTCCGTGTGCTGGCATACCACCACGGTACACCGGAAACAGACTGTGACAGGACCCTTCGCATAACTCCCCCTAACCAAGCAAACCACACTTCAAGTTTCGCCCCCACCCTTAAAACCAGGGTACGTAGCCCCCTCTTGTGCCGTAGTGAATCTGGCAGCCGATCAACCCTTAAAACCGGGGCCAACCCAACTTCATCACGTCCACCCTCGCCAGGGAACCTGAGATCCCAAGTCTCCAAGTGGGCCCTCTTGGGCCACCCACGACCTTGGCTTTTTAGAGAATCCCCAGCTAGGGAAAAGTTACACTACAAGCCCAACCCTTGTCCACGCTGGCATGTGGTAAGCACGGTAATTCTTCAGTGTAACCCGCGAACCGGTCCTTAATTGCCATGGGCGTGTCTATCAAAACCATGCGCCCACAGCCTACCATTTAGCGTATTTTAGTTAAGTTAAAGTCATGGTGGCTCATGACCAAAGTCATCATCATTAAGTTCTAATTAAATAATTAAATGAGGTGATCCCCTTTAGTGAGCTAGTTGATCTAAGTATGGCTGAGCATTCCCTAGACCAGCAACTAACATGTTAATACCCAAGCTACCAAAGGTACAGGATGAACAATAATTATGGTTGAGTACAACAAGTAATATAAACCCATGGAATGACATTATAAAATAATGCAATGTTTAAGGAAAATAGGATATTCGCAAAATAGGTACAATACGATCAAGTTAGATGTATGACTTGCCTTGCTCCGGTGCTGGTGCAACCGCTGCAACAACTTCAAAGTACACGAGCATGTCGGAATTACCGGAATCTAAACGATAATACAAAGCACACAAGCAAACAGGCTATAAGTCTACTGAAACAGGAAACAAAACCATTTTTAATGGATTCGAGACATTTTTATAAATTTGCTGCAATTTGAATGGGCTTAAACGGAGCTCGGATGAATTAGTTATGAATTTTAGAAGATTCACTGTATTTTTATATTAAAAGAAAAGTCCTTAATTAATTATTGCGCATTAAACCGGACGCTAGCGTCAGTGAGGGGAGAGGTGGCGCCGACACGTGGGCCCCACCTGTTAGTGACACAGCACCCGGTCCACCGTGGATCGGGACAACCGCAACGGTCCACCACCGATCCATGGGGACGGAGGCACAGCTCGGAACGAGACGGACCGACAAGGCCGGCGCGCGGCCACAGGCGGCAATAGCCGGCGGCGCGGGAGCGGTGGCGAGCGGCGCACACCGAAGGGTGGCAGTGGCGTGCACCGAAGGATGGCGGCGCTACAAGGAGAGGGAGGAGGGAGAGGAGGGAGTGCCTAACCAGCGACGACGGCAAACGGCGCGGGGAGGATGACAACGACGGCGATGAGGGGTGGACGTGCTCTGGGAATGACCAATAGAAGAAGAAGAGAGGAATTAGGGGGAGAAAGGAGGTCCGCGGCAAGCGTGTAACACCTTTTTTTTATTTAAAAATATCTCTCAATTAAAAATTGGAATTTAAATTTGGTTTTTGTTTTTGTTTTTGTGCCAATTAGATCTGAAACCCTCTCCTTGATCATCCTCTCAATTTTTGGTCAAAAATACAATTCAAATCCCAAAACCTCCAAAAATTCCTCTCAAATTAATTTCCAAATACAAAAAAAAAAGGGAAAGCCTCACTGTTCTTTGGGCCCCTTTTCTCTCCTTTCTCCCCCGGCCCAACCCCTCTCCCCCCTCTCCCTTTCTCCCCCGAGTGGGCCGGCCCACTCCCTCCCCCTCTCTCCCCTTCACCCCGGAGCAGGCCAGGCCCATCCCCCTTCCTCCCTCCTCTCTCGGCTCAGCCCACCCCGGGTCATCTCCTACCTCTCGCCGCGCCGCCGCCGCTCGCTGTTGACGCGCCGCCGCTCACCGTTGCCGTGCCGCCGCTCGCCGCGCCCGCCCCGAGCCCCGCGCCGCACGCGCCACGCCGTGTCCCGTCCCGGTCGGCGCCGTGCCTTGTCATGTCGCCGTCCCGTCCATCCTCGAGCTACGCGCCGTGCCGCACCGAGCCCCGAGCCGCGCCGCGCCGCCGTCGCATCACCGCGCCGCTCGCCGCACCGCGCGCCGCCTATAAAAGGGGGAAAACCCCCCTTTTCTCCTCTCCGCCCCTCGCCGCCGCTCCTCCACCATTACCGCCGGCGACCCCACTCTCCCGGCTCTCCCCCTCTCCCCTCCCGGCCGCCGCTGCTCCCCGGTCACCACCGTTCGCCGCCGCTTCCCCCCCGGCCGCCGGCCTTCTTTCCGCCCGGCCGCCTCGCCACCACCGGCCCAAGCCGGAGCTAGAGGAGGGAGACACACCCGACAGGTGGCCCCCCCTCCCCCTCTCTCTCTTGGCTGACCAGCGGGCCCCACCCCTTCTCTCTCTCTCTCCGACATGTGGGCCCCCACGCCGTCAACCCTAACCCTAACGGAATATTCCAATATTCCGTTACCGTTTAATATAAATCCCAAAATTTCAGAAAAATTCCTCTACCTTTGAAAATTCATAGAAATTCAACCGTAACTCCGTTTGACCTCGTTCAAATTTCTAAATTTTTCTAAAATTGAGATCTACACAGTGGCACACTTGTTTCTCTGTTTTGAGATTGTTTTATTGCCTTTTATTTATTTGTTCTCCGTTTTGCGTATAGAGCACGTGTACGAGGACACTCCGGACGCCGGCTTCGAAGGAGAAGACCCCCATCTTGTGCAAGGCAAGCCCCTTTGATCACATTGCCCCTATATTTGCAAGTTATTTTGTTTGCAAAATGCATTGCTAGGTGTACACGATAAATCTTGTTTAGGCCTCGGATTGTTTATGCAACCGACGGACCGACCTAGTAGTTGCACTCACTTTACGTAGGATGTTGTTAATCCCTTTATCCCTATTAGCTACACATACTTACCCCGGTATCGCTATCCATTGGATACGATTACCGAGGTAGTTGCTTAGCCATGCTTACGTTGTACTGTCGTGTGGGAAACTCGGTATTTTCCAAACCTTATGCTTAAAAACCCGGTACGTGGTACCAATGTGTTGCGAAATAAAACGAGTTGTGAAAATGGTGATGATGCGAGGCCATGCCTTTGTGGTTTGGTCGCGTATTATCGTTAAGGACCGATTCCTTTGGGAAATCCATCCAAACATGTTACAGTGCGACCTCACGGGTATTTATGGGATACCCCTGGCTAAGTAAATGGTTATCACATGGGAGTTTGGTATGCCAATAGTTGTGGGATGCCGAGGATGAGGAGACGAAGTGTTTGGATCATTATAGCCCTTTTGGGTGTTTTGTTTGCCTCTACGTGGCACACGGTACCGAGTAGGAGTAGGAGGCATCCTCGGTATTCCTGAGTGGATGACGGCAGCGACTGCCTGATACTCGGCTGAGAGACTTGGCCCAACTAGGTGGTGTGCGATTTCCATGGGCTAGCTTTGGAAAGGCCTTGTCACGAACTTCCGTTGCCGACGGGTACACGGTGTCAGTTTCGTGTCGTGTGGGTAAAGCGTACAACCTCTGCAGAGATTAATGAACTGTTCAAACAGCCGTGCCCACGGTCAAGGGCGAGTGTAAGGTGTTTCTCATAGCGTAGATTTGTTTGACAAATGTTTGATGAAATGGTTGGTGGGAAGGGATTCGTTTCCAGAGTCCGCCTGTGTGGCAGACGGCTAACCTTTGTGGTTAGGAACGGGTCTGTGTGACCTGGGGTGTCGCTTGGCACCAAGGTGTTGTTAGGGCCGAGAAGGCGTTGTTGTGCCGAGAAGGTGTTTGTGGTGCTGAGAAAGCTAAGTTAACTATGTGAAATAGTGTTGTGGTGAATTTATGGTTGGAACAGAGTTGCTGTGAAGGCAAAAAGATACTAATAGAGGAAACCAGTTATTTAATTAATTGTTACTCTTGTGACAAGTTGTTGCAAAGCAACTTGTGGAATGGGACGAGGCGTGAGCCTCCTCCCGACAACTAAAATTTTGACTCACTGGAGTTTTTGAGAAATAAATCGCTTTCGCCAAAAAGGCTGCTTTCGCAAATAA
This sequence comes from Oryza punctata, assembly GCA_000573905.2. Lineage (NCBI taxonomy): Eukaryota > Viridiplantae > Streptophyta > Magnoliopsida > Poales > Poaceae > Oryza > Oryza punctata. The sequence goes on along the minus strand of CM002495.2, from coordinate 25,324,365 downwards.
AACCCTAGCCCTCCTTGTCTTAACCAAGCATGTCATTCTTTCCCCCGGCTTGCTGAGTACGTGAAGTACTCACCCTTGCTATATATAATATCTATAGAGCTTGGAGATGAAGACGTCGACCCGACCGCCGAGGAGTGTCTCCAGGAGCAAGCCGAGTACGAGGATTTCTAGAAGATTCGTGCCTAGCCCCAAGCCCTTGCCTGTGGATCAAGATGGTCGCCTAGATGCTTAGCTTCCCACTGCTTTTGACTTCCGTTCTGTGGACTTTTGTAATGTCGCGTTGCTTATCCTTGGGCCTGTCCAGGATGGCAACTTATGTAAGGACTAAAACCCAGTGATGTAATAATTAGTTTACTTTGATTCCATGGATATTCTGTGTGTACCAGCTAGTGTATCCTGGGACTGGTACTATTTCACAGGTAATGCATAGCACCTCGGCATTAGTTAGCTGGTGTTATCGGTTAACGAGTGCCGGGGCGTTACAAAGCGGCATTGCCGACCGGAGGCAGCGGAAAAGGAGGGCTCACCAGTGAACCGAGGGAAGGTGGACTCCGGCGGCGGAAGGCGACGGGCGAACGGCGGGCGAGATGTTCCTCGACCTCGCAAACCCGAGGAGGCGACAGCGCGACCCAACGCGGCGGCTAGCGGCAGCAAATGGCGACTGGAGTTGGACGACAAACGATGGCGGCGGGCAGCGCGAGAGCGATTTAGGGCACGGGAGCGAGCGGTGAATGAGGGAAAATAGGGAGGGGTGTAGGGGAGGCAGACGTGGCCGGGGTGGCCCCATTTCACCGACAACGTGGGAGAGAGTGAAAAACGATCGGGATTCGAAACTCGAATCCCGCGCCTCTCTCGAGCGCGACGTGTGGGGCATGGGGTGCGGGACATGCGGGGCGTGCTTGCGGAGGTGGCGCGGAGCGAGCGGGGCGGCGGTTGCGGGCACCGGCTCCTCCGGCTGGAGGTAGTGGACAGGCTCGATAGGTGGGCCCCACCTATCGGCGACCCGGAGGGAGAGGGGGCGCACGGGGTTAGCTCGGCTGCGGCCTCGGGCCGGCCTAGCAAGGAGAGGGTGCGCGCGTGTGGAGGGAAGGGGTTGTGGTGGGCTGAAAACGGCCCACGGCCAAAAGAAGAAGAGAAAAAGATTTCCAAATTTATTTAATTTCGTTAATCACTATTGAATTATTAAAATTATTTCCTTTGCTCTGAAAATTCCACTAAAAATCCTGTTGGGAACACAAGAAAATCAAACCATGCCATTTCAACTTATCAATTGCATTTATAATTTAGGGTTTTGATCTAGGTTAATTTAAACATTTTCTTGGGGTAATTTATTACTTGAATTAAGGCTAGAAAAAGGGGAAACCTCACGGTGTGACACTTTTCCTCAATAATTTATGGTTGGTGAGTATGGGAGTGTCAGTGTTATGGATAAGGCATATCCAATAGCCTTAGGTTAAGCTCGGCGGGGCCCACCATATACCAAGTCTTATATGGAAGCATACCTCATATACAGAAGGTATTCCGGATAAGGAAGGAGAAGCAGAGTTCTACATGGAAACTATAAGGACTACTCAGATTGTATCCATATTTGTCTCCCTAGTTCTTCTTGGACAAGGGGACACCTGTGGGTGTAAATACAAGACCCCCTAGGAGGAGAGGGGAGGGGCGCAACAGTCAGAATAGATATCAATGCACGTCGCCAGACATCGATATCAGAGATAAGCCTAGAATGCTCAATCTGGTGCCCGCGGAGGCTGACAAGAGGGATCTAGCGCTATCTCTGATCTCACCGAGTTCATATTCGAGGATGAAGACTACCTTGTCGTCGACTTCAGGTGGTGGTCCATGCTGTTGTGTCGATGATAACTAGATAGGTTACCCCAAATATTATACTTGAGTGATTCTGATGAATAAGAGCAACATTGGCTTCAGCCAACAGGAGTAGGGCTCTTACCTGATTGATAAGGGGCCCGAACCTGTATAAAAATCCATCTCTTCTGTCTCTTTTATCTCAATCTCGCGTATACCATGGTACTAATGATCCCCATACCATGCAAATACTGTAGTCGTGATCTACAACATCGATAATGGCGCGCTAGGTAGGGGATTTTTGTGCTTCAAGGTTTTGACGAGATGGGTTTCAAGAAGAAAGATTCTCCGACGATAAACAACTCGACGACTTCGGATGTAGGGGGATACGACCCGACTGAAGTGTGTTCTCCGACGGATCGGGACCCTCGTCATTTCAAGCTTCGTCAAGTCATCGACGCTGTGGATTTTTCGAGGAGGAATACTTCAACGACTTTCGCCCTGGGAGATCTGACCCGGCCAGAGTACATTCCCCGACTAGATTGGAATCATCGTCGCCAACAATTTGATCTATTGAGATCATCCAAGCTTCAAGACACGTGGCGTACCAGACGATTTCAAATATATATGATGTTGAACGAGTATGCATCAAGGTAATTGGTAGATTGGTTTATTAAATTAATCTACTAATTTTGTAGTTACATCCGGCATATATCAACAAAGGTACGCAATATTTTATATGCAATTTACCGTACCTATTTTTCAGATCCATATAATATTGTCAGATCTGTAATTTATTATGTTTACCTAGAGCACATTTTTTATATGTTGTGCAGGTGTTCCCTATATTAGGCCAACTACGGTGTAATGCTAGGGGCTCGCTCTATTTCTTGTATATAAAACATGCTTGTTCACGGTTTACATAGTATCCAATATTTCATCTAAATCTGTTCGTTACATCCTGATAATACTAGAAGTTTCATGCAGTTTTTTGAATACATACTCGATATTCTCTGCTATACGTCTTCGAGTGGTCGAGTACATCTACATACCTGGTCTTCGGCTAGTGGTTGTAGCGATTCTCTCACTGCTTCCGCGAAGTGATCGAGTACAACTATACACCTGGTCTTTGACCAGTGTGGTAGTCACCTCATCACCCCATGTCCATCAATCTCGGTAAGTGGTTATACATATAATATGTGCAATATTTATCCGTTGATCCCTTTTTCTTATATCGCCTTGTCTCAAAGTCAAACCTATCATCCTCTTACGCTGGTCTGCCAAACCTCCAAGGTCCTCACGGTCCTCGGCTGGGGACGCCCAGAGCTGATAAGGTTTTGTCAGGCACCGCAGAGCCAAATGACTATGTTATAATTGGTCATGCCAAAGAGCTTAATGGTAGCGTATTAACCAAGCCGTGTAATCGGGAATTAGTTTTCCCAACCTCACGGCTAGGGGCTAGGTAATCGCAGCTTGAGCTTGGTTTGTTATAAGATTTAAGCTGTCTTTGTGGAAAAATATTTTTTCCATAAAGACAGCTGGGGGCTAGGAAGGGTAACATACTCCGATTACTGAGGGCAGCTTTAGCGAGAGTACTCTTTTATTGTCATATGTAGATTTAATTTATTTCTGGTTTTTTCGATTCATACTTTTACCCCTAAGTGTTCGCTCGGGGTTTTTTCATTCTAACAATTTGCTTTGAGTAATTGATTTTAGGAAAATCAATTAGCCTTTTTTAAGTGACAAAGACTAATTGGAGGCTTTATAGTAGTCAGTTTTGACTAATTAAAGCTTAGACCAATAATTCTTATCTCAATTAACAGACATATACTGGTCCCAGGGTACACAGTAATTGAATTTTGATTTTGATTAGATGGATGCCGGATTAGTGAATTCAAGTTCAAGTCGACTTCTCGGTTCAGGAAAAGAGAAGGATCTTGTCGCGTACTCTGCACTAGCTTGGTTGTCCGAGAACGGTTGGATTAGTTCAATAAGGGTTATTGGATGAAGCGATGTTGCACCCGCTGAGATGGAATCTTTTGATTCCAATACAAATTCGCGATCAAGGCTAGATCAGGAACTTAGTCGCATGCTCCACACCTCCTCGGTCATCCGAGAACGGTTAGGCGAGTTCGATATTGTTGTTTCAAAGTCTTCGATCGAGAACATCAACTCGTTCATTCGCATTGAAGTTGGGGGCTACTGTCAGTGTTATGCATAAGGCATACCCAATAGTCTTGGGTTAAGCTCGGCGGGCCCACCATATACCAAGTCTTATACGGAATCATATCTCATATACATAAGGTATTCTGAATAAGGAAGGAGAAGCAGAGTTCTACATGGAAACTATAAGGACTACTCATATCATACCCATATTTGTCTCCCTAGTTATACTTAGACAAAGGGACACCTGTGGGTGTAAATACAAGACCCCTAGGAGTAGAAGGGAGGGACGCAACAGCCAGAATAGACATTAATGCACGCCGTGAGACATCGACATCAGAGATAAGCCTAGATATGTCCAATCTGGTGCCCACGGAGGCCGATAAGAGGGATCTAGCGCTATCTCTGATCTCGCCGAGTTCATATTCAAGGATGAAGACTACCCCGTCATCGACTTCGGGTGGTTGTCCATGCGTCTCTAAACACAATGCAATTAATATAAAATTGAAATATTAGGTAGGCAAATATATCAACCGAACCAGAGTGATCCAAGAGATCGAAGCGATGCAGCCTTGAACAACACCAGTGTAGCCGATATATTCACCAGGGTCGGCGGAACGTAGGGCTTACCCCTTCACCGGAGATCGAAAGCCGATGCAGCCCCGCGTCAGGTGCCAAGTTCCGCCGGTTGATAAGTAAAATCTCGAAAAAGAGGGTGGCAATGCAGCGAGAGTAGTTGTATTGATCGAGAGATAATTTACAGGGACCCTGGGTGTACATATTTATACCCATGCGTAGATGCTAGTCTATATCGGACACGACACAAACTTTCCTAAAGATAAAAGGAAAAATATAAAGTCCTTATCGGACACTAAACACATTTTCCTAAAGATAAAAAGAAACTAACAACTCTGCCTAATTAATAGATAAACTGTCATACCACATACTTCTTGAACTCGGACTCGTCTGGATAAACTTCCTTTAATTAATTAGTTCCTTAGCCGAATCCATGAAGAATACAACTGCTGGCGATTGATAATGTCCATTAGCCAATTTCAGGACTCTGAAGCCGATACTCACTATAGGACGATGATGACTTCGAGACTTACTAAATTTCGTTGTTAACAATAGGTTATCCCATATATTGTACTTGAGTGATTCTAATGAATAAGAGCAACAATAGCTTCAACCAATAAGAGTAGTGCTATTACCTGACTGATAAGTAGTCCGAATTTGTATAAAAATCCATGTCTCCTGTCTCTTTTATCTCAATCTCGCGTATACCCTGATACCAATGATCTCTATACTATGTAATTACTGTAATCGTGATATACGATATTGACAAGGAGGACGAAGGGAGAAAGCCTTGCTACTGCCTTCCTCGCAGACTTCCAACGATGTGCTCCAGTGGTAGTGAGGTGGAGTAGAGGAGGTGGACTGCGTGGTGGCGTGAGTGTTAGGATTTCACCTATGTCACCGAGGGGGATGACACGGATAATGCATGTCGGTCTTAGGCCCATGAACATAATTATACCATCAACTATTGGTAACCACATATACGCATGCAAATAACATATAAAACAACATGGTATAATAGAAATTGAGGGAAGACAAACTATCCACTTACACTCTTAACATTATAAAAGCGTAAAATAGGATCATAACCACTTATTGTTTCCTTGTTAGCTTATCAGCCTCAAGCAAAATTTGAATTTCAGAAGTCAATTTTGGAATTGAATTTCGGGATTTTTTTAATCGTAGTCTATTTCCCAAATATATTTTATTCATAATTTTGATTGGTTCAATTTTTTTCCACAGCTTATCAAACATAGCTCAAACGATCAGAGTGATGATTAAAATTAACGCCACTTGCTCCTCTATAACAAGTAGAGTTTCTATTTATCTCATCTTAGATACATTTTATGGCATCTGCTGGAATAAAGATCCAGCGCAAAAACACACTGCGCTACAGCATTGCATCAACTTTCTTCTCTTTTCTGTTGCATTTGATTGCCGTGTGTGCAGTGAAACTGGCTGCCGTTGCCGGGAGAGGTTTCTTTTCCCCTCGTGCATCATGGAATCGTGATCCATGAGGAATCAATCAATCATACCGACCGATCGAAAGAGGAGCTGGCTGGGCCATGACCGACTGCTCGGCCGGGTTGGCCGGGAAATATCTCTTTCTCGGCCATCAATCATCACCATCATTCATCATCAATCTAGGAGATCTGGAAGGGCAACGCCAGGAAGTCGACACGTGCATTGCCCTCCTCCTTTCGCTGTGACCTGTGTGTGACTCTGGGAGACTGAATGAGAGTGTGCTGGGCTCCAGGGCCAGCTATAAGGCATCAACAACAAAGACTACTACATCCATGTCGCTCACCTGTGTAAGCTGGCAACGTCCCTTGGCATGGCAGATGCCAGGCGATCTCCATTTGCTTTCGGATCGTGTCTTGCAGCAGCGCACCGGACCGACCAAAGTACAGCAGCTCTTAACGGCACCAGAACTAGTCAGTAGGTGCAATGCAGATGCAGGGTGGCTCGGAAAGGCAAAGCTTAGTTAGGACTGAGGCATCATCTCCAGATCGAAAGGGTTAAAGGAAGAGTTGTGTGGTTAGTTAGAATGTTTGAACATTGATCAAAATGTCAAGCACCACGAACATTAGGGAGGTTTGATATGGACCCTTCACAAAATATGTGAACCTACATTAATGCAAATCCCAGCAAATGTCATTACAAAGGTGCACCTTCAGTTGTTCTGCAACGGTTTTTGATGTTTCTCGGTGGACTACAGGGCATAACATAATACTTTACATGATATCACAGCAATGTCGTTAATTGTCCCAAGTCAATCCCTTGTTGACTGTTACACGGAAAGAGGAAAGAAAACAGAACATCTGGCCTGTCGATGAAAATTTACAATCGGTGTATCTCAATGCCTAACAAGGATGTGCTTCCGAATGGAGATAGATCTAGATGGGCATGAAATGGTTGCTACATAAGACACTCTACCTTACCGTACAGCAGAAACTACACATTGTAGTAATTTGAACTAGAGAAAAGCGCAAGAAAAAAAATGTCTAGAGCATAGTTATACAAAAATTACTTCAAGCTTTGCACATGGATGATCTTTGATGTATTTCTCAAGATCTGCGTCATCTCTAAATATGAACTGGTATAATGCCTGTCGTTGTGTAAGGCCGATTGGATAAATTTTGTATACCTTCAACTCATCCCCACCTCGAATACTTGGTGGTCTTTCATCTTTCCACACAGGAACATGATTGAGGGATCTAAATTTAGCAAGCACAGCAGACTCCAAAGCATCCATAGTTAATTGGTCCGACCTGCATTGCATAGGAAAGGCACGTGTTTAAAAAGGCTAGTAGGAAAACAAGCAGGTAAAACATCGAAGTTAGAAACAATTGTATATTTAAGCTATTCAATTTGCAGGTAGCATGAGTTGCAGTAAAGATACCAACTTTATAATGTAGTAACAAAACTAGAAGTTATTTTATTTTTTAAAAAAAAGGAGTAAATTGCAAATTAGGCTAGGTATTATTACCAAAGTCACTTTGGATCGGGACAAAGCCAATGTTCACTTTGGACCAAAGGTTTTCTTTCGTTTTGCTGCACACTGGGCTACCCATCTCGCTGGCTGGCCAGGCATTGCCCGCACCTCACCATTATGGCCATGAACCCCCTGTTCTTGCTGCTGCTGCAAGGCATGAATAGTGCAAACGCATGCAGAGTAAGAGGAGTTGCTTCAAGGAAGCAGCCATCAGAGCAGTGAGGGCATGAGGTAGATGCAGCTCGGACACACACAGCGCACGAGGACATTGGCGGAGCTTGAGCTTGAGGTGGCACAGACGGAGTTCAAGCGCAGGGGCAGCAATGGTAGTGCCAGCGAAGCTCGAGCTCGAGGGATGCCGACACACAGGCAGCCAGGTGGAGGTGGAAAGCGAGCTTGGGGATGGTCAAGGTGGAATTCCTTCTGTGCCAACTCTGGCCAAGCCCATTTAGTAGGAATCAATAGCAGGCTCATGGAAGAGTAGAAACAGGGGGCAGTGGTCATCCCAACCACAGCTGCCTTTATCTGGAGAGGAGTTGGATCAGGGGCACCACGGGAGGGATTTGGAAGTTGGATCCGCAATAGCAGCACGAGCTCAAGCTCATGACCACTTCTTCCGTAGCACCAGATGCCAACTACCTTGGCATGCCCTCTATAGAGTTGGAGAGATTGAGAGATGGGATGGTCTGACCTACAATTAAGGTAGCCCTACATGAAAACATTGGTTATGCCCAGGTCCAAAGTGAATCTTTGGTAATAATACATGGCCCAATGTACAATTCACTCTTAAAAGGATGACCAGAAGCGTTGTGATTCACAATACAACAGAACTAGTTTGAAAAACACAAAGTTTGAAAATACCATTGCATGTGCAAAGATCATTATAACATGCAATGGTATTATTCTGATTGGCAAGTCTTTGTGATGGTATTTACCTAATTTTCTCAAACTAGTATTTAAGTCCTTAATATAACGATATAACAGTAGTCAGGCACAAGTGCACCATCTGAGATAATAAGAACATGAGAGTTAAAATTACATAATAATAATATAGGGTGAGCATCTGCCCTTGTAACACTTTTTAAAAAGCCCTTATTATTTTGCTCTTTATCATGCCAACTGCAAATAACAATCTAACACAGATAAACACAAATTAATTAATTTCATACCTCAAAAAAATGCTCTCTGTCTTGAACCGCCCTCTTTCTCTGACAAACAAGTGGTATACCTTTCTTCTTTTGCTTGAACAACTACATGGACGATTCATAAATTTTGGAGTCATTTCCTCTTTTTCATGAATCTTCGTTGCGACATGTATGCAAAGACGACATGATGAATGAACCGCTGCCATGTCAATAAGGGCCTTGAAAGAATCGGATGGGCCATCATACTTCCATCTACAGATGCAAAACAAAGAATGAGATATGCACAGTACAGAAAATGATGACCAAATAATGGCTGATAAATGATCTTTGACAAACTGTGCAGTAATTTCATCAGCAAAATCATCTACACGTGAATGAAACCCCTGAAATATACTCAAGGATACCTTCAAGCAAATCAAAGGTAATGAGGACCCCGACTTACTCTAGCCTAAACTGCATCAGATTTAATGACTATGCCCTGAATAATTGTTCTAAGTATTTTGGATTGACTCTTTTACAAGATATGGGAGAGCGAAACAAAAAAGACAAAGAAAATATACCCAGTAGAGTCTCATGGTAGTACTATAACTTGGCTATTTCTTCATTCTAAAAGAAATAAGAATAGTCTATCTAAAGCAGAGCAATGTAATATCTATGTTAGACAGTCAGTTATATTAAAGAATAATTCAAGCAGCTCCTGATGGTAGTTTCATGCTTTTCGAAGCGCCAGAGTCACATGAATGGTACCAACAAGTTACAAGTATGTAGAGTATCAAGTTACAAGTTATGTACAGTATCACCGCAAAAGCAGTTCAAGATGGAGAAAATGGAATTCCAGAAAAACCTTTAGTTGTAGAGTAATTTTGTTCCTCAACAAGTTATGCATTTGACAATACTTGTTCGCAAGATCTTGGTAAATGAAAAATGAGTGGGTGAAAGCATCATCATAGCAAGTTAATGACGTAATACAAGATTACAGCTTATTCCTTAAAAGAACTACGCCAAAAATTGATAAGCATGACTCCATAGATTTCCAATGATGAAATGCTGATTGCTTTTTAATGCAAATTCAGTGTACATGCAGACATACACCATGGTTATGCTTAAATTTACAGAGATTGTACGATATTCCAAAAATATGATTGGTGTACATGTGATGCTCCAACAATGCCATTGGTGAATGAGAAACAAAATCTATTTCAGGCATGAAGTCAACAGGGAAAGCAGGATCATTTACCTCAAAGATTGATTAAAGGCTTCCTGATTTGATGCAATATGTTTCATTGTCTTGGCAATTGAAGGAACATCATCAAGCTCCTTAATGTGTAATATTGCGCCTTCTCCAGGAGAGAACTCTTGAATGTTTGGAGCACCAATGACAACTGGAATGGCTCCTGTAGCACAGCACAGATGAAATTTTCAATCACTTCCATTCCAGTTAGAAATTTAAATTTCACAGAGTTCAATTTTAATCAAGTGCTGGAATCGAAATTGAATAAAATTCACGATGAACAGAAATAAAATGTTAATCAGTAGAGAAGGGAAATATGTACATCACAAATATGACAATTTGGTTTATGATTTGGAAGATCCTAATCGATCTATTTGACCATATTTGTTCACTTGCTTCATGATAGTACTTTCATAATATATTTCAATTGATGAGAGTCACAGTAGTGTAATTTTCCATGTCTGTGCAATATTCCATCCCAGAGAGATGACTAACAAATGGGCATAAAGCTTATACTAACTCTGGATCCAATGTTGGATGAGAATTTATCAATGCAAATTGTGTGGATGGGTGGGTGTGAGCTTGGGGTTTGGGTCAGGAATGCTTAATAGCTTCTCCAATTACCTGTTACCAGCGACTGAAAAAACTTTTCTGTAACATAATCTTCCTCGTTGGAATTCTCAAAGGCCAAGCTAAATTTGTAGCGCTTCAAAGTTTCCACTTTATCAACTGCACCAGGCAACAAATAAAGTCTGCATAACATTTCTTTCCTCAAAACATATGCAGTACAACAATAGAAATACAAGCCACTCCAACAATAAAGACATCATTTATGTAGGCAAAGCATTTATCAGGTTTGACAATTGATGTAAAAGAAATATCTAGATTGAACCTAGGAAACTGATACTTCTAAATAAAACTCTTTCTGTGAATATGGTATAAGAAAAGGAAAAAATGTTGCCCTGGAGAGTGCGTCAATGTCCAAAACAAATTATATTTGCAACCAGGACCAAGGAAGAATAACTTAATACAGAGACAAATAAAAACCTTAGTTAACAAAGTTGAACACGATAGCTCTTTGGGTTTTAATCTTTTATAGGTTGAAACTATAATCATTTGCTGCTGCTCTAATAATAATAAAATGTGTCTGGTGATGCTGGTGCTACTATAATAACCAACTTCTGGCAGCAACATCATTTCCCGACAATTTATTAAGATTAAAAAAGGTTATGTGCAAATATTGATGTTGAAATTATTATGACCATATAAATAAAATGGGAGGTCATCAGTGTGCTCAATACAAAAGTAGATTCTAAATCATCAAACAAGTTGTCCTTAAAGGCTTCATAAAATCAAAAGGGAAAATAAAATTCATCATGGGATTTCCATACACCCAGTTAGGAACTACCTCAGTTAAACAGAAGGGAGATGGACCTGAGAATTAGCATATTGACATAGCAGCAAGAATTGGCAGTAGTGATAGTTATATATGGTATTCAATACTTTTTATTGCTTGCAACAGTTAAAACATGCCACGTGGAACATTTTGCTGTGGCTGGCCACTCATTACACTCTTGGAAGCACAATGCAACATATCCCATTGTATATTTAATAAAGTATGCCACTTGAAGTATGGAAGAGAAAGTATACCTTTGCCATCATGATTACGATGACAGCTACCATATGAATCAATTTTGACATCTAAGTTCTCAAGCATTTCAAGGGCTTGCAAACGAAAATTACGTGCACCACAGTTTGAAATAAAGGCTGCAGCTAGGGCTTCTTCAGTTTTTGGAGGCACAGGTGCCATTATATCATATTCAGCCCATGAAAAGTAACCAACAGGTACATCTGAGGAAAGGCTTGTTGTCATCACAATTTTGTAACCTCTCCTGTGAGAGAAAGCATCACGATTGCTCAGTCTGTTACAACTATGCTTCTAAAAATAATAAACACACTAAGGATTAAAATGAATAGTTTAGTAGCAGGGGATGCATGATGGTAATAGGTTCACAAGAGCAATACTGTAGCATATTTAACACAATACTGGTATTACTGTTTTATTTTAAGTGAGAATGTATGAGCATCAGAAAGATGACAATTTAGTAGCCAAATTGTGCCCTTTACTTTCTTATGATATTATAAACAAAAGTATTAACCTACAAAACCATGTGTGACTATTAAACTTTTGCACTTCTCTGCATGGATATCAGAATAGGGATCTTAGAACCGGTATGAAAATAGCTTACATTGTGAAAACATTTAAGAGCTCTGAGTTTATAATCCATCGGTACCAAAGTGGGTTACAGTTCAAATACAACAAATAAGGTTAAAATGCCATTTTAAATAGGCAGAGAAATCACCCAACCAGAATTAACTTGGTTCTTACCCACCCTCGAGCCACAGCAATGTTGTTCTCTGAATAATACTGAGATGATTCCATCGATCTGAGTATACTCTCTACAGTAGGATCTGGGGCAATTCCAAAAGTAGCATCAGGCGTCTTAGTAGCTGAAAACCCAAATTCACATCCTACAGAACATTTATTCCAATCCTGAGAGGGGAAAGAATGCATAAGCATGATACATGGAGAATAAGTAAAGCACTAAATGAATGATAAGTGACCGACACCAATGGTACAAACAACCATCATCATTATCTGCAATCATCACATCACAAATGGCAGTATGGCACCAACATAAGTGTATAGTGCTAGGGACAATATTTTCCAACTCTCCATGGCTAAATCTAATGTTCACGATATTTTATTTTTTATGCCATTTAGAAAGTGTTTTGTGGAATGTTGAGTAACACACTAGAACTGCCCCCTCCTTCCTGTAAACATGATCAGACCAACATGATATCATGTGCATTCCAATCTACTCATTCTACTGTTTGAAAGAAGAAAAAAATCCTGGTTTCAAACATTCACTACCACATCCCTTCATTCCCATGGAAATGATGCCCACAAAAGTTTACTAAACCATGCTATTCTAATTTCCAGCATTTATTGTCCCAATTTAATAACCATTGAGGTGATAATAATGTTAGGAATATCATAACCAACCCAACAATCCATAACCTCCTATCTGCGTTATAGTTTGTGTTCAATATCAGATTCAGAGGCTGCGGGTTATTTTTCATTTTGGGGTGATTTTGTTTGTAACAGATACAAATATACAGTTTATTTTATAACCTGGACAACGGTATAAGGCCAGAAGCCAGTCAAGTCTATAAGCACAAGCTCAAGATTTTTCATAATCTACTAGGTACAGAAGTATATTGTTATTTGTTAAGGAAGTCCCATACATAACCCAGTGGAGAGGCCGGTGACGAACGCAGCATCAAATTTTAGGGGGTGCTAATCAACAAAACTGAAGGAAAATTATCAAATAAAATAAATGACTATACATGTTTTCCTATATCATCTTGCTGTCATTGTTGTGGTGCAACAAAGTTTCATATTATGGTATTGCCAATAGAACTAATTAGTTTGACTCGTTGACTCAGCTGATTTACAAATAACAAAACATGCACAATAAAACATGAAAACACACGTAAGCCTCACTGGCCCGAACAGCCCAAGCCCCCAACTACAGAAGGATGTGCTTGCTAATGTGCAGGTGTGTACGTCTGTGTGCAGAGGCTCTTGTACCAGTGGAAGGGGTGTTCTGTACTTGTGTTAGTGCTCCAACTAGGTCGAAATGTTGTGTAAAATTTGCAATTAAGTACGCAAATGAGATATTTGCAATTCCAAAATGGCAAGTATGACGTAGATGCATAATCCAGACCTTTTTATGCACGAGCTAGAGTTATCTAAGTAAATTTTCTAGCAATGTACGGATAACAGAATATCGACTAGAATTAATGAGCTTTAACTCGTTGATTCGGCTACTTGGCTTTGTTGCTAGAACGAATAACAGAACATGCACATGCAAACATGAAAACCCACGTAAGCCTCACCAGCCCAGACAACCCAAGCCCCCAAAACTACAGAAGGATGCACTAGCTAATAAGTGTGTGTGCGAGTCCCCCCTTGCATCCGCCGCTGGGAGAGACTCTTGTACCATGGAATTTTGTTAGTGCTCTAGCTTAGTCCAAATGTTGCATAAAACTTGCAATTGAGCATGCAAGTGAAAAAAAAAATTGCAATTCCAGAATAGCAAGTATAACGGCAGATGCATAATCCGGACCTTTGCACGAGCAATCCATGTGCTAGAGTTATCTAAGTAATATTATCCAACTAAACAGAAGATCTGCTGAGCTGAGCAGTCCAAAAGCAGCTATCCTAACTGAAATGCAAGAGCACAAGGAGGTGGATCTCCTAACTGAAATGCAAGAGCACGAGGAGGGGCGGATCGGGAGAACAGGTACGAGACCTTAGCGGCACCTCCGACGATGACGGGATCCTTGTCGAAGTCGCGGTCGTGAGGCACGCCGTCCTCCCTCTCAAGCCGCTCCTCGCACAACCGGATGTCGCCGTCGTCGTCCTCCACCTTACCTCCGCCCGGGGGCGCGTCCGCGTCCGCGTCCGGGACCACGACCGCGGCCTTCCCGTCGCGTGCGGGGGCGGAGCGGGCGTAGAAGGAGGTGGTCCAGCTCTCGACCGCTGCGGCGTTCTTCGCCATGTCGAGGCGGCCGAGGAACGCGATCTCGGCGAGGAAGGCCGCGCCGACGAGGAGCGGCAGCAGCCACCCGCACCGCCGCCGCCGGCCAGCCTGGCCCTGGGCCTGCGATTGCGAGTGGGACCTCTTCATCGATGCGGCGACGGCGCCACGCGCAGCTCCGCCTCCTCTCGCCGGTGGCGGAGGCGATGGGTGGGGGTGGGTGAGGGGGCGGAGTCGTTAGACCTGGTCGTGGGAGTTTAGGCAAAGTGGCAAACGGACCAACGCGAGCGACTCGTCTCGATCTTCTTTTCTCATCGTGTGGGCTCACGATGTCAGTGAGAGAGCATGGCAGAGATCCCAATTTTTCTTGGGCCCATTTAGATCGCTACCCAAATTCAAGCGGGCCAACACGGCCCAAAAGTTTGTAGGACTACGAACCATTCTTTGTCTATATTTTTTCCTGCGCTTTTTTCTGCAGGCCTAATAGGATCGCTACCGTTGGTTTAAATGAGCCTCGTGGTCTGTACAGGAACCGGACTCAAACGGCCCATCCTTGAGGGGGCCAACAGCCTAATTCTTTCCCTATATTTTCATGGGCTGATTAATGTGCCCAAATTGGCCGTCTAATTGGGCTATAGCTGTTATACTCCGCTGTCCTTGGCATCGACCGATTCTGACCGAGGTAGCTACGTACGAAGTTTATGCATGTCTGCGAGAATTTAAATTCAGATTCAGTATTTGGATTAGAGAAGGGTTAATTGCAAAGTGATAGCTAATATGGTACAGCCAGTAGCTCGATAAAGACACCTCCAAAGGTAAGAACTAAGAAAGACCGAAGAACACTGAGGATAAAGGAAGCTTATGCATATGCAGGAATGCTAAAGCACTGAAGAAAATTCAGAGTGTTACAGAAATGGGACTAGGCATGCTACAGCGCCGAAGAAAATTCAAGGGTGATACAGTCGCATGAATACGTGTCGGTGAACTCGGAAACGTGAGATTAACTTCGATACTGTACAGATCCAAGACAGTACAGATTATTGCATGTGTTTTTTTTTCTCAAGATGGCACTGCAGCAATCAATCTGAAACTATAGCAGCGCTGAATTTTCCTCATTCTGGAGTATTCTTCAGCTGATTTCCAATTGGGCCTAGGCTAGGTCTGGGCTAAAGCAAACTAACCTAGGCCTGGGTTAGGTGTAATAAACTTTGCATTTAGTGCTTAGATTAGGTTCAAATCAGGATTAGGCTCCAACCATACCATGCATGCATCTCGTTACGCAACACAAAGGCAACGCCCACGAGGCGTTAGCTCGACAAAGGGAATCATCAAGAACATGCTGTGACGGTAGATTAGAACAAGCAAGAAATATAAATCGTTTCAGTTTGTCACCTGTGCATCGCATGTCTGGGAACAGCAAAAGCAGGACAAAATCTAAAGAGGTGGTTAAAACCAAAAGTACAAGACGGACGAACGGTTCTATGTATAGAGTATTTCATTGTGTCACCTTGCCCATCCGTCACAAATACGTGATCCCAACACATGAGACAAGCCGTGCAATAGAGTTCTGCATGAAAAGAAAATGACTAGTTATTGTTAATTACCATGGATTGGATTCCATTGCTCTGAAATGATGCTCTGTTTGTGGTCCATGATTATGGACAGGTAGGAAAGGAGCTGCAACATATTGTACAGCCAGCCAGCCAGCCCAAGCAAGACTGGCGTTGCAACCATTTCTGCATCCCCCTAATTAGGATTATTCATTTGGAAGATAGAATAAGAACCTAACTAAGGCATTGGTTTCTATTCCCTTATCTGTTCTTTTATGTTGATTCCTCTAACAAACTAGAAAAAAAAAGTAATTTTGTCCTTGTCCATATACATTCATACTCGTTGGCTAGCTTCTCATGTAGCAATTCCCAACGTCAATGTGGTTTAGGGACCAGCAATATCCTAATAAACGAATACTAGCACAGTCTGAAAGAACTGAAACTTCTTTTTGGTGATGGCAATATGGCATATATACAAGTCCGAGATGTTCAGAGAAACAACAAATCGACCACATATAGTACTAGAAAGACTGCAATTTTTTGTTGTATCATAGGGATTCCACTAGGTTAACTACCTACACATTCCAATGGAGGAGACATCACGAATTTTTATTAGATGCATCCCTATCACAATACGTAGCTAGCTCTTTGTTTTTTCTATCTCAACCTGGGAGAGAAAAGAAAGTATCTTTGAATATCGTTTCAACCAGGCGCACGGGTGTCCTTCCTTAAATCTATTCGCATGCTCATCAACTACCTAAAAAGTGATCATGGCATCTTCTTTTCTCTTCCACCAAGTTTAATTTGCCTATGCCTACAATGGCTACGTCTAGGCTAGCTTTGTTTGTTTAACACACCATGAAGTAAAACTAGAATTAATTGTGCAAACGTTCATATCCACTTTCATGTGTTTAGTTTGAAGATAAGGTAGAATGAGTTGGACTCATCCTTATTTTTAGAATACGATCGTCCCCACTATCCGTTTGGCATAAGGTCGTGATCCTAATTTTTAGGGTATGATTCACATGTCACTGAGACAAAAAAAAAATGGGATGGATTGGTTTGCTAATTTTTGAGGGGTCAATTCAACCTGAATCTCAGGAGAATATTCTTTTTCAGGGAACATCTCATCCCACCTATCTCCAAACCAAACACCTTGAAAAATGAGTTAGATCCAATCCAACCCGCTTTATCCCTCTAACCAAACATATTTGCCTTTTGCATGCTACGAACTAGCTGAGAATCTTTATTTCCCTTTGATGTGGTGGGATAGTTTGTGGGGTATATGCGATTCTATTCACTAGGGTCTAAATTCTGATATGCATATATACATATGATAGGTTTTTATCAGGTTTGTACAATCCATCGATATATAACCTATACTGCTCATGTTTTTGCAATATTTCTCCATCATATAATTATAAAAAATATTGAGAATATAACTGCATGAAAGTATTTTTAATGAAAAATCTAAAAATATCACTTTTACTTATGAAATCTTAATTATTGGTGATATAAGATTACTCAAAATATATATATAAGATTTTGAGGTTTGACTATTCTTGCGCCTAAGACAACATCTATCATGTCTAATCTGATAAGATGGATTTTCATGACAGCTTTACACCTCTCCCGAACATGTTTGTTACTTTATATTCCTACTGGAGAATTGTGCAGGGGATAAATATAAAACAAAGAATTACTTGTGAACGAACATGTCAATTGCCTTGTACTACTGCGGAAAGAAAAGGGGACGTCCTTTGCATCCACGATTGATTCAAGCACGTAGTGGTGCTGCATAATGATCATGTCCCTAGCTATATATACTACGCTGTAATCGCCTTTTATTTCCCTTTCGTTTATCCTCGTCAGATTCAGCAAATCACAACAGTACAGTGGTGATTAATTTCTGATTAGACAAAGTCCATATCAGGGTAGAGATGCTAGGTTTATCTCACTAATCCACATGACTAACATTACAGAACCAGGTTGAAATCTAACGCAATAATATTATTCCAGGTGCTTTTCTCTTTGCAGACCGCACTCTTTGTTCGTAGACAGACAGTTCGCCAACTCTACATCAGATAGATAGGCATGTAGGCAGGCAACACTGCCTGGCTGGCCCACAACCACACGATCATCATCCCACGAATACAATTTGTTGCATTGTCTAGTGAAAGTTTGGTTTTGGTGAAAAGAAACGTTAAGGTAGGTTGAGTCCTCTAGGGAGCCTACTCCTCCAAGGAGAAAAAAAAATTAGATTGTCAATTTTCTACTTATGCAAGTGTTTATATTCACTAATATTACTAGCACTGTTAAATGTTTCTCTATAGTCTAGATTGACATGAACTTTGTTAAGTTCAAGCTGGCCAACCAGCAGATCTTTTGTACTGTTTATTTTGTTGTTCATGCAAAATTATTGAATCACTGCTGATGAACAAGTTGTTGCATGCATAATTGCATATGCAGGAGTTGATGCATTTTTCTGCATTGTAGACCATGAACCAAAAGTTTTTTCTGCACTGTTGCACGGACCCAAAAGATTGAGAAGGACTTCATTTCAGGGATATATAACTAAACAAGGAGCTAACCAAAATACTGAAAACGAGATATTCACAAGTTTGGGTTGGTACACAGCACAATTTATTCGTTTCAAAAATGTTTTTACTTTATTTTTTGTTTTGCTTCACATTACCGCCACTGTATTTGCATCTTACAACCACTCACAATTCACATCACTGCAAAATAAAAAAAATCACAACACTGCAATAGCCAATAGCAGCTGCATGCAAGCTGCAACATCAGCAGACACGGCTTTATTCATGTGTCTGGCAAGTGTACACCAGCGAGAGTTGCCCAAAAGAGTGTGTAAAGATCGAACAGCAAGAATCCGATCGCCCAGTGGAAGAGAATCACCCGTTGCTAATTGAGTCACTGGCCTTTTTTTCTTCATTTTTATGTAGGAAAGATGAGTTCCTTTTGTTTTTTCTAATGAATGACTCGAAAGGCACCAGCTATGGCTTAGCTAGATAGGCAAGTTAGTGACACAGGTGAACACTAGCAGTGCTCTACTGCTGGATGAATGGATGGATCAATTTGCTCCTAGGTTAGTACATATACCGGCCGGCTCTGAATTATGGTGCTTTCGGTTGGCGCATTAACGTCACTCATGGGGGAAAAGGATGGACGTTGTTGATCCTGTTTGGAGAGACGGCGCTAATTAAACTTCTCACAGGATGCATGACATGAGATGGATCGTGGATCATCATTAGGTTATTGCTGCCTTTGGGCTTCCTCGAAATGCAGGAATTTTATAGGACTTTCATGTATAACTTAGTTCAAATCTCACAAAAATCCTTCATTTTAAGAGAATCATTAGTTTTAATGAAAATATAGAGGGAATTTTATCGAGAACTGGTCATGTGGTTATTTGAAGAGTCAGGTATAGCTATTTTAGAGCAGCCTCACTCCGGTGCTTATACTGATATAGAAAATAATCTGAACCGTTGATCTCATTTGATCGAAGGGTTCAGATTGTTTTCTACTACCACCCTAGTTAGCAGTAATAGAAACGTAAAGGGATATTATTATCCTAAAAAATATGGGTATAATTATCATTTAGCAGTGAATAAAATTTTTTTCCTTCTTTTTTAGTTTTTTTATGGAATATGAGCAATGCCAACGTAATGGATAACCACATATCAATCTAGCTGGGAAAAACATAAATGATAACGTAATGTATTAGTAAATTACTAAGTTACCTTTAATATTACTGTTTATATAATACTAGAAGTAAAGAGTATCGGAGCATCGCTCATTTTAGAGATGCTAGCTCTTAGTGATGTATGTTCTTCGACGATCTGACTGTGATGACTCATGAACAAACTAATTTCTTGCCTAGAAATCCACATGATTCAAGCCTTCCAGGACAGCTACTTATGGGTTGAACCTCTGAATTGGGGGAGGCAGAGCTTCTAAAATGGAGGGCCACTGTTGGGTGAGATGACGTCGTCAAAGCAACTGTTCTATTGCTGCTGCATCTGTTCGTCGACAAAACATTCGCTCTCATTTTATGACGGGTGATCTGAACTAATCGATCGTGGAGCTATCAACCACTTTGCCTCGGTTGATTGGAGAATGATTTCGTGCAGAGTGTGACTGCTGATCATGTCCAAGGCTAATATAACCTAGAAACTGACCATGGTGATAAATCATTAAGATCGAAATCATGGTCAATTCAGTCGAAACTGACCATTAGTGCGCACTCCAGTCGATCCAATCATTAAGGTCGACCAATCTATCCTCTAATTGGCTCGAGCTTGTGTCCTGGTCTTTCTTGGAACATAACCTGATTGAGTGGTAGGCCACTGTGCGCATCCCCAATGACAATGTGTGAGCCTCATGTAACATAGACACTACCACAGTTATTTACATAAAGTGAAACGGAGATGGATATTACCCTGTTTTTCCCTCATGTCATCTAAATATCCATAAAAAATATGAAATTTGTATGTGATAAAATCACATTATAAATATATTTGTTCTTTTTATTATAACTTGTATTTGTCAAATCTTTTTACATATTGATCTACTATATTTTTTTCATGATTATTCACATAGCATGAAAATCAAGGAAATATCCCTTGCCTTGTTAGGTTTGGAGGGGATTGAATAGGATTGAGAAGAAATAATTCCACACCACTATAGGTATGAAATAAATCATCTTTAATCCCTCCCTCGTAGAAATTAATAAACAAGACTTTTAAGGACGTGTTTAGTTAATACCCACAAAAAGAATGTTGAAGGGGATCAAGAGAGATTAATTCTACACTTTAATAGGTGTGAAATAAATACCTTCTAATTCTCCCTCAATTATAAGGGATGGATTAACTAAAAAGGTCTTAGGGATGAAATTAATTCATCGTAAATATTTTTTTACAAAAATATCATCGTAATGAAAGGAGGAAGATAGACGATTCCCCTTGACAACGAGGCCCAATCAACTGTTCACCTCCAGCACGCGCGGGCAAATTCTGCAAGAAATTGAGCAAGCTAGGAAATAAACACCAAATCTGCAGTCGAAAACGTGAGACTAAACAAGCATCAAAAGTCAGGCGGCGGAGACCACGGCGCGAGCTGAGCTCTTCGAAGTCTCGCCACCTCACTCGCACACTCACCATCACGACATAGATCACCTACTTGGAGGCTCCGTGCGTCAAAGATAACAACAGCTGCTAGTGCTGTGGACCATCAGCAGCAGGAAGAGTGAAGTGTAGTGGAGCTCTGACGAGAAATGGACCTCCTTTCTCAGATTGATCAGTAGTACTGTCATTAGCAGCCATGCTTTGGCTTTCACGGTTAGTAAGTCAACTAAGCCACCCATAATAAGCCAGTTTGGGAAGGTGTGAGTCTTGTCCGGGCCAAAATGTTCATGCAGAGTTAGGTGTTATTTACTGGTGTTAGCTTGTGTCTCTACTGTGTCTGCGAGACTGCAATCACCGAAAGGCGATGGCAATCGTGGCTATGCAAATCATCAGACGTTCAGAGGGAGGAAAATGCACATACGCACTCAGTTTGCACAGCAAATTCAGAATTCAGTTCACTGTAACTGCAGATGGTGATAGATTACGAGACTGTCTTTGTTGCACTCGTGTAGAATGATGATTAGCAAACTGTTCGGTCCAAAATGCATATAAAATGAGTATTCCTACTAGCCATGTTGAGAATGCATATACCTTGCGTTGCTTTGGGACTCAAATCCAATAGTCATGCACTTATTTCACATTGCAGGATGCTTCAATCATAACTATATTAGCCCTTAATAAATAATGCTATCTAATGACTAAAAAGTCTAAAGTGCAACTCATCTTTTTCATCTAGATTAGATTATGTCTTAAATAACATGTTCAGTGTAACACATGGTTGTACAGCGAGTCAGTGACTACGGAAATGAGAATAGTGAAAGCATCTTTGTTTTTATGATTGGAATTATTTCTGCAAAATCTATTCAATTTATGGGAAGAATATTATTTTAGTTGCCTTGGAGAAGAACATTTCAGCCAACTCAACAACCATTGAATCTCTCCTCTCAGCAAAGGCAGATCCAACTATTCAATCGCTTCTCTCGCTGCATGGGTCTCTTCTCGCAGAGGCTCCACATGCAAAGCGTTCCAACCATTTGGCTTCTGAGATCAGGTTGCCGTAGGGCAGGGCAGCATGTACCATTGTTGGATCTTACCCTGTAGCTGGTTCAATGTTAAGATAACGATGTAATCGTAGGGGTTGGTGGGTCATAAACTTGCATTGCACAGTTTTATCACTCAAATAATTCTTTTTCTATTACATCATGCACACAACACATACTAAACCACCGTAACCTTGCCTTTCATCCAAAAATATATCCCCTTAGCACCAGATATGCATTGCAAACTTAGAAACTATCATTAAATCGAAAAATGAACGTCTAAAATTCAACCACATTATCCGGAACATTTTTTTTCTCCCAGATTCAACCAGGAGTAAAAGTTTTACCGTGAGTAAAAAATTTACTCTAGGTGACTTGGACGAATCTCAGCTGTCCAATTATTTTATCCAACGATAGTTTCTAGATTTGCACTATATATACTCCTATATGGTATACATACATATTTGGTTAGCGATAGACCTTTAGCCTCACTAAATTCATTTTTATATGTATCCATGTGTATATATAGTATTTGTGAACACCAGGTTCCAAACACTGATAGATGAAGTTGTACACCCCATGATTCCACAACCACATCTATGGTTTTTCCCCTATCACTTAAAATCTTTGATCCGGCTTTAACCAAAACAGAGTGGTTATGATTTTTTTTTTTGAAAAGTTGGCATACATTGACAAAGTATGCATAAGACATCCTACAAATTAAATCTCAAATTCTCAATTACACAATGAGGTTTGGGGATGTGAATGTAGGAGTACCGTATAAAGTTAGACTCTATGTCGAATTTGCGCCCTTTTTTTTTCAATTTGTGCATCGAGTTTGTATGAAATTTTACATGGTAAGACTCTATAGTCGAATTTTTTTGTTAAGATTTTTTCACAGTTATGCTGATTAAGTTTAATCTGTAGCAGAACATACCATTAAGGTTAGTTTTTCAAGGATTTTTCTCTAGGATATTTTGTCCTTGTTCGGAACTTTAGACAGATGAAGGCTGGAGTACACATTATCTTTAGATTTCTCAGTGATCTGGACCACTACTTTTCTTATCCAACGGTGGATAGTATGGTTGCAAACTTTGCAATTTCAATTCCAGGCGATCTCTACCCATATGTATCTAAGCTTACCAGATGTACCGGGCCGTCCAATTCCATCTTTCACCGCAAATCCCCGCCGTTGATCAGATCATCAGAACATGGTTCATCTGTCGCTGTTACTGCGGATCAGGCATGGTAAGACTAGCATTGTTAACAGCGAGACAAATCCTGGGCGAAGTCACGCTCTCGCCTTGTTCGTTACGAGCGAGGAGGGAAACCAACAAGAGACGCCAACTCAAAAATCGCCTTGTGCTCTCCTCTCCGTTGCTTTGCTTCCCCCTACTCGATCTCTTCCCCTGGCCCCCACCACCCGTACCGCGACGCAATGGCCGCCTCCCCTATATAACCGGCGTCTCCTCCATCCCTCACCTCGCCTCTGCTCCAGCGTTCGTTCGTTCGTCCACCTCGCCGCCACAGCCATTGTCGAAGCTTTCTAGAGACGGTGGCCGTACGGGAGGCGGTGGCAATGGTGGACGTGGACCGCCGGATGGCCGGCCTGACCCCGGCGGCGCACGCGGCGGGGCTGCGGCGGCTGTCCACGCGCGCCGCCGCGGGGCCCTCGTCGGCGTCGGCCTCGCCGCGCCACGGCCTCCACTCGTTCCACGCGCTGGCGAGCGCGGTGCTGTCGCACCTCAGGGCGTCTGGGGTGGCCGTGCTCCCGGGGCTGTCTGACGCGGAGCTGGCGCGCGCCGAGGCCGAGATGGGGTTCGCGTTCCCGCCCGACCTGCGGGCAGTGCTCGCCATGGGGCTCCCGTCGGGTCGCGGGTTCCCGGATTGGCGGTCGCGGGCCGGGCTCCGGTCGGCGTTCGACCTGCCCATCGCGGCCGCTTCGCTGCAGATCGCGCGTGGCGCGCTGTGGCCGCGGTGCTGGGGGCCGAGGCCCGCCGACCCCGATAGGGCGCTCCGCCTCGCGCGCTCCGCCATCCGCCGCGCGCCGCTGCTCGTGCCGCTCTTCGACCGCTGCTTCCTGCCCTGCCGCCCCTGCCTAGCCGGGAACCCCGTCTTCTTCGTCACCGACGACCGGGTGCTCTGCTGTGGCCTCGACATCCTCCACTTCTTCACGCGAGACTCCTCGTTCCAGCCGCTCGACCTCCGTCCTCCCCTGTCGTCGGTCGCCCCGTCCTCCGGCGAGGCAACGCCGTACATGCGCCGCAGCCTCGACGCGGCCTGCGGCGGGAAAGCGCCACGCTGGATCGAGTTCTGGAGCGACGCCGCGTCCGACCGCCGCCGCCGTGACTCGTCATCCTCGGAGGCATCGACCGCGTCGTCGTCATCCGGATGCTCGTCGCCGCCGGCCAGGAGATCGAGGACCCCGCACTGGGTTGACACCTACCTGGACAGGCTCGGGTCCGTGCTGAAGAGCGGCGGGTGGAGGGACACGGAGGTGAATGAGATGGTCGAGGTGACGTCCTCCGGTCTGTTCGACGGCGAGGAGGCGCCGGCGGCGGACGCCGACGCGGTGCTCGACGCGCTCCTCCTGAAGGCCGACAGGTGCTCGGACTCGCTCCGCCGGGCAGGGTGGAGCTCTGAGGACGTGTCCGACGCGCTGGGGCTCGACCTCCGGCGGTGCAAGGAGCGGCCACGGCCCGCCATACAGCTACCGCCGGAGATCGCGGTCAAGGTGGAGCGGCTCGCGAAGTCGGTAGCTAGGCGGTGACCTCATCGCCGCCGCCGGAGCCACCGGCCATCACTAGCACTAGCAAGCATGCCATTTTCCTTTAGAAAAAGTTACTTTCTTTTTTTTCTTAACTTTTTCACTATACAAGGAAAGAATACATGTACTTTTAATCAAGTAAATAAAAATTAACCCCGTGACCGTGATCATCTGAATACTGAGATGTAATTTAATGCTCTCAAGTGGTGTGAGTGACTTGGTCAAGTGAGTAACGGTTACATTGACGGCGCAAGCACACTCTCTTTTTTTTTACCTTTTTTATATATTTTGGGACTGGTAGAATATTTTTCAATCTTTTGTTAGCAAACGGTACTTTTTGTCGAATCTTTGGGGGTCAAGGTGGATGGCAGTGTCTGCTGCTAATCTACCGATCATCTACCGATCCACCCAGTCTCTCATTTCCACTAGCAAAACGGATCCTACCGTCCCATGTAGCTACCGTACTAGATTGAATGCAACGGATCTTACGGAACTCCCGCTGCAAGATCTAGCGGTGTGCTTCAGCAAAAGGCAGCGTTTTCTCGCTATGGTTTGTTGATTTTTTTGTCGTGCATTTTGCCTCCGTACAGGTTCGAACTGATAATAGGAGTAGTACTACTACTAGCCGACAAATCGGCAGTAAATGGTAAATTTCCACCGTTTTTAGTTTTTACCCTCACCTGTGTGTTATGATGAGTGGTTGTGGGTCGGACACTTGTGGTTTGGGACGTCTTGCTCATGCATGCACCCCCCACCCCGCTCTTTTGGTTGCGGGCGTTGCAGTTGTTGTTACTGTGTGTGCACTGTGCCGACGCGTCTCCGCTTTCCGTCGCCTCGCCTCGGGTGTGGCCTCCGAAAAGAACAGCCTTGTTCCGTAGCCAGCCGCAGCGGCGGCAGCGCACACGCGCGGCTTTTGCCTCGGGAGCCGAGCGCCCGTGTCGCCCGGCCCGCCTGCCATGCCGCGCGCTGTGTGCCCGCGCAGCCGTGCAGAGCCGCGGCGCGGCGCGTTCCGTTCTCACTTGCTGCTCACCGCGCGCAGCTCGCCTCTCCGTCGCAACACGCGCGATGCGGTGCGGTGCGGTGCGCGGGGAGAGGGGGGGGCAGCAGCCAGCAGCTGCTTTGGAGCGGGCGCCTCGCACGGTTTCATCAATGCCGCGGCGTGCGCTCCGTGCAGGTGGTGGTGCAAAAGCGGAGCCGCGGACTGTGGCTGAACAGCGACGTACTCCTACGCATGAGAGAGGGGACGTGCCCGCCGGTGGTCCTGTGGGCGAGCCATCTCGACCGTTTGGGGTTCGATTTGAAATAGGGGGTGGCAAAGCAAAGGCTGAGGTGTGGTGGTGAGCAGCAGCTCGGGCCACAGTATGGCATACTCCTCCTTGTTCTTCACCCAAAGATGTGTCAGCGTTGGTGGAAGCAGTGGGAGGAGGGTGTGATGCCACTGGTGGTGGTGTTTTTTCTGTACTTGTCTGTGCACATTGGTCGGGGCTTGGAGTCTGGTGCTTGAAAGGCGAGTTTTAGAATTTTGAAGCGGTGGGGATATGTGAGGTGAAAACTGAACGTTTCAACTAGTGGTAAACAGTACTTCCCTCGTGTTAAAATGTAAGTATTTTAAAGATTGTACAGGTATTAGAAAAGTATGTGATAATGATTGGAGAAAGCATACGATTGATTGAGAAGATAAATTAGATGAAAAAAATTATTTGTGATTGGTTGAGAGAAGAAGGTAGGTAAAGAAATAGTTTTATTTTAGAACAAGATATTATACTAGAAATAACGGATGGACGTAGTACTACACACACAGCCTCCTTTCCCAGGGATCTTCAGTAGCAGAGGGATTCATTTAGTTTCCATGGGAAATAAACAGTTTTCTGTAAAAAAAAAAAGCGTAAATTCTTGTAGGAATGAATTAGATGTGTGCACATTTTTTTCTAGCTAGTCTTCTTGGTTTTGGTAAACTATCTTACACGTTGCAACATGTAAACGCACCTTTGTCTCGCTTTGCTTCCCACTATTTTTTATCACACACTCACTTTTTATCAGTTTATGTCATAAGATATTATGAAATTGAAAAAGGGACTCAGAGAAACCTCGTAATGCATGTTTCCCTAGGATTTTCACGGTGCAACTTGATTCACAGTCTAATATATTAATGTGTAAGGCTCTTACGTGTTTGAAAAAAAATTATTCACGATGAAAGTTACTAAATTTGATCCAAGCTAAAATGAGGCGTGCTTTACCCGGTGCAAAATGCTTACCCTTTTTTCTTCTTGGGTGATATATTTGTTGGTTTCTCCATTGTGGACAACTATCTCAAGCTTTTGCAACGTTGTGTCCAGCCGCTGTACTTGGAATTGTCATTGATAAACTATATATCGACAAATTCTGACTGTTACCCGCTCTATTAAAAAATGTAAGACCTTTTAATAGGTAAATTGTCACTAATATGTACTGCTTTGAGTGCCTTTTTTTATGGAAAACTAGATAACAAATACAACGCCTTAAAAAATATCATGTATAGAATTTCATATATTTACGATCAGGGATTGATCCGGTTAAAGAGTCATCGGTGTCCCCTCTATTATACTATGAATCACCTTCACATTCATACAATATAAGACCTATAAGTTATAATTGAAATTATAGCAAATCATTGGTGTCCCATGACACCAGTGAATCAGGAATGGATGCCTATGTTACATCCTTTCCTTCCCACCGAAGTGCCGAACTACTCCTACTACTCCTAGGCTGCGTTCGGTGGTGGAGGTTGAGAAATATACCTCCTCGCACGTAAAACAAAACGATCTATTAGCATATGACTAGTTAAGCATTAGTTAAAATAAATTTATAAAATGAATTAATATAATTTTTAAGGTATTTTTCCTATAGTTTTTTTTTCAAATAATCGTACAATTTAGCAGTTTGGAAAGCGTGTGTGTGAAAGTCCAATATTATTCTCTCAATTTAAAATATAAGTTATTTTAACTCTGGGGTGAACATAATCATTTTTAGTATTTGCTGAAAAGAAATATATCTTTAATCCTTCTAATAACATATAGAAAACCTAAGGTTATGTTTTTTTCGAATGAAAAATAAGAAATACCTTGTTTTTCGCACAAACGCTTTCTAAACTCCTAACAGCTAGTTTTTCTTCAAAAATAAAATTATATAGGAAATTTGTTTTGAAAAAATGTATTAATCCATTTTTAAAATTTAAAATAATTAATACTTTATTAATTATACGCTAATGATTTATATCATCTTAATTGTGTATTTTTCACGTTCTTCTCTTTTCTCCTCCACTCAAACCCAGCCTGAGTCTCAATTCAGAGAGATAAGACATGGACTGAAGGATTAATTTCAGGCAGCCCTGTTCATTTGTCAAACCTTAGGATGTGTGGAAGCATCGTGTTAGTTGATAGCAAAGCATCATATATCCATCAGTGTGCCATGGATAGGTCCTTGTATTATCAAACAAATTACACACTCCATTCTGCAGACAAATCGGACGTACTTTTGAAGCAGCATGCATATGTACGTCCTGTCGTGTCGAAGCCTTTCACTATTTCCCTAATAAAAATACCATTCGCAGGTAGAGGTTGGCTGTGTATTTTGGCACCACATCAAGAAACGTATGCCGCAAACGATAAACCAATGCATGGCTGTAACATATGCCGATTGGGCACTACCTGTATCAGTTCAGACATAACAGCTTGTGATTTCAGACATGGCAGCTAAAGCTTGCGTTCTTTACATATAATACCACAGCAATTCTTGGGTGGTCCTTGAAGGCCTAATTGTCATTGGAGAAAAAGAGAGGTTTCTCTCGTGAAATAGGACTTTTTCGGTTGTAAAGTATGAATCGCGTTTGGCTCATTTGCTTGGAAAGGGGGCATAGTCTGAACTAAATAAACATGTATATTGTATTCCTGGACCACAGTCACGTACGTATGACGATGAACTACAATAACGATGGTGCAATAGTATGACTGATGCACACTCTTCTTATGTTTCATTTGTCAACCAACTACGACGACAGACTAGTTTGGCTCTTTTGGATATTAAAAACGAAAAATGAGGCGATCAATTAATTAATCGATCTTATTATTCCACGCGGCAGGACCACACATCAAGTCGATCGAGCAAATGTCAAATCCAGCTTTGTATCTACCGGGAAGTGTTTTGCTTCATCAACAGGTCTTCCTCATAGAGTTGTATGCTCTATATAATATAGTTTCTTTACAGGTCAAGCAATTATATTGGACGTGTAGTACTTTTTCTTGCGCACATTTTGGGTGAAGCATGAGATCGAATTAGTGTGCACCACTTATGAAAAATGAAGTATAGACTTTATATAGCTAGATCTTCAGGAATTTGGTGGGATTCACTTTTATAGAATTTTGGTACACAAAACAATGTTAGCATGTTTATTTTTAAAATAAACTCAGTCTACTGCATTGATCGTCAACTTATTGAGATCTAACAAGCTCTCAACCTCTCAACAATTGAATTCGTCGGAATAACTTCTCCGATATATTTTCTATTGTCAAATACACTTTTTTAGAAAGACAAGTGTCTGAAATAGGTCATCAGGAGAGGATAAGAATGAAATGGTGTGTGCATGGTATGGAAATAGGAAGAAGGAAAAAGAGATTTATCGATTTCTAATTTGAAGTGAGGCAGCGACAGCATTGAGGCCACGAGATAGGAGCAAGACCATCGTGTACATTGTGCAAAGAGTGCCCTCGTAGCATTGAGAAGGGGACTATTATCGATAATAGTTTTAGCCTACGTGCAGTGGCGCAGTTGTGGGGGGTGCCAGAGGGGGCCAACACCCCACTCTACCGAACCCCCCCTCGCTCCTCCTTCCTGATGTTGTTTGGCTGTACATACAGGTCAGTTAGCAAGCCTAAAAATATAGAAAGAAACATGAACTACAAAATTAGTTTGTAATTTCTCATCTTTTTTCAAAGTAAAATAGAATATACTTATTTGTGAGATTATTCAGTAGTTTGCAATGAAAGGATTTAGCAATAAGAACTAGTTCCAAACTTCCAATGATATTATTTAAAGAGCTAAAATTCAAGTTTTTTTTAAGGACTAGTTTATGCATTGATTGTTATTGATGGTGATATGGTGACTATTTGGCCTACTAAGCTACCTGTTCCAAAAGAATATATCCAAAACATTGTGTAAGCAGTGTCCTAATAGCTGTGGTTTTTTTCCAAGCCAATTTTGCGTTGAGAAAGGGGTATACTCGATGATAATTTTACCCTATATGCATATCCCTTCTAAGGCTCTAAAGATCGCGATCGTTTTATGCATTGTAAATACTCCAATCCTGGAGTGATGAACCGTTGGCACAATGGAAGTAATTCGTTCCAAAAGAACCGTTGGCACGTCTAATGGAGAGGCAATCAATGCAACCCACAGCTAGATCTCTTTCGAGTTTCAATCATTGACAACAACGAGATCTGAGGAAATCCGACGTTTGCTAATGATTCCCCCAGAGCAAAACAAACCGTTTCCTCACTGAACACCGAGCGAGTAACCTCGGCGAGCCGCGGTCCCGCGGAGGAAGGAAGGAATAGATATGAATCATATGATAGCCAACGCCCCAGATCCGATCACCGATCCCTGCCCGGGGAACGCGACACGGCGGCCAGCCCGTCCCCCCGCCGGGTTGCGCCCCCAAAAGGCACCCGCTTCCCCTGCCACCCCAACGTGCGCGTCTCCCCGCCGCGGCCCGCGACATCGCACGGCGCCCCCACCCTCTCGCGCGACATTTTCCGAGACTAATTTGCTCGCTCGCGCGGCGATGGCACATGCATACGCAGGCAGCGGCCGGGCCGCGGGGCCAATGATGATTATATATCGGAAGCAGCAGGACACCGGGGACGCAGCGGCAAGCGCCACGGGCGGCAGGTGTGATTTGGTTCGCGTCGCCCAGCTCACCGCTGCACGAGCTTTTCTGGGGCGGGACAACTGGTTCTTGTTGGGCGTGTGCTACTGTATTATCCGCGCACACAAGTTAAGCTAGCAGCAGGGATGCCTTGGAAGGAAGTACTAATCCATGTGGGAATGCCGTTGCAACTACTAGGTTTAGGTGGAGTGAATCGTTACTGTGCACGTTGTTTTTGTTGTCTCAAGATTACAGGTAGGTGCATATGCACGATTTAAACGGTGCAAGGTGTGTAAATATTCGTGTTTATAAGGGTTTGACGAAAGAAATCCTTTACCATTCGATGGAAGTAAATACTACAAACACTAAGGGCAAGAGTGATAGAAAAGCTGGCTGCTTACTCTAACCTATGTACACGTCGTTTAAAGATAATAAATACAATAGTTATCTTCACATCTACTGCAGCATTTATATCATCATCGCTTAATTATTTTTTCTCTCACCTCTTCCCCGCTTTTCAATTTCATCCAGGTCAATCAGGAAAGTCTATTCACACTCGACATCGTCGATAGGAAGGCGCCAAGCCAACGATAGGAGCATTGGCACCCCGTGCATGACCATCAACAAATTAATCGATGACGTTTCTCTCTCATACTGCTCTCTCTGCCACCTAGTATAAAATCCAACGTAACCTTACTATTAGAATAAATTTTATAGAATAGGTAGTTGTCATATCTAACTTTATCCATGTAAGATAAGAGATGATATGTATGATACATTATATCTTTCCTACCTCTGACATACGAATCCCAATAATTTTATTTTATTTGTTTGTCGAATCCCTTCTTTCTTAAATCTCATTTTTCTTAGAGTTTGTGTGGAGGTTACTCTTTGCATGAGGATGGCTCAACTTCTCTTTCTTCACTTATTTCTTCCACTTCATTATCTAATCGATATTTTTAGAGACAACACATTAAGCACTATATACTTACCCTTACACGGTAATTCTTGTTTTTGTACTTGCCCTAATGCACATTGTGGCGATAGATATACTACAGCCAGGTAGGAGCTCTTTTGTCGGCACACGCGTGAACGCACACGTCCAGATAAAGAGCATCCATAAACACGAGGTTTTCAGGACGTGTAGAATCCTAGGAGGGAAGGGAATGGATGGAACGCCATCGGCCCGTCCGCTGAACGTGCAGCGCCAGTGTGTTACGGAGTCAGTACTACTACTACCACCACCCATCCAACGCCCCAAAAAAACCATCTCGAGCTCGGTCGCCACCACGAATCTATCGAGAGTCGAAACCCGTAGCCACCGCTGCCTCTCCTCGTTGCACGAGAGAACGAGGGCCCGCTCCGCTCCACCCGCTTGCCGCGTTCGAATCCGAGGCGAAACTTCCGTACAGCTGAGCTATCCACCGTTTGGTGATGAAGCAGCCAGCGAGTAGGGCCGCCTAGTGGGCGATAAGAAAAGGGGAGCAGCTCGTGACTGTTTCTGATTAATCGGCCGCGATTTTCTTTTCTTTTCTTTTTTTGAATCTTCGCGTGCGTGCGTGCGATGCAATTCCTCGGTGTGATCATTGCGCACGTTCGGGTCTGACGCCGTGCCTCGCGTTGATCCCGATGGGAGTTGCATGCCCATGCCGACCGACCGACCGATTCATTTCCGTTCATGCGTGTACTGGGCTAGTGGGTGATGTGATCCAACTAGGTTCCAGCAGGCGTGTGGTTGAAGCCACTCAAGCCAAGCAAGGACAAGATTAGGCTACATAAGTGGTGATGGTTTAGAACTGATCAACGTTTTGTGGTGGATTATAGAATGCCCAGTTGGGAGTAGCACGTAGCCGTTGTACGGAGGAAGCATTGTCTAGAGTAGGGAGCGAGTGATTTCCAAACAGTACTTTTTTTTCTTTGGACGAAACAATATGTGAGGATACCGAAAGTCGTCGTCCAATTCTAGCTAGTGATCATTCAGATGGACAAGAAAGAGTACTGTAGGAAACAATGTGAACATTTGTGCTTTGGGGTTGTGGGAGAGTGGGAGGGAGGGAGCTGCATGCTGCACTGCATTTTGACGCTTGGGCGCGTCAATTTTCCGGCGCGAATGATTTAAGATTCCGCCGGCGTGATGGATCCATCCTGCCGCCGCACAAAATTCGGCGGTGAAATGCGGCACGACGACGTGACGGTTCCCACCTCGACGGACGCCACCGCACGGCCGGCCGCCTCGGACCACTCTCCCCTCGTGCTAGCGACTGACAGGTAGTACAGCGAAAGAGGGCCCACCGGGCAGTCACACGTTGGAGCACTACCTGCACCCCCTAGCTGACAGTGACACGTGGGGCCCACGGAGAGTACGGCCAGCGTGTCAGTCGTGTTGCCCCCGGTTGACGCATGCCGCGCCGTCGTCGCACGTGGACTCGACCGTTGCGGCTTCGAGCCACCGATGCTGCCTTCACGTGCGCGCGCCCCCCCCCCCCCCCCCCCCCCCCCCCCCAGCCCCCGCCCCCGTGTCACACATGACCCCACGTGAGGCGGGCCGGACAGAAACCTCATGACGCGCTGAGACCCACATGCCAGCGAGAGACCCCTCTACGTAAACGCCAGACTCGCCGTTCTAAAGGCAGTAGACTTCTCAATTACGTGCCTCTTGGTGGTAAATAGGTCCAAGTCTCACTTAAGCTACAGCTTACACAGTGTAAAACTAAATGCCATTACCTGAGGATTACGAAACATCTATGTTGTCATTTAGTCTAGGAGGCATTTGGTTGCTAGCCACAATTTACCACATCTAAGATTAAACAAATTTGATCACATTATTATCTGTTTGGTTACGACGACATGGAGGCGTGTTTGCAGCAAATCCACTACGCCTGAGGCACCGGCGTGCGTTGGGGGTGATATGGCCACATCCACAACGTGGGATGGGATCGTGCGCCTGCGCGTCACCCTGTCATGCCCGCGCAGCGAAAACCAGCCGTTATCCGGAGCAGCGGGCGTTGATAGCTTGACATGCGGACCAACGATGCGCCCGGTGGAAAGCGCCGACGCGTAGGCTTCCGCAGCAGGGGCCTATGTGCGCGTGTACGCGATACGGTTTGCTACAGCCTAGTACTACACGACGACGGCTACATGCATCAGCAAACAGTATGATCCAGATGGCGATCGAGCTTGGTGTTGTTAGCTGATGAACTGCTGATGGCTCGATGAGATCAGGTGTACTCTAGGTGTAGTAATTGGCGACTGCTATCAGTCTATAGCTAGTAGGCTGGCCGGCAATCGATCTCTCTAATAGTATGTGCCTTAAACAAGCAAACTTTACTGTTCTGTCTATTCCTCAGCCGCTAACACAGTGGAGCGTAGGTCAGATTAGCTCGACATGTAATCATTAATGGATGAGACATTGGAGGGATATAGAGGTCGCCGTGAGATCAAGAAAAGCAAATCTAGGTAGCTGCTAGCCGCTGGCCACCATCCCAGAATGTAACTTATCCGTTCTAGTTGATGTTCCTTAATGTCATCCCCAACCCTACATATCATCTTATGTTCATAGCATTTAATACATTGTCACATAAAGAAAAATCTGATGTGACAATAGAGTTAATAAGGAGAGAGGTAAAAGGATGAAGATATTATTTATCATATAAGAAACCATGTCTACACAAGAATCAAGAATAAAAATAAGGAGATAGGTGGATAAAAGGAGAGAGAAGAGAGATGATTAGAAGAGAATTTAATTTCAAGACACCATTA
Organism: Oryza punctata; assembly: GCA_000573905.2. NCBI lineage: Eukaryota > Viridiplantae > Streptophyta > Magnoliopsida > Poales > Poaceae > Oryza > Oryza punctata. Next base: position 25,289,680 of record CM002495.2, on the reverse strand, counting down.
ATTAGATACATAGTTTCTATATATAGTGTCTATATGGTATAATAAGTATGAAAACTAGTTGATAATTACTGGGTTGAGGATGGCCTAAAACATTTATCATACTCAAAGTACTTGTCGATCGATGAGTAATCTCAAAGTACGGGCTTCTAATCTTGTAAGTAGAGCTGTATGTCGACTTGCCGAGTATAGTTGCCTACTCCACTTTATACTGGTCACTATTAGAGTGTTAGGATATAGAACTCTACGTTAGCTCATGTTCAGAAACTAGTATGAACAAATAAAGTAAAAGCTGCTAACAAATTGAATTGGTCCAAATCAAAATGCTGTTCCATCTCGATCATTACAAAAGTTCTGGCGCTGGTTACTCCACAATCCAATCCAGACCAAATCTGCCCCAATCACGCGACAGATCAGCCATCGGTCGATCTGTTCCCCTCGGGTCTCTGGTTCCCGGAAGATGACCGGGGAGGGAAGAATTGCTTCTGAAATTGTCCATGAAATGGACAGTGCTGGGAGTCTCGCAGCCGGGGCAGAGATGGCGTGGGCTCGCCATGTCCCGGTGCGTAGGGAGCACCGGGGTGTTGGCGCCAGTGGTGCGTGTCCCGGATGGGCTCCTCCTTGTCCCGGCAATTTGGCCCCGCTTGGACAGTGACACTGCCTGAACTAACTGTGGCTGGTCCTGGCACAAATGCGATGGCTCAAGAGGAGTATTTTTGAGAGAGCCACCAGCTAGCCCTGCTACCTGCTGCAGATCATGCTTACCAAAGCAGCTCACCTAGCTAGGTGCCATATCTAAATCCCATCCAGAAATCATTTTAGGGCAGCAGTGGCGTGACAGCGATCGATGTGCAGTTTGGGCCAAGAAGTAGTACATCAGGGAACAGCTCCAATCAAGCAACCATCTGCACTCAACTGGATCATACTGTGCAAATTTTAGCATGAAACAGTACGTCTCGTCATGTAAAATTTCAGCCATACATGCGGAATCGCAGCCTGCTGTTACATTTCAGATAAAAACAGACTTGACATCGGCCACTGAGGAAAAGATATACGATTCACAATCTAGTGGGCCGTTGCAAGATGCAATCTCAGTCTCTGGATGAGTTTGCATCGAGCAACAGCCTGAGTAAGGACAGAAGAATCTGCAGAGATAGATAGATGGGGCTCTCACCGCGTACTAGCTGCACCGAAAACGGGACGTCGTTGTCCGGTATGGTAGGATGTTCTTGTCTCCCTTTTTCGCGTTTTAATTGTATTTAGCACCGGCGGCCAGCGGCGGCGACGTTCAGCGAAGCGAATTAGCTTGTCATTTTCTTGCGAGTTGGACGGTAACGCCTAGCGTTTGCGTTTTTTTTTGCTGGTCGGAGCTTACAACCTATTAGCTTGTCTGTGAGACTAACTGTAGCCTGTAGGTGAGGTAAGCATACCTTGGATCTGCACTAGAACAATGTCATTTTCTGGTCTTGATTCTGTGCTGCCCGGATGCTAATGCAGTTAACCTGATCGGTCCACGTATTTTGTTATCGCTTTCTGATTGTGACGGTTCTGAGATTCGGGCTTTTCCTATGCTGTAATGATAATGCTTGATCACACTCGTTTAATGAGGTTAGGTGCCCTGATAAGTGATAAATTGTGTGCACGGCTGGAAAATTTACATCCAATCAGAGACGGATTTCTCCAACATTCCTGATGCAGAGACAGAAACATCAAAGATATGGCGTCAAAGCCAAGCATACGCAGACCTGCAAGCTCGTAACTTCTCTGAAGAAAGGCCACCTCAGTGGCAAGTTCAGGGGTTAAGCCTCCAAGCAAAAACACCAAACCTTCTCCAGTTCCTTGTAGAAAAACATCAGGTGTGGATGGAACTCAACTGTAGTTGCTGATTGATCTGATTTTTTTTTTCCCTTCTCAGGTGTGATCCCGTGTTGATCATTTTGGGCATAAACTCCTCTGACATGATACATCCTTCTGAGTTAAACCTAAAACTTCACCTTCATTATCAACAGGTAGCTCTAGTTACCACTCCCAGTACAGACAGCTGTTTGCCGTATCAGCAAACTACAAAAGCTCTCTAAGACAATGCAATTTGAGGCCAAGAAACCAGAAACATTGAACGGCACTTATCTGGGGGTAGGAAAAGAGAAAGCGAGGCACAGAGGGGCACAAAGAGCAGAACTGTAAGTTGAAGGTGACAGGGCAAGTTAAGCACTAGTACACTCGACTCTGTTGATCATCAATTTACAACAGAGATATGAGTTTTGAAATCCTGACAATATGTACAAGAACCTTAAGGTTAAAATATGGTGTGTCTTGTCAAGCTCCGGTTATCAATAACTCAAATTTTACCAGGGACCTGTCAATGTTCTTCTTAGGCAACGCTTCTTTTGTCCGTAAGGATTATTCGCCACTTCTAAGACCTGTTTGCCATGAATCAGAGTAATCTTTACTTGAACAAGATAAAAATGAATTGCATGTAGATTCAATAGGAGGGCCTCAAAAGGAAGAGGGGGGATGTAAACGAACTGAACAGTTAATGAGTGGATTATAACAGAAATTGAGTACCAAACAAAAACACTATTGCAGTGACTACATAAGGCCTAGCAAGAAAAGCACCATCTCAAAAGAAAAAAGGAACGAAAGCAACAAATGCCATAAAGCCCACAAACCAGACCAGAATTTTGCAGCAAGTCAAGGCCCAGTTTGCCAACAATTGGGCCACAGGTCAATATTATCAGAGAAATATCTCTTGGTTTAAAGAAAGTCAAGAAATTTCCATCTCAATTTTTGAATAAGGTTACGATAAATTTATGTAAAAAGCAAAAGTAAAAATAAAGGTGCGGTATTTTTAGGATGCACATACATGATCAAACCTTCCAAAGTAGTTGGCCTTTAATACCAGGACAAGCCAGTGTTACCGGGACACGCGTGTCAGGAAAAAAATTTGCCGCGTCGTATATGCGTGTCGACTCGTGTCCAACTCGGGACGACACGCATCCGATGCTGGTTGGTGAGTCCAAATGTGGGAGAGATGAGTTGCAGGTGGCAGGGGCTCTGCAGCCGCTGCGGGGTAGAGAAAACTAGTACTAATACTAGTAGTACCACGTAGTAGGGAAGATGACTTGCTGTAGGAGCTGGGAAAGAGAGTCAAAGTTGCAGCTCTTTCAGGCTTTGGAAGAGGGAGAAACGCAGGCTAGAGAGAAGAGAGTATCTATAGGCTGTAGCATGCACCATCTTTTCTCCTTTTTGCAATACGTCACTGTTCAGAGGCACAAGATACAAAGCAATGGGATCTTTTGTGCACAAGACTACTGATATTAAAGTTTTAAGTGTTTGACCAACTATGGTGTTGGTATTTGGTATTATTGTATAATAAATTTAATAAAAAGATTATATATATTAGACGAGTCCATGAATCCTGTTTTTTAGAATATGCCGAGTCGGACACCCGAGTCCGAGTTGGACTCTGACTCCCGAGTCCGAGTCCCGGTAACACTGGGACAAGCTAGTTCTAGCTACGGTTGATTTTCAATTTTACTATGAAAAACCACTGATAACTGGTTGGCAGGTTTTTTTCCGTGACTATGATACAATAAACTAATAAAGATAAGTTTCTAGCAACTGTATCAATAGGACATTAACTAATGAGCAATTCTACGTTTTGCCATTGACAAGTGATTGAATCTAAACTATAATACAGTAAAATAGAAATATCTTCTTTGGTCACACAACCTTAAAATTATTTAAAACAGAAACAAAGTATACGGGCACAAGTTCATAATACTACAAAGATCACTCTTTACTGCTCCATATTTTTCTGATAAACAATCAGAAATAGATCTCCATGTTTAGTTCTCAGTAAGTCACTAATATGTATATACTCTACTTTGTGTCCATACATTTGGCAGTTTCCTGATGTTTGGCCAACAAATAGGGATGGGCATGGGCCATTATGGGTATCCATGGACCCACTCTAGTTCAACTAAATTAACCGAAATGTACCTTTTCAGTTGAAATTGTGTATTTAGTACATTTAGTTGCACTATAGTGCACCAATGGGTAGTGACGGAGCGACCCGCCCATCCCTACCAACAGAGAATAATTTGTATAGGAGATGGCTACAAATCTATTTTAAGCATAATTTTCCTTCTGTTATTATTCCACTGCAGTCATTTTAGCCATCTAGATGAACAGCATCCAATAAAACTGAACTTCATATATTGTTTTAAGAGGCTATAATGGTGTCCCCGCAAAAAAAAAAAAGCTATAATGGTGAAAGTAGACTTGTGCAGTCTACACCTTTCTGATTTTAAGCTGCTGTTCTAATTTCTCACGTTCGTGAATAGCATTGACAAAACAGATCAAAATTGGGAGTATTAATTAAACAAAGCAATCGTGTTAGTTCTACTACCTACTGGCCATCCATCAAAAACTGCCTTTTCACCATTTTCCTGATAAAGTATTGATTTTATGTAATTGCAGAAGAAAATTTAAAATATTAAGTCCACTTTACTTCCCTAAGATATTTCGCTGGGGCATCGTGATTTAGGCATTGAATGGTGCATTAGGCGGTTAATCTACCTTGGGTGCTCTTGTATTACTTTTTTTTGTATTACTATTACAGTGTTATATTGTAATATGCTTGCTAATTTCTTGGATTTGACAGGCTGTTCTCACCTAGGCAACCGCTAGGCACCACCAAAGCAGAGCATAGGCGCCAGCCCTGCTGATCTATAGCGCCTAGGGCCTACTTGAACCATGCACTTTACTTTGCGGAATGATACAACACACATTACAATAATTTTTGGCGAGAGTAATTTTGAATGATTGTTTGTATATGTTAGCAACACATAATGGATGTTCAACTTCGAGAGATGGAAATGCATGGAAATAGTAGAAACAAGTTCAGTGAAGTAAGTTATGATTCCATCTATCATTGTGCACAACTTAAGCTTAAAACATGGCTTGAGTAAGGAGAAACTAAAAGGGCAATGTCATAACGGAGAAAAGTGACTTGGTTTTAGTAGTTTGGGGGCTAAGTGAGACAAAAACAAGTTAAGAAAATGTTAAGCACAATCCCAAAGATGTGCTACTTAGATATTGCCATGACATGTGGGACCAAAGCCCAAATGTAAACAAAACCTGAGATGTTTTTTTTTCAACTTTGTGATGTTTGCAGTTGCCCTAAGTGAAATAGCCCAGAGTCAAGAAATTTAAATGCTCTAGCGAAATAGTTTAAGGTGATCTCTTTTCCTTAAAGTGTATGCCACAACTATAATGCCAGTGACTGAAGCTCAAAAGTTCAGCTGCAGTATGATCAGGCTATTCAAGTCCATTTTTTAATTTAATGAATATTTATTATATGTTGTAAATGTATCACTAAATGTTCAATATGGAAAATAAAAACAACTTGAAAATGTAAGGGAAAACATTTTAGCAGAGCTAATGGAATAGAGGCAAGCAGAAACAATGCAGTTCCAAGTTTTCCAGCAATCACAAAAAAGAGAGTAAAAACATGCAAGTTGTTCGATGGAGCAGTCAAGTCATTAAAATGCTAACATGTACTTATGTAGTATCATGCCAACTTCTCTAACGAAAATGTAGTAACAACTAACAGCAACTGAACTCTGTGTTCCACTGCTAAAGATAGCAAACATGGAGTTTTTATGTATCAGACAGATGAAATAGAATATTACAAACATAAGTTTGACCAAAACATTTACCTGATTTTTCTGCATTTCTGGGAAGAAATTTTTCTGCATTTCCATAATTTCCTCCTGCATAATTAAGAAAGAAACAATGTAAGAAAGCTACAAACAATCGTTTACCATTGGCATCCACCCAAAGATTCTTAAGGTAGTGTTATGCTCTTCAAGGATGCAATTCCCTCAAAATTATGAATACCGATGAAAGGTTATCCAAAAAAAATGAATATGGTGGCCTGAACCGGTATTTAAATTTTATAAGATGGTATACCACTGTAGGAAATCTCCATTAGTTTTGAAAGTTACCAGTTCAGTCTTGGTAAGATAGAATAATCAATAAAGACTAAAAACGAACAGAACCACTTAGGACTTTATTGCATAAGGACTTCAGATGAGCAGGGAATCTAGTACAGCTTCCCTCTCAATCTGAAGGGAATGGACATAATCCACTTGCATCCAAAGAAGGCCTTATTGTTTCTTTCTTGAAAAAAAATGACAGAGACAATGATCAGTCATTAGACTGCTCCGCAAACTAGTTTTGATATTACACAATAATAAGGTAGATGAAACTGGGTTGTATGGTCATGACATTTAGGCCCCTGCCCTGCTATTTGTAAGCTGAATACATGATAAATCTTGGGCTGAAATACAAATTTAGACATGTCGATCGCAGAACTCATTACACATTTACACATCTTGCAAAATTGGTTTGATTTGGTTCCCTTTGGTTCAATTCAAGTGGACAAAACTGAGTATACAGCTGCAACTTAATGGGCAAATTAACAATTTAGTTTTAGAGTAGATAGTACAAAAGGGATAACTGTATTTGTATTTTCCTCTGGAGCACACAAACCTGAACACTTATGTTGTATGTGACACAACTTGCTTCAGTGCTGTTTTTTCAGAAAAAAAGTTTATGAATCTTAAAGGCAAATTAGTTAATATTAGAAAACGGCAAATCTGTATCAGCGTGAATAAAAAATATTAGATGTTACATACAGCTATGGTTCTCAAAATCATCTGGGAGAAATATCTTATTTGAATCATTTAACAAAGTTACAGGATTTGTAAACTTTTCTATGAGATATTACTGGTTCCTTAAAAGAAAGACCTGTACTGAAGCAAGTCCCACCAAAATATTACTAGTTCAAGCGATAAGGCAATTTTGAAGTATCCCATCTGATTATCCCATCTGAAGTTGCATCACAGCATGCTAATGCAAAAGTTACAAAACACGTTGTCACAAATAGAATTCAAGTCAAAATTATGGCTGCTAGGTTTGAAAGGTGTTATGCTTATGGATAAGGCATACCTAATAATCATGGGTTGGGCTCAACAGGACCCACCATATACCAGGTCTTATACTGAATCATGCCTCATATACGGAAAGTGTTCGGAAGGAGAAGCAGAGTTCAAGTTGGAAACTACATGGACTACTTGGATCGTATCCATACTTGTCTCCCTATTCTACTTGGACAAGGGGACATCCGAGGGTATAAGTACAAGACCCTCATGAGGAGAGGGAACAATACAATACAAGCCAAGTCAGAATTCAGACCACGACACGCCAACAAACACCGAGATGAGGGACAAGCGTAGACAAACCCAATTTGGAGCCACAGAGGCCGACATAAGAGATCTAGTGCTACCCTCTATATCGTGGAGTTCATATTCGAGGAAGAAGACCACCCTGTCGCCGACTACGTGTGGAGATCCATGCCACCAAATCGACGACAACTAGATTAGGTTATCCCAAATATTGTACTCGAGTGATACTGATATATAAGAGCAACACCGGCTTTGGCCAACAGGAGTAGGACTATTACCTGACAGTTCAGGGGCCCGAACCTGCATAAAAATCATTGTCTCCATCTCTTTTACCTCAATCTTGCGCACACCCTGACACCAACAATCCCCACACTATGCAAATATCGTAGTCGTGATCTACTCCGTCGACAAAAGGTAACAGAGATTCGAGTTTCATCGTACATATTTCAAGCTATGTTCACCTCTTTCACAAATGGTTCAGTTATGCCTTAGTGTCTCACTTTTTTCAATTTTAAAATTTACTACAGGCCTACTTTTAGAAAGCGCACACAATGAATATTTTAGCAAACATTTGCTACACTGACACTGGTGAAAATTTACTTGTTAAAAAACTGGTGGTATACTGTAGCATATTGAAGATGATGTACAAATGGAACGAATAAAATGTGATACATCATTGTTAGAAAGTCTTTTGATGAAAGATACATTGAATTAGTACAGATGACTACCTGTTTCTTCTGCAATTCCATGTTCTGTTCCTTGAGTTTCTGAACTTCAGCTTCCAACTCCATTGTGTAAGCCTAGTAATCACAATGGAGCAAATTTCAGTGTCAAAGCAACATATAAACATGCAAAGCAAGATTCCCTTTTACCGATAAATATTTTGGGATTATCCATTGTGTTCAACACAGCAAGGATCTCGACAATCCGGTTTACCAGATTTGTGATACTATTTTCCCCTTCTATCACAGCCATTTGCAATAGCAAACAGCTGCATATGCAACACATGCAAGAATTTGGGGCAGAGGTATGACCTGCTTCCGGGCACGAGATCTAGCTGCAGACTCCCTGTTCTTGATCATCCTCCTCTGCCGCCGCTCCACCACCTTCTCCACATTACCACCGCTCCTCCTCCCCCTTATCACCCCCTCAAAGGGGTACGGCACCGGCGCCATAGGTGATGACAGGTCACCGTCCCCCTTGCCCGCTGAATCCATGTGTCCAACTGATGTATCCACCGGAGCAACAGTGATCGCACCACCCACAATCCCTGCCACTCCGGACATCAGTCCATTCCCCATGGTCGGATCCCCAATCCCCACCGGCGAGAAACCCATCGCACCAGCAGCAGCAGCATCATTGACGCCTCCGTAGTTCCCGAAGAAGATAGAGCTGTTGTTGACAGCCTGAATCGACCGCTGAGCCACCGGCGGAGCGGCGGCCGCAGCTACCATAGCCGCCGCCGCAGCGGGATTCTCCCTGACGACCCCGGCCCTGACCAGGAACTCCTCCAGCGTCATCTCCCCGAGCGTCGGCTGCCGCCTGGGTTGCTGCTGCTCCCCACCGCCGCCGTCAACAGTAGCAGCCCCCGGCGACGCCTCTCGCTCGAAGTCCCTCCACACCTCGTCCACCGTCTTGACGCTGAGAGTCCGCGGCAGGGTGAGCGACCCCTGCCTCTGCAGGCCCCCCTCCGCCGCCGCACCACCCCCACCGGCCGCCGCCGCCCCCGACGCCGAAGCCATCGCCTGGCTCTCCTCCGCCGTCCAGATGCTCCGCAGCAACTCGTCCATGTTCATCGACCCGAAATCCTTCCCAAGCCCTCCCCCCATCCCTCCCAGCGTGTTCTGGAACTCGTCGAACGTCAGCGAGTAGATCGACCCCTGCCTCGCCAGCGCCGCCGCTCCCCTCTTCTCCGACCCCCCGCCATCCTTCAGATCCATCCCTCCTCCTCACTGCAACCAACTTAGAGGGGGGAAATTTTCGCGGGTGGCTATATAGGTTGCTTGCGTGCGGTGGCGAATACGGCAAAGCGGGCGGCGCGTGCGCGGGGGAAATCGATGCGTGGGAGACGACCGAATTGGAAGGCAAGTGAAGTGACACCTCCTGCCGCCGCCGCCGCCGCGCGCCCCCACCCACACCCACCCGGCCGCGCCGTCCGCGTCTGGCTGCTTCTGCTGCTGGTGGTGGTGATGGATCGGAGCTTGGGTGCGCGGCGCGGCGAGGAATGCGTGACGAGAGAGAGAGAGAGAGAGTGTGAGTCAGAGCGCGGCGGGGACAGGTGTCCCCTTCCCCCCACGCCGGCAACCCAACCCTCCTCGGATCCTCTGCACGCGGGGCACCCAGAACGCGGCGTGTGCGCGTGACGGGCTCGGCGCAGAGGATCCTGGAACGGGAGGGGTTAATACGTGGCGGGCTACGAGGCGTGGACTGGGCCGCAGCCAATCAGAGCCCGCGACGTGGGGGGCGCATCCAGTCCGTTGGTAATACGGCACGAGGGCCTACTGTTGAGTGACTTGCAGGTGGACCTTCTGTTGGGGATGGGGTTGTGGGTCCCAGATGTCAGTTACGGTAGTACTAGGGTGTTGGGCCTGTGAAGGAAGGGTTGGCTTTTTCTAGAAAGGGCTGTACCTACCGGATACGGAAGCAGATCCGGGTAGGTAACATGGGTGTGGCTTTTTCGGCTTCCCCTGTGAATTTGTACTGCCGTGTACCGTCACCCTGGCATTGGCATGGGTTGGCAGTTAAAAATGGAGCATATGAAACTTAGGATCAAACAAAATCCCCATTTTAAACCGTAACAGCAACCTGGCTGGATTTGTTGAAGCACTAAAGAATTTGTAGTAGCACATGCAGGAGCTAGCTGGGGCTTTTGTATTTTTTTTCCTGGTACCAAGGGACATTATTATGAAAAAGTTGGTACCAAGGGACATTATTATGAAAAAGTTCCTAAAGATTCCATGAGTGAGGTAACGATGAAGCATCATGTTTTATTTTATTATTAGTGCAAGATAAAGAAATACTAACTACAATTTTAGTTCAATTGTAAAAAAAAAGGCACAATATAATAGAAAATAACATGATATGGTGCATCGCTACCTTTTGCTCCACTTCATAGCGGCAAATCCAATAATACATTATCTCCTAACAATATCAATTCCATTTTTTCTAACATTTAGAATTTAGAAATGAAACAAAATATTCCAATGCCAATTTTAGGCCATGTTTAACACAGCTCCGGATTAAAAAAATTGAAGCGAATATTTCTAGCTCCATAAATCCATAGTCTGAATATAGTTACGTTGAGAATCATTTTGGTTCTATTCAAATAAAATATAAAATTTTAAACCACTATAAAATCGAGTGTGAATCTAGTGCTATACTTAATAGGGTCTTAGAATCGAAAAAAAATGAAAACAATCTTATAAATACGCACTACAATACGTAGGTCAGCGACCGGAGAGCAGGACGGTGGCAAGTGAGCAGCCGAGTAGCACCGGCGGCGGCCGCTCCTTCTCCCATCTTCTTGCAGCAGCGCCACGGTGTCTGTTCTTCGTCAGCTTGTAGCAGTGCTCCCGGCTCTTCCTGTTCTTCGTTAGCTTGTAGCGGTGCTCTCAGCTCCTCCCGTTCTTCGTCAGCTTGTAGAGGTGCTCCCGGCTCCTCCCCATCCCCACTGCGTGCACAAAGAGGCGAGTGCAGATTTGGTACTGTGTGTTTGATATTTGGATTCGTATACAATACACTAATAATATCAAATTCTCAATGTTCTCGTTGTCTTTACATAACAACTTTTTTGCTGTCTCTTCGGTGCATTCTTAAAAAAAACTGAAGGCACTAAATTTGACAAGGCTGAAGTTGAACGCTTGAACCTGAGCTGTATAATAGTAGGATTAATTTGATCATACCATTGTAAATGTGTCTATTCAGATAAATATTATTACAAGTCGTTCATTCATAACAGTGTCAGTTAAATTTTACAAAATTGAAACCATACCATCGCAATTTTACAAAATTGAAACCATACCATCACCGTCACGTTTTTCATCTTCTTCCCCATCTGCACGTGGGACCCACTCGTCAGTTTTATTTTCTTCCTTTTACTCTCCCTTATCTTCTTCCTTCCCCATCCCTCCGTCACGGGACGTGGAGACTAGCCTGGCGACGTCGGTTTACGAGACATGGCTCAGGGTTGCGGTGTTGTCGTGGTCACGTGCAATGCTCGGGCTCAGCATCCATGTCGTGCTCCCCGTGGCGGGCGGGATGGGGATCGGGGCATCGTCCTCGATGGCGTCAGACTACAGGTGCTACGATGAGGGGGTGGAGTGCTACGGGCAGGAGGAGGCCATTGTCACAGTGTGGGTCAGGTCATGGCTACTGTGGCGGTGACGTGTGAAGCATGTAGGCCCCCACGGTTGATTTTGGTAATTAATGACAAGCACTAATTATGGACTAACTATTCTTTTGAGTTACACATATTTGAGTTAGAATCACACAACATGAATGCATGGATGATCACCGAGGACGTTTTTCGATGGTGCAAAGCAAAAGGATTGAAGACGGTAAAACTAGCGTTTTTATTTTTAATTGATCAAGGAGTTTGGGCGATCATATTTGCTAGAATTTATTTATAGATTTGCCGTACTATCAAGGGGGGTAATGACCTAGTCAAAGAGATGATCAAATTGCCACATTAGGTCATTTGCACTAAAGTCTTGGCATGCATCTTTTATTCCTCCAGCTTGATTGTCTCTGGGCGGTCTGACCGTAGTGGATCAACCGGTCTGACCGGCCCTTCCTGGCGGTCTGACCGGCCACTTGCCGCCGGTCTGACCGGCCGGCTGGGAGGCCGGATTGCCGCCTCTAGCCTGGCGATCCCGAGCCGTCAGAGTCGCAATCGGTCAGACCGAGCCGATGGCGGTCAGACCGAGCCGTAGTCGGTCTGACCGGGCATTTGGCCGCCGGTCTGACCGGACCCTCTGCTGTCAGTGCATTAAATGCACTGTAACGGCTTGTTTTCTAGCCGTTACACTTGAGGCCGGTCTGACCGGCCACCCTTCGCCGGTCTAACCGGCAGACAGCAGAGTTGGTGGATTTCGTCCACAACGGCTAGTTTTCTTTGTGTGGGGTATAAATACCCCCCATTGGCAGCAAGGGGACCCTCTTGGCACCCTTTACAATTGCATACACCCCTTGCCTCTCCTCTTACACACATTTGAGCTAGTGTTCATCCATTAGGTGTGTTTGAGTGTTGATTAGCCAAGAGTCAAGTGCATTTGCTTCCTTGTTGGATTAGTGTGGCACTTGATCATCTCCGAGCCGGGTCATCACTTGTTACTCTTGGAGGTTGCCGCCTCCTAGACGGCTTGTGGAGGTGCTTGCCCGGTGACCTCTCCGTGGAGTTTGTGGAGAAGGCCCGGTGCGGTTTGTGAGTGGTTTGGAGTTTACATTTGTGCATTTTACATTCTTAGAGACATACTTGAGCCACTTTCACCCTAGGATTGCAAAACATAACTTAGTTTCTTAGTTAGAAGTATCCCTCACCTAGCCTAGCAACTTAGGTTAGTTTTGATTAAGTATCATTTATTTTAATGTCGCCTATTCACCCTCCCTCTAGTCGATATCCTTGATCCTACAAGTAGTATCAGAGCTTGGTCTCTCTTGATTGGGCTTTACCGCCTAGAGAGAAGATGTCGAACGAGGTGAACCATGTAGGTAGAGCTCCTATGTTTAATGGCACTAACTACTCTACTTGGAAGATTAAGATGGCTACTCACCTTAAGGCCATGAGCTTCCAAATTTGGAGTATTGTTGATGTAGGTTTTGCGATCACCGGAAATGATTTGATGGATATTGATCAACGCAACCTACAACTTAATGCCCAAGCCATGAATGCCTTGTTCAACTCCTTGAGCCAAGAAGAATTTGATAGAGTGAGCAATCTTGAGACGGCTTATGAGATATGGAACAAGTTGAGTGAAATTCATGAGGGCACTAGTGAGTATAAGGATGCCAAGCTCCATTTCCTCAAGATCCAATATGAGACTTTTGCTATGTTAACTCATGAGAGTGTCAATGATATGTATGGAAGACTAAATGTGATAGTAAATGATCTCAAGGGGCTTGGGGCAATTTACACCGATCTTGAGGTGGCACAAAAGATGCTAAGGGCTCTACCGGACAAGTATGAGAACTTAGTCACCTTCTCATCAACTCCGACATGTCAAGGATGACACCCGCTAGCCTCTTGGGCAAGATCAACACAAATGACATGTACAAGTTGAAGAAGAAGGAGATGGAGGAAGCATCACCATCAAGGAAGACAAGCATTGCTCTTCAAGCCGAGGTGGAAGACAAGGCAAAGGCCAAAGTGAGTGAAGACCATGATGATTTGGAGGAAGAGATTGCCCTCCTTGCTAGAAGATTCAACGATTTTTTGGGAAGAAGGAAGGAGAAGGGAAAAGGCTCTAACTCAAATAGAAGAAGAAATAGAAGACCCAACAAGACTATCTCCAACTTAAGGTGCTTTGAGTGTGGAGAGAAATGGCACTTTGCTTCTAAGTGTCCTTCAAAGGGTGATGACGGAGACAAGGCATCCAAGAAGAAGAGTGGAGGGTACAAGCTTATGAAGAATCTTAAGAAGGAAGGAAAGAAGATTCAAGCCTTCATTGCACCAATGGGACTCAAATGTTGAGAGCTCCGATTCTCAATCCGAGTCCGATAATGATAGTGATGATGATGGAGGTTCTAAGAAGAAGAACATGCCGGAGTTGCTATCAAGGAGGCTCCATCACTCTTCTCTCCATTTTGCCTCATGGCAAAGGGCTCCACCAAGGTAACATCAAGTAGTGATAGTGAAAGTGATGGTGATGTTGATGATGTTTCCTATGATGAGCTTGTGAGCATGTTTAAGGAGCTCCATCCTTAGAGCAAGTATAATAATGAGCTATAAGCTTATTATAATCTTATGTGGAGGAGAGAGGTAACAAAAAATTAAGGTTGTTAGCTCTCATGCAAGAGCTAGCTTAACACAAGCTCCAAGACAAATACATTAAATGTATACGTGAGAGGTAGAGAGAGGAGAAGAAAATTATAGCGAACCTTATAGCTAATCTATTATATATGTTGGCTTTAAGATGGGCTAATAGTAGGAAGTGAGCTCTACTATTATCCTTGCTCTTATAGTGAGAAGGAAATTGCCAAGTTCAAGGCTCTAAAGAAGGATCATGCTTCTTTGGAGACCTTGTACGAGGAGCTAAAGACTTCTCATGAGAGACTCAAAATTTCTCATGAGAAACTTAAAGAAGCTCATGACACTCTCCTTACTACTACACAACATGAAGCTCAAATTGATGTTGGCATATCTTGTGATTTGCTTGATGATAGTATTTCTTGTCATAGTGCTCATGTTGCATCATCTAGCATATCTACTTCTTGTGATGATCTTATGGATGTGCCTAGCTCTAGCTCTAGTGCTTCTATTTGTGATGCCTCACTTGTTGTGGAGAACAATGAGCTCAAGGAGCAAGTGGCCAAACTTAACAAAAGTTTGGAAAGGTACTTTAAGGGTAAGAACACTCTTGACAAAATCTTGAGTGAGCAACGGTGCATCCTTAACAAGGAGGGACTTGGATTCATTCCAAAGAAGGGTAAGAAACCTTCTCACCGTGCTCCTAGTTCTGTCAAGAGCAATGGTAAGTATTGTCATAGGTGCCGTGAAGTTGGGTATATGGCAAATGATTGCTCCGGTGGTAAGCCTTCTAAGACTTGCATGTTTGATTCTCATTATATGCTTAGGAAGGCTCATGATGGTTCTATTTATGCTAGATATGTGGGTTCCCCTATACTTGGTGGAAAAAAGAATGCCATTTGGGTGCCCAAAGCTTTGATCTCTAACCTTCAAGGACCCAAACAAATTTGGGTACCTAAAAGAGTTTGATCTTGTTTTGTAGGTGAACTACCACACCGGTGGAAACCATTGGGTGCTAGGTAGTGGATGCACTCAACACATGACCGGTGATAGGAAGATGTTCACCACATTTGAAGTAGGAGGCAAAGATCAAGAGAGAGTCACTTTTGGTGATAATAGCAAAGGAAATGTAATTGGGTTAGCTAAAGTTACTATCACCAATGATCTATCAATTACAAATGTCTCTCTTGTTGAATCACTCAATTTCAATTTGTTATCGGTTGCACAAATTTGTGATCTTGGTTTGTCATGTACATTTAACCCTCAAGATGTGATTGTTACTAGCCTTCATGACAAATCTTGCATATTCAAAGGCTTTCGTTATGGAAATCTTTATTTGGTTGATTTCAACTCTAATGAAGCAAATTTGAAAACTTGTTTAGTTGCGAAAACTTCATTGGGTTGGCTTTGGCATAGGAGGCTAGCCCATGTTGGTATGCATCAATTGAGTAAACTTTCAAAACGTGATCTAGTTGTGGGCTTGAAAGATGTGAAGTTTGAGAAAGATAAACTTTGTAGTGCTTGTCAAGCCGGCAAGCAAGTTGCGTGCTCTCATCCTTCTAAAAGCATCATGTCCACATCTAGACCATTAGAGCTCTTACATATGGATTTGTTTGGCCCAACAACCTATAAGAGCATTGGTGGATAGTCATTGCCTTGTTATTGTTGATGGTTTTTCTCGTTATACTTGGGTGTTCTTTTTGTATGATAAGTCAATTGTTGCCGAGCTTTTCAAAAAGTTTGAAAAAGGGCCCAAAATGAATTTAGTTGTACTCTTGTGAAAATAAGAAGTGATAATGGCTCGGAGTTTAAAAATACCAACATCGAGCACTATTGTGATGATCTTGGTATTAAACATGAGTTTTCCGCTACCTATTCACCTCAACAAAATGGTGTAGTGGAGAGGAAAAATCGTACATTGATTGGGATGGCAAGGAGTATGCTAGATGAATATGGTGTTTCCGATTCCTTTTGGGCGGAAGCCATAAACACCGCTTGCCATGTAACCAATAGGCTTTATTTGCATCGTCTTTTGAAAAAGACTTCCTATGAGCTAATTGTTGGGAGGAAGCCTAATGTTGCCTATTTTCGAGTTTTTGATTGCAAATGTTATATTTATCGAAAAGGTGTTAGACTAACCAAGTTTTGAAAGTCGGTGTTATGAAGGGTTTCTTCTAGGTTATGCCTCAAATAGTAAGGCATACCGGGTCTACAATAAGAACAAAGGTATTGTGGAAGAAACCGCCGATGTTCAATTTGATGAAACTAATGGCTCCCAAGAGGGGCACGAGAATTTGGATGATGTAGGTGATGAGGGCGATGAAGAACATGTCTATTGGAGACATCAAGCCCGTTGAAGTTGGAAGACAAGCCTTCCACCTCTACTCAAGTTGAGGAAACTACTTCCGCTACGCCAAACCAAGCTCAAGTTGATGTGGAGGAGGACAAGGCACAAGGCGCACCTATGCCACCAAGAATTCACAACGCTCTCTCCAAGGATCACCCAATTGATCAAGTTTTGGGTGACATTAGTAAGGGTGTTCAAACTCGATCTCGTGTCGCTTCGATTTGTGAGCATTACTCTTTTGTTTCTTGTCTTGAGCCAAAACATGTAGATGAAGCTCTTGGTGATCCAGATTGGATGAATGCTATGCATGAAGAGCTCAACAACTTTGCAAGAAACAAGGTGTGGACTTTGGTTGAAAGGCCTAAAGACCATAATGTCATAGGGACAAAGTGGGTTTTTAGGAACAAGCAAGATGAGAACGGGTTGGTGGCAAGAAACAAGGCAAGATTGGTGGCTCAAGATTTCACACAAGTTGAAGGTTTGGATTTTGGTGAAACATTTGCCCCCGTGGTAAGGCTTGAAGCCATTCGCATCCTACTTGCATTTGCATCATGCTTTAATATAAAGCTATTTCAAATGGATGTGAAAAGTGCTTTTCTAAATAGTGAAATTGCCGAACTTGTCTTTGTTGAGTAACCACCCGGTTTTGAGGATCCTAAAAATCCTAACCATGTTTACAAACTCTAAAAAGCTCTCTATGGCTTGAAACAAGCTCCTAGAGCTTGGTATGAAAGATTGAGAGATTTTCTTTTATCAAAAGGTTTCAAAATTGGTAAAGTTGACATGACTCTTTTCACTAAAATCATTAGTGATGATTTCTTTGTGTGTCAAATTTATGTTGATGATATTATATTCGGTTCTACTAATGAGGATTTTTGCAAGGAGTTTAGTGATATGATGTCTAGGGAATTTGAGATGTCCATGATTGGAGAGTTGAGCTTCTTTCTTGGACTTCAAATCAAGCAACTCAAGGATGGGACATTTGTGAGCCAAACCAAGTATATCAAGGATCTACTCAAGAGGTTTGGCTTGGAGGATGCAAAGCCCATCAAGACTCCAATGGCAACCAATGGCCACCTCGACCTTGATGAGGGAGGTAAACCGGTAGATTTAAAGCTTTATCGCTCTATGATTGGTAGCTTGCTTTATCTTACCGCATTTAGGCCGGATATCATGTTTAGTGTTTGCATGTGTGCACGGTTTCAAGCCGCTCCTAAGGAGTGTCACCTTGTGACCGTGAAAAGGATTCTAAGATATTTAAAGCATTCCTCAACAATTGGCTTATGGTATCCAAAAGGTGCTAAGTTCAAGCTAGTTGGCTATTCCGATTCGGATTATGCCGGTTGCAAAGTGGATAGAAAGAGCACATCTGGTAGTTGCCAATTGCTTGGTATATCCCTTGTGTCATGGTCATCCAAGAAACAAAACTCTGTAGCCCTCTCTACCGCTGAGACGGAATATGTTTCGACGGGTAGTTGTTGTGCCCAATTGCTTTGGATGAAACAAACCATATTGGACTATGGCATAACCTTCACAAAAACCCCACTTCTATGTGACAATGATAGTGCAATAAAGATAGCCAACAATCCGGTCCAACACTCAAGAACCAAGCATATTGACATTCGCCACCACTTCCTAAGAGACCATGTTGTCAAGTGTGACATAGTCATTAGCCACATAAGAACCGAAGATCAACTTGCCGATATCTTTACCAAGCCTCTTGATGAAACCCGCTTTTGCAAGTTGAGGAATGAGTTAAATGTCATAGATTTCTGAAATGTAGCTTGAGATCATGCACCATGTTTACTACTTGTTCATATTGCCTATTTGCTTGATTTTTGCTCTTTTGCTTGGAATTAATTGCTATTTGGCTCTTCTTTGCAAAAATGAAGCTTGTCACATTGAGGGGGAGTATTGTACTTCTATATGTGCTCTATTACTCATTATATGTGAATCAATCAAATACAAGTGCTAGTAGAGTTTTCAAAATGCCCAAGTCAACATAAGTCAAAATTCTTGGAAAATCAAAGTAATTTCAAAACTATCTCTTTGAAAAGGTTTAAAAGGGTTTCCTATATGTTTTCCAAGTTTTTATTGCAAAAAAATGGAGTTTGATTGAAAATGCCATTTTGACCCTCTCATGAAGAAACTAGATTCTTAGTTTTGCCTAAAATGAGTTTTATCTCCAAAAGGAGTTCGAGAAGGATTTTGAGAAAAGTGTCAAAACAAAGTTGGTAGAGATGACATTCTCAAATGTTTTTGGTTTGCAAATCAAGTTCAAAATCTAAATCTTTCAAAAGTTATTTGGAAATCAATTTGGCCCAAAAACCCCTATAGACCAGAAAAAGTCACCTAATAGCACTTAAGTGAGTTAAGTTGCAAATCATCTTAATTTTTAAATATTATGAATGGTTAGCAATATTTCAACTCATACATTTCAAAATTGCTCCAGAAATTAAAATTTCATTGGATTTTATTGTATGGGGGCTGCCGCTTGTGCAAGGGCTGTGCACAGCCGGCAGGGGGCCCGGCGGTCTGACCGACGCTATATGCGCGGTCTGACCGGCCAGGTGGGGCGGTCTGACCGGCCCCTGGCCGCCGGTCTGACCGGCCAGTCAGGTGGGCCCAGGGTTTTTACCCTTTCTTCTTCTACCCGACCCCTTCTCTCTTCTTCTCTTCTCCTCACTTCTCCAACCCGAAAAGAAACTCTCTCTCTCTCCCCTCAAACCCTAACACCTCTCCCCATCAAAACCTTTCGATTTGACCGTAGATTCAACTCCGGTTACACCGTAAGTGAATCCCCTCCTCTTCCTCTCTCAAATCCATGGATTAATTTGTGTTTTTATTGAGTTTTTGATCCATGGTTTGGAACCCTAGGTGAAGAAAGAGGTGCCTTCGATTTTGCACACTTTAGGGGTTTGTTCTTCGTGCAAATCATCTCCTACAACCGGTAATCTCTCCTTCCCTCTCTTATGCTCATCGAAATCGGTCTATTTCAATTTCTAGGGTTAAGGGTAATTTCTCCTTCTAAAATCAAATGTTTGGTGAAATAGACCTATCCTTTGCTATAGCTGCTCTTTACCTTGTGCAAAACCTTGATCCATAGCATGTTTAGATGCACTTTGTGGGTGTGAAAGATTGGAGGTTTGAACTCCCTGTCTTGGGCGGTCTGACCGGCTGTGGTTGGCGGTCTGACCGGCCAGGCGCTGTCGGTCTGACCGGCCATGCGCTGGCAGTCTGACCGGCCGTGGCCTGCGGTCTGACCGCACCTGACAGGCAGAGCACACCTCCACTCTTTCACATATGCAAATGACCTCTAAATAGTTGCTAATTTTCTCTCTTTCTCTTTTGAATTCAGAGATGCCTCCTCGCACTCGCCGTGGCCGTCAAGTTCAAGTGCAAGAATCAGAGAGCGAGCATGAGGAGTCTAGTGGAGGTCAATATGCTCAAAGTGAGGAAGAAGAGCAAGAAGTGTCTGAAGAACAACAAGAAGAGGATGAGGAAAGCGGAGATGGAGATAGGAGTGATAGTGATGAGGAAGAAAGTGGAGATTAAATGGAGATAGACCCCTCTATCCAATTTGTGCTGAACATTAGAAATCCCACTCAACATACCTTGTTGCGTCATCATGATCAGTTCAAGAGGCCTAGAGACACCATAGATGCCCTCTTTCACACAGCTTTCCAGAAGTCTGTGTATGAGCAGATTTACAAAAATAAGGCCTTTGCTGAGCATAAGTGGATTTCTTGGAGGAACATAAATGAGACCCAGGAGTTTGAGGGGCTGCAGGATCTGTTCAGGGCAGTGGGGATTGACAGGATTATCACTCTAAAGCAAGATTATGATGAACAGCTTATTCGTCAGTTTTATGCCACAGTGTGGGTTTCTAGTGACTTTGATTGCATGAAGTGGATGTCAGGGATACTTGAGTGCACTATCAACAGGAGGGACTTCAGGCGTCTCCTAAACATTCGGTTTGACAGTGGTGACGATCTTCATGAGGAGCATGCCCACAACCCGTTCTCCAGTGATGACCTAGAGCAGTTCTATGAAGATGGAGGACGACTTTCTTATGGCAAGGTTGCCGGTTTGAGGACCATTCCTAGTGTTGTCAACCGGATTGTGAGAGCCAAAATTCTCCCACGTTGTGGCAACAATGATGACATTCGGGGAGTGGCATGGCATGTGATTGATGCCATTATGCAAGGGCGGCACTTCGATGTCATTAACCTCATGATGCAGGAGATAGTTATCTCAAAGGGGACTCTTGGACAAGGCATCTATTATGCCCCTTACATCGTGAGGCTCATTCAAGCCAAGCAAGGAGGCGTTGGAAACAATCTCAAGGAACACAAGCAGTACAAGACTCGCCTTCAGTTTAGCACCCCCCGTGCTCCTATGATGGCACAACCGCATTTTGATCATGGAGCAAGTTCAAGTGCGGCACCTCCACCACCTCCTCCTCCTCAAGGTATCAATGAGTATTTCACTCCGTCATATGCATATTTTGGGATGCCTCCACAGGATTACTTCAACCCGGTGCTAGGGGCTATCAATACCCTCAATGAAAGCATGGCAAGGTTGAGCACCGGGCAAGAGGCCATGTATGCAGATGTTAGGGGGTTGAGGACCGATATGGGGAATTTGAATGCCAATGTGGGAAGATTGTCAACCCAAGTGACTACTTTGAAACTATAAGCCCCCGGTTTTGTATACCGGAAACCCCATGTGTATTACAATACCATTCCATGGATCAGTAGATGGTACACACATGGCACAGTTGTGTATCACCAGCTGACATCGTCATACAGGTCTTACAATATATATTGATAATACAAGGGTAGCCCAAATGGGACCCGAATAGACCAAGCATGGTCATCAACATTACAAAATACCAAATGAAGTAAATGTGGTAGCGGAAGCGAAGCAACGGCAGTCCATCTTATCCCACACGCATCGACTGGTGAACCTAGGTCCCTATTCCACCATCCTTGGTAACTCCTTGCGAGCATAGCACATGTACAGGTCAACACCAATACCTTCCTAAAAGATTTGAATAAGCAAGAGTGAGTACCAACCGTACTCAGCAAGCCACCACTACAGAATGCACATAATGTTCATAGGGTTCAAGGGTGGCTTGGTTTATTTGCATAAAGTTAGTTTTCGCAAATTATTTCACAAGCCTATGACATAGTAGTTTTAACTGAAAACAATCGTTAGGTTGAAGTTGTCCTTAACCTGCGAGAGTGCATCCACCTTTTCCCAGCCTCGCTTGGTCCGGTTTACTCTCGCGTTCAATTTCCACAGTTTTCACCATTACGACCTTCCCGCACATCGGGCCAGGTCACACCGTCAATTCCAATCATATTTTAAGCAATATTAAAAATTAATGAGGCTTGTCAAGAGTAGTACAAGTCCCGGTGCTCATTAACCGCGAGCACGGCTATTCGAATAGTTTAGTTTACTTACACTGCAGTGGATGTATGCTTTTAATCCCGCACTCGTGATGCACCCAACACATAAGACTTGTCACGGCCCGGTTTTTCGGTTACCCTTGCATGGCGGCACCCGCTCCAAGGACTATGAATCCCCATTGCACCCCCGGCGTCACATTCCTACCTCGAGCCGGTTGTGAGAGGAGTCCTGGCGCTCCCGAGATCTTAGGGGGGTTACATAATATATACTTAGGGTGCATTTTAAGTTTTTGCCAGCGTTCAACAGATCGACCCAAGCGATCTAAACCACAACACTTCATCAACACCACAACGAATGTCTAGAACCTACCATGTCTGGGGTGCCACCCCACGAGACTTTCCTAGTCCACCGGGTCATACCCCACTCGAGAAATGCGGTCGTACTCTGTTCGTTTCTCGCATAGCTTCTTGACTCGGTCCTTAATTGACCAGGGTCGGCGGCTTACCGTTCCCAGAACCACCCATATTCTATTCATGCCGCCCCAGTCGAAATAGTTTTGTTTGATTAAGTTTTTGGTTTTCGCAAAGGTTTTAATGTTGCGGGTGGCGCTTATGTCTCCACCCGTCTCCGACAATCACTCCCACTGAGTGATCGCCACATCCACATCCATAGCCATATATCATAAGTATAGAGTGTACAACCGTCTACACATATGCAACCTAAGCAGTATATATAATTAAACGCGCATAAATAATAGATTCAGGTAACAAGGGTGTATAAGTACATAAAGGTAAACAATATCAAAGGTACGGCTTAAGCAAATGTAGGTACACGTTTTATAATTAGCATGCAATTTTATTTGCAATCAACACATTTATGAAATAGGATCAATATGTTCGAGGAAGGGAGCGTAGTGACTTGCCTTGCTTTAGGTTTGTACAACCGGGATATTCATGACCAAAGAATAACCGGAAAACCCGAATGTCCGACCAATGACCGAAGAAAACCACACAAAATCCTAAAAATAAAATAAAATAATATTCAATACAAACTAATGGTGCCAATAAGTAGATCTCGATTTTAGAAAGAGGATGGAAGTCGAATGGAGTCAAACGGAGTTACGGTTAGAGAGATATGAATTTTTGAATGTTTAAAGAATTATAAATCGCGGACAAATGATTTCTCCGGTGGGGAGATATTTTAGACTTTCTAGGGGAGCTTCGGTTTGTAGCGGAACGCAACACAAACTTTAGGTAAAAGGAGGGAGTTGATGGTGGGCTCTACCCGAAGGCTAGACGAAGGATTTTATACAGACTTATACAGAGGAATCAACCTCTCGGTTTCGGCCCAGGGAGTATAGGGAGGAAACACGGACTTTTGTAATGAATAGATTTCTTGGGCTCGGGCAGGGGAGTAGAGGGACATAATGTAGACTTTAGAGGGAGAGAAAACTCAAGAAAAATCTAGAACGTGGACCCCGCTGGTGGGCCCCACTTCGTTTTCTTTTTCTTTTCATTTTCTTCCCTTCCTCCTTCTCTCTCCTTATCTCTTCTCTGTTCCTTCCTTCTTCTCTGTTTCTCGTTTTCTATCTCTCTCTTGCTCACAGCCGATAGGGGAGGAGGAGGGAGGGTGCACGGTGGCGCCGGCCGGCCGGGGGCGGCGCCGGCAGCTGGGGCGGCGGCTGCCTCAGCGGGCGAGGGCGGCGTGCGGCGGCGGCCAGGCGCGGCGCTGCCGCTGCCACTGGCGCGCGCGCGCGGCAGCCTGGTGCGGCGCGCTGGCCGCGGCCTGGCGGCGCAGGCACCCGGCAGGAGGTGGGGAAGAGGCGCGGCGCCGGCTGGGGACCGGGGAGGCGGCGTGCGGCGGCGGCCCGGCGCGGCGGCCTGGCGCAGGCGGCTGGCGGCGACAAGTGGGGTGGCGGCCGGCCGGGGCTGCGCACGTCGCGGTGGCCGGCTGTGGCGCAGCTTAGCCGGGGCCGGCGACAGGGGCGGCAGGTGGAGGCGGCGACCGGCTCGGCAGTGGGGATGGTGGCCGGCGGTGGGTGGAGGTGGTCGGGGCGGCGCCGGCTACAGTGGCCGGCCGGTGGCAAGTGCGGCGGCTGGGCCGGGGACGGTGGCCGGCTTGGCTCGCGCGGCCGGCGGCGGGTTGGCGGCGCTGCGCGTGGGACGGCCGGCAGCCGGACCACGCGGCGCGAGGTGGCGGTTGGGCAGCAGCTGGGCGTGATGCTGCCGCAGCGACATGGGGAGCAGGACGGCGGCATTGTCACAGCGAAAAAGGAAGGCAGTGAGGAGCGAAAAACGAAGGGAAGAGGAAGTGGTCACCTCGCGGCAGCCGGGTAGCGGCACACCGAGCACGGGCGTCGGGGTGCGGCTTGGCTCGCGGTTCATCCTTGCATGCCAGGCACTCGAATACAGATAGCGAGGTTTGTTCTTTTCGATTTTAGTTTCAATTTCAGTTGATTACGTCAAAGGTTTGAGTTCTAGCGTTCTAATCGTTCGTTCGCATGTTCGTGCGAGGAAGTTCACTGATCGACGCGGCAGCCAACTCCAATCCCCCTTGCCCAACTGAGGCTCGGCTCGTGGCCAGCCGCAGCGGAGCAAGCAGTGGAGCGGCTGCTAATGCGCATGGTGGAAGAGGGCAATGGTAGAGCAAGAGCAGGGAGAAGAAGAATGAACTGGAGAGGCAAGGTGGTGCTGAGCTTTGGCGGTGGTTTTATAGGCTTGGTCGTGGCTGCATGTTGTTGCATGTTGTTGAGATGTTGGTAAGGGGGGGTCCCAGGCAATTGACGCAGGACTCAATTGTGTGCACTGCCTTGCAGGCATTGTATCGAACACCTCCTGTGCATGCATGTTGGTGACTGTTTTGCTGCAGGGGAGTCAATTAGACTTTGGGTTGATGAGGGAATTGAATGGGCTGATGGGTAGAATGAGCACAAATAGACTTATGATTAGTTGGGCTGGCAAGGAGAGAGAGAGGTGGTCCACTATAATAGGAACCTTTTTTATTTTCTGGGACTTGTAGTTTGATTCGGCTCTGTGTGATTGGACTGTAATTATGGACTGTATAAATTGGGACATTTAATTTGAATTGTAAATGGACTGTAAATTGGGCATTTAATCTGTTTGAATTTGGACCTCAGTCGAGTCGCTATATGAACCATTTGAATTTAATTTGGCTAGAAGGTCGTTAGGATTTCTTTGCGCGCTCTCTGATGACACTGCAATTGGGATTTTTAGGACGACGTATGGCATTCAAATCCAAACGTCGCGGTAGAAATAAAATTGGTGGTATTCGAATCGATGCGCAATAGATAAATACGTCGTTCGATTTTAATTATTCGAGGGTACTATTGGGGTCGACTCGATAGAGCGGTTAAAATTTAACCATAGGATAAGAGTTTGCGAGAGGGATAATATTGCGGTAGAAGAGAAGAACTTCGGGACTTTAATTAATTAGCACCGAAGGGCTAAAAGAAACAAGAGGATAGGATGGTCGATGGGAGGGTATCTTTTTAGGAGATAGGATTTTTCGAAAATAGTTGGCCTATGCAAAGATTAGGATATCTCATAAACTTAGTTCCTTGAATAAATAATATTTGAAATTAAATACCGATATATTCTCAGCCGTTCGTCTATTAGCCCACGCATGAAAGAAAAACGACAGATCGAATTAAATTAATTCACGTATGAATGCATTTGAAAAAGATTTTTTTTTATTCCGAATTTTTAATTTCGTATTTCAACGTTGAAATTTTCAGGGTGTTACAGGAACGGTGCATGTCATCTTTGGAAAACTCTCATGCTTATGTTTACTCTCGTCGTCGTGATTCATCCGGTCCATCTCACTATCCTATTCCCCATTCTCCTTCACCTCCTCAAGAGTGAAGCTTTTTGGTCCTTGATGTCAAAAGGGGGAGAAGAAAGTACTTCTTTTATCTTATGTGGGATGGGAGTAGATTTAGTGAGGTTAGTCCTCATATCTAGTAGGTTAAGGTGGTTGGGCTATATATATGTAATGGGCCATTATTATCTATCTTATGTGCTTTTATCGTTTTGTTAAACCTTTGTGAGTTTTAGGCCCTTCGTGGTCTTGTAATAGCTTAGTGAAGTCTATTTGTGGATTGGATGTGAACTCTATGTGCTTTGATGGTTCTATGGATTTTTTGAGATCTTTATGCTATGATGGATGATTATTGTCTATGTGATTCTCTATTATGATCATCCTATGCTTGTATGAGACTTATGTGTGATGATCATCCAATCTTTGTTATATGTGTGATATGTTTATTGAATTGTGCAAAGTATAGTGTAAACTTCCTATGTCATTTGTTTGAATCTTGTGATTGTTATGCACATGTTTAGGGGGAGTTTACACTATTTTTCGCTCATTTGTATCTATGCAATTCATACCTATTATGTAATTTGTGGTGTTTGTCATCAATTACCAAAAAGGGGGAGATTGAAGCATCTAGGCCCCCACGGTTGATTTTGGTAATTAATGACAAGCGCTAATTATGGACTAACTATTCTTTTGAGTTACACATATTTGAGTTAGAATCACACAACATGAATGCATGGATGATCACCGAGGATGTTTTTCGATGGTGCAAAGCAAAAGGATTGAAGACGGTAAAACTAGCGTTTTTATTTTTAATTGATCGAGAAGTTTGGGTGACCATACTTGCTAGAATTTATTTATAGATTTGCCGTACTATCAAGGGGGTAATAACCTAGTCAAAGAGATGATCAAATTGTCACATTAGGTCATTTGCACTAAAGTCTTGGCATGCATCTTTTATTCCTCCAGCTTGACTGTCTCTGGGCAGTCTGACCGTAGTGGATCAACCGGTCTGACCGGCCCTTCCTGGCGGTCTGGCGGTCTGACCGGCCACTTGCCGCCGGTCTGATCGGCCGACTGGGAGGCCGGATTGCCGCCTCTAGCCTGGCGATCCCGAGCCGTCAGAGCCGCAATCGGTCAGACCGAGCTGATGGCGGTCTGACCGAGCCGTAGTCGGTCTGACCGGGCATTTGGCCGCCGGTCTGACCGGACCCTCTGCTATCAGTGCATTAAATGCACTGTAACGGCTAGTTTTCTAGCCGTTACACTT
This sequence comes from Oryza punctata, assembly GCA_000573905.2. Taxonomy (NCBI): domain Eukaryota; kingdom Viridiplantae; phylum Streptophyta; class Magnoliopsida; order Poales; family Poaceae; genus Oryza; species Oryza punctata. The sequence goes on along the minus strand of CM002495.2, from coordinate 25,262,600 downwards.
GAGGCCGGTCTGACCGGCCACCCTTCGCCGGTCTGACCGGCAGACAGCAGAGTTGGTGGATTTCGTCCACAACGGCTAGTTTTCTTTGTGTGGGGTATAAATACCCCCCATTGGCAGCAAGGGGACCCTCTTGGCACCCTTTACAATTGCATACACCCCTTGCCTCTCCTCTTACACACATTTGAGCTAGTGTTCATCCATTATGTGTGTTTGAGTGTTGATTAGCAAAGAGTCAAGTGCATTTGCTTCCTTGTTGGATTAGTGTGGCACTTGATCATCTCCGAGCCGGGTCATCACTTGTTACTCTTGGAGGTTGCCGCCTCCTAGACGGCTTGGGGAGGTGCTTGCCCGGTGACCTCTCCGTGGAGTTTGTAGAGAATGCCCGGTACGGTTTGTGAGTGGTTTGGAGTTCACCACCTTCGGAGTGAAGGAAGAACTACCCTAGTGATCGAGGCTTGGGTAGTCCTCTCTGTGGACCGGCTCCCATCTTGCCCACCCCTTGACGAAGGGGGCGTGCGGTGGCTTCGTGGTTGAGCGGTGGAGTTGGGCTCGCCTCAACGGGGACGTAGGAAACCGACAAGTTTCCGAATCTCGGTGAAAAAATTCTTGTCTCATTGTCTCATTTATTTATTGCATTTACATTTGTGCAATTTACATTCTTAGAGACATACTTGAGCCACTTTCACCCTAGGATTGCAAAACATAACTTAGTTGCTTAGTTAGAAGTATCACTCACCTAGCCTAGCAACTTAGGTTAGTTTTGATTAAGTGTCATTTATTTTAATATCGCCTATTCACCGCCCTCTAGTCGACATCCTTGATCCTACAACGTGGGTCAAAGCGGTTTTGTATGTGGGACTAGCGGGTCGACATGGCGTGGGACCTCACGTGCATGTTGTTCGCTGCCGAGGCTCGCTGGAGCTGTCGTCAGGGTACTTCGTCGCGGTCATGGTCGACGGCGTGATGGTGCTCACCGTAGTGCGGGTCCGATCGTGGCTATTGTGGTGGTGGTGCTAGGTCGAAGCGGTTCCGCGTGTGGAACCTGCAGGTCAACTGGCGTGGGACCTCACGTGCACGCGGTTCACCTACCCAGGCTCACCATCGTCACAGTACTTCATCGCAATCGTGGTCGACGGCGAGATGGCGCTCGTCGCGAACGACATGGCGGAGGAGGCGTGCAGGAAGATGAATGCGCAGCGCGGCCCCAGCCCTGGCCCCGACGCCATCCTCATCTCCCGCTGCGAGCACGTGCCGATGCGCGACAGGAGGCACGGCCGTAGCCACAAGACATTCGTTAAGGAGAAGGAAGAAGATAAGGAAGGGTGAAAGGAAGAAGATGAATCTGACGGGTGGGTCCCACATGCAGATGGGGAATAAGATGGAAAACGTGATGACGATGTCATGGTTTTAATTTTGTAAAAATTTGAGTGGCACGACTACGAATAAACGAATTGTAATGATATTTATCTGAATAGACACATTTATAATAACGCGGATCAAATTAACCTATAATAGTAAGGTATATATTGTGAGATGATTGATACTTAATGTTTTCATGTTGTTTTTCGTTAGTATATATTTAGCACTTGCTAGTGACCTGTATAAACTTGAGACCGGCCGAAAACCTATCAAGTAGTATGAGACTATGAACACAAGTTTTTGTGTGGTTATATAATTATGTTAATTTATGAGTTTATTTTTATTTGTGGTCAAATATGAATCGTTATTTATGAACTATATGTTGCATCTCCCTGAAGTATTTTGTGATCAATTGCAGAGGACCCTTTCAAGCGGTCCCCGTGTCGCTCCGCTCCAAGGAAACACGGGCGGCGACTCGCAACCCCGCCACCCCCCACTCCTCCCTCCCCTCCTCCGCCTCGCCGCCGCTCGAGCAGCCACTGGAAAAGCCAGGTGACGCCGGCGGCAAGGACGGTGCAAGTGGGGCCTTCTACCTAGCTCCAAGACCCGGCGGCTGGGGCATCGACGAGAAACGGGCGGAGGGGTCGCAGTGTGTCGACGGCGGTCTCCGACGCCACAGGTGTTGGATGCGGCGGATCCAGCGCTGACGGGGGCGGATCTGGCCCCCTCGCGGCTAGATCGGGAGGTAGTGGCACCAACCGTGCCGCATCTAGGATGAGGAGGTCGTGATGCCGGTGGAGGAGATCCAGTGTTGGTGGAGGAGCCCGCAGCGTGCTAGCGGGGAGGAGGCGCGGGACGACCAGGTCCGACGCCTCCGAGGAGGGCGAGGTGGGTGAGGAGGCCTATAGGTGGGGGCAGCCGGGGAGAGGCAAGGCGGTGGTAGGCTGGCATGGCGTGGGAGGCGCAAACCAAGATGGTGTGAGGCCGGCGCGGCGCGGGATGCGTGGTCGGCGGCACGAATTGCTCATGGTGGCCAACCGACGTGGGAGATGCGGGCAAGGATAGTGACTGGCCGACGCAGTCGGCACGGGTGACAGTATTCAGAGATGGAGATTAAACCAAAGCAGATTTGGTGGAGATGCGATATTTCTAGAAACATAGCAATATCGAGTGCGCACTGGCTAAAGACTGTATCGGCCGATATCGAGTTGAACATAGCAAGCCGATACAGATAGAGTTGGATTTAAATTAAGGCTTGAAGATGTTGCCAGTCAAGGATAGAGGCCGAAGTAGATAATTGTATCTATTAATTAGGAAAATAAATAGTTTATCTTGATAATTTCGTAGGAAGAGTCCGCCTTGGGACTTGTTTGTCTGATATTGTATTTTAGGTAAGTTTGAGTCGTGTCCGGCATGGACAAGTTTGTATTTTGGGTATAAATAGACACCTAGAATCATGTAAGATTTTTTAATACCAGTTCAATATACTCTCGGCGTATCGCCAAAGTTTTCTTTTTGTTTTTCTCGACTAGTTCTTGTTTCGAGTCGAGCTGCATTGGCTTCGATCTTCGACAAGAGGTAAGACTTGTTTGTTTATCATATACTTTCCGAGTTTGTTTGTTTATATCGATTATACTTTACTAAGGGGTCTCATCGATATAATTTAAATTCTTCTCGTTACTATAGATTGTTAAGGTATCTACCACCCTGAAAATCAATTATCTGCTTGATTGTTTAGATCTTATACTTCTTTTTATACTTAGTGCTGCATCAATTAGGTTTGACCTACTAAGTCGTATTTAGAATTATAAGATTTAACTTGCTTTATGATTACCAATAAGGGTATGATCGGCGTTCCAACCGATCCTATCTTATATATCTGTTTTGCTTTGTTTAATCTTGCTTAACAAGTTATATCTACTCTTATATCATAATCTTATCTAGTTAAATATATCAAGCTTATAATCAATCTGGATTAAACTTAATCTATCTAAGATTGATATTTGTTTAATATATTTACCTTAGAATAATATTCTAGTATAAGGTTATATCAGAGCTATAGCCGATATACACACTTAAACCGAACCATCCGCTATGACATGAACACTTATATTCTTTAACTTACATGATTTTGGATATAAGCAAATTATACCATATCAATTGAGTTTGATCTATTCCAGTTGTTCATATCTAAAAGAATATTGAGTTATAGATTATATGACAGTCAATGAGATAAGTTTAGGTATTCTTTTACTTTATACTCTAACTTCATAGCCGATTCAGTTCAGTTGCATCGGCTAAATCACAGGCGATACGTCATCGCCCTTTATGTCGATCGACTTATCGTTTGAAGACTTAATTCCATTGTATATCTTTGTTGGTTGTAGAATCAAACCAGCTGACATGCTCTGAACCCGAATACAAGATTTGGACTTGCATTGGAGTCAAACAAATCTCTCAGAACATCGTGTTTTTACATCAACACGTTTTCTCCTTGGAGGTATCATTTAGAAGACCCATTTCGTAGGAGTGGTGTGGGCTTGTTCTAAACATTGTATTTTTCCTTTTTCTGATTATAGTTTCTGGATTATAGACTTGTACTTTTTTTCCTCTATATAAATATAGGAACATCACACTATCTTATATGGTTGTTAAAAATATATTTATAACCGGTTCAATTTATCCAGTGTAAAACTATCGCACGTGTTTATTTTGGGACGGGGGAGTATGCTCGGAACAGTATCAATCAACAAAACTAAATGGCTTATCCATTTGTTGCAGGCTCGAGCGCTGCGTCCCCTGGCCTTCACCTTCTTCGCTGCTCCCGCCGCAGCCACGGACCGACCAACCCTCCAATGCTCCCCTCGTCTCTCTCCCTCCTCTCCCCGACCCCACTTCCCGCCATGGCGGTACGGCCGCCGCCGCCGCCGCATCCACCGAGCCGCGGAACTTCCCATCTCGCTCGGCCACCGGCGTTCCGCGGCATGGCGCGGGCCGCCCCCTCGCTCTCCGCAACGGCCGCCTCATCCTCGACAACTCCTGCCAAGAAGAAGGTCCGGTTTCCTACTCGTGACGTCAGACTCCACCCTATTTTAGCAATTCCAAGAGCTTGAGTTTGTACGGTTTGTGCTGTAAAAAGGTTCTCGTGCCCATCGCCATGGGCACGGAGGAGATGGAGGCGGTCATCCTTGCTGGCGTACTCCGCCGAGCCGGCGCCGACGTGACGCTGGCCTCCGTGGAGGACGGCCTCGAGGTTGAGGCCTCGCGTGGCTCCCGCATCGTTGCTGACAAGAGCATAGCCGCTTGTGCAGACCAGGTGTTCGACCTCGTGGCTCTCCCGGTAACTATCCCTGTTCTTGTGCTTGTGTGGTCACAGATATTGACATTAGTAGCAGGCAGGAATTAATTCAAGATCATTGAAGTCTTTTTTTCTACGAAACATAATTCAAGTACATCTAAGCACTATCTTTAGCATTGCAAAAAGTGGTCTATCAGATTTTCTCAGTTTTCCGACTGATAGTAGTATCTCACAATTTCGTCGCTCTATCCCTTTCTTGGACCTGTGCTGTTATATGTTTGTCATAATGTCACATACTGTCAGTAACTCAGTGCCCAAAATCTCATCTTGGGTTCATGGTGTGACGTGTTCAGGGTGGAATGCCTGGTTCAGTGCGGTTGAGAGACAGTGAGATCCTTCAGAGGATCACAGTTCGACAGGCTGAGGAAAAAAGATTGTATGGTGCTATATGTGCTGCACCAGCTGTTGTTCTCATGCCATGGGGCCTCCACAAGAGAAAAAAGGTGGTCATTTTGTGATCAGACTAAATTTAGTAAATCAATATTTGGCCTATTTTAGCTGATATATATATTTTTTCCTTTTGCCTTGCAAGATCACTTGTCACCCATCCTTTATAGAAGATCTCCCAACATTCCGAACTGTTGAATCAAATGTTCAGGTTTCTGGAGAGCTAACAACAAGTCGTGGACCAGGGACAGCATTTCAGTTTGCTTTATCATTTGTAGAGCAGTTGTTTGGCCCTTGTACAGCTGAAGATATGGACAACACTTTGGTTCGTTAAAATAAAACCTTCACGTACTTCACATCTTGTCCTTTTTAAGTTTATATAATGAACTCTCTTCAAAACTTATACTCACAAGGGGAAAAAATCTCTTCAAAACCACTTAGCTTTTCTCATATTATTCACTGGATTGTTGAAACGGATTATTTACTCCACGCTTAAAAAATAAATTTTCTCAAAAACTTTCTTCACAATATTGCTTAGACCACTTGTTTTAAGTTATTTGTTAAGCTTATTTATCAAAATATTTAATTCATCCCTATAGTCTTGTCAATAACCTGTTTCAAACTGAGCCAGTTCTTTATGAGTTGCCAAATGTTCTGTAATTTTATTTATTTTCATAATATTTCTTATTTTTCAGTTGGCTATGCTGGAAAATTTCTACGCTATGTTTTGTAGCTATTGTGTTTTACATTATAACACTAATCCATGCTGATCATTGTGCAATTATTGTATAATAATCTCTACTATTTCAAGGGATAACCCCTACTTTCTACAATTTTTAGTGCAATACTAGTACATATTAAGATTCTACAACTATTGTATAGTCAGCTAAAAATTTTAAGCAACAATTCTATTTATTTGCATTGCAACACAAATAGATGCTGACTGCTGTTCAATTACTGTGTACTCTCTTACAGATGACAAAGGTTGATGGTAATCTTGAAAGAAGTATTGAAGTCAACGAAATTGAGTGGTCTTCTGATCACAATCCTTGTGTAAGTACAGAAAACAATCATGAGTTGTGCCATATTATTTAGGGGGACATCCTTTACCTTAGATTTTAGTGTAAGAATGAATATGGCATGATACTAATATAAATATGAAATATAGTGAGGCATAGAAATGTTCTATTGAACTATGAATAGGTCAAAATCTCAAAGATGCATGCTTGATGTAGTGGAGCTCCATTTGGTTGCATATGGCCTGCAGCACTAGCATTTTGTGAGAACGCCTTTTGGCTTCTGGAACAGGTTCTCATTCCAATTGCAAATGGTTCAGAAGAGATGGAGATAATAATGTTGACGAATGTTTTACGGCGAGCAAACGTAAATGTGGTGTTGGCATCGGTTGAAAAATCAACAAGTATTGTCGGGTCCCAAAGGATGAGGATTGTTGCTGATAAATGCATTTCAGATGCTTCTGCCTCAGAATATGATCTAATCATTCTTCCTGTAAGCTGTTTCTCATTTCATATTTTCATTCGGATATCATAAATGCTGACATATAAGTTCATTGTTGTTCCTATAAGATATTTTGCATATATCTGGTTCGTGGACTGGTACAAATCCCCATCTTACCACCATCATGATGCTTGCTTTTAACCTTATGTTGGATGTAGCTGCATGTTACTGATAAAAGTAAGTCCAGTCTGAAGTGCATTCCTAACAAGCATGATCAACCACAGTGAGCTTTTGCTGTTATATGCATAGGACTTGACCTTAATACCAAATTGCGTATCAGCTCAAGAAAAAAAATTGAAAGAACAAGTATACTTATTGCTACATCCTTACATTTGGACCAGTTGTATGTGTCACTGACAGCCTTTAGGACTTCAGGATATCGCTATCACCTGTATTAGAATACATGTTTCTTCTGTTTCCTTAGACATTTTATTTTCTTTTGTTTTAGTGAAACAGAATTTTATAGAACCACTGTCTTGGACTCTTGATGCGACTCAATAAAGTATATTTGTATCTTATCATGTGCATGGTTCATATTGACATCTGTACATTTTTCCACTAAAATATTGTGTGTTGGTTGTACAAAGTGAAATCTAGGTCCCAGGATTTCTTGCCATCAAGTTGGTCAAAATAGTAATTAAAAAGCAGTTTCTTGGCGATTGTCAGAATTACCTGTTCTTTTCGAGAAATACCTTTTTTATGTATATGAGATCTCTGGACTTCCTTACTTCTATATCATGAAAAAGAAGATAATCCAAAGCAAGGGCGAGAGCACCGAAAGAAAAAGATGTTTTGAGGAGGGATTGCTGGTTGTCTCAAATCTTAATCCTCTACTGTACACAGAAAAAAAAGGGCTCACTTTTTGCGCTTTTTCAGCCAATATGTTCACTTATTTTGGCTCTAATTTCATTGTGTCTGTCTCTTGACATTTCCTAGGGAGGACCTGCTGGAGCTGAGAGGCTGCACAAGTCCAGAGTTCTTAAGAAATTACTCAGGGAACAAAAGCAAACAGGCAGGATGTATGGTGGGATCTGTTCTTCTCCTGTTATCTTGCAGAAGCAGGGTTTACTCCAGGTGACATTCTAGGACTAAAAACTCTTGGCATCTTATATTCTCTGGCATGGAAGATAACTGCCATTGAAATTGTTGATCAGGATAAAACAGTGACAGCTCATCCTTCCATAGTCAATCAGCTCATGTGTGAAGTTATTGATCGATCAAAGGTTGTGATTGATGGAAATTTGATTACTGGGATGGGGCTTGGGACGGTCATTGATTTTTCGCTGGCTATTATTAAAAAATTCTTTGGACATGGACGAGCCAAAGGCGTTGCAAATGGCATGGTTTTTGAGTATCCCAAGAGCTGAAACACCTAAAATATATCTGGCACTCTGTAATACACAGACAGGAGACATTTAGTTGTGCTACAAGGATATTGCAGTAGCTATGCTCAAGACAAAAGTGACTGGTGCTTTTCGTCTTGTTGTTTACGGGTCTTCAACTCTTCTTGAGACAGCAACATATTCCTCTGTTGTGTCATTGGACATCTGGATGGAAATCATTCCACTATATTTGTTGGGATGGACCACGATCTGTTTGCACATTACGACACAGGTGGATTACTAACTGGTAAGTTCTATTTGATGGTGATAGGCATAAATGTTTGAGTTCTGACACAAATGACCTTTTCTTGTATTCTTAGGACTATGAACACAACGTGATGTGCACTGAAAAGATAAACCTAACATTATAGCTTGTAAACTGATAATTTGGTGGTATGGTGTTGTTAAAACATTGCTTTTGCTTTTCTCCTCAAGTATTTATGTTGCATAGATAAAGCCATTTGTAGGATATGAGCTGATATGCTGTATAATATCTTCATTCTGTTCAATTGACAGGATCTAAATATTGCAACTGATCAAGTGATGATAACCTTCTGCTTGACTGATGCGCTTTCAGAAGAAAAATATCATATTCAGTGTGGCTTCCAAGGATCTGAAGCCCTTTTGATGTTGCTCTTATGCCCAGCTATCCAATCTGATAGTAGAGATCAAGCCTGCGACAAACCGATTCAGCCTCAAAGTTCAGACCTTTGTTCAGCAATTTTGTTGCCTGAATTCTGAAGTTAACTGGCTTTTTTTTCAGCATGTAGTACAATGGATTCCCTCAATTCGCTCGATAGATTGATCAGATATTTGTTGCAACAAACATGCTCACCTAGCGTATCTACTTCTTTTTTTTCCCACATGGTTATCTAACAAAAAGTGACATTTTCGTTGCTTCAGTAGATTGACAGCAAGGTATTTGGGGCCACTTTTTGGTTCGTTGCCAATTATTGGCCTACCGATTTATTTGGCACTCGGCAGTTTGAATAGCATACTCGGTGTTATTTGGAGTGGAGCCACCTTTTGCCAAGTCTGTAAGAGTTGAGGCTACCCTACCAAAAACTATTGGTAGGGCTTCAAACCAAAATGGCCATTGGCGACATGATCTCTTCATACGGTGTTGGCAAATGGCTGCTGATCTTTACGTGTTGTGATTTATTAGATCACGCATAAAGAGGGTTGCATAGCCCTTTTCTTGAATGACTTCTCGTGATGTGTATGAGAGAATGAAGAGCATAACATCTTCTTTTTATAAAAAAAATCATTGCATAATAGAGAGACAGAATCTATATCGATATAGTTGATGTTGACTAACCCCACTCAACATGCAAGTGTACTATATTATCATTCACTAACAATTATTATTTATAGTATTTTAAATATCATGCAAATATGATATATCATTTACAATTTTCTTTATTTTTAGAACTCAATATACAAGTAATATCAAATCATCATCTTCATATCATTTTCATATCATCATCATTTTCATATCATTTTCATATTATTTAGATATGGACATCTACTAATTATTATCTATATATGCTGCAACAAAAGATGAAGTATCAACTAGTTTCATCGGTGACAACCTCCAATTCCATGTTACTTGAGTACCAATAAAAAGTCCATCGTGAACGGGCTATCCTTAAATTGGGATGTTAGGACACACAAAACGAGAAAATCATTAACGTTCGATTAATTGATTTTTAATTATTATGAATTTAAAAAATAGGTTTATTTGATATTTTAAAACAACTTCTATATAAAAATTTTCGCACAAAACATATCATTTAATAGTTTGAAAAACGTGCTAATGAAAATAGAGGAAAAATCTATATCTTAATTAGAAAAAACCACCCAAATCACTTGAGTTGACCCGCAGAATTTGATATGTCAGGCTAGATCTACCCATCTTGATCCGGTCAGATCAGCTAGTTGAGAATTGTTAAAGATTTTATTACTTCATCCGTCAGACTCGTGGTATTAGTAAATTTCACCTTAAAATCTCATATACCAGGTAACAATATTTGCGGAGGTAATAGCTCGTTAGGCTTAATGAGCCAGCACGGCCTGCGAGCCGAATAAGGTAGGCAAACCACCAGCCCAGGAGTCCATCACTACAGCCCAACAAGACCCATCGAGCATCTGGCCCATCAGGCGAACTAACCCTAGGCAGAAGGCCCATCGCACGCAAGGTGGGCCTAAATCTATCCGGTTTGATAAGCCCGGCCCATTTCCGGACTCCAGAGACTCCTAGGTCTCTCTCCCTTTCTCGGGTCTTCCCTTCCCTTCCCTGCTCCCCTCCCCTCCCGCCGCGAAGCCACCAGAGAGACCAGCGCCCACCAGCTTCCACGCCTCCACGGCCACGAGAGCCAAACCACGCAGACCTAAGCCAGAGAGATCGCGAGAGAGAGCCTCCGCTCCTTCGCTCCCGAAGGGGACTAGCTAGAATCCCACGCTAGCGGCGGCGGAGACCATGGCGAGCTCCGGGGAGGAAGGGCGGGTGGTGGTGGACCTCCGCTCGGCGGCGGAGTCGGCGGGCGGCGACGAGGAGGCTCACGCCACGCCGCTCCACGAGATCGAGTCCCTCTGCATGCGCTGCGGCGACAACGTAAGGGCCTCTCTCTCTCTCTCTCTCTCTCTCTCTCTCTCTCTCTCTCTATCCGCCTCTAAGTTTGGTGTAGCTTGTTCGCTCGGTTTGCTTGTGGCGATGGTGCTGAGACCCGCGTGCGATTTCTGTGGCCAGGGCACCACGAGGCTTCTTATGACTATGATTCCGCACTTCCGGGAGGTGAGATTAGCTCTCGTACCATCCTCATTGGTGGCTGAATTGACTGCTGCTTGTTCTCATTCGAGAGCGGTGTCGAATTCACGTTTGTAAATCATCTGCAGGTGGTTCTGATGGCTTTCGAGTGCCCGCATTGCGGTGAGAGGTAATGGAATGTGTGCATTTGTGCGTCGATTACTGGTGTCAGCGTGCGGCTAGTAGAGCTGGGTGTTTTAGGGGGTAGTGTCTTGATTTGGTGTAATTTTCTGTGCTAGGAACAATGAGGTCCAGTTTGCTGGACAGCTCCAGCCGAAGGGATGCTGTTATCGTTTGGAGGTCCCGCGCGGGCAGAACGAGGTATGGTTCTTTGGCATGGCTGTTTTTATGTTTTCACCCATTTAGTAGTCTATGATGCGGGTTGCCGCGTCACGGAATCTGATTAGTAACATGATCTCCTGAATCCTCACTGGTTTCAGTGAGTATTTTTTGTTTCTTTGTTCATTCACCCATCCCACCTTGCTAATAGTCACATGTCACAGCTAACTGGCCCCAAGTGTCCCATTTCCCGCTAATGGCCCACAAGAACTTCATTTGCTTGATAGATATCAGCATTATGTGCAGTAATATTTACTTGTGAAATCAATGATATTTTTTGTAATGAGGACTTGAGGATTGAGGAAGTAGCAGAGTTAAAGCCTTGAGCAAATCCCATCTTTTGTTAATTTCTGCATTTGTTTCGCCTAATCAGATATACATATAACTCATTGAAGTATGAGCTCGAGCTGGCTAAGCAATTTGATTGCTAAGACAGTAAGACACTGACCTGAGTAATGACCAAATGCGTCTCCAGGAGAGATTAAGTATGGCTTACCGTTATACAATATTGTGCTTCTGTGTGGAAGAAATCTTTATACTCCTGTTTCTACTGTAAATAATTATAAACTAAACTATAGCTCAAACTTATTCTTTTGTTCAGTTCAAGTTTGCTTGCACGCCAACTGCCTGTTGCATGGGTGCTTTCCATGCAATTCCATATGATATAACTTCAGGATTCTGAAGATCACAACTTGCAAGTTGATTGTGGAGGTTTTCTTTTAGTCCTTATGTAGTTTACTGCAATGTGTCCTTTTGCACCAGTATTTCTAATGAAGAAGTTCATCCCAAAAATAAAATTGAGTTTTTTTTTTCCCTGTGGAGCTTTCATTCTGACCAGATTAGCTGTGGTTTGACTAGTTCCTGAGTCAGTCTGCTGACTAAAAAATAAATGAATATCTTTTTTCAGAGGAAGGCGGAATATCCAACTAGATGAGCAAACCTTAACCAAATTGATGAAATTTGGATAGGATGTTCGCAAACATCTCCAGAACCTATTCCAATAAAAGATCCTTGGTAGATTGCAACCTACTCCACATATTTGGAAGTATTCTAGACAGGAACCTAAAACTGATTCAAACCCTAAAACCATGATTAGTCATTGCTCGTGAGGAATCAAACTATAAAACTTTGCAGATTTATTCTTCTATCTTGTATGTCTTCACAAGTTTTGATGAAATATTTGGCTCCTGTGCTCTTTTTTTTTCCTTTGCTTGTCATAGGTGATTTGCTCACTGCTGGTCATAAGTTGCGCAATAATTTAAAATTCAAATACATATGCATGCTGCTTTCTGTTCATGTTTGTTAATGTTAGTGATAAATCGTTGTAATTGTATGTTTATATGACAATAACTAACGACTGGTATTGGTACAGATACTGAACCGTCAGGTTGTGAAATCTGATTCAGCAACTATTAAGGTATGGCAAACTATGCTCTTGTTGATGCTTTTTTAAATATATGTAATGTGATTTATATATAACTTGATGTGTAGATTCCAGAACTGGACTTTGAGATCCCTCCAGAAGCTCAACGTGGATCACTTTCAACAGTATGCTCCAGTTCTTTCCACAAATATATCTTGGAAAATGTTCATATCCAACTCTTTTTTTTTTAATTATTTCTAGTTCTCTAAGTATCTTGTCTCATGAATTAGGTGGAAGGGATTATTATGCGAGCTGTGGATGAGCTTCAGGCACTTCAAGATGAAAGAAAGGTGAATCTCGGTGATCACATGCATAGGTTTGGAACTTAAATGCCACATAGTGGTGCACTAATCACCATTTGGTTCTACAGAAAGTGGATCCTCAAAAGGCTGAAGCTATTGATCAATTTTTAGCAAAATTAAGATCTCTTGGATTAGGAGAAGCTGCTTTCACCTTTGTTCTTGATGATCCTGCTGGAAATAGCTTCATTGAAAACCCGTAAGATTATCTGTAACCTTTGGAATTCAATTTGTTTGATGTTAGACTTTATAGGATCTTTTTAGATGAGTTCTTACATGAAAAACAATGTCCCAAAGTGTTTAGCAATGTGTGAATTTCAAACTCTCCTTTATGATTTCATAATAATATTATTTCTGGTTCCATTTAGCATGGCCTGTAGTTGCTCAAGCGGCCTGGATTGTGCCGTGGAGTTTCCCGTAAGATGATAGTCTATATGTTCCCATTTGCTTGAAGTGATTACAGTATTGCACTTCGACACATATTAACCAATCTCCCTGCAGGAATGCACCTTCATCGGATCCTTTGCTATCTGTGAGATTCTATGAAAGGACACGTGAACAGCAAGCAGCACTTGGTTTTCTTGTTGAACCACCCACAGAAGAACCTGGGGATCAGCCTGTTAATCATGCTTCAACTGTGGAAGGGAACCCTGAGGTGTTGCAGGAGCCCCACGGTTCGGTTGGAGCTGTTGCAGGTCGCCGTGCTATAGCTCAAGGAAACCCTGATGAAGTTGCTGCAGCGCTGTGCAGATATTCAGCACCAGAAGAGGTATGTTTTATTCAGTTGTCTGTCAATTACCTTATTCAAGACTAATGTTTATTCATGCTTACAAAAATTACTTGGTCAGGTTGATACTTTGCCATCAACTTGTGGGGCCTGTGGAACTGAGTGTGTCACTCGTTTCTTTGCTACAAGTATCCTTTTCACCTTTTGTTCACTATTTCTTCCATATGGACTCTTAAACTAAGAACAGAGAAATAGAGTATGTTTGTTCTTAAGTAAAACATGCTGATAATATCAGCAATAGTCAAATAGGTCATCTGTAGTGTTTCTATATGCTTGTTTGATTCTGTGATCAATCTCGGTCATGGAAAAAGGAGGGGCTAAGTAATATTTGGGACATAATTTAGAATGTTCTTGCTGGTTACTTGCATGCTTTATGTGTTAGGGAGTATATCATAGTGCAAAGCATAAATAATATGCTGGAAAATTGGCAGTAACGATCAAATTGCTTGGAAATATAGTTTAGTAGTCAAATGGTATCCTGGGATGCAGCCAATTCAGGCTTATGTAATGGTTTTATGATCTAAACATGGGGATTGATGGCATTTTTTGTGTGTGGCCGTGCTGGATGATGGATTGATGGCCAAAGCATGCATGTCTATTACTGGCTGGTTTGTAGCTAATGGTTAGTGGAGCTAGGTTTCCGGCTTTGTGCCACATGCCAGTTTTGGTATTTAGTCATAATCAGGATCTCATCAGAGTCCACAGTAATTGCTGTCACGCAGTGTGGTTGTAATATGCTTTGATTGGATTCTTGAATCGTACAGAACTCTCTAGTGATATTGTACTGCTAATATCAATTGCTAGTGTCTGGTCCTTGACCTTTGGTTAGAAATCCCATATTTTCGTGAGGTTATTGTTATGGCAACAACATGCGACATGTGCGGCTATCGCAACTCAGAGGTCAGTTCCAGACTTCTGTAGTCATACACGCATTTCTTTTAGAAAAAAAATGTTGTACGTTGGTGACAACTCTGAACTTAAAATGGCTTTCCTTTTGTTCTATCAGTTGAAGCCTGGTGGTGAAATCCCAGCCAAAGGAAAGAAAATTACACTACGCGTGCAAAACGGAAAAGATCTTACACGTGATGTCATAAAGGTCAGAAATTTGTTCTTTTTGGTGGTGTTGTTGTTGTTTGCAACTTTGCATTGCATGCAAGTTTTTAAGTGTGCCTGCTTGTGCATGAGATTTATGACTTATCTAGGATGGGAAGTATTTTTGGTACTTCATTTTGGACTCATAAACTTGGTTTTGTAAGTCAGAATTCCTCTTTTCAGTGGGCAAAAGGATATAAATATTTATGTTCCCCTTTTTCCGTTGTACAAGATTGGGTGTCCTTGCAGTAAAGAACTAGACAAGCCTATAAATTTAATTTTCTTTTGTATTAGAAGAACGAAACAAATGCTATCCAATGTAGAACTGCATTGTTAGATGCACTCTTCAGTTGCAATTTTGGTGTGTTTGGATCAAGTTTGATACATGATTTTGTTAATTTGGAGTTACTTTTCCTTTTTGTTTTCCAGTCAGATTCAGCTGGCGTGAAAGTACCTGAACTCGAGTTGGAGCTAGCTAGTGGAACATTGGGTGGTATTGTTACAACAGTTGAAGGTCTAATTGTGAAAATATGCGAGGGTAGGTGCCTCACTTAGTCATCTCACTTATTTACTACTTTTCCCTTTATATACGTCACAAATTGGACTATAAGGAGTCATTGTAGTTCAAGTAATAAGTACATGGCATGCTGACAAGCCTTTCCCCCCTAACGTTAGTACTCCCTCCAGGTCATAAAACACATCGTTTTGGGCATCAATACCGTCCTCAAAATGTACTGTGGACCAATAATCTCTATTGGAATATATTTGTAAAACCCAGTTCTTGTGCTTTGAGATAAATATATATGTAGTTATACACATTATGATCTTAATATTTACAATCTAAATATTAGAAATATATTGATAGTTAGAAAGTGTTACTAGATGTATGTCCAAAACGACAGTTCTTATGTCCAAAACGACAGTTCTTCATAGTCGGATGGAGAAGCTGCAGGCACCCATTGCACGTGTATTCGTTCTTTAGATAAAGTTCAAAGATAGCTTATTTATTCAATCATATCTGTGGAATGTTCTTTATTCAATACAGTTTGTGAACTAAAATCTTTATATTGAGATTGCAGCTCTGCAGAGAGTGCATGGATTCCAATTGGGTGATAGCACACTGGAATGGAAAAAGAAGAAATGGGAGGATTTCAATGATAGATTATCCAAGGTGGGTAATTTGATTTTTTTTACAAGGTTTTATCTGTTTTAGCATGATTTTGATTTCTGAATTTTTAGTAGTTTAATGTAGTTTTTCTTTCTGAATGTCTCAGTTCTTGAGCAAAGTCAAACTGCTAAAATATGGCAGTACTTGTTTCCTTGATAATGCTCAAATATATCATCAGGCCTACACCTCTGCATGTTTCTTCCTTCTCTTATTTGTTATGTTAAACTTGAGTGGATGTTGCTGCTAAAGTCCTCATCGCTATTCTGGGTGTTTTCTTTTATGAGGATTCTATTGCAGCTTATTTATTTTTATTTTTTATGTATGTTTTGGACAGCTATCTTAATACTATTTCATATGTATGTTCTCAGCTTCTAAGTTTACAAGAGCCTTGGACTTTAATCATCGATGATGGATTGGCAGCTTCATTTGTTGCTCCAGCTACCGATTCTTTAGAAGATGACAACCAGCTAACCAGTAAGTTACCTTAATCAATTAATTGGATCATATACTAGATTGTCTTTAAAAAGAGGAGGGAATTCCTTGAATCTAAATATTTAACCAAATGTTGAGGTTCGAGTCTTTCCTTAGTAAAGTCTTTGATGTGAATTATGGAAGATATTAGTCCACAGTAGTAACAACGCCCGCAGGAATAATGTGCATAATTGCTGCAATTCTGACGTGCTCTACGAATTGTTCTCTGTAAAATTTCCAGTTGAGGAGTATGTGAGGAGCTGGGAGCAGAATGAGGAGCTTGGCTTGAATGACATGGACACATCGTCTGCTGATGCCGCCTACAACACCACCAACACCAACCCATAATGTACTCAATGTTGTAACATGTGATATTATCTAATACTTATTGTGCTCCATGTTGTAGTAAGTTGCGATATTTCTCATTTTAAATCAAGTTTTGTGCTAGCCATTACTTTTGTTTATGAGAATCGAATATATTCAGATGACCAAATTTGCTTTATGAGAATGTGGCTTTGCTTAATTACATTGAACGTCCCCGGCATTGTAGCCGTGTGAATTGAATGGTTAACCATTTGGTCGGACCAGCAAATTATTCACTCCAAAACCGAGTTGAGATCGGGTGCAGTCATAACGACGACTGCACCTAGGACAGCATGTATTTTAAGCCGTCCATAACTCCATTTTGATGATCCACGGTCCGGATCTACAGCTATAGTACTTAAATTGCAGTACCGTGAACAGTATTTTGTGCTACACTGCCCTATGTTACTTTGTGCCGTTTTTTCTTACAGCTATAGTAATTAAATTGCAGTACCGTGAACAGTATTTTGTGCTACACTGCCCTATGTTACTTTGTGCCCTTTTTTTGCTACAGTGCCCTGGATTAATTTGTGCCATTTATTTCAGAACCAATGGTAACGGCTACAACTTCTTACTCCTTTCATTCTAAAATATACAACTTAGTATTGGATTTCGCACTAGATAGTTGCTATATTTTGAGACGGAGAAAATTGCTATATTTTGAGACTAAAGGAAGTAAGTTGGATCTGCGCGGGTCCTCCAAGACCAAGGGCAACTCTAGTTACATAGAAACAGTGCACAAACATAGTACACCAACACATATACACACCTATCACCATCCATACAAACCTATGTCTTCGGCTCAAAATGAGGGACAGGGATAAATCTATTATCCATAAGTGGCCCGAATTCTTACTGTCTATTTCAGCAATAAAGACATAATTTTCTAATATCAAGTAGCAAAATTTGTCAATTAAAATATACAATATTGTAAGGACCTCGAAGTGAATCTCTTAGGGCTATTATTTATGGATGACAGATGAAACTGAGCTTATAACAATTATTCAAGGGCATAAATGAATGAATTCAATATTAGAAAGTTAAAAAGTTATTTTTTAAAGAAATGCTGATGAAAAGAGCATTTGTAAAAATCATATATTGTCTGAAAGCCAGCAATAGTCCATGATCCGTTAACTGAAAAGAATTTGAAAGTGTTTACAATATAAGAAATTCACATGGAATGTGGTATCTAAAGTCCGAATCACCACCATCCAAACAGGTATAGTTGAGGATATGTAAACACCAAATGATTGTAGAAAAATGCCAGTATCCCGGGTGAATATATGTCATGTACAGAGCTAATTAAAAAAAATATGTCATGGTACTCTTCTAACTATTCTGGTTCAAGGCTTGAAGCACAAAGAACAGCACGTTCTCATAGTTACAAGAAGAATCTTTGCTCTCTAGAGTCTAAGAGTGGATGGAATTTTGCTGCAAAAATGAGGAATGGATGGAATTGACATATTGTAGTTTTTATGATATCACTCCGCCCTGAAGAGTATAGGCAGAGATTTTTATTATTACATATACTTCACAAGGTGTGCAGTAACTAGTAACAACTCCTTCCCTCTGCGTCAAATTCCTTTTGCTCCCGAGCAGAATATAAAAGGAAATTGTAGAATAAATCTTGTAATGATAGACCATTGGATATAATTGAGAGCCTCGGCTTCCCCTGCTAGGCCTTATCTGTATTCTATACTAGCAAGCCTTTGGTTCCCTCCTCCAATTTCCATCTTGAAATGATAGCGCCGTCTGAAAAACAAAATCCCCAACGGTAGTTAAGCACATAAACCTACTTTAAAAAAAGTTAAGCACATAATGGATCAAGAAAAGGACCTTGATCAATCATTAGAAACACAACAGCAGTATATAAAATGTACTACATAATCTATCAGGCTTTTTTGTTAGTATTGTCAAATTGAACTCGTCTTACTTGAATGTATAATACCATACTAGAAGGCATGGCAAGTGAAGCAACCACTCAGCGAACTCATTTGGCTATTCTTGCTAAGGTGTGATGGCCTTTTCACAGTCCTGGAGATGTGCTGATCAAGATTTGTGGTGGTTGTGCTGCGTATCACATGTGTTTTCCTATGAGCTGACCTGAGGGTATTGAAAATCCTCTCCAGCGAGTATGATCTTTTCTTTTCAAGTTTCATCTGAAAAATCATAAAAATGTATGAATTGAATAGATGTCACAATTCCAAGCGGCAAACAAGAAAGCATCTGTAAATAGCAAATGTAGATTCACTAATTAGCAATACATTAGGGGAAAAATAGATATATGAAGGAGAAGGAAATGAATTAAAAGAGACGGGGAAGAAACAACACACCACAAGCTTTTGTATTGCTGCCTCTGCTTTTGCCTTTTGCGAATTCTCCCATGCAGTCATCTTTGCTTCCTCTCCATCAATCCTTCAAAGAAATCAGAATTTTGATAAAACATAGTAAATTATTGCAGCTTTATTATCTTCTGAAACTTGAATTGGATGATTGACCTAGATAAGGCTGGATTCAATTCCAAACTTCCAAAAATACAGTTCTCAAATAAAGCCTATGAATAGCATGGTAGTTGAACCAATGCAGCACAAGTATACTTCATCTCACACTTCAAAATAGGATGATCTTAGATGTAATAAGAAAACCTAAAATTATCATTGAGTTATCGACAATGACTAAGATAGGCACTGTGGAACAAGTAAGTGCATTATCCCTATACACCCCCTTCTTTCTTTAATCTCCAGCTTATTAAAGTCCTCTATGGAAAATTCAGTCATTTATTAGTTCCCGTAGTGTTCTATGAAGTACAGGTATGCAGAAACAATTTTATGCCTGAAATAAGGTCAGGCAAAAAAGAAAACTTCCATCTGAAAGGATTAATAGAAATGGCAATTCCTTACTTTGATATACACTTCGCAGTTTCTGTTACTTCCCAGGCAGAAGATTTAGATTCCACTGTCTTTTTCTTCCACTCTATAATGTTTGTCGAGTTCTTCTCAGAGCCTCGTGTGACATGTTTCTTGGACCACCTGGTCAGAGTAACCCGATCATCCATCTGCACATCCCTTATCTCAAGCTTAGAGAAACAGCTCTCCAACTCTTTGACTTGCTGTACTGATAGTGAGCGGGAAAATGAAGGCCTCCCGCTAGGAGAAGATGACCTGCTAAGCTCAGGGCTAGTCTGTGTTGCCACATCTTTCCTCAAAATTGCAGGTTTACTGCTGGTGGTCAAGTATGTTGTGATTTCGATCTGTTCATCTGTGGAAGCTGCAAAATGAAAAGGTTTCTGAATAATAGTTACTAGCTTCTAGCTTCCAAATTTTGAGCATTATTTGCATAAGGTGGAAGATCTATCTATGAGTATATTCTAATCAATAATTATAATCATGTCTACCAACATGCTTATTGACAAATATTTTGTATAATTTTTTTCCCGAGAATACTTTGTATAGTTAACTGGAACTCTTCTATATTAACTTTGTTTTAGCAAACAAAGATCACAATCAAGAAACAATGTTCTCTACTAATCCATTTGGCACTAGTACTCCAAGACTAAGCACAAGAAGTACGGGTAAATGCGGTGCTCAATACCTTGAATTGATTCTTGGGAAGTAGGCAATGACTGAGACGACTGAACTGCACTATCCAATTGTTGGCAAACTCTGGTAGACCACACAGCAGGATGTGCACCATTTGCTCCACCAGACCTGACTCCCATGCCATTGCTTTTGTCCTCACCAGATGCACCACTTAGATCCTTTCCAGCATGGCTACTGGATGCACAAACATGCTCAGGCAGCAAGACCCCAGCCAGGAAAGGTGAGTTCGCTGTGAGGTTTCCTACTCTCCCGGTGTCAAGCAAAGATGACGATGATGAGACGGATGAGTATGGTTCACCAAATCTCCCAGGAGGCCCAAGAGGTCCACTTTTGGCCTTAGGTCGCCGCGACTGTGGGATTGAGGTCCTCCCAAGTGCATTGCTGGGATTCGGACTGAAGATCCACCTCTCTGCGTCCTCCCATTTTGAGGGCAATGTTCTCCCAGTGTTATGTGGTAACACCATGCTGTTACCTGAATGCCTTCTCTGGATGTTTGAAGACAGGGCTACTCTTTCAGAGCTCCAACCCTGCTGATACCCAACAACTGTTGCACCGTGACGATTGTAGCTTGGTGTTCCTGGGCTAGTCGGCGCACCTGGTTTATTTTGCGATGATGCACTCAATCCCTTCATCGCCCTGGTACCATTGACCAAGAAACCCGGAGAATGAGTGGAGGATCTGTCAACACTGGGGCAACCAAAATCAACTGAAGCCGGGCGTTGCTTCCGCTCATTCTTACCATGGAAAAGAACAGACCCCAACCGGTATCGCTGGTCTTGGCATTCTATCAAACACCATGCAGGCATAACAGGTTAACACCCATGAAAATCCTACCTAGACCATC
This sequence comes from Oryza punctata, assembly GCA_000573905.2. NCBI lineage: Eukaryota > Viridiplantae > Streptophyta > Magnoliopsida > Poales > Poaceae > Oryza > Oryza punctata. Next base: position 25,241,405 of record CM002495.2, on the reverse strand, counting down.
AGCAAAAGTTCATGAAAATGTTACCTCCGGTAGAACGGGCAGCTGGATTCTTGATCGGTCCCTGGACTTGTATCCACCCCTCTTCCTTCACCACTTGCAATGGCCCGTGATCCTCCTCGTGTGACCCTGAGGAAGCTGAAAAGCACAAAATCCCCCAACTTTTAAGGGCTGTAAAGCTGTGCACAGCGAGATCATTCACAAGAAACAACAGTAAGAGTACAAGCAATGAGCTGTTTGCCGCCACATTTGCACTCACCATTGGAGGAGGAAGTGGGCAACCCATCGAGCTCTAGATCTGACCCCGGTCCACCACGATGACGCACAAAGCTGGGCAAAGGCTGCACCAAACAATTGTCTTAGAAAAACTGTCCCAAAACTGTCTTGGGATTAAAATCATAAAAATAACAGGAACCTACTGTAGTATGAGCAAGGAACTAGTGAGCTGAGAAAAAGAATTCCGAGAGGGAAAAAAATAACATATTTTGCTAGCGAAAAGCACAATCCCCTTTCCGTGCAAGCGTCCAATATTTACCAAGACCACCCTTTTTTTGTTTTTTGTTTGTCTCCACTGGTTTCCCCGGTTGTCCACCTACACCACAGTATCTGATTTGTTGTCTCCCGTCTCTTCTTCTCTTCCATTGGCATCATCAAACAAACGTCACAGTCTAATCCCCTAAAATCAGTCACTAATCACCTAAATTCCCCCCCAAAACTTTCACAAAAATGACATCTTTTGTCGTCTCCACGCCCAAAATCCCTCATTTCTAGCATAGCATTTGCAATCATTTGCAACAAGTTGAAGAACTATTAGAATGCAACACCAACGAACGCGGCAATGCAGTTTCAGGGGATCACTAACCGAGTCGGAGAGAGACGATCCTCGACTCGTCGAGCTCGCCGAGCACCCACCGCCGCCGCCGCCGCCTCCCTCCACCTCCTCCTTCCTCCACCCCCTCCCCACCAACACCCTCTCTCCTCCTCCTCCGCCGCCGCCGCCGCCGAGCTCACCCCCAACCCGCATCTCCTCAGCCGAGCAGAATCGCCACCAGCAGCAGCATGCAGCAAGCTCAGAGACAGCAAATGCACGGCACAGCGGGCAGCGCGCGTCAGCGACTAGCTCCACCCCGAGCGGCGCGGCGTGGTATTAAAAATGGCGGGTGTAAGTACCAGTGCCCCGCGACACGGCGTGGCATGGCGTGATGGTGGGCGTTTAATACCCCAAATGAATCGCGGTGATGGTGGTGGCCACAGGCGTACGGGCATCCCGAGGCGAGAGCCAAACCAACCGACGTGGCAGGTAATAACTGCGGCGCTGAAACTTACCACCTCCTCCACTCCACTCTGCGACCTGCAAACTCGATCTGCACAGCATCGCGCATCGCGATCTGGCTTGGACCGTACCACCATTTCTTTTACCGCGTCGCAGTGAGAATCTCGCAGGCGAGTTAGGTGGCGATGGAGAACCAACTTGCTCTCCCGTACGTGACGACGACGGCGCCACGGCCGGTACGGACGAGCCGGTGGCCGGTGGCTCACCGGCCATCTCCTCACTTCACCAGCAAGCTAGATTAATTTTAGCTACGTAACCGCCCACCAACTGGGGCGTTGGTGGCGCGTTCTCGTCTCTACAGGTCACAGCTAGGACTACGGGTTTATGTCGCGAGTCGCCACCACCATGGCAGCATCCAACCAATTAACCAGCGTGCGTACGTTGAACAAACGCCCGCGCGGCCGGCGTTGCGTAGCAACACGGCAAGGTCATCATCGTCGATCGATCGACCGCGACGACGACGATGAATGCAACGGAGCGTTTCGTCTCGTCGATCGGGTCATGTTCATGTACACTGCCAATTTCATTGCGCGCATGAATGCACGACACCGATGCGATCGACGTCTCCTGCCGACAGATGACAAACGCCCTGCAGTCTTTTCTTTTCTTTTTTAATTTATATGTAGTTTTAAATGGCTGATCATGAACTGATAATTTGCCATCATAATGATGATACTCTCAACAACATAACTGGCCTGGTTCACGTACCAGCAGCACGTACTGCAGCAGGCTATGGGCCAAAGTGACAGCTCTGAATTTGGGTCCGGGGTGTCCAAATTGAGTGTGGCACAAAACGCGCGCTTTGCTACTGTTACTGACCCCATAAGCATATGCACGTCTTTCGCCGGGTACGGTAGACAGCCAACGAAGCCAACAGATGCGAGCTTTACGACCTGCCGGTGCATGCTACGGATGGACGACCAATACCTATTCATATCGATCTCACAGCCTCTGCAATACACTAATACTGCAACCCTTTGTTGTAACGGCGAGTAAAAAAGCAGGGACAATTTGAGAATTCGTAATGGGTTTGAGGTACCACGGCATGATGGAGTAAGCTGTCTGAATATGGATTGGGAAAACCAAACTGTGCCTGACTGGTTTTGAGAAGGTGGATAAACTGCATTCAGAGGAGAAATGTTTATACATGACTGCACTCTGCACATGCAGGCATGCAGGAGCAGGATCAAGCTAACAGAGAACAAAATACATGGACATTGGATATGCTCATTCCAAAGAAACAAAATACATGTTCATCACAGCATGCCCGTCAGAGTGTGGGCTTAGAAAGACAACTTATTGCTGTTAGAGCGAACAGACGCCAAAAGCCCCAACATAATTGTGCGAACAATTTGCACTTTTAGCTTTTCGTCGAGTGGAATGATTTGTACTACTATGTTTCTACAGGGCTTCAGGCCAGAGCCTAGCTTGATGTTTTATGCTTGAGAGATTTTATGGTTCTTAAGTAAGTACCTATAAGTACCAACTCGAAGTACCTAATATTTAAAGATAACAAGTTTTACATAAAAAAATATAACACCTTCAATACCTCCTTAAAAATGATACAATAAACATTCATATTCATGGTTTGCATCATTAGGAGTGCCAGCTTTTGAGTGGTAATGGATATTATCTTGCCCATCGAGAAGGAATTGAGTCAAACACTTGGGTAAAGAACCAACACAGCCAATCCATTTGGGCAGTAATGCTGCAACGTGCAGACAATAAAGATCACATGATCGAGCTCGACCACGGCCTTCAAGGGGTCAAGGCAAAGATAAATGTAAAATTTACTGAACTAATGGGAGCTCAATTACCTTTTCAACCTGCAAGGACACATCCCACTAGCTCGACATGACTGTATCCACTTTCTTAATGATCCCACAATCCCACTCTTCCCACATCAGACTAGCTTATTGAAACAGAAGTATCTGTCCTTGACGAGACTATCATATTGGAAATTTGGCATGACATCTTGGTCGGGATAAGCAAAATGTGCATAGGTTCAGATAAGAGTAAAACAAAACACCTGTAATCCTGAATATACAGGAAAGAGCCTCCTTTTCTATCCTAAAATACATATATCTGAAGTTACAATTTTGATACTTCTTTCCCTTACCTGCCACAATTCGTCCCTTACCTCGCCAGTGGCAGATCCAGAAAATTGATTCATTGGTATCATAACGTGTCTATCGGTGTCGTAGTATACTAATTATGCTTAGATCACGATGTTATAATATATGGATAAACAATTTTTCTATAGGTTTTACTGAAAGTTGTCGGTGTCCCTGACACCGGCCCTTATACCGTAGATCCGCCCCTAAGTCCTCGTCCTCACTCGAGCAATCCGTGCAGCTACAAGGACGGTGACAACGGGGCCTCCCCCAAAGGATGTATCGATGACGGTTGCGACTGTGACGATGATGGGAGGCGGCCATGGCGTGGATGTGGATGGCTCCTTGGCCATATCCTAGTACTACAACACAAATCAATATTAATGGTATATATGTTTGCCTTTATTTTAAGTAAACCCTAGAATATTTTTTCAAGGCACATATTATGAGAGATGTAGGTCGCGACAATGATGAGGATTCAAAGCAAGAAGGTATGAGCAAGGTTACAACGCAGTGACCATGGTGGCTCTCTGGTGAGGTTGGGGTGCACTGCTGCGACAACTCTCTGAAGTGACGATAATGGTTTCGTTTGTCTACTATAATGAGCTAGAGGAACGTTGTTTGAGGAGGGTGGATCTGGCCTAATGCCTAAATTTGGTGCCCTTCGTGTGAGCAAGGCGGTTGTAACGACTAACGAGAAGAGAAGACCACGGGCTTGTTAAAGGTACCTGCGGCAACCGATACTGGATTTGGCTATGTATCTCTCTAGTGAGCAAGGTGGCTATGGTGAGTAGCGGAATCGGTATAATGACTACGAGCTAGTTGGCAACAATAATAATGGATGGGGAATGACACTGGAAGGGGCCTAACTGCTGCTGGATCTAAGGTATTTGTGCTAGTATCTGTTCGTATGATGGCAAGTTGTGTTGGAAGGGCTTATTCTTTTCTACTTCCACTGGATAGCACAAGCGAGTGACAGTATTAGGGGTCAAGAGCCGTTGGATCTAAGATTGATTGGATTCGGCCAAAGGTAGTGGTACCGCAGGGAAGGAGCCGGTTAGAGGTGGAAGAGGGGTAGGAGGTCGGGCTGCATTTTAAGATCAGACTCGATGCGGTTTTTGGCATGGTAGGGCTCGTCAAGTAGCAGAAGATCGAAACTTAGTTTTCTAATTTTGTTTTTCTTTTATTTCTTTCCTTAGTTATGAGACCTAGAATGTGAGTATTCATGTATATTGGTTGTATATATTTACTCGTAGACATAATAGAAGGTCATGCAAGAACACGACTCAAGTCGCCATGCAAGAACACGGCTCAAATCGTTCATTTGGTAGGAATCCTCTCGTATTGATATCAGAATTGCTATATGTCTGGTGACAAATTTTTGTGCCTCATATCTTGCAGATTTGTGGCCATTGGATGTTGTTAAGATTTGTGAAGTATTTTGGATCAGGCCTCATGTTTAAAGGCCGTGTAGTTGCTGCGTGGACTTGTGGGCTTTCACTTGAGCTGGACTTCTATTTGGGCTTTATTTTGTTGTCTGTGATTTGAGTTGGACTCTTGTTTGGACTTTTATGTGGGTTTTTGTGTCGGCAAAATGGGTCCCACTTACTGTTCAAATTTCGAAATCCGCGCTGGTCTTTAGATTTTTCTGCCGATAGAGAGAGAAGTTTTCGGAGAGAGAGAGAGAGAGAGAGGGAAGTTGCTGTCTCGTTGACTCCACCGGGGCGACGCGGTGGCGATTCTCGCCATCAACAGCTTCTCGCCGGAGAAGTGTCGTTCCTTTGCTTCGGTGAGTGTTTCTCGTGGATGCCTATTGCTCTTCTCCTACGCCTTTTGCTCTGTGTGGATGGATTCCCTCCGTTTTGATGTGAACTTGGTTTGTTCTTCTTCTGCAGTTTTGATTGAGTTGTTGGTGGCGAGATTTGGAGGTGGTATGTATGGTGAGTTCATTATTTGTTTGATTTTTGCTGATTTATTTATGTGATTTAGTTTATCTTTCGAGTTATGATTTGTTGCTGGCTAATTTTATAGGTATTTGGCAGCTACTATTGATTTCTGGATTTTGATTCGTTTTTTGTTGGTGGATCTGGAGGTATCTTCTACGGTGAGTTTTTTTTGTTTGAACTCGATTCGGTTGAGCTAATGTGTCATGATTCGTGTGTATTCCGATTAGATGTATGCTTGCTTGGATCTATATGTAGTATGTATGCTTGCTTGATACTTGGTATGGATCTGTTTGTTTACTTTTTTAGGTTTTGAGTTCTAGATGGTTTGGGTTTTCTAGGTTTATTTAGGTTTTGTAGATCTCCGTTTATTTCGACATGATAGGTAGGGCTTTAGTTTGAATGCTTTTATTGAAGTTCGATTCATGGATTTGAGTTTGATTTGGTCTTGGTGATTGGGATGATATGTTAGGAACTAGTGTGTGAGAGGTTGATTTATTGTGTTCAAACTCTTTTAGTTTTTTTTGTTTGATTTGAAATCTCTGAAAGTTGAAATGTCTATCGGTACAATATCAAATTTACTCCAGCTTCTGACATCATTGTTTTGTAATTAGTCATTATTATTATTACTAGTAGTATAGGTTTTAGCTGCTATTGTTATGTGTGTCATATGGTTCTTGTGTTGCTCTGGTTTATGTGACCTGTCAGAGCAGCGATCAATCTCAGGTTGGTGGTTACATGTTCTAATTATTATTCAGTTAGTTAGCAGCATTAAATGTGTGATGGTGTACTGCTACTGCATGTGTTGCAAAACTACATGTTATTATGCAGTTAGGCTTAGAAAGCTAGCTACAGTTTGTTTTAATAAAGCTACTTTTTACATGATTTGTTCATTTCACCCTTTTGTTCAGAGCAGTACAACAAGTTCATATGTGAGAGCATTGTTTTTTAGCAGAATTTGATGATAGTGTTTTCCATCTTCTTAACTTTTGTTTGTTGTGTCAAATACACAAATGATGACATGGTGTTTGAACTTTAATTGTTCGTATAAATGCTCTCATGTCAAGCATGTGGGGCTAAGTTTTTCATTTATAAAGTTAATAGATTATTTTTAGCCTCTCATGCTTGACATGAGAGCCTTTTTCAATACCAAAATATGCTGATGTGTATTTGATTGTGTTGTTTTCTTGACTTGTTAACTGAATCATTACTTTATTTTTGATTTGTTTACTCTATTTAGTTTCTTAACTTTGTGATGCTTGGTGTATTTTATTTTTGGCTGAATGCGGGCTTATGCAAATCTTTGCTCTACTGTTTTCTACATATGAAATGCTTGATTAAAATTGTTCTGCATTTTTATATTTTAATCTTTATATTATATGTTTGCCAAATATTCTACAAAGGATCTCTTATATTATCTATGTTATAAATATTTGTTCATGAACAAATCTGATAGCATTATATCACTATTTGTTTGCAGCATATATATCAGTAATAAATGATGGTTCTATGCATTCAACGTTGTTATGCATCTTGTAAACTTAAGTCTTTTTTTGTGTATTGTACAAATGTCTCGTGTCCATGAAGCAAGAATGGCTAGTAAATCTATTGACATATCGTCCGATGATGATAAATCTGATTCTGAAGCATCTCTTGAATTTTTTTATCACAACCTTCATGATAATGTGAGTGGATTCTAAATTCTACTTTACTAGTTTCTGTTTTAAAATATAATTCCTTTGATTCTTGTTGGTTGATGAAGATGACTTTGCCAAGTTGATGTTTTCATTTTTAATGTATATCCATTTTTTTAGCATAATAGTGTGAAATCTGTTTTTTTACAGGATACTGACAATTGCGATGACGTTGAATTGGATAAAGTTTTGTTTCGATTGCACAGGAAACAAGTATTTATTATTATTTTATATAATACAAATTTTATTTTAATTTCATTAATTTTTCATTATCATGTTCAGTTGTATTTCTGGGATAATTTAATTTTTATTCTTTTTTATTAGATTGTGAAAGATATGAAAATGAAATTAATGAACAGCTCTGCTAATGTTTTTCATAAACAAAAGGTAATACTGAATTTGTAGTTGACTTGTTGTTATGTATGTCTTGTTATGTTAATTGGAGCTTATTTTTATTTCTTGAATTTTTTTAATTTTAAATAGGCTAACAAAGGAAAAGCTGCTGTTAAGAATGATTGTTCATTTACAAGGTTCTCTGGGAAATACTTTTCAGAAGTATTGTCCTTTCTTTCACCACCACAGCGATCAGTTATCAAGGACCATGGGTTTAGGTCCCTTTTGTTGTTTGATAGTCATTATTTTTCTAAGAAGTTTGTTTGTTGGATAGCCAAAAAAAAGTTGATTTGAAATCCCGCGAAATTATCTTGAAAGAAAAAACTATTCCTATGACTAACGAGTCTTTTAACACTATCCTTAGACTTCCCATTGGTGGTTTACCTTTTGGGACTAACTATGATACTGGCAAAAATTGCACTCTTTCCAAATTTGGAATCAATTCTTTGCCTTCTATGAAGTTTTTTTGGGATCTGCTGATACATAACAAAGATTTGGATGATGATAGATTGATGACAACTTTTCTGATAGTTGCTTTGACTTCTTTTCTTTGCCCAAACTCATCTTTCTATCCAAGTACCAAGTACTTAACAATTTTTGAGGATGTTGCACTTCTGGATTCTTACGATTGGTGCAAATTTGTTTATAAGTGGTGCCTGCTCTACATCAAAAAATTCCAGAAGTCAAATAGCTTAGGTGGCTATTATTTCTATTGGGCTATAAGCTCTGATTTATATTTCATCTATGTTTTTTAAAAGCTAGTATGTATGTGAAAATTAAATATCATTTTCTGTTTTCTACAAACAGGTTCTATATCTTAATTTTGTTGATTTTGGGCAAAAGAATGTGACTAGGGGAGTTCCTCGCATTCTTTTTGGAAAGAACATATGATATCTACTTATTCTGAACTTGATAAGATAGATGAAAGCAATTATGGTCTTAGGCCTATGAAAGATATTTGTTCTACATCTTATTCTGAGGTATCATATAGTCCTTTCTGTTGTGTTTATTCATTAGTTTTTTTTGTTTTATCGTGTAATCTTGTTTTTGTTTTTTCTTTTAGCATTCTCCTGATATGGATAATTCTATTCCTTTTCATGATAAACTTGACTCTACCATTGGAGATTTGTTACTTGAGTATCTTAAAGACAATATATGCACTTTGCTTCAAAGTCATTGTTCTGCAAGCCATGCTAACAGTAATAAGTCTTGTGAAGATCTTTTGATTAGTGTTTTAGTTATGTTGGCTAAGGATAATGTTGGAATTTTAGTTCAATCTGATGACATTAATGTCAATGCTGGTGGTGATGATGCTATTCAAGCTGATGATTCTGAAATTCCTTCCTGTAATACCAATGCTAGTAAGTTAGTTAATTTATTGATTTTAATTGTGGTCCCAATGTTTTATATTTGTGTGTCATAAATTCTTTCTCAATATATATAGATACTTCTGCTTCTGTTCCTTCTGAGGTAGCACACAACACCATTGCTTGTCCTATTCCAACCAAAGCACATATGAGTTTTGTGGGAAATGATTCATCAAGTGGTCCTAACATTGATGTGAGCACTATCTTTGTGTTTCTTCTTCAATTGATAATTTTAGCTTTTCCTAACTTTGTTATTTTGTTTTCAATTGTAGGTGAATAAACAAGTTCATTGTGGTTCTAAAACAGGTGATGATGTTGTGGTCACTCCGTGTTTCAATACTAGTAAGCTTTTTAATTGATTGTGTTTAATTAGTATCATTCCTTTTTCAATGTATTTTTGTTGTTTAAAATTGTTATTTTACAGATGCTGATGAATATGTTCCTCTGAATGATGATTTACGTCATGATATCCCTTTTATTGTAAGCTTAATAATAATTTGTTTGATTCATTATATTATACTGTGTCATTTCATTTTTTTTAAACTTGAGTTGTGTTATTATTTTTAGACAAATGTTGGCCCTTTAGAGCTACTTCCAAGTTCACTTGTGGTGCTTCAAATACAAGTAATACCTGAAATATATGTAATTTTCCTTTATTTATTCTATGTATATATGTGTTGTTTAAAAAATGACTCCTTCATTTTAAGTTATGTTTTGTTGTAGGTTCTATCTGTTGGTGACAATGAAGCTCTTGTTCAGTGTTGTGCTCAACCTTCTTTTTGTACTCCTGAGAATTGGCTATGTTAAAAATTTTAGGCCTTGTTCTGATGAAAGATTCAATGGTTTGTACCTTTGTTTCCATTTGTTTTATTTCATTTATGCATTTTATTTGTTTTATTTGTATAATTTTTTTAAGAAAAAAATTGTAGCTTCTGCTGTAGTTGCTGCAGCAGCAGCTGTTAGGAAGGTTGCAATCAAATTTAAGTTAAGATTACCACAAATTAATAATTGTGCCTCTGAAAAGATTGATGTTGATATATTGCGTCCTACCCGACATCTATTTCCTGGTGAAGAAGAAGCTAATGTTACTCCATCATCATATGAAGTATTTTTTTTCTTCTCTTTATGTTTTAATTTTATTTTAGTTATTTTCTAGTTGTCACTAGTAAATTTCCATTTACTGAGATTTGTTTTGGTGCATACTTGTAGCATGGTATTTCTTTTCACTCAGTTGAAGATACTCCAGAGGAAATGATCTGTAGCAAAAGTAAGGATCAAGGAGGTGGGAAAACTCCTTGTGTTGAAAATTTAAAGAAGAGGGTATTGAAAGATATAACTGTAAGTGTTTTTTAAAACTTATGTTCTTTTCCAGAAATATTCTGTTGCATATCTTATTTGTAATTTGTGAGTTATATTTGTTTGAAGTATATGCTTTTTAGTTTAGTAAGTTTTTATATTACTGAAATCAAATGTTTTCTTCATTTTTATTTCCATTTTAATTTTGCAGAATTCTCCTGAAATGGTTGCTGGTCAGTCTAATTTTGCTGATCGTAGCAAGAAGATGTGCGCTACAGCTGTTCGATTGTATAATTCAATAAATCAGATAACCAACAGGTCTTGTGATGTTAGCACATCTGGTGGAAAGATTCCCCAACATGGACCTAGAAGAATTCTTGCTCCTGCTAGGTACACATCTGATCCTTTTGTTCAGTTGCGATGTCGGTTTCTAGTTTCTGATCAATAGAAGAGATATTTCATTGATGTGTGCCGACTATCAGATAGTACCAAATGGCAAAGGTTTGTAAGTTGTGCTACATTTCTATTATTCATCCTTTCGAAATAGTTTGTACATATTCTATTTTTAATTTTTGTGTGCAGTTGCGATGTAGTTAACATAGACAATGTTTGTGTCTCATTTTGTACCTTTGGCCATTCTTTTATGAAAGGAGGAATGTGTCAACTTCAGTCATGGCTGTGTTTTGTCGCTGGATGTTCCAAAATAACCATCCTTCCAAATCTAAAAAGAATTACTTCTTTTCATCAATTGGTGTAAGTATCTTGTTTGAATTTCTTTTTGTTTTCTAACTGTTTTAGTTCTTACATGTATTAATGTATAATATTTTTATGTTTAAATTATTTTAGGAGCAACTCATTATGAATCTATCTTTAGCTGATTTGGAGAAAGTGCAAAAATCTTTTGAGGGAGGTTCTAAAGCTAGGAGTTTACACCTTTGCAATACGGAATGATATAAGTTTTATTTTCAGTTGTTCTATGTTATATTAGTATTCATTATATTGTTTTCTAATGAATAATTTTTTCAGCTATATTTTCCTATCCACTACAATCAACATTGGTTTTTGTTGATTGTTGATATTAAAGATAGAATGTTCGTATTTCTAGATTCTTTACATGAGGCAGATCATGAGTATTTTGAGAACATTATTCTTCTCCTAGTAAGATATGTCAACTTTTAAATAAAATTTTAGTTATTTACTTTTCTTGTTTATGATTTTGTTGATGTTTTTTTATTTTTCAGAGGAGTAATTTCCAGGAAGTGTGGGATAAGTATGTATGCACTCTATGGATTTTAACTCTTTCAAGGTTGTTTTTCCTCCTGTACCTCGCCAGGAGTCTGAGTATGCTTCTTGCTTTCTCTTTTTCATTGTATTTTTTTTTGAATTTTTTTCAAATCTAGTTGATTTATTTGTTAGGTGTGACTCTGGTATTTTTACAATGAAGTACATGGAGATATGGTCTCCAAGAACTATGATGATAAATGAGTTTACAAAGGAGCATATCAACAACATTCGTGTCAAGTATGTTAATGGGATTTTTTTTCACCCAAAGAACAAGTTGCTTCAGACTGAAATTGAGGATGTAGTTGTCAATAGGTTCGATCCGGTTAGTTGTTGTATAATCTTCCATGAGTATTTTTGTTGAATATATGTTGTTTTATGTGACATTGTTTTATTATTATTTTTCTTGTAGATCAAATTTCCACGTCAGCCTGCTGCTTAGCGAGTCATGTTTCTTGATATGCACTGTATATTTTTTCTGTAGTTATATCAAGTAGTTCATATTATATGGCAAACATTGTGATTCTATTATTATAGTATATGATGTATCGATACTATTGTTGATAGTCTTGTAAATACTAGTTCTCAGATTACCATAATCTGAACTTTCTTGACAACATGTTGTCATGTCTGAACATTTCTAATGAATAGTATCAAAATATATAATATTACACGATGTTGTATCATTATCTTAATATTTTGTCTATTTCTATGTCTTCTTGCTAATCTTTGCAGATTTTGCTTTGTTTTCTCTTCCTTGATTCTTCTATTCCCCGTTGTTCAGTTGCTTGTAAGCTTCTCTTCTTGGTGTTTTGCTTCTTTTTCTTTTGTCCTCTTGCTGTTCCTGCAAGTTGTAGAATTTCTTATCTTCTCACCTTAATAATGAAACAATTTTCATCTGCTGTATGAATTGTAATGCAAAACTTTTACTTACCTCTGGAACCTTGTTAGTTGCCTTCCTCTTCTTCTTGTTTTGCAAATTAAACTCTATGTGTTTCAATGGACGTTTGGGGAAGGTGTGGTCTGTTTTTTGACAATGACTGCAATGATTAACTTGTTTTGCTTCTATTTGTTCTCTTACTGTTTTGTATCGTTGTGTGGGTCTACCTTTTGATTTTGCTATCTCAGGATCTAATATGTCAAGTTCATTAACTTCAGTAGTTTCTTCTGAAAGTTGATTGATTTCTGAAGTTGAATTTTCAATATTTTTATTTTCTGTACTGCCCTATTGCTGTTGTGCTTCTTCTGATCTCATGATTTCCAATGCTGTGTCAATCTTGTCGAACTGCTCCATCATGAACTCAAATGATTATCTGGTTTTTGCACCTTTTGAAGCAAATTGTGCACTTCTTCTTGACAGTATATTAAATCTGAGAGTAGAGTTGTCTGACACAGGTATGAGTTGATTTCTATTATTTATTTTTTATGTTTGTTGCTTCTTTCTCCATCTCTGAATTATATACTTTTCTGGTATTTTGTTGATGTCAAGGTGTAGCATAACTTTCAAGATGTGTGAGCAAAGCAATCCGTCTTTTTGGAACATTGCACAAATGCAACTGAAGTCTTCCTTCTCCAAATCAGTGATGACAAGGTACTTTCTTCATCTGAACTCCTCAATTGTTTGATTATGTGCTAAGAAAACTTCAAATGTTCTGAACTTGTCTATCTCATTGAGTTGCAGTCTTGTAGTTTTCTTTAGTTGCACCTGGAATTTCTTGAATATTTTTGCATTACAGATTTTCACTGCTAGTAACTCTGTATAGTAGTGTGACCAAAGTCTAGTTGGCCTTTTTGTTCTTGAGTTATGATCATCTTGTTGCTCCAAGTTTTGAATAATGTCCATCACAATTGCATATTGTATCAAGAAGCTAGTAATGCTGAACTGTGGCCCAACATCTTTTTTGAATCTAGAGTTGGTACCTTCACTCAGAGCTGTAGTTTATATGAGTGGACAAAAGTCAGTCTTGAAGTACACTGGTATAAACCTTTGCCTGATTGACCACATGTTTGTAAGGAAATGGATGTGCTGCAAACCATATATGTCAATCATATCTTGCCATAGATACTCAAATTCTGCTTTTGTTAGTGAGTTGTTGATAATGTCATCATATTCATCATACAACCTTTTTTCTTTCTTGAACAAAGTGCCAGATGAATTCCAAGCCTTTTTGATGATATGGAAGAAGCAATTCATGTGTGTTGTGTGTTTGAAAATTTGAGCTATTGCTGATTTCATTGCTCCATCCTGATCTGTTATGATTGTGCATGGGTGTTTGCCTAACATAGCTTTCAAAAATGTCTTGAACAACCATATAAAAGTCTCTTTGTCTCATCATGCAGGAATGCACACCCAAAAATTATTGTGTTACCATGACCTAGTATCCCCACAAATGGTGCAAATGGTAAATTATATCTGTTAGTCAAGAAAGTAGTATCAAAACTAATACAATCACCATATTTCTCATACCAATCTCTTGATCTACCATCAGTCCAAAATAGATTGCTGACTTTTCTATTCTCATCTAAATCCAATTCATAAAAGAAGTTTGGATCTTTCTCCTGTTTTCTTCTGAAAAATTCCAAAGCTTGCATCATGTCATTACTGCTAGTTTCTCTGTTTATCGATGTTCTCACATTGCTTATGCCTTTCTTAGTATATGGGAGTGATGTCATTCCTCCTCTCAAGGTTGATAGAATTACTATCATATGTCTGGTTGGTATGTGACACTCATTCAATGTCCTTATGAGCATTTTTTCTTCTGTTGACAAGTATTTGTGAGATCTCAGAAACCTTGCCTCATCTTGAGGGCTTAGCTCATGATTGTGGTCTAAGTCTAATCTTGTAATGTGCCAGATCGAATTTCTCTCAGATATCACCAATGCACACTTACAATCTTTCAGAATCACCTGATTTGTATTCCTCTTTGAAACAACTGTCTCTTCTGTTGATTGTTTCTTTTTCTTAGGATTTTCTTTCCCAAACCTGTTGCATTTAAAAGTTACTATGATGACCTCACCATTTCTGTTTTTGTTAGCAGTGTGGTAGCTGTGCTCATTGACAACAGAGAAACCAGCTATCAAAGCATAAAAGTTGAAGAAATTTTGGGCTTTTTCAACACTCTTAAACTGCATTCCAACTCGAGGTATGTATTTGCTTTGTTCTCTAGTGTTATTTCCTTGCAATGCTTCATGTTGTTCTTGATCCAAGAAATTGTTTATGTCTTCCTCCGTCAGTTCTTCATTTTCATCTGATTGAGGAACATGATTTCTATCTTGTGCTATGTTTTCTTGTGGTTCATTTCTCACACTTTTCTCCAATATTGTTTGTTCCTGCAAGACAAAACATGCATTAGCTTGTTATTATTTTTTTCCTGTGTGCTTTTTTTAAAGACATAGTGTAGTTGCAACCTTTTAGCATCAAGTTCCTTATCATACCTTGTCATTTTCAGCTATATCGAAAATGTGTAGTGACTAAGGTTCTACTGGATTATCTTCATTTTCTGAGTCATCATTTTCAGCACCTTTGCAAAGAATAAATTTCATAACAACATATAAAACTTAATTAGTGTTAATATATTTTCAGCACCCTTGCCAAAAAATAAATTTCACTACATACCTTCATGATTATGTCAGTTGACTCATTATCTTCTATTGTGTTTACAACTGAATGATTCAAGTTTGTCAAATCTCTGCCTGCAATGAGAACAACAAAATTCAGTGGTAAGTATAACATATGTTTTGAATTAAAGTTGTCATTTTGGTGCTGGTTATAGTAAAGTACCTGATAGTTGCAATTCTCTATTGTATTAAATTCTCATTCCATGTCATTTGAACTTGTCCGATTTGTTGTAAGAATCATTGAGTTCTGCAATTTACGGTTTGTGTGAAATTTGTTCAGCTAGTTTAAAAAAGTAGTTAAATTATTTGTAATACCTCATATGCTGTTGGTGTCCCAGTAATAGTTGAACTTTGCATCTGTTTATACATAGATATGAGTACATGAGATATTTTGTATTTTTGTAATATACTATATAGATTGAGTTGTATACTCTTTGTTACTTGGAAATCAGAACTTGAAGGCTGCGAATTAATAATTTGTTCCATTAGGCCAGTGTATGAAATGTTGTCATGTTGCCAAAGATAGAATTCATCGTACAAAGGATATCCATAGTTTGTTTTTTTCTATTTCATATGTCCTTTCGTTTGTTGAATTCATTTTCTCCTTCTGCAATAAAACACATTATTGAAAATAATATCATTGTTAATTTCACTGCCGTACTTTTGTGTCATACTAACCTGAAGAAGATCTAATTCACTTGATTTGTTCAGCACAATTTGTTATCCAACCATCTCTATGTTATTTGATTTGATCAGAAAATGTTCTTTTCCTGAAAATCAATGCAATTATATTAGTTAGTGCTAACAATATAGTTTACAGGACATATATTTTGCATTTGGTTATTTAAATTTTTGAATACATATGCTGATGAATTGAAATTTTTTATTGCATATCAGTACTCCTAAGGATTATCATCATGGCTGATAACGAAAAAGCTCAAGTTAGAGATTTTCTAACTACATGATGCAGAGAGATCAGGTATTGAAAGCTCACCTACATATTTTTTAGTTTGTTTAAGCTGCAAATTAATTATAGAACTTCTTCTAACACAATGATCAACTGTTGTTTTGACTAGCATAGAAATAATCTTACCTGTTTCAGTGGATTCTGTATTGTGTATATTTATGTTTGATTTTTTGGAGCCTCTTTGAACATCATCAGATCCTGCATTTCATCAAAATTAGTATTAATTCAGAAGCTGTAAACTGTAAAGGTGTTTATTTTGTGGTAAATTAGTTTTTGCATGTTACATCACACCATGTCTGTACTTTACATTTAAACTCCGAAATTGAATAATAGGCTGAACAAGTTATGTCGATTTATGATATGCTAAAAACAACTTCTTAATACAAAAATGATTTTCAAGCACAAGAGAAGAACACTAGAACTGAAGATCTATAAAACAGAACACTACACATAGCATCAACTATTGTGCATATTATGATTTAATACTGCCACATGTAGCAAAGAACAAACTCAGTAATACAAAAGTTGTCTGAAAAAATCCTGCATATCACTATACTGTTCTTGCAGAGAGTCAAATCTAATGTTCATATGACATCTTTTTTGGGGGGGATTAAAATCTGAATGCAAAAGTCAGTTGACAGATTCAATTATTTCAGAACTTTGAGTGAATAAATTTGATGGGAGATCCATACCTGTTGATTTGTCTCTGACTTCAAATCTGGTACGTTTTTCCTTTTCTTCTTCTGATTGTGTGGTTGTTTGGTTCTTTCCTTCAGATTCTGCAGCTTGATGCATGCATTTTGTGGCAACATCAGTTGGTTCCTTCATGATTCTTGGATTTTGCTCAAGATTTGAGTTATTGAGCTTGACCTCTCCCATCTTTGATTTGTGTGGTTTTGCTTCTTGTCTCTGGTGTTTTTTTGGTGTGTTTGGTCTCAGATCGATGAAGGCATCACGTGCATTGTGATGCTCTTGTACTGGAGCTTCTTGGATGCCAAGTTTTCTTCATATGGGTTTCCGGGCTTAGGTGGGCTTTAGAGGTTTTTGTTTCTATTATGAGATGGGCTGAGATTTTTGTGATGTGTATGATGGATTGGTAGTTTTGGGGCTTTAGATGATTGCTGGGCTTGTTATGCCAGTTTTATCTTTTTAGATCTGTAAAATTTTGATAATTTGGACCTGTTTTGATAATTGGGGTTCCATTAGATGGATTCTGAGCTTCAGCCCATTTGTTGTAAATAGGAGTCTGTTTGGACTTTTGGTATTTTTGTTTTTTATTGTATTTTTTGTGTGCAGATTAATAATAGCTGTTAGATCTTGATCCTTTGACTGAAAAATCTGCATGATGGGAGCCTTAAAAATCTGCCGAATTGTGTATAGGCAGTCCCGATTGATATATGTCCTTATGACCATATAGATGTTATACCTTATGAGCAGGGATGGTCCAAGACCACCCTCGATTTTGGCCTATAAGGACCCCTCTTCTAAATTTGGCCCAAATCCATTTCATAAGCACGGCTCATTAAACTATTTATGTTGTATTTTCTTTTAGTTTTTAGACTCAAATGCTGATTTTAGTAGATTGGTGATGTTATAAGATATTATTTCTATATTTATATCATACTTTGAGCAAATTTTATATGTGCGTATTAGATCGTGAGCGTTACAAAAAATTGAAGTGTGGAGTGTTACAAATAATGTAATCTTGGGCGCATTTGTCACATGTTTTATTCACGTTAGATCAGGTTTAGCTTTGGATTCTAGCATGCATGTAACGACATGGTTGTTTCAGAACCGGTCATGTAGCTTAGTTGTTTTTCAGTTTGTTTTTCGTAGAAGAGATGGAGCCGAAATTGGATCGTGGGATCGCGCGGTCAGTAGTTTGATCCAGTAAAATCGTGCATGTAACAATCTCCTAGATGGAGAGAAATAAAAGGAAGAAGAACACAGAAAATGCTGCAAGTAGTTCGCAGCCCAAAACCCTGTTTTTGCACTCTGTTCGTTTCTCTGTACTCTGTTCTTCAGTTCACTGTTCACCATCTGAAATCTTCAGAGTTCTTCAGATTAGCCACTGAAACTGAGTGAAAGCGAGGGAGCAATTTCTCTGACATGGAGTAGGACTACCCAACGAAATTTTTTTGGGGCCGCGACTGTTATGACCAATGAAAAATTTGCTCGAACCATTCTTTTGTTGGAATTCCTCAGTTTTAAAATGACCATATCTTTAAACAATGAAACATTTGCTGATGAAAAAAGCAATGCCAATCAAATCGACATACCAACGTGCGGATGCAGTATCATATCATCGAGCGGACGATGGATCATCATCGTGGTCGGAGCCGGCGAGCTTGCCGAGCGTCATGTCCACGAGGCGCCTGAGGTCGTCCCTCACCTTGCTCTCCCGCCTCGCCCTCTGCTCGGAGTTGAACGCGGCGAGCGCGCGCTTCTCCTCAGCGCTGTACACCTGGTTCTCCTTGCGGAGGCGCACGGCGGTGATCCTCGCGTGCCTGCTCCCGCTCATCACGTACCCGGCCTCCTCGAACCTCTTGATCTCCTCCGCCGACAGGCCCACTTCGCCGCGCCGCGGGATGCGCTTCCCCTGCTGCACGAACTGTGCCATGGCGTCGCCCTCCCCCGGCCGCAGCGCACCGCCATAACCGACCACATGCGCGTCGACCCGGGCCGGCGGCGGCGGCATCGGCCCGACCAGTGGCGCCACCGCCTCGTCGGCGCCGCCGTTGCCATCCTCCAGCGCTGACGGAGCCTTGATCATCTCCTTCAACCTGGCATCCTCATTGGCCTCCTTCTTCTTCCTCGTTGATCCATCCCTCCTGCTCTTCTTCTTCCTCGATGATCTGATCCTCTCGGTTTCCTTCGGACCCTTTTGACTTCTTGATCTCTTCCTACTCCTATCCCTGGAATCATCGCTATCACTCTCCGTATGAGATCGGCGGCGATGTCGGCGTCCACCCTTGCTTCTTCCTCGCTCACTTCCCTTCCGGCGGTGCCGCCGGCGCTTGCTGTCCCTCCTGGAATCCTCCGATCCACTGCAATCCGACAAACTGTCACAGTCGGATTCCTTCAAGCTCTTGCCTCCATCTCGGCTCCGGTGGCGGGGGCTAGGAGATCGACGGCGCCGTCTTCCATCGGGCTGCATCTCCGGCTCAGCGCGCGGCATGTCGGGTCGGCGGTTGGCGCAGCGATTTATATGGCCATTGGAATCGGAGGTGAAGGCTTCGGAGTTCGGAGTCGGTATGTTTAGTTTTGTGTTGGGCTGAGCGTGGGTATAAGTGGCCCCTGGGCCGTGATGAATTTGTTGGGCTTTCTTGCCAAGGCTTAAATACAGGCGGAATAAGTTCATTTGAGGTCCCTTGACTTTGACACCGAATCCGAATTTCGTCCCCAAAACCCAAAAACCAGATACAATTAGTCCCCTAACTTACAAAACCGGTGCAAACGAGATCCTTCAGTGGTTTGGATGGTGGTTTTGGCTGACGTGGCGCCTATGTGGCTGGTTTGATTTGGTCTTCTTCCTACGTGGTGGTGACGTGACACTTACGTGGCAGTTTGATTCCAAAAAATAAATGTTTGATTCCAAAAAAATAAATGAAGCAACATTAAAAATTAAAAAAAAATACGGGTCCATATGTCAGTCAAACAAGAAGTAAAAAATAGTGTGCCCCACGTGTCAGTGGGTCCCACCTCCTCCACCTGATCCTCTCTACCTCTATCTTCTCTCTCCACTTCTCCACTGGCAAGAGCGTGTAGAGCGACAAGGCGGGGAGGCCGGTGAGGCGGGTGAGGAGCGAGGAGGCAGGGAGCCTAGCGATGGCGGTATGCGTGGGTGGGGGCTCGACGGTGATGGTGGAAAGAGAGGTGTGCCGCGGGCGGCACCCAGTAGGGAGAAGGGAGAAGGGTGGTGACCGGCAAGGGTGGCGGTCGGCGAGAGAGGCTCGCGGTGGCCCCTTCCTCTTCCCCTCGCCGTTGCAGCTGCGCGCCCTGTCGGGCCATCTCGATCTGCGAGCAAATTCGAAGTTGAGGAGGATGACGCCGCCGCCGCAGCGTCCTGTTACCGTCTCGATCCTCTACATCTTTGACGCAGAGTGGGTCGAAGGTGGAGGCGGAGCGGCGGGGCTGCTGTGACTCGGAGGAGGTGGGGTCTAGCACTCCTCTCCCCATCCTCGACATCTTCCTCCACATAGCCGCCACCGTCCGCTACAGCGTCCTCGTCCGCCACCGCCGGAGGAGGAGGCGTGGAGTGGTGAGGCAGCTCATGCTTCGTGGACGGGAAGGCGGTTTGCGGTGGGGGATCTCCACGTGGCTCGTCGGCTTTGTGGGGAGATGGATGCGGCGGGGAGGAGGGAGATGAGCGACAGGGGTGACATGGCGGGCGGGCTAGGGTGGAGGAGTCGAGTGGGTGGGGAGGAAAGCCGTTATCTCCTCTGCTCCCCCGCGGCCCGTCGCCGCTCCACCCGTCCCTCTGCTCCACTCTGCCTCGTCGTGACGCCTGCTAGCCCCTCCGCTCCGTCCCGCCGTGACGGTCGCCCACCCCTCCGCTCCGCCTCGCCGTGACGCCCGCCCGCGGCAGCTCCGGCCCACCGCGATGCCCACGACCGCGTCTCCGGCATCGCGAGCTTACTCCTCGTCGTCGACGCCGTCTCCTCGCTCACAGTGGTAGCCGCGACTGTCTCTATGGTGACGACGAGGAGGATAGGGGGAGAGAAAAGGAAAGGAGAGAAGAGGGGTGGCCGTGGGTCCTACTGTAATTTTTTATTATTAACTAAACACTCGATGACACGTGAGTCCCACTTTTTAATTTTAATTTTAATTTAAATATAAATATTTTGCTTCCAGTGTCACGTCACCGCCACGTAGGACCAAGACAAAGTCAAACCTGCCACATAGATGCCATATCAGCCGAAATCACCATCCAAACCGTGTTAGGATCTTATTTGCACCGGTTTTATCAGTTTAGGGATTTGTTGTATCTGGTATTGTGGTTTAGGGACGAAAATCGGATTCCATAACAAGTTAAGAGACCTCAAATGAACTTATTCTAATACAGGCGCACCTTAAGAAATGGGCTGGAAATTGGAACTAATTTCCCAGCCCATCTTTAGGATGAGTTGTAAGTTAGGCCTTAGGAGACTGGTTTTAATACAGAAATTGGGCTACATCCTACACAATATACAGACCGGGCCAGTTTGGTTATACAGTTGCAAATCCGACACTACTACTACACTACATATGCTTTGCACAACAGAAGAGCAGGTACCCAATCCCCATCATGAACAACGCAAACGGTTAAACCGGCCAAGGTCACCTGAGGGAAAAGGACAAGACCACCGGCACCACAAGTACACATTCTCAAAAGAGTCAAACGCGTCGTGCCATTGGTCGGTAACCGGTAAACTACGCCGTTGGAGAGGGCGGACGGTGCGTGCGACGGCAAGCAACCACGTTCCCAACCATCCAATCGCTCGATCTGACCTTGCATGCGCCGCGCGCAGCGCAACCCCAAACCGTATGATACGACGTCCGATTAGCCAGCCCGCAGGGGAAGGGGGGCCAGTCGGCCGGCCGGTCAAAGCTAGTCGATCGCCTCCCCGAGCTAGCACCTGCGTCTAGCCGCGTTTCAGAAATTTGCTAGAGCTTTAGCAAAAATCACTAATTTCTAACCGAACCTTAAACTTAAGTAACAACATAAAATAATAATAATCTATACAAGTCTATGATGTATTTAATAGCAACAATAATTAGAACAAAATTCAGCGATGGACTATTGCGGCACTGATTAATTTGTAGTAATTTAGTAAACATCAAAGTATTAATAAAGAAAAATGAAAAACAAGGTTACAATATAAAGTGGCTTAGCCAAGCATAATGGCATATGGGCGAAGAGCGATGGCCGTTGCCACTGACTGCCTAGCTAGCGTGCACGCTGCGCTGTGCTCCGTGGTATCACTGCTACAAAACATCAAATAGGTGTCGCCACTATAGGTGCTGGAAGTGCTAAAACCGGCACCTATAGACCTTTTCCCATTTCCGCAGGTTGAAATCGTAAAAAACCGGCACCTTTAAACAATTATAAGTGCCGGTTCTAAATAAGAACCGACACCTATTTTATAGGTACCGGTTTTTTAAAAAAACCACACCCACAAAAATCGAGCCGAGCCAGCAATCGGATGAGCCAACCGGCAGGCCCCACCACGACGAGGCGACGAGGAGATAAGGTTCGATCTCGCGTCTCTCTTCTCTCTGTCTCCCTCCCTTCTCTCTCGCTCTCTTCTCTCTGTCCCTTCTTTCCCGTTACCGGCGGCTGGCCGGCGGAGGCGGCAGCGGCGACCGTGCACTCCCCTCCGCCAGATCCGGCGGGAGGGGAGGGGGCGGCAGCAGGAGGGGAGGCGGCGGCGGGGAGCTGGAGGGTCTCATCTCCAGCTCTCTCTCTCTCTCACTCCCTCCCTCTCCACCGTGCACCACCCAGCGGCTGCGGCTGCCCGACGGCTGGAGGGGAGCCCGCAGTGGCCCGACGGTCGGAGGGGAGGCGGCGGCGACACCCTCCCCTCCGCTAGATCTGGCGGGAGGGGAGGCAGCAGCGCCTCCGCTCCGCCAGATCCAGCCGGGAGGGGAGTCGGCGACGGCTCGGCGGCGGCGGGAGGGGCAGCGGCAGCAGGTGGCGTGGCTCACGGGCGGAGGCGGTGACCTCCCCTCCGCCAAATCCGGCGAGGGGTAGGCAGCGGCAACGACGGCGGCGGGCTCCCCACGGGCGACGGTGGCGGGCTCCCTTGTCTCTTCTGCCACCGGTGAGCAGCGGTGGTCAGCGCCCTGCCGCTTCTGCCACCGGTGAGCTCCCCCAACCATCTCCTTCACTTGCCGGCTGCGCCATTGTTGATATTTGATTCGTTGATTCAATGATGTTTCATGTTTGATTCAGTGATGTAAACTTGTTGATGAATATTTGATTGTGTGATACATGAACTTGTTGATTGTGTGATGTGTATTTGTCATTTTTTTAGAATTTTGATTTATTTTGGTGGCTTTGAAGCATCGGCTCGGCTCAAATCGAGCCGATCGGTTTTTTTTTTTTCAAATCGTATACCTCAAAGGTGCTGGTTCCTAAACCGGCACATTTGAGTCTTCTCATCAGTGCCGCCTTGGTGGTGCCGGTTGGGAAAACCGGCACCTATGGAGGTTTCCCAACCGGCACCTATAGCACTTTCTGTAGTAGTGTATGAACTTACGTACGCTGCCAGTCATAGGAAATCGATCGGGGTGAAGGCCACCTAGTAATTTGGGTCTATTGGCTACATGTACCAACTGTACACAGTTTAGGTTATTAGGGCCTTGCGCACTTGACACTTGGCACTGGGCAGAACACAACAGTAACCGTTGGAGGTGAACCGACCGGCTAGACGGTTGCCGACCGCCGGTAGGTCCGCGCGCACCAGTGGTACGTCTTGGGGACTTTTGAACCTGCTCTCTCGTTTCGGGTTGCGCGTCCATCGTTTTAGAGCGAGACGTTCCATCTCATGGGCGCCACGCCAAGGAAATCGGTGGAAGCTAAGGTATATGAATTGCACCAGCACGCACGGACGCATGCACGTCGCGCGCCGCGCCGCGCCGTGCGGGGGGGGGGGGGGGGGGGGGGGGGGGGGGGCGCGCTGCGGCGATCGACGCACCGACTGTGGCGACGGCTACCGCTGCTCCCGGCCGCGGGGCCACACCGCCACACTTCCGATATCCATGTCTCGCGCAACAGGAACGAGACCACAGTCCAACAACACGCTAGCCTAAGCCCATGCATCGGGCCGTCTTCCGCGAATCTTGCGTACGTGTAATCGTCTAAACCACCGGAAGACGCCGCCTCGTATTTCCTCTGACACGATGAACGTGAAGGATCTGACTGATACGTAGTCGCCGAGATGGCGAAGTCCATGTCCATGAGAGAAAGGAAGCGTTGGAACCTTCTGAGCTAACCCCTCCCGTCTGTCCCTGATCCATATGCATCCATCTAGCTCGATCTCTCAGGGTGTCCCGTGTCCGGGCCGGCGCGCACTGTGCGTGGAGATGGCGCCGGGGCATGCACGTCCAGTTCAGACGCGTGATGTTACGTTGCGTCGATCGATGGATCGACCGGCCAGCCTCGATGCGTAGGTCTATCTCTCTCTGGTATCTCGCTGGAATTAATTTGGCTCTACGTACACGTGCGTGATCACAAGGCGTCGCCATGAACTGCTACTACCTGATCTCTTTTTGTCCAGTCACTGGCAGGTGTGATGATTCAATGGAAGATCGAAAATGCATGTATCCTGTGAGTCGAACAGGGGTCATGTCAGGCCGCTGTTCTTGTCTGGTGACCGGTAGGCTCGATGCTAGACAGGAAAGATTTTAGATTTCTCTCCCGATTGATCCCATCGTCACTCGCACACACAGCAGCTGCTAGCTCAACCATATCGTCGAAGGCTCCACGAAGCAAAGCTAAGTGTTGGCGTTGCGTCCACATCCTGGCGATCGGACCGGGCTCTAGGACTGGCATATTCTAGCGAGTTGAGATCCTGCTTTGGTTGATGAGTTTTGTCACGAAGGATAATGCATGCATGCACTTTCAGCTGGTCTCCAGTGTTTGCCACACCTTTCTGTCAACAGTTTACGGATTGAACAGAAAGCAAATCAAGCATGATCCTGCGCACAATATTAGGTGCACGTGGACAATATCGAACCCACCCAAATACTAAATTACAAAAGCTTATCCAATACGAAAAGGAAAAAAAGAAACATATAGGTTGCTCTCTCTACCTAGAATAAGCGACATTTTGTAATATATGCAGTTAACACATTTAAACTTTGGCCATTATTATTCAACTTTTTCAAAATGATATGGTTAGATTTATCTTTAAAAATGGTTTCAATATATTGTAACTTTGCTATAATCTTCATATATTATACCAAACAAGTGTTCTACGAAATGCCATCGCTGCAAGTGTGCTTTTTCTTCCCTTTTACCGTCATCATTAGCCTTCTTCCAAATTCATTCCATAAGTCCAATGCGAAAAGTTGAAATACATTTCTATGGGTAAATTGGACTTACGACGTCAGGGAGTGCAGTTGATGAAAGGCAGAAGGCAATGGTTAAAAGAAAGAAAAACACTTGTATCTTAATAGTCAATTGAACATACTTGCAAGATTCAAATAACTGTACTTTACGATAAATTTAGTATAATTATTAAAATCCATTTTTTTTTCATTTACGGATTAATCAATATGCATTTTTATGCTTATCTAGATTATACTTCGATGTTTCATATTAGTTAAAGTGAAAATTCCTGACATGTCCCTAAGCTTTCTATCCGTCCTTTCTTATCCAGGAATTTCGCTTTATATGTTGTATACCATTGAGTTTTTACTTTGTTACCCACTATACACTACTGGAGAACCAATCTTTTTTCGGTGCGCTAAAATCACAAATTTCTCGGTTGTCTTACGAACCGGTACTAAAGATATTTTTAGTACCGGTTCTAAAAGTCCAAGTTCCAAAAATATCTTTAGTCCTTGTTGCTAACACCAACTGAGACTAAAGATGCATCTTATCTTTAGTCCGGGTTGATAACACCAACCTGGACTAAAGATGGAGGGATCTTTATTCCGGGTTGGTGTTACCAACCCAGACTAAACATGCATATTTAGTCCTGGTTGGTGTTACCAACCGGGACTAAAGATATTTTTAGTACTAGTTGGTAACACCAACCGGGAGTAAATATGTTTTCAGGGTCTAGTTCAAAAAGAAAGCATCTCTTTACCGATCAGATACGTGTGGTAAGTGAGATGATAATGCGCGTGAGGCTGAAGTGAGAGATTTTGAGTTTGAATAATCTCGTAACCCGCATATTTTTTAGCTGAGTATGCAACTTTAGTACCGATTATTTCAACTGGTACTAAAAATCGTGATCTTTAGTCCCGAAAATTTAGTCTCGGTAGTTATAACCGGTAATAATAGGGGTTACGAACTGGGAGTAAAAATCACTTCTCCAGTAGTGATATATGCTCATTTGGTTAGTTAGTTACTCTCTCCGTTTCATATTATAAGTCGTTTGACTTTTTTCCTACTCAAACTTCTCTAAATTTGTTACTCAAAATAAATGAAACTAATTTTCAACCCAAAATAAATATATTATCAAAAAACATTCAATGTTACATTAAATGAAACTAATTTTGATATTTTAGATATTATTTGTTTCTATAAATTTGGTCAAACTTAACAAAGTTTGACTAGGAAAAAATCAAACGATTTATAATATGAAATGGAGGGAGTAGTTGTCTTTTTTTTTCTAAAATAGCTATGCTGACATGTCTCGTACTTATGTATTAGGTTCTTAAGAAATACAATTCTCAAGGTGAAACGTTTCAGTTAGAAAAAAGGGGGGCAGAGTTATTTAGCCACAATTTTGTAAACTGATATTTATTTTTTAAAAAAATTATTGTCATTTTTTTTTGAAATTCATACAACATTTCATCAGTATTTAAACTCAACTACAAATTAATTTTGTTTTCCAAATTCTCGGTGAAACTATTGATGGATCCACCAAATTTTATTGATAGTTATTCGAACTTTAAATTTTAGTTTTCAAATGTGGGGTCATACAATTTTATCCCATTTAGTTCTGTTTTTGATATAAAGTATTTTTTTACTGTTGGCGAAGCAGCGTCGACCTCACGCAAGGAAGACAAGAGCCTCCCCTTTCTTTTTACTCTGAAGCCCCCCTTCCTAGGGGGCCTAAGGGCAACCGAGTCGGAGGGTCCCCGGAATGCCTCCAGAGGCATCCGAAGGGACTCCCAGAGGGACATCCCTGTGCTAGTCTCCGAGGTCCTTAACTCTCTGGGGGGAACTAAGAGCTTCGAGTTAGCCTCTCCCGAGCAGTTAATGGCGCATTCAAGGTGGCCACCTACCCCTCTTACACTAGCGGCGCAGCATGTTGGGTGGAGACCAAGGCAACCATTTATCGCCCCCTTGGCCTCGAGCAGCGCACCCCGAGGAACACGAGATTCCTCCGGGATGTTGGTTTAATGGGAGAAGTCCCATCCAGTGTCTCCTGGGAAATTACCACCGAGCCCTCAAGGGGGGCCACCCGTCAGCCTCTACCCAGAAAATTGGACAGAGAAGAGGGGTGCCAGTGTGATTTCCTACGACTCGGTAAGATAATAAAGATGTAATTCGCTCCCCTTGAAGGGGCAGATAATCAATAGAGAGAGTCTCTTTCCATGTGTTTGATCACTATTGGACTTTGTTCCAACATTTACATTGAGTTGTATATGTTTTTTTGGTAGCTAATAGGACAGGGTATAATATAGTTGTTTTGGAAAAGAAAAAAAAGATCCAACAGTTAACTAAAGGATGGGCATATGGGGGATCAAAATATTAATTGATGAGGCAAAACTTGGTTGTATTGAAGTATATTTGGCGCAAGAATTTAAGGAATTTTCTCATAAATATAAGTACAACCACGTTAACTAGAAAATTGGTCATGGATTTGGTTTGATAGTTCTTAAAAAAGATTCAGTTCAGGGATCATGTGTATTTAGAATTTATTTAAGTAAAACATGCAACCGGGAATATTATGGACTATTTACCTTTAGTTTTTTTTCCAAAAATTAATGGTTGAGAATTTCAGAATTAATAATTATAAAGTTATACCCATCTTGCATTGGACTCTCAATTTATTATTCACCCATTCTCGAATAACCTAACTATGGCCATCTCACTTTGACCACAAATTACTTTTATTAGAAAAGTTGTATGGTTATATTTATTACGCTACATACTACGGTAATATGACATGTTTTCAAATATTTATAAATCTTCTAAAAAATATATTTAGTGAAAATTTAAATTTGTATAATAACAATATCAGTTATTTGAGAATGATGAATTTTAGGCCCCGTTCTTTTCTGATTAAGATTCAGATTTTAACTCGGTTTTCGTTAGCACGCTGTTCAAACTACTAAATGGTGTGTTTTGCACGAACACTTTATATATAGAAGTTGCTCCGTCTATCAAGTTTGTAATAATTAAAACTTAATTAATCATATACTAATAGCTTTCTCGTTTTACGTGCATCAACTTAATCTTGATCTTCATCAGTATCGAACACCACCTAAGTGTAGCTTAGAATGTTCCTTGTGTGGTGGAAGTTGTCCACACAGTTTCAAGTACTACACTTACAAAGTGTTTCAAAAAAAGGAAATAGAGAGATTATTATTATTATTAAAATAAAAATTATAAATTATGAATCTTCTTTTAAATTTGAACCGCTGTAATTAAAAAAAACACAAATAGTGCTATAGCGCAGATCGCCCGGACGCACATGAGTGGATTTCCGGTTCCTTTCCATCCGCTTCCTGCATGGCCTAGGTTCATGCATCCTGCGCCAACAATTTTCCTTTCTGAGTGTACCACACAGGATTCTCAGCCCTCTTTTTGTGGGGACTTGCAGCTATAAATCCTTTCAAGGAAAAGAACGTCAGGAAAAAGAAACGAAAGGAACAGACCAATCAGCGTTCAAGCAAAGCATGATCAAAGCTAGCTAGGACCAGACCAACTGACCAAGCAACGATCGATCGAGAGGGAGGGAATTAATTAATTAAATCAAACGAGAGAGAATGAGACCGGTTTTTATTCGATCGGGAGCTAGCTAGCCAGCTGCTTTGGACGGCCGCTGCTGTTACGCGCGTGATGATGCATTTGATGCTAGCTGCCGCGCGCGACTGAGCTCTCGCTAGCTCCCCTCGATTGGTCTCTTGGTCTCCGGCTCTAGCAGGAGGTTGGGGGTGCATGCATGCACCTGTATGTGCTGTGGCGCTCTCAAAATCCTCTCGAATCCACGCAAAATCTCGCCGCTGCGGGGCCGGCTCACCCTCCGCGCGACATGTGTCCCCGGCGACCGATTCGGCCGGCGACGGCAGAGCTAGCCGTGGTGGGCGCGCGCGCACCGGACAGCGAGCTGGCCTCCCTGCTTTCTCACTGATGGCAATGTCGCGCAAATCCTCCGCTGCGTATCAGCGTATGTATGTAACGCAAGATCGGTCGCAGATTGACCGCACACGATCGAATTTCTCTCGATTGCTGCTGGTTCTAGTTTATTTTCTTCCCGTTTCGTAGTATATATAAAATATCTACAAAAATCCGCAGAGATTCAGAGTTAAGGCCGTCGTTTTTGTTGCCGACAGGAGGCCGGGAGAAATGGCTATAAGCTAGCGCCTCGGTGAAGTCTAGACGGTCGTCGATGGATAGATGGATCGATCGGTGCACAGTGGCCGTGGGCACTGAACGCGTCGGTTTCACAAGGTCCATCGGTCGAAAGCGTTGCCGCGCGCGCGCGCGCGCGGTAGATCTCGGATCAATTTCTTCTTCTCTCTCTCTCGCGCCATGCACATGGACGCCAAATGGTGCACATCAGCACATGAAGGAAGATTTCGATTTGTTTTAGCTTCGATTCGTCGTACCCTTGTCGCTGCAATTTGCACGGCTATCTAGCTGCATTAGCCACCTCATATTCTCATCTCAGGATATATACATCCCCTTTTCAGTTAGCATAAGGTCTCTGTTTTCGTTCACCTGTGGTCCTGTGCCGCGTGTGTTTCATCTTTCAGAGTTTCAGTCTTACCAGCTCTGCTACGTGGCATGATGTGGAACACACGATGGGAATTAACGTTGTACTACTACATGCGTGGTAGGCAAGTTTTACTGGCGGTGGATGTCACCTCTCCACCTGTAACCGAGAAGACTTTTCTTGACAGGACAATCACAGTTCACACACCAACGTCAGATCTGAGAACAAATCGTGACACACACAGTAGTTGGCTTGTACTAGCCAGAGCGTGTTGACCACGGTCAATGTTACTAGGTACAGTGTACTAGGAAGTAATAGTAGTAGGTTTGCAGTATAATCCGGGAGGGGATATCTGCAGACAACAACAGCAGCTTGCACTGCATTAACAGCGGCCCGGGGTGGACACGGGCACATGCGAAAAGCTTGGTCGCATACCGGAAATCGGTTTACCGTTGGAAAGCGAGACCCGCGTCGCCCCACTTCGGGGGCGGCGCGCTGGCGCCCGCGCGCGCCATGCACGCGCGCGTGCATATGCATACGCATCTCTCCTCCTCGCCGCCCGGACGGCGAGCGCTGTGCGCGCACAGGGCGCCGCGCGCCGCGTGCCCCCCAGTGCGCGCCAGCGAACTGAGCGCAGACGTGACGAGGGCGGGGGCAAGCGGTGGCGCGGCCTCGCCGCCGAGGCGTCGCCAGGCTACTCCATTCGCGGGCGTACGTGCGAAATAATGCAGCGGCGCAACAGTGTTCATGATCTCGTCGCCGGGGGGAAACATATCCTGTGTGCATAGAAAGCTGGGCTGACCCCCAGCATCAATCCATCCGTTTCGTTTCTGTACGTCCATGTATATATAGTTGCAGTTATGTATGTGTCAATCAAACTTTATTGCAGAGAATGGGAATGGCTAGATCGATCGATTCATATAGCAAAAGGTGGAAAAGATGCGTGCATGGCGTACGTACAATGTACAATCTACTACATATACTAAAGTTTTGTGCGCATGATGCGCACTAGATAAATAGTACCACTACGTTACACTACATCGGAATCTTAATGTACAGATGTGATCGTACAGGTGCTAGAGCTACCGACGCGCCGTCGTCGCAAACGGTGATGAATGGTCTCGGTCATTACATGGTGTACTGCACGGCCTCACGGATACGTACATGTCGATCGGACGATTGGGCAGGAGCACGGGAGGATGGACGTACGTACGCGATATCTACCACTGGCCGTTCAGGCCAGGGTAGGCCACGGCGGTGGCGGTGGTGGCGGTGGGTGGCGGCGGGCGGTGGCCGTTGGCGGCGGCGGCGCGCTCCAGCGACTGCACCTGCGTCTTGAGGAACTTGACGTAGTGGATGGCCTCGTCGAGCATGGAGGCGGTGTCCATCTTGGTGCCACCGGGGACGAGCCGCTGCAGGATGCGGATGCGCTCGCTGATGCGCTCCCGCCGCATCCGCGCCGCCACGCTCTGCGGGTCCGTCGAGATGCGCACGTTCCGGCGCTTCGGTGGCCGCACCGTCTCCGGGTCGATGTTCACCGGCTGCAGCGCCGCGATGTGGAAGATCATCTCCCGCATCGCCGCCGGCCCCACGCCGCCGTCCCCGCTGCCGCCGGAAGCCGGGCGCGTCGTCGTCGTCGTGTGGTACTCCGAGCGGCCGCCACCGCCTGCCGCGTTGCCGTACGCGGCGGCGGGAAGCTGGGTGTAGTACTGGTCGCGGTAGCCGGCGCCGGCGTTGGCACCTGACGACACGCCGCCGTGAGGCTGATGATTCACCGAGGTGAAGTGATGACCACCTTGCGCTCCCATGCCTGGCGAAGTGGGAGAGCACGGCACCACCATGCCGTGGTGATCAGGGAATGCACTCAGCTGCTCCAGCTGTAGCATTGTGTTCATCAGCTCGAGCTGCGACTCCGGGTTGGAGTTCAGCATGTCAAACTCCATTCAAAGGCTAGCTACGAAATTAAACTAACTCGATCAAGATGACAACTTGAAAAATCGAGAGATGAGTAGATTATCAAGTGGCAAGTGAGGAAGCTGGCAGCTAGAGATAGCAAGTGTAGAAGGTAGCTAGGATTGTGTTCGTGTTGTTACCAAGTTAGTGGAGAGCTGGAGGCTACTTATAGGACAAGGATGAGTACATGTGGCTTCATTGGATTTGACAGGCCAGTGTTGTTTCCCAGAATATCTCATCTGTTCATCAAACCTTTCATTTTGCCATTCTTTTGGGGGCCTTCTTGCTCACTTCTGGCTTTACAAAGTGGCATGATCAGATAAACTCTCCCTTTCTTTTATTTTCGGGAAAATGACGTCTCGAGATAATGTCGCAAAAAAACACAGAATCTGTCGTGCTGCATTTCAAGGGTGCCGACTGTTTAGCCAGTAGTGGAGAACTGGAGATAGGCAGGGGAAAAAAAAAATGAAAACAGGGGCCAGTGATAGGGATGAAACAGCAAAGTTGAGAAACTATAATCAAACGTGATGGTTTAATTTGAGACGCTAAAAGGTCGATGTTCCTCTTTGCACACACTTGTGCTGCATGCTGGCACCCTAATTCAGAGACATACACTAGCACGGGATCAGTTATCTCTAACGGGCTTCAAGCCTCATCTCTAACATGTACGACGCCCGTCACTAAGCAAAGGTCAGTGATGTGAGAAAATATCACAATCGGCACCAGGCCATCACGGATAGATGTTATCAATCGGGCCTACCAATGTAGCCCGTCACAGATAAAATTGATCAAGCAATACAAGTCAAAGCAGGTTAGGTATAATCCCGTCACGGATGACTAATCTCTATCGGGCAATCTACAAAGCCCGTCACAGATGACTAATTATTTCAATCGAGTCTTAATTAATAGCCCGTTACCGATAGGTTTTGAATCTATCTCTATCGGTCTATATTCCTGGACCGTCACAGATGAATATATCTCTTTCGGGCTTTTCAATGATGCCCATCAGCGATGAGTATGTCCGCAAAAAAAATAAAATTTGTTTTTTGGCTAGTCTCAGGTCTTTGCTAGCAATGCCCGCTGCAAAAATGACAGAAGCAACCCAACAACCACATTCCCAGCATGCACTCAATATTTCAGTCGAATCACACATCACAGCACAGCCAACCCATTACTGCAAGTGCATATTAATACAAATTACATGTTCCACAAGATAAAAAAACAGAAAATACATTTATTTCAAAGTCCACAACCCATCGGCAACCCAATCCCGAAATTGATTCATCACCTGGCTGTCCAAAAAGTTTGTTGCATTATTTGATGGAGAAGAACATATTCCGGCTAATGGAACATAGTTTTCATCTTGGTCATAATGGTCGAATTCTGTATCGGCTAGTTGACTTTCTCTAATGAAATTATGCAGTGCTATGCAGGTGACAATTATTTTGCTTTGTTTTTTTGCGGGTAACTTGGTAAGTGAAATAAAATCCTCCACTTATTCTTCAAGACTCCAAATGACCTCTCTATAACATTTCGACATGAAGAATGGTAGTAATTAAAGTGCTCTTTTTTACCTCTAGGCATTATGCCTTTGTTGTACTCCTGGAAATGATATGTTAGACCCTTGTATGGTGCAAGGTAACTTGGCCTATTTGGGTATCCCGAGTCAACGAGATAAAACTTTCCTGGAGGTGGGTTTGGAAACTTGTCGGCAAATCTACTACGAGCATCATTGAAAACCTTCATATCATGAACCGATCCAGGCCATCCAGCAAGAACGAAAGTAAATCTCATATCAAAGTCACATACGCACATCACATTCTGACTCTTCTCCTTACGTATATTCCTATGTTGGACAGCAGTGGACACTGGCACCGCAACTTCAATATGTGTCCCATCTATTGCTCCAATGCAATTATCCAAGTACGGTGCATACTTTGGAGATAGTAACTTTTTACGCACAGTTGTGAAATGAGGATCTTTCGGCTTAATGATATCTTTTGCAAGCTTGATTATCACTCTCAAAACTTCATTAAACTTCCTAACTATTGTCTCCAAAGACATAGCAAATCAATCTTCAACTTGTCTAAGTGATTGGGGGGCACCTACTATCCACAAAAAAAAAGTCCTAAAGCCTCCACTGATGATATTTTGGTGGTCGACTTCAATCCATAAGACTCCATAAGAATAGTATGTAACCTCTCAAACACTGGTCTGTGCATTCTAAACATGTTGTAACAAGAAGTTCTGTTGCCTAGTGTTCTCATAACCCAATCATAACTAGACTCTGGTGCTACCTTTCTTGGAGCTTTGTTTGAGTAACAATCCAAGTAATACGTACCAACCATGCCGGCGAGCATAAGTAGTCTTCGCTTCCTTGTTTCCTGCATCATCAAAAGAGACATCAGACGTTTCCTCTCCTCATCATTGATGTCCTCATCATTGCTGTCCTCATCACTGCTGTACTCATCAACACATGAGTCATCACCATCCTACATGAGGAAGATCACTATAGCAGGCAAGCACATGATCAATAAAAGATCAAAAAAAATCTGATGGCATATAACATGTTCATTGCATAACATGAGAAGGCAAATAGGTCCAGTACATAACAAGATAAATTCATCAAGTCCAATACATAATAAGAAAGATGCAGCCAAGAAAGATATCCTCCAATGCAATTATCAGCAAAGAAAGATGCAACTAATACAGGTTCTTCTGCTGACACCATCTCTTCAACCACAATAATCTTACTTCCTTTGTGCTCATGTTCTGAAACATAGTTCTGTTGCCTTTTTCCAGAAACAGTTGTGTTGCACAGAAGTACTCCACAGTTTCTTCTGTTGCCCCACACTCAACTGCCAACTTTTGACAATGCATCAGTGATTGCTCATATTTTTCTAACTTGGTCTTCTTTGACTTCCCCTGATTTACAAGTTCAGTCATGAGTTGAGTAGACCTTTCACTATCAACGCTAAAAGTATTGAGCAACCCCTTCATCAGCTTCACCATTAGGCTCTTGCTTTTTTTTCCCAGGACTTGTAGCTGTGGACACCTCAGATGTGTTGTTGCCCCTCTTTTTGCTGTTGGTGCTCATGGGACTGTTCTCAAATCCATCCTCAGCAGCTTCACCTCTTGCTGCTACCTCTTCCTCTTCCTCTTCTTCATCTCCAGGGAAATAGGCAGATGATCCATCAACTGCCACACCTTGGAAGAGTTCTACAAGCAAGTCTAAGTACTCAGAGTTGCCATAGCGGAATTTCCTGGCGTCTGGTTTTTCCTGTAATGGCATTGAATCAGCACAGAACTAAACTTCTAAATCATGCAAATTAAGTCAACGAATGACACAACTTCCTACCTTGATTTTTCCATTCCACCAACCTTCCGTACCAGTAATTTCTCCATTAGGTCCTCGATCACCTCCAGTTTGTTGATTCAGCCACACCTAAGCAAGGTAAATACTCTTTAGTTGAACCATTATGTTCTTGATTTGTTTGGTTGAATGCTTCAGATGAGTCTGTTGCAACTATTTCTCCCTCAAATGTTGATAGCCTCTAGTTGTCCATGTTTCATTGGGAAAATTTCCTTCCCTCATTTCCTCACAGGCTATTACACACAACTTAAAAGTATTTTCTTCTGTCCAACAAGCCTTGTCAGTAAAATTCTAGTAAAGAAAACTTAATTAATACGAACCCAAACATGATTAAACCAAAGATTAACCACATATTAACCAATGGAAATCACCCATTCTACTCTGATCTAGGTGCTAATTCTATGTTAGTACTACGTAAATTGTCATGTGTAATTCATGATAAGTAAAATTCAAGGATAGTATTGGGCCATGAGGGGTTTACCGTGCGCTGACCATCGAGGGCGATGTCATCTTCGTCTTCAACGTCGTTGTCATCGTCGTCAGCCACTGGAGTCCCAGCAGATGATGATGCACGATGTGGGCCACCTCTTCCGAAGCCCCCAAAGCCGAACAAGCTTGTAGCCACGTTCGACAAGGAGGCCCCACGGCGTACGACTCCTCCATCGCCGGAAGCTGAGCCAGGGGGAACGTATCCCCGCATCCTCCTGCCGAATCCCGCCCCAATGGTCAAGGACCTAGCGCGGCCTCGTTCTCCTCTTCCTCCACGACTTCTGTCGCGATGGACCCCCGGGAAAGGAGGGCGTGACGGGCCGACGGTGCATCTGCTGCCAGGGCGAATCGGAGGTAATCCATGGCCATCCGGTTGCAGGATCTGCTGGTAGGAGGCGAGGTCGGGTAAGGCGTCGGCCTGAGAGTTTAGATCGAGGCCACCTCGACCCCTCCCCCGACCGGCGTTGGAGGCGTCGATGGCGGCCACCGAGTGGTGTGTGTGCCACTGAGAGAAGAAATCCGTTGTGTCTTCCTCGTTGCCTGCCATGGCTGAT
The DNA here is from genome assembly GCA_000573905.2 of Oryza punctata. Taxonomy (NCBI): domain Eukaryota; kingdom Viridiplantae; phylum Streptophyta; class Magnoliopsida; order Poales; family Poaceae; genus Oryza; species Oryza punctata. The sequence continues at coordinate 25,205,429 of CM002495.2, read as the reverse complement.
ACAACATTCAAAGAAAAATAAACACATTGCCATGTCATGCTCAAGCACAAATCATCTCAGCAAAAAAAATACTTGCCCAAATCACATATTAATACTTGTTCACATCAGGAAATTATCGGCTGTGTGCAAAATGGTAGAAACAAATACATTGCAATGTGCTTGAACAATACAAGATGACTACATGAAGGCCTCCCCGTTTCAATTTTTTAGAATTTGAGAGACAAAAGAATGAAAGTTGTCAGTAGCCCGTCATCCCACTGCCAACAATCTTTCCAGATTGTTAGGCTAATAGTACAACTTTAACTATCAATAACTTAAAAAACATTTAGTTTAAACACATTATAACAACATATATATATATTGATTTGTCTTACAAAGTATAAAAAATATATTTACTAACGATATATCTAAATAAGTGAAAGGAGAGCCCTTTCGTACGAAACTATGCATCCACGTAAATGGTAAAATTTAGACCATTAAATCTAGCAGTTAATAATTTTTCATTCGTTAGATCATCCTCTGCAAAATATTGTAAAGTTCCGATTGAGAAACCTCTATTACATTTATTTCAAAGTCCACAACCCATCGGCAAACGGCTTACTTATAGCCCTATTTAGACTCTCTTATAAAAAATTACAATGTAAAATAAGATTTTGCTAATAGAGTTGAATATCAGTGCAAAGGATGATGGATCACATGTTTAGGCTAAAATGTTATGGAACCATAATGGTCTGTTATTTGAGATTTCTTACCTTGGCTATGGAGGATGATCGAGGACGCGAGGAGCAGCAGCAGACGAGAGAGAGGGATGCTGCCATCGGTTGTTCGCTTCTTGCCACCGTTGCTGCCATGGTCGGTGAGGCCCGAACGATGAGGGAGGAGGCGGCGGCGGTCGGTGCGGCCGGATAGAGGTGCCGGCGTGGAGGAGGCGGCGGCGGTCGGTGCAGCCGGATGGAGGTGGCGGCGTGGAGGAGGCAGCGACGGTCGGGAGAGAGAGAGAGAGTGAGAGCTAGTGACATACGAATCTGGATCTGGAGACTTAGTAACCCTAGTGAAATCTTATCACTATCGGGCACAATAGATACGCCCGATACGGATGACAATCATCCGTACCGGGCAGTAGTGTTAAGTCCAATACTGATGACACTCATCCGTGACGGGCTCTGGTAATAAGCCCGATACGGATCCTCTCATCTGTGACGGGCTTTATATTTGGGGTCCAATTGAGATAGTTGAGGTAATCTCAATCGGGCCTAACCTTTTGCCCGTCACAGATGAGTATCATCGGTGACGGGTTATAGTTATATGCACCTCGAACGAGTGCATCTACAACGGTGCCCTTATATGCCTGATTGAGATGACTTCATTCTGACGGTCCACGAATTCCATACATGTGATGGCCCGTCACAGATGAGAGGATCTGTGGTAGTGATAAATAAATAATTGAAACATCTATTTGCTAAATGTCTAATTTTTTTTCCTTATACATCAATTACTTTTTTCAACTCCTTGGATCAATATAAAACAACTTTTTTTCACGTAGAAGGAAAGAATTAATGTTGTAACCTAAAATTAAAAGAAGTTCTGATTCGAAAATAAAATAAAATTAAAAGAAGTGCACTTTGTGTTGCTCACTGTCAATAGGACATATTTTTATGATAACAGAGCGGATTATATAGTTGTAGTATTACGCAAGAGAAAGACGTACGGAGACTGACTAACTAGCTGGATCAATGCATATTGACGACTAAATAAATAGCCGGAAGCAACAATATACTGCACGAACGAGGAAAAAGAGCGGATCCAACTATTGTAAGATACAATAACCAGAAAACTAACAAATAGTAAAGCAGTGGCAATTATTATTACCTCTGTTTTAAAATATGTGAAATGTTTGCTTTTGGACACATGATCTTAATTTAACCATTCATTTTATTAAAAAAATTAAGTAAGTATCATTTTATTGTGACTTGTTTTATTATAAAAATATTTTAAAAATAACTTGATTTTTTTATTTACACTGAACTTTTAATAAAATAAACGATCAAATGTCATGTCCAAAATTAACATGATAAAAACCAAAGGAAATATTCCACAAAGGTCCCTCCGCCGCCTCTCAATTCCCCAAATACTCAGCTGCCTAGCTGAAGGTTGATAAGGCCCAGGTCAGGTGACTTGAATATCAATATTCGCCTAATGTAATAACGTTCAGAGAGTTTTATTATGCTCAAGTCATGCACACAATGTACTTCGGCACTATGTAAAAGATATTTTCCAAGCTGGTATTTAGTTGAATTCGTATATCATCAAGCGTACGTGTATTAACAATTTATTCATTTCAAACATGCATGCCGTTATCATGCAGACCAGACAATTAGCCTTTCCATGCACCAGACACAAAATTACGTGAAATTTCAAACTCATCATGCCGCTAGATCTCACAAAATCGTTCGAGATCGATGTTGGAGCGTCGACCTCTTGCATGCCACATCTCCCGTTGATTCGTGGCGCACAATTGTTGGCATCCAATATGTCAGGACAAATGGTCCATGCTGATAGTGTCTTATTTCCGGGTCCACGTTTTACAGCCGGAAATAGAGATATTTTCCTCTAAAAAAAGAAAATAGAGATATTCAAAAAGGAAAACGTAGGGTGTGGCTTGTGCAAAAAAACCGGAGGAAAACATGTCCCCATTTGTTGCATACTTGCATATGGTGCCCAAATAGTTATAAGACACTAAAAGTAGATTACATAAACTAATTTGACGTGTATCTTTTCACGAAACCAAATTTGATCTAATACTCCTTTGTTTTTATATTATAATACGGTTTTATTTTTTTTCTTTGGTCAAACTTATTGATCAAATTTATTAAAAAACATAGTAATATTTTTAACACAAAGCAAACATATTATTAAAACATATTCAATATTAGATTTAATGAAATTAATTTTGTGTTATAGATATTGCTAATTTTTTTTATAAACTCGATCAAAATTAAAGAAGTTTGATTAGGAAAAAATATCCTATAATATAAAACGGAGGGAGTAGTACTTTCCCCGAGTGAGATCCATGGATAAATTTCGCGTTGTATATTTGGAAAGAGATACGTGACGCACTCATTTATGTTATCTATTTTTCTTATGGGGTGGAAAATTATAAAAACCACCACATAAGTCACAGGAAGTTTGACATTTCATCTCATTAGTTATTTTGTTGCAACTACTAACCAACCTACTCAGTTTTGTTGCAAAAACCACTCCAGTGTGCATATGTTTAACCGAATCAACATGTTTTCATAAAGTGTGAGCCGTTAATGTGATTTTTACCAAAATTAAATACTTTCAGAGTATAGTCTTGACACTTTTTTGAAGATTATGTAGATAGAATTGTTGGTAAGAGTTTAAACGTTATCGCACTGAGTTCCACTATATGAGAAAAGGTTCAACCAAACATAAAAAATAAATCTAATTCAAACACTTAGATAAGATTGACTCAACTAACTTACCTCGTGGTGACTACATCACCGATAATGGGCTAATTCGGCTAAGCACGTGTGTAGTGGGGTTGTTTTTCAATATAACTAAGTAGGAGGTGGGTATTTGCAACAAAATAATTTATGTGGTGGAATATCAAACTTCAAGTGATTTATGGGGTGGCTTTTGTAATTTTCCTTTTTTTTCTTTCAAAGGTTTATGTACCTATTCGAACCATATGCACAATTTTGAGGACATCTATCTGTGAAGTAATATTTTTTTCTCTTATCTGTCAATCACTTTTAAAAAATTAGATCGATAGCAACAATCCATACTTAAGCATTTTTTTGGAGGAAAGTTCTTATGTCCCGGACTTTTTACTCAGTTCTTTCTATGCCCATAATTTTTTCCTCCCTTTATATGTAGCTGAGTTTCTATTTTGATTTTCTATTTAACTATTCCGTTAGCTAACTGTGAATTGAACATTATGTTTAATAAACGACTGCGTTGCCCCTTCTTGTACTTATGTGCTAACTACTTCTAATAAGTATGCGAAGTGAAAAAAAGCCTTATAATAAAATTAACTGGGATAGAATTATTTGAAATACAAAATTTAATTCAAACAAATTTATTTATTTTATTAAGTCCATACAAGAGTTTCACTGACAAATTGAAAACCAAAATTATTTTCGATTTGAATTTAAATTTGGGAAAGAATGTTATACAATTTCATCAAATTTGATTTGAAATTTAATAAAATTTTAAATTTCAGTTCTCAGACCTGTGGTAAAATTATTCTATCTGATCTGCTTTGCTTTTTTTTATTTTACAAATGAATCTTTTTTCACATTGAGAATTGTGTTTTCTTAGTAAGCTAGCTACTGCATATATAATTATGCGAGAGTGGCAATATAATAGTTCTGTAAAGGAAATTAACAGTCAACTCACACAACTAATAAAATGAGTATAAAGAAGATCAAAATGAAAATATAGAGCTATGTAGGGAATAAGATAAAATTCAGCGGTATAAAAGGGATCAAGTAAAAACTCACAGACAAATAAGGAATTTTATCTATTTTTCCTTGTAACAAAGTAGATAATGTTCTAGCCTAGAAGTAAGGAAAACATATTTCAGTGCGTAAATTCTTATCGGGATGAAACTAGAAATTATGGTTTATATAAGCATAATAATGCATCTAGGTTAATCCGGAAAATAAAAACAAAGTGACCTAAAACTTGCTCTTTACTTGTTCTTAAGTGCGTTCTTTTCATATCATGCAAGTTTAATAAATGACTCGTGTAAGTTTAGTAAAAGGAGCAAAATTTAAGGTAAAACCCACAGATAAGAAAAACAATTGCGACTGATAAATAGCAAAACCGCAAAACTTTAATAGTTCCTCTCACAAAGGTAAAAGTGCAGTATAACCAAAGCAGGCCATTCTTTTACTGAAGTACTGATCCATGAAAGAAAATCTACCAATAGACGAACGAAAACAAGCTGTACTATAGCAGAATATGCATGCAAGCTAGCTACTACATGGAAATGGAATTGAACCATGCATATGGGGGTACGGACGGATGCCCCGGCGTGCATGGCGGAGCCGGCCGGTAGCCTTTGTTTGCCACCCCGCGCCCGCCTCCGATCGGCAGGGTGTTGCTATCAAGATAGGGCCGGGACACGGTCAACGGCGGCGAGGACGACGGTCAGTTGGTCGGGTGGCGTACGTCCGTCCTGTACGCGCATAAATGGCCGGGAGCCCCGACGCGATCGATCCCGGCGCCGGAGTCCAAAGCAGCCTCCGTTCGCTTGCCTCCCCGTCGATCCGCCATTGGATCCCCGGGCGCCCTTCCCCTTGGCGCCGAGCGAAGCGGAGGCCACCGGCCTGGTACCATCAGGCTCAGCTCGGAGACGGCTGACTGTTGCTGTTCTGCGTTGCTGACCGCTCTCTCTGCATCGAAGGGGACATCGGGTAGCTGCCAGATCAGTAGTACCTCCGTCTCAATTATTCTTTTTAAACGCATAAAAGTCTTGCATGTTAATATATTAGCAGAAGAAAAGATTTTTACAACTGTATTCCATTGACGCGGTCAAAAGGTTACAAGGAGAAGGTAAAAAAAAAATACTGGGTTAACTTGGGGAAAACCGAACCCCAAACAGTAAGGAGAAAAAAAAAGATAAACTAGAATCTATATGCCAAGAAAATCTTATATGGGATTAGACTTCTTTGTAACCCAAAGCTTTCCTTCTTGCACGATGTGATTGACTACCATGTCCACTAGAGAAAGTACCCCATCAAAACACACAATCATTCTTTTTCAGCCACAAATGAACTCCGTTTCAAAATATAAAGAACTTTAGTATTGGACATGGGTAGTAAAAATGTTAGTGAAATTTAATGGAAGAAAGTTGTTATGGATTGAAAATAGTAGATAATTCGGAATTTAAATGGTCAAAGATTGTGATTTGTTAAGAAAATGTAGATGAAACGGTTGTTATATTTTAGGATAAGTTTTGAATGTTAGAAATGGTTATATTTTAGGACGGAAGAGTAGTGAAAATCAATAGAAACATATGACCGTTTGAAATTAGTCATTGTAAATTTGTCCAGGATAAACTTGTGCTATGTTGACCATTATTTATAGAAATTTATATAGTTTAACAACATGCAAGTCACGATATATTTGTGATAAAATATTTGTAACGGTGAATAAAAGCATAAATTTTATATAGTAAACTATATATGAATCTCTATATATTCATAGATAAAAAAAATGTTTGACAGATGATATAACTAGAATTACAAATAGTATAAGATGGACGGAGCGAGCAGTTAAAAGTTTTTTTAAAAGCTGGTAAAATTGTTGAATGCTTATTCAGTTTCAGGTTTTAATTTGCCCCCTTACTTCTAGCTCTGGGATACGATTCAGGCTGCAATTATTTACTTGAGGTACGTGCCATGCATGGTTAATTTTGGTTCTGTAAAAGGAACTCTGTACGTACTCTCTGCCTGCAAAAAGTTTACTTGTAATCGAGCGAAAGCTCTGTGTCGGCTGGCGTCTGCAACTCTGGAGAGCTCCCTTTTTACGTTCCACGTACAGTTTGTTTGTTTCATCAGATAGAAAGAGAAATAAAGCCGAGCAATGATAGGAAGCTACTACTATGATCGATCTGGTATATATGCGAGCAAATGAACTGAAAACTAAACTACAGTGTGCATTTTTTTTTCTCTCACTCGCTGTCGATGGATCGGGATCATGTTCGGATAATCGGCTTTACACATACAAATCAAGGAACAGAGCCCTAACTTGCTCATTTGGCATCATTATTATCTCATCTGAGCCCTACGCACGCGTTTGGTCGTGGGGGTCATGACTCCAGATTTGGTCGAGTCAGTAATCCCCAAGTGTCCCTCTGACAGCACAAGATAAGCCAGTTCCAGTAACCAACTCGCACATGAGTGTCACTGCAAGAACGACTCTCCAGGACGCTAAACACAATTATTGTTCCATCTACCTGTAAGCACCAAAAGAAGGCATGATTAGGGCGCCAGTAAATTCGAGGAACATGGCTCAATCCGGGCTGGGCGGGCATGCATGATGAGCTACGTGAACCTAAGCTAACGGGATATGTCAAATCACCAGTGCTGTCACATAGCCGCACAGTGATAGAGAGAGTTTTCCCCAGTAGCGGCACTGTGCCCTCCAGATTCTTACCATGGCCTGTTCCTCCAAGCGTCAGTGTCTATTTGCGCGTGATTCCAAAACAAGATTTCGTGCTGTGACACATTGTCTTTTACTACATCTTCTGTTTCTTTTCCTTTGGACTGTTGAAAGAAAAAAAGGGTTTGGGCATCATGTATATATCTGACAGTACTGTAGAGTTTATATCCAATATATGCACCAGGTAAACTTATGAACTCAATTTTCATGGATGAAATTGAGTTTGTAAAAAGTATTTGAGTGCACAAACGAATAAATTAAATATTAGAAATAATTAACAAATTGATTTTGAAAATGTTTTCCAAAGAACATTGACGATTTTTTTTTCAGAAATTGCACCATTTAAGAGTTTGCAAAATATACCAATAATAACGTGGTGGCCATAATTAGAAAAGAACAAAGTCCTAGAATTTAGAAATGTAGCAGGAGTTAGGGCAGAATTGAGTTGGACATATAAATCCTACATCCTTTAAATAGGGATGTCACCAGAGATAAACACGGGGTGACAGGTAACATACACCCTCCATAATAAAAAATAATTTTTGGGAATGAACTTAGATAGATGCTTATCCAAAGATGTTTATTTAAATTCATTCTTAGAAGTTGATATTTTTTTACGAAGGGAGTAGGTACGAAGGAATATACTGTAGTTAAGTTGGCTTGGGGGATACTGAATGTAAGTTCCGATTAGATTTCATTAATAAATAGTATGCTACTGTGTCATCACATGGTTCACATATCCTAAAGCGTTTTTCCTTAGCTCTCAATGATTCTGGTACCGGTTTATTATCAACTACATAGGGCGGTTAGTTGTCAACTTCTTTTCCATGTAGTTTGGTCCTCACAACAAGAGGGGAAAAAAGGGACCACATCTCTCCAGTCAGCTGTCTAGTTACATTTATGCGAAGAAGTGCCAATTAGGTGATCTCATGAGGAACTGATGTAACAAACTATAAAATTTTAGGGCTTGTTCGGAATACATGATAGAAAAAACATCGAAACAGGAAAAACATAGAAATTTAATGGGATTGTAATGTGAAACGGAGGATTATAAAACATAGGAAAACTGAGAAAACTATCGTTCGGACAGCGCAAAGGAAAACTCAAGAATCTTGATTCATTACTAGAAGCAGTAACGTGATAATATATTAACTAATTTAGTGTATGTAGATGGTACAAGCAACTGATGTGTGGGCCAACAAACAGTAAACCATCATTACAATGGACAATTGAGTTGATTTATTTCTCACTCGCCTCGGTCCTATGCGAAGCCAGCAAAAAAAATGAGATAGGAGTGGATTGTTTTTTCCCATGAAATTCCTTTGGAAGTACTGGAAACCTACAGAAATCCTTAGGAATAGAATGGAGTGAATCATATGATCCGAATGCATATACAGTAGTAAATCCTTAGGAACTGGTTTCCTGCGAAAAATCCTACGGAAAGCATGTAATCCGAATAAAATTAGGGGGAAATATTCCACTTATACAAGGTTCTGTTACGTACAACCACGTAAAAAAGGGGTTTCCTCTAGTTTCACTTATTTCACTTATATGCGTGTGTTCATAGCAATGAGTGCATACACATAAATATACACCTATGTCTGTACTATGTTTGGAAAAAAAATCAAACTAACTTCTAATGTTTTAGAAAAATTTATTACTCTCGATTTACATCTTGCATTTCCGTTTTGAAAGATAAGAAAGATAGCCAACAAAAATTACAACTCGGTGTCTCGGTCTACCGAATTAAGCCCACCTGTGCTGTAGTAATTGGGCCCCAAGACCTATTTGTTGGCCTGTGGCCACTCATAAGTCTGAAGGCCCATCATTGGATTCAGCAGTGGGCTCAAATCCAGAAGATCCTGTGTACCAAAGGGATGAAATGGAAAGACGAGAAGTAATCATGCTACGCACAAAGCCCATTGATTTGTCTATCCGTCCATTGCCTGCACAATTCAGAATTTCACACATTGCAGTGACACAATTCAGAATCCGTCCATTGCAGTGACTCAGAATTTCACACGCCGCACGAACACCGGAAACAGTGCGTTCGTGCGTCGACGTTTACACCACACACCTCCGTAGGTTTCACCGTTTCACTGCTAGGCTTTAAGGTGGGGTAAAGGCAATAAGGCGTGTAAAGATATTCTTTTGATGGAGCTGATCGGCGCGCAGAGAGTGGTACTGAAAAGAAGAGAGATGCTGAGATCCATGGTAACAAAAGGAGAGAAAGCTAATCCCCCCTGTAGTCTCCTGTGTTTGACAACCATTGCATGCACCGCCGACGAGCAGTTTACGCTAGAAAAATCCGAGTTTGATCAGTGAGAAACATGTGCTGGTCAACAGCTTTTGTGCCCCCACCTCCACAACGCTGACACTGATCAGTTGTCTCTGTTCAGAAAATAAGTTTCAAAACTTCAAACCCTTCTCTTCTGCTCGCAGTAATTTTCCTCTCCCTGCAAGCCCTTGATTGTACCTGGCCAAACAGAGTATACTCCTACTTCACTACCAAAATTTCAGAGGCATTGAGACAGTGAGGCAGGGGGTACCATGCATGATCCATATCAGAATTCAGAAATGCGATTTATGAGGCGCTCATACTCATATATCAATGAATGCCTGGAAGACATTCAATCTATGGTCCATGTAGTGGCAGGGAGAATATATAGTAGGGGAGCAGCTGGTTCAGTTCTTTGTCCGTAATGCACTAATAAAGGTTCTTCCTTTAACTTGGTCAGGTAAGCAAGATTCAAGAACTAGTCCTGCAACTGTGGCATGAAAGATCGATCGGATGCAAAGGCATCTCTGCACTGTACTCCAATGTGCACGACTGCACTTCTCTGCATCTTCAGTTATTGACATCCTTAGCTGTTTTTCACTAGGATACCATTGTCACCCATTGATTTTTACAGTGTAGCAACAGCACTGCGCTTTTAGTTTTTCTTAGAAATGCATAATTCACGCATCAAACAGAAGTATAGAACAATATCTATGGGTGAAAAACTTTAAAGACCACAGTGACTTATCTCTGGAAGTTGGAACTAGTACATAGATAGCCTAATAATTCCTAATTGGGTAATTTTACCATCTTAAAAAGATACCGGGATATAAAACATTTTCTAGTGTAAACTTAACTTGCTACCTCCAGTTACCAAGTACCTTGAGTTATTAAAACTTTTAGTATAAAATTTAGATAGGACCGTAAAATTTCTCTTCATAATTTCATTTGTAACAAAACTAATATCCAGGGTTTACCAAACCGTTTGGGGTGCGGTTACCATGATCCCACGGTTTAGCGGTTACCACATTAACCGCACGGTTATCGCGAAAACCGCGCGGTTACCGTGAGATATTCCGTGGTTTCAAAAACTGAAAAGGTTATCGTGTGTGGTAACCGCGATAACCGTGCGGTTTTGTAAACCCTGCTAGTACCCCTCCATTTTATATTATAAGTTGTTTTGATTTTTTTCCTAGAAAAAATTGTTAAGATTGACTAAATTCATAGAAAAATTTAGCAACATCTAAAACACCAAAATAGTTTCATTAAATATAACATTCAATATATTTTGATAATATGTTTGGTTTGTATTAAAAATATTATTATATTTTTCTATAAACTTAGTCAAACCTAATAAAAGTTGACTAGGAAAAAAGTCAAAACGATTTATACTCCCTCCATCCAAAAATATAAGTATTTTTAGGTGGATGTGATACATCTTAGTACTATGAATCTGGATATTTGCATATCCAAATTCATAGTATTATGATGTGTCACATCCATAAAAAAACTTTTACATTTTAGGACCGAGGGAGTAATATGAAACGGAGGGAACCTAAAAATTATGTGTAAACGGCACAGTGTGTCTTAATCGAAGTGCATCTAGTCTTTTAAGAAAAGATACCTGCTTTACTAACTGATGAAGGTCCTTGCATTCCACTTGCAGAAAAGTCACTGAATGTTCAGAACTCATGAAGTCCTTTTAACTTTAGGAAGTTGAAAAAACATATCTTTTGTGCTGCACGATCGATTCTACTGCCGGTTTCTTATTTAGAATCATTCATGGCCAGAGCAGAAGAAAGCTACTCCATCCATCAAAAGAACTTAACTAAGAGAGGTGACAATGAATATGGATAAAGGTTTATCGAGATTCGTTATTTTAGGAGGTGTTACATCCCCTCCTAGGTTGAATTTTTATGGAACAGAGAGAGTAGACTCTATAGGCCGGCCTTGCTTGAGTACACACTACATGCCTTTGTGTACCTACGGAAGTGCAATCTTATACTCTTTATCGAGTTTCACCTTTTAATTAAGTTGGAGGCTCGGAGCATGCACAAATACTTGAAGAGAGTTCTGAGCTCGCAATTTGAGCATATGAGTAATAATCTATATATATGACATATTTTTTATTACGATTTTTAAGTAAAATACACGACCGACCCTTAAAAAGTTTGATAGGGTATCATCTAGATCCATTACCTTGTAAAACACGCATGTAGACCTCTAATCTTGATTTAATGTATCACTTGAGGTGTCAAGTGCAGATGACGAAGCTTAGACGCTAACATGGTTATCTATAGTAACAAGAATTTAGCACTTCGGCCGCTTCACTACCATATGCCCCCAAAACCTACTCCTACCACTTCTAACTAAACAAATATGCATTTCTATAACACGAGGGGCATACTATAAGATTTGGGAGTATGGTGGGAATCGACTTGAAGGCATGCCATGTGGGCTTAAATGCAAAATTCTCGTCGCCATGGATGATCATCTCAGCGACCGAGCTACACCATCTTTGGACAATGGATGATATATGTAACGCCCCGACACTCGTTAGCTGTAAACACCAGCTAACTCATACCGAGGTCTTACGCATTACCTGTGAGATAGTACCAGTCCCAGGATACATTAGCTGGTACACACAGAATAAATATGGAATCAAAGTAAACTACTTTATTACATCACTGGAATTAGTCCTTACATAAGTTACCATCATGGACAGGCCCACAGATGAGTAACACAACAGTACAGAAAGCCACAAGAGCAACAACACGGAAGCTAAAAGCGGCGAGGGACTAAGCGACTGAGTGACTAGGCACTAGGCGAGCGCCTAGGCAACTAACTTATTCCACAGGCGAGGTTTGGGGCTAGACACGAAACTTCTAGAAGTCTTCATACCCGGCTTGCTCCTGGAGACACTCCTCGGTAGTTGGGTCAACGTCTTCGTCTTCAAGCTCTATAGTTATATATAAATAGCAAGGGTGAGTACTTATGTACTCAACAAGCCAGGGAAAGAATGACATGTTTGGTTATGACACGGGGGCTAGGGTTTTGTTTGCGAAAGCAGCCTTTTTGGCAAAAGTGTTTTAGTTCACAAAACCTCTAGTGAATCAAAAATTTAATTACCGGGAGGAGGCTCACGCCTCTTCCCATTCTACAAGTTGCTTTGCAACAACTTGTCACAAAGAGTAACCTTCAATAATTAACTTGTTTTCTCTATTAGTTCCTTTTCACTTTCACAACAACTTAGTTAAACACAACAACACCATTTCTCATAGTTAGCCTAGCTTTCTCAGCACAACAACACCTTCTCGGCCTTAACAACACCTTGGTGCTTAACGACACCCCAGGTCACACAGACCCGTTCCTAACCACAAATGCTAGCCGTCTGCCACACAGGCGAACTCTGGAAACGGTTCCCTTCCCACCAACCGTTTTCATCAAACATTTGCCAAACAAATCTACGCTATGAGAAACACCTTACACTCACCCATGACCATGGGCACGACTGTTCGAACAGTTTAATAAGTTCTGCAGAGGTTGTACGCTTTACCCACATGACACGAAGCTGACATCGTTTACCCGTCGGCAACGGAAGTTCGTGACAAGGCTTTTCCAAAGCTAACCCATGAAAATCGCATACCACCTAGTTGGGCCAAGTCTCTTAACCGAGCATCAGGCAAGATCAGCCATCACCCACTCAGGAATACCGAGGATGTCTTCTACTCCTACTGGTACCGTGTGCTACAATAGAGGTGAAAGAACACCCAAAGAGGGCTATAAAGATCCAAAACTTCGTCTCCTCATCCTTGGTATCTCACAACCATTGGCACTCTAAACCCCCATGTGATAGCCATTTACTTAGCCAGAGGCATCCCATGAATACCCATGGGGTCACACTGTAACGTGTTTGGATGGATTTCCCAAAGGAAACGGTCCTTAACAATAATACGTGACTAAACCACAAAGGCATGGCCTTGCATCATCACCATTTTCACAACCCATTTTATTTCGCAACACATTGATTTTTAAGCATAAATTTGGAATAACCCAAGTTTCCCTCACGATATACAAACGTAAGCATGGCTAAGCAACCTACCTCGGTAATCATACCCAAATGGGTGGTGATACCGGCGCAAACATGTGTGGAGCTATCAAAGATAAGGAAATATCAACACCCTATGTAAGTGTGTGCATCTACTAGGTCGGTCCGTCGGTTGCGTAAACAATCCGAGGCCTAAACAAGATATCGTGTACCCTAAGCAATGCATTTTTCAAAAAGAATAACTTGCAAATATAGGGGCAATGTGATCAAAGAGGCTTGCCTTGCACAAGATGCGGGTCTTCTCCTTCGTAAACGGCGTCCGGAGCTTCCTCGTACTCGTGCTCTATACGCGAAAAGGAGAACTTATAAACAAAATGCAATAAAACAAGCTCAAAACAGAGAAACAGTAGTGCCACTGTGTAGATCTCAATTATAGAAAAATTTGGAAAGTTGTACGAGATCAGACGGAGTTACGGTTGATTTTTTGTGAATTTTCAAAGGTTAAAGGATTTTTCTGGAATTTATTTAGTAAACGGAAAAGGAATATTCCGCTTAAGAGGATGGCAACGGGGTGGCCCACCTGTTGGTGGCTAGTGGAGGGGAGGGGATGTGTGCCCGGGCTGTCAGTGGCTCGGGCTCCACCTTCTCCCTCCTCTTGCTCCGCTCGGCTCGGGTTGCCCGTGTGCCGCGGCGGTGAGGCGGCCGGGGAGGCGGCGGTGACCTCCGGCAGTGCTACGCCGGCGACAGCGGCGCCGGGAGGGGGAGTGCAGCGGCGGGATGGCGACGCGGCGAGGCGAAGGGACGGCGAAGCGGTGCGGCGCGGGGCTCGGCGCAGCGAGAACGCGGCACGGTGCGGACGCAGTGTAGGGCTCGGCGCGAACGCGGCACTCAGCGCCCGGCTCGACAGTGCGTCGAGCAGGTGGCGCGCGCGTGTGGCCGGCCGGAGGAAGGAGATAAACAGGAGTTGGTCGGGCCAGGCCGTGGGCTGAGAGAGAGGAGGAGGGAGGCCGGCCTGCTCGGGGAGGAGAAGAGAGAGGGAGAGGGAGTTGGGCCGAGGGGGAGAAAAAGAAAAGGAGGGAGGCCAAGTGAACAGTAGAATTTCATATTTTCTCTGGGTTGTCAGAATTGAAATTTGAGGGGATTTTTGGGTACTTGAATTTGAATTTGATCAAGGATTTGATAAAAATTGAAAGGATATCTAGGAGGGGACTTGAGATCTATTTTGGCACAAACTCAAATAAGAACCAAATTTAAATTCTAATTATTTTTTTTGAATGAAGGGATTTTAAATTAATAAAATCCAAGGGTGCTACAATATATTAAACGAAGGTTAGAGACTTACATGCACATTTTACAAGTTTATAGACCGAAATAACACCCTAATTCAAGTTCAAGGGTTGACTGTGTATTTTACTAATTATTTGGATCACATGCACGAAAATAAGAACAAATGTACTCTAGTGTTGAGAACATTTAATTTTCTAATTTCTCGTTAGAATAGAAGAATACTTTGTGGTGCTATGTAGATATAATACGGAGAAAAGTTAAATAACATGCGAAACCACGCATGGCACAGTGATATAACGCCTGCCAGTGCTACATGTTGCATACTTTTTTCAACACCTATGTGCTATTGCACCTAAGTTCATGTTGCACCTAGGTGTATATGTAACAGCTTGCTCTCCAGAATTTATTTTAACACACCTAGGTCTAGAACTGCACAACCCAACCCATCTAATAGACGGGTCCATTTATACATACAATTCCACTTACACTTTTATTCTCGCTTCGTATAAAAGGGTTAACCTGGAGGTACTATGGTTGAAGAGACAAACCCTTACTAGTTGGTTCCATACTTCCTAAATTAGCAATGAGGTACAAAACATATATGAGTTCTTATGGGTAACACAGATCAAATCCAAATTGGATCGGGATGTTACGAGGATGTCACAATATACATGTGATTTAAATAGTTATATAAAGATTTATAATATATTAATAGCAAAGTTCCTCTCCTTAATATCCAGGCTTAGAGAATCATGGATAGTGCAGCGGATTGGCCTGGGTTCAACTTCATGTTCTCTCATCCTTTCTTATTAATATATCCATATCAAAGTTACTCCTTTGATATCTTAGCATTTTTAAAAGTTAAGTAACATTAACCTGTAGTTGGATTCCTTGCACATTCCAACATTTTGCTCGATTCCAACATGCCCCCTTCTATGTACTGTTCCATTGAGCAGCCTTTTTTCTCCTCCTGCCAATCTGCTATACAACCGCACACACCACATCAGCATGTACTGGAATCTTAGCGTTTCGTTCATATGCATTTGCCTCTGTCTATCTATCACTCATTTTACTGCATGCACAGTATATCTGTATATGTGACTTGGGCTTCTCCCATGCATATACTCCTTTTAGTGTGTATATATATGCTTGACTCGGTTTCTCCCTGAACTTTTTCCGTTTTCGAAACTCTGCTGTGTCGATGACCCTGATAAGTGTGATCACTTCTGCCTAGGGTTGAAACTGGTACGAATAGTTTCCGTCCGTCCGGACCATTTTTCGGATTTGGATAGGTTCGGTCGGAACTATCCGGAAATTCTCGGATTCGGAAACGAATTTGGATTTTTTTTCTCGGAAATGAAAACGAATACAGTAAGGTACTATCCGTCGGAATCGGAAAACGGTCGGAAACTATCCGGGAATTTTGTTCGGATATTCGCAGACATGTATCAAATTTCAGAAAAAATACGTATATATACATAACTTTTTCATACAGGGTCATATGAAGACAAACTTTATATCAAAATTGTAGAGCTCGATGAGATCTACAACTTTCTTGTTGACTATTTTATTATTTGAGATAATTTAAGGGTCTAAATATTCATTGAGATGTGTTCCCTATCAATGTTGTAGAATACAATGGTATCTACCTCTTTGTAGCTTATAACATTTGTATTTGAAAATATTTAAAGTATAAAACAAACACTACAATTTTCGAAGATGTGCAATAAAATAAATAACATATCCGATTTATACAATAAGAACTTGATAAGTGATATGGTAAGTAAGCTATACATGTAGTAAAAGGTATTGGGATTAGAAAATGAATAATCATATTTTCATGTGGATCTAGGGGAACGACCATGAAAATCGATTTTCACATACAATTTTAGGATAACCTACAAAATTGACGATATAAATGTTGGAAACGTTGACCTAAAATAACGAGCGATATCTCTTCCTTGATTAAGTAAACTCAATTTGAGGGGATTTTTATATACCGGCAAATATTCGTTATCATATTCGTTCCGTTCCGTATTCGCTCTTGTATCTGTATTCGATAATATTCGATTTCATTTCCGTATCCGGGTTTTCGAATCCGATTCCGATTCCGAAAAAAATATAAAAACGAATATGATAAGGCTAGTTTCCGTCCGTTTCCGATCCGTTTTCATCCCTACTTCTGCCATTCTCTTCCCTTTTTTAGTGAAAGGCCAACCTTGATACTAAGGGCCGGTTTGGATGGGGCTAAACTTTTTTAGCCACCGTTGCATTGAATATTTCTACACTAATTAGAAGTATTAAACGTAGACTAAAAATAAAATCTATTTCATAACCCTAGACTAATTTGCGAGATGAATCTATTGAGTCTAATTAATTCATGATTAGCTTATGTGATGCTACAGTAAACATGTGCTAATTATGGATTAATTAGGTTTAAAAATATTTATCTCGCGAATTAACTCTTATTTATGCAATTAGTTTTATTATTAGTCTATGTTTAATACCCTTAATTAGCGTCCAAACATTCGATATGATAGGGACTAAAATTTAATCCCTGGATCAAACACCCCCTAACACAGATGAGCTCTCGACCGGCCATTATCTCTGTTGGATGATTGTACTGTACTTACCTTTCTAATTCTGCTTGCAATCCCAACATAAATACGTTGCATATACACACGCACGCGTACGTACTCCATACGACCAAAGGAATAACTCGCGTTCCTGTATCATAAAGCTCCCGATACGGCAAGAGCACGACGTACTACATACTTTGGAACAGAGAACAGGGCTAAGGCTACTCGATTTCATGCATGCGTCGTCGTCGTCCCGTTGTTACTGTGAATTAACAGTGGTCGCATATGCATACATACGCATTCGGCATCTTCAGCATGATGAACAGCTTCGTGCAGAGGGACACGACGCAGATTTCCAGATGTCGGCACGTTTGTAATACCACCTCTCGCTAGATCAGCGACGTTAATTAATACCCGTGCACTATATCGTAGAGTTTGCACAACATATTTTCCCGTACTATACGTGTCAGTGCTTCGGCATGCAACTGAAGTGCGTACACATGCATGCACGCTGTAGCTCGCAGAAAAGGCCTGTAAGCCGTCGCGCTGGAAAGCTAGACAAAACGGAGGTGGAGCTTGAGTTTACGGGGAAACGGAGCCGGATTAGCCGCGGGGTGCCCATCTCTCGATTCATCGCGTTTTCGCGAGTGATTTCTGCCGCTGTTGCCGTGTGGCCTCACGGGCAAATCCACCGTTTCTCCTCCGGCTACGCGCGCGCACCGAGCAGGCAGGCAGAGGCAGACAGGCTGAGGCTGGCACATGCGTATTCAGCTCAGCCATTTATTATTCCCTTCCCCTATACTGTGCTAGTACCAGTGTGTTGCTAGCTACTACACTACTCTGCTCTGCTGCTACCTCCACGCATGTTTCCCGAGACTAGCAGCCACGCACATGTCCAAACCCAGCCGAAACTAGCGATAAAAGCCACGCAAAACTAGCGATAAAAGCCACGCACGCATGGTTTGAGCCTCTGTCTGTCACCATCATCGTCGCTTCTCCTGGCTACGTCGTTGACGACGATGGAGTGGGAGGACGAGAACGACGCGGCGCGTCAGAAGGCGGCGGCGTCGTCGGTGGTGCCCGCGCCGTTCCTGACCAAGACGTACCAGCTCGTCGACGACCCCGCGACTGACCACGTCGTGTCGTGGGGGGACGACGACGGCGAGTCCGTCTCCAGCTTCGTCGTGTGGCGGCCGCCGGAGTTCGCCAGTGACATCCTCCCTAACTACTTCAAGCACAGCAACTTCTCCTCCTTCGTCCGGCAGCTCAACACCTATGTACGTACGTTACGTTCGTGATCATGGTTGTGTCGCCATTGATGGAAGCTTGAAGGTATATGGGATGAGCATGATGATGGCGTGTCGCGTGCAGGGGTTTAGGAAGGTCGTGCCGGAGAGGTGGGAGTTCGCCAACGAGTTCTTCAGGAAGGGCGAGAAGCAGCTGCTGTGCGAGATCCACCGGCGTAAGTCCGCGGCGGCAACGTGGCCACCGTTCCCGCCGCCGCCGCCGCCGCGTTTCTTTGCCCCGCGCCATTTCGCGGCCGGTGCATTCTTCCGCCACGGGGATGGCATACTGCATGGCTTGGGCGCGTTGGTGACGACGACAGAGCGGCGCCATTGGTTTGAGAGAGCGGCGTTGCCGTTGGCGCCGTCGTCGCGGCTGCTTGCGCTGGGGCCGGTGATCGCACCGGCGCCGCGGTGCGGCCGCGCAGCAGCGACACCGGCGGAGGAGGCGCTGATGGAGGAGAAAGACCGGCTGCGCCGCGGCAACGCGGCGCTGGTGCAGGAGCTGGCGCACATGCGCAAGCTCTACAGCGACATCATCTACTTCGTGCAGAACCACGTGCGTCCCGTGGTGCCCAGCCCGGCCGTGCTGCACGGACTCGGCATTCTACGGCCGCCGCCGAAGAGCGGCAAGGCGCCCGCAGGCGAGGTGCGCGACGCCTCCGGCCGGAGCGCCACGTCCAGTAGCTCGCTCACGGTGGCCGAAGACCAGCCCACGCTGGCGCTGCGGCTGCCGCGTACGACGGAGAAGATCATCAACGAGGTGGCCGGCGGCAGCACCAAGCTGTTCGGCGTGCACCTGAGCAGGGCCGACGAGCAGACGTCATCAGGCGCGAGCCGCAAGAGATCACCGCTGCAAGATCAGCAGCCTCCTACGTCGCCGGCACGGAAGCGGACGCTGGTGGTGGAGCACAGCGAGCTGAGATTGAGCATTGTGTCGCCACCGTAGCCATGTGTGCAATGTACGTGCTTAGTGTCTAGCTTGCTTAGTTTAGCTGGTTCGTCCGTGTCATTTTCTTTTTTCCAGATTAATGGTCATTCCCGTTTTGCTCTGCTAATGTGATGAACTGTTGAGCTTTAAGAGGAGCAGCAACGATCTATATATCGCACTCCAAATAGTCATTTATCACACCAGTACTGTAGTTGATTTTGCGCGGGAGACAAAGAAGTTAAATAAAGAAGTTAGTTTTTTTTTTCTGAAATCAATGAAGTCTTAAACGATTGGAGGAAAATTTCAGCTTTTCTATTCATTGCGTGAGGGCAAGTGCATAGATGCCTTCATCAATTCACGATGCAAGCTGACAACACGGTACACAGGCCGGAGAAACGAGACTGTGATTGAACAGTAATATTCCCTACAAGGCAAAACAGTAACAGCAGCATACACGCTAGGCTTTGGATCAGAACAGTAGAGTCAACTCGTTCAGGCCTCTTTTGTACTCCAAACTCCAAAGGCCATCGACATATTCCTCGCAAAAAGAAAAAGGCCATTGACATATGCCTGAGAAATAGGCCTAAACTCTTGGACCAAAATACCGGGCGGTGACTATGGGTAGGCATGGGCTGGAAAGTTTAAGAAATTCGGGTGTTGTAAAACAAGGCCTTGATGAGCCCTGAACAAGGTAGCTTCACAAGTCACAGCTCGCCACGGCCCACGAGGCTGTAGCACCCTTGAAATTTATTTATTTAAAAGAAATCTCATCATTTAAAAATTTGGAATTTAAATTTTGGTTCTTATTTGACTTTGTGCCAAATAGATTTCAAATCCTCTTTTAGAAAGATCCCCTCAAATTGCTATCAAATCCTTGGTCAAATTCAAATTCAAATCCTAACAAATTTTCTCAAAATATCAACTCTGAAAACCCTAGAGAAAATATAAAATGCTACTATTTCATTCGGGCTTCTTCCTCTTTTTTTTCTTCCCCCAGGCCCAACTCCCTTTCTCCTTCTCTCCTTCTCCTCCCCGAAACAGGCCAACCCATTCCCTACCGGCCCAGTATTGTTCGTCTTCCTTCTCCAGCCGGTTGCACGTGTGCACGCCACCTGTTCGATCCGGTATCGCACCGCGTCGCACCGTTTCCACCCTCCCGCGCGCCGCGCCACGTCGCATCGCGCCAAGCCTGTGCCGTGCCACGGCCGCACCGCGCCAAACCGTCCTCGCCGCAAATCCCGCCGCTCCGAATCCCCTCCGGGAGACACGGCGTCATGCCGTCCCGAGCTCTCGCGGGCGCGCGTCTCCTCCTGGGAAAACCTCCGAGCTCACATCCCTCTCTCTCGTGTCACATTGCCGAGGCCGTGCTCCCCTCTCTCCCATCCCGTTGTCCAACCCTCACCCGAGCGAATCCCGGCCATAACCGCCGTAGGCCGTGCGTCGTCCTCATCCCGTCGCCGCGTCACCGTCGCCCCATCGCCGTGAAACAACGCCTCCCTCTCCTCGAGTTGTGTCGCGCCATCACCATCGCCATTGTGTCGCTGCGCGCGCGTCACCTCGCTGACGCCACGCTACCGTATCGCCATCCCCTCTGTTGACGATGAAAATTGGCAAGCTTATGAATCGGAAACAAGATCTAATCCGAAGCGGATTCGAAGATATGCGGAATTCTCGGAAACAGAGTGCGCATTGACTGAAGACTGTATCGGCTGGAAACCGAGTCCGATTTGGATAGCCGATATGGCCGATATTGCATGTGAAGTCAGTATCGGGTTCAAGGAACAGTTCGGGATAACTTTGCCAGATAAGGATGGAGTCTAGAATTGGCAATTGTATCTATCAATTAGGATTATATGTATTTTCCTTATAGATATTTCGGTAAGAGTCCGCCTAAGGGACTTGTTTGCTAGTTAGATTTGTATTAGGACAATATGAGTCGTGTCCATGTTGGACAATGTTTGTATTTTCGGGTATTAATATAGACCCGAGGTCTTATGAATAAAATAACAATCACAGTTCAATCAATCTCGGCGCATCGCTACCCTTTTGTTTTCTACTTTCGACAAGTTCATGCTTTCGAGTCGAGCTGTATCAATCTGATCTTCGACGAAGAGGTAGGTCTTGTTATGGCGGTTTGCATTATCGGAATTAGTGCTTACATCTTTATGACACTCCAATTCTATTTTGTAAATCTCCGAGTTATCATATACGTTATATAGTTTAGATTGACAATGCTATCTATCTATATCAGCCAATCTCTATCTAGGGTTTTGCTGGTAGCAGATAGATTGTCTTGTTGGTTTAAGTTATATAATGTATCCACCATCCCAAAAAGGCAACCATCGGCTTGATTGTTTAGATATCATGCTTCTTTTCATACTTAACGCTGCATCAATTAAGTTTGACCTATTAAGTCGTGTTAAGAATCATGATCTCTAGCCTGCTTTGTGGTTGTTTATAAGGATAGTATCGAGGTTTCAGCCGATCTTATCTGGTATAGATGTTTTACATAGTTTTATGCTTTGTTTAATATGCTATATTTGCCCCTTATATTAAGATCTAATTTAATACAAGTATATTGGACTTATTATCAATCTGATTGATATTAGTTGAATATATTTGTTGCAAGAGAATATCTTAGTATAAGGTTGTATCGGAGCTATAACCGATACATACTTAAATTTGGACATCGGCTATGACATAAGTACATGTAATCGTTATTTCATGTTATTTTAGACTTGGGCAATTTATACTGTCTCGGTTCAGTCCGATCTATCCCAATTTCTTATTTCTAAAGTAATAATGATTTATAGATTACGTAATACTAATATTTTCGGTCGATGTACTAGTTTTAGGGTTAGTTCTATCATTGACTACACCTTACAGCCGATTCATGCTTTATTGCATCGGCTAGGTTACAACACGATATGATATCGGCTAACTGGCCGATTGACTATCGTCTATTGATAAATTTGCATATTTCTTCTTGTTGATTGCAGGATCAAATCAACTGGCACGCCCTTCGAGCCTAAAAGTAACTTTTGGACCTGCACTAGAGTAAAGCAAATCTCTCAGGCCAGTGTGTGTTTTTTGCATCAACACGCTTTTGGCACGCCCGGTAGGACCATTGTGTCATCATGACGCCCAACATAACTGAAGTCTCAGAGGACAATATCCTACCAGTCACGATCGAGCAGCTGAATGAAGAGCAGAGAGAAGAGATGAAGAAATTGCTAAATCAACTCAATATCGATACCTTCATTCACTTACGGTAACCCGACAGGGCACGGTTATCCAAAGAACTAAAGTGGAGTTGCCGCCGATCGTGAAATCAGACCCAAGTACATCCGGAGCAAGTGATGATAAAGGTAAGGAACCCAAAACCGAATCGAATAACGAAGAACTTCATACATTGCAAGATTGCATTGATTCGGCAGTACATCATGCTCTTATCAATCAATCCGTAGTACTCGTGAATACATTGATGAATATGATCAAGTCAGTAGTTGATGGAACTATAGCCGAGGAAAAGGCAAAAGGACCAATATATCTACCAGGCAATACGTTTCCAAGCTACAGGACCGTGAAGACCGAAATTGGCGAGAAACAACAAATGTTTCAAGCCCAGGCTCCATCGGCTCCCCTGTCCAGTACAAATGTCCCAACAATTTTAACAAGACAACCGCCGATTGCTGGGGGGCAAACTTCGAATCAGTTGACGCCAAAACAACTGATGAATATACTTAACGCAAAACCGCTAGTTATTGATACTACATATCATATTTCTTCAGTTCCACAATAGCCGATTGGAATCACTCAGCCGACAGGCCAACAATACAATCCAGAACCACTTCCTTATGTGTCATCCCATGGTCTATCGGCTAGTCTCAATCAACATTATCAACCTCATTCTCCACGGCCTCAACCGGCACAGTACAACCAGTATGATCAGCAACAGTACGGTGGAACATCGCAGCAGCCGTGGGCCGATATGATCGCCGATGTAATGAGGGAACAGTTTGGGCTCAAGCCTAAGGACAATGGCAACATGTATTGGTATCAGTATCCAGAATACTTTGATCGAGTACCATTACCAAACCGATACAAGGTGCCAGATTTCTCAAAGTTCTCAGGGCAGGATAATGTGTCAACTTATGAACACGTCAGCCGATTCTTAGCTCAATGTGGGGAGGCATCGGCTACAGAAGCCCTCAGAGTTATATTATTCCCATTACCTTTATCTGGATTGGCATTTATATGGTTTTCTTCTCTGCCATATAATGCTATTAGGAGCTGGGCTGATCTAGAGAAACAATTCCATAAATATTTTTTCAGTGGCATCCACGAGATGAAATTGTCGGACCTTACGGCAATCAAGCAGAAATCAGATGAAACAATGCCAGATTATATTCAGAGATTCAGAGATGTGAGGAATAGATGCTACAGTCTAGCTCTGACAGATTCACAATTAGCCGATCTGGCTTTCCAGGGTTGTTGGCGCCGATAAGGGAGATGTTTTCAGCTCAAGACTTTGAGAGCTTGGCTCATTTAGCTCAGAAGATATCGACTCATGAGACAAGATTCCAAGAAGCCAGGAAGTTTGTCAAAAAGGCTAACAATATTAATAACATCTACAGCTATGATTCTGACTCCGAAGATGATGATCCAGAGGTCAATGCAGCCGAGTGGGCTAGGAATAAAAAGACAGTAGTATGCCAATGGGTTAAAAATTCGGGGAAAGAGGAAAGGTTTGATTTTGACATTACCAAGGCTGACAAGATATTTGATCTTCTTCTTCAAGAAAAAAACAGATTCAGTTGTCGGCAGGACATGTGATACCATCGGCTGAAGAATTGAAGAGGAGAAAATATTACAAGTGGCATAATACAGGATCTCACAGCACCAATGATTGCAAAATTTTCAGACAACAGATTCAATCGGCTATAGAACAAGGAAAGATCAAGATTGATGAATCCAAAAGGCCGATGAAAATAGATGGACATCCTTTCCCAGTAAACATGGTTCACTCTAGATTCAACAGAAGTCAAGCCGATGGGGGTAAAAAATATATGAGAAACATCAAGTCGGCTAGTATGATCAATAAATACCAAAAAAGACTCCAGAGGGAACAGGAATCATATCACCACGATGATGAAAAATATGTTGACCCGCATTGGAGCTGTGAATTTTTTAGATTCTGTTGGAATGAAGGCATGAGGCTACTATCTATTGAAGATTATCCTGGTCGCAGTGATCCTGAAGTTCAATATGTTCAAAGACCAAGCCGACAGAATGTGGATATGCATCGGCCGGATCAAAGAAGACTATCAGTTCATGAGAGACTTGGGCCGATCCGACAGGACCATCATGAAGATGATTTACAAAGAGAGACTAAAAATGTGCAACCACAGTGGTGTCCTTCTGGAATTTTTACCTAGAATCAGAAAAGGTGTGGCCAAAGGATGAGAAATAGGGAACAGTTCCAGGAAGTTGAAGGCGAAATTGAGCATCGGCTGAGGCGTACAAAGAAAGTTTGGTGTGTGAAGAGCGAAGTGGTGTCAGCCGATGTGGTTGAAGCCGATCAGAAGAAAAATCTTCAGAGCAAGGGCAAAGAAGTGATGTTGTCTTCAATTAATATGGTTTTCATGTTACCAGCTGAATATGCAGTCGAACAAGTGGTTGAACAAGAAGACGGATAACAATCGGCTAAGTTGATATTATCTCCACGGCAAGCTGTTTTTGAGAAGCCAGAGGGAACTGATCATCGGCACCTCAAGCCATTATGTGTCAGGGGGTTTGTTAATGGGAAGCCGATGTCAAAGATGCTGGTTGATGGAGGAGCAGCCGTCAATTTAATGCCATATTCAACTTTCAGGAAGCTTGGGAAGAATTCAGAGGATTTGATCAAGACTAACAAGATTTTGAAAGATTTTGGCGGGAATCCATCTGAAACCAAGGGAGTTTTGAATGTGGAGTTGACCATCGGCAGCAAGATAATTCCTACTACTTTCTTTGTTATTGATGGGAAGGGTTCCTACAGTCTGTTGCTGGGAAGAGATTGGATCCATGCTAATTGTTGTATTCCTTGAACTATGCATCAGAGCTTGATTCAATGGCAAGGAGACCAAATCGAAATCGTGCCAGCCAACAGGTCAGTCAATGTAGCTAGTGCCGATTTATCTGTTTGGGAGATGGAAGGAATTGATTGTTTATCTGGAAAAGTTTGGCAAGGAGATTATCTAAAAGTTTCCGATTATGATATACAACCAACAGGAGACAGAGAGCCCCAATTGTTATTTTGAGGGCACCGTGGAGGGTTCTAATTTTTACACAAAGGATACTGTGGATGATCTCGACGGCAAGCTGGGACAAGGATTTATGTCGGCTGATGAGTTGGAAGAAATTGACATTGGACCAGGTGATAGGCCTAGGCCGATATATATTAGTAAAGGTTTGACAAAGGAATTTAAATGTAAGTTAATAGCACTTTTGAAAGAATATAGAGATTGTTTTGCCTGGGAATACTATGAAATGCCAGGACTTAGCCGATCAATTGTTGAACATTGGCTCCCCATCAAACCAGGCTATCGGCCATACAAGCAACCTCCAAGACGTTATAAAGCTGAGATGTACGATGCTCTCAAGGCCGAGATCACAAGACTTTATGATGCCAATTTTATCAGACCATGCCGATATGCTGAGTGGATTTCAAATATAGTACCAGTAATCAAGAAGAACGGCAAGCTTAGAGTTTGCATTGATTTTCGAGATTTGAATAAGGCTACTCCTAAAGATGAATACCCAATGCCGATTGCCGATCAATTGGTTGATGTAGCATCTGGACTCAAGATTATCAGCTTTATGGATGGTAATGCAGGATATAATCAAATTTTTATGGCTGAGAAAGATATTCACAAAACTGCTTTTAGATGCCTTGGTGCAATCGGCTTGTATGAGTGGGTTGTAATGACTTTTGGATTGAGGAGTGCTGGTGCTACATATCAAAGAGCAATGAACTACATATTTCATGATCTTATGGACTTGTTGGTTGAAATTTATATCGATGATGTGGTGGTCAAGTCCAAGGAAATTGATGAGCATCTAGCCGATTTGAGAAAAGTCCTCGAAAGAGCAAAGAAATATGGGTTGAAGATGAATCCTACTAAGTGTGCTTTTAGAGTATCGGTTGGACAGTTCCTTGGATTTTTGGTGCATGAGAGAGGGATTGAGATACCTCAGAGGAGTATTGAAACCATCAAAGGTATAAAGCTTCCAGAAGACAAGACCAAATTACAGTCATTGATCGACAAGATTAATTTTGTTCGGTGTTCCATATCAAATCTATCTGGCCGAATAGAGCCATTCACACCATTGCTATAGTTGAAAGCCGATCAAGAGTTCGTTTGGGGAGAGAAGCAATAGAAAGCATTGGACAATATCAAGGAATATATGAGTACTCCTCCGGTTCTCATTCCACCACAGAAAGGGCTTCCTTTTAAGCTATATTTGTTAGCCGATCAGAATTCTATTGGCTCAGTTTTAATCCAAGAGGTTGAAGGTAAAGAAAGAGTTATATTCTATCTCAGCAGAAGACTTTTGGATGCTGAAACAAGATATTCACCTGTGGGGAAATTATGTATGTGCTTATATTTTTCTTGTACAAAGTTGAGGCATTATTTTCTTTCCAATGAGTGCATTATAGTATGTAAGGCCGATGTGGTACGATATATGCTATCGGCTCCAGTTTTGAAAGGTAGAATTGGGAAGTGGATTTTTGCTTTGATAGAATTTGATCTGAGATATGAATCGGCTAAGGCAGTTAAAGGGCAGGTGATAGCCGATTTCATAGTTGAACGTAGGGATATTACTATTGATCATGTTGATATTATGCCTTGGACTTTGTTTTTCGATGGATCAGTTTGCACTCATGGATGTGGTATCGGCTTAGTGATCATATCGCCTAGGAGGGCAAATTTTCAGTTTGCCTTCACCATCAAACCTTACTGTACAAATAATCAAGCTGAATATGAAGCTGTTTTGAAAGGGTTGCAATTGTTAAGAGAGGTTGAAGCCGATGTTGTTGAAATCATGGGTGATTCATTATTGGTGATTAGTCAATTATCCGGGGAATATGAGTGCAAGAATGACGTTTTGATGGTTTATAATGCAAAGTGTCAAGAGTTGATGAAGACATTTAAGATAGTTACTTTGAAACATATCCCTAGTGAGTAAAACGTTGAAGCCAATGATCTAGGTTAAGGTGCATCAGGCTACAAGCCGATGTTACAGGGTATTGAAGTTGAAGTTGCATGTCTGCCGGCCGATGATTGGAGGTTGGAGATATTTGAGTATTTAAAGAATCCTTCTAAATCGGTTTCCAGAAAATTAAGATATAAAACTCTTAAGTATGTTTTGTTGGATGATACATTATACTATCGGACAATTGATGGAGTTCTACTGAGATGTTTAAGCATGGAAGAAGCAAATGTAGTCTTGTGTGAGGTACATGAGGGGATATGTGGAACTCATCAATCGGCTCATAAGATGAAGTGGCTGATTAGAAGAGTTGGATATTTTTGGTCGACAATGCTGGAAGATTGTTTCAGACATTATAAGGGATGTCAGGATTGTCAAAAGTTTGGAGCAATTCAAAGAGCACCAGCATCGGCTATGAACCCAATTATTAAGCCATGGTCGTTCAGAGGTTGGGGTATTGATATGATCGGCCAGATCAATCCACCTTCAAGAAAAGGTCATAAATTCATATTGGTTGCTACTGATTATTTTACTAAGTGGGTTGAGACTATTCCTTTGAAGAAAGTTGATAGTAAAGATGCCATTGAGTTTATCAAAGAGCATATTATATATAAGTTTGGTTTACCACAGACGATTACAAATGATCAAAGTTCTATTTTTGTGTCCGATGAGTTTGTTCAGTTTGCCGATAGCATGGAGATCAAATTGTTGAATTCTTCACCATATTATGCACAAGCTAATGGGCAGGCTGAGGCATCTAACAAGAGCTTGATTAAGTTGGTCAAGAGAAAGGTTGCATAATATCCTAAGAAGTGGCATACCATATTAGTAGAAGCATTGTGGTCCTATCGGATGGCTTGTCATGGTGCAATTCAAGTTCCTCCATATTAGCTGGTTTATGGGCATGAAGCTGTGTTACCATGGGAAACTAACATCGGCTCCAGAAGGATTTCTTTACAGGATGAGTTGAAAGCCGATGATTATCACAATTTGATGGTTGATGAGTCAGAAGATTTGGTTAAATCTAGGTTGCGAGCTCTTGAGAAAGTTAGGAAGGATAAAGAAAGGGTTACCAGACATTACAATAAAAAGGTTGTGCCAAAGTCTTTTGAGAAGGATGAACTTGTTTGGAAATTGGTGTTACCGATAGGAGTAAGAGATAATAAATTTGGAAAGTGGTCACCGAATTGGGAAGGACCTTTTCGGGTTCATAAGTGTGTTTCTAAAGGGGCTTACATGTTGAAAGGACTTGATGGGGAAGTTTTTGGACGAGCTCTTAATGGCAAATATTTAAAGAAATACTACCCAAGTGTTTGGATTGGTTCATAATCGACTGCGCTATGCCGATGTATGGTTTACAGCCGATGTGGTTACATCGCCTTTAGATGGCCGATATTTTTATCGCCCTTAAACATATAAGTTTGCAGCATTATGTTCCCTACTACAAACTTGGGGCATGGAGGATAACAATGAAAATTTTTGAGCAAAATCATACAAGGCAAGATTGATCAATTTATATCGACTCGATGGCCGATAATAGATTATACTTAAGTTTAAGTCAGCTCGATGGCCGATATCTATATATTACAACAATATCTATATATTACAGCAAAAATATTATTTAAGGATTGTTTAACTATTACATCAAGACAGATATTTCTGGATAGCCGATATAGCTTGCTATCTAATCTGCTCTACTTCATCTATCGCATGAGCATCGGCTGCATGCGTGCTAGGGATTGGCTTGAGGGACTTGCTCAGGGAAGATAGATGTTTGATGGATTTCTTCAACTTTGATTTCTGAGCATCGATAGTTTTAGGCAGATCGGCTAGTTTTTGTTCTTCAATTATGATTTCAGCTCTGCAGGCTTCAAGTTGTGCTAGCAGATCAGCTTTCTTCTTCTTCAATGTCTCAATATTATGTTGAGTTGGGCTCGGGTTAGCTTCTAGTTCATCCAGCTTGATCTTCTCATCATTAACTTGTTGTCGGCTAGTCTGGATGTTAGCTTCGAGAGCAGAGCGCTCTAGCCGATCGACAATTCTTTGCCTTGCTCTTTCCAGTTTGAAGTGATGTTGTTCAAGGAAGACTGCTAGAGAGATCATCTCGATAAGATCATCAGGGATTTGATCTTGGATTTCTTCAAACCTTGCCCTGATTGGCCCACAGTTTACAACCAGCGCTTCCAAGGAAGCATTAAGCCGATCTGCAATATCGGCTAATTTTCTCTTCAAATCTTCTGGTATAGGAGAAGTGGCTTTGCTGGTTGTTTCTTCCACTTCCTCATCCAAAAATTGCTTGATATCAAAAGAGAACATATCGGCTAAGAGCTGCAAATAAGGAAATATTGTTACAAACAATCAAGGTTAGCCGATATGTAGAAATATATGAAGTGTGAGTATATACTTAGAGGAATTTGAGTAGGTATTGCAGCAACAATCTCTTCATCATGTTGGCTTGCTGTAGCCGATGGAGTATGTTCGCTTGAAGGATGATGAGGAGATGAAGGTTGAGGGGGCTGAAATGATATCAAGTATTGATCAGTATCGGCTAAAAGTAAAATTGAACTTGAGATGAGTTAGACTTACCGATACTGGTGGTGGAGTTGGTTTCTTTCTGGCAGCAATTTGTTTCTTCTTTGGCTGAAAGGAATAATTGAGTTAAAAAAAGAAGTTATGAGTCATGAAAAGAGAAGATGGCTGTTAGAATGTTCTTACCTGAAGTTGTTTTGAAGGACTTGGAGTCTTGACAGCCTTGGATTGAACTGCAGGAGTATCGGCTTTAGGTGTTGTGACCTCAACAGTTTCACTGATTTGGGCAGTAGCTTCATTTATGGCTTCTTCCATCTCAATTTCTTTCAAGATTTCTTCTACCTCCTGGTCCAGAGGGGTTTCTTCATCGGCTGCCTTCTTCTGCTTTTTGATTGGTTTCTTTGAGATGGGAGGTTTGATAGCAGCTTGCTTTGTCCTCTTGCGCTTGTCACCCGCTTGCATCGGCTCTCTGAGTTGGCCCTGGAGTAGGGTAATTGTTTTAGGAGCATTGAAGCCGATGACCGAAGAAGCTGGACCACAGCTATTGGGAAGTTTGGCTACAGCATATTCTATCGGCTTGCCACTTCGGTTGATAACAGGAGGGGGTGAATCTGATGTCTGCAATAGAAGATAGAAACATTGAGTATTAAGATATTGATAGAGTAAAAATACAAGGTACAAGGAGATGTAACTTACTTGAGGAACCAAGTCTAGTAGTATCTTGGTAAGATATGCTTGGCCAATAGGTGGAATATATGGGTTTTCCATTCAGATCACCATCTATCAAAAAGGATACTTTTCATCAAGATGATGTTAAATCTGTCTATGCTACCAAGAGGAGGATCAGGGATGTTGAGCAACTTATCCATCATCAAAACCGATACTACATCTCCTCTGGTCTGAATCTTATCGGAATAATATAAGCCGATGGGGAGTTGTCCCATGCCAAGCTGTCTTGCTGCCACCATTGGATGATAAAACTCATATGATGGTTGTATATTTCTGCCTTGAGATATGCCGTTTGGGAGAATGCATGGGGAGATTGCAGCAGTTAGGACTTCTCTCGGTTTTTCAAATCTTTCATCATTTATTTCATCCAATCTGAAATCGGCTGGCAGTTCATATTTAGCAAAAGACTCATAAGCAAACAAGATTCGGATGTCTCTGAGAAATGGGTAAGAGACGGGTTTGACTACCTAAAAGGAATTCTTTCTATTTCTGCGTTGATGATAAGAGTTGGATCTATATCGCCTATTGGACCCAAGAAGAAATGATTGGGATCGTTGAGTCTTGGGATAGCTATTTGATGGACTAGGTGCTACAGATTGAAAAAGATAGATTGAGGATAGAGGAACGAACGAAAAAACGCAAAGTAAATTTTGAGCCGATGGGAACTTACCTCAGGAAAAACTCTTTGGCCGTGGTGCGTAAAGGGCTTGACGAAGACGCCATTGATGCACGGGGGATAGTTGCCGGGAACAGGTTCGTCGTTGCGGTCGCCGGAGAAGGAGAAAGCAATCGTCGGGGATTTGCGGAGGAGTTTGGTGGCTTGAGCGGTGAAAACGGAGTTAACGCCGTGAAATGTCCAGAAAAGCGGTTGGTATTTATGAAATTAGGTGCGTAACGGTCACAGAGGAAACCCTAGATTTCTGCGGTTGCGAAGAGATATAATACTTCGGAATTAGGAGGCATGTGTTGACGATGAAAATTGGCAAGCTTATGAATCGGAAACAAGATCTAATCCGAAGCGGATTCGAAGATATGCAGAATTCTCGGAAACAGAGTGCGCATCGACTGGAGACTGTATCGGCTGGAAACCGAGTCCGATTTGGATAGCCGATATGGCCGATATTGCATGTGAAGTCAGTATCGGGTTCAAGGAACAGTTCGGGATAACTTTGCCAGATAAGGATGGAGTCTAGAATTGGCAATTGTATCTATCAATTAGGATTATATGTATTTTCCTTATACATATTTTCGGTAAGAGTCCGCCTAAGGGACTTGTTTGCTAGTTAGATTTGTATTAGGACAATATGAGTCGTGTCCATGTTGGACAATGTTTGTATTTTCGGGTATTAATATAGACCCGAGGTCTTATGAATAAAATAACAATCACAGTTCATTTAATCTCGGGGAATCGCTACCCTTTTGTTTTCTACTTTCGACAAGTTCATGCTTTCGAGTCGAGCTGCATCAATCTGATCTTTGACGAAGAGGTAGGTCTTGTTATGGCGGTTTGCATTATCGGAATTAGTGCTTACATCTTTATGACACTCTAATTCTATTTTGTAAATCTCCGAGTTATCATATACGTTATATAGTTTAGATTGACAATGCTATCTATCTATATCAGCCGATCTCTATCTAGGTTTTGCTGGTAGCAGATAGATTGTCTTGTTGGTTTAAGTTATATAATGTATCCACCATCCCAAAAAGGCAACCATCGGCTTGATTGTTTAGATATCATGCTTCTTTTCATACTTAACGCTGCATCAATTAAGTTTGACCTATTAAGTCGTGTTAAGAATCATGATCTCTAGCCTGCTTTGTGGTTGTTTATAAGGATAGTATCAGGGTTTCAGCCGATCTTATCTGGTATAGATGTTTTACATAGTTTTATACTTTGTTTAATATGCTATATTTTCCCCTTATATTAAGATCTAATTTAATACAAATATATTGGACTTATTATCAATCTGATTGATATTAGTTGAATATATTTGTTGCAAGAGAATATCTTAGTATAAGGTTGTATCGGAGCTATAGCCGATACATACTTAAATCTGGACATCGGCTATGACATAAGTACATGTAATCGTTATTTCATGTTATTTTAGACTTGAGCAATTTATACTGTCTCGGTTTAGTCCGATCTATCCCAATTTCTTATTTCTAAAGTAATAATGATTTATAGATTACGTAATACTAATATTTTCGGTCGATGTACTAGTTTTAGGGTTAGTTCTATCATTGACTACACCTTACAGCCGATTCATGCTTTATTGCATCGGCTAGGTTACAACACGATATGATATCGGCTAACTGGCCGATTGACTATCATCTACTGATAAATTTGCATATTTCTTCTTGTTGATTGCAGGATCAAATCAACTGGCACGCCCTTTCGAACCTAAAAGTAACTTTTGGACCTGCACTAGAGTAAAGCAAATCTCTCAGGCCAGTGTGTGTTTTTTGCATCAACACCCTCTACTCTGGGGATCCCGGCCCTAGCTGCTAGCCGCCTCTCCCCGAAATTCCGGTACCTAGCCGCCAGCTCAACGCTTCCCGCCAAGCCGCGCCACCTATAAAAGGGCCCCAAACCCCTTCCCCTCGCCACACCACTCACGGCCATCTCTCTCCTCTTTCTCTCTCTCCCTTTCTTTTCTCTCTCCGTGTCGCCGTCTCGAGCCGCCGAACTCTGCCTCCCGGCGCCGCCGTCACCGGTGGAGCCTCACCGGAGGTCGCCGTCGCCGCCGCCTTCCCCGGCCGCCAGTCACCTCGCTGTGCTTCGCCGTGCCTCGCCGCCGTGGCGCACCGCTACCTGATGTAGCTTTGGCAAGGACTTGTCACGAACTTCCGTTGCCGACGGGTAAACGGTGTCAGTTTCGTGTCGTGTGGGTAAAGCATACAACCTCTGCAGAGCTTATTGAACTGTTCGACAGCCATGCCCACGGTCATGGGTGAGTGTAAGGTGTTTCTCATTGCGTAGTTTTGTTTGGCAAATGTTTGAGGAAAATGGTGGTGGGAAGGGAATCATTTCTAGAGTTCGCGTGTGTGGCAGACGACTAACCTTTGTGGTTAGGAACGGGTCTTGTGACCTGGGGTGTCTTCTGGCACCAAGTTGTTGTTAGGGCTGATAGGTGTTGTTGTGCTGAGAAAACTAGAATAAATATGAGAAATAGTGTTGTGGTGATTAACTAAGTTGATGTGAAAGTGAAAAGAAAATAATAGAGAAAATGAGGAGAAATAAATTAAACGATACCTTTACTAATCATTGTGATAAGTTGTTGCAAAGCAACTTGTGGAATGGGATGAGGCATGAGCCTCCTCCCGATAACTAAAAGACTCACTAGAAGTTTTGTGAAATAAATCTCTCTGCCAAAAAGACTGCTTTTGCAAATAAAACCCTATCCTCCTTGTTTAAACTAAACATGTCATTATTTCCTTGGCTTACTGAGTACATAAAGTACTCACACCCTTGCCCTATATATTTCTATGGAACTTGAAGATGAAAACGTCGACCCAACCGCAAAGGAGTGTCTCCAGGAGCAAGCCGAGTATGAAGACTTCTAGAAGTTTCGTGCCTAGCTCCAAGCTCCGCCTGTGGAATAAGTTAGTCGCTTAGGTGCTTCGCCTAGTGCGTAGTTGCTTAGTCGTTTAGCTTTT
This sequence comes from Oryza punctata, assembly GCA_000573905.2. Classification (NCBI taxonomy): domain Eukaryota; kingdom Viridiplantae; phylum Streptophyta; class Magnoliopsida; order Poales; family Poaceae; genus Oryza; species Oryza punctata. The sequence continues at coordinate 25,170,658 of CM002495.2, read as the reverse complement.
TGCCCTTTTTAGCTTCCGTGTTGTCACTTTTGTGGATTTCAATACTGTTGTGTTGCTCATCTATGGACTTGTCCATGATGACAACTTATATAAGGACTACTTCCCAGTGATGTAATAATGTAGTTTACTTCGATTCCACATTTATTCTGTGTGTACCAGCTAGTGTATCCTGAGACTGGTAGTATCTCACAGGTAATGCATAACACCTTCGTATGAGTTAGCTAGGGTTTACGGCTAACGATTGTTGGGGCGTTACTGTAAAGCCCCCGACACTTGTTAACCGATAACACCAGCTAACTCATGCCGAGGTGCTACGTATTACCTGTGAGGTAGTACCAGTCCCAAGATACACTAGCTGGTACACACAGAATAAACATGGAATCAAAGTAAACTAATTTATTACATCACTGGGGTTTAGTCCTTACATAAGTTGCCATCATGGACAGGCCCATAGATGAGCAACACATCAATACAAAAGTCCACAGAGCGAAAGTTAGAAGCGGCGAGAAGCTAAGCGACTGGGTGACTAAGCACTAGGTGAGGGCCTAGGCAACCATCTTATTTCACAGGTGAGGCTTGGGGCTAGGCACGAATCTTCTAGAAGTCCTCGTACTCGGCTTGCTCCTGGAGACACTCCTCGGCGGTAGGGTCGACGTCTTCATCTCCAAGCTCTATAGATATTATATATAGCAAGGGTGAGTACTTCACGTACTCAGAAAGCCGGGGAAAGAATGACATGTTTGGTTAAGACAAGGAGAGCTAGGGTTTTATTTGCGAAAGCAGCCTTTTTGGCGAAAGCGATTTATTTCACAAAAACTCTAGTGAGTCAAAATTTTAGTTGTCGGGAGGAGGCTCACGCCTTGTCCCATTTCACAAGTTGCTTTGCAACAACTTGTCACAAGAGTAACAAATAATTATCAACTGGAAAAGTGACAGTTTTTATTTTCTAGGGATTTTTGGAGTTGAGTTTTCGAAGGAAATTTTGGGAGGATTTGAATTTGGATTGAACAGGGATTTTGACATAATTTGAAAGAATGTCAAGGAGGGGTTTTGAGATCCATTTGGCACCAAAACAAATAAAATCCAAGTTTAAACTTTAAATTTTTAAATGAAGGAGATTTTTAAATAAATAAAAAAAGAGAATTAGGGTGCTACAAACCTACCCCCCTTAAAAGAATCTCATCCTAAGATTCCGCGGTTACGCGAACAACTCAGGGTGCTCGGCTCGAAGGTGATCCTCTTATTCCCAAGTAGCTTCTTCCTCAGAGTGGTTACTCCACTGAACCTTGAAAAACTTGATCACTTTCCGTCTGGTGCTTCGTTCCTTTTCATCAAGACTCTGAATCGGTCGTTCTTCGTAGGTCAGGTTCTCTTGCACGTTGATTATTTCAAGTGGAACTTGCTCTAATCACTTTCACCTGTTCTTCAGCTTCTTTTAGAACATCTGGTCCAAAAATTTTCTTTTCTCCGACATCCGTCCAACAGAGTGGCGTTCGACACTTTCTCCCATACAAGGCTTCATTCGGGGCCATTTGTATGCTTGCTTGATAGCTGTTGTTGTAGGAGAACTCTGCGTAGGGTAGGCACAAATCCCAAGTACCGGCAAAATCCAAAGCACAAGCTCTCAACATGTCTTCTAGGATCTGATTTACTCTTTCTGTTTGTCCATCGGTCTAAGGGTGGTAAGCTGTACTTAAGTTGAGATTGGTACCCATGGCTTCATGTAACTTCGGGACACCATGTCGGCAAACCACTTTTGTCATGTATAGCTCTGCTAACTTCTTGCCAGAGTAGGTAGTCTTTACTGGGATGAAGTGGGCAACCTTAGTCAGTTGATCCACTATTACCCAAATGGAATCATAACCCGAAGATGTCTTTGGAAATCCTGTTATGAAGTCCATTCCTATTTCTTTTCACTTCCATTCTGGAATCTTTAATGGTTGCAGTAAACCTGCTGGCTTCTGATGTTCAGCTTTTACCCTTTGACAGATGTCACAAAGGGCAACATACTCGGCGATATCTTGCTTCATTCCAGACCACCAATAATGACTCTTGATATCTTGGTACATCTTGGTACTTCCGGGGTGGATAGAATAAGCAGACTAATGAGCTTCTTGCAGTATCAGGTTTCTTAACTCATTTTTATTGGGCACACATATGCGCTTCCCAAACCAAACAATTCCTTTATCATCTATGGAATATTCTGAGGCTTTGACTTTCTTTATAAATTCCCTTATACTCATAATTTCTTCGTCGCCTTCTTGGGCTTCACGGATTTGATCCTCTAGAGTTGGTTGCACCACTAGGGTTGCTAGAGTTCCTGTCTTAACCACATTTATTCTTAGCCCTTCCATTTCCTGCATAATGCTGGATCATGTGGTGAGGTCAAAAGTACATGACAGTGTACCTTTCGACTTAGGGCGTCTGCGACAATGTTCGCCTTTCCAGGATGATAATGTATTCCGACATCATAATCTTTGATTAGTTCAAGCCATCTTCTTTGTCTGAGGTTGAGCTCTGTCTGAGTGAAGATATACTTCAGGCTCTTATGATCAGTGTATACTTCACATCTGTTACCGATCAAGTAATGTCTCCATATTTTGAGGGCATGAAAAACTGCGGCTAGTTCAAGATCTTGGGTAGGGTAGTTCACTTCATGTGGCCGTAACTGCCGTGAGGCATACGCAATGACTTTTCCTTCTTGCATAAGTACACATCCTAAACCCTACCTGGATGCATCGCAAAAGACTTCAAAATCTTTCCTTATGTCTGGTAGTATTAAAACTGGAGAAGTCGTTAGCCTCTTCTTTAGCTCCTGAAAACTCTTTTCACATGATTCTGCCCAAACAAACTTCCTCTCTTTCTTAAGTAACTCTGTCATGGGTTTGGCTATTTTTGAGAAACCCTCAATAAACCTTCTGTAATATCCTGCCAAACCAAGAAAACTCCTTATCTCAGTAACCGTGGTTGGAGACTTCCATGAAAGCACATCTCTTACTTTCCCTGGATCCACTTCTACTCCACGAGATGGAATAATATGGCCTAGGAATGCGACTCGGTTTAACCAAAATTCACACTTGGAGTATTTTGCATAGAGTTGATGTTCTCGCAACTTTCCCAGAACCAATCTCAAATGTTCTGCATGTGTTTGTTCGTCATTGGAGTAGATGAGAATGTCATCTATGAATACTACGACAAACTTGTCGAGGTATTCCATGAACACTTTGTTCATGAGATTCATAAAGAATGCTGGAGCATTTGTGAGTCCAAAGGACATGACTGTATACTCATAGAGACCATAACGAGTTGAGAAGGCGGTCTTAGGTATGTCTTCAAGTCTGATTTTCAACTGATGGTATCCAGACCTTAAGTCAATCTTGGAGAAGACTGAGGCTCCTTGTCGTTGGTCAAACAGGTCGTCAATCCGCGGTAATGGATACTTGTTCTTGAGGGTTACTTCATTTAAAGCTCTGTAATCCACACACATTCTCTTTGTTTTATCCTTCTTTTCAACTAGGAGCACTGGAGCTCCCCATGGTGACGTACTGGGTCGCACAAAAACATTTGCTTCCAAATCTTCTATCTGCCTTTTTACTTCGGCCAATTCATTGGCTGCCATCATGTAGGGTCTCTTAGCTATTGGAGCTGTGCCAGGTGCAAGTTCTATGGAGAACTCTATTTCTCTATCTGGTGGCATTCCAGGTAATTCATCTGGGAAGACATCTGGATATTCATTGACTACGGGCACTTCTTCCAAAGGGATGACTCCGATGCAGTTCAGCATGGGTCGACCACTAGGGTCCTTTGACGGGGTAAACCTTACTTCACTTCTAGATGGTTCTTTCATCGTGATAGTCCTTGTGGCACAATCTATCTGACCTTTGTACTTAGCTAGCCAGTCCATGCCTAGAATCAGCTCCAGACCTTGCGACTCTAGGATAATGGGGCTAGCCATAAATTTAACACCTTCTATGACTAGGCTAACCTTTGGGCATGATCGATCAGACCTAGTCTCCTTTCCCGGGGAGTGAACGATCATTGGTACCCTTAGGTCCTTAGTAGCCAAACCATGTTGTTCCACAAAAGCTCGAGAAATGAAAGTATGCGAAGCGCCCGAATCAAACAAGACAATAGCAGGTATATTATTAACGAGAAACGTACCTATCACAACATCTGAAGCTTCCTGGGCTGAGTTCACCTGAACATGGTTGACGCGGCTTCGTCTGAAGCTTGGAGTAGTACGTGAGGCCTAACCACTAGCCTGGGTAGTGGCTCTCGCTTGCCCTGATGCAGGCACTCTGGCTGTACTGATGTTGGAGGCTCCTGAGGTAGCGGGGCCTTTCTTCTGAGGACATTCCCTAGCAAAGTATCCAACTTTATCGCAGCGGTAACAAGTCACTCCAGCTGCATTCTGGGGCTTCCTTGGCTGAGTATTGAAAGATGTAGGATTACTTCCTCCTGTGTTGCCACTATAGGCTCTTGGCTGAGCTAGTGCAGACGGGTGAGAAGGAACTGAACGGGTAGGGAACCCTCGGTTCTGCTGTAGGGCCTACTGGTGATACTGAAGACGTGGGTTGGTCCTGGGCGGGGACCACCTTGAGACTGGAAGCCAGACTAAGCCATCTTGCGCTTGCGAAAGACTTCCACTTCCTTTCTGGCGTCTTCAACTATTAAAGCCCTATTGATCATGTCTTGGAAGGTAGGGAAAACATGAGCCACAAGTTGAAGCTTTATCCCTACATTCATTCTTTTTAGAAACTTTCTGATCTTCTTCTTGTCAGTGTCTACCTCGTCTGTGGCATAACGGGCCAGGTGATTGAACTTGCTGAGGTACTCATTGACACTGGAGTTTCCTTGCTTGAGATTGTTGAATTCTTCCCTCTTGATATCATAAATACTCTCGAGGACATAGGCAGCTCTAAAAGCTTCTGCGAATTCTGTCCAAACAATTGTAGCGGCATCTCGGTGAGCAGCACAATAGTTTTCCCACCAATTGGCAGTAGGTCCTCTGAGCTGATGTGCAGTGTACAAAGCCTTCTCTCTGGGGGAGCACTGCACAAGATCAAGCTTTCTCTCTACGTCTTTCAGCCAATCATCGGCTTCGATAGGCTCGGAGGTCTGCGAGAATTTTGGCGGACGGGTCCTCAAGAAATCGGTCAGCTTAGAGCGGCCTGTTGATGCAAAAAAAACACACACTGGCCTGGGAGATCTGCTTAGCTCCAGTGCAGGTCCAAAATAATGATGAGATGCGGGCGTGCCAGTCAATTTGATCCTGCAACTGACAAGATAGATAAATACGTGGATCACCAAAGAGCCGATCGGCTGACAAGCCGATATAGTAATTCCAGCCGATGTAGATACTAGCCGATATCTAGTATATATTTTGATACTTGAGTAAATAATGACATAAAGATAGTCGGCTGATGATAATGTAATATAACAATAATATAATCCAGTAGCAACCAATCGGCTAGTAATGATAGATTCAATAAGCACTGATCTGAGGGTTGAAGCATTCATCGGCTGGAGGTCCGATGTCATTAAATCCAAACGAGTAGATAAACAGTGAAACCTTTGTTGCGATCGGCTAAATCCAAATTAGATCTAATCCTTGTGAGCCGATACAACGTCCAAATAACTCATCGGCTAAAACCCCGATGAAACCCTTATTGGCAATCAAGAAGCAGGCTAGAGATTATGGTTCTAAGCACGACTTAGTAGATCAAATTTAACTGATGCAGCACTAAGTATGAAAAGAAACATAATATCTAGACAATCAAGCTTTTGACTGATTTTTAGGGTGGTGGATACATTATATAATCTAAACCAACAAAGTAATCTAGCCGATATCGACATAACTCTAGATGGAGATCGACCGATGCAAGTAGAAAACATTGTCAATCTAGATTATATAACGTATATGTTAACTCGACGACTTACATGAACAAGATTAGAGTGTCGAAGTGATGGAAGCACTAATCCCGATTACGCAAGCCGCCATAACAAGCCTTACCCCTCGTCGGAGATCGAAGCCGATGCAGCCCAACTTGAAACAAGAACTTGTTGAAAGTAAAAAGGTAAAAGGTGGCGATGCGCCGAAGTTGAATTGATCGAGAGATAATTTACATGGACCCTGGGTGTACATATTTGTACCCATGGGTGGATACTAGTCCATATCGGATACGACTCAAACTTTCCTAAAGATAAAAGGAAAAACATAAAGTCCTTATTGGACACTAAACACACTTTCCTAAAGATAAAAGGAAACTAACAGACTCTTCCTAATTAATAGATAAACAGCCATGCCACATCCTCCTTGAACTCGGTCTCTTTTGGATAAGCTTCCTTTAATAGATTAATTTCCTTAACCGAATTTGGCAAGAATCCGACTGTTGGCGATTGATAGCTTCCATCAGCCGATTCTAGAACTCTGAAGTCGATACTGACTCTAGGCCGATGATGACTTCGAGGCTTACCAAATTTCGTCGTCAACACGACCATTGTGATGTGGAGCTGGGTGGTGCTGGGGGTTCAAAGCAGCAAGATTCTGAGCTATGCCTTGCAGGATCTGAGTTTGAATGGCCATGATTTGCTGGGAATCCTAATGAGGGGGTGGAGGTGGTGGCATTTCTCCTTGGACGGTGGCTGTGGCAGCATGAATTCCTTGGGTGGCGGCAGGTTCATTCTATGACACTTGGTCGTCAGCTTGCTCTACTTCCTGATCCTCAGCATTCTAAGCGGCGTTGTTGTCATTCTGAACTTGGTCCTCGTATCCGAAGCGGGCTGGGGTACGAGCGTTACGACAAGGGCATCCTGCCATCTGGTTTGTTTGAAAGGACAGAATAAGGAGGAGGGCACTTCATGGACAAAACTGTTTTCACAACTTAGGGAAGTTCAAAAAGACAGGGACATGGCCAGCCCAAAGCTTAGCCAAGCTTGGCTGGACGCACATCAAGAAGCAAACCAACATTACATAACCCACCAACACGCTAGTTTAACGAACACCCGTAGGATTTCGGAAAACATCCGTAACAAACACTAAGTGCCACAACTCCTAATGAATTGGCAATGATACCACAGGTCTGATGCACAACAACCACTGCACTTCTAAAAACTGGGGCTGAAAGATCGGCGGAGTCAATCGTAGCATGATCCGTCTAAAGTTTTAAATAAAAGGGATTAGTGACTAGTTGGAAAGAATCCTATAGTAAGGAGAAGAGTATAAGCATTTCTAACTTTTGCAACTATATTTAATTTTTTTAAAATAGTTCTTAGGGTCACAACTAATCGAAGGTTTCGTCCTAGGGCAAAACCTATGCTCTGATACCACATTTGTAACGTCCCGGTACTTGTTAACTGATAACACCAGCTAAACTTCATTTAAAAAACAAATAAAATCCAAGTTTAAACTTTAAATTTTTAAATGAAGGAGATTTTTAAATAAAAAAAAGAGAATAAGGGTGCTACAGTTACAGAGGCCTATGAATAGAATGCTCGCTGACTGCGATCACGACCACCAAACCATGGCCCAATAATGCTAGAGAGTATTCGCGCGGATGGGAGTCATACGGTCATAGTCGGCACGGTTGTCTAGTCGTCTCCGTACGAGCAGCAACAAATAGAGGTGGCCGGCCTTCCGCCAAAACGGCTCCGCACTGATCCGGCTCCTCTGACTTTGCGTGCGTACGTCAGAGGAGCACTGCACGAAGTGGATTTTGTTTCTCGAGGGAATATCCTCTCATTAGTTGTATATCACTTAAATGGTTATGAAAAAAACTAAAAAAGTTTAAAAAGATATATTAATATGTGGTATATCACTCCACAAATATTTAAGTTCAAATTCAATTTTAACATCTCGCAACGAAAAAAACAAATTTAACTGTGAATATACGTTAACTAGTTGCAGTTTAATTTATTTTTTTCATTACGAGATGTAGAAATTGAATTCGAATTTACATGATATATCACATATTAATACATCTTCTTATTTTTTTAATTATTTTCATAACTAAGTGACATGCAAACAACGAGGGAACATCACTCGAGGGATGAAAATAGTTTCCCGAGCACAGTATCCTGAGTCACGCGCTACAGTAGGAAAAAATAGAAAACAGTGAAATATACTGTTTCAACGTTACTGCTTAGATATCACTATAGCATACTGTAGCAATCCATTTCGTTCGTTCACTGCAGATCAGACGGCTAAAAATTATCCCAAGTCAGAGTACTGTGCGCCTATGACATTCACACCTAAGTCAGAGGATCTCATTCCGCTCCACACCTCCTCGATCGACCCAAAACTTCCTGCGTCTCGTCTCACCAGTCAATTCCGGCAATTTTCAGCATGGCCGCGCACCTCTAAACCACTCCAATCACAGACGTCGTGCTCAATCCTCTTCTCCCATGGCAAAGTGGCATCACCGCTGCCTTGCTGCCCTCGAAGGCTCAAACATCCTACTATTCCGGTTCAAAATATAATAGTTCCTACTATGAATCTAAACGGGACACGTAGTTATCCATATTCCTATGAACAAATACTTATATTTTATAACAGATGTAGTAACTACATACTAGTCAATTTACTAGGAGAAATAACTAGAAGATCCTATTTGTATGAGTTCTAGATTTTGAGAAGCAAAAGGTAAGTACTTCCTTTGTCTTAAAAATACATCAAACCCTAACTATAAACCTGAACACACGTATATCTAAATTTATAGATAGGATTTGATTTTTATAGGACGGAGGGTACATTAGAATATGGAGAATGATAATCCAAGTTTTGATTATGGTTCTTTTGCTCCACAAATAGAAACATTCCAAGCATTTAAAATTAAGAGCTACTATAGGCACTTCAAAATTGTTACAAGAGCCTTAGTATAACATTTTGTTAATTCTCAACTGTAATTTAATTGGTTGAAGTCAAAGAAAATCAAAATTGAATCACAGTACACCACATCAGTGTTTGTGAAAAGTTTTAATAAAATTTTTGTATATGTTTCTTTTCCCTTTTAATTTTTTCAATAAATATAAGAATTCCTATAGTATTATTTTCATCCAACCAGCCTCATCAAATTTCTCTCCATAGTCGTTTTGCTTTAACATTAATCTCTCAAAAAGAACCCCCTAGAAATGCTTACATTCTGGAGTACGTAGTTCAGTTTCTAAATTCTATAGTTGTTGAGCCTTAGCATGAGAATTGTTTCGGTAGCTGAAGATTGAATTGTAACTGTCAGAAGCTCCCAAATAAAGCGGAAGACTTACATGGAATTGATTATCCAATTATGAATTCTAATATGGTGTCTGCCCACTTTTTTTTATATATGCTAGGATCCCACTAGATGTTGCGGTTGTAGGTCAATGAAAAACATCTACTACTATACCCTTGTTTAGTGACATTAACATATTAAGGGGTTGTTTAGGGAAATTGAATATTATGATTATGAGAAATAGCAGGTGTGAATATAAAAGTTGGATAATTTTAGCTTTTGGTACTAATTTAGTATTTTCTAGATTCTGTAGTTATCGAGTAAAAATCTCAATGGTTTAGGGAGCTAGAGATTCTGCAAATATAAATGCAGCTGCCAGGAAACCTCCGAATTAAACAAGAACATATTTTCTCTACGGACAGATTCGCGTGTAAATTTTTATTGGCTTATCCTTACATTAGAGGAGATGCACCTTATAGTGTAGTGGTAAGAAGTGTGGTGTTTCAATCCTAAAGTTCTGTGTTCAATCCCTAATACACTCACATTTTTTTTTTAAAATATGTTTGGAGGGACGTCTCTTCCTCTGAATCTCGTTTTTTTTCCTTACATTAGAGAATATGTTGCCGTCTATTCTTTACCAGAAAAAAGTACTACTGTCCTCTATGCTGAAATGGAGTAATGCTAACGGAATCTCTCAAAGTGCACGGTTTGGATCCTTGGTTGTTATCAGGGTACAAATAGACCAAACCCAGATCGGAAATCAAAATGGTGGGACTTACTGACTCACTGTTGCTGAATATAATCAGAGTACTACGTAGGTTGCAATATGATTATATATACACCATACTTATGAATGGTTTCTGTTGAGTTTTGATAACACGTGCATGGTTCTCTTAAATGTCTCTCTCTTTTCCTTCCTGGAAGAAGCAATTGAATGATATCCACCATTTTTCTATCACGACACTCTGAGTTCCTTGGCATGCAAAAGCAGTAAGCTTGCCAACAATTCAACAAATGAATTCATGGTCAACCTATAACGGACTGCAATTAATTTATGAGGCTGTATATTTGACATTAGATATAAAACATCCTAAAAATCTTGTGAATTCTGAACTATTAGATCATTTTAACGTTGTGTTGTACCCCCTTCCCCCCTAACTTTGACCCCTTCACTCCTCCCTCCAGGCACTATCACTTCTCCATCGTCGGCTTCCGACCTCCTCCGCCGCTACCGCATCGTCGTTTGGCCTCGCTAGTGCCAGAAGGTGCTAATGGTGCCAGCGAGGCCCACCAAACCTCCCCTCCCCCCTTAGTCCCTTACTCCTTACTGCCTCTCCTCCTTACTGCCTCTCCTCCTCAAGACGATGTGATGACCCTGCCTCGTCGTCTTTCCTCGCGAGAGAGCTACTAGAGATGCTATTGTTGCTTCTCGCGGCCATCTGTATAATCATGGGAAAATTCCCTCTCTCGCCCCCCCCCCCCCAATAGATGGAAAAAAGAACCACGCCGGCGGTTTAGCAAAAAAAAAAAGAACTACAGGTTTCATGGTAAAGTTGGATTGTGGATCACTCGAACTAGGCAGTTTTAGGTAGACCACTTAAAACGAGCAGTTTTAGCATAAAATCTTAGCAAAACCTCAAAGAAAAAGATGTGATGGTGGGGACCCTGATCTATATGTTGAAAAGTCTCCATATCTAGCTATCTAGCTGGAGTACCCTACTAGTTGTGCTGAGTGAAAACATACACTATATATATGTATTCCACATACACTATATATATGTAGTGAATAAACAGTGGTTTAACTGTCCGGTCGAACCGGTGAATCAAGAGGTTAGATCACACACTGGTTTGGCATTTCATATTATTCTCTTTACTTTTCTTCAACCTTCCTTGCACCCTAACATTACCTAACTGAGTTGGGGTCACCACCATCATCGTCAGATATCAATGAGCTCGCCGGTGTATAGAGGGAAAGTCACTGTGCATGAATCTGTATATAAATCTTGGAGCGGATCGTACGGTCCAAAATATGTAAAATTGGGATTTCAATTTTCTGCGGAATAGAGGTTAGCAATCCCGTTAATTTAGTCTTTGTTCTAATTAATCTTTCGTGTGAGCCTTCATGACGCTGGCGAGCCGACGAAGAGGACTGTTGGATCGATCGTTTTCGCTGGAGTATACGGCGCTAGCTAGCAAATTGTCGATCTGCAATGTCATCTCGATCAGCTGTGGTTAAGTCAGCAAGCAGTGTAGTCTCGACAAGGAACCAAGCGCGGAGTACGTACTATATGCAATTAATTAATTAAGGATATGCTTTGATTAATTTCCTCTGTGGGTAATCTCAGTGTCATTGATCGAATTAACAGAGAGTTCCAACTTAATTTGTCAAATTGTCCCCGCTTGAAGAAGGGAAAAGATTAGACACCAATTACGATCAGTACAAGCACGTACGCCATGTACACAAGGCATCGATCGATCGATTGACACGAAGCACACATCTTCTGTTTCGATCGATCCCGTGCCGCCAGGAGAGAGGGACGAAACCAATTTGAGTTAACATGCATGTACGTTACGTGGCCGTACGTAGCAGGTTTGAAGCGTTCTTCCGACGTAACAGTGTACGCACACGCGTAGTCGCCGCCTCGCCGCTACATCCTGAATGCATTTATATATATACAGCAGCGTGCCACAGAACACAAGCTTCCCAAACATGCATTCGACGACTCGAGCTCGCCTCATCCTCCTCCTCGCCGCCGCCGTACTCCTGCTCTCGGGTGCTCCGGCGGCCAGAGCTCAGGAAACCGGTAATAACCTCACTTGCTCCATCCACGTACCCATGAGCCGTGGCCGCTGTATATATATCACCTGAACAATTACGAATATATATTTTTGCCTCTTAAGAAGATGTCTTTCTAGTTTTATGCATATCCTCCACAACTTATCATGTTATTTTTTTCGAATAACAAAAACTTATCATGTTATTGTAGACGATGAAAGGGAGTTCGGCTACATTCCTGACACGGAAAACGGGCCGAGGAACTGGAGTAGCCTCAATACGAGCTGGGCCAAGTGCAACAAGGGTGGCATGCAATCGCCCATAGACCTTACCCATGAAAGCGTCAAGCCGATGCATAACCTCGGCTACCTCGACTACTCCTACCGTCCCGCTGAGGCCTCCATGGTCAACCGTGGCCATGACATCGAGGTAACACTGATCAGCAAAGAGAGATCATATATGTTCAGCTTAATTTATATAGATTCCTTAATTTTCTCTTTCCTTTTTTGATTACACGGCAGATGCACATGCATACACCTCTACACACAATACCACACTCACATACGTATGTGAATGTATCTCCTAACACATGCTCGAAGAGATACGAAAACCAGCGGTACTTCTTGGTCTCACTAAAATTCTGTTAAAAATTCTCCTACATGTACGTAATATTCGTGGACGCCGGAATTTATACCCTGATAGCCCCCACTACATCTAGGGGTGGGCAGAAAAAGATCGAACCAAAAAGACCGAGACCGAGAAATTCGGTCATCAATTCGATCCTACATAGTGAAAGACCGAATTTTATTCTCTCAATTCGGATAGGTCTCCTCGGTTAACAAAAAAGACCGAAATAAAAAAAATGTTCTAAAGCAATCTACAATCCACTAAGTTCAATAGAATTAAATTCTAATTTTCATATCACTACTCTCCTTCTAGTAGGGGTGAAAACGGAGCGGATATTATCCGATCCGCTCCACTCCGAATCCGTCCGATGTGAGGATATGGTAAGGGTTGTTAGATATCCGGCCGGATGCGGATGCGGATGCGGATTTTATCATGCGGATGCGGATGCGGATGTGGTATCAACGATATCCGACGGATTCGGATTATCCGATTTTTTAATCGGATTATCTGATATAGTGTTTGGCAGATAATCCGCAACTTTCAGGCCCATCTATGATCTAGCCTAATAGCCCATCTATTCTAACCCTAACCTAATCCTTCCTCTCCTTCCCCAGAGCCCAGATCCCCCTCTGTCTCTGACTCTCTCTCTCTCCCATCAGCCCTCAGTCGTAGGGGAGTGGCGACGCGACGGCGAGTCGGTGACCCAGCGCGACGGCGACCCAGCGACCCTCCTCGGACCTCGGTCTTCTGCTCTCTCCAACACACGCCGGCCGCTCGGATGAGTGATGGATGTATCTTGGATTATTTTGCTGGATGTGTTGTATTAAGCAAAATTATATTATTGATGTGTTTTGGTTGGTTTTTCCTAGAGAGCTGAGATCATGTTTAGATGTTATTTTGCCATCGTATTGCGGCTAATTGTATTGGCGCCCTCTTGTTGTATGGATTGAATACAAACTTGACATCCGACAACTTTTTGTCCGTTTCCGAACCGACTCCGCACCGACTCCGCACCGAATCCGACATCCGAAATAATCCGCTCCGCATCCGCATCCGCACGTCATCCGCACCCGCTCCGCATCCGTTTAAATCAAATGGTTTAGGATATGGTATAGCTATTATCCGTCCGAATCCGATCCGTTTTCACCCCTACCTTCTAGGTATGTAACCCACTAAGAGTCTTTACTCGGATGTGCTTGCAAATTTTTTTTGATTTTTTAAAATTTTGCGTATATATGAAACTGTTGTTGAATTTCGGTTAGTACCGAGACAGAATTTACCGGTCCTTGTAAACTTGCGCAGGTGAAGTTTATGGGAAACACCGGGAGAGTGGTGATCAACCGCAAGGCGTACCAGCTCAAGCAGCTGCACTGGCACTCGCCCTCTGAGCACGCCGTCAATGGCCGCAGGTATGCGTTTTCCGCCTCCCTGTTCACGCCGGCGCTTGCTCGCGTGGCCGGCGCTGCAGTTCGATGCTCATCGACACCCGTGCGTACAGGTATGACATGGAGCTGCACCTTGTACACGACGACGAGAACAACAACACTGCGGTGATCGGCATTCTCTACCTAATCGGCAACCCCGACGCCTTCCTGCTCACGGTTTGTTTGATTAACCCTCGCAATTGCTATGGCAACTTTGCCGGTCTAACTGCGACTGTCTATCTGGTTATAAATATTTGATGTTTAAACTTTTAAAATTTTAACCATCAGACCATCAGTTTCATAAACAAAATGGTATGTGTAGATTTTTTTAAAAAAGTACTATCATAAAAATATCATAAATAGATTTTATAAATTTATTTTAATATAGTATAAAATTGATGTTGAAATCTTACAATTTTAACTGATTGTTATCCTCGACATCAAATATTCATATTAATTAGTCACTGATGAAAACCAATGGGTGTTCTCTTGTTCACGCAGCTGGAGCCATTCATCAGGAGGATAGCAGATACAAAAGACAAGTCAGAGCAGATCGGCGTGGTGGATCCACAGTTAGTCAAGAACCGGGACGCCGTGTACTACCGCTACATGGGCTCCCTCACGACACCACCTTGCATGGAGGGAGTGATCTGGACGATTTTCAAGAGGGTAGGCTTGACATTTCATAATTTCATTCCACGTTAATAATATTATAGGTTTTTCTTTTTGTAAGCTTTCGGTACCTCGGTAACCAAAAAAACAAAAGGAGTCCATGTACTTCTGTCATTGTCATGTTCGATTTCAGATGTTGAACAAATCTTAAAAATACAATCCTCCTCTTTTCATTTTTCTTGACAGGCCCAGACTGGCAAAGTATCAGCTTGATCTTCTTAGGGAAGCCGTTGCCGACGTGAGTTTTGATTTCCCCTAAATTTTCACCCACAAAAGTGTATGTCTGGTTGAGATTCTATTTTATGGTCATTGGGGGTTATAAGAGAGAGAGGTAAACTTAAAAAAATAAGTAAGAGGGAATGTGTGCAATTTATTTTAATAATGAAAACATGTTACATCCATCTTCGGTATCTGTCATTAGGCACAGAGTCATTGATCGGAGAATACATGCACTTGATAGCTTAAAATCCACTCCTGATTGAAGCAATCTTTTTAGACATGTACTTAAAATACACACAAATTTCTTGTAGTTTGAAAAATAGGAAACTTTATGGAACAAAACTCTCGTGAAGAATAAATATTTCTGTTGCAACTTGAGCTCATGATTCTTTGCTCTTTACTCCACAGGGTTATGAGAACAACGCGAGGCCCCTTCAGAAGCTGAACAATAGAAACATCAGCATTTTCATTCCAAACCCTCTTAGGAAGGACTAATCAATTACTGACATATCAACATGGGATGAGCTTAGAACAAATTAAGTTACAACTGTTAGTTCTAGTTGCAACATGCTAGTTCTGAAATAAAATTATACCCAAAGTAGGGATTTACTATACAACAATCAACTGAACTATTTTTTGGAAGAGCGGTTAAATTCCTAACCTTTCGATCCATGCAAAGATTTGTGGTCTGTCCCCTCACTACACCATACTATAGCAACCACAACAGCTAAGAACTGTTGGTGAAAGGTACAAAACTATCACAGATGCCATTTGTCAATAGCAAGCTCTTAGGTATTTCCTGTTCGAGTTGCTATGTTGAGGATGTGGTCTCAACGTCGATAACCATGTTGTGATTCTTGTTTACTGTCTGTCCACATTGTTGGGGTAACTTGGTATCGAGCTTTTCCTATTGAGCATCTGTACTCTAGGAATGATGCAACAGAGGCTGCAAACTAGGCTCATGATCAGGTGGGGTTGAGGGTTGCGAGTTGGGAACAGGGCTTGGGGGAAGGGGAACAGGGGTGAGTTCTTGGATTTAGGGGTAGCTAGGCTTGGAGAGGCGGTTGATTGATGGTGTGTGGAGAGGCAAGGCGGAAGCGAAACTGTGGATGGAATGTAGGCGATAGTCGGGGTAGGCAGTGGGGGCAATGGAAATTTGAGTAGTTTGGAGGTGGTGACTAGATCTGGTAGTACTAGCCGCCGGAGACAGGGCATGCTTGTCAATGCAATGGCTTCTTGGTGAAGTTGAAGAAGAAGACAAGATCATCTTGACGCAGTGACATCCTCTTCACTTAAGGCTTTCATTGTTAGTCACTATGCTATGAATGCGGGAGCAAGGAGGTTGTCGATGTATCTCTGATCATCTGAGCTATGAAAGATACTCCATGACAAAAATGAACAAAATAACAAAAATAATTTATCAGTAAAAAATTTTTATACCTTTGTTAAAATGCAATGCTCGAAAATAAAATATGATAAAAAATGAATCAAAATTAAGTTTTAAAATTTAAATTTTGGTTGTGATTGATAAGCTAACAACCAACTGATGAGAAGCTATCACATAGGAAGAGAAAAAATATATTTGTTTGGTTTATGTTAAAAAAAAGGTATGATAGTTATTATAGCACTGGTCAAGACCATTTGCTAGAATAAGTATCGAATACTCTAGTCTTATTTGAGGCATAACTTTTTTTTTTTGTTGGGGGGAGGTTGGGGGAGGGGGAAGTCTGTAACTCGGCAACTCTCTTAAATAGAGAGGAGGACACCACAATGTAACCATGACGACTATAATGTAATGTAGACATGCAGGGAGATGATGCTAGTGAGACCATGTACTCATAACGGCTAGGTGCTACGTTGATTGAGGAGGAACGCCCATAATCAGAGTCCCAAAGGTGTAGGCTTTGGCCGAACTTCATTAACAAATATTATGTGTTCCTTTAGCGTCATCTAGCACGTTTTGGGTTATCAATGACTACAGCGATAAAAAAATTAGTAGTCGTTTGTTATATTGACTAATTTTTATAACACCATTGACTTTGCTGCGTTAGCAGAAACTAACATATTGACATATTGACAAATCCAAAAGAAACAATAATATATGAGCAATTACGGAAAAAAGATGACATATATTTGTAACAAATAACAACCTTTAATGGCGGTTATATAATTGCCCCCATTTAAAACAGCTACTTTCGCAAGGGATGCAAGGGGAACAACATTGGTACGAAAATATACTGTGACACCTACAAGTCAAGAAGCGGGTGCCATATGCATGAACTTTTCACAAGGTTTTTTTTCCAAATACTCTCTCTATCTTAAAATATAGTAACCAGACGAGATATATGCTAGTACTATAAATCTGGATAGATATGTCTCGTCCAATATTAAATTATTATATTATGGGATGGAAGTAGTACTGGTTATAGTCCTCTGAAAAATGTTTTCCTGAAAATAAATCACAAAGCATGGAGGTATAACTTTTTTGTTTTCGTGGGGAAGGAGATATAACATTTGGGTACAAAACCACCTGAATGTTTTGTTGAGTCTGCAGCTGCATAGGCCATCCAAATATTTCCATACAAAAATTCCTTCGGCTTGTATTTGCGATTTGTAAGAACTGTTTCTTAAATAAAAAAGCTAAAACTGTCAAAATTGCTTGCATTGTAGTTAGAGAAGGAGGCGCATGACCTTTTTGGGTTCACGGCGTTCTCAACTTTTCGCCGGCCTTTCGGCCTTTTGGGTTGGTTGCGCACTGGCGCCCCTCCG
Source organism: Oryza punctata (assembly GCA_000573905.2). NCBI lineage: Eukaryota > Viridiplantae > Streptophyta > Magnoliopsida > Poales > Poaceae > Oryza > Oryza punctata. The sequence goes on along the minus strand of CM002495.2, from coordinate 25,152,965 downwards.
CTCGAGAACTCCACGCGGGCCTGCACTCCTGCAGCACACTGCGCACATATCCATCCTCACGGTCAGCCCCCACACATACAGCCCACAGCTCATGCGCGTCTCGAATTGGTTGTGTAACTGTGTACAAGAGGATGGAGAATGTGGTAAGGAATACTTAAAATAAGATGAATCATTAGTAAGTAATTAGTTAAGTACTTCCTCCATCCTAAAATATAAGAGATTTTAGATGGATAAAATATTTTCTAATACTATGAAAATATTCCATCCGTCCAAAATCCCTTATATTTTGGGATAGAGGAAGTATTAATTATTTTAACTTTAAAAGTGGATTAATATAATTTTTGAAACAATTTCCCTTGTAGAAGTTTGTGTTAAGAAATACATCGTTTAGCAGTTTATAAACGTGCATATAGAGAAAGAGCAATTTCTTCTCTTAATTTGCTAATACTCCATCTGTCCCAAAATATAAAGAGTTTTGATTGGATTAACACATCCAACCAAAACTCCGTAGCAGTTTATCCAGATTTATAATAGTAGGATAAATCTCATCCAACCAAAACTTTTTATATTTTGAGACGGAGGATATAAACGAACACAGCCTAGCCTAGCTACATGCGCACTAGGCTTACTGACTTCCGAGCGGTGTGACACACAGGCCGTGAGAAAGCAACTAGCTTTCTTTAAAGTAAATTTTACAAAACTATAGATATTTTAATCAAACCATCACAAAACTATAAATTTAAAATGTGTATCACAAAACTACGTATTGCCAAATTTATCATAGAACAATAAATTTAAAGTAATGTACCACAAAACTAAAAATTTAGTGATGATGTTATCAAAAATTTACACATTTTAGAGTTTATATCCATATTATAAAAGTTGTAATTTTATGATAAAACTGATGTTAAATCTGTAATTTTCTGAAACAATATCTTAAATATATATAGTTTTGTGATATACATTTTTAAATATATAGTTTTATGACCTATTATTTAAAGTACACATAGTTCTGTGAAATTTATTTATTTTTCTTTCAGAAAGCCGGGTTGCAGGCTTGCTGTACTGTAGCGTACAAACAGGACTAGTGCGAATTCCAGCAGCGCATACAGAATCCTCTTATGTCCTGACCGTCCCGTTGTCTACAGAAAATCCCATCGGATTCTTCGAGTGTATCCCTCGGGGAAAAATACTTGCTGGCAGTCCATGCAGATCAAAGCACGAGTCCACGGCTATACAGCAATCGGCTAATGAACTTTTGCAATGAGTATTTAGCAACCGATATAAGCATCAGTAATCTTGAAGACATTGTATTAGAGGTTCCATATTGGTGTGGGATTTTTTCTGACGGTACCTCCATTGAACCGGGGTTTGCAGTTAAAGACGATGGTAAGATCTGAATAAATGATTTGTTTATAGCTCAGCTAACACATCTTCTGTTTTAGACTTTTAGTTCGGCATCAGCCATTGGTAATGGAAGTGAAATTCGATCGGCACATGGATGGTCCAAATCTTCTCTTTCGGAGATTCTGCTTTTGTTGATCGATGAACATATAATGGTTGAGAGTTTTGTTAGTAGGAGTTTGTTAGTATGTGCAGTACTTCTTATCCAATATTTTGCTAATCTAATTGTGATCTTGATGAACAAAAAACTGTCCTCAGTATACTCTGAAGTATAACAATTCTAACGAAATCTGAAAGTGCATTCATGGTTCGATGTTTGGTTTGCCATGGGGCAGAAATTAAGTTGGACCCCAACCCTGAGTGAAGGGTCCAAGTTGAGTTGCCCCTATCAGTGCATATAGTGTAATTTTTAGTTCTTAAATTGGAGGCTGCCGTCTGCTCACGCATGCGTGCATCACTGCATCATGCTAACAAAACAATTATCCCCCTAATCTATGCTCACAGGGTGATTCATGTGTGTCCTATTATGCATCCAGTTCGCATTAACTCGTTCATGCATACTACTATAGCATAGCGCCATAACGTCCATCCGCAAGTCTGAATAAAATGTAGCATGTCATTGAATGAAAAAAAATGATAAGAGATATGGTAGAACCGAGTTATCCAAGACCAGATTCAATTGTTTATTTGTGAACATACTTTTAAGAAATTGTATATATACGACGATGATTGATCAGACATACAGGCGTTTTGATCTGACTAATTAAGCAAACTAGCAGCCGCCTCATCTTGATTGGTTGGAACAACTAAAGCAAGCTGATTTGTTTTCAGCATTCATGGAATGTATGATTACTTACATTATTGCGATATCATTTTCAGAGAACCTATTGAGTTCAGGCTAAGACTATGACGCGTCGATGTTTTATATTGGCAATAATAAAAGAGATAACATATAAAATCTAAAAGTGGATGGATGCGGAGATAAATATTTAGATATGTTTAGACCCTCTCGACGAGAGGTAATACCCTACTTTACGGATAAGTCCGAAGATGTCCCGAAGCTTGATCTTCCTCTCATACATTTTCGGAAATTCCGACATTGCATTCCGGACAAGCCCGAAAAACACAGACAAGGCACAATGAGCGGGAAACCACTTGAAAAATATATTTTTTGAGCACCTAACTCATTCCTCATCATGAATGCATTATCCCCCTTTATAGTACGGCTTTCCTAATGACGCAAACAAACGAAATTTTACATTATACTATTTACTCATATACCATATCACATCATTTTCTCACTTTCACGGGGTTTTGAGGCTAAGTTAGTTGAAGTTCCGAACCGAAAAGGTTCTAACACAAACATGTTGCTGCTTGAACAGGTGGACAGGAGCAGTTAGCTCTTTTAATGCATAGGAATACCCTTAGATGAGTGAACCTTATTGATGATATGGAAGGTTGTTAATCCCTTATTGATGTACATATTATTGTAATATGATACACAATATCATATTATTATATTTTGTGTGAAATATATCTGATGTACGACACGAATTGAGTTAAAAGCTCAATTGCACAGATCATAGAAGACACTATTTTTTTCTAACATGAAAATTTAAAAGTTACTAAAAATAATAGGATTACACCGTAACGTTTAGCACGGGTATATTACTAGTACCCATATAATTTGTTAGTCCTCACTAATCGCATTGCTATTAATCATCAAAATTATTAGGAGCCTAAATACACTTTCAGCATGCACCACAGTTTTTTTACCCCAGAAAAATTTTAGTTAGAGCCTGTTTGGTACAGCTCCAGCTCCATCTCACCTAGAGCTGGAGTTCAGCTAAATAGTTCAGCTCACCTAAAATGGGAGCAGGCTGGGTGGAGCGATCTAACAAAATGAACTAGAGAGATGGAGTTGGATTTATGTTGCTCCATAACTCTACTCTCAGACCTAACTCCTGAAGCTAAGGGTCTGTTTGGTAGAGCTCCAATTCCTAAATTTAGCTACAGGAGCTAGGTCTAGAGTAGAGTTGTGGAGCAGCATAATACCTAGCTTCACATCTCTAGTTTATTTTGTGAGAGCGCTCCACCCAGCTAGGGGTGCAAGTGGGTCACCCGTGAACCCACTTATAGGTTAAAATAAACGAGTCCACAGGTTATTTTAACCTATAAGTGGGTTTTCGCGGGTAGCCGCTTGCATCCTTACACTCAGCTCCACTCTCACTTGAGGTGGAGCTAATATTGTTTGATTGTGCTTCAGTTTCATAAGTGGTGAAGCTGAAATTATGTTAAACAAATCTTAAGTCAAGAAGTTAAACCTCTACCAAACAAATCCTGAGTAAACCTTCCCCCTCACGAAACTAAACAGGACATATTGCTTCGAGATCATTACGTACTTAATCGACGGTGGAAAATCGGCAATCTGAATTTTACCGAAACAACAAAAGCAAGCAGCACACGTCATCCGAACCGATTTTGTCGATTACCCGGACAAAAAGAAATCGTCCGTCCTGACATTAGTTGCGCCATGAGTACGCGCATCAAAGTTGGAATTCATCACACCCATAGACGGAGATCGCACACGAAAAGCCTCTCATCCCGGTCAAAGAAAAAAAAAGGCTTTTTCACTCGGCCGGTAACCGATGCCGCGCTATCAAGTAATCTACGTATTTCACCTACCCATCCTTCTCAGAATAAAAACATACTTTAAAGGAAACACGAGTGATGTAATTGTGGATTCATAAGGGTATGATTCTATCTATTGGTAGGATTCAAATCCAAATACTTCAATAATGTAAAGTTTGTTTCCATCATCTGTTAGAGCGTGTGTTACAGTGTTAGAAATCGTATTCGCGTGTGTATAGTGATTTTATGTGCGTGTACCCCTACTATGTAATAAAAATAAGTAAAACGTACTTTAAAGCGCCGGGCTATAGTGGGACGAACTGGGAAGACACAAAACAAATTCACCCAACCTTGTCACCGAGTCACCATTTTCATGGCAAACACACTTATCAAGCGTTTACATACACGTACGTACAGGTACGTGCGTGTACGTGTACACATACGTACATGTAAGAAGTTAAGTACCAGTACAACGGCCGGGGCTCGCAGCAAACACGTGTGGTCGTCAACCGAAACATGTGTAGCCATTTGCTTCTAGCTCGCGCACATGCCTACAGCGACCGCGACCAAACTGTGCCATCTTTGCCGGAGTAAACGCTGCCATCGCAACTCGCAAGCTCGTGCATGCATATCTAGCTAGAAATCTAACTGTCTCTCGGTTAACATCGCTCTTGTGCAAAGCAGCAAGAAACCTTACGATAAGGAAGCTAGCTGATCGATCTCGATTAACTGATGGAGAGATGCCTCTTCTGCAGCTTCTCTGCTATCTCGTCAGTTAATTTCTCCGTTTTTTTTTCTCTCGGTTTATCTGAGCATCCAATCGGCTTATCCCGTCTCGAGTCATCAGCTGAGCAGGAACAGCGTTCCAAGTTGACAACTTGACCCCTCCCCTTGTGTTCCAAGACGAGGAAAAGAACTGACGAGTTCGTCGCCGTTGATTACTAGCCGTCTAGCACGTCACCCATGGAACGCATCGATTGACACAGCCTAGAGGGGGTCTGTACCTGCTCTGCATTGCACACGTTGGTTACTCTGCTCCAGTTGCAAACTTGTAATGCTCGGGAGGTAGGACGTCATCTCGTTTTATACCTATCGTCTAAAAATCAGTAAAAAAAAAAAGATTGATAAGATAGATAAACATATATATATCCAACATGCAAACTCATATTCAACTTGACAAATAAAAAATAACAAATTTAACTACTAGCATATGTAGAATATTTACAGTCAAACTTATCATTTTCTGTTTCTATTTACACAAGTTTAATTTGAACTATGTTTATATATAGAGTGATATATCACGTATTAGTTTACCTCATCAACTTTCTTTAGATCTGTCAATGATTTTTTAAACAACATAAGAAAAACGATGCGCCATCCCATAAACTTTCCTCAATACTCCACGGTACAGTAGACTGTTACAACAAAACTATAAAATGGCCTCCATTTCAGATCCGTACTGAAAGTAGAAGACGCGATAAAAAAAAAAGTTTTACTACAACTAGTTGCGTCTACATGTACGGACCAGCCGCCTAGTAGTAATAGTTAGCAGTAGCAGGTTAGATTTGAAGCGTTCCAAGGTGATTACGCCACCCTTCTCGCCTTCCTCGTGTTCGTGTATATATATAGCACGAGCAGGCGGCCCCCTCTTCATCATTTTAACCCCATCAGCTCGAGGAGAACGAGACGAACACGCTCTCTTCTACTTCTGGAGCTGGAAGGCTGAAACCACGCTCAAAATTAACATGGGTTCGACTCGCCTCCTCGTACTCCTCGCCGCCGCCCTCCTCCTCGCCACCACCTTCCCGGCAGCCAGAGCACAGGAAGAAACTGGTAACCAACTCTAGTTGATGATTAGCTACAAGTTGTTGTGTCACCTGCTCGACCATTCCATTTTGAGTGGTATCTTAGCTGTGACTTGTGAGTCTCTAATGGAGTTCTTTAATTTGGTTTGGTTGATTGGTGGTAGATCACGAGGAGGAGTTCACGTACATCAGCGGGGATGAGAAGGGGCCGGAGCACTGGGGCAAGCTGAAGCCGGAGTGGGCACAGTGCGGCGCCGGCGAGATGCAGTCGCCGATCGACCTCTCCCACGAGCGGGTCACGCTGGTGCGCGACCTCGGCTACCTCGACCACTTCTACCGCGCCGCCGAGGCCTCCATCGTCAACCGCGGCCACGACATCATGGTCAGATTCGACGGCGACGCCGGCAGCGTTGTCATCAACGGCACCGCCTACTACCTCCGTCAGCTCCACTGGCACTCCCCCACCGAGCACACCGTCGACGGCCACAGGTGCGTAGCCTCGCCTCGCCTCGCCGACGAACGCGGCCGTGTGATGATGCCGCTACGTACACCTTCTTAATTACTAGCGTTGACATCGCCGAGCTTTAAATGCTCGATCAGTCACCGAGCCGTACTTATATACTAACCTCTCCATGATGCAGGTACGACATGGAGCTGCACATGGTACACGAGAGCGCGGAGAAGAAGGCCGCCGTGATCGGCCTCCTCTACGAGGTCGGCCGCCCTGACCGCTTCCTCCAAAAGGTACATAAAATTACTCCACTTGATCTCCATGGCAACCTGCAGCACGAACGTTCGTATCCTCGTGCTGCGAGTTGCCACGAGCTATCATTGAAAATCAGCTAATAATTATTAACGGATTTGAATATGATCTTTGCAGATGGAGCCATACCTCAAGATGATTGCGGACAAGGAGGACAGGGAGGAGAAGGTGGGGATGATTGATCCGAGGGGTGCAAGGGGTAGGGCCAGCGTGTACTACCGCTACATGGGGTCGCTCACCACGCCGCCTTGCACGCAGGGGGTGATCTGGACGATTGTCAAGAGGGTAGGTTTGACTAAACACGATTTTTTTTATTGGACATCAAGAATCTTTTTCCACCGTTCTTCTTTGTGAAGTTTAAATGATTTTGATCATGACCGAATTGATAAACAAAAGCAAAGATAAAGACGTTCTTGGTGGGGTTGGCTTTGCTGTCGGTTGGGTTTGGTGGACTGCATGTCGTGTCATGTTCCTGATCGAATTATAGTTTCTTCTTTCTTGATGTAATATATTTTTTCCTTGTTTTGAACGAAAGTAAGGTCGTGATTCCGTGCTGGAAACCAACCGTTTTTCTAAATTTTTGATGTGTTCTTTTGCTTCCTTTCGCAGGTTCGCACCGTGTCGAGGTATCAGCTCGACCTTCTCAGGGAAGCTGTGCATGATGTAAGCTTTAATTTGTTCTGGTTGAATTTAATTTCTGACGTTTAATTTCCCTCTTAAAAGCATGCGAATTTTATGATTCTGACGTGAAGAACTCAAACCACTGTCAATAATCTTGACCCGTTTAGTATGTGCTTATGGACGTATTGAAACCATATATGAAAACGACTGCATTAGAGTCTTTAGGCTGGTGCTGTTGTCTGACTAATAGAGCAAGGGTACGAGTAGACTTGCAAACAATAGACCTATTGAAAATAGATAGAAGAAGACATGGGTATGGATTTTCATCCCTGGATATGGACATGGATAGAAGAAGACCTATTGAAATTTCAACATGTGTAAATACTGAAGAAATATAAGATCAACTTTTTGGTTGATTTTTCAGAACTTTTGAGCTGAAGATTCAAGTATTTGCCGTACTTTGCAGGAAATGGAGAACAACGCAAGGCCCCTTCAGGCGGTGAACAACAGAGACATCTCCATTTTCCGGCCTTACCCTCATAAACGCTATTAATTAGCGGATGATTAGTCGCCTGATGTGGATTGGTAGCCTAGAATAAATATACACATGCAGATAGAATCACACGTAGGGTTCATTTTGCCGTTCGTTTGCTGCTTCTATCACCCCTCCTTTTTTTTTCCCTTTTTTTTTTTTTGAGAGGACTGATCTCTCACATTTGGATATATATAGCTGAGATTTTTGTAATTCTTTCCATTACTGTTCCTTGATGATTGGATTGAAATAAAACACTGTTCATTTCATGCCCATGTGTGTAGCATGTGTGTTGATGTGGAGATTTGATTATTGTGGTGTACTAACCGGGGACATAAACTAAGACCTTCCAGCTGGGCTGTTTGTCTTCTTTGTATAAACGAAGAAAAGGTTGATGATTTACTTATACTTTTTACAAGTAACAACAAGGAAGTCGTTAGCTCAGTTTAATTAATCCATCATTCTATTGATAAGACTACCCAACTGGCATTAATTGCCTAGCTTCTTCCAAGAAACGGGAACTAACCATTGATTTCAACTGGGGAGTGTTATTGTGCGGGATATCGTCACCCAACGGCATCATACCAGGTGAGTACCAGATCTTGATTTTCACACAACCCATATTCAATCTCATTGGTAATAGGCTGGTATATACTCGGTATCAGGTTGATGCCGATCGGTACCAACGTATCGATATAGAACACTAATCTGATAATTATTTTTCACCAGACAAAGAGACACCGACTGAATTTATTAAGATTTTGGGGAGAAACGGATTACAATGTTGGCAACGACGTTGCCAACAACACTATGGTTGAGCACCGTCCAGCATACATGGGCACACGCTCCTAGCTACTCAGCTAATTAACGTTAGCTGTGTGCTATCATTGTAAAAAATGCCGACCTCTGGCCAAACTTTCAATTGTAGTGCAATATCCCCTGCCACTGTACGACTGTTGTCATCTTATCTTCGAAGAATCTAGCGTTCCTCTCCTTCCACAACATCCGAACCAGCGAGATGACACCGGCGTCGAAGAGAACGGCGATCGACCTTGCACATCTTATTACAGGATGAGCTCCACCAAAGCTAGAAGTCCGAGGCAACACTTAGATCGAAGATTGTGCTGGCTTAGAGGCAAACTATGTTCCATACCGCAAGCGAGAAGTTACCACCTGAGATAAAATGGTCGCGGGTCTCTAGCTCCTACCCACAAAGCACACTGCAGGCAGGCTCATGAGGCCAATAATTATTACAGGGTACTAAGCCTGATACATACAAATTCATCCTTTAGCGTTGCCTTGGCCTCGACTCTCTATTCCCATCTCCTCTCGGTCCAAGACCTCGTCGTTGTTGCGTTCTCTTGTTTCGTTTGACTATACCAGCAGCCCACGCACGCTTCTCACCACCGCTGATGTGGGGTACTTCTACTCAAGGGACACAAATCCACTATGGCATCCTCTGTGTTCGCCGAGCTCTCCATCATCGACGTGGCCTCGCACCGTGCACATTCGAACCAGTAGGTTCGTAACTCTTTTTTCCTATACGAAAAAAAGTAACTTATTAACATATAATTAATGAAGTATAAGCTTCAAAAACTTGAAAATGAGAACTTTAAAGCAACTTTTCTATAAGATTTCTTTTGCAAATAGCGAACCTTTAACATTGGGCGAGCGTGCACCGAAAAAACGGTGGAGTAAAGTTGGTAAATGGAAGTTCCCAACGCAGCCGAACTTATTTGTCCAAGAAACGGTACGAAGTACTCCTTTTTTTTGAGATAAGTACTCCATTAATTAATTTCACGCAAGAACACCATCTTTGATTCTTTGTCAGGTTGATTGTCCCTTGTTGCAACTGCGGCCCATATCCGCGTCATTTTGTAAGCTAGTAATGCTTTTTTTTTCACGAGTGGCCACATCAATTTAGGATACAGGTTAACTCAGTCACACGCACTGTTGCAGTCTTAGGCACTCCACAGAACCAAGCACAGGAATGGACATATAGGACAATCTCCAGTTGCTGTCCGCGAAAATGATATCATCAGACCTGTGAATCAGCATGTGCCATAGACCAGCTTCAGTTTCAGTATCGTGGAAAAAATACAAGGTGGAATCCAATGTGATCCAGGTCACTTTTCAGATCAGCAGTTACCTTTCCTGTCTTTAAAAATTGAGTGATCAACAAAGTGACACACCGATCCTCAACTTCTTTCGTTAACCTTATCGGGGGGTAGCAGACAATGGATGGTGCTTCCGAGAACAGCATGTGTGAACTGTTTTTTTCTGAATAAACGGTTGCGAATTACGTTTCCTGATGAAGCTGTGACGCGTGAGTTGATCTACTGCAAAATTTCTTGCGGTTGGTGAGGAGATGAAAAAACACGAAGCTTTTTAACGACCTGCCTAAACATAATCGGTTAGTACTTGCACGGCGTTTAAATTACTCGCATGTACTTATTACGCAATCTGAAGTCGTCACGGTTTGAAAGGTTAAAAGGGTGGTCATTGAAACCGGTTGCGTGATTGCATCACCAAGAAGAAAATGGAAGACAATGGTAAAACGGTCAAACTCGTCGTTGTAGACCACAATGACGACTTGCCTTTGATCTCGTTTGTTTGCAGAACGGGACTGGTGCTAATGTCCTGTTGTTGGCAGCAGAGCAGAGCCAACACATTGGGACTTGGGATCAGGTCAGGGTCTCTGGGAGACGCCGAGATGGACGTATGGTGGAGGAGACCAAACAAAAAAAAAAGGAAAAAGAAAATGGAAAACGTCTGACCATAGCCGGGAAACATCTGATCTGACCATCGCCGGCTTAGGCAGCGTTCCGATCATATTGTTGGCTGGGCAGGGCTATGTTAGAGTGTGTTTTGTGTAAAAACTTTTTTTTAAGTTATAGTTCATATGTAAGATTTATTAGCAATTAAAAAATTATGGATAATTTTTATGGGTTGATTCTGTTCCGAATGTTAACTACCAATTTAACCATATTTTTTAGTTTGCTTATTTAACCTTATTTTTCAAAATCAAAAAATGAAAGCTAACCTTATTCTGTTAAGATAAGTTAACCGTGTTAATTTAAGGATAAATAGTCCCTTTTACCGATCTTGTTATATTAAAACGTGCATATATTTGAACCTTTTGATAAATTTATAACGAATTTGACATATCTTTCACATTTGACACAGGTTTGATAGATTTGGCTCCGAATTGATAAATCCGAATCAATTTGATAGATTTTTAATAAAATAAAGTAAACAAAAGTTGACACAAATTTGGTACATTGATTTTGCTCTTGCGGTGGGGTGAGAAAGCACAACCAACAAATTAGAAGAGGAAGCCAAGTATAACACCACCATCATCTCCTTCCCACACTCATCTTGCTCATCCCTCCACACCGCCACTGATGCCGGGGCCACAGTCTGTGACGCCAGGTGCGGCACGGGGTCGCTCGCCATCCCGCTGGCAGTGGATGGTGCGTCCATGCTGGTCGCGTGTCGGCACCGCCGCTACTGACACCGCGGCCACTCCCCCTTCTGTGCATCGCCGCTGCCGCCGCCTCCGCCTCCAACCCTCTGCGCGCTTGCTTCGCCGCCCCGTGCACCGATGGTGCTGCTGCCGCCACTCGCGCCAAGAGAGACGTAAGATAGATAAGGGTCAGGTTATTAGGTAGGGAGATGGATAAGATTGAAGTAAGGGTGTTTTCGTTAGTTTGAATAATAAATAGATTTTTTTCTTGATCCTAAAAAACCCTAAAGGTTTAGTGTAAATAGGGTTAAACGATAAATTCGATTTTGAAAAACAGGTCAAATAAGCTAACTAGAAAAAGTAAGATCATACAGTTAGCCTTTAAAACATGGTAAAATAAGCAATTGTTCCAATTTTTATATACATGTTCTTAGCGATGTAAAAGCAAATGTTGTAAAATAAACTACGATGAATAAATCATAAAATCATCTCTAAAATTAAATTTTAAAATTTAAATTTTGACTTATAATCATATATACGTATAAGCGAAAAATGAGGCTCTTTACACACATGTTTTTTTAAAAAAATCAATAAATCTATTTTCAAACTTACAATAATCAACACTTAATTAGTTATGCACAAATGACATGTCCCATTTCGTGTGCCAAAATGAGCTCACCAACCCCAGCCGTTTTGAACAATGCCTTGGGTACTTTCAGACTTCCATTATTTTCTTGCTGACTTATCAGCCGTAGGTAAAATTCAAATATGAAAAACTTAACTTTAGATTTGATTTAAATTTTTTTAGATCACTGCCAACTTTTTGACCTAGGCTTTAAAATCACGAATAATACAAGTACTAAAGTTTTGTCTTATATATTATTTTTGTTTGCTTGTTCAATTATTTTTCTGACCGATGAAAGTTGTGATCCGCGTGGTCTGAAAGACTGAAACACCTGGACCGGCCGCCTGGGTTGTTGACGGCATGCATGACATTCACCGGCGGTATTGATCATCTTGTCTGGTTCTCATAGGTTGTCGGCGACTTATCCATGTCCAAACAAAGTCATAAGAGATCTCGAGAGTCGTAGGCTGGAGCAGATGGGATAATGGGAACAGCCCATGACTCTAGATTAATCAGGTCCAACGTGAGAAAGTAGATAATTCCTTCAGAGATCTAGAGGGAAATAGCCCCTGGACCGTCCGGCTGCCAAATTTTCATCGAAGTAAATTGCCACCAATGTTGTTCATAGCAACGAAAAAAAAACACCACGAGGCCCATTGCCCTCAAACAGGTCAGCTCCCGGCTTTTTCCAAAGACGATCATGGAAGCACCATCACTCCAGCTCCATGAACCCTTTGTCAAAATTTAAATTCAAACCCTCCAAAAATTTCTCGAAAATCCTAGAGAAATTGAGAAAGGTCACTGTTCATTTGGGCCATTTTCTCCTTTTTCTTTCCCTCGGCCCAACTCCTTTTCCCCTCCCCATCTCCTCCTCTTCTTTCTTCACGAGCAGACCGGTCCAGCCTCTTTCTTTTCCCCCTCTCAGACCACGGCCTAGCCCGGCCAACTCCTGTTCATCATCTCCCTCCTACGGCTGGCCGCACGCGCGCGCCACCCGTTCGACGAAATGCCGACCCGGGCGCCGAGCTGTGGCAGCGTCGCGTTGCACCAAGCCACCCTCCCGTGCGCTGTGCATCGCATCATCACCGCGCCTCGTCCTCATCCCATCGCCGCACCGTGCCCATGTCCCATCACCGTGCCCCCACCCCCTCGCCGCATCCCGACGCGAGCACGCCGTCTATAAAAGGGCCCCCGAGCCCCTATTCTCACCACCCCTCACCGCCAACTCTCTCTCTCCCTCCCTCTCTTCTCCTCTTTCTGTGTGGCCACCACATTTCCCCTCCCGGTGCCGCCGGTGCCGGCACCGGAAACCGCCGCCGCTTCCCCCGGCAGCCGGTCTCCAAGCTGCGCCTCGCTGCCGCAGCACACCGCGCCCGAGCCGGCCCGAGCGAGAGGAAGAAGAAGACGAAGGCCCGAGCCACTGACAGCCCGGGCCCACACCTCTTTTCTCTCTCCCTCGGTCACTGACAGGTGGGCCCTTCCCTTTGCCGTTTAATAAATAAATTGCAGAAAAAATCATTTAATCTTTAGAAATTCCCAGAAAATCAACCGTAACTCCGTTTGACCTCGTTCAACTTTCCAATTTTTTCTAAAAATGAGATCTACATAGTGGCGCTATTGTTTCTCTGATTTGATCCTGTTTTATTGCTTTTTATTGATTTATTCTCCTTTTCATGTATAGAGCATGAGTACGAGGAAGCTCCGGACACCGTTTTCGAAGCAGAAGACCCGCATCTTGTGCAAGGTAAACCTCTTTGATCACATTGCCCCTATATTTGCAAGATATTTTGTTTGAAAAATGCATTGTTTAGAGTACACGATAAAATTGTTTAGGCCTCAGATTGTTTATGCAACCGACGGACCAACCTAGTAGTTGCACTCACCTTACATAGGGTACTGATATTTCCTTATCTTTGATAGCTCCACACATGTTTGTGCCAGTGTCGCTATCCATTAGGTACGATACCGAGATACTTTGCTTAGCCATGCTTACATTTGTATCCTCGTGTGGGAAACTTGGATTATTCCAAATATATGCTTAAAAATCGGTACGTTGTACCAATGTGTTGAGAAATAAAATGGGTTGTGAAAATGGTGATGATGCGAGGCCATGTCTTTGTGGTTTGGTCGCGTATTATTGTTAAGTACCGTTTCATTTGGGAAATCCATCCAAACATTTTACAGTGCGACCCCACGGATATTCATGCGATACCTCTGGCTAAGTAAATGGTTATCACAAAGGAGTTTGATGTGCCAATGGTTGTGGGATGCAGAGGATGAGGAGATGGAGTTTTGGATCTTTAGTAGCCCTTTTTGGGTGTTCTATTGCCTCTAATGTGGCACATGGTACAAGTAGTAGGAGATATCCTCGGTATTCCTGAATGGATGACGACTGATCTTGCCTGATGCTCGGCTAAGAGACTTGGCCCAACTAGGTGGCATGCGATTTTCATGGGTTAGCTTTGGAAAACCTTGTCACGAACTTTCATTTCCGACAGGTAAAACGGAGCCAGTTTCGTGTCGTGAGGGTAAAGCATACAACCTCTGCAGAGCTTATTGAACTGTTCGAACGGCCGTGCCCACGGTCATGGGCGAGTGTAAGGTGTTTCTCATAGCATAGATTTGTTTGGCAAATGTTTGATGAAAATGGTTGGTGGGAAGGGAATCGTTTCCAGAGTTCGCCTGTATGGCAGACGGCTAACCTTTGTGGTTAGGAACGGGTCTGTGTGACCTAGGTTGTCGTTAGGCACCAAGGTGTTGTTAGGGCCGAGAAGGTGTTGCTGTGCTGAGAAAGCTAGGTTAACTAGAGAAATAGTGTTGTTGTGATTAACTAAGTTGATGTGAAAGTGAAAAGGAACTAATAGAGAAAACAAGTTAATTATTGATTGTTACTCTTTGTGACAAGTTGTTGCAAAGCAACTTGTGGAATGGGAAGAGGCGTGAGCCTCCTCCTGATAATTAAAATTTTGACTTACTAGAGGTTTTGTGAAATAAATCACTTTTGCCAAAAAGGCTGCTTTCGCAAATAAAACCCTAACCTCCTTGTTTTAACCAAACATGTCATTTTTTCCCTGGCTTGCTGAGTACATAAAGTACTCACCCTTACTATATATATATAGAGAGAGAGAGAAAGAGAGAGAGAGCTTGAAGTTAAAGACGTCGACCCAACTGCTGAGGAGTATCTCCAGGAGCAAGCCGAGTATGAAGACTTCTAGAAGTTTCGTGCCTAGCCCCAAACATCGCCTGTGGAATAAGTTAGTTACCTACCTAGTTGCTTCGCCTAGTGCCTAGTCACTCAGTCGCTTAGTCTCTCGCCGCTTTTAGCTTCCGTGTTATTGCTCTTGTGGCTTTTTGTACTGTTGTGTTACTCATCTATGGACCTGTCCATGATGGTAACTTATGTAAGGACTAATTCCAGTGATGTAATAAAGTAATTACTTTGATTTCACATTTATTCTGTGTGTACCAGCTAGTGTATCCTGGGACTGGTACTATCTCACAGGTAATGCGTAACACCTCGGTATGAGTTAGCTGGTGTTTACAGCTAACGAATGTCGGGGCGTTACAATCCCCCCTCGGGCGGGCAAATAGGGAGAGGGCGAGCTAGCGGCGGCACAATACGGGATGCACGGTCCGATGGAGACATGGGGCGCTGCAAAGGTTGTGGCCAGAGACGGAGGAGGCCGAAGGTCGTCGCCGCGAGGATGTGCGGCTATGGCAGCGGGTGGCCGACTGGCGCTGCCGACGGTGGCAGTGGTCGGTGCAGCGGGAGGCGAGGCCCGTAGAGGCGGAGGCTGCTAAGGCGTGTGCCGGTGTGGCACGAGGAGGCTCGACCGGTAGCGGAGGCTAGTGTAGCACGATGAGGGTCGCGGCACGTGGAGGCTAGCCGACGGGGGGCGCTAGTGCAGTGGTGCCCACACGTTGGCGGAGGTTTAGATGCCGGTGGAGCAATGGTGCGTCAGCTGTGGATAGACAGGTGGCGAGCACGGGTGAAAACCCAGCCCGACCTTGACCGGGCTGGCAACGATGGCATTCGAGCGTCACTCCCCCTCTTGAGGGCGTTGTCGTGCTGTCTTACCTCCTCTAGTGGGGCTACCAGGTGAAAACCCAATCTCGGTTCTCTTTGAGACCTCGACGGACAGCGGCGGCGATGCTTTCGTCGCTTCTCTCCCTAGAGACATCGTCTAGGCAGCTCCTTTACCGAAACCTCTCAAACAACTGGTGCAAGTTCGCTCTAGATTCATGTCCGCTTGTGTCGGCACCATAGGTTATGCAAGTTGACCACATCAAAGGGTCAAGGGGGAGAGCGGTTCCATTCTTCTCTCTCACTCTCTCTCCCTCAATTCCAAAGATGTGGATAGAGTGGGGTTTCGTGTCATTGTAAGGGTTGGGTTTTGGGCGATCTCGGCTACCGGTGGTCAATCTGATGTTAGCCTTCTTCTGGATCAGTATGTTGGTGCTTTCGGTGCGTGGGTGGTGGTATTTTTTTCGTTTTCTTGGTTACGATCTTCTAAGATTGTAATTTTTTAATTTTTTCCTACTCTATTAATATGAACCTCGCTAAAAAAATCATCTCGACATTAGCTTATCTGAACAAATCAGACGCCATTCCTTTAGCACAAGGAACAATATTCGTCGTATCGCCTACAAAACATTAAGTTGTCTTCCATGTAAGGGGAAACACAGTTAGCTAATATGGTAGTGTATATCACAGGATGGGATGCCGTGATTATTTAAACCTAGGTGTGAATGCACCCGTTTATTTGCATGATATTCAAATAGGTATGTATCTTTTTTTCTAGAAAAAATGGTAATAAGGAATACGATGCAATGTCTATACACAGAACTGTAAGGCTAAAATTGATTTACATTGGAAGAATGACAAAGATAAAATCTGATAGTGAATAGTAAATTGCACATTGGGCTATATCTTATTACCAGAGTTGCAAGTTGGACTAGTGGTAAGCTGATATTTTCACTTTGGACTAGTATTTTTGCATAAGTTTCATATGGGACTGGTGTTTCCTCAATCTCTTCTTTATTTGCTTCATTGAGTTGATCAGGCTGGCATCTGTTAGCTTGAACATGGTGCACCAATGCCACTGATATTGTCCCATGCTCGCGAGTGATCAGATGGCACCAGTGATGGGCTGTTTGATTTGGGAAAGATGAAAGGGTGGTGTAAGGTGGAACAAATGGTAATATTATGTGGTTCAAAGTGAAAATCTTGGCTAAAACCTAGTCCAACCTGCAACAAAGGTCAAAATATATGGTTCAGAGTGTAATTTACTCTACAATTTATTATTTTTACGAAGTAAGTGTTACTCAACTGATTAGATTACTTATGGTGAAACCTGCTCACCGGATTTAAGTTCTAGAATTACAGAATTACATGTATGCTCGTTTTTCCGACTAATTATGCTTTCAGTGGTAGATGACGTACCTATCGACAGCGAGACATTTATAGTGACTTAGTCAAATAACAAGATATATCGGTCAATTTTTTCAGAAGTGTTTATAGGGATAGGGATGATTTAATTAAATATTAAGATATATCAACCTTTTTTCAAAGGTGCTCATGGTTAGGGTGCTCATAGAGATATGTGGTTGGTGTTAGCACTTGTGTTTGTATTGTGTTTCTAAAAAATATTTTTGTTTATGAATCTTATATTTTTTTAAAAAATAATAATTCATAATTATATAGATCACGTGCATAAGTATAGATGCATAATGGAGGTGCGAGCCAGAGCAAGTTGGATGGTGGGTTACTGCATTCCCAATTACGGGGGGATTTACAGGGCCTCGGCAGTCGGCTGTAAAGCCCACACTGCAAGAGTTGATCATGCGGCCCATGCACGGATAGGGTGCTGCATGCAGCTGTTCTTTTCCTGGTGCTCCTGATTAATTGGATTCAAAGTTTAAACAGGTAGCTCCGAATAATTGGGCCGAAAGTTCATTAACCTCAATTTGTATTTTTCAGTTTCGAATTCAACCCCTCTTAATTAACTTGGTTGTTTGGCAACACAGCATCATTGTGTTGTTAAACCGCCTATTTAATAACAAATTTAAGAACATCATTGTGTGGATATGAACTAAGTGAAAATATAACCATATATTAAGTCATGCATGACAGAACCTATCAAATACTCCCTCTGTTTTATATTATAAGTTATTTGATTTTTTTTTCTTAGTCAAATTTTATTAAATTTAATCAAGTTTGTATAAAAAATAGCAACATCTAAAATATCAAATTAGTTTTATTTAATACAACATGGAATATATTTTGATAATATGTTTATTTTTTTAAAATATTATTATATTTTTCTATAAACTTGGTCAAACTTAGAGAAGTTTGACTATGAAAAAAGTCAAACGATATGAAACAGAGGGAGTACATACTAGAAATGTCAATTCATTTTTGTCAGCAAGATGCTAACCATCTGGTATATTTAATACTGTGTGCTTATAGTAATGGAATATAAATATATGATATAACTATTATTTATTTTTCATAAGAAGCTTCCTGTCCTTGTTTTTCCTTCAAATGCCGTTGTGTCACAGAATTGTACTACAGTACCTTTTTTTTCACAAAGACATAATTGTACTTTTGCACCAGATAAAGTACTAGTAGTACTCAACAACATTTTGGGGCTTCCAGGATGCGCCCATGACATCTGAAATCAGCAGTTTATCTGAAATTCTATCGTCAACATCTGAAACTGTCCTAATTGATCAGAAGTTTAGAACCCCTCAAAATCACTGAACGGATGTTCAAATTCTACATTCACTGAACTGATGGATTATAAAAGACAAAGCCTAGGGAATCAGCAGTTCAAATTCTACATTCAAACAACACCGATGAAGTGAAATTGGTCCTGCTGATAAGTAAGAAGTTCAGAGCTCTGAAAAATTACTTGAAATTTATTTTTTGACCCATCCTTCTAGCCTTCTACTTTTATCATCCATCTAGTGGACTGTACACCACTGAGAGTTGCAGTAGCATGGACTTCACCGGGACAGATACGTGACGCCTTTAAAGAGCGTGCTAGACACAAGATGCACTCTCTCGCACATGGTCAGAAAGCCGAAGAGATTTTGCGACTGTTGGAACATGTTGAACCTAAACCATGAGGTGACACGAGAGAACAAAAGGTTCGGTTCAAGGCTTCTTTCTGGAGGCAAGGGAGAGTGTGTTTCTGCAAAGTTTGTTGGATTTGCACTTTTGCAGTGATTGCAACAAGAGCTACCTACAAGCAATTGCAGGTACAGTATCAGACTATCAGTAATCAGCTAAAAGAAAACAGAACTGTTCAGCCTGAAGGAAAAGATTTCAGAAAAGATGATAGCATCTGATTTACTATTTCCAACAATTTGTCGACACACAGATGTATTACTTGACCCGTTCATTATTAGATTCATTAATAGCTTGTTATAACAACTATTCTGTCTGTCTACAAATATATTACTAGCATTAGCAAAGTGGTATATATAGTAAACTTTGTAATCAAAGGTACTTATCCTAGATACTATTCTACATTTAGAGTTATTCTTTTCTCTACTACTCAATGGATTAACGGTCAAAATCACATTCTTCCGAGTCAAAACCAACAAGTATTTACAGGGAGGGAGTTGTAGTTATCCACTTATCCTATCATTATGATTTAAGGCGGCTCTGCATTTAAAAGAAGTGTTCAACATGTGCAGGAGCAATATAGTTCAACAGCATAGACGGAGAGAAGGAAAATTAAGGGAGAGAGACATGGACTATCAAGCCGATAAAAGGACCAGATCCATATTTAGCACAGTACCCTTAATAGTCGACACCGTCTCGTTCAAGAGAACAAAACGAAACGGAGAGTTCAGAGAAGCGAAGCATCAACGAAAAGCCAAACACGGATTTAGCCAAAGGACCAGTGATGACTGGATGATCGCCTTTGCTTCCAGTGCTTATCTCCTTTGACACGTCGCACTCCCCAGGTTTTGCTGTTTTTCTCCTTTGACATGTCACCGTGATGGGACGTCAAATTTGGGTTTTCTTTCGCAGATTAGAACATCATGTTAGGATGATATATCTAGGACGTCAAAGTACGACACTTTCTGAATAAAATTATAATAGCAAAGTCGCCCCATCAAGCACTGAATGATTTATTGGCTTATGAGGGAGCAATCATTGTATATGTAGTAGGAGTACTTATCTATTGTTCCTAGAGTTTGTTGCAATTGGGGAGAAAGGTGATTAAATTGGGGCACCTGGAGTAGTTCTTCAGCAACATCTCAGTGCGGTTATCTTTGAGCATCCACAATGTGGTGCAAAAAGTAGTCCACAAATAATATAATATTTGATTCAGCTACCTATTACCATTGTGCAACTAGTCTATATAGAAAAAATAACAAAAGGTACCCATATGAAATAAATAATATTATCTATCTCTACTTCCCTCTCTTTTCCTAATGATACCTTATATCTATAGTTAAAGTCTATTTACATGGATCCTATTTTTATGGATCACATTGTCATATATATTGAAGATGCCCTTTTAGCAGGAGGCTTGGCTGCAGAAGAGAAGCTTGACAACTTGACATGCTACCAAGCTTACAATGGCAGAAGTGTCCATTCCCTTGCTGAAATCAAAGGAGAGAAGCCTGTTTGGAATGTGGGAATCTTTTCAGATTCTTGCACAAAACGAATCGTATTTTTTAAACTGGGCCTTAGGATTTAAATGTGAGAGAACACGAGCATATACTAGTAGTAGTACTAGTATATGGCATGATCGGTGCTGGCATTGGCATCAGATCAAAGCATAATATTAACAACTGAAATATACAATATATTGCTGGAATTCGATTCATCCAGACGGTTTGTCTGCAGTCTGCCTGACCCACAAGCAACAGCTTCACAGATCAGCATAAACAAGACGTTAACTTATCAAAACCAACTGCAACACATTTTTTTTCTTAGATAATTGAATTTTTATAGCACCGCATTAAAACAACCAATCATCAGGAATACCTTGATCAGGGGGTAATACCCTACCTAGATCAACTCCAGTCTACCCGTGCTTGAGGCAAAAGTTAATACTGCTGAATTTCCAGGTGAGATCTTGAACTCTGACCCTGGGCATTTTCACAGGTGAAAGCAGCAAGCATTGCCCGTGTTTTGTTACCCGATCTTGTCTGTCATGTTTGCATAACACAAAAGGAACCTCGACAAGAACAAGCACCCAAACGAACGAATGAATGAATAAATGAAATTATGGGGACTTATGACCTATCACTATCATGATACGGCCGAAAAGGACGGCTTATCACGTAACAGAGGATGATTGGTTCGGCACTGTCGTACTGCCATTGGTCACCTCTGCACTTGTGTCCCTGAGACACACAAAAAAAACAATTTATAGCGGTGTCCTGGACCCACTGTACAGCACAGCATTTTTAGCATTTGCAGAGTCCATATTTATTCATGTCCTTCTAGTGCAAGAACTTGGAGCACCAGTTGGACTTGGACCCAAGGAAGGAGGCAGGGAGATATAGATAGACTGTACTGAGATGTTGTAAATGACGAAGAGGGTCGCACAAAATGGCCTTCACTTCAGCAGATAAGAGGCAGTGAGATATGGCACCAAGGACCGGTCCAACAGCTCAGCACAGCGATTTCAAGTTGCTACGAGCTGCAGGGCCTGAAGAATTTACGGTCACCCATGTGCATCCTTCCATGTAGGAGTTGAGCAGGAAGAATCACAGCACATGGCGCCACAAACCGGGCAAGATTTCGATTTGAAGCACGGCTACGAGGAAGATGGCACACACGTACATACACGTACAATGCACAATTGCACATTACTCACCTCCATTGAAAGATCAGCTCAAACCTTCCATTGATACACATCGAGCTGAAAGATCACCCCCACCATTGATACAAACGGAAGCTATCTACAGCTTTACAGCGTGACCATCATTCAGTGGAATTGTGGAAACAAGAGGCAGCTCAGCCCTTTGGTGGCTGCCGTTCATACTGATGAATTACTGACCTCTCCGACACGGTACAAGCGGTTTGTGCCGCCCCGGTCGCGAACCTCGGTGATCGATCAGCCATTGCATATCTCTTAGCTACTCTATTGTACATTTTCACACTTCTGTGTGGCAGAATTTGCCGTCGATTCTGTTCTGAACTGCCTTGATTGCAGCAACCCGGGCAGCCGTGGCCGCTCTGTTCGCGGCCATGACTGATCTGTTCACCTGCTCTTCCACCCTCGGGAGGTGGAAGGCGTTATCGGCCGCCCTTTGCGCCGCCTGAAAAGTACAATGTGCTAAGAGTTAGATTTCATGATGTGCTTGTCAATGTGTGCAAGAATGTAAAATTGGTGCTGTACCAGCACGGCACGCTGCACGGCCTGATCGGAGAGGGGCAATGGGTTCTTGAGAGCACCGGAGTCCCATTCGCCGGACCGCCTTTCGCCGTTGCGAAAGGTGTACATCCCTAGCCCCTGCTTCTTGCCCTCGTGCCATGAGCCCTCGTAGCAATGGCCATTGGCAAAGCTGTACACGCCGAAGCCATGGATCCTGTCCGCGAAGTACTCCCCTGAGTATCGATCACCATTCCTGCAACGGATTGATTTTGGTAGAATTAGACATCGAACAGTTTGGATGTTGCAAAGAATGATGCAATGGCAAGTGTTGAGATGGGAATTTTCACCTGAAATGGTAGCAGCCGAGGCCGTGCTTGACGCCGCCCTTGAACTCGCCGGCGTAGGAGCTTCCGTCGGAGCAGGTCTGGGCACCGATGCCATGGCTCTGGCCAGCAGCCCACTCGCCGGCGTAGCAGTCGCCGCTGTAGAAGCGGTAGACGCCGTGGCCGTGGCGGAGGCCTTGCCTGTACTGGCCACGGTAGCGGCTGCCGCGCGCCCAGCTCTCGACGCCGTGGCCGTCGTACTTGCCGTCGACCCAGTCGCCCTCGTACTTGCCCTTGCCGAAGAAGTTGTAGACGCCGCTGCCGCTGCACCGCGCCCTGTGGAACTCCCCCTCGTAGCAGTCGCCGTTGCTGTAGAACTCCACGCCCTCACGCACCGCGAGGCCGTCGGCCTTCCCCTTCCCCTTCCTCTGATGCTGCTCGTCGTCGTCGTCGCCGCCCTCGCCGATGAACCACCGGACGGAGGCAGGGAACCCCGTGGCGGCGCGGCGGACGCGGAGACGGCCACGCAGGCGCGCGACGGCCGCCGCCGCGGCGAGCGCGGCGGCCGCGGCGGCGGCCAGGAGGACGAGGTGGTGGGCGCCGTCGTGGCGAAGGACGACGACGGCGAGGGCGAGGAGGGGGAGCGCGACGACGAGGAGAAGCACGGACTGGGCCGGGCCGGGCCGGAGGCGGTGGGCCGCCGGGCGGAGCAGGGCCAGCCGGAGATTCTTCTTCCCCTGCGCCTTCTTGTCGTCGGGCTCCGGGTCGTCCACCGCCACCGCCTGGAACGACGCCGTCCGCACGGTCGGCGACCGGAGCAACGACGACGGCGTCCGCGTCAGCTTACCGCCGCCGCCGTGCCCGTCCATTCCCCCCGCCTCGTCAGTTTCCCCCACCTTCTCTCTCTCCCCCTCCACAATCTTGATTCTTGGCGAAGTCTACCTTTCCTCCTCAGGTGCTCGGATCGAAGCAGGCGGCGGGAGGAGGAAGAAGAAGAGGGGAAGCGAAGGGAGAGAAGGGGATAGAGAGGCGACTCTTATAAGCACCGGGGCGGCGGTGACCAGCTTCCCTCCTCCGGGCAGCGGCGCCGCAAGCGAACTGGCGCCGCGAGGTGTCGGATCCTTCGCGCGCCCGGACCCGGTAAGGAAGGAGACGGGCCGGTTACACTGACTAGTGGGGCCTAGTGCCGGTGGTGGTGGTGGGTAGGGGTTGGGTGGGGGGAGGTGGCCGGTGGGACCCGGGGTGTGGGGGATCCGGATCTGGGAAGGCGCGTGGCCTAGGGCTGGGGTACGGGGCGTAGTCCATCCAAGGCGCCGGGCACGTGCCGTGGGTGGATCGGTCGGGACCCGCCGCGGGACGAGTCGCGTCGCTGGACGGTGTTGGGGTTGCGTCGGGGTTTGGACGTGCACGGCGGCATTTTTTTTTTGGTGCAGTGCAGCGCCCCCATCTTTGGTGATGGGATGTTGGGAACTCGGGATGTGCTTTACCCATAAAAAGGACGTTTTATCAAGCGAGTAGGGGTAATCCGGGATTACAGTTTCGAAACTAGGAAAACCGGAAAAAATCGTTCCGCGCACAACACGTGGCCACGCCGCGCCCCTTGCGTATTAGTTTTTTTTTTTTTTTTTGGACCTCGAGAGTCAAGGGCAATGACAAGGGTTGTATCATGATGATTCATGAGGGTGATAAGGTTTTTACATAGTGCTCGAGAAGATATGGCTGTTAATTTTGGTTTCATTGATCCCGCGATCAATGTAAATCAACTAACCCATTGTGTCCATACGAATTTCCATCAATAACTGAAATCAAAGGGCATTTAGGAACAATAGTCTATTTATTCATTTCCCATTTTTATACTACCTCTATCTCAAAATAAGTACAGTTTTACACTATTTTTATCTAACGTTTGACAGTTCATCTTATTTGAAAAAAATTATGTTTAGTATTTTTATTGTTATTAGATGATAAAACATGAATGGTACTTTATGTG
This sequence comes from Oryza punctata, assembly GCA_000573905.2. Classification (NCBI taxonomy): domain Eukaryota; kingdom Viridiplantae; phylum Streptophyta; class Magnoliopsida; order Poales; family Poaceae; genus Oryza; species Oryza punctata. The sequence continues at coordinate 25,128,456 of CM002495.2, read as the reverse complement.
TGACTAATTTTTTTAACTTTTTTATATTTTTTTAAAATAAGACGGACGATCAAACGTTGGACACGGAAACCACGACTACACTTATGTTGGGACGGGGGTAATACTCATTAGGTAACTGAAAACATTTTTTTCGTTTTTATACTCATTTAAGTGACTGTGTGTTTTTCTCAGTGATAAGAAATGGTGATAACACTAGACTATGATTCAAGATGAGGGTTGAGGTAGTAGAGGGTTGGGGGAGAGGGAAGAAGAGGGATAGGCCTAAAAGGGATGATAGAGGTTATGTCAGTTTTGGTAGGGGGTCAGTGCCTTAGCGGGCATGGTGATTACTGAGGCAGCGGTAGCATAGCCTTAGTTAAGTCTTAGCAGCATGAGAAGAGAAGGGAGGTGGCTCAATGTTGGTAACAAGGAATGTTTATTGTTGGAGTGGTTAGAAGACGAGGGTGGTGGTAAAAGATCTAGCTTGTACAAGCTGAGTTGAAAAAAAAATCAGTGATACGATTATGGATCCAAAGGAGAGGAAAAGAGGTAAGAGGGTAGCCAGGAGGGGGAGGTTGACGAGCCTAGAGGTGGTAATGGGACAAAGCCAATGGACTCTTTCATAATCATACCTAGCCCTTATATATTTTTTGTCAAAATTTATAAAAAAAATAAGTTTATCCCATTTTTATCTAACTCTTAAATTTTCTATGCTAAAAGATTATATCCTTTACCACACCCTAGATGAGCCTCATCAGCGGAGGACGGTGAAGCAGAGGGCCGAGCTACAACTCATAGTAGAAACGAAGAGTGGATTGAGCTGCGGCGTGTATTGGTGTAAGGGCAAACGAATTGAGGAAGTGACGGGCAAACGAACTGGACGGATTTCCAAATGGCTGGCTGATCAATAGCCGAACGTCTCTTTTCGTGTGTGTGTTGTAAACTTATCGGATGAATCAACGAGCTCATGTACTCTGGTCGTCGTGTGAATTTCGGATCACGTTGAAACAAGAACAATGGCAATTGGCAGAATCTTTCCAACCCCTTCTTGTTCGCTGGAGGTGAAATTGGACGCATGTGAATACAGTGACACCCCATCATTTTCATCGCAGATCTATCAAATTACTTTCCCACATAAAAGACGGATGCAAAGATTGACCGATCAAGTACAAGCACTCAAAGAACGGCCCACCGCGTAGGCTCGAATCTTTGCGATCCACTCGTTCAGGCTAAGCCACATCCAGTAACGACAAATAAGTTAGGGAAAAAAAACGGTTAGTGAAGTGAGAGTATATGCATAAGTGCAATGGGAAAACCTTCTACACATATCGTTTGCAAGTCCAAGTCCATGTGCCATGTTCAGATGTTCTCTTCTCCTCCTCTGGCAGACATGACTGACAAACCCAAGGGAATCTGCAAAGCAGATCGGTTTTCAGACCCACTCCTGCGATGGGCGATTGCCGGATCGATCTGTCCCAACCAACAACACCAAGGTGCGCAACGAAGCAGGTCACGACTTCAATCATCGTTCAGTGGAAAAATACGTAGTAGTAGTAGTACTTCAATTATCGCTCTACGGACAAAGAGGAATAGTACAGTATCTCGGTAATGACAATCGTGATATGAATTCAGTTTGGTTATTAAACGTATAAGAGGACCGTTTTTCTCAAAATTCATGAGATGCAGATTCACCGCAAAGGCTGCAACAGTAAAGCGAATGAAACAGTAGGCGAGCAAAGAGAAACCTGCACGCTGCAGCTGTCAATGATAACTGGAAAAAAAAGGTCCAAATTAAGTTAGTTTCATTCGCATCCCCAAATGGTGAAATTGGGTACGGAGCATTCCCAATTTTTAAAACCAGTATAAATTAAGTACCTTGACAGCATATAGAGCGGTATATGGGCCAATTTCTGGGTCGGCTGGGTTTGAGCAGACTTAGTCCTGCACAGATGGAAAAAGTTCATTTTGCATTACTCAGCCGCAAAATTGGGCATAAACATTCCCCAACTATTAAAATCAAATCAATTAACCTCCCTTAGCTATTTTAAGAGATGTTTTAACTGACATGAGCATACATGAAATGTTGACATGGTATCCCTTCTACTTAGCACTTACGTGGCAGTAGAAATAAAAATAAAAACACTAATAGGACCTATATGTCAATGGTGCTTATGTGGCATTGCACCTATAAATATATAAAAAATATAGTGGACCCACAAGGCAATCACACGTTGGTCTCTCTTCTTCCTCCCTACACCTCCCGTCTCTCTCTCGAGAAAGAGCCAAAAGAGGATGAATTCTAGTTACGGATGGCCAAATGGGCCACCCACCCCGGCACGGCTCAAGTACCAAGTCGGGACGGAGTTCACGGCCCGACCTACACATCGAGCCAGGCTGTGCCCGCCCAAATACTGCACCAACGGTCTAGGCACGGCCCAATAAGACTCGGTCCATGCCGGGCCAGCATGAAGGTGCGACAGCTTATCGTGCTCCTCCTTGAAAAAAGTCTATTTCACATCCCTCATCTCTTTGGGCCGTCTCTTATATGGCTACAATAAAGTCTATTTTGTATCCCTCATCTTCTTTGGGTCGTGCCTTGTATGGATGAAGTGAGTCTATTTTGGCTCCTTCATCTATTTTACCTCCCTAATCATTGGTTTGTGTTGGGGCGGGCTGACCCATCGTGCCGAGGTAGAGGCCCAGGCACGAGCCAATGGTCGGGTTGTGTCGTGCCTGGGCTGGGCCAAATTGTCATACCATGGGCCGAGCCACTGGGCCTTGGGTGGCCAACTATAATTCTAGTCGTCGCCACATGCTCCATTGTGCGATCGTGGGGGAGAAAATGAGCAAAGGATCTACCCTGGGCTAGGCTGCTGCTAGGATGTGAGCCGCCAATCTGCCATCGCAAGTTCCTGGTTTTGCCGCCATCGCTAGGATTCGGGCCCCTGCCGCTACCGGTGGTGGCGCTTTCGATTGCTTCGGAATCAAATGGGAGAGAGGAGGAAAGATGGAAGGTATATGTCACGCCCAGAAATTTATCCCAAATTTCCAGACTATTTTGTGTATAAATCTCTGTCCAGGAATCAAGTCAGGGTACACAAAACGACAAATTAATATACAGATCCAAACGTAAATAAAGTGTAAATACTTACAGGAGAGGCACTTAGTCCTCACACCGAAAAGAAAGTAGCAGTGGTAAAAGGCGATGACCCTAGCGGGCTTCAGCTCCACTCTACAGACAAAACTCAACTGAGGTATAAGCCTTGGTCTTCTAACTTCATCTTCAGCTCAGAAGCACTACTCTTCTGAAAAGGGGGAATAATAGCAAGGCTGAGTACAACCACCGTACTCAGCAAGCCACACCAACGATGCATTCGTGCAAGGGGAGACAAAAGAGGATTCGTGGCTATTTGCATAAAGGTGGTTGTAAACATTTATAGTTGAAAACAGTAAAACAATCGATTAATTAAGACAAGATTAAATATCTCCACTGAACAACGCTACACCGCGTTGAACAGGCCCAACCATTCCACTTGAACTAATCCAGTTCATTAAGTCATGTTAATTAATAAAGTGGGACTAATCACGGTGAATCTGGTTGATCGCCCATAACCGCGGGCACGGCTATTCGAATAGTTTTACTCTGATCAGAGGTGCGCAACTGTACCCACAAGACACGATTCCACAAATGTCGCCATGCCCCGAAGTACCTCCATGGTACTGCAAAGGGGGAAATCGTGACAAGACTCTTCGCATAACTCCCCCTAACCAAGCGCACCACACCTCAGGTTTCGCCCCCACCTTTAAGCCAAGGTAGGCAGCCCCCTCTCGTGCCTAGGTGAATCCGGAAGCCGTCAATGGGTAAACCCCCATCGACCCAACCCCATCACGCCCACCCTTGCCTGGATGCGTCAACTAGGGAAAAGCTATACTACAAGTACATCAGTTACCTATGCCTGCTTGTGGTAAGTACTGTTAGTCTTCTAGGGTTTCCCGAGAACCGGTCCTTAATTGCCATGGGTGCGACTAGCAAAACTATACACCCACAGCCCACCATTAGACCATATTTTAATTGGTTAATTACAACCAACGAAATATGGCCGACATGTCTCGAGCTCGCAGCTCATCAAGATAATAGAAATAGATAATGTGATTTATCCCATTATGTGAACTAGTAGTATTAAGCATAGATAAGCATAATATAATTCTACCTAGGTCAACATGAGACACAGGCTAGTCAAATTATCACCTAGTTTGACAAAGGACATCAAGTAATATGGCACAGGGGGCAAATAGGTAAACCCTATTACCATGTAATTAGCAAAACATGCAATTTATTTGTAAACGGTAAAACATTTTATAAATTGGGCTCAAAATGCTCAAGGGGAATGTGTGACTTGCCTTGCTTCTTAGATTGATCTTCTGAACTCTTTTCCTTGCGAAACAGTGGAATCTACACGTTGGACACAAAATGAGGAAAAGCTCCAATAAAAACTAATTAAATAGTACATGAAAAGTAAACAAACATGTAGAGCTCAATTTTAGATGAATTTTGCAAGTTGAATGGCCCAATTTGGAGTTCGTATGAATTAGTTATGAATTTTAGAAGTTTTGAGCCATTTGATCGAGTCCACAAAGGGTGGGCCCCGCGTGACAGCGGGAGAAGGGCGGCCAGTCCACCATGGACCGAGTCCATGCGTGGCCCACGGCATCGCCGCGCGGGCCCACCACGTGGATGGCGCAGATCGCCCCGAGGGGGATCGGGCGGCCACAGCGAAGGTGGAGGCCGGCCCACCGGCCAGCCGGCGGGGAGCGGCGGTGCGTGGGCCAACGGCCACCGGTAGCGGTGCAGGAGGCGGGAGCGGGCCGCGGCACGGCGACACAGGGCGCGGCGCACGGGCGGCGAGGTGGTGCGGTGCGGCAGAGGGTGACGCTGGGCGGCGGTGCTTGCAGGAGGCGGCCGACGCCCGGGAGGTGGTGGGCGGCTCGGCGGCGGCAGCGGTGCGGGCGCGGGCGGTGGCGCATGTGGGCGGCGCGGCTACGGCGCTCGCGGGCGCCGCGGCGCGGGGCGGCGGTGCCTGCGGGATGCGGCCGACGCGCGGGCGACGGCGCGGCCTAGAGCGGCGGGAGGAGCGGGGCGGGGAAGGGTTTTTATGGGCGCGGGTGGGGAGGAATCGTGGCCAGGGCGCGGGTTTGCCGGCCAGAGGTGGTGGAGGTGGAGAGAGGGGTGGCGTCGTGGGGGGAGTGGTGGCTGGATAGGGCGGGGAGGAGAGGGGAGGTGGGCGCGGGAGTGGTGCGGGGCGCGCGGGGAGGAGTGGCCGGCGGCAGTTGCCGGCTTGACCGACCGGCCGGAGGTAGGAGATGACAAGTGGGGCCCACGGGTCCCACCTATCGGGGAGGCAGAGAGAGAGGAGGCTGGTGCGGGAGGTAAAGTGGACTTCGGGGAGAGGGAGGCAAGGCGGGCATAGCTGGAGAAGAGGGCTGGCCCGAGGGAGAGAGAAGGAGAGTGGAGGGGAGGGAAAGGCGAGCGGGCCGGGGAGGGGAAGAGGGCCGCTTGGGGGAGAAAGGACCTTGGGTCAAAAGCGGCCCAAGGTGAAAGGGGAGGATTTTAATTTGTTTTTCTTTTTATTTAATTTGATTAAATGAACTTTGTATGATTACAATTATTTCTTGAGCTCCGAAAATTCACGAAAATTTTCAGAGAGTGTTTTAGGGCATGGAGAATATTACAAAAATTTTTCCGACCATGATTTTTAAAGGAAAGTTTTACTTCCCTCATTATTTCACTTGATTAAATTACTTTAAATTTTAAAGTAAATTCTAGAAATTCATTACTTAATGATTTTTAATCCCGAACGAGAATCGGGGCGTTACAGTATAATGGGCGGGTGATCACCCACAATAATCACGCCCCCATCCCTCCCCTAACGCACCCTTCTCCCCTTCCTACTACACCATAAATTTCAAAAAAAAACAAGTTAGAAATAAATAAAAACAAAATAGAAAAAAATCTAATACCCTTAAAAATATATTAATGTGCATAGACTTTACACTTATAAATATATACAGTAAACTTTATGTATATATAGAAATATTCTATATAAAAATATTTAAATTTGAATTTAAATTTGAATCGGGTATATAAACTTTTGACCTATAAACTTTAGATGTATAAATTTTAGGTAGTAGTGTAGTTAGGAAGTTTTCATTAGGTAGTCCTATTTCTTGTGATGGAAGACGGAAAAAATTATATGTGGTCCAAGTACTGAGTCGGTATCAAATATAATAATATAATATTATGAAAAAATGTCTTAAATGGAAACACATACGAGTTAAAATATAGACGATGAGATATTCTTTTCTACAATAGGAAATCATTTGCCTTCCACCGTTGTCCTTAGTATAGAACGTAGTTTCTTGTAAATACTACCTCTATCCCAAAATGTGAGTTTTAGACTTAGACACATGTATTAAGAACGCAAGTAAAATTAAATGAGAGAATATTGTAATTGGTTGAGAGGAGAAAATACTTAAAAAAATTGAATGGTGAAATGTTATGATTGATTGAGAAGAGAATATAGGTGGAAAAATGTTATATTTTAGGATAAATTTTAAATGTTAGAAGTTGTTATATTTTAGGGTGGAGGGAGTAGCATATTATGATATACTCTCTCCATCCCAACTCACAATATATAGCAACCTAGAGCTAGATGCAAGTGTGGAACATATCTAGATTTATTGTACTAGGATGTATCCAATCCAGTTATATGTTGCTATATATTAGGACGGATGGAGTAATACAATTACTGTTTTAAGGCTTCACTTGATGCAATATTAAGCGAATCGGTTTAACAATATAAATATCACAAAGGTGAAAATCACTATATCTATATTAAGTGATATTTATTTAGATAGGGTTAAGGTCTTGGGCTAAAAGCTAGGGTAGTCCTGTGTCCATATGGACTACCAGCTAGCTACACCTCGGACTTTAGGTATATAAACATATAAAAACAAAAACTATATGGTGCAAACATATGGGGAAAAAATGATCGCTCGAGGCGATCGATCGCTAATTAGCGATCTTGGAGGAAAGAGGGATAGGAGGAGAGGAGCAAGCAGTGGTGGAGCCATCAATTTTACCCTGTGGGGTCAATTATCATTGCTTGATATTTCAGTGATGTCGGTGTCATGGGCCTAGGGGTAGGTCGATTTAGGGCTTGAAACAGCCCCTTGCGCCCACGTGGCCATCCCCCGAGGGGGGATCGGGCCTGAGGGTGAGGTGGTGGCCGCCCTCTCTATTTCCCGGCTCCCCTCGCACGCTGCTGTAGCAGGGGTCGGCCTGCCCCGACCCCCTCGTGTTTCCACCACCTGTGCAGGGTTAGGTGAGCGTTCCCAACGCTCACCTAAACCCATTAATGATGGCGCAGACGAGTGCGTCTGAGCAGTGCGCCACGCCGCATTTCATGCGGTTAGGCGTGCGCGTGACTGGTCTGACGCCGGTCGCGCCGGCTGTGTGGTCTGTGACCGGTCAGAATGATCGATGGGACGGCAGTACAGTGTCAGTGCACCAGTTACACGCCATTTGGTACGCTGCACGTCTGCCCTAAGTACGCTGCACGTCTGCAATTTGGTACAGTGTCAGTGTCAGTGTTAGTGTCAGTGACCAGGATGCATGGCTGCCCTAGGTCGATTCATATCGAGGCTGGGAGAGAAGGCACTACCCCTATTTAAGCTCCTCAAGCGCTCTGGGCCATTCAGGTGGACGGAGGAAGCCAATCAAGGCCTCAACCATTTGAAGGCTCATCTCAGCTCCCCTCGGTCCTGGTAGCTCCGGAGCCCGAGGAGTCGCTGCTGCTCTACTTAGCGGCGACCCTACAAGTAGTTAGCGCGGCGCTAGTGGTGGAGCGCACCGAGGAAGACCCTCGGGCTACGCTCCACCGTCTCATGTTGGAGCGGCCCGGGCCAAAGGGAGACGGAGGAGCCCCTTAGCCGGGCAAGGGCCTCGGGGCCCCTCGGGTTTACGGTGGCCCTTTATCCCCTCGCCAGACGACTTTAGGTGCCCCCTGTCCCCAGATAGGCCCCGAGGCCACTGAGGGGAGGAGCGGCCCGATGCGTTCCGACCCCGAGGCCGCTGACATGGAGATTGAGGGGGCCCAGCGAGGCCCTTCCTGCGATCGGTGTGCGGGATCTGCTGCCCCTAGTGAAAGGATTAGGCCCCACCGAAAGGTGCAGCGGCCAGTCTATTTTGTTAATGAGGCGTTGCGGGATGCCAAGACCCGGTACCCTCAGGCCCAGAAACTGCTTTATGCAATTCTGGTGACTTCGAGGAAGCTATGCTATTATTTCCAGGCACACCGGGTCACAGTGGTAACGTCCTACCCCCTCGGCCAAATCCTCCACATCCGAGGGACTGGGCGAGTGGTCAAGTGGGCCATCGAACTCTGTAAGTTTGACCTCCGCTTCGAACCACGCCACGCGATCAAGAGTCAGGCCCTCGCCGATTTCGTGGCAGAGTGGACCCTGACTGCCGAACCGGACCTCGGGCCCCCCGACCCCGAGGCCGGAGCAGATCCCTCGCAACAAGTCCACGGCTCCCATTGGGTGATGCAGTTTGATGGCTCGCTCGCCCTCCAAGGTGCCGGCACCGGGGTCACCTTGACCTCGCCAAACGGGGATGTTATCAAGTACGTGGTTCGCCTAGATTTCCGGGCAACCAACAATATGGCGGAGTACGAGGGGCTCCTTGCGGGACTCAAAGCAGCGGCTGGAATGGGGATCCACCGCCTCTTGGTGTTAGGCGACTCTCAGATAGTCGTGAACCAAGTCTCCAAGGAGTATCGCTGCTCTGACCCGCAAATGGAGGCTTACGTCCGTGAAGTGCGGCGTATGGAGCGTAGAACTGCAGCACATGCCTAGGCGGGACAACGCGCTCGCCGATGAGCTATCAAGGCTCGCCTCGTCACGCGCCCCGACCCCACTGGGTGCCTTTGAAGAAAGGCTTACCCAACCGACGGCACGTCCCGATCCTCGAGGGGAGTCGGACGCTGCCACATCACCCTCGGGGCCCGATAGAGTCCAGGCCTCGGGGTCCGAGTGGGTCGAGCCCGACCCCCACGCCAAATCGCCTGGATGACTGAGATCCAGGCGTTTCTTAAGGATAAGACTCTGCTCGAGGATCACCAGGGGAGTGAGCGCATCGCTCGCATCTCCAAGAGGTACGTGTTAATAGAGGGGGCCCTCTACCGACGCGGTGCCAACAGAGTCCTCCTCAAATACATCTCTCGGGAACATGGCATCGAGCTCCTCACCAATGTCCATGAAGGCGAGTGCGGCGCCCACTCCACCTCGCGCACCTTGGTTGGCAAGGCCTTCCGACAGGGTTTCTACTGACCGACAGCACTCCACGACGCAACCGATCTGGTCCGGTGATGCAGGGCGTGCCAGTTTCATGCCAAGCAAACGCATCTGCTGGCCCAGGCCCTGCAGACCATCCCGCTTTCATGGCCATTCGCGGTCTGGGGGCTGGACACCTTAGGTCCTTTCAAGAAAGCCCTGGGCGGGTACGAGTACCTATACATCGCCATCGACAAATTCACTAAGTGGCCCGAGGCCTACCCGGTCGTCAAGCTCGATAAGCACTCGACCCTCAAGTTCATCAAGGGCATCACTGCCCGGTTCGGGGTGCCCAACCGTGTCATTACAGACAACGGCACCTAGTTCACCAGTGAACTGTTTGGCGACTATTGCGACGACATGGGCATCAAGCTCTGTTTCACCTCACCCGCCCACCCCAAGAGCAACGGTCAAGTGGAGCGCGCCAACACGAAAATCCTCAAGGGCCTCTAGACCAAGACATATAACGTCCTCAAGAAACATGGCGATTCATGGATTGACGAGCTACCAGCGGTGCTCTGGGAAAACTGGATTACCCCGTTTTTCCTGGTTTACGGCGCGGAGGTGGTCCTCCCATCCGAGCTCACCCTGGGATCTCCTCGGGCCGCCATGTATAACGAGGTTGATCAAGAGCAGCTCCGACAGGACAACCTCGACTACCTCGAAGAGCGAAGGTGACGCGCCGCCCTCCGTGTCGCGCGCTACTAGCAGAGTCTGCAGTGCTATCACCAGCGCCACGTCCGGGCTCGATCACTCAACGTCAACGATCTCGTCCTACGCCGCGTTTAGACGCGTGCTGGATTGAGCAAACTCTCACCTATGTGGGAGGGGCCATTCAAAGTGATTGGTGTCCCCCGACCAGGCTCGGTTAGGCTAGCCATGGAAGACGGCACAGAGTTGCCTAACCCGTGGAACATCGAGCACCTTCGCCGCTTCTACCCGTAGAGGGGTCGATTGTTGTGCCTCGCGCTCGGGCCAACCCCGCATGCCCCCTCGGGCATGCAGGGTTGGCTGGGGGCTCCCACTGAGAATACTCCCGTTTTATCATTTTCTAAATAACAAGCATTTTCTTTATACCCATATGGTTGTGACCGTTTTGTTTTCCCTGATGAATGCTTTGGCTTGAGCCGGGATGCTCGGGATCGCCTAGACGCCAACGGGGCCCAGACCAAGCCGTGCCCCGGGACACGGAGAACCCCGCGGGGAATCGGTAATGATCCACGAACGGGTCACCACTAACCCCCGGTCGCGGCGCTCTCGGCTTGGCCAGACTCGCCACATGGAACTCCCCAAGTGCACTAGTCTGGACCCTTATTGTTTGGGAAAGCGACCCGGTCCCGGGCCCCCGCTCAAGTTGAAAATTTGATAGGATCAGTCACTTCATACGCAGAATAACAAACTAACATAAAATTAAAAATGCTCGTCCATTGCAGGCAAAAACGAAGTGTTCAAATGCAAAGTAAATTAAAGAAGTGCATATTACTACAAGCTCGACGTGAAGGCCTTTAAAAAAACATAGCAGGAAGAGAAAAGAGAAGAGGAGGTAGCGGCCGTCGGGGTCGGACCCGCCCCATCATGCCTCGCCGTCGCCGTCACCGCAGTCGCCACCATCGCCTTCGTCGTCGGAGGCAGACGCGAAGACGAACCGAGGGGCTGTCCCTCGAAGCTGTGGACGATTTCATGGGCGGCCTCCCGAACTTGGGCGCGTGCGGCGGCCTCAGTCCCCGGTGGGAAGCCATCGAAGGCGGCCACGGCGAGAACTCAGGGTCGCGGGCTTGGTACCTCGCCAGCACGAGCTCCACCGCCCCCTCGGTGAGGTCCCTCGAGGAGGACTTCACTGTCTCCTCATTCTCCTTGGGGAGCCTCCCCAAGTCACCGGCCAAGTCGGTGAGCCGGTGGGTGAGCTCGGCCTCTGTGGCACCAAATTTGCGCTGCCGACCTCGCCAGATGCCCGCCTGGCGTCCGGCGTCCTCCAGCTTGGCGACGGCGTCCTACAGCATGATGGGCCCCACCCCGCTCGCCAGCTGGAGGGCTTCGAGCTCCCTGGCATGCGAGTCTAGAGCCCGCTGTAGAATGGACTCCTCGGCCGCAACGAGGCGGGTGGCCAAGCCACTCTGGGCCGCGGGTGCCCCGACGCCACGCGCTAGCTCCTCCACCTCCTTCGCCCGCGTCTCGAGCTCGGCAGCACGCTGCTCCAGCGCGGCCCTCTCGGCACGGGTGTTTTCGACGTGGTGGAGCTCGCACGCCGCCACGGCCTCTTCGCGCCTGGTGAGAAAGCCCTCACAGCGGTGAGCCTGCGCGTCGCGGCGAGAGGCCTCGGACTCGCGCTCGGCGATCCTCGTCGCGTGCATTTCCAGACGCGCAGGGTCTGCATCGCGGCCTTGGACTCCGCGAGGGTGCGCGCCCGCTCGACGATAGCGTCCTCACGAAGACGGAGTGCGGACTCCATCTCTGCGGCGGCAGTGTCGTGCGCCGCCAAGGTGGCCTCCCGCGCCTCCAGCTTCCGGGCGCGTCCATCGAGGACCGCGATGCGCCGGAGTATGGCGGCCTCTGTGCTCTGTAGCCGGGAAGTCCGCTCCTCCAGCTCACCGATGCACGCCTCCAGTGCCTTGTTGCGCGCCGCCAGGGCCTCCTCGCGGCGGCGCAGAGCTGCCTCGGCCTCCGCCGCCCTCCGCTCCCGTGTTGCGGCGGTGTCAAGAACCCCTCGCACAGCGTCAAGCCGGCGCGTCAGGTCCTCGGACTGGGCCTTGTACTGGAGGCGGAGGTCCTCGACGCTCTCCTCCATGGCAGCGGTCGTGGTGAGGGCCGCGACTGTCTCCTCCTCCACCTCCTGGGTAAGCTCGGCTAAGGGATCGACGCGGGCGTCGTGCGACGCAAGGCGCACCGCGTGCGCCTTTCAGCCAGCCTCCACCATGGCCTCCACGGAGCGGCACCCCTCGGCGACCTGCTCCCACTCCGCCCCCAGCAGGGCCTGCATCTAGGCATTGAGCCCCTCCAGCACCGTGGAGTTTGCCGAGACCAGGCCTGGAGGAGGGGCTCCGCGCCTAATGGAGTGGAGGCGGAGAAGGGGGATTGGCGCCCCTGTGGCGGCGGGGTCCGGCTTGGCCCTGAGGAGGGGGTGCGGGCCCCAGGCTCGGTCTCGGGGGCCCCACCAAGATTTGGCCCTTCCCCCGGGGCCTATTCAGCCTCGGAGCCCGACGCAGCGTCGGGCCCCGGGTGCGACGACCTCGAGCCACTGCCAATCGGCCTAGCGGCCAACACCACCATGCGGATGCGAGCCGCCTCGGCCTCCCGCGCGGCCTCCCTGGCTTGCCGCGCACGGGCCGCTTCGCGGGCGGCCTCCTCGGCCTCCTGGAGGCGTGCCTCGGCCGCCCGCCGGTCAGCCGCCTGCCGAAGCGCCTCCTCGGGCGCTGGCCCCTCGGCCTCACTCCCCATGGGCCGACCGGCTTTGGATTGGAGGAATGGGTCACCACCTCGAATGCTGTGGGGTGGGAGCTCACTGGACAGGCAAATCAAAAGCAACAAATATGTAAAATAAAAGGCGAAATAAAAGGGCAAAAAGAGATCACCGCTATTGGTGGCGAGACCGTACCTGCGGGGTGGACTGTTGAAAGTCCACTCTAGGGGCTTAATGAAGCCCCCCTTTTTGGGCTCGGTCTCGCCCAGCTTGCGAAGCCACCTCTTTTTCTCTCCCCCTTGGGCGGGGGCGTCGGCGAGCCGCTCGCCGAGCGCCTCCCCAAGGCGCGCTCCGCAACGCCCCCTCGAGGGAGATGGGGGAGGGCTCTCGCCGGACTTCCGCTTCTCCTTGGCATCGCCTGGGCGGCTTCTCCTGGAACTCCCGCTGTGGGACCCTCCCGTGCGGGCCCCGCTGGAAGGAGGCCACTCTCCACCTCCACCGCGACTGCCGCTAGCGCCATCATGGCCACGTGGGGGTCAGCCCCCCGAGGCGTCGACCGCATCCATGATGGCCACGATGCTGCCATGGTCGTGGTCGCTTCAGAGGGGGAGGATTCCCGCTAGGATCAGGGAGGATTCCACGGTGCCGAGATTCAGCACGCATTGAATCACCACCCTGAGATCCTCCGGATCCCAGTCCCACTCGCAGCCCGGGTGCGTCCTGAGGATATCCTCGGAGCCGTTGTACCCCCAGGCGCCCAGGGCGTATCGCTAGAGCGGAGTGATCCGGCAGCGGAGGTAATCACCGAATACCATGGCGCCGGTGAGGCCCTGGGTGTGCAGGCTGGCCAGGCGTTCTAGGACGGCGTCGTACGCATCCCCGAGCTTGACGGACGCTTGCCAGGTCGGCCCTTGCACCGGCGGCCTGTTTGGGAGCCGGAGGCGTCGCTCGTCAGGGAGACCGGTGCAGAACGCATGGGATTTACCGCTGCGCCGCCTGTGCGCGCGGTTGGAAGTAGCAGCCACCGACGTCCGTCGCCGGCGACACAGGTTGCATGGTGAAGAACCACCAGAACAACCGAAGAGAGGGGCGCACCCCCACGAACATCTCGCACAGATGTGCGAAGATGGCCAACGTCATTACGGTGTTGGGGGTGAGATGCGCCATCCGGATATTGTAGTATTCCAAGACATCAATGAAAAAGTCCGAGAATGGCGGGATTAGCACCGCCATGGCGAAAGAAAGGAAAAAGATCGACCGGGAGGGATATTGCAGCGCCGGGCGCGCCTCGCCTAGCACCACCGACTCCTGGTTTGGCATCACCGGCATAAATTGCGCGGCAAGCCGGCTAACCTATCGTTGGTAATGCGGGAAGGCGGCAGTACGCAGCCGTCAGCCGGGGTGGAGCTCCGCGCCATGTCGCCGGAGAAAAGGGAATGCGAGAAAGAGAGCGAGCAGCAAGAGGGGTGCAGGAGAACTGAGAGAGCTAGGGCGCAAGTAGGCTGTGTTAGGCGAAAGTGACGAAGGAGGGGAACGAATCCCCTCCTCAACGCCCTTTATACCCTAGCCGCCGCCGCGCACGGCTCCTTGTTTCCCGCTCCCACTAACTCGCCCCCTCGATTATCGCGCCCATCTTCCCACTAACCTCACTCGCCCGCTTCCGGCGCGCGTGCAAAATCTCATAGCCGTTATGGCAATAGAGAGGCAGATCGTGCCCGCATTGATTACGCACGGTTACCGAAGGATACGCCGTCATCACATCTCTTAGTGGATAAATTGACGTGTCCCGGTTTGCGCGCCGCCCCAGATAATGAGACCGTTACGAAGTGACGGCCCATTATCACTGAGAGACAGTTTTCTACTGCGCAAAAATCGCGACCGTTCGGTTCTTCGTCACAGGGAGCCTGGGCCCACGTGTCACCGAACCGAGAGGATGGCGTCAAACCTGGTCGCCCCTTAAGTGGGCCCGCACAGGCCTTACGGCGGGGCTACTGTCGGTGTCATGGGTCCAGGGGTATATCGATTTAGGGCTTGAGGCTGCCCCCTACGCCCACGTGGCCATCCCCCGAGGGGGGATCGGGCCCGAGGGTGAGGTGGTGGCCGCCCTCTCTATTTCCCAGCTTCCCTTGCACGCTGCTGTAGCAGGAGTCGGGCTGCCCCGACCCCCTCGTGTTTCCGCCACGTGTGCAGGGTTAGGTGAGCATTCCCAACGCTCACCTAGGTGAGCATTCCCAACGCTCACCTAACCCCATTAATGACGGCGTAGACGAGTGCGTATGAGCAGCACGCCACGCTGCATTTAATGCGGTTAGGCGTGTGCGTGACTGGTCTGACGCCGGTCGCGTCGGCTGACCAGTCTGTGACCAGTCGGAATGACTGATGAGATGGCGGTACAGTGTCAGTGCACCAGTTGCACGCCGTTTGGTACGCTGCACGCCCCGTCAGGTCTCGTCGGAATCATGAGAGCCATTTTGCCTCTTATCCAACCGGAGTTGGTGAGTCAACTCCGGTCATCTAGTGCCCGTCATCCGGTACGGACGGAGCACACAAGTCTCCGCCCATTTAATGAGGAATGACGCGGGCATCGCGCACGGTCGGATGGCTAGCCTGACAGGAGTCACGTCGCAGTCACTATGCATGCGACTTCTGCACCTAGCAATAGGACCGTTCTTAAATGTAAAAGAATATTTCTCCTTTTCTCTAAAAAAATGTATAACCTATTGGCCCATGTGGTATCCCCTTGAAAGTATGAAAGGAGGCCCAAGCCTAGAGAAAGGGGGTTGGCTTCTTGAAAAAATCATCTCTAATCAACCACACACAGGAGTATGGTATTAGGCCTCGTCGGTGGCCTAAATCTGTATAACTCCTCGCGTCATGATCTCTCTCGGGTTTCTACTCTCTTGATCCCTCGCGCATCGGAATGCCGAATCACGCCCTGCGTCCCTGACTGAACTTACAAAGGGGGCCCTCACTGTCCCCCGTTGAGGAGTTCACGCTCCATCAAGTGAGGTCATTCACGTAAAATTCAGTGGATTTACATGGAAAAATTAGTATCTATAAGAGTGTTAGTGAAAAAACTGTGGGGTCAGTCGATACCACAGTTTGTACGTGGCTCCGCCACTGGGAGCAAGTATGACATATGGGTTCTATTCTTTTTTTCTTTTGGATGTTATGTTACGTAGGCTGTCAACTAAAACCGTTTTAAAGACCGGGCAAGGATGTAAATGATCTGGTTTTAACTGTGGGGGCACATTCTATGTCTGGTTTTACGGATGAGGGACGCGAATCAAACTCAACCAATTCTGGAGGGACACGAATTGGACGTTTTCCTGCGTCGGCCCATCAAAAACCGACTCTGCTCCGCGGGAAAATTCCTCCCAAATTCGTACCCGACGCGGCGCGGCGCCGCGAAAACAAAAAAGCGAAAGCCGCGCGCGCGCGCGCGCACGCATCCCGCGCTGATGCCGAGCGCAACTCCAAATAAGAGGGGGAACCGCTTTACGGATCAAGTGACACACGCACGCGTCCCACCTGTTTCCCCTCCAATTCCCCCATCCGGCGTTCCGACGCCGAGGCCGGCGCATGGAGCGCGCCGGCGGCGGCGGCGGCATGGACGCGCTCCCTGACGGCGTGGTGCAGCACATCCTGTCGCAGCTCAGCAGCGCCCGCGACGTCGCGGCGTGCGCCGGCGTCTCGCGCGGCCTGCGCGGCTGCGTGCCGTTCCTCCCGGCGCTCTACTTCCCGCGGGGCGCCTTCGACGCGGCGGGCGGCGCGGTCGCGGCCGACGACGCCATCGGGCGGATGGTGGAGGCCGCGGCGCGGCTGGAGGAGCTGGTCATCTACTGCCCCTTCTCCGCCGCGCGCCTTCCGCGCTGGCTCGCCGCGAGGAGCGCCTCGCTGCGGGTGCTCGAGCTGAGGATGGACTCCGCCGTGTCCTCCGGCGCGGGATCCGGGCACCTGGACTGCATCGGGGTCGTCCCGAACCTCGAGGAGCTGAGGCTGTGGGGGCTCACGATGACGCGTGCCCCGGCGTGGGGGCAGCTGGAGCGGCTCCGCGTGCTTGAGATCGTCGGCGCGGCTGTGCGGGACGTCGCGGTGAACGGCGCCGTCGGCGCTTGCCCCAACCTCACCGACCTCGCCCTCATCGGGTGCGAGTGCTCCGGCGCTGTGGCCATGACACTCCCCCTGGTCGAGCGCTGCCGTCTTGACTTCGTCGGCTCCGGCAACTGCTCGCTCGCTCTCGCCGCGCCCCACGTCGAGTCCCTTGAAATCCAGGGCTTGTGCTGGATCTCGCTGCAGGGAGGCAACAGACTCAAACACCTTACAATCGCCAAGAACACTGGTACTAGCACCAAAACTGATACTTTTTATCACCCCTGAAATTAACATTAGATTTAGTTCGTTTTACATGGTCTAATGCGATAAATTCCGGGGAAATTATAGGGAGCGTGTACAATGTAGAGATTGGGAAGCTGCCTGAGTTAGAGAAGCTCTCGCTGCGCGGTGTTCAGTGGAGCTGGGGAGCCGTCAGCTCGGCGCTGCAGTGCGCAAGAGAGGTGAAGTATCTTGTGATGAAGGTTGAGTTCTCCGGTGATCACGATACTCTCGAGCCGTTCCCGGAGGTGGATCTTGTTGATTTCTTCAACAGCCACCCGAAGCTCGTCAAGTTTGAGATCCATGGCGCCATGTTTGCTGCCATGTGCCAGAAGAACAGCCTGAAAAATGTGCGTCACATCACATCATATCACATTCTTTCACTTCAGATTGGTATACGGTCGCTGTTTTTGCTACCAATATAGTTAGATTTGGCTAATTTTACATTGTCAATGCAGTTGGACTTAAGGTTCTCGATACCTTGCTTGGAGGAGGTTCTGATCACTGTGCGTTCACCTCTGAACGCTGAACTGAAGCTGAACACTCTTGAGTCCCTAGTCAAGTACAGTCCCAGGATGCGGAGGATGGTCGTCAGGATTTCTCAGATGAAGAACTGCCATGGGTCTGCAGATGGTTTCTTCGAAGAGATTTGCAAGTTTATGTATATGAATAACGGGAGAGTGCGGATCGAATGAAAGAAGGAAGAGCAACAATCCTGAACTGAAGTCGAATTTGGGGCTTGGTTTGACTACTGTGAGTTGCAGCTGGATCAACTATAATTTTTATTGAGTTATTCTTCATTTAAATTTTAATCCAAGTTGTGCTATGTTGTTTATTGTTGTTCATCTTATCTGGAGTGGAATGAGTGAATGTTTGTTCATCATGCTTATATTGTACTTCGAACCAGTCTAAATTTTCTGCTTGAAAATTGTACTGTTCTCCGTTTTCTTGATTTGTATTACTGTCATGTTCATAAACGTGATTTGTGGAGTAGAATCTTTGACAGTTATGGTTATGGCAGTAGTAGGATGGATGTTTTAAGAGTGATGTGACTAAGGTACTATGATAATTTGCAATAACTGGAACGGTCAAAGACTCAGTTTCAAAAATGACTGCTTATATCTCGAATAATATTTTTCTGTACAATTCATAGGAAGTTTGTGAACCTCAATCTAGCAAATGAATGGAATCTTAATCAGCAAAGTAGATCCTCATTGGAGAGTACATTGTACACATAAAAAGAGTATAAAGCAGATCCTAATCTATTTGGTAAAAGAATCATACAAATAGTAGGAACCTGAGAGCAAAATTAACACATGGCTCATCCTTTGGTGCTCTCTTCAGAACATAGTTAAGGATTGAGCCAAAATGCTGTCTACTCTGAACATATACAGTTCTTGGCAGAGACTAGCAGAATTTTCATCTCATCTAGATGAGTTTCTTCTTCCGGAAGAACCGTTTGATGTGCCACAATTGTGCAATTGAGGTGATAACGCAGATCGAAAGGGACATTAAGCTCAACCCTGTGATCTTAAAATTTGTCCATTCACTTACATCTCTCATGTGTGATTGTCTGCATTCAGAACCAAGTGATTAGATAGATCATTAGTTCATCACCAATAATTTATAGAATGAAACAAGTGTACTTACTTGGATCTGAGGTACATCAAGTTTTCATGGACTGCTTGAACAGCTTTTTCTAGCTTGGTTAGCTCCAGTGCAACTCCCTGTTCATGAAAAAAAATTAGCAAGATATATCAAACCAAAGAATGTGAAATTGGGCAAGAAAGATGCTTAAATGGCCAAATTTAGGTGCTCGCCTCGAGTTTTTCTGTCTTAGCAAGAGCATCCCAATCTTTTGTTGCAATCCCAGTTTTCCAATCAAGATTGAGGTTTACTACCAGCTCCTTATCCAAGGTATCCACCGTGAAGCATGCCAGATAAACTCCAGGTTCTGCTGTGTTAAATGAAAACTGGCCTTGCATAACCTTATCCTCGTGGTGTAGGACTTTTCCATAAGGCGATGTCACCTGCAGGAGTAATCCAAGAATAACCTTAAAAAAGAAGAGCAATAATTCAAGAAGATTCTAGTATCAGATAACCAAAATGAAGGAGAATTTAATTGAACAATACACAATAGCAAACACGTTATTTGATGTTTTTTGTTTCTTTTTGCAATGTTCAAACATGATCCATCTCAATACGAGCATCACCTGGACGGAGAGTATGGGGCGCGTTGGATACCCATCGAAGAGGATGTCGTAGTCACCGATAACGACAACATTTGATTGGATTTTCTCCGAGAAGCACTTGGTCGCTGTTGTAGATAGCTCCAGCCACACGGCCTCGCCGTCGGCCACCAGGCACCATAGCGCCAACGCCAACACCATGCTCCGTTGTGCCATGGTCGCCACCGCCTACACGAGGTTTGCTGGGAAAGGCGCGAAATGATCACTCTATGTTTAGATGGGCCATGTTTCCGCTTGATATGAAGTTGCCAAGAAAGGCTGGAGGCCGGAATTAGGAAAATGGAAAATGGTAAATGTTCTATTCATGCAACCTTCCAGTTTTATCGCCATCAGAAAAACATGCCACTAAAACAAAGCCATAGGCTGATGGTATGGTGCTCCTAGTTTAAGCTCAATTTCACATAAACTTTATAAGATCAGTAAATCCAATTGCATAGAACACCATAGTAGATTATCAAATATCCTTAGGAAAATATAGAACGATTACATGTTTCAGTTGGGCTATCAATTAGAGCAGCCAAAATAATATTCTTTTTTCTCGATGAAGACTTTGCAACCATGTAATTAAAGGGCATCGTCAATACATCATTTCAACCATTTTTCCTTTTGTTCTTAGCTATCTATATATATATATATCTATTATATTATTATAAGATAGTATTGAAAGAAAACATCACGTTCACTCTAGAGGCTAGAATTTTCATATTAATCGGAGAAAAAAATATTTTAGCCAATAGATCATGGTGGATCTGGAATATAACGGTATAGATTGGAATATAACGGTATAGATTGATTGATATAGTTGTATACAAAATACAATTATATCTATAGAATAGAAGTTAAGAGTTATATATGAAATCTAAGCCTATAAAAATATAATCTAAAAGTTGTATATGAAATCTAGATCTTACAGAAATACTAGAAACTAAATGTTGTACACGAAATACAAATATAATTATACATATAATGGTACCTATAGAAATAAAATTTCAGAGTTGTATATTAAGGGCCTGTTTGGTAGAGCTCTAACTCCTAAATTTAACTCCAGGAGTTGGGTCTGGAGTGGAGTTGTGGAGCTACCTAAACCCAGCTCCACCTCTCTAGTTCATTTTGTGAGAGAGCTCCACCCAGCTCCACTCCAAGTTTAGGTGGAGCTGAAACTGTTTGGCTGAGCTCCAGCTCCAAGAGAGGTGGAGCTGGAGCTGGAGCTGTGCCAAACAGGCCCTAAATCTAATTCGATGTGGATTATCTAGCTTTGTGCAAAGCTGCGTGGGGGCAATCCCCTAGTTAGATCTAATCCAATGGTCTAGATCTTATCATATGTGAGCCTTACTAACCTAGTGTATTGAGGTTCAGTCTTTCCATCACCCGCTTTTTCTCTAATCTAATTGCCTTCGTGCCTTGTACCACATTCATCAAATTCCGCTTAAGCCATATTTGCATAACGTAAGATTCTAAATAGCTAACTTGCGAGAATTTTAAAAAAGATGGGTTTTCCAACTTCTATTTTTTAGTTTATTATCTGAATTTATAACTGTATATTTTGAGAATATGAGTGGCGACTTGAATTATTTGAGAAAGGCAAAGACTCAGCATAAGAAAACATTCATCAAGCCACATTCGCCTTTCTGCTGTTCTAACGATCTCACCAGGACACCACCCGACACACAAGGAGAAAAAAACAGCAAAGAAAGATGCGAAGCGAAACCTCAAAGCTCAAACCTCAAACCCGCATTGTTTAGTTCAATCATTTGGCCGAGCAGTTGCGGTGTGCACGGGCGCGGCCGCCGGCCATGGATAACCTGGCGATGCTGTGGGGAATCCTCGCCCCTGTGGTCGCCGGCACCATCTTCGGCGCAGGCTGGTGGTTCTGGGTCGACGCCGTCTTCTGCAGCGCCGTCCAGGTCTCCTTCCTCCACTACCTCCCTGGTAAGAATCTCCTCTACTTTTCAGTCTCTTGGTGCTGGATCCGTTGGAATGTTGAGTTGTGATCCAAATTCATTACACACACATATAAAGGCCAACTTCGGACGGAGCGAAGAGGAGGCCGTAGTTGGCCCATGGTGTTGGCCACGTGCACCCAGGGATGCCTGGGGGTGCGATCGTCGCCCTTTAGGGTTTCACCTTTATATATACTTCTTGTAAGCCATCGTTCGGTGTTTTGTAACCTCATCTAATATAGTGATGTTTTGCTGGCTGGCGCCCGTGGTTTTTCCTCTCCTGCCTTAGGAGGGTTTTCCACGTTAAATCTCGTGTCTTCTGTGATTGATCTATTGTTCTTCATCGTTTATTTGCCTATCGTTTCCTAACAAGTGGTATCAGAGCTTGTTTTTCACATTAGGGTTTTCGCGATGGCATCGATGGAGTTTGATCTACCGCTGCTGGACTACAAGACGAGATTCTCACTGTGGCAAGTTAAGATGCGGGCTGTTCTGGCGCAATCTTCGGATCTTGATGAGGCGCTGGAAAACTGCGGGAAGAAAAAGAAGGATGATTGGACCGCTGAGGAGAGGCAGAAGGATCGTAAAGCTACGTCGCTGATTCAACTTCATCTATCTAATGATATTTTGCAAGAAGTGTTGCAAGAACACACTGCTGTAGAACTTTGGCTCAAACTGGAATCGATCTGCATGTCTAAGGATCTAACCAGTAAGATGCATATGAAGATGAAGTTGTTCTCGCAGAAGTTGCAGGAGGCTGGTTTAGTCTTGAACCACATATCGGTCTTCAAGGAGATCGTTGCCGACCTTGTGTCGATGGAGGTACAGTTTGATGATGAAGATTTAGGTCTCCTACTGTTATGCTCACTGCCTAGTTCGTATGCAAAATTTCGTGACACCATACTTTTAAGCCGTGATGAACTAACTATTTCGGAAGTTTATGAGGCACTCCAAAGCAGGGAGAAGATGAAAGGTATGGTTCAGTCTGACATGTCGTCTTCCAAGGGCGAAGCATTGCAGGTCAGAGGCAGATCTGAGTAGAGAACCTACAGTGACAACAATGATCGTGACAAGAGCCAGAACGGTAGAGGCCGTTCAAAGTCCAGAGGCAAGAAGTTCTGCAAGTACTGCAAGAAGAAAAGTCACTTCATTGAAGATTGTTGGAAGCTGCAGAATAAGGAGAAAAGAAAATCCGATGGTAAGGCCTCTGTCGTCTCCAGTGCTGAAAACTATGATTCAGGAGATTGTCTTGTCATCTTTGCTGGTTGTGTTGCTGGTCATGATGAATGGATACTTGATATCGCATGTTCGTTTCATATCTGCATTAACAGAGATTGGTTTAGTTCTTACAAGTCTATGTAGAACGGAGACGTAGTGCGTATGGGAGATGATAACCCGCATGAGATCGTGGGCATTGGCTCCATTGAGATCAAGACGCCTGATGGCATGACACGCACGCTGAAAGATGTGAGACACATACCAGGGATGGCTAGAAATCTCATCTCTCTCAGCACACTTGATGCGGAAGGATATAAATACTCCGGTTCAGGTGGAGTTTTAAAGGTATCAAAAGGTTCTCTCGTTTATATGATAGGTGATTTGAATTCTGCAAAGTTATATGTCCTTAGAGGAAGTACATTACATGGTTCTACCGCTGCTGCTGTTTCTAATGATGAACCTAGTAAGATTAACCTGTGGCATATGCGTCTTGGACACATGAGTGAACTTGGTATGGCAAAATTGATGAAGAGTAACCTGCTGGATGGTTGCACTTAGGGTAACATGAAGTTTTGTGAGCACTGTGTTTTTGGTAAGCATGAGAGGGTAAAATTCAATACCTCGGTTCATCGCACCAAAGGTACACTAGATTATGTACATGCTGATTTGTGGGGGCCTTCTCGTAAGCCCTCTTATGGTGGTGCTCGTTACATGCTTACCATTATCGATGATTACTCTAGAAAAGTGTGGTGTTATTTCCTGAAAAATAAAGATGATACTTTTGCTGCTTTTAAAGAGTGGAAAGTTATGATAGAAAGGCAAACTGAAAAGAAGGTAAAAGTGTTTCGTACTGACAATGGTGGTGAATTCTGTTCGGATGCTTTTGATGATTACTGTAGGAAGGAAGGTATTGTCAGGCATCACACCATCCCGTGCACTTTGCAATAGAATGGTGTGGCTGAGCGCATGAACAGAACCATCATCTCGAAGGCTCGTTGCATGTTGTCCAACACTCGTATGAACAAGCGTTTTTGGGCAGAGGCTGCTAACACCGCCTGTTACTTGATCAACAGGTCACCTTCTATCCCACTTGATAAGAAAACTCCCACTGAGGTATGGTCTGGTACGCCTGCTGATTATTCACAGTTGAGAGTTTCTAGCCGCACTGCTTATGCTCATGTTGATAATGGAAAATTAGAGCCTAGAGCTATTAAGTGTCTATTTCTTGGTTATGGTTCAGGAGTAAAAGGATATGAGTTATGGAATCCTGAAACTAAAAAGACTTTCATGAGCAGGAGCATTGTTTTCAATGAATCTGTTATGTTTAATGACAGCTTGTCCACAGATGTTATATCAGATTATTCTGGTGAGAAGCAGCAACATGTCAGCGTGCAGGTGGAGCACGTAGATGATCAGGAAACTGAAATTGTTGATAATGATGTTCATGATACTTGTCAGCAATCACCTCCTGTTTTGCAGCCACAAAATCAGCCTATTGCACATCGCAGAACAAAGAGGAGTTGTGGAGCTCCAGTCCGTTTAATTGAGGAATGTGATATGGTTTATTATGCTTTTAATTGTGCTGAACAGGTGGAGAACACTCATGAGCCGGCTACATACACTGAAGCTGTTGTTTCTGGTGATCGCGAGAAGTGGATCTCAGCTATGCATGAGGAGATGCAGTCTCTCGAGAAGAATGGCACATGGGAGGTTGTGCGCTTGCCAAAACAGAAGAAGACTGTCCGTTGCAAATGGATCTTCAAGAGAAAGGAGGGTTTATCTCTCAGTGAGCCTCCGAGGTTTAAGGCAAGGTTAGTAACAAAAGGCTTCAGTCAATTTCCTGGTGTTGATTATAATGATGTGTTCTCTCCAGTTGTAAAGCATAGTTCAATTCGTACATTTTTTGGTATTGTTGCTATGCATGATCTTGAGCTTGAGCAGTTAGATGTGAAGACTGCATTTTTACATGGAGAGCTCGAGGAGGAGATATACATGGACCAGCCAGAAGGGTTTATAGTGCCTGGTAAGGAGGATTATGTTTGCAAATTGAAAAGATCCTTATATGGTTTGAAACAGTCTCCTCGTCAATGGTATAAAAGGTTTGATTCATTTATGTTGTCACATGGCTTTAAGAGGTCTGAATATGATACCTGTGTGTACATTAAATTTATTGATGGATCACCTATATACTTACTGTTATATGTTGATGATATTCTGATTGCTGCCAAGAGTAAGGAAGAAATCACTACATTGAAGAAATTGTTGTGTAGTGAGTTTGACATGAAGGATCTTGGTGCTGCTAAGAAAATTCTAGGTATGGAAATTACTAGAGACCGAACTTCTGGTTTGTTATTTCTTAGTCAGCAAAGTTACATTAAGAAGGTTCTTCAGCGTTTCAACATGCATGATGCAAAGCCTATTAGTACTCCCATTGCACCTCATTTTAAATTATCAACTTTACAATGTGCTAGTACTGATGAGGAGGTTGAATACATGTCAAGGGTTCCATATTCTAGTGCTGTTGGTTCTTTGATGTATGCTATGGTTTGCTCTCGTCCAGATTTATCTCATGCTATGAGTTTGGTTAGTAGATACATGGCTAATCCTGGCAAAGAACACTGGAAGGCTGTTTAGTGGATTTTCAGGTACCTTCGAGGCACAACAGATGCTTGTTTGAAATTTGGCTGGACTGACAAGGGACTTATTGGATATGTGGATTCAGATTTTGCTGCTGATTTGGATAAGCGAAGGTCACTCACAGGTTATGTGTTTACTATTGGTAGTTGTGCCGTAAGTTGGAAGGTGTCTACGACTGAAGCAGAATACATGGCTATTGCTGAAGCGTGTAAAGAATCAGTTTGGTTGAAAGGATTGTTTGCTGAGCTTAGTGGAGTTGATTCTTGCATTAATGTATTTTGTGACAGTCAAAGTGCTATATACCTCACTAAAGATCAGATGTTCCATGAGAAGACAAAGCACATTGATGTCAAGTACCATTATGTTCGCGATGTAGTCGCACAATGTAAGCTAAAGGTATGCAAGATAAGCACTAATGATAATCCTACTGATATGATGACAAAGGTAGTTCCTGTTGCTAAGTTTGAGCTTTGCTCAAGCTTAGTTGGTATAATGGTTTAGCCAAGAGGCTATTTGGCACCGAAAGTGTTTTCTTTATTGTGTTCAAGATGAAGGTTTGATTTATACTACAAGAAGAAATTTGTCTCAAGGTGGAGTTTGTTGAGTTGTGATCCAAATTCATTACACACACATATAAAGGCCAACTTCGGACGGAGCGAAGCGGAGGCCGTAGTTGGCCCATGGTGTTGGCCACGTGCACCCAGGGACGCCTAGGGGTGCGGGGGCGAAGCCCCCGCGGTATGGATCATCGCCCTTTAGGGTTTCACCTTTATATATACTTCTTGTAAGCCGCTGTTCGGTGTTTTGTAACCTCATCTAATATAGTGAAGTTTTGCTGGCTGGCGCCCGTGGTTTTTTCTCTCCTGCCTTAGGAGGGTTTTCCACGTTAAATCTCGTGTCTTCTGTGATTGATCTATTGTTCTTCATCGTTTGTTTGCCTATCGTTTCCTAACATGGAACTGATGTTAGAGGCTGTGTCACGGAATCCAGGGATCTTCGCCTCGATGGCGGCGCTCATGTTCAACTGCATGAACAAGGATGAGATTGGATACGATTACTACTCGTCTTATGGTGATGACTCCGAGTGGAGGTTAGGCTCTGTTAACAGATTGGAGTACTTAATTAGGGCTTACGAATTTAGTTAGCATGTCTAAAAGTTGGAGAGTCTGTGCTGTTTAACAATGTTGCTTGAATTCAGTATTGCTCTATGGTCTGAAGCATACTGCACCACAAAAAGACGTAGAATTTGCTTGCAGATTTTGTTAGAGTTTGTGTCGAATATGTGTATGTAGTCGGTTACAGTTTAGGACTTGGAGTTGTACTAGGTGTTAGGACTAGAGTAAGAGTCGGACTCTATCCTATGATCTCTCTTAGATAGAGAGGCGTGCCTGTTGTAACCGCATGGCGGCATGATGACTTAGCATAACGAGAGGGATCGGCTACCGGTGGCGTCTGGCCGTGAGTTATTGTAACTCTGATACGCTGTAATATGTTGGATCAGGGATGAGTGCCCGTAATCAGTGCCCTGAAGATGTAGGCTACGGCTGAACTCTGTTATCAAATATCGTGCCTCGGTGTCATCATCGTGTTTGGATCTCCTATGGCATTTCTTCCGCGTTTAGCTACCGATATCAATTTCGGGGCTAGTTTTGTAACATATTTTTAGATCGAAGGATTAAGAGATAAATTCCTGCTTCTTGCATACGAGGTTCTTTATTGTGTGATTCAGTTAGTGTATCACTAGTTTTAGGTATCATTGGGAGGTATAGACTTACAGCTGTGATTTCACTTGTGAACTTGTTTGTCTTTCCTATCTCTGATCTTATAATGCAAGTAAATTAAAAGCAAATTGATTACTCCATAATGCCATCGATTTGTTCTTCTTTGCTAGCTGAACATGATTATCTGTGATGTGTATCACTTTATCTTTATCGAGAGTGTAAGGTGCTATAAAGTAGCCTTTCCACTTTTTTATTTCACTCTGGTACATGGTAATGCAAATACTCCCTCAAGTGATGAAGACTTGTTTTAGATATAGACATTTTATCCAAAATACATTTACTAATTTCTATTGTAATATATTGTGGCACCTAATAAAATTACAGTATTACAAATAAACACCTATCAAGACAATCAATAATTCTAGACATGATTTCTGTCTCACCCCGCCCTGGCGGTGTACAGTGCAGCGCCTAGGAGGGGGGTTGCACCGCAGGGGACGGCGAACCATCTCCTACGGAACCGCGTTTGTCGGTACCAGTCCTAGGATACAAATGCTGGTACCCGCAGTAACATGATGAATCATTGCAGCACTAATAATTAATTATACCTTTATGTGGCACCTTGGGTAATCCCTCAGATGCAACCTCCAATCAAAAAGCATCAGCGGAACGTAGCGTAGCTAGAACTCCAATCCACGGGCAGCGGCTTGTGTCTAGGGACGAAACCATAACCTTCGTGGTGCCTATCCATAATCCTTTTGTCTTTCATGTCATGAATATGGTTGTCTCGAGCTTTTATTTGGGCCTGACTTGTGTTGCCCGTTGATGAGGGCTTGATTGCTGATGGCATTACTGGTTCTCCAAACATGTTTATGCCTCTTTTAGCTCTAGGTATCTGGGATTGCCTTCTCGCTAGGTGAGATTATCATCCAATCTGGGAATAGCTCAATCTGACAAAAGGGCTTTTTAGGGGAAGAGCAAGTCGGCCTAAGTGTGAACACAAACAATCGATTCTGAACCATGGAGTCATGGTGGGCAAACGGTTCCATTACTTTCCAACCGTTTCATTCTTACAACGAGGTACAAGGTAATACATCTCTAGGAGGAAAAAAGGAACTACCATGCTTAATGAGGCAAAGCTCAACAGGGGTCTACAAACTGAACCATACTCATGGTGAGGGTGGAGGCGAGAGTGGATCGAACTCCAGCGGAGGCTTCCTGTGGATCCTGGCCAGCTTGTGGCCCTGGATTCGGCAGGCCGTCATGGACGCCTGTGCGAGTAGTGCGGTAGTGCGCTCTAGGGATAGGCGCTGGTAGTGGGCTTCCAGATCTACATATCGATCTCGAAGTTCATCCAGCTCTTCGAGGGCCTACTCATAGGCATTCTCGGTAGTGCAGGCTAGCTTGGAGAGGAGGGTGCACCGGCTTCCTTCGAGCTGTTCAGTTGGGCGGAGGCGGCACCGGTCGTCACCTGCTTCGTGGTATGGGTGCAAACCGAAACTGCTGGCTACACCTAAAGGAACGCAAACCTCACAAAGCTGCAAAAGGGCTTCACGGAACACGTCCCAGAGGGCAGCCTCAAGGGTGATCCAGGGCTCATGGGTCTGGAAGGAGACCACTTCTTCTCCATCTCCTTGGAAGTGGAGGAAGATCTTCACCTTCCAGTACTTCTAGGATCCTCGGACGATCTGCTCACCACGGCGGACCGGCTCAGCAAAGAAACCAAGTTGTCGTAGTAGGTGGTCCAGCTGCTGGGCATACCCATTAGGGTTTTCCTTAGTGTGCCCCTCCATGGTTACTAGGGGGTTCTCCATGGGGCTATGGTTTTTCTGGCTAGCTTATTAAAAAGGGGGTGCCCTATTTCGGGGTTGCTTGGGGGTTCCGTTTGTAGGCACCATCCTTTGGTGGCTCCTGTGATGAGTTCAGCATCTCCAGTATTTGCGTCTCTTGTGGTGTGCGCAGTTCCATTTATTGGTGATGGATAGTATACTGCTATGGATCCTCGAGGCTCTTGTGGGTTCTTACTTGCTGGGTCTTGTGGCAATTATAAGCCCCTAAATCCTGAATCTCCCATGGTTGGGTGTTTCGGTGTGGAGTCTAGCCTCAGATTTCTAGTGTAATCTTATTGGTGGCTGGTGAATTCCATCCGTTGTGTTTCCATGAATACTGTCAGGAGGTGATGGTTCCGGATTTTCTGGGATCCTTTGGCTGTCGAGATCCTGTTTGGGTCACTGTCCTATGGTTGACGCTTTTCGTTGGTCTCGTGCCCCTTTCTCCGGGTATTTCCAAGGTTGCTCTGGTGGCATGGGTGAACTGGTCACACTAGCTTGATCAGAGTAGAAAAAGAAAGAGGAGAGGTGAGGCACTGACACGTGGGCCCCACAATTTGTTAATCCAATCCGCACAGTAATTACCTTGCTAATCCCTTCCTAATGTCCCAGTGACATGCGGACCTAATGTGCTTAATTTCTTTTTAAATCTCCTTTTAGTCCTTGAATCACTTACATGTGGGATCCGCCGTTCCTTAGCCGCTCGCGTACCCAGTCCACATGCGCCGAGTCACTGACCGTCGTGCCCCACACACACCGGCCCATGGACCGCGAGCTGGGTCTGCCACCTCACCGCACCGCATGCTCGGTAGACCCGGTCTACCATGCGCCGGCCATACTTTCCAATAAAAGGAACTCCTTTTCCTTTGAACATAAATTTGCTTAGACTTCGAAAATCCATATTTTGCAAACTGTAATTCCATTTGACTTGGTTCAACTTCCATAATTTTTCTAAAGTTGAGATCTATCCAATGGCACTATTAGTTTATAATAGTTATTATTTACTTTATAGGGTATTGGATGGTTTTCTCTTGTTCGATCACGTAGCGGATGTTCGGGAGGTTCATCGGACGCGGATTTTCTTGACGTTTTGAAGACAAACAACTAAGGCAAGCCACTCTTCGATCATATTGCTCCTAGTTTATAAAATGTGTTGTTTGCAATATTGCATGCCTAGCGTACACCATTAATTTGATCGGCCACCGGCCTACGAGCACATGACCAAAGGACCAACCTAGTAGTTGCATTATCTTCTGTAAGTTGTCGTCACACCTAACCTTTGTTGCTCCACCAAAGTGTTACCAAGGAATCTACGCTCCTCGAGCGTAGGCACCCATCAACACTACATTCACTGTTGTATTGTCGATATGGGAAAATTGGGTTGCGAAAATGTTGAGAAAAACCTGACTTGTGAAGTCGGTGGGTTTTGAAAAGAAAAGGTAGTTTGCGAAAGCTCGCGATGCGGAAGCTCGCCTGGGTGGCTTGGTTGCGTATTCGCATGTAAGGACCAACTCCTTTGGGAATTCCATCCGAGCATCTTACTGTGCGACCACACGGGTATTCGGGATACCCCTAGAAAAGTAAATTGTTAGTTCATGATTATCATGCGTGCCAATGGTTGTGGGATACTAGGGATGAGGAGATGGAGTTTTGTGTTACGATATTTGGCCTTCGTGGCACCCGCCTCTATGGTGGCAGTGCGGTACCGATAGGTGTAGGTGCATCCCTAGTGTACCCTGAGTAGACGATGGCTGGTCTTGCCTGATGCTTGTCGTAGAGTTGACCAACTATGTGGCATGGGATTTTATGGACTAGCTTTGGAAAGGCCTTGTCACGAACTTCCGGTACCGACCAGTACTCGGTGTAAGCTTCGTGTCGTGTGGGTAAAGCGTACAACCTCTGTAGAGTTTAACTAAACTGTTCGAACAACCGTGCTCACGGTTAAGGGCGAATGTGAGGTGATTCTCTTAACGTAGATTTGTTTGCCAATGCTTTGTGAAATATTGTTGTGTGGGATGAGAATCGTTACCAGAGTTGGTCTATGTGACTGACAGATGACCTGAGTGGTTTTGAAACGGGTCTGTGTGACCCGGGATGTCGAAATGGCATCATAGAGTAGGCTTCCCGAGTGGAATCGGAGTGCTTTAAGAGTTGGATGGCTCAGAGAAGCCAAAGAAAGGGATGGAAGGAGAAGTCCCTTACCAGAGGTGCGGTTTGAGATTCCTGCTGGAGATAGATTGAGTTATGGAAAGAAATTAATAAAGGGAAAAGAGTAAAATGAGAAAAACAAAAATCTTACCCCTTCCGCTTGAGTTGTTGCAAAGCAACTCGCTGTAGGATCGAGACGATAAGTCTCCTTCCAAATGTTTTATATAAACCCACACTTTGAAATTTTCAAAGATATTGTTAAAATAAATGTTTTGCAAAATGAACCCAACCTTACCTTGAAGCTTTTGCATTTTACACATTTCCCAGTGGCTTGCTGAGTACAAAAGTACTCAATCCCCCATTGTTGTTGTTTTCTTTTCTTTCTTAGCTGAGGCTGAAGATGGTGAAGGTTACGGTTTCATCCCTAGACCCAAACCGCTGCCCGTGGATTGGAGTTCTAGCTATGCTATGTTCCGTTGCTGCTTTTTGATTGAAGGTTGCATCTCCGGGATTATCTAAAGATGTCACATAAAGGTATAATTAAATATTAGTGCTACAATGATTCATCATGTTACCGCGGGTACCAACATTTATATCCTGGGACTGGTACCGGCAAACGTGGTTCTGTAGGAGACGGTTCACCGTTCCCTTGCGGCACGCCCCCCCTTGGCGCTGCACTATACGGTGGTGCCAGGGCGGGGTGTGACAAATTCCCTTAACCCAAGCCAAATTAAAATACATCAATACTCAGTTTTGAAGGTTTGACTAGAGGTATCCCAAAAATGGTATGTTTTTGTGACCGGAGGGAGTATTCCAAATTTTGCTTCTGTCAGTCACAACTCTTAACACATGTGTCAACTTTGCATACACTTTTGAATTCAGCCTTTTTCAGGGCTTCCTTTCGTAGTACATTGGCCTTTAGTTTCTATGTTTTATACCTACTCTTACTACGATGTTTAGGCAGTATACTTTGGTACAGATCTTGGTTCAAGAAGTAAAATGCAGACCTAAAACTAGTAAACTGGTGGCTATCCTGGCATATACTATAGATTGGTGTAAAATGATATTTTGTCATTTACGCTGCTGCTGTTAGTTGGAATTTGGGGTGTCCAAAGGATAGTTTTCTAATGTGATGGTTATGGCCTCACCAAGCCATGCATGCTGATGAAGATAGAAACAGCTTAAATTAGGGAAAAACTGCTGAAATATTTTAGGTGACAGCTACCGGGAGTATTAGCTTTCTAATCGGCACAAAGAAGCATACTGCTATTGATTTTTCATAAGATCATTATATAGTTATTGCTGTCTAAGCTAATTGTCCTTCATCAGCACATCTTTCAACTTCGCTTCATGGTCAAAAAGCTGGAGATTTATTACTCTTCCGTTTTCTGCGTATCTTTGACTATCTGGAGAGGGTAATAAATATAGGGTAGATTTGTACCGGAACACTCTTTTGCTGAATTAACTTGTAAAGGAAGAACTCTATTGATACTGCATGGATTTTTATTTTCTTACTTCTACCGTATTTGCTTAATTTGCAGACTGAAGTTTTGGCTCTTTGTGGCATTGTTTCTTTTGTCTGCCTAGCTGGAGCAGTTGGTTTGTTGGTGCAAGACGCTTTGATTGACAAGGGCCCGTCTTTGTGGACTGGTGTAGCTGGTGTTCTTCAGTGTGTCCTTGTATTGATAAGGTATTTCTACAAGTTTCTTGTTATACCTATGCAATATGGATTGTGGATTTCCACCGACTATTCTGACTTCTGAACTCGGTCATTCTTCTTGTGGGTTAATTTATTGGACTTGCCATGGTGAAGATTGATTACAAAAGAATCATCAGACCTCAAGGTGAACTGGTAGTCTGGTACTAGAATCAACTATATATATTCCTTGCATATTGTGGTGGTTGCCAAACCTGTACATTCTAATGCCATATATCCAGATAAAAATTATAGTCATCTTTGAGGGTACAGAAGTAGGAACTGAGAAGACAAAAATGCTTAAGCATCATTGAGCTAGTGATGATTCTCTTGTCATTCCAATACCAATTAGATTATTCTACTCTTTTCAGTTGCTGTGCGCACTTTTGGGTAGTGACTAGGGTAGTGGAAGTTGCACACACCCACCAAAATTCTAGAGTAGGGGTGGTTGGGTGTGGCTGTGCGGGGGGATTCTTAAAAATCAAGACATGCATTTGTAACAAGAGAAATCCCGGGTAACAGGAAGCACTTCTGTGTGACGAAGTTGTCTGCATTCACAACTTCGACATCATACTAAAAGTGCTTCCCTTTCTAAAACAACCATACTCTGCAAAAGTCAAAATATTGAAATTAATGAAGTTGACACTCTTTATCATAAAGAACAATTCTTGGAAGTGGAGTAACGTTAATAGTACAACTAGTTTTTACCTCTAATTTTGTCAATGTCATCTACTCAGGGCAAGTACAACAGTGTAGACGGCTGCTGTCTATTTGACACACACAGACAACTAAATAGACAACTTGTACAATGACTTGTCTGTTTGTTTGTCTGCAGGACATTTAATTCATCCTTTGACACATAAATCATGGTGATCATGTGCACATTTGATCTTTGTAGTCATTTTGATGCTCAATTGAGTGTGAAATCAGTTCACCAAGTTATCTAGTTGCAGTTTCACCAATTCACCAAGTTTTCAGAGAATAAACTTAAACAAAAAACTTGAACTGATACAAGGAACTATAACTGATACAATGAACTATAACTAGTTGTAGCTTCATCATCCACCATGACAGTCCACCAGTTCATCAGCAAAGAAAACAGCCTGAAGCTGAACAGCTCCTGCAACAAAATATAACAATGTCATCCCAAAGAAAACAGCCTTGCCGTGCTAACAGTTAGATACTAACATAATTAATATTGGCAAGCTGACACTGACCTTAGTTGTAATCAAAAAATATTTTCTTTTTCAAACACTTCATTGTATTGGCATGATCCAACTTTTCTTCATCAGACATCAATGCTACGTCAATTGCAAGAAGGCGTTTATAAGTCTCAAACATCTTAGCTTCAACTTCTAATTTTCTTGCCTCCCTTTGCGCCTCTGCTGCCTCCTTTTGCTCCTTTGCTGCTAGGTGGGCAAGCTTTGCTTGTTCAATCTTTTCAGATGATAGCTTTTGTTGTACTTCCAAGACCTTCAGCCGGTTCGCATGTTCATCAGCCTGAATTTTACCAAATGTATTCATCTCCTCAAGGTCTATACTTTCAATGATCTTCCCGTTGGCATTTGTACCTTTCTTTTGAAGTGCTGCCTTCTTAGCTTTTTTTTTGCCCCATTGGCCTTGGGTTTTCTTCTACATCCTCCTGGTCTGCATTGCAGTCCATGTCCTCTTCTTCATTCTCCTTATCTGAACTCTTCCTTTTGCGTGCTTGTTTCAAGCCATTGTTGTATGTTATCCACTTTGCTTCATTTCTTACAACCACACATCCATCAACACAAAATGGGTGAGTTTGAGCTGCTTGTTGTCTTCTATGTAGAAGACATGAGCCTTCTCAATCCACATTTGCTCATTGTATCCACTACTGAAAACTCTTTGAGCCTTAATCCAAGCATCGTTGAAAAGGTTGGTCCATCTATTAATCTTGTGCCACCTGTCCTTCGCTTGCTTAAGATTTCTTTTCCTATTGCCTAGAGTAGTCTGGTTGTATGTCTCAATAACATCAACCCAGTAGTGCTCATTCTTCCTATCTGCTCCTTGAGATGAGTCCGTTGAATTAAGCAACCAAGAGCTCATCTAAAATTTTATAGGAAGTATTAAATTGCTGCGGCCGAAATACAATGATAACTAAATAAAAAACTGAATTAAGCACTCACCAGCCTAACATCTTCTTCTTGTGTCCACAAGATGCGTTTCTCAGTCCTAACAGCTTCATCCCCACTGTCGACATTAATCGGTAATGAGTGAGGGGTTGTTGTTTCTTCCTGTGATGGTGAAGTGTCAAAAGGTCGCAGCGGCTTGAATGGTACGAAATGAGAAGGCCCCCCAACTAAGTGATGATTTTGAGACACTTGAGGCCGGTTGTTGATTAAATTTGTAAATCCACCAGGTGGTCTTGGATCATTGTCCCTGCATCAATCAATTATAATTCCAATGCTACATGTTCAGTAAACAGAATGGTTACATGAGACCCTCAAGCAGGCACATGGAAAATTCAGTAATCAGTGTTAATCAAACAAGGATATTCACAGTATTATTTAATCATCAAAAGGATATACACAACAAGGGGCAATCATATGTCTTTTACAAAGAAACCTTCATCTAGTGTACTGATACAAATCGAGACTAAGCAAAAATCACAACTACTATCTGTCGCAACTACTACCTGTGCTCTAATCAGATGAAAATGAGAGAAATTGAGACTAATTTGTTACCATGTTGATGGATCAAAAGCTTGATGACGCATTGATGGATGACCATTCGGACTACCACCAAAGCTTTGGGTCCAGAAAGCTCCATTCATACTATCACCAACGCCAATCGCTGAAGAAAACTAGGAACAGAAGGTAGAGGTGCCGGTGAAGGACGCAGGGGATTGGAACGCGCCGGCAGTACCTTCTGAAGGTGGGGGCGACGCCGCCATTCCCTTTGCCCCCGCCGCTGCCATCCCCTTTGCCCCCGTCACCTCCGTCCCCTTTGCCCCCCCGCCGCCTTCCGTTCCCGCGCCGCTGCGACCTTTCTCTCCCGCGTCGCAGCTGCCTGGAGCAAATCTCGCGCCGCCGCCGCCTCTCTCTAGTCACGCCGCATTGCTGCAGATGGATGTAGGGTTAGGTATGGATTGGAAGCTGGGGATTCAAGTATATGAGGGGGAAAATGGCGCGAACCGGAAGATTTTGGGCTCTCCCCTCCCGTGCGGATGGCTGGCCGCGGCAAATCCCGCCACCGCTGCAGATAGACGAGGCGCGACGTACAACAGTGCCGGCGGCGTCGATTTCTCTTTGGAGCACGCGCCCCCGTCGTCCTCTCGCGAAGAGACGGCGCGGCCATCTGTCTGCGCTCGTGGGGGGTTTTCTGAAAATATGCCAACACGTAGACGGCGAGTCGACGGGCGTTGTACGTGCTCTCAATGGTTAGAATCTAACATACACAACACATTACCTATAGTACACTTGTCCCAATACACCGCAACAATTTTATTTTATTCGTTTTTTTCTTAATCTACTTATTTTCTTTATTTCCCTTCTTAGAGCTCGTGTACAGATTATCTCTTGCATGAGGGGCAACTTCTCTCCACGATTAAAAAAAGAACAAATGAAAAATCACCACTTTTTTTCTTTAAGGTAGCACATTCTTTTTGAGTCACGAAATTTATCCTCTAAAAAGGTCACCTAATTTATTGCAATAAAATTTTGCTAAATAACTCATAAGTAACGAAAACATGCGCAGTATGCAGTCAATCTCTATTGTAGTTGTTGATTGATGTCTTTCAGAATATTTGGAATACACGAAAATGATACTACTTCTGTTTTATAATAGACGATGTAATTAACTTTTGAAACAACATTTTCCATTCATCTTATTCAAAAGATTAATGTAAATATGCTAAAGTCATAATTAAAGTTTCTTTAATAACAAAACATGTCACTTTAAAAATAAATGATATTTATATAATTTTTTTGAATAGGATAAATGGTGAAATGTCATGTCAAAAGTATATGTCTAGTTGTCTTATAAATTTCATATTATTATAGCTTTATCACATTTAGAAAAACATTTGAATATTAATTACCAACCAATGTTCTGTTTTGGAGAGCAGTAGCACGTTGCCTGAGTGCCCAATCGAGCCTTTTAGTGTCAATTTCATATTCATTTGTGGTGCTTTTTCTCTGAGCACATTGCCTGAGTGCCTGATAGAGCATGCAAGTGTCGATTTCAAATTCATTGGTAGTGTATTTTCTCCGAGCACATGCTTGAGTGCCTGATTGAGCATGCAAGCGTTGATTTCGAATTCATCAGCGGTGCATTTTCTCTTTTCACGTTTCGAAACGTCAATACTTGATTGATGAATCCTTTTTATTATTGAGCAAGTCGGGCAACTGGATATCTTAACTAAAATTTTGAGGGGAAAAAAGGAAAATGGTAAGAACAACTGTTAGTAGTAAGATTGGTTCAGATCTGATCACACTGCGTGGGCGCAAAGGAGAACTTCTGGTGTTGCACATCGAACAATACGTGCATGTTCTGCTGCTGGACGTTGCCGATGATGGACACGCCGGAGCCGTCCGTCGTCTTGCCCACGGCCAGGCACATCAACCCGGCTCTCGGCTCCTGGAAGTAGTTGTCCCGCGGCAGCACCATCGCCGCGCCGCCGTCGAAGTGCAGCACCAGCGGTGGAACCTGCACCGCCTCCATCGCCGCCGCCGCGCCGGCGGTGGCGCGGCGTGGCAGCAGGAAGCAGAGCTCGTAGTCCTCGACGGTCCGGTTCGCCAGCGGCAGCCTCACCACGTCCATCACGGCCTCCTTGACGGCCTCGAAAGCCGTCTCCACGAGGTACGCCACCGTGCTGCCGGAGTCGACGATCGTGCCGCCGCCGCCGTCGGGCCTCATCGCGAGGCTCGCCGCCGGCACGGCGAGCCGTTTGTACCCAAGCGAGATGCCAACCAGTGGCACGTAGTAGTACACGGTCTCCACCGGATTCCTCACTATCGCGGTGGTTTGGATTGGCCCCATCGTCTTGTGCTTGGATAGGTCGGCCATTGCGCCGAACAGCAACGGGCTCGTCTTCTTGTCGGCGAAAGGAGTGAGGCAGTAGGAGAATCTCCGTATTTTCAGCTGCGTGATCAGGGACAAGCTCTCCGGGCTAAGCCCCACGATGCCGGTGGCGCCGATGAGGCTTCCGGCGGAGAGCGCGCCGCAGCCGAAGCCGAGGCGGAGAGAGACGACGCGGTGCACGCCGAAGGTGAAGGTCTCCGACGCGAGGACGCCGACCGCCGCCGCGCTGCCGTACACGTCCTCGTAGACGCACCTGTTCTTGCTGGTGCAGTTCTTGAAGCTGAACTGCCCCTCCTGGCACAGCCTGTCGCTGCAGGGGAGGAAGGCGAAGGAGGACGACTCGCCGGGGTCGTATAGCGGCGGCTCGCCGTGCTTCGCGGTCGCGGCGTGCCGGGAGGAGGAGGAGGAGGACAGCTTGCACTGCGTCCAGATGAGGTCGCTGCCGGTGTCGACGATGAGCTTTCGTGGCTGCGGCGGCGTGCCGATGCCGACGGTCAGTGAGTGGCTCTGGTCGCTGAGAGGGGACAGGCGCACGTCGGCCGGCGAGACGTCCCCGCATCTATTGCTGAGGACGCCGTCGAGCTTGGCGGTGAGCCACGCCGCCCGGGTCTTGCTGGCGCGGGCGCCATGGCGAACGACATCGTGCCTCGACAGTGACGACCCGGCGTAAGGGTGGTCAAGGTCAGCACGGAAGTTGAACGAGACATCACCACCGGCGTCGGTGACGAGGACGATGGCGAGGGAGAGGAAGAGGACGAGGACGACAAGCGCCATGTAGTACGTCGTCTCCTAGCTTGGAGAAGCGGCCACTCGGGTGACTCTCACGGTGGTTGGTTCGCGCCAAGCGTGGCCATGATTGTGTTTGCATGAAAGCGCAAGAAATTCCGACATAATCCTACGTTATACGGTGAGCATGAGCGCATGGTGCTTTTCGCCGTGTAAAGCATTTGCTTTCATTAGTGCTGCTCGATTCCGCGAAAATGGACAATCCGGTAGTAGACAGCTGCCAAGAAGCAGTACCACGGGTTCACAATTTTGGAATGCAAAAGAATTTGAAATTTGCAAACAAAAATATGAAAGGTGAACGGATTTTACCTGAATTTAATCATTTTATTTTTGTAAATTCAACCTTATGGGGATAGACACGACTCACCGGTAGACCAGAAATTTGGACAAATAAATTTGTGAATACTGGATAAGAGAAAAGTTTTATTTTAAAAAATATTTTTCAAGAAACTTTTAATCATTAAAAACTATTATTATGGGGATGTTTACTTTGATGTCTAAATCAGCCTTACCAAATTTTGGTAGTGCTAAATATTGATATTGTTAATATTTGGTAAGGTTGAGAACTGTAAATTGTGTTTAGTTTATTACTATTGCTAAGATATTGTGAGAGAAAGATTCTAGAATTATCAAAATTTTGTTATCATGTTAAATTTTGGTAAAGTTATAACTTGGTAAGGTTAGTTTTCGTAATAAGGTGAACATCTCCTGTATCGGTGGGAGCCGTTTCCTGTCTACAGCGAGCACCAGTGGTTCTGGACCTGCCGTCCATCCGCCGAGACGGCGTGCGCACGACGAGTGCGGTGATACGTTGCGTTAGTGGCTAATGATAGGCTCAAATACTAGAATCGATTTTCAGTGCGAACCATCATGTTGCCCCCACGAGTAAGTTGCTTAATGGTCCTTGTGACCTATGATTATAAGATGGTGTTGATTTCAGCATAAAGAGACATTGTAACCTCTGCTTAACAAACTCACAAGATCGTATATTATAGTAAAGTTGATACCTACTAACTCCTAAAACTCAACAGCAAGTATACCATATCATCACCCACTATCAATTAGTATTATTATTTTAAATCACATGCAAGTGTATCACATCATCACCCACTAGCAATTATTATCTAGAGTATTTTAAATCACATGCAAGTGTGTTACATCATCACTCACTAGCAACTATTATCTAGAGTACTTTAAATATCATGTAAATATGATATATCATTTATAATTTTGTTGTATTTTTAGAAAGCAATATGCAAGTAATGTCAAATCATTCCACATTACTTTTCCCATTATTTAAACATATACATCTATCGTTTCTATAATGTATAGCATATATTTATCCACATATCCCGCAACAAAGCGCGGGGTATCAACTAGTAATAAGTGCTTATAACATATACACATGTTATGAATATCGTTTGGTTGATGCTACCGGCTTTATTTTAGCTACGGGTTAAAGCCAGCCTAATCTGATGATGGGCTGCATGCAAATTTGTCGTGAAGTATAGATGGCCACACTACTACAGATTAGATTTTCCCGTGCGGGCAAAACACGTTTTCCCGTGCGAAGTTTTCTGCCATCTGCGCGTAGGGGCCTGCGAAAATAATAGCTTACGCATGCGGGCGGTCCAACCGCACGGAAAATTAGGCCTTCCCGTGCGGTCGGCTTAAGACGTCCGCACGGGATAATCTATTATCCCGTGTGGTTGCGTTATACCAACCGCACGGGATAATATATTATCCCGTGCGGCCATGTTAAGCCGACCGCACTGGAAGGGCCAATAGCCCTATCGATATGTTATTTTTTTAATTGTTGTTTATGTGTTTATGAATGGTGCAGTGACAAATAGAGTCGCAGTTAATCACGATCAATTGCAAACACGACACGATTGTTATTTACAAAGAAAGTGTCACAAGTTAAACTTTATAATACATCATAACGAACAAGTATTTAGCATATATATGTACATGGAAGTTGCTAGAATGCTAGTTTAACAAATATTACAAGTTCGGTCTCCCTCGCAAACAAATGTTTTTATCGTGGTGCATGTTCTTTCTCCCACTCCCTAAGGCGTTTGAATTTGTCGTCGGAAGCAAGTTCGCTCTCAGGGTCGTAGAACTCCCCTAGATGGTTGCAGGTGTCGCGGCGAATGAACCGGCACAAGTCCCCGCACAAGTTGAGAAGCGTCTTTTTGTCGAAATGGTTTGCGGTACAGGGAATGCTCGGAAGCTATTGAAAGCAAGAAGAAAAATGTATTTTCGTTAAAATCAATGCATGCAAACTAGACCGTACATGAAAGCAACACAGTAACTTACATCTGTAAACTCAGTTCTGTATCTCCCGCAGACTCTGAGCATCTCGCACACATAATATCCGTAGAGGCTCGTACCGGGGGTTGCTTGTAACACTGCGTAAGAATAGTAGACATATTAGTAGTAAAAACTCACAATGGCATCATAAAGTTAACGAATATATGATAACATACCGGCCAGCGTGCCTTTACGAGGAGCTTTGTTCTCTGTTGATCCTTCACGAACCCGCCATGTCTTTTGTAATAGTCGTGTCCTCTACACAGATTAAATGTTTGTTTGAGCTATCTTGAGAATTACATCTAAGGAGTATGGGATGTAGGAGGTTTGTTTAAACTTACAAATTCAGCAAGACAAGTAACTCCATGAACTTCTGCTCATCATAGTGGCCCGAATTAAGAACTACGACCAAGTGGTCCCTTGGATATACGAGGAATAGTATGTAGTGATCGCTGCAAACAAGGGTTATGAATTACATAAGGCATCTGGTACATAATTTGATGTGCTATGATATTATATGAACGGAACAAAGGGGATGTTGCTTACGTTAGGTGGTATGGGATCATCAAGACTCTTTTGTCGGCGTGCGTGAGCATAGCTTTTTCGAGGTAAGTTGCCACCTCGACCCTCTTGTTCTTGTGCAACCTATCCACATATTCTTTCCGTTCCTCCGACGTCTTATTCTTCAGTTGCGGACCATCCAAATTTAGCCTTACGGTGTGTGCCGTTATGCAAACCCTCGTCAGGTTGGCGTAGCCTATTGAAGCCCCCGTTCGTTGGGCATCCACCCATTGTGACCTAACAAATTATACAAGTTAAACGCCTTTTAGTTATATGGCACACATTCGATAAGCAAAAAACAAGTCATGGAACTTACAGGCACCACGCGCCGACGAGATTGATATCCATTTTTTCCATCTTGAAGAATGCGTGCAGGTCATTGAAACTGATGATGAAGTTTCCGTTTGGTCCATCGATGAAAGCGTTATCCGGGACCTTAACACTTATCATCCCAAGCCCCTTCTCGCTTGCTCTTAGGTACCAGTCATGCAGCAACCTCATTGGCCATGGGAGTTCGAGCATGACGTGGTACGGCAAGAATGGCTTGCCATACTCGTACATCTTCGGCACTTCTGTAGAATCCCAAGTTTGCATATTGTCTGCATGACCTAGTACGCTTTTCTGTGCATCCGATTGCGGTTCAGATTGGCCTGGCTTTGTCGGACCCTGTCCCCTGAATGACTTGAATACCAATCTTGCCTCGTACTCTGCCATTTCCTTAGGTTTGTACGTGGAAACCATCTGTGGTACGAGCTTGCGGGCTAGCGAAGTACTGGCCTTTTTGATGGATGCATCTTCAGGCGCAGGTGGCACAGGTTGCACGGGAGCAGATTGCGGTGTAGGAGGTGAGTGGTGAACGGGAGACGGCTGCCTAGATAACGGAGTTGGGGACGCTGGTGCAGCATGCTCTTTCGGTGGAGAAGGCACTCTCTTCGGGGTCGGAGATCTTGCTGGCACCGGTGATCCTGGCGGGGTTGGGGAATTCGGTGGAGATAGCGGTGCTGGAGGGGCGGCTGTCTGTCGCACTTCTTGAGCTGAGGTCGTCGTAGATGGTTGTTCCGTGAGGATGATATCTCGATGATGCCAGAGGATGAACTGGTTCACCACATCTCCGAGTAGTTGTATCCCCTCGGGTGCTGGGATGTCCAGCTCCAACGTTATTTGATCGGCATTGACCCTTGATACTTCCACCCTTGCGTAGTCCTCCGGAATTGGCGTGTTATGGAACTGTCTCCCTGGTATCACTAGTCCGGACCCAACCTCCTTCGTTTTCCCGGCTTTGCTTATCGGGACGACAAGGCTACACGGTGTCGGACTGGTTATAAGATCGACCGGGTAGGGTGTTGTTTCTACGGATCCGACACTGCTTGGGATCTGTACTGTCTACTCCCCTTGAGGGACTAGGCCCGGAAAGGCTTGGGGATGTTGTGCGGCTAGCCTGTAGAATTGTTGGGTGACTTGCTGTGTTACTTGTTCGGTTAATTCTTCGCGCAACTTCGCCTTGTAGGCGTCCCGCTTCTTGTAACTTTTGGATTCTGTTGGAAATCCTACCTTCCAACTCGTTCTTGAAGATTTTCCCCGTATCCTACCGGAGTGTTCGGCAGTCCCCAACGCTGCCGTTAGTTCGTCATGCTCCCTTCTGGCGACGAACTCTCCTGACCTCTCCTTCTCGGCGATCTGTTGGAGAGATGTGGTCACATTCTCGATTTCAGGTGACTCAGGTGACTCAAAGAGCACCTCACCCTCATCCATCACTTGCCCCGTGCTGCGTGCCCAAACCCAGTTTCTACTCCGCGGATTTAGGGGCTGGACCAACAACGGCTTCCCTTGAGCTGCGAATTTTTCCTCCGTAGATCACCATTGGTCCACGTGACCGTCGTATCCACTGGACCCCAATCGGTGTGGATATTTGTTTTTCTTCGCCAGGTCCGACATCTTCTTCCTCCTTGTCAGGGCTTCAGGGGTTGTCATCTTAGCCACAAACTTGTCCCATTCAGCTGGCGGGATATTGCCGTATTTTTCAAATGGAGTTTTGTTCTGCTGAACATAATAAGTGTTCATGTCGGATTTCCACTGGCGCCTTCGATGGGC
Organism: Oryza punctata; assembly: GCA_000573905.2. Taxonomy (NCBI): domain Eukaryota; kingdom Viridiplantae; phylum Streptophyta; class Magnoliopsida; order Poales; family Poaceae; genus Oryza; species Oryza punctata. The sequence continues at coordinate 25,085,075 of CM002495.2, read as the reverse complement.
CATTGTACTCAATGCAAATCTGCTCCCGAGGACCTCCGATCCAGGCGGATACACAAGGTACTTCTGCAACTCCTCCCACATTAAATTCTTAATGTTCTGGTTAACATCCTTCCACTCATCCACGTTTAGCGGCCCATGGAGTCTTGCCACCGTCCCGCACGCGTTGCTAAACTTGGCCATCACGTGTTTCGGCTCGACGGGCTTCCCATCTTCATTCAGAGCAATAATGTATTACGACTCCTTCGGTAGCTGATTCCTGCTCCTCTTACCACATTGTTTCTTTGCACGTCCACCTCCACTTGCTGACGTGTCAGTTGGGTCTGGTCCTGATGTGGCGCTGTCGGCCTCTGCTTGAGCACTGGCGGTAATCTGGTTGGCCTTCCGTTTGGACCTACGCCGAGTAGCCATCTGCACGAGTAAATTATTAGACGCCTACGATCTGGAACGCTAACAAATGTGTAACGAGTTTAGGGTGTGAACTTACGGCTTGCTCGATCGGAATGTAATCAGGATCATTCTCCTGTTGCTCAGTGGCCATTTGCGCTACTTCTATTTCGTACGGATCGCTCGGTGTGCGCTAAGATTCCTCGCTTGAGGCTGCATCATGTCCGACAGCTGTATCTGTGCGTGGATTGGGCGTGAGCTCTGCACCCAACGCAGCTAAGGCAGTCGGGTCCGGCTGATTGACCGTTAGTCCTGTGGCCGATGTTGGTACCATCGTCTCGGTGGGAACTTTGTCGTTCGACATTTTCTTCTAGAGACATAAAGTGTACGAAATGAATACGTACATAACAAAGTTAGTTGCCTATGGATAGTTCCTGGAGCAATATATCCCTATAAATGTATAATGATAAAATATAATATTTGTTTATGAATTTTCCTATATAGCGTAAGTACGGTACTTTTATTCAACGCGTAATACATTCGCAATATTCAGAAATATGATTTGGTTATTTACGTATAGAGCGTAATTACAATCAATTCGTACAACAAAAATCATACTTGTGCAATATCTATTTATTTATTTGTTAAGTTTGATCAAGTTTCTAGAGAATTTTAGTAAGATCTAAAATATTAAGTTGATCCCATCAAAAGAAATACTGAATATGTTTTGATAATTTCTTTGATTTGTTTTGAAATATCACTACATTTTTATATAAACTTGATTAAACTACATTAAAAATAAATATCTGCAATTACATAATGCTCTTCATATATTCTTAAAAATTTTAATAATGAACATATCTAATGCACATAATGCTCTTCATATGTTCTTCAAAATTTTAATAATGCACATATCATTCAAACAATACATTTAATCGACAAACAAATAGTCTGTTTTCAAAAATAGTTAAATTCTTCACTTTTAACTGATAAACTTTTAATAATGCACATAGCTATTTGAAAAAACAAATTAACTTGTATTTCATTCGATCTGTGTTCACTCTGTTTTCATGAAAATAAACATAGTGTTTCACTAAATGTAGTAGAGAAAAAAAAGTACAAAATACGAAAAAAAACATCACCCTAAGGAGGCGGCGGCGATTAGGGCAGAGGAGCCGGGGAGGAGTTGGCGGCCGGGGAGGAGGAGGCGGCGGCCGGTGTCGATCTGTGGCCAGGGAGGAGTCGGCGGTGTCCGGCGTCGAGGCGTGGCCGGGATGGAGGCGGCGGCGGCCGCGTCGACGTCCGGGGAGGATGGAGGCGGCGGCGGCAGGCTGGGGCGCCCAGGAAGGAGGATGCGGCGGTCGGCATCGAGATGGAGCCAGGGACGAGGCGGCGGCGGTCGGGCGGCGGCGGTTTGGGCAGAGGAGGCGACGGCGGTTTGGGCAGCCTGGCGGCGTACACGAAAATTTCACCGGGACTTAGAAATTTTAGGGATCCCGCCATTCCGTATATAGGCGGCACTCATCTCATGCGGGCGGCTTAACAAACCCGCACGGGATAAGTTTTATTCTATGCGGGCGCCTTAGAGGACCGCACGGGATAATACTTATTCCGTGCGGGCGTCTTAGAGGACCGCACAGGATAATTCTTATTCCGTGCGGGCTTCTTAACCAACCGCACGGAATAATACTTATCCCGTGCGGTTTGTTATGAAGCCCGCACGGAATAAGTATTATCCCGTGCGGTCCTCTAAGGCGCCCGCACGGAATAAGTATTATCCCGTGCGGTTTTGTTAAGCCCCCCGCATGCGATGATGATTTTCAGAACTCTCTTATTTAAGTACATAAATATTTGTGTTGCAATTACATATGTAGTTAGACAGACAACTATTTACAAAATTGTTGTATTTTAAAATAAGTAACAACTTGAAAATTTGTGTTACAATTTTTTACCATATAAATAAACCATACGACATACCCTACCTTCAACATATATTCAATTTTCCGTAAATAAATCATTACGGAATATTAGCATTTCCACGCGCCAACGACACCTCGATCACATATTTTCACAGAGATAAACAATTACAAAATGAACTATCATTTCACACTCTTTACAACACCGTCCGTCCGCTTCTTGCTGAAGTTCTCTTCATCAATCTTTCGCTCTAAGTGTTTGATCCTGCTTGGAAGATCTGCGAATAACGGTACGTCCTTGTATTGGTTGTAATCTGACACATCTTTGATGTCATCAACACCAATGATTTGTTGCTTTCCAGGTACAGTTACGTCCATCCGCTCGTCATATGGGTCCTTCACGTAGAATACTTGTGCGACACGCTCAGCGAGAACCGACGGATCATCCTTGTGGCCTAATTTACTGCGGTCCACAACCGTAAGGCCGTAGTCATCGATCCATATGCCTATCGTGTCCTTCACCCATTGGCATCGAAGCACCGGGATCTGTATGTTAGGATCGTAGTCAAGCTCCCAAATGTCTTGTATGATTCCGTAGTATGATTTCTTCTGGCCTGTTGCATCCAACGCCTCCACACGCACTCCACTATTCTGAGTTGCGCTCTTCTTGTCCTTGGCTACTGTGTACAGTGTATAACCGCTGATATGGTACCCTTGCCATGAGGTCACGAGGCTACTTGGGCCTGTTGCCAGCCTCTACAATGTTTTTTCCTCAGGCGATTCACCAAATGGGAGGTTCTGATCCTTCAACCATTCTGGAAATTTGCGCTTCTGTTCCTTCGAGATCCAAGCAGCCGGTCTTCTGGGATTGTTAGCTCTTATCTCCGTCATGTGTTTCTCAACGTACGCCTCGAGAATCGCGAGCTGTTGTAGCACGCTGCTATGTGCTTCGGTTATAGAAATATAATCATTATCATAGAACCTTTTCTTGCCTACGGTCCCCTTCGCCGATAGCCGACCCTCGTGAACAGGGGCGGGGATCCCAATTGGTGTGGCGTCCTTCATGTAATCTGTACAGCAGTCGACGACCTCCTCAGTTGTGTACCCCTCTATCATTGATCCCTCCGGATGAGCTCGATTACGGACATATCCTTTCAGAACCGCCATGTACCTCTCGTACGCCCACATCTGATGCAGGTATAAGGGACCAATTTCGATAATCTGAGGAACGATGTGGACAATCAGATGCTCCATTATATTGAAGTACGATGGGGGGAAAAACAACTCAAACTGGCACGCTGTCTCGATTGCGAACGTTTGAAGGTGGCCTAACTCTTCAGGATCAAAAACCTTCTGCGATATTCGATTGAAAAAGTAGCACAACTTGGTTGTCACAACCTTAGTGTGAATTGGCTTGACAGCTCTTATAGCAATAGGTAGGAAGACAGTTAACATCTTGTGACAATCATGAGCGTTGTAACCGGAGGTAGTCAAATCTTTCATGGATACAAGCTTTCTGATGTTCGATGAGAAACCAGTAGGTACTTTCATACTATGCAAACTTCTACAGAAAGCCTTTTTCTCTTCTGGTGTCAGTGAGTAGCAAGCCGGAGGAATTTCCATCTTCCCATTTGCCAGCTCTTTTGGGTGAAGCTCAAGCCTTAAGTCCATATTTACCAGGTCTGTACGTGACTTCAGCCTATCTTTCGTCTTACAAGGGATGTCGAGCAAAGTGCCAATAGTGCTGTTGAACACGTTCTTCTCAAGATGCATTACGTCAATCGCATGACGAATCTCTAGGTCTTTCCAATATTCAAGATACCTGAAAAATATTGAATGTTTCTTGAAAGGCAACGTATTTTCCTAATCCGTTGCATCTGTATTACCTTGATTTGTGGCTTTCTTCCTCTTGTAGGCTTTCTTCTTTCCCTTCCCGAACACGACCTTAATATTCTTTGTCATGTGAAATACTTGTGTACCAGTTCGTGTTTCGGGAGGAAAATCGTTCTCTACTGTATTATCGAAAAATCTGGCCATCGCACGCCACCTGTGCCTCTGTGGTAAGAAGCGACGATGACGCATGTACACTACCTTGCTCGAGGCGGTGAGGTACTTGTACGACGTGTTGTTGATACATACAAGATAGCCAAAGTTCCCCTTGAGCTGACCTGAAAGCGAAAAGTTCGCCGGTAGGTCGTTTATGGTAACGAATATGATGGCACGCAGAGTAAAATATTCCCTGCAGTATTCATCCCACACTCGCAACCCTTCTTTCCACATTTCTTGCATGTCCTCCATCAATGGTTCAAGAAAAACATCTATGTCAATCCCTGATTGTTTTGGACCTTGAATAAGGATAGTTAACAAAATGTACTTTCGCTTCTGACAAATCCATGTAGGCAAGTTATACATGGTGAGCAGCACTGGCCAAGTGCTGTGTGAGCTGCTCAAGTCACCGAACGGGTTCATTCCATCCGTGCTCAATGGAAACCTCACATTTCGCGGTTCCTGTGCAAATTCCGGGTGTAGTGCATCAAATATTTTCCACTGTCAAGCATCGGCGGGGTGTCGGATCATACCATCTGTCTTCCGACCCTCTCGATGCCATCGCAACAACTCGGCATCTGTACGGTTTGAAAACAGTCGCTTCAGGCGATCTTTCACTGGTAGGTACCACATCACCGTAGACGGAATTTTTTTCTTCGGTTTCACCGATGACTCTTGGTCGCCAACCTCTCCATCTAGGGATCCCTTCCTCTTCGTGTAGCGACTCGTCCCACATGTTGGGCAAGACTCCAAATCCACGTATTCCTTACGGTACAGTATGCAATGATTTAAGCATGCATGAATCTTTTGAACACCTAGAGATAACAGACATATCGGTTTCTTGGCTTGATATGTGTTGGTCGGTAACAAGTTCGGCTTCGGAAGCATAACTCTCAACAAATCCAACAAATCGTTGAAGCTAGTGTCCGACCATCCATGTCTGCCTTCAATCTGAGTAGTTCAAGTACAGAGCGTAATACCGTGTACTCCCTGTCACACCCTTTCGATTCGTCGTAAACAAGATCCTTCGTTGCTTTTTCCAACGCTTTCCAATTGTCCAACCCATGTTTTGTCGCAATCACAACCTCTGGTTCAATATGTCGCAACATATCCTCAAGATCGAAATCAATATCTACATCATCTATACCGGAGCCACCAAATTCAGGGATCGTTCCCTGTGACATGTCTTCGATTATAAAATTTTCTGTAGCATCAAAGCAAAAAACATCGTCCTCGTCATTACGAACGGCGACTTCCCCGTGACAGGTCCATGTTCTGTAATCGTCCTTAAATCCACGCTCTACAATGTGCCCCAAAATTATCTTCGGATCTTGGAACATCTTTTTGTTCTTGCAATCGACGCATGGACATAAAATGTCCCTCCTGTTCTCTTTCAAAGCATGTGCCTTTGCCTGATCAACAAATTTGGATGCATCATCCATATATCTCCTAAAAATATTTTTTGATGAGTCGGATAGGACTATATATATTAAATCATGTAAGAACGATACGATGAAAATGCCCATCTTATTACTCAATGTGCACTTTTGAGGTCAATAACATTAATTTAATAATGAGAAATAAACTACAATTACTAAACTTGCAAAATTAATATATTACATACATTGCACCGAACAAAGTTTGAAATAAATTAAGGTAACTAAACAAAGAATAAAGTAAAGTACTATGCAAATTTGAATACCATTCAAATTTATTCATTCAAACAATACATTTAATCGACAAACAAATAGTCCATTTTCAAAAATAGATAAATTCTTCGCTTTTAACCGATAAAATTTGAAATAAATTGAGGCAGACGTAACCAGGCAACCATAAAAAAGGTATGGACATACTACAATCATTTTAATACCTAATTTGCAAAATAATATATGTTAGCTAAATTGAAAATGTGCCTACACTACCCCATTTGAAAATAATCAAATTACTTCGCATTCCACCGATAAAAAATGAAGAAAATGGAAGCAAATGAAGGAGGATAACAAACATGTCACCTTTTATATGGATCCTAAGCAAAGATTTCAGGTTGAAAACCTCCCCCCTAATTTGTGTGAAATATATGAGAGAGAAAACGCCAGCTTGAATGGGGCAAGCTCGGGCTGAGCTCAATATATGGTATGCATCAACGCGTGCGGTTGGGTTAAGTCGACCGCACGAATAATAGATTATCCCGTGCGGTTCTGTTAAGTCAACCGCACGCGATGATGGACATTATCGCGTGCGGTTGACTTAAGCCGACCGCACGGGATAATCTATTAGGTATTAAAATGGTGAGCCATAGTAACATTTTAGGTATTAAAATGGTGAGACATAAAAGATTAGGTATTAAAATGCCCCATCCCGTGCGGTCAGTTGGTCGGCCCAGGTGGACCGGTTTTTCCAGGCGGAGCCACTTACGACCCGCCTAGAACCAAATATGACGCTCGTACAGAAAAATCTTTTATGTACTAGTGCCATATGGCCCGTGACCCAAAGGCCCGGCCCATGGCACAACGATTTAGCACAGCCTAGGCATGGCACAACCCAGCTAGTGTTGGGCCCGTGCTGGCCCGACCTGACAGTTGGGTCGTGCCTGGGCTGCTGCCCTGGCATGGTGTGCCGGCCCGGCACGATACGAAAATAAGGGAGTCGAAATAGACTTATTTTCAATCATTTGTAAGGCACGACCCAAGGAAGAGGGAGAAAAAATAGACTTATTTAACAATATATAAGGCACGACCCAAAGATGATGGAGGCAAAATAGGCTTATTTTAGCCATATATAACTTACAACCCAAAGAGGAGGGAGGCAAAATAGACTTATTTCAAAAAAGGCACGATGGACTATCGTGCCTTCAGGCCGACCGTGCCTGGGCCATAAGTGGAGCACGTGGGCTGGCATGGCTCGGCCCGACCGTTGAGCGGACCGTGTCAGTCGACCGATCTCGGGTCGTGCCTTAGCCGTGCTAGGCCTGGCGACCTATTTGAACACCTATATCGCGAAGTTTCACGTGGACCTAGAATATTTTGAGCCGTACATGTGAAGATTGTCCAGTAGCACTTGGGCAAAATTTCATGGAGTAAATTGAATTTATGGTACATCAACTTATCAGGTAAATACAATTTATGGGCAACCACAATGTGCATGCAAAGATAACCTTAACGAATAAAGTAGTATTTGTGTTGTTGCTTTATGCATTGGGAGAAGAGAAAAGGGGGGAATGTTACTATGGCTCACCGTAAGCTTAAGGCTAGACCATAAGCAATAAAATAAATCATTTTGTACCCTAATAACATGCATGCGGGTCTTTAAATCCTACATGTCAAAGGATGAATATTATTTTCCTAGGCGAGTTCTACCTTAAAGTTAAGAGGAGACCATAAGCATTGTAGCTATACTATTAGCAAAAGGTCATATAACCGTGGGTCCCACCTTATGGCCTCCATCTTAAACATTGAGGATGTCGTAATGCAAAAAACTTGAGAAAGACGGGGCAATTGCACATTTGACCCTGTTTTGAAAGCAAACTACCAATTTGACCATCTTCCGTCAACTTTGCTCATTTGACCCTTCTTTTCAAAATTGAAGATACGATTTGATCCTATTCTCTTAAGGGCATGTAACAGTGTTAACTGGAGCATAAAATATCCCTTTTACCCTTGTTCATTTGGCCCTATTTACCAAGCTTTTAGTTAGTTTGGCATAGTTTTGTATGGTGAAATATTTAGAAATATTTGTGATAAATTTGTGCACTCAGTTTAAGTTTCACTGATTTGTGACAAATTTGATTTAGATTCATCATATTTTATTCAAATTTGAACATGAGTTTGTTAGATTTTTTTTTATCAAATTTGATTTTAGTTTGACAAAATGGACTTTTCAATTTGATAGAAGTTCGACAAAGTTAACATATATTTGACAAAAATATGAATGAAATTTTAACAAAAATCTGATAGTATCCTCACAAAATACATATATTGAAGGAAAAAAACGAGCAAGATGCACATCGACAGCATGCAAAACCGTCACAGCAGCCGCTGCCCCTGCTGCTCCTTCTCTTTTCATCGTCGCCACTGCCTTTGAGTTCCACCACAGCCGCACCACCGTTGCCGATCTGCCACCACCGGATCAACAGCCCGCTTGCTTCGGCACCGCCGGATCCACAACTCGCACAACCAACCGCCACCGGATCCGCCTACCACAGCTTGAGCACCACCGCCAAATAGAACCGCCGCAACCCGAGCTCCACGCTGCCGCTCCTCATCATCGACGAGCCGTCGTCGCCCCTCCCTGCCGGATCCACTCGTCGCAGCTCGAGCTCCATCGCTCGGGCCCGTCCCCGCCACTCCTCATCATCGCCGAGGCGCCGTCGCCCCTGCCCCGCCGGATGCACCGGTCACAACTCGAGCTCCATTGCCCGGGCCCGTCGCCGTCGCTCCTCGTCATCATCGCTGAGCCACACGCGCTCCCTCCGTCTGCGCCGCCGCTGCCACCATTCGTTCTGTGCGCAGCAGCCACCGCCCGCTGTTCCCTCCCTTCCTTCGACCTTCGTGTGCCACCGCCTCGCCTAGCTCGCTGACACCCGCTGCTTCCTCCCTCCCTCCGGCCTCCGTGCGTCGCCGCCTCACCTAGCTCATCGCCGCTGTGCATAGAGAATGAATGGATAGGGATAGGACAGAATGAATGTATAGGGTTGTAGTGTCATCAAGGGTATTTTGGTCACTTTGATTAATAAATAGATTTTTTTATTTTTTTGAAATGAAACTTAATGGTATAGTAAAAATAGGGTCAGACGACAGCTTTGATTTTGAAAAACAGGGTTGTCATGGCCCGATTTTCGTTCGGGGTTAAAAATCATTAAATAAAGCATTTCTAGAATTTATCTTAAAATTTATAGTAATTTAATCAAATGAAATAATGAAGGAATTAAAAATTTCCTTTAAAATCATGGCCGGAAATATTTTTATTATATTCTCAGTGCCCAAAAGCACTCTCTGAAATTTCCCGTGAATTTTAGGAGCTCAAGAAGAAATTTTAATGTTACAAAGTTCATTGAATTAATTAAATAAAATGTAAAATGAATAAAATCTCTCCTCTCTCCCTTTGGGCCATCTCCGGCCCAAAGCTTTCCTCTCCTCCCGCGACCCACCATCCTCCTCCTCTTGGGCCGGCCTCTCTTCATCTTTTTCGGGCCGACTTTTCCCTCTCTCTCTTGCCTTGGCCCCGCTCACAAAGTCCATTTCACCTCCCCCAGCCGTCCTCCTCTCACTCGTCGATAGGTCAGATCGGTGGCCCCACCTGTTAGCTTCTTCTCCCACCTCCAGCCAGTTGACTGGCCGGACCTCGTCGCCCACGTCGCCGCTGATTCCGCACCACCCCGCCCACCTCCTCCACCCCCTCCCTTCCCCCCAAATCCGGCCACATCGCTGCCTCCTGCGCCCCTTTCTCTCTCTTCACCATCCATCGCCGGTTACTGCCCTCCTCAGCCGCAATCCCGCATCCCCGCGCCCACAAAGAGCACCCCCGTGCTCTCCCCTTGAGTTTCCCCAAATTTCCCTGAGTTGCCGCCCACTTTCTCTCGCTCCCCGCGCCGCGCACTTTGCAACCTCTCGCCGGCGTGCTCCGGCTGCACGCCACCGCCGCCCTAGCCACCGTTGCGCCGCTCTGCTTGCACCACCAGCATCCTACACAAAGCTCCACCCCGACCCCTCCTTCCCCTTCACGGAATGTCACCGGACCGTCACCGTCGCCATCGTCCTCCTCCGCACCAGCCAACACTTTTCGGTGCGGACTCCTCCTCCCTTCTCTCTTTCCCCCTCCTTCTTCCACGTCATCGCCATCGCACCGGGTGTCCTCCTTCTCCCGCATCGCTGCCTCTCACATCGCCGCCGCCCGCACCGTGCGTTGCCACCTCTCACTCCGCCGCCTCCCGCGCTGCCGGTGGCAGCGCGCCGGCGCCGCGCCTACTCGGTCGCCCCGGCTTGGGCCGATCCCGCGCCTCGGCCACCGCCACCCTTGAGCGCCGCCGCTGATCGCCGCCACTCACCGCTGCTCCGGCGTCGTCCACCGCCACCGCCGCGCGCCGCCGGCGGTCGCTGATCCCCAGGCGCCACCGCCATCATTCACCAGCCGACCGCTGCCGCGCGCTCGGCCACCCGCCTCTCCCGGCCTCACCAACCACGTGTATTGATCTCTAGCCTAAGCATCCCACATGATATCGTGATCATCCGGACGTCATCTTCTCCCATGTTGACTCCCGATCCATCACCGGCAACGCTCTCCCGAGGCGTCAAGACTCACCTACACATGCATCAACCAAGAAATCATTTTCGAGCACAAGTTCTCTCCAACTTGACTCATTGTTAACACACAACAATATTACATACGCATGGTATCCATCTAGAAGCAATAAACATAAAATAATCACGGATATCCAAAATTCCCTAATCTTAAACCGAAACAGCGTCGGCCGGTTAGACCGCGAGTATACTGCCGGTCTGACCGGCAACCCCTACCCGGTCTGACTGGTCCCAAACAAACAGCAGACACCTATTCATCATCTGAAAATCCAATCATCTCCAAATATCAAAACCAATAATATCACATGCCAATTGTTCATCATCATATAATAATCAAACACACTTTGATTTTACAACAGCCATCCCTTCTTCCTCGCCAATCGTCGCCTGGAACAGCTCCTTCCTCACGGAGGTGAGTTCGCCTCTCGCCGCTAGCCTCCGGCCATGTTTTTCTCCCTGCTCCGGCCATCCTCTCTCCTTCCTAACCCTTCCAACTTATTCGCCAGATCAAGGAGATCTCGAGCACCACTTTCCTAAATCCAGAGTCCGCCGGAACTCTGTCATCACCGTCGCGCCCGAAGGCTGGGGCCGCTATCCCCAGCGCCGAGCTCCTTCACCATCATCGCTTTCCCCACCTAGAAAATTTATATTCATTCACTGATAGAGATTGCAAGAAAATTTAGCTCTCATGTCAAGCGTGAGAGGCTAAAGATAATCCATTAACTTAATGAATGGAAAACTTAGCCCCACACACCTGACATGAGAGTGTTACTATGAACAAATACAATTCAAACACCATGTCATTATTTGTGTATTTGATTACCTACATAGAAACAAAAGTATATGTAACTACCTACAGCAGTTACATGGAGAAATAACGAAGACCGAAGATATATATAACACCATCCATGTGCAAATTCCATACACTCAAACTACAATACTATGTCAGAAACTTAATACAAAATTCACATTAATTCATTGATAGTAGAAAATTACACTGCTTTATAACTAAAAATTATATTTGTAAATAATGTATATATGGCATGTAAATGCACTGCCATCAAATTCACTTATTATTTGAAACAATGTACTTAGATAGAGAAATAACAAGAATTACAAATTTAACTGGGATATAATTCAACTGTAAGTGGTAATGAGGTGTACTGTAAGTCTTTTAAAAGTTTTATTTTTCCTAATTTCTCATATTGCATGAAACTTAATGTTAAGTTAAGTATTTTTCTCTGCAATTCTTGGCTACATGCTATGAAATTAAACTATAATACAGATAACAAATTTAATTTTTAATTTTCGAGTACATCAGAGCAATAACAACTGCAAAGAATCTAGTGACATAATTACAAATCTATGTCACTAAACTATATGCAGATATTGTTACTTAAATAAAATCAAAAATTTCAAATTATGTATTTACAGCACGTCAACACTAAAGTTACAACAGTAACTAAGGCATACTAACACTGTAAGTGAACGGTAAGTACTGATTGATTATACCGTAAGTGTATACAAAGTTACATTTATGCAACCTTTTGTTGATACAAAAAACATACACTGGCCTGAGAGATTTGCTTTACTCTAGTGCAGGTCCAAAACTTGCTTTTAGGTTCGAATGGCGTGCCAGTTGATTTGATCCTGCAATCAACAAGAAAAAAACATGCAAATTTATCAGTAGACGATAGTCAATCGGCCAGTTAGCCGATATCATATCGTAATGTCACCTAGCCGATGCAATATAGCATGAATCGACTATAAGGTGTAGTCAATGATAGAACAAACTCTAAAACTAGTACATCCGCTGAAAATATTAGTATTACATAATCTATAAATCATTATTACTTTAGAAATAAGCAATTGGGGTAGATCGGACTGAACCGAGACAGTATAAATTGCCCAAGTCTAAAATAACATGAAATAACAATTATATGTACTCATGTCATAGCCGATGTCCAGATTTAAGTATGTATCAGCTATAGCTCCGATACAACCTTATATTAGGATATTCTCTTGCAACAGATATATTCAACTAATATCAATCAGATTGATAGTAAGTTCAATATATTTGAATTAGATTAGATCCTAATATAAGGGGCAGATATAGCATATTAAACAAAGCATGAAACTATGTAAAACATCTATACCAGATAAGATCGGCTGAAACCCCGATACTATCCTTATTAAAAACCATAAAGCAGGCTAGAGATCATGATTCTTAACACGACTTAATAGATCAAACTTAACTGATGCAGCATTAAGTATGAAAAGAAGCATGATATCTAAACAATCAAGCCGATGGTTGTCTTTTCGGGATGATGGATACATTATATAATTCAAGCCAACAAGTCAATCTAACCGTTATCGATAAAACCCTAGATACAGATCGGCCGATATAGATAGATTACATTGTCAATCTAAATTATATGATGTATATGATAACTAGGAGATTCGCAAAATAGAATTAGAGTGTCATAAAGATGTAAGCACTAATTCCGATAATGCAAACCGCCATAACAAGACCTACCTCTTCGCCGAAGATCAAATTGATGCAGCTCGACTCGAAAGCATGAACTTGTCGAAAGTAGAAAACAAAAGGTTGGCGATGCGCCGAGATTCATTGAACGTGTGTTATTTTATTCATAAAACCTCGGGTCTATATTTATACCCGAAAATGCAAACATTGTCCAACATGGACACGACTCATATTGTCCTAATACAAATCTAACTAGCGAACAAGTCCCTTAGGTGGACTCTTACCGAGAATATCTATAAGGAAATTACATATATTCCTAATTAATAGATACATTTGCCAATTCTGGACTCTATCCTTATCTGGCAACATCGTTCCAAACTCCCTCTCGAATCTGATACTGACTTCACATGCAATATCGGCCATATCGGCTATTCCAGATCGGACTCGATTCCAGCCGATACGGTCTCTAGCCGATGCGCACTCTGTTTCCGAGAATCCCGCATATCTTCAAATCCGCTTTGGATTGGATCTTGTTTCCGATTCATATATATTATCTAGCTTGCCAAATTTCATCGTCAACACTTTTATACTGCATGAAACCTATATTTAATTTAAGCAATAGCACATACACTACTTGACATGAATTAAGGACCAATCATGTATAAAATCAAATTAATAGAACCTATGTTTCTTGTATATATCTACAAATACAAAATCTCATGAGCATATGCATATACAAATGTTAGAATTTAGTAATTCAACTACATAAATGTTTGATTCAGATTACTATCAGTAGAGATTTGTTTCAGATTACTGAACTATAAATATAGTTGATTTCAACACATAATTTTTTCAAATATAAATGTTTTCTAGTGGTTTCAAACAAAAAATTGTAGGAACGAAGATAGAAAAACATACTAGGAAGGAGAAACTATCAGTAGAGATTTGTTTCAGATTACTGAACTATAAATATAGTTGATTTCAACACATAATTTTTTCAAATATAAATGTTTTCTAATGGTTTCAAACAAAAAATTGCAGGAACGAAGATAGAAAAACATACTAGGAAGGAGAAAAAAATGCAGGAGGATGGAAAATTACAAGTCGAGATGATAAAAGAACAAACAGGTAAAGAAAAATCAAAATTATAAGAAAATATGAAAACAAAAAAAATATTTACCTAAAAACATACATGGAGAAATAACTATAATTACAAATGTAACTATATTGGAGACGTCATGTAAGTAGACTTTAACTATAGTTCATTTGGACTCAGATGTTTTTGAATAACTATAGTGGAGATGTCATTTTTTGCAGGAATAAATTCAGGGACGCAGACTAGGAAGGAGAAGAGCTTGCATGAGAAGGAAAATTTACAAGCAAAAATGAACAAATTGTAGTCAGGTATAGACTCTATCATAAAAAATAATATAAATGAGAATGAAGTAATAATGGAACAAGAATCAAATAGAAAATAATAAATGGTCAGATTTTTTAGACATCATTTAGAAGTACAGAAAAGTAATTGATGGTTCTTTTTAGTACTATAGAAAACAAAGATACTAGCAATCTAATGATATAAAGGAGAATTTAACTATAGAAAATTACAGTGAGAAATTACTAAAATTACAATTGTAATTACAATTCACAAAGCATGTAACTGGATTGTAAGTTATGTCTAATTGCAATATAAGTACATAATATTGAATACATAGAAGTAGAAAAAAAAGAGGATAGATAGATGTTATAAAATTTTAGTTATAGTACTCATAAGTCATAATAAAAATTACCGTAAAGCTATAATCATGTCAACTCATGGTGATTTTATGTTTAGTTCCAAGATGTTGTCACCTGCAATATTTTGAAACAAGCAAGATGCAATTAGGAAAGGTTAATTCAGGAGCTGATACATCACAAACAGCCAATTATGAAGTGCAAATATTATTCGATCAGTACACAATGCTTAATGAAGATGGAAGACTGGTAAGTAAACAAACCACCCTCGATACTGTACACAACAAAGTTCAATGCTTTGCAAAATTATATTTAATTCTAATCTAACAAAAGGAATCAATCTAATAAACACATGCATGCAAGACAGTTGAGCTACACTAATCTTATGCAACAAATAATTCAAAGTCCTCGTGTCAACTTGCAAAGAACAGAAGTAAGCATAATGAATTAAATTTTATTTGACTGCATACAGAAAAAATTAAAGTTGCTTTTTGTTAACTAATAGGAAAAATGCAGGGAAGACTAGAGAGCTATAGAAATCTGCTATAAACACCTGTCGCGTTTGATGTGAGGATAAACTTTTGAACCATATTTGATAAAAAATTGCCAAAATGGAAATACAAGTCATTACTAACAGTTCAATTTTGATTCTGCAGAATTCAATGATATTGAAAACTAGCAAGTTTTCTCAGCAAGAACAAGATGAGCAAGATACAGTATATGAAAAACAGAACTCAACAACGCACTGGAGCTATGAGGAATTCGAAAAATTATACAACAACAACATTATAACATGGACTGAGGTGCTATTATGAAAAATATAAAAAAACTCCATGTAGTACACAAATCTTTACTAATGTGTAATCATTATTAATTAATTTTTTACAGAGATCATCAGAAAAGAGTATGAAGAGCTCTATGAATCCAAAAACAATCATTTCAAGAGACAGGTATTTCAGTTGTGATTATCAAGCAGAGATTCAAAGCAAATATACATGTCAACAGTTTGATTGATACTTTTAAAAAAATCAAATTATTTCAGATCAATGATATGAGCATGATAATTGAAACAAATGAGCAGGCAAACATTGCACAAATTGAGGAAGATGAGCAATCATATTTAGTATATGGAAATGAATAGGTATGCTAGCACAGATTTTGTACCTAACGATATGATATTTGTTTAAAATAGTGTATTGGCATATTACATTGACATAAAATTGACTTATCTACAATTTTCATACTAATATTATTAATTTGTTATTTGAAGATGGACACTGGAGAAATAAATGAGCAAAACAAAGAAGCAAATGAAGAGGCATCATCTAGACAAAATGGGCAAGAAATTGATCAGCAGCTAACAATAACAGACAGTAATCATGCAAGCAACTCAAGGATCAATAACAGAGAGGAACACATAAGTAAAGAAGACATCAACAATTTTTTTTGCTAATGAAGAGGACATCAATGCAGAAATTGACAAGAAACACATATCTGATTTTGGAATGCAGTTCAAATCACACAAGGAAGCCCATGGATACTTCAACTTTTATGCATATCTTGCCGGCTTATCCATTGTCATTACTCACCACTACAAAACAACAAGCAAGAAAAGGAATGAAGAAAACACAAAGTATACATACCACTGCTACAGATATGGGAAAAATGATGATGGAGATAAGAGAAAAAAGAAGATAACTGAACAACAAAGAAATACCAATGTTATAGATAGAACTGATTGCAAATGTGTGATGGTAGTGAAAGAGGTAGGGAAGTTTTGGAAAATATCGAGACTGAACCTAAATCACAATCACACACTAAGCCCAAATAGAGAAGCAAAATTTCTGAGATCTCACAAGAATACGACAGCAGAAGAGAAAAGATTGATAAGAACTCTGAAAGAGTGTAACCTACCTACAAGAAGCATGATAGTCATCTTGTCATTTCTCCGAGGAGGGCTATCGGCGCTGCCATATAACAAAAAAGATGTGAGCAATGTGGCAACAACAATTAATTCAAAAACAAAAAATGGAGATATGAAGAGAGTAATGGATTATTTGAGAAAAAAAGAAGCAGAAGACCCAGGATTCTACTACAAATTGTTGCTAGATGTGAACAACAAAGTGAAGAGTATGTTTTGGATAGATGGGAGATCAACTCAACTCTATGAGGAAAATGGTGAATTTTTTTATTTTGATACAACATACAAAACTAACAAGTACAACCTACCATTTGCTCCATTTGTTGGGGTTACAGGTCATGGCACAATATGCATTTTTGGGTGTGCATTTTTTAGGATATGAGACTACAGAAACTTTCAAATGGGTTTTCATTCCTAACAGCTATGGGAGGAAAACATCCAGAGACAATTATAACTGATCAAGACTTGGCAATGTGTTCAGCAATTCAAAAGGTGTTTCCAGATACAAAGCACAGGAATTGCTTGTTCCACATAATGAAGAAATGGAGAGAAAGAATAGGAAACACATTTTTAGACAAGACAAATAAGGATATGTACAATGAATTCAATAACATAGTTCACAACTGTCTAACAAGAGCTGAATTCGATACATTGTGGCCTCAAATGATTGAGAAGCATAGCTTGCAAAATATTAAATATCTCCAGATAATGTGGAGAACAAGGGAAAATTATATACCAGTGTACTTTAAGTCAGATTTCTACCCATTTATTAATAGTACAACACTAAGTGAAGAGAAAAATGCAAGATTCAAAAGGGGGTAGGCCTATCACACAGTGTGATGAGCTTCTTAAAAGAATTTGAGACAATCAACGACACTATCTTCGACACTGAATATTGCAAAGATCATTTGTCCAGAACAAAGAGACCTAAGACACTATGGTCAAGTTACAAGATAGAACTGCAAGCTTCTGAGGAGTATAACTTGGGGATTTTCAAAAAAATTCAAGATGAACTAAAGGAAACATTAAATCAAGATTTGGCGGATATTGAGCATGGAAAGACAAACGAAGTTTATACAGCACCAAATCTGACACAACAGGAATTCAGGAATTCAGACAAAGGAGATATGTTGTGATTGCAAACTTACCACAAGAAAACTTCGTGTGCATCTGTGCAAAGTTCTCCAAAGATGGAATCCCTTTGCAGCCATGTTCTGAAAGTATTGTTATGATGAGCTTCTTAAAAGAATTTGAGACAATCAACGACACTATCTTCGACACTGAATATTGCAAAGATCATTTGTCCAGAACAAAGAGACCTAAGACACTATGGTCAAGTTACAAGATAGAACTGCAAGCTTCTGAGGAGTATAACTTGGGGATTTTCAAAAAAATTCAAGATGAACTAAAGGAAACATTAAATCAAGATTTGGCGGATATTGAGCATGGAAAGACAAACGAAGTTTATACAGCACCAAATCTGACACAACAGGAATTCAGGAATTCAGACAAAGGAGATATGTTGTGATTGCAAACTTACCACAAGAAAACTTCGTGTGCATCTGTGCAAAGTTCTCCAAAGATGGAATCCTTTGCAGCCATGTTCTGAAAGTATTGTTGTGCAAATAAGCAAAATTCCAGACAAAATACATAGTAGAAAGATGGAGGAAAAAGGAAAGAAAATGTACAACCAGAATTGAGAGGCCTACTACTAATGAAAACAACTCAGTTCTAAGGTTCAATGTGTTGTCCAGAAGAATGGCTGACATGCTGTCAAAAGCATCAAAGAAGAAAGACACATACCTTTACATGTTAGATCAGATGGATAATCTGGACAAAAAGTTGGACTTGCCGATTGAAGAAGCACCTCAAAATCTGGCACAAAATGATCAATGCCATACAACAGAAGAAACAAATGAGGACCAAGAAGAAAAAGATACAATCAATCACGAAGACGATATCGAGGACCCTGATTAAGCAAATACAAAAGGAAAAAAATCAGCAAGAACAAAAGCAATAGTAGAGAAGATTAAAGAGAGGCCAAAAAGACATTGCACAAGGTGTGGGAGAACAAATCATACTATAGAGAGCTGTCCAATAATGCAAGCTGCACAAATTATGCAAATTCAACAAAAAAAGCAAACACAAGTAAGTTTATTTTAAGAAACATTTGAACTTTTACAAAATAGAATGGGTTTTAAAAAATATTACATATGTATTTCTCATTTATAGGGACTATTGAGAAGCAACAAAAGCTTGGAACGAGGAAGAAACAGGAACAACAATAGCCAGGTGATTCTTCAAGCAAAAGTAAGAAAAAATAAATTTAGCTAGTAACATCTGCTTTTAATTAATACAACATGAAATATGTACACAACATTTTCCATTTTCAAGAAATAGGCAAACTACTCAAGAAAATGACAAATTTCAAAACTGAAGACCGGGACAAGCTGAAGATAGATGAATAGACACAACCAGTGGCGCAAATAGTAGTGTATTACATATCCTCCATCAGAGTGAAATTATTGCAAAAGACAAAAAAATGGATTATATTATACCACTGGTTGTTAAGAACCAACTATCAGATGTATCGCATTTACTATTACAAAGACCATGCACATTATAATGTTGGCCATATACTATGTTATATTTAGTATTCACTATGTTCTCTCATATAATCCTATGTATTATATTAGACTAACAGAAGCTTTGTGAACTTCTCAAATGAAAGAAGCTTGACGAGTACGAGGAAATTTGTCCTAAAAAATAATAATAACAAATGAAAAACTAATATAGACAAAACTAGAAAATGAGAAGATCTGTGCAAAACTTATTATCTAACACATAGTAAAAGAACTTACTGTATTGAACTAATTGAGAACAACATCTTCAATTTCTATTTGGAGCATCTTATTCTTTGTGTGGAAAAAGATTTGATTCACATATTGGACACGAATGTTGTTAATGTTCTCATTTGAAAGCACATTGGATAATACAATCCTAGGTGATCAAAGTTTGGTAAATTTCATCACATAAATTCCAGAATCGCAGCTGAAAAGTATTGCATGAAAATAACAGTTAAAAATTTATAAATAACTTATAACAACAAATGGTGATTGAGTACAAAAATTTAGAAACACGAAAAAAAAAGAAATCATTAACAAACATAAACAATATAATTTAAATAGCTAACAAGAGACATCATGTTTAAAATGGACAACATCTGTGACAAGTACTGATAAAAATAAGTTTGAGGGGTGTTGTACACTTGTAGTAAAGATAAGGAAATTAACATCACGGTACTACAACATAATCTGTATGAAAATAAGGTTGAGGAAAAAAAAGATGATTATACAAAATACTGAATTGTCAAATCAATGCACATGACATGATACTAACCACGCTAGTAAACTTTGGTCTGAATTATCTTCTGAAATCAACAAACAATCAAACAAGAGTAAGTGACAAAGCCGAATGTGCAAATCCTAGCTGATATTCCATAAGTAACACTTGGTGTGTCCCCATCCAAATAAAAAAAGGCATGAGCCAAAATAGGTGAACAGAAATACAAAAAAGGAAGCAACATCTTTCATACAATAGATTGTGCATATATGACTTGGGAAAATGAAAAATATTTGGCAGCCCCAAGTAAGTGGGATAAAGAAAAGTGAAATGTACCAAAATGTGAATTAGTGTTTACAGATTTAATACTAGTGCAAAAATATAAGTTCAATAATATCAACACATAAAATATCTGAAATTCTTAATTGGAGGCAGAGTTATTTGCATTATTACATAACAATAGAAGAATGACAAAACACAAAAAAAGGTGATAAAAAAGGGGTAAGACTAAACAGAAAAAGTACATGGAATAAAAAGTAGGTGCAGCTATGCACATGTCAGGACTTGCAACGGACATACAGATACATTCCATATGAAATAAAATATGAGCGTGGAGAAGACGGTGAGGATACATGCCAAAGAAGAACATGAGCAATATATGGAACCAAGATATATTAACATTATGAATGTGACATCTATGTGATTTAAGTTAAACTACATCAGCAAACACATAACTGGTGATACAGAGGATTTGCAAACAAAAGAAAAGCTCGCTCATAATTATTTTTTCATAGCTCAAGACAATATCAAATCAGCCCAAGAATATAAACATAAAAAAAATTACCTCAAAACTTGACGAGGTACTGGAGGGAAAACTATTTTGAAACTGAGAAAATCTATAGGAGTACGAACAAATTTATCCCATGCAGATTGGAAATTGTCAATCTGAAATACAATTTCAAAACAAAACTTTAATAAAACTAAAAAATATAATAACATTTAGATAACTAACAAAAAGAGGACTTGATCTTACAAGCAGAGACATGATAGGTTGAAATTACTCATCACCCTCATTATGCAAAGAATCCAAAAACACAATCATTCTATTCTTCATATTAACAATAAACAAGAACCAATGCTGATTGATGTATATTGGGAAGTATAACTACAAAAAAGAGGAAAATAATTTAATTAACTAGACAAAAATAGAAGTATATAAAAATTTAACTTAATAAAAATGAACTTACCATGTCACACAAATGCAATTTCCTAGCTGTAGCAGCTCCAAGAAAAGATTTCTTTACTTTCTCCATATCACAATTAGACACATGAGCTATCAATAATGTGGTGAACAAAAATAATTTAAATTTGAAACAAAGAAAAAGGAATATAACTTAAAAAATAACTTACACCAATAGATGGAAAAAAGTAGTTCTTCTTTGACCTTGATGGATGATTATTATGGGACATGACCCGACAAAACACTGACATAACATAACTTGAAACATAACCACCTTTCTTGAGTGAATGACCAAAGTTATATACTTTTGCTTTCACGTTATCAATGTCAACAGCATCAAAACTGGAAAAAGAAATATATCCATTCATCCTCATTTAAATATACAACAGTAAGATAAGAAAAAAATAAGAGATACAAATTTCAAGTAGAGAAAATTATCTCTGCCATTTTGAACTTTCAGCAATGCGACAAATAGCAATGAAATACGGTTTTCTTCAGCAGTGATTGGAAAACGACGTGTATCAGTGATAAAGGGATTTGTTGCATGTCTGGCACGTAACAAAATTCTTCTTGGGCCATGTAAAGGTACCTTTCCACCAGACGAACTAAGTTCTTGGGTACTTGTAGATAAATTTTTGATGAATTGTACAATTCATCAGTCTTGGTTCATAGTTTCTTACAGCGATCATTGAATTTTGATTCACCAAGGAACTGAACATCGGGAGAGTTTTGAAACAAAAATTACCAAAAATATAACACAAAGACATGACACAATACAACATGTAAAACAAATTATCAACTGATAAGCAAAAAGTATGCAGAACAAAGGCAAGTAGACAATTACCGTTAAATCTTGAAATATCCTTTTGTTGGCATTTTGACAATTTCTTCTTTCATTAGAACCAACATCTTGATTGCCACGAATCATGTCATGAGGAGTATTCGGAACAAAATGAAAAGAGATTAATTGCTACAATCATAAAGTTAAAAAAATTATTTTTTGGATCTTAAATGCAAGATGTTTTCTATTTTCAACACACATCACATACATAAGAGAATGGTGTAATACCTCATAGCAAGAGGGAGTAACATTGCCAGCTAGTTCATGGCATTGATCAGAATCACTTGAATAATCTTCAGAACATAACAACCTAAAAGATGGAACATCTTCACTAAATATAGCACGTCTGCTATTGAAATGTTAATCTGGACCTAAACTTGTTTGCAACATCCTTCACAAGAATAAGAGCAGCAACAGAAGATCCTAGCAAAAATAATGAAAATAAATAAAAAAATAAAAACTTTAATACAACATAACAAAAAGATGAATAATCAAAAAATGCATAGAAAATATTACATAAAATACCAGCTTTAGATTGATAGACATCATTATTCCTATTGGTAAGATATCCAACATCTGGAGTAAGAACACGTTTAGCTAATAAAAAAATATAGTAAAAAACTATTTTTTAAAAAAATTGAAACAATTTGATGTGAGTACATTACCAACAACAGAGTTGGGAGCATTTCCATTATCAGAAGAGTTAGAAAGAACCTATAAAAAAATATATGTTGGTACAATTATAAGAAGGCTTAAAAATTGAAAAATTAACAAAACTTATAAAAATAAATAACATGCATACATTTCGACGGTTGACTGATGACAATAAACCATTCGTTCCATTGGAATAATGAGAAACATCACAATTGGTGTCATTTGGTTATATAAATACAAAAATTATCATCAAACAGGGCAAAATGAAATATAAACGTTTCTAATTTTTCAAGAAAAAACACTTACAATTATATCATTATTGTGTGCTGACTGATTATTCAATGATTTGTTGTCATCATCACCATTGGTAGTAGAACCGTATAAATATATGAAAAGACAACTAACATCAGAGTAAATGAAATCAAACAATTTACAAAAAAAAAATCTAAACTACACTTAACATCGTACACATACCAGCAATTAGACCAAGAGATGGACAGTCTTTTCCAATAGAATTTGATACAGACTTATCATAAAGTCCAGCATTGCTAACACTTATATTTCAAGCAGCACATCCAAGGCCATCTAATATAGACAATAGAAAATTTACATAAATAAAAGAACATCTCAGAACATATCAAATGCAATACATTAAACATGAATAAATGAATAAATCTTGAGAATAAACTGAACTACCATCATTTAAATCATCAAATTCATATTGCCTTACTGTTGGAGTTGTAGGTTAACAATTACTAGGTCCAGCTTCAGTGTTTATTTGAGAAGGACAAATATGGGCTTCATTCTTATGTTCAAGTGGTTCAAATTGACTTGATTGAGCAAGTAAAGCCAATATAGAAACCAACACATCTTCACATGACTCACTATCAACTAAATGATGACTACACAAATGAGTGCTCAACATTTGAGAGATTTTATCCTTGAGAAAATCTGGAATCATACTACCAATGGTTGAATCAATTTTAGCTCGAATTGAAATTGACCTAGAATGTGCAGGTCCAGGCTACACAGAAAAAATTTTTAATCAAGTCAAACAAACAACAGAAGATAGTATTTAGTTAAAAAATACAAAAGTTAGTCTCAAAAAACTTGTTTAAAAATGAACACTTTACTGTTACAACTCTACAGCCATTGACATTCAAAATAAAGTGCTCATATGATTTGGGAAAGCACCATATTACAACTTATCTTAATACAAAAATGACTAATGCCAATGTCTATGTTATCTAGTTCCGTTTTCACTATATGGATTTTACATAGGTCAAATTTAATATGGATTTTAAAAATCTGGCTTCACAAATATAACATAACATGTACTAGGAAGCAAAGTAGCATATACAATGCAAATTAATGATAACATTCCCAAACTAGAGGTATAAACGATGGATGATATTTGTCAACTGAACAATGCCAACTCCAGGATTGAAATGTACTATTCAAAACAGTAACACAAGATAGCATAATTGTGAGAAATAAGAAAGTATGAATACTAGAGAGCCATCCTAATGTTGACCTATATTCCACAATGCATACTCGCTTAGAAAAAATAACACACATAAACATACATAAGTACCTGGAAATAACATGTTGCCCGAAAATCCTTGAGAGGACTTAGTCCAAAGTTGTTATCATCTATTTTGTCTAATTAAGATAATACTGAAATCATGTCATCTTTCCACACGGATATGCAGGGATAGCCTTGATCAACATGTATTGAGCCAAAATCAACATAGTCAAGATACAAAACCTATAAAAAAAGAAACATATAAACAATTGACAAAAGCATTGGAAAAGAATATAACAAATTTAGAGCAAAAAGTATACAAGAGAACTTACAGCCTAGTAAAACAAGCAACCTCCCAAGGTATTTTTCTTCTAAAACTTCTTAATATAAGTCAACAACCAGTCATAAACAAATTTTGACCAATCATAGGACTTCAAGCGATTAACATCCTCAAAGATAGTCAAATACTTAATGTTTGGGATCAAAGATGAATTGGGATATAAAAAGCAAGCCAAACCAACAATAAGGAAAGAGGTCATTATTTGATCTTCAGACAACTTTCTTCTGGATTAGTTGATCTCCAAAAAATTTAACAGAAGGAATCGACACTTGACCAAACATAGAGACGATACATTGCTTGTCAGCCTCATAATCTTTATTGAATTCTATTCCACCAAAAGGGAGCCCAAGAACAGCATGCACTGATTCAACTGTAACTGGTATAATTTTGTTCTTTAGAATTATTTCAGAAGTCCTAACATCAACATTTTTGACAATCCAAGTTGCAAATTTGATAGGCACAAAGTTACTTTCAAATAATAACAAATAATCAAAATCATATTTGTGGACAATGGACTTCTGATATTCAGATAAAGAAGAAATAACTTCTGAAAAATATCTTGCAGAAAATCTTGTGAATGACGACTCTGTGTTAGCACGAGACTTTTGCTTCTTCACCTTTAAAAACATTGAAAGAAAAAAATCTATGACCTTGGTAGCAATTTTAATAAAATTGTTGAGAATAGGTGACAGTAAAAAAAAAATACCAAAGCATGAAAAAGAGAGGTAGCATACATGAGGCTTTGGCAAATCATAATAAGAATTGGACATCGGTTTCTTTAACATATCTTGGACAATCTACAGAGATTAAAACATCAATGGTATCAAATAAAACAAATACCATGAATAAACAAGTGCAATGTATGTATGTATATACCATCTTCCTGTGTATTCCAAAAAGAAAATCATCAACTTTCGTACAATCACGAAACAAACATTATATTAGAAATGGAAAGAAATAGATAAAACATACAATAGTGACTTACATCATTAGATGGATCAACATCAACATCATCTGAGTCATCGGAATCAATATCGATAGGAGATTTGCCTAACCTTGATTTGTGAATAGGAGCCATCTAAGAAAAGGACTGCAAAATAAAAATAAAAAAGTTCAGATTCAACAAACAGTCTAACTAAGTTAAATCAGTAACATAAACTATGAGAAAACAAACAATATCAAACTGTAGCTATCAGGTTAACTTTGAATCCCCTCATGGCACAATACATGTGCATGTATTCTACTGGGGGATCATTAAGTTTCAAAATAGCAAAACAAATGTAAGAAATACTGATATGTAAATTTTAGGGTTGCACACTTGTATAATCGACTGAATAAGGAAATTAAGGTGATAATACTACTATATCATCCATCCACAACGTGCTAGATTATCATTACTATTACTAGTTGATGCTACAAGTGAGAACTAACATAACCTACAAGATCAATATATGTGGAGATCAATCCAAACCTAGTGCTAAAATAGTGTTCAGAGACTCACAAAAATTGCAGTGCACAAGAAAAAGTAAATCGGTACAAATGTTATTACTTCCATGGAAATCACCAAATGCAACTAATACTTTAGATATGAATAGAAGTAATAAAATTAAAACATACAACTATGACCCTAAAAGGCATTAACAACAACTAAATATGAGAACTTAAGCAAAAAAACATGATATACGTAAAACAACCATATATAAATCAAATTAGTGTGAAGCTTTAGCTATAAACTAACACCTTAGAGTAGAAACAAACCTAAAACTTAAACCTACACTTACAAATCAACAGATCAAAGAGGAAACAACCCTACAAACTTAATAAACTAACCCCAAAAATTTCAATAGTGTGAAGTTCTAGATACAAATCAACATATCAGAGCTACTACTAACCTAGAACTTAACATAATACACAATTTTTTTCCAAAAAAGGCAATATAACTGATTTCAAACTTGGTCTAAAACTAAATCGAAACTAAATACCTAAGCTAAATACTTCAGATCCAGATCTAGAATTTAGATAACAGTCATATAAAAATCAACTTAGTGTGAAGCTTTAATTATAAACTAACACATCAGAGTAGAAACAAACCTAAAACTTAACCCTGTACTTCCAAATCAACATACCACGGAGGAAACAACACTAAAAACTTAATAAACTAACCCAGAAATTTTCAATAGTGTAAAGCTCTAGCTACAAATCAATAGATCAGAGCTACCACTGACCTAGAACTTAACATAAAACACGAAGAGTTACTACTGATTTCAGACTTTGTCTAAAACTAAATCGAAACTAAATATCTAAGCTAAATACTCCAGATCCAAATCTACAATTTAGATAACAACTAGAGCACAATAATTAGTTCGAACATAGAAATCTCATTAGCATCACATAGAAAATCAACGGATCTACCAAATAACAGAAAAAACCGAAAAATTGCCGGAGAAATAAGCCTAAAACTTATGGAACAAAAAAAACTAAGCTGATTCAGAACAACTAAAACGAAATCAATCCAGAACGCCATAAATTTCAAACAAGCTTGAAACTTAGACCGATTCAAATCGAGAAACACAACCAAAATCGCTGCAAAAATTTCACCAACTGATACTACAACACACAAATCAAACGAAGATAAAGCTCACCGGTTGAATCCAGAGAGGAGAAGATCGATCCAACGATATCTCTCTCCCTCTTGCCGGAGAGAACAAGAAGAAAATGGAGAGAGAAAGAGAGAGAACGAGAGCGGAGACAGCGAGAAGAAAGCGAGCAGAAGGAAAGTAAAAAGAATACGGCTATAGACATGGCGCGGAAATCAAAATTTAACAGCGCAAGACCAAGCTTTGACTCCGATTCAGCCTGATCCAAAAAAAAACTGCACGAATCTTATCGCTAGATCGGACAGTCAAAAAACCGACAAATATCGGGGTGAAATTTGTCGACAAAGAACTAGCGATTTCGCTGCACAAATCATACATGGACACATGGTACTGCAATATTGCAGTAGGCCAGTCGCGTGACTACTCTATCTATCGACCTGCGGCTGCAGCACCGACCAGCTCTGAACCTATTGATGACTAAAATGAAAAGGAAAAAAAATCAATCGATCTTACAGGCGAACTGGCAAAAGGCAAGGCCAGCTAGCTATATGATGTTGCACGGCGCCGGCACGAATGACAAGAGGCTATTCGCGATGTCGTACAAAACGTGCATGTTTTGCTGCTGGTAGTTGCCGATGATGGTGGCGTCGCCGGAGCGGATCATCGCCAGGCACAGGAACCCGGTGGCGCCGTCGATCAGCATGTAGTTCTCCGGCGGTACGGTCATGTTGGCACCGCCGTCGAAGTGGAGCTCCATGTCCGGGACCATCACGGTCACGTTCGGCGGCGGCGGCCACGGGAAGCACGTCTCCAGGCCTATCTCGGTGTCGTTCGTCGGCGGCAGCGGCCGGAGGACGGACACCAGCTCGCCACGCACGGCGTCGTACGCGTCCTGCTGGAGCCAGGTGAGCGACGTGCCGGAGTCGATGAAGACGCCGCCCGTGCCGTCGTCGTTGATGGCGAACACCAGCGGGTCGATGGGCAGCCGCTTCTGGCCGAGGCTGATGCCCTTGAGGGACATGAAGTAGAGGGACGGCAGCGCCGCGTTGACGACGAGCGGCGCGGACTGCACCGGCGAGCCGGAGCTGGCGTTGGTGCCGTTGAGCGTCGCGAACACGCCGAAGTGGAGCCGGCTCGGCTCCGGCGAGAGGAAGGACGTGAGGCAGTAGGAGAACCTCGACGGGCCGAGCTGGCTCACCAGCGACAGCGGCCCACGGCCGAGGCCGACCATGCCGGAGCTGTTGGCGAGCTCGCCCGAGTTGATGTTGCCGCAGCCGAACGCGACGTTGGGAACCATGACCTTGGTCGAGTTGGCTGCGCCGAACGTGAAGGTCTCGCCGGCGAGGACGCCGGCGGTGGACGCTTCATCGCCGTAGTAGTACTGGTACACGCACACCGATCTCTGGAAGCATGCCGGGTATGGCAGCGCGGCGCACAGCGGCGACCTGCACGGCACGAGCCGGTACGTGGCGGACCTCGTCGGCCGGAAGTAGGGCGTGGGCTGGTCGGCGCAGAGCACGCACGGCGCGCACTGCGTCCAGATGAGGTCGCTGCCGGTGTCCAGCATGGCCGTGTAGTGCAGCGGTGGCGTGCCGATGGCGAGGTCCATCAGGTACTCCCCCTGGCTCGCCGCCACCAGTATCCTCGCCGCGGTGATCGGGTCCACCACGGGCGCCACCGTCGCCGCCGCAGCGACGGCCTGCAGCGCCGCCACGCGGGCTCTGCTCCGGCGGATGGCGCGGGTGACAAGCTCCAGCTTTGTGTAGCTGCCGTGTGCGTCGACGTGTCGAAGTTTGAGCTGGAAACCGACGCCGCTGACGCTGCAATGTGAGGCCGGCAATAGGGTCGCCGCGAGGAGAGCTAGCACGAACACTGGACTTGCCATTTTGGAGTAGTTCGTAGGAAGCGCACTGGTCAACTAGCCGAGCCAGGGGGAGGTTGTATGTTGGCAATTCGCAAGACTCTGTGAGCATCCTATATACAAATGCAAGCAAACATTTGATCACTGCCCATCCCCGCGGGGATCGCTAATTAGCAATCGATCGCCCAAGCAATCGTTTTGTTTTTACCATTTTTCCTTTTTTTTCACCATATAATTTTTTTTAAGTTTATATAACTAAAATTTATACATCTAGAGTTTACACACCTAAAGTTTATTTGAATCGGGTATATAAACTTTTGAGCTATAAACTTTGGTTATATAAACTTTAGATGTGTAAACTTAAAGTATATAAACTTTAGATGTATAAACATACTAAAACAGGAAAGTATTGCGTGCCAAAAAAGAAAACAACGTGGGGGAGAGGGACTAATCGCCGTGGGCGGTCGATCGCCCATTAGCCTTTTCGCATCCCCTCCTCTAGACGGGACACCTTTTTAAGATAATGGATAGAAATCTAATCTCTGTATCCACGAACGGATATACACATATGTAGCATCTTATTGGGCTTTCACTCCTCATAAAAATGTTGATCTTTAGAGAAGATGGATTTTTATCCCTCGGAACATCCCATCAGTTTGTACATGTCAACAAAAGTTATTAAAATAATTGATATGATAGATCTATATGATATATCCTCTATTAACATGCAAAATTAAATTCAACCTATATTTTATATTTATATTATTCGAATTTAAGTTACATGTTTGTGGAGTAATACACCATGTATTGATCTATCATATTAATTTTTAAAAAACAATACTTTTCAGGTGATATAAAAAAAAGAGCAGACATTCCCGCGAGGCACAAGTAGACTTTCCTCTCGAGCGATATAGAATAAGAAAACACATAATTAGTTTCTTTTTTTGGTGTTTGTGTGATTGAAGAAGGACCATCTTAGATTTTTAAGTACTTAGTTCAACAAGATACGGATTTTGGAATTATACAAGAAGTATTTTCATTGGAGAGACCTGCCGAGGACTTTTCAGAAAAGTGTAGGTGACATTTCCTGGCTCATTTGGCAGTTATTTTTTTCACCAAATGTTGTGCCTGTAGACTGTAGTGCTCTGAGGATTGTCTTAAGAGTATCACATCCAGCTTAACCATTTTGGACAAATCTAAATAAGTGAAAGCTGAAAACTTTTTTGTAAAATTACGCGTCCACCTCATCAAGAAATCTTACACCATTCGATATTTTTATCAGTCAATCGGAACCGTCAGATGGCTTTAAGGGCGAAATATCAAAATGGTCCTTCAAAAAACTTATAAATATTGAAAAACCAAATGACACTTGTACTATGGAGTTTGACTGCGTAAGCAGAGCAGTTTTTTGGGAGTCCAGCGGCACAGAATTTGGGCACGTAAAATCGAGGTGGAAACTTGTAAACGATGCACAGCTTTTAAATTGAAACTAGAATGGTTAATTTTCAGTTCCGGGTGATCAACGGACACTCACGAGATTTAGAGATCAGTGATCATACCTCGGGGCCCAAACTAAAATGTGATCCATATATACACTCCTGCAAGCCTGCATCAGGATGTCACAAAGATTAATTTGATCAAATAAGAGCATAAGTGTCCCACTGTTTTCATGACAAGATTGCTGAGTTTCTGAAGACTGATAAAAATGCCCGTTATGCAATACCACTCTATATACATATACAGTCCCAAAAATGCCGTGTATAGTAGTCCTTTGAAGATACACATATTCAAGAATTGGAAATTTGGAATATAATCGCCTGAACAAACTCAGCTATTGCAGAGACATACTGTAGTCAACTAGCAAGTAGTAAGCATGTTTAGCAGTTCCCAAGAATGTTGCTTAAAACGAGCTAGATAAGACGAAGTGATGAGTAAAACGCAAGATAGCTCTACTTGCATACCGATGCAAAGAACGGAAAAAAGAAATCTGTCCAGGGTGCGGGCCAGTTTGTATGGATCCGAAGCGTAAGAAAAAAGCTTAACGCTCCTTGGTTGTAGCCTAGTAGGAATATTTTATACTATCAGGTGGGCATAATGGTTTCTTTACTTTTTTAAGGTAATGGAATTTATTTTAGCCTTAGCTTTGAAGAAGCTATAACCAATATTGTTATGGAATTTACCGTTCAAACAGTGTGAATTAAAAAGCACAACATGATAGATAACGAGTGAACTAATTAGATCGAACACCAACATAAATACATAATAATCTATTCTAAACCTATATTAATGATTGCCGAAAATATGCAAGTTACATGGACGAGATCAAAATCTTTATAGCAGGGCCCTAAAGTCAAGCCAATAGAGACACTACCATAAATATAATTTGTCGCCACGAAAAAATCGTGACATCAATGTTTAAAATTGTGGCAATTAATATATATTACCACAATTTTAAAATCGTTGCTAGTCGTCATAATAAATAGGGTGATAATAGGCTATTGCAACAATTTATTTAGTGATAATAAATTTCAATGCTGCCACGGAATGGATGTGCTAAAAAATCATATTGCAACACTTCACATCATTTCAATAAATAATTATTGCCACCACTTCATCTATGGTATTAGTTCTACGTACCAAATTAAAAGTTTAAACATTAATCTGCCATCCCAACTATTTTTTATACTTTGTCCTAGCTAGGATTCGAACCCAGGTCCTATCCTTCATGAGTGTTCTCATTTACCAACTCACCTACACATCAATTCTGATGAAAATGCATATCATTCCATTTGAGTATACCTAACTGAGATTTGAATCATGGATTTGAATATCTAAAAGATTTCAAATGAAAAAATTGTAGTTCTCATCGAGAGCTACAATTTTCAGATAAAATTTATCCCAATCCGTGCTCATATGAAAAAATTAAGTTAAATTATGAGATGAGAAATTTTTATTGCAACGAATTTGTTGATCGTGGCAATAGAAAATAGTGAAAAGTAACTTACCACAACCGTGTACTATGCAAATTATCACAAAAATTAAAATTGTGACGGTAGAACATGTTTTTTCTGCAACAGTAATGTTTTTTTTGCGATAACTCATTTCCTATTGCAACAAAAATACTAAATAAAAAAAGATTGTCAGGTAAAAACCTAGCCTCGGTTCTCTTTAGTACCTCGACGGACGGCGGCGGCGGTGCTTTCGTTGCTTCTCTCCCTGGAGACGTCGTCTAGACAGCCCCCTTACCCAAACCTCCCAAACAACTGACACAAGCTCGTTCTAGATTCATATCCTATTGTATCGGCGCCCTAGTTTATACAAGTTGGGCACGTCGGAGGACCTAGAAGGAGAGCAGTTCCATTCTTATCTCTCACCCTCTCTCGCTCAATCCTAAAGATGTGGATAGAGTGGGGTTTAGTATCGGTTGTAAGGGTTTGGTTTTGGGCGATCTCGGTTGTAGTTCCTTTATTGGCCTAGCGGCGACTGGTCACGCTTAGCGGCGGTCGGTCCGGTGCTAACCTTCTCCTGATGTATGTTGGTGTTGTCGGTGCATAGATGGTGGTATATTTTTTTCCTGGTTATGATCTTTTAAGGGCTGTAATCTTGTAACTTTTTCCTACTCTATCAATAAGAACTGTTTAGTGCGAATCGGTCAAATAAAAAAAGCTGTCCATAACTCAGCAACATGCATGCATGCAGAATATGCACCGCTCATGTATGCAGTCATGTGGTATGACAGCAAATGCATGAACAAGAAGTTGTTGGGAGCAGGAGGAGAGGCGCCCGATTTTTAGTGTTTTACCGGATGCCCGATGCGTAGTGGGCTCCATTTCTTTGTACTAATTCTTTTTTTTCTTTTTTCCTTGTTTTACGGCTTGTTATTAAGGCAACACGCAAGGCGCCCTCGCGATCAGACCCAGCTGCACTGAATTGTACAGCCGAGCTAGATACCAGCCAACCCGTCGCCCGGTGTTTGTTTTTTTTTTTCTTTCTTTTTCTTTCGCGTGAACTTTCAGATTAATCGAATTGCGCGCATTACCAATCGCTCACAAACTGTTGTGCCACGTGGACCAATTAAATATCGATAAAATCACCGGTTTGAGATTAGTAGATTTGATAGTATATAGACTGAACGACTGATAGGATTCACGAAGGACAGCCTGCGTCGTCTCACGGATTCGAATTTTTTTATTTTTAAATTTTTTTAATATTTACAAAAATATTATAACGGTGAATATATTTGCAGAAATAGACCCTGCCGCTCTTCACTTGAACAGCAAGGTGACGTAGCAGACGTGCGCGGGACGGCCGTTCAGGGGAGTTGGAAATTTTGCACGCGGTTCCCTTGCCGCCCTGGCAGAGGGCGGCAAGGGTTTCCATGCAAAATTCCCTAGCTCCTCGCCTGAGAGCCTGCCATTTTGCAGATGCCCCCCTTGCTGCTCTCTGCCTGGGCGGCAGGCCCCATCGCCTATAAAAGGCATGCCGCCCTGCACTTCTTCTCTCATTCCTCCTCTCATCTCCAGATTAAAAAAAGAGAGAAGGGAAGGAGAAGAGAAGAAGAGGCGAAGCCCCGCCGGTTTAAAACTCCGATTTCAGGTAATATTCCTAGATCATATACGTGACTAAATGTAGTATGATGTTAACTAGGGTTTTAGTTGTATTTTTTAGAACTTTGTTTGAATAAATGCACTACATTAACTAGGGTTTTAGTTCTGGTACCGTAGAACTTTGTATTGTTAGATATAGGTAACTTAGTAAATATGTAGTATTTATAGTTATTAGGTTTGTAGTTTTAAATTTTGTTGAGTAGCATTATAATAGCATACATAAAAATTATGGTACGTTGCAAACAAGATATTACGCTGTAGTCGTTTATTACGTAAAATAATGACCTAGTTATTTACTTGACAGATATGTCCAGTAAACTTATATTTCAACTATACCATGGTCAAGGAAACGTCCGTTACGGGTCGACTGGGGTAGATCTGTCAGAATTTATTGTAACAGCAAGGGGGATTGATAGACCAGATGAGAGAAATGTACCTTCTATAAAAAGATGGTTGATGGGGGGCTTGGGAGTTGATCCACAGACAAGTGACATTACAATCTATGTTGTAGTAAGTTGGGCAACTGAGAGTTTTTATTGGGAACTAATGTCAGTTCAAAACTCTCGGATGTGGAGATGGTATGTGGAAAATGCATTGCAACGCGGGTGGCCTCTAGCTATGCTTCCGTATGTTCATCCGAAGGATCCAAGTGTGCAGATGAACATGGATGATGGCGAGGGGCCAAGTGCTAAAGTGAATGAGACTGGATATCGAAGAGAAATTCAAGTATACTATTAGCTATGCCAAGGCATGGAGAGTCAAACAGAAAATAATAGAGATGAGATTTGGAATTTATGAAGCCTCGTATGCCAATTTGCCACGTCTGTTATCTGTTATCCAACAAAGAAACCATGGGAACTCTTGTGCACTCAAGAAATTCCCCTCAATTGAACATCCTGGCAAGACTGTACTACAAAGAGCATTCTTAACTCTACATGCATGCAAGATGGATTCGTGCACTGTCACCCATTTCTTTGCATTGATGGTACATTCTTGACCGGGAAGTACCGGGACTACATACTAACAGTAATTGGGGTAGATGGGAACAATCAGGTATTGCCCTTAGCATTTGCTTTTGTTGAGAGTGAGAACACCGACAGCTAGTATTGGTTCCTCCATCTGGTTAAAAAAGAAGTTGTTGGTATGAGGCCCAATGTGTGCCTAATACATGACAGGCACGCCGGTATGCTTCGAGCGATAGAAGAGTTAAAATTTGGGAGTATGGATAGAGGATACCCTAGTGAGTGGGAAGATGTATAGAGTAGGTGGTGCATGCGTCATATGGGAGCTAATTTCTTCAAGCAATTCAACAACAAGGAGCTGATGAATATGTTCAAGAGGCTATGCAATCAGAACCAGGAGAAAAAATTCAATGAGCTTTGGAAGAGGTTAGACGAGTTGACAGGCAAATGCAGTGATGAGCGTGCAGCGAGACCAGCGCCCGCCGTTCCTGACCCTCCTCAAGCACTCGGAGCTCTCCCAACAGATAGTCCAACATTGGTTAGAAGAACTGGAGAGCAGATTTGGAAATTTTCTCAGTGGATTGGGAATGAGCCAAAAGAGAAATGGGCCAAGACTTATGACACAGGTGGTGGTAGATATGGTATAATGACAACAAATTTGGCGGAAGTTTACAACTGGGTGATGCGCGGTGTCCGTGGCCTCCCACTAGTTGGTATAGTGGAGTTCATTTTACATGGGACATGTAGGTATTTTAGGGAGCGGTTCCAAGCAATTCTTCCCTCTATGCTGAACAACAACATTTTATTTGGAACTTTCATGGAGAAAAAGCTAGCGGGGTGGCATACAAAGGCCATGAAACATCGAGCTCTAGTGCAAGGTACCCAACAGTACAGGTTTGAGGTACTCTGCCAAGATAAGGCAAGCAGGGGTATCTACCGCAAGAGAGTAAAGCAGTAGTGTGTTCTCAAAGCCGAGGCACATGTCATTGTTCCTGTAGAAAGCCAAAGCTGCTCCACAGGCCAAGCACCCATGTCATTGTTGCGGCATCGGAGCGTGGCATCCAAGATAGAGTATATGTGTCACAATACTTCTCTAAGCAAGCAATATATCACACATGGTGGCGAGATTTTTGGTTTCGGTATAGTTGGGGAGTTT
Source organism: Oryza punctata (assembly GCA_000573905.2). Classification (NCBI taxonomy): domain Eukaryota; kingdom Viridiplantae; phylum Streptophyta; class Magnoliopsida; order Poales; family Poaceae; genus Oryza; species Oryza punctata. The sequence goes on along the minus strand of CM002495.2, from coordinate 25,049,168 downwards.
ACACAGATTAACGGTCTGATAATCAATATTCCTGACCCATCGAAACTCCGAGTCAAGGCTAGAAGGAGGAAGACTCATCGCATCCGCAACAATATGGACAAGTTGGAGGCAGGCAGGGTGAAGTGGTGCAGCAAATGCGATGAACCTAGCCACACCTACAAGTATTGTCCTAAAGACAAGGAAAAACCAAGTGCGGTGGAGGTAGGACTATTAGGATCAGCAGTAGATGGAGCTCGCCCTACGGGTGAAGGCACTACTTCAAGTCGACCCCGTCCTCGACGTCGTCGTGGAACGTCCGGCTACGTGGTGTAGTTCGTGTTCTATGTTGGCAAAAGGCTTTGCTTGTAATTTCGTCCGGCTATGTGTTCGCATTGTGTTGTGTTGTGAACCACTGTTAGACTTTAGCGTGTAATGTCTTTATGTTTCGTGGCTTGTAATTTTGTTGTCTATTTTTTCATTCTCGTTATGTGCCCCTTTCTTATGTAACTTATCTTATAAATAACCTGTACTTTTTGATGTTTTCCATTTTAGATAACTTGTTACGATTATATTATTACCTTCTTACTTGTAATACATTTTTTTTGCAAAGATGGCGCATCAACACACACCTGAGTTGTTGGATCCGGCGATAGATCACCACCACCTAAATTTCGTTGTTACTTTTTACAAAAGCACGATCCCTTTCGATGCATGCACGAGTACTTTTGGCTGCACCGATGCAGCCTCCTTTATTCACGTGCGATACGACTGCAGAATGGCTTCTCACGCCCTTGCACTTCCACAAACATCGAATCGTCCATGTCACATCGGCATACGTCCAATCTTACTTTCGGCGCCATGCCGCCCTCTAAAAGGGTGGAAAGCCTTATTCCGCCCAAATATAGGGTGGCAGGGTATACATCCGCATACGTCCACTCTTACTTTCGGCAGCAATTAGGCCCACCCACCATGCCCCATGATTTAGACATGTCAAGGTTATCACTGTGATTTTGGTACCTATATAAGTCCCATAACGAGCGATGTGACACAAAATTTCTTCTTCATCTATGTACTCAACAAGCGCTAGCACAACCCTTCATCCCACCAGCTTTCGGCAATGGCTAGACACCGGGGCGTTGAGGATCCCAACTGGCATAGCGATCCTTGTGCATACCTAGTATCACCTTGGTGCTAGCGGCCTCTCTGCCTTTGCGGTGACCGATGCCAACTAATGGCTTCGATTAATCCAAACATTCGAGGAAGGCACTTTTTTAGGTGCCCTAACTATGACGGTGAGGTATTTCATTCTCTGCATATTGAAGCATCTAGGCCCCCACGGTTGATTTTGGTAATTAATGACAAGCGCTAACTGTGGACTAACGATTCTTTTGAGTTAAATATATTTGAGTTAGAATCACACAACATGAATTCATGGATGATCACTGAGGATGTTTTCCGATGGTGCAAAGTTAAAGGATTGAAGACGGTAAAACTAGCGGTTTTACTTTTGATTGATCGAGGAGTTTGGGTGATCATATTTGCTAGAATTTATTTATAGCTTTGCCGTACTATCAAGGGGGGTAATGACCTAGTCAAAGAGATGATCAAAATGCCACATTAGGTCATTCGCACTAAAGTCTTGGTTTGCATCTATATTTTCTCCAAATTGACTGTCTCTGGGCGGTCGGACCGAAGTGCATCACCCGGTCTGACCAGCCCTTCCTGGCGGTCTGACCGGCCACTTGTCGCCGGTCTGACCGGCCGGCTGGGAGGCTGGATGGCCGCCTCCGGCCTGGCGATCCCGAGCCACCAGAGCCGCAATCGGTCAAACCGAGCCGTGGGCGGTCTGACCGGCCATTTGGCCGCCGATCTGACCGGACCCCCTGCTGTCAGAGCATTAAATGCACTGTAATGGCTAGTTCTCTAGCCGTTACACTTGAGGCCGGTCTGACCGGCCACCCTTCGTCGGTCTGACCGGCAGGCAGCAGAGTTGGTGGATTTCGTCCACAACGGCTAGTTTCTTTGTGTGGGGTATAAATACCCCCCATTGGCAGCAAGGGGACTCTCTTGGCACCCTTTACAATTGCATACACCCCTTGCCTCTCCTCTTACACACATTTGAGCTAGTGTTCATCCATTAGGTGTGTTTGAGTGTTGATTAGCCAAGAGTCAAGTGCATTTGCTTCCTTGTTGGATTAGTGTGGCACTTGATCATCTCCGAGCCGGGTCATCACTTGTTACTCTTGGAGGTTGCCGCCTCCTAGACGGCTTGTGGAGGTGCTTGCCTGGTGACCTCTCCGTGGAGATTGTGGAGAAGGTCCGGTGCGGTTTGTGAGTGGTTTGGAGTTCACCACCTTCGGAGTGAAGGAAGAACTACCCTAGTGATCGAGGCTTGGGTAGTCCTCTCCGTGGGCCGGCTCCCATCTTGCCCACCCCCTTGATGAAGGGGGCGTGCGGTGGCTTCGTGGTTGAGCAGTGGAGTTGGGCTCGCCTCAACGGGGACGTAGGAAACCGACAAGTTTCCGAACCTCGGTGAAAAATTCTTGTCTCATTGTCTCTTTTACTTATTGCATTTACATTTATGCTATTTACTTTCTTAGAGACATACTTGAGCCACTTTCACCCTAGGATTGCAAAACATAACTTAGTTGCTTAGTTAGTAGTATCCCTCACCGAGCCTAGCAAATTAGGTTAGTTTTGATTAAGTGTCAATTATTTTAAAATCGCCTATTCACCCCCCCTCTAGTCGACATCCTTGATCCTACAGATATGCTTATTTAGTTTGCATGAGCGATTGTTTATTCTTCGTTCTACTCTATTCGTCAGACCCACACTACGGCCTGTGGATACATCGAGTGGGTCGATACAGAAAATCCCGTTCTCGACCTGACCACTTGTTTTACAAGAACGACGCCGGTATTTCTCATCAGAAACTACTGAGCAATACTTGCAGAGAAAGGCAACTTACGAACGACAACGTCGTGAACAACAGTGTGATTGGCGGGTGCTAACAGGTGCACTTCCTCCATGCGAAGCCCGTCCAAAATGCAGATGCAGTGATCGTTGTCAGGTTCTCCCTTCCATAAAGCCTAGTACTTTGGCTCAGAGGTTCTTTGTTTGCCCAAATATTCTAGACGACGATTTCATGGTAAAAATATTTTGATTATGAATCCTTATTTTATCACAAGATTCACTAACTTTGTTCGCTTCACATATATCTGTTTCTCCTAGGAACCGCCAAGAAGATGTCAATACAGACAATGGATAGACACCGAAAAGGTTCTAAGCGGTCCACCTTCCCGTGTGGTGCAGCTTGAATTGCTAGAGCAATACAGGTTTACTGAAGCGCAGTTTGAGAGGGGAGAGGGATCCTCACGTAGGGGTTAGCTACTATCGGACAATTTATCTTACTCAAATATGTAATTTCATGTTTCGTTGTCCCATTAGTATATCGTCGTCGTGTTCAACTCTTGCACTACCTTCCTTCTAGTTCAAATCTAATATCATCTATGTAACCGCAATGGAACCAGATGTATCATGCTTAAATTGTACTACTACTTCTTTACGTGATATAGTTCTTGTTTCAGTGCATATAATGTTTCTGCGACCAAGACTACGATAGGACAATATCAATTTTGTACACTAATACCACAAATAAGTTACAGCATCAACTCTTACTTAAAATATAAAATTGCAGAACAACCGAATACAATAGAATTTTCAAAATATTATCAACAAACTTTATCAACAAATAATTTTTTTAAGTGTTATCAACAAAGTTAAAAAAAAGATGGGTAAGCCCTGCCGGCAAGGGGCCTATATACAAAATAGCCACCTTACCGCCCTTGTAGAGGGTGGCAAGGAACCTCATTTAAGTGTTATTAAGATCGGTTTACTAAAACCTACCGGCAAGGGACCTACATGCAAAAAAGGCCACCTTGCCACCCTTGCAGAGAGCGGCAAGGGACCTCAGCGTAAATTGCGCACACGGCGCCGTGAAGGTGCACACGGTGCCGTGTGCCACGTCACATTTCCGCTCAAGTGAAGGATGACAGGATCTATTTCTGCAAATATTTTCGCCACTATAATATTTCTGTAAATATTTAAAAAATAAAAATAAAAAAAAATCTCACGGATTCACCGAGACAGAGCTGGGCCGAGAAGACGATCGATGCAGGCTTCATCGGGCCAGTGAAGCGGCTCCGCTACTAGACTGGGCCGGAGGAGTGCGTGAGCTGTAGGCCGTAAAGGAGGCTGCTAAGCCGGCAATCATCCGGGCCCGCGTGATGTAGACCCAGAAACCACGCCACACTGGGCCTGCCGGCTAGCTGCCGAGCAGACGATGAATTTTTTTTATTTTTAATTTTTGTTATTAAAAGTTTTGCAAAAACAATTTTTAGTTTGAAAGATCTACAAAAGTAGTCTCCCGCCGCCCTCTTAGAGGGCGATTATTAAAAATCGCCCAACCAACGGGCGGTTTTTGTGACGTGGCAGACGGCCGTTGGCTCTCTGCCGACGGCCGTCTGCACATTTTGCAGGCGGCCCCCTAACCGCCAACCTAGAGGGCGGTTTTTACTGTGCTGGGGGCCGCCTGCAAAATGGCGGCGGGGGGGCCTGGAATTTTGCAGGCGGCCCCCTTGCCGCCCTTTGGAAGGGCGGTTTTTAACCCTCCACTGAGATTAGGGTTTCCATACGTTTTATTATACTTGTTATCGAAATATTCGGTAAAAAATTTTAGTAATCCATCGACTTGAAAACTAATAAAAGAGGTGTAATGATTATAAATTTCTTTGATGTAAACTATGATATTTGGATGAATAAAAGTAGGTAACACGCACTGTGAGAAGAGAAAAATCAGGTATATTTTATAAAGGTAAAGACTAGGTGAAATTGTCGATCGAGGATGTGGTGTGTGATTTTGAAGCATTAGGTTAATGATCTTGTAGAAACAAGAAGAGTATGTAAAATTTAGTAAGTACCGGATGATATATTGTTAGGTATTTGTACTGCGTACAATTGTAAGGAAAGGATCGTTACGGGGCAGCAAAGAACCATGTTAATATATCTGATATTTTTTATTTGTACGCATGCAATACACCATCATAATTAAACATCGTAATGATAAGGTAGGAAAAAAGTGCGATGGATACACGATACAAATTTGTCGCTCAGAGTGGAGATTGCGTCATCCTACTAGCCCCTTCTATCTGAGTCAATATGCGTTGCATTTTCATGGTCCTTCAATCGTTGGTACTCTCTTTCTGTTTCAGAATCTGTTATCTGTTGGCCATGATAGGATGGAGTAACAATGTCGATCCACTGAGTAAATCGACACATCCTTGGATTGCCCTATGAAATTATTGCAATTAGTGAGTAAGGGTAGAAATATTGTGCAAATCGAAGGGCAATTTGGAAAAAGTTAGACATACAACGAAATCGTTGTCTACATTGGGGCAGACAAAATATCTCCTGCCAAATGTTTGTTCTGCAAAGGAGGTAGCAACCTGGCAGCGATCTCGACAACCACACTTGGGACGCTCCGACCATTTAGGTAACCCTAATGGATTGTTCCTCCAATCTAAGCTTGCAATTTGTACCCGACGTTCGTACTCCATCCAAGCATGAATGAATTGTGTGGTGGGTTCAGGTTGTGTTATCGGCCCGCCGTTGGAAGTAACTCTGGCCGTGTCGATCCATTGTATGAATTGACATTTCCTTACATCCTCCTACGTACACACATTATGGGGATATATAAGGCCATGATAAGAGTGATGCGCGATGAAAAGAAAAATTGCACTTACGGCAAAGTCATCATCGATAATGCTTGGACACGCGAAGCATCTTTGTCCGCGAGTTCGGTGCCTTACGGACCGTATGACCTGACAACGGTCACCACAATGACACTCTGGACGTTCACGCCATGTTGGGAGTCCCAGGGGATTGACCCGCCAATGTAAAGTTTCAGCAACAATTCGGCGTTCATATTCATCCTTCCGTCGTAGGTACTCCGATCTTGTTTCACTACGTGGGTATGGACGTGTTCCATCCGATCGTGGGTTCTCCATGTCTACCCACTCAATGAAGTTGCACAGTGTAGAATATGACTGCAAAATATGTTACGATTATGTACAGATTAGTTAGTGTTCTATCTAGTGGAACTGCGAGTAGACGAACCATACCTGATCAACGTTAGCGCATTGGAAGAATCTCCTGCCTCGAGTTTGTGCCATGATGGATGACTTCAGTATGCATCCATCCCCACAATCGCACAAAGGACGGTCACACCATGGGGGAAACCAACCGGCGAAAGGATCGCTTCGCCAGTTCAGACGCTCAAGAAATGGTGGTTCCATTACGGGAATTTGTGCGATAGGTGGAAGAGCTGGTATGGACGGGTTGCCCTCGACTGGTCAATTATATAGCCCCTCACGTAGTGCAATATATCTGCACCTAAAAAAAGTTGTATAGTTCAATCGATGTGACAAGACGAGCATGCACCAACTCGTCTCACTTTATGACAGTATGCAGCGCCGAAAGTTGATCGTGACAATTCGTGTTGTGGTGGACTGTGCGCTTTAGTGGAACTGACAGTACCGTGTTGCGCCGAAAGTGTGTTGTCGTACGCATAATTTATTGTACGATGGTACGAACGATAAGGACGATAAAAGGGAGAGAACCAAATGGAGTAGTAAAACCAATAGTAGTACTGATTAACAGGTACAAAAGGCAAAAGACAAGTAAATCACAAGTAATAAAGTGGTAGTACACTACTGACGAGGCCTCTTGCCCCTGTCCCTCCTACCCTGCGCTCTAACGTGTCCCTGAGAGTACGTTAGCCGGTCCGGTGGAACGGCACGGCCTACTCTCCCCGCCTGAGCTGGTGTGACATCCGGTTGCTCCTGGGTATGCGCCTCTGGAGCTCCTCCAAGCTGAGAGGAACCTAGTATGTCCTGGTCCTGCCCTCCCTCCAAGTCGTCGTCGTAGAAATGGCCAGTAGGACCTGACCCACCGGCGTGAGAGGAGGAGGCACCTGTACCGAAGATCCCTGCGTGAAACCCTGTAGAAGAATGACCATCATTTTCATATAGGTATTTACTAGTACTAACAAAGATTACATTACCGTGTGGCCAAGGGATCGACGATCTGGTGGAAGAGCTGGCGAAGGCACCAGAAGTGTCGGTGAACGCGCCCGTCGTGCCGGCGAACGCTGCGGCCGAGCCTGCGAACGCGCCGGACGTGCCTCGGAATTCGGAGGTCGTGCCTGCGAAGCCCGTGTCGAAGCCGGTGAACCCGCCTGAAGGCATACGAGGTCCTGCGACGATGGAATGTTAGATCACGATGTAGTTATGTCTTTCTACAAAATCAAGAACATAATAGAACTAACCTCTTGTGGGAGCAGTACCATGTGAACCCCCCACTGTAGGTCGTGTGGGACCGCCCGCAGAGGCGCGTGGACGTGGCTGTACAGGACCACGTGGAGGAACGACGGCGAGTGCGCTGCGACAGGAGAAGACGCGCATGACCGAGCGCATCTTGCCCCTCATCCGGTCGAAGACGGCCCTCTGCTCAGGCTCAGTCAAGTACAAGCCTGCGTCCAACCTCAGTGCAATGGCATTCATATCTGCATTGATAGCCCGTGCGGCATCGGCCTATTCAACGTGAAAGTAAAAAGTGCAGTTCATGTCACTAACGGCATAAGACAAATTAAAGAATTGAAGAAAGTTATACAATGGCGACGTACCCCCATGAAGTAGTCTCGGTCACGGTGCGTGGGATACACGTCCGTCACAGCGGGAAGGTGCGGCTCAGGGACGGCAGGAGTGAATGTGACACGCGCACGGGTGCGAGGTAGGTACCAGCGGAGGTAGTCACGGTAGTGCTCCTCAGTGTGGACGAAAAACTCATCGACCACCTCTTCTGTAGCAATCACCCAGTCATCAATGTAGTGCTATACCCGGGGAGCCCAAAGTGCGCCTGCTTGCTGTCCTCGTCGAGTCAACCTGTCGAGAAAGGTAAATTTTACGGCTCGATGAGTTAAGTAAAACATTGCAATTTTAAATATTACTGTTGGCACTCACGAGTGGTCTCCGTGCGGTACGGGGGGGTTCATGTTGCCCGGGAAACCCTGCCGCAAACCAAACTGTCTCAGCACGCGCTGCGGGCAGTGAGGCTCGACGCAGATGTCGAACACCAGAGGCACCGTCGTCAGCCAGTAAGCCTGGTCGCGGGTGCACAACGACGAGAGTCCTAACGGTGCTCTCGCAGCAACGGCCTCAGCTCTGTAAGGCTCCCAGATGACGTCGTTCGGCTGGAGACGGTCGAACTCGAACACGAACTCCGGGTAACTACGTCTGACCTGGACGTGAGCGTACCGACGCTGCAACATACGGAAGATCAGATTGTAACATCACATTGAGACATGTTATGTGCTTACAAGAAAGTAGTATGTAAAGTAAACGATTCAAACAGTTTGGTTTACACGTACCGTACGTCGACACCAGTACGTCCCCATGGTGGGTCCGTCCTCTGGCCACTGCGCGCTGGGAGCAACTCCGAAGGGTGCGGGGTCTACCACAGGTCGTCCTATGGCAAACCTCTCAGCGGCCCATAGCTGAACCAACATAGGGCAGCCAGGGAAGATCGCTCCCGCGTCGGTCTTCCTGCACGACTCACACAGCGCACGGTACGTGGCCGCTAGCACGGCAGATCCCCAACTCCACTGGGGCACCTCCTCTGGCTCAGAATCCGCGATGGACCGTGCGTAGTGGACCAGACGGAAGTCGACTGCGTGCCCGTGTGTGTTGGTGAACATCACCCAACCGAAAAGCCAAAGCAAGTACGCCTCAAGGGCGTGTCGTACCGAGTACTCATCGGCGTCAGGGTCCAGCTGGTCCATCTGCAATTAATAATCAAATGGTAGTATAAACCGATATGTTAATTGCTAAATCCTATAGAAATGTACTACTCGTGTACTTACAGTGAACTGAAGCAGCCAAGCCTTGGTAGGCCCGACGGTAGTGTACGCTGGAAGGGGGTTGGGCCCTCCTAAACCTGGACGGCGCATCACGTGCGAGAAGCGCGCGGTAATATCCTCCTTCCACCCAGCACCACCATCGACGGGACCTACGGGGTCTCCAGCGAGTGGTAGCCCAAGCAAGAAGGACACGTCCTGCAGTGTCGGAGCCATCTCCCCACACGGAAGATGGAACGTGTGCGTCTCCGGTCTCCAGCGGTCCACAAGAGCAGCAAGGAGTGACCGATCCACATCCCACCGCTTCGCCGGGTCACGCTCGTCCGCTCCCGCATCGACAAGCCTACAAAGCGGAAGAAGGCCTGCCGCACGCAACCTGCATAGATTACATTGTAAGCATTAGTACAGAACCAGATATCGTACATACGCCTAAATAATAATCGCCAACAAATATTTACATAGACGTACCAAGGAATGTGCCGTGGGTCGATACGCAACAACTCTCGTCCCGTACGTGGACGGAAGGTGCTAAGCTGTGCACCCTGGACTGCAGACAGCCACGAGCGGTGGTTCCTGTCAATCCCCCGGTCGAATAGCTCCGGTGTGTCGTCCGCCATACCTGCATCATAAATAATTATCGGAAAGAAAGAAATTATTATTTCAAAATACCTTACAACAGTTCATAACTACATAACTTACAATTATTAACAAATATGTGAAAACATATATTCTGTGACAGTACAAAATATTTCGGCTTCAAAATAACTGCAAATACACAATACGAGTACCAGTTACGAGAACTGCAACATAAAAATGCAAATACCACTGTCGCCAGTCCGAATACACACTGCAATTACAATAATATTGTACTAACGCATTACAGCAACCTGAATTGAAATGTGACGGCAGAAGTACATACTCCGAACACTACAGATAACACACGAGCAGTCTAATTCGTAACTCGATAGCTATGTTACACCATGGAATCGCCTGGCACTCGAGAACGCCTTGGCCGTGGATGCCTGCTTGTTGTTCCTTCCCCTGGTGGTCGCCTTCCATCACTTCCCTGTCCAGACGGGCTAGCATCAGCGCCGCTAGGAACTTCTGCATCCTTCGGGCATTTCTTGTACGTATGGCCACGCTCGTCGCACCTGCTGCAGCGTAGAGTCCTCCCACCTGCCTCGGACTCATCCATGTCGTTCCTGATGCGTCTTGTCTTACGCCGACCCTTCTTCACCCTTAGCTTGGATGGATCAGGAACGTAAAGAACTTGGGGCCTCAGAGTTGTGTACGTCCCAGAGATGCCGAAGCCATATATCTCCTCACTCCATGTATGAAAGATTGCTTCTTTCCTAAAATAATGTGATACGTACACATCGGGACATATGCCACAATCACCGGCTGCGGCAAGTACGTGTGAGCATGGCAGGTGTCGAAGCTTAGGCTTCATACAACTAAAGCTACATCCACCATCCGCCTTCAGGACACATTCCTGCACTGCTTGCTTACGATAGATGCCACGCCTGCTCCTATCAACACACATTACTTCGTACCGATGAACTTGTGTGCCTTGAGCAACAACTCTATGCCTCCGTGCCTTTTTGATTTTATCTTCCATGTACTTAGTCACGACGTGGCCAAATACTACATTGTTATTACTCATTGATGGACCAATTTTCTGGTAACGATCCCTGAAGTATGCCTGTGTGCCGTGAAGGATGAATTCAACAATAGCAACCAATGGAAGTACCCGAACTCCGCGCATTACCCAATTGTATACCTCAGCCAAATTAGTTGTCATTATGCCATACCGAGATCCATCAGTGTCGTACAACAATGACCACTTCTCCTTAGGTTCATTCTCAATCCAATGTGTGAAACATCTGATGGATGACCCCGACCTCCTTCTCATTGTCGGTGGGTCGTCATGTAAAGCACCAAGAGGTATTGGAGTCTCGTCACCTTCAACTTGTGATCGGCGAGATTGCTCGTCAGTTTGCTTCGTTGTCAACTCATCCAACCTTCTCCACAGCTCATTAAATTTTTTCTCTTGATTTTGAGAACACAGCCTCTTGAAAAGATCCATAAGATGCTTGTTCTTGAATTGCTTGTAGAAGTTAGCATCCATGTGACGCATGCACCACCGACTCCGAACATCATGCCACTTTGCTGGTAGTCCCTTCTCATCCCAACCATTCTGCAAGTAGTCAATAGCCCGCAACATGCCGGCATGACGGTCATGTATAAGGCAAACATTGGGTCTCATACGTACAACTGCTATGCGCACTCTCTCTAGGAACCAGTACCAGCTTTCAGTGTTCTCACTCTCTACAAATGCAAAAGCCATAGGTAAAACCTGATTGTTACCATCACACCCAATTGCTGTCAATATCTGACCACAGTATTTACCAGTTAAAAAAGTTCCATCTATGCATAGAACAGGTCGACAGTGCACAAAAGCGTTTATGCAAGCACCCAATGAGAAAAAGGCTCTTTGCAACACCATCTTCGTTGGATCATTAGCCAATGGAAATGTGTGGAGGTCATAGTAAGTATTACTATTCCTCTGGGCAATGGTTGATAACAGACGAGGCAAATTATCATACGATGCTTCAAATGTTTCATACCTCATCTCAAGAATTTTTTGTTTAGCTCTCCAGGCCTTCGCATAGCTTATCGTGTACTTGAATTTGTTTTCAATGTGGCTGATAATAGATCTTGGTTCAAAGCCAATGTTAGAAACAACACTACCGTACATCTCACTTGCCACGAAAGCTGATGTGATATTCCGGTGATACTTTTCCACCCCTTGTAAATAGCACTGGTGCTCGGTCACAATGCTAACTTTCCAATAATCATTCCATTTCCCCTTATATGCATGCACACGCCAGGGACAATCTTCCTTCATGCACCTCACTTCATACACATAGTTCGTTGATTTGACCACCCTAAACTCTCTCTGCAAGGAAACTGCCCAATGCTTGACCGCCTCCTTCATCTCATCCTTATGAGCATACCTAGCACCCTCAATTACCTCGTTCTCCTTATATTCCCACGGTACATGATGACCCTCTGAGATAACTAGTCCAGAGAAATCCTCGTTGGTCCAATCAGTGGACATTACATCACCTTCCTCATCGGATGATGCGTCGCCCTCCGCTTGCTCATTATCCGAATCTTCCCTCTCCATTTCATCAACGATTGTATGGACCCTCTCCCCCTCATCCGTCATGCCCATGGCCTGCTGTACCCTTGTTTGGTTTTGCTCACTTTGCATCGATGGTCCAACGACATCACCCGCATTGCTAGGACCCTCGACATCATCGGTTCTCACTGAAACATTTGCATCTTTTTCCTGCACCGACACAAATATAACAAGGGGCCATGACCGTTCAAAAGCCATCTCCACATAACGTCTCCATACAACAGTACTATCCATCGGCATTAGTTCCCAAAAATAACCTTCTGTTGCACGACTCACTACAACAGATATTGACATTGTGTACACTTCTTGGTCTATTCTAAAACCTCTCAACAACCAACTATAAATTGACTGAAATGTTCTCTCTGCAGGCCTGTCGATGCCCTTAGATGTCATTACAAAATCTGACAAATCAACACCTTCTGGACCAAATCTAAGATTCCCTTCACCGTGAACTATCTGAAATAGGACCTTACTTGACATTGTGCCTGATTAAAAAAATAACTATGTTAACTATGTTCATCCCGTACTGATAAGATCTAACATCATGTTCATCGGTACTCCGCACTAATTTACAATTTCTCCAATAATGTTCTGTGTCCTATGTCCACAGTTCTACAAATAGATGGCGTGCTTCAAATCGAACTAAACTACATTTTTCAATTTACACTATGGCCTAAGTCTCAAATCCTACTAAAATCTACTATATTCTACATCTACACAAAAGTGTTGTCTTCTATAGATCTACTAAAAATTAACGAACTACAACTGCAATTGACCCTAAATTAACAACACATTGTAATGTGATGTATTTACCTGTGATGAACTCCGCAAACCAGCAGGGCTTCGCCGCTTTCCTTCTTCTCCCCCTCACCCCTCCCTCTTTCTTTTTTTCTGGAATTTCGAGTGATTATAATGCGAATTTCAGGGAGGGGAAGGTTCTTATAATGGTGGGGTTAAAAACCGCCCTTCCAAAGGGCGGCAAGGGGGCCGCCTGCAAAATTCCAGGCCCCCCCGCCGCCCTTTTGCAGGCGGCCCCCCAGCACAGTAAAAACCGCCCTCTAGGTTGGCGGTTAGGGGGCCGCCTGCAAAATGTGCAGACGGCCGTCGGCAGAGAGCCAACGGCCGTCTGCCACGTCACAAAAACCGCCCTTTGGTTGGGCGATTTTTAATAATCGCCCTCTAAGAGAGCGGCGGGAGACTACTTTTGTAAAACTTTCAAACTAAAAATTATTTTTGCAAAACTTTTAATAACAAAAATTAAAAATAAAAAAAATTCAGCAGACGATCGCCCACGAGCGCGGTTGCGACCGACGGGCGACGAGACCGCGAGACCACGCGCGCGCGAGACGTAAAATTGTCACGAGCGCGACCCACTCGAACTGCGCGCGGCCACGCAGAGGTGTCCGCGTGGGCGTCGCCGCCGTGCAGTGCCGCGCGGTGAGGCAGCAGGACCACGACGACAGCCGCGACGACTCCGGTCGGCGTTCAGCTTGGCGCTGTGCGCGCGTTTCATCGTCAATGGAATCCGCTTAATTTCTCAAGGCCATATTGCATAGCTTGACTCCTGCCGTACGTGACGCGTTACGCGTGCAAGAGTTCCCGAAGGAAGCAAAATGAAGCCTGACAATCGATCATGTCATTTTTTTTAATATGTAGTATGTTAGTATGTCATCCCCATCCAACGATGCTCATGACAGTCTATTTTTTTTTATCAGATGACAGTCTATTTATGTTTTGCTCAACCTTAGGAATTTCCTAATTCCACTGTTATACGTTCATTACACGGAAGACACTTATGAATTTGCCCCTCAACACATGCTAAATGGCAAATCCCTGATCACTAAATTTCTATTGAAAACGTAACGTGTGTACCATTTGTGGGGAATAGTAATAAATTAATAGTCACGAGATAAACTAATTAGCTGTGTATTTTAAGGGATTGCCTGTATAACTTGTGATAGAAAATCCCTCCCATTTCTTATACAAATTTTGAACCGTTGGAATTGCTTCGAAATTTGTTTGCATGGTTACCTTATCCTTTCCCTCTCCCTCCCTCTTCTTCGCTGCACGCACCGACAGACATACGTGAGACAGCAAGCACGAGCTCACCCTCCAATGCCACTGTCTCCCCCCACCCATCGCTATGCCCCGGCCTTACTGGCTAGCTAGAAGGCACAAATGGCACCGGCAAGGCCCCAAGACTAGCCTCCTCCCCTTCCTCTCCTTGTTCCTCCTCCCCTCTCCTTCTCCTCAAGCCAACGGTAGCGGAGGTACCCCCATCCCATCTAGGGTTTAACTTTTCGATTTCGAAGTAAAAACCGCTTCTTATCGGTTTACCGAAAACTGGTAAAAACAGATGACTTTTGGTCAATGCCAAACGAAAACTAGCTAATACTGACTAGTTTTCACAAACTGAGACCTAGCGACTTTATGAAAGCCGACCGATTTTGGTGAATTTCCATTGGTTTTGTGAACCCTATTCCCACCGTCTTCCCGTCTCTAGCAGCGGCCCACCACCCTAGAACCAACCTTGCGGCTCGGGAACTGCCACCTCATCGCCCGCCCGTGTCGACTGGCCACCGCCAGTCCTCCGTCGCTCATGACCATTCCTCTAAGCCCTGGAGAACACCACCATCCCCACCCCACCCACCACCCCCCTCCCTCCCTCCGTAACCCCAAACCTTAATCCGTATGTCCTCTACTGGAATTGGAGTAACGCCCGCGCCGAAGAAGAGGATATCCAAGAGATGAAGGAGAAGGAGCCCAAACACGAACCTAGACGCAATCTGATGGATCAAAATATGTAAAATTTCATCCTCAAATTTCTGTCAAATGCTATTTAGCAAATCCGATATTTTCAAGGTCATGGTATTGTTCAAAATGGTATGTTTTTGTCACCAGAGAAGTAGCTTGGATGAATTCCATGTCCTATATAGTAAATAACATAAATAAAAATCCCTGAACATAAAAGGGATAATTCTGTTGCAGATACGAAGACTTTGTGAGGCTCAGGGTTTAACTTTCCGATTTCGAAGTAAAAATCGTTTCTCATCGGTTTACCGAAACCGGTAAAAACCGGCAATTTTCGATCAACGCCGAACGAAAACCAACTAATACCGACCGGTTTTCAAAAATCAAGACCTAGCGATTTTATGAAAGTCGACCGATTTTCGTAAAATTCCATCGGCTTTGTGAACCCACTGAGGCTCTACAATGGGCATATATGCGTGCAGGAGCAGAACCAGATTATCAGGCGAAGGCAAATTAACAGAACGATGACAACTACACAGCAGCGGCTTAACTGCAGTAATTGGGACTGCTATTCCTTTGTCATGCTATGGTCAGCCTGCAGATTACTCATGTCACAGATGGCAGAGGCCAGATGAAAATTCAGGTCGTTTGGAACAGTTTTACCAGATGCAGATTACTAAATGATTTGAGCAATTTATAATCAGGTCTTCCCTGTATCCTAAAATATAAGAACCTAGAACGATATATCCCTTTTAGATCCGTAGTATTATGATTAGTCTCATCGAGCTCTCGGTTCTTATATTCCGAATGGAGGGAATATTGAGAGCACAAAGTGCTACAGCTGGGGTGGGAAATGCAACTGTGGAATGATATGAACGAACCGGCCCTCTACTGTTTTCAGTACTTCCATGATCTGAGTCGTGCTAGAAAATGGATCTAAGGTACCATTCCGTACGCAATTGGGGTCAGGACGATTGCTTTAAAATGCATATATATGTCCATTTAGCAGGGCTGTTTATTCGTTATGCAGCCTGCATGAATAAAGATGGGAATTTAACATTCGATGAAGTTTTTACATCGATAGCAGATTGTTGCTCTTACTCGTGTTCTTTTCAATCGAAATGCAACGATGTACTGAAGTTCTGAAAGGAGGAGGAAACTGAACCGAACTGTATGGCCTAGCTACTGCAAAACAAACAGAACTGCATGTAACATGAAACAATCAAACCTTTAACTAAAAATAGCTAATCTGGAGCCTGAGCGCTTTCTCGGAAAGTAAAATTACATCCGCAAAGCTACTGCCATGAAAAGCTGCAAAGAAAGAAGAAAATTCGCTCGAACAGATCACATTAACAGTTAACAAAGGCAGGCTACCGCAAAGAATGTACTAACCTTTCGATGGATTTCCTGGACCGCACAATAAAACATACATGCTTGCTCGCCATGGACAACTAGACAGCAGTTGTTGACTTGCAGAGACAAGCATGCCTGATGGTATTCACGCAAATGCTGGTTAAAGGGAATGAAGCCTGGTCCGAGGTCACCACCAGCCATGCATCAGCATCAATGCATTCACGCACACATCCATCAGAAATTCAGAACAAAGAGAAATGTGATGCAGGACAGCAGGAGGCCTTGAACCAGACAACAAACCCTTTAACCGATAACATCAGCCAACCACCAAAGCAGAGAAAGAAAGAAAGAAAGAAAGAAAGAAGCAAGGATAGTTCTTAGAAGAAGACGAGAAGAAACCATGGCAAGCTCAGCAGCGGAGCTACCTGGGGTTTTATGAGGCGGCGTCATGATAGAAATAGCTGCAAGGCAAGTCGTACACAACGCCGTGTGGCTCGGCTAGTCGGCGACGTACTGGAGGGTCAGTAAATTCCCCATTTATTGAGAGCTCATCGCCACCAGCCAGGGCGCGAGACGCGCGGGAGCGCACCGTTTTACTGTTTTGTGCGTTGCGCTGGTACCGTGCGTTTCTTCGTACGTTTCCCATGTGCAATCATGAAAAATCCTTTTTAAGATACAAGTATGCAACAATTGCAGTAGAAAATATATATACTCCAGGGCTGTTAGTGTTACCTGGTTTTCTCGACAATAATACAGCTTCTACAACAAATTAAGATTGGTTTCTCGACAATGGAATTAACAGAGGCTGTTGGCCTATAGCTGTACATACAGAAATGGCTGTTTTCTGATGCCCTGCTATTGTATCATCCAACGATTCCACTCCGTTACAAATAACTTGTTCGTTTTAGTTTGTTCTTAAGTCAAACATTTATAATTTTAACCATCAATTTCTACAAATTCATATATAGTTTAATAAGTTGTGAATTATATGTTATAAAAGATTCTTAGTGGGTCTAAAAACATGAATCTTATAATGTTAAAATATATATATTTTTAGAATTTGATCGTCAAAATTAGGATTGACATAGGACAAAACTAAAACAACTAAATTTGAAACCGAGGCAGTAGGTATATGTTTTTGGAAAACCAGAATACCACACCAGATCGTTTTCAGCAAACAGTACATCACGCATGCAAGCATGTCATTGATTATAGCAGGCCCATAAAAAAACATTTCTATGTTAATCAACATGCACGAGTTGGAAAATACTATCCTATTTCCAATGCAATCTAAGGAATACTCACCTAGTTTCTATTAACAGGATGGCACAGGCGTACAAGAGCCCCAAGAGGTATAAATATCTCAGGCGTGGGAAGGAAAAGATCACTTGGGGCTAACTCTTCCGTGCAGAGCTTTCTTCACATAATCACATTCAAAAATGAGCAGAAGTTTGGCGGGTAGATGCTGCCTTGGATGCCAAAGAAGAGATGTCGTCGACAGTTTCATAAAGGTCTTTCCTCATCCCAGATATTGATGTTTCCATGAACTCTTTGTACTCTGTAACCGAATCAATAAGTTTCAGCAGTTCTCTTGCGCACATCTGCGTTTCTTCATCAGTTTCCCTTTTTGCATCTTCAAGCTTCTTTTCGGAGATCTGTTAAACCAAATTACTTAAAGTCATCTGACTGTTGGTGCATCTTTGCTAAGGCTGACAAGGGAACACGCTTAAGCAATGGAAAACATAAAATGAGTAATATTCCGTACCTTTAAAAATTCTTCCGACTCCTTCTCAACAGTACTCAAGTGGTGATCCTTCTTCTCCAGCTCATCTTTCATTAGTCTAGCATCAGCCTTACATCTTGAAACATGATTCCCAATTTCAAGATCCAGTGAATCCAATCGAGCAACCATCTGGGAAAAAAATGAAATGTAATCAGCAAAATGTAGAACAGCGCCACTATTAGGCAACTATTTCTAGAAGGGCATAAGATAGAAAGTTATTATGATTATCCTACAGGCTACAGGAAAGCCCAACATTAATGAGTTGGGTGGTAGTAAATACAGAATCTTGAGCTCATCTAAATCATGAATGTTCAGAATCACTGTGATAAAAACCTGGCATAAGTTGACAGCTCAGAAGTGGTGCAAACCAGAAGACCACAAAACGGAATATTACTACATATTCCAAGATAAGAATCCCTTTGATACAGATGTTAAAAAAGATTAACTTGGTCCAGCCAAGTCTAACCGTATCAGATCACAGAACAATCCATAAGATTAATGAAAAGTGAAGCTTTCAACAAATCATTAAAGGATACAAACGCATTAGAATTCTTATAGCCTCTATGCCAACATAATGGTGATTGAAACCTGAGATAACAAATTTTCTATCAATTAAGTATGTGACATGACCAGAAGGAAAGCATTATCAAGTTAAGCCAACTCTGGATACAGTGAGGCAGGAAAACAAATATACAGTCAAGTGCTTTTAGCTCAGATATACGTTGGACTGATATAAAGTATCCACTATCCACTGTTTCCTTAAAGAGCCGATAAGAACAGTTGCATGAAAAAGCAAGTAACAAAATAAAATTAAATGTGTAAGGTTATCATAAACCAGACATCTCCACCCCATCCATGCAGTGAGTAGGCATAGCAGAATAGTAACGTTTTACACATGAGTACCATTCATGTGGGTCTGTTTCAGTAAATGAGCAATAGAACAATCTACATACCGGCATTACAGAAAATTACAAGAGAAAATACAATTCCTGAACAGGTAAATCATAAATGAGTGTAGAAGGGTTAATAAAAGAAAGCAGACTTCTTTTTTGGCTGTGATATGCAATATAAGGTGGACTGACCTCATCAGTTTTGGTCTGACAAACTGAAATATGGTTCTTTTTCTCTGACAGAATTTTAGCATTTCGTTGTGATTGTCTTTCAAGCTCAACTGACTCGTCATGCTTTAAGATGGATATCCTTCTAGCCTCATCAGCAAGAGAATTGAGTGCAGGCTTCATAATAGTTTTGTAACTGGTTCCTAGGAGCTCAACTGGGGAGGACGCTTTTGTGTTTAGCATGTACTGGAAATCAATACCAGGTTTCAATCTGCAAAATGGCACAGCAAAATTTGACAATGAGGCAACAAGCCCATAACATCGTTGGATGCTTTGAGCTAACAGAATAATTTCTAGATAAAACTACAAACAGAATCAAAATAAAAAGGATAATAGCCTACTAGCTGGGCGTTCACATGTAATGTCAAGGACATTATAAAACAACCTAACATTTTATACAACTATGCACTAATAATGTTTTTTTTTCACTTTTTCCCTCTAAAAATACAATGCAATAGCTGGGTAGTGGGGCATTACAAGTGACCATGCAATTCTGACCACCCAATATATCAGTTTTCCAGCACATAGGTTTTACCTGATTCCATATTATTCCAATATGTCATATCACATGCAATTGCACATCTCGATATGTCAGGAACCTAGGAGGTGGGCTCAAAAATGCTTATGTCGCTACAAGCAAGAAGGTGCCATTGGCACTTTTTAGGGTGAAGCGAGTAGGTGTTAATTTATTCATACTTTGTCAGCAAACTTAATGTGTGTTATTTTGTATTTTAGCACTAGAATACATAGATATGTCATCATGTATACTTCTACATATAAAACAAATGGTACGGTTAGCATCAATAGTTTCACATTCCTTAACTACACCAGGTTAATTGGTTCCAACAAACATGAACAAATTTGATGAAGCAGGAAATTCAAAGTTGTTGCAGGGCATCCTTACTTTCTGAGGGCCTGGTTGCACTGCTCCACAATTCCCTCAATCTCCTCAAGCTTCCCAACCACCGCAGCTTCGAGCTCCCAACCCTTCTCCTCCAATGTCGCATTCCCATTCTCCAACTTGACATTGTCACGCTCCACTGTCTGGATCTCCCTCTGCATCCGATCGACATCTCTCACATTCACAACCTGTGCATCAACCTTCTTCATCAGCTCCTCATTTTCAGCTGCTATCCGCTGTTGATCCATCAGCTTGGCCTCCAATTCCTTTTCCAAATGTACTGATGACTCTTCCTTCTCCTGTATCTTCACTGTCCAGCTCTTCACAACCGCTTCAAATTTCTCCACGTCGGCAGTGAGGGCCTCCTTCTCTGCCTGCAGTGCCTCCAGCCGCGACGGTCCTGAGGTGAGCTTAGTCCTCTTGGACTCCAGATCCTGTGCCTCCTTCTCCAGCGCCTGTGAGGCCTCGACGGCTGCCTCGGCATGGGCACGGGCTTTGGAGGAGTACTCCTCGTCGAGAGACACAACCGAATCATCATCCCCGGAGATGAACAGCGAGTAGCTGTTGGTAATGTAGAGCATCAGGTCATTTGAGGCGGCAGGAGAGTCGTCGCCGCCGCTCTCACTGGAGTTGACGAGGAGAGTGAGCCAGTAGAGGACGGAGAGGAGCGGCGGCCAGGAGTGCGGGGTGCCGGGGGCCTTGAGGGCGGAGCGGGTGAGCTTGAAGGGGCAGCCGAGGACGCGGAGGACGAAGAGGAGGTCGTCCTCGAACGCGCCCTGGAGGGGGAAGTCGAGGCGGTCGAAGAGGTGGCGGAAGGCGGCGACGATGTCCTTGGCAGCGGGGAGAGGAGGGCGGAGGTTGACGGCGGGGGCGAGGTAGGCGTTGACGACGCGGAGGGCGGCGGCCTGGGAGGCCCTGTCGGAGAAGTTGGTGACGGGGGCGGCGAACGAAGGGCCCGTGCCGATGGAGGAAGGCCGGCTGCTGCAGAGACTGGCGGCGTCGGAGTCGCGGCGGGAGAAGGCGAGGTCGAGGTTCCGCGGGTGGAGGACGTGGGGATCCAGCAACGGGGTGCGATCCGACGCTGCGGAGGGCGCCAGGGAAGACTTCGGGAGGCGCCTGCCCCCTCCGCCGCCGCCGCCGCGCCGCATTTCGGGTGCCGGAGTTGGGGGATTTGGGGTTGGGGTTTGGAGAATTGAGATTTTTGAAATTAGAGAGCGGAAGGGGAGAATGATGGGGAGAAATTTTGGGAGGCGTGGGTTTGAGGGCTTTGACCGAGCGGAAAGTGCGCATTGGCAGTTAATGGCCTACTGGGCCGGTAATGTGTGGGCTGTTCGAGCGGCTTTTAAGTTTTAATCATCTTATAGACTTAGCTTCTTTTATTTTTGAAGATCTAGCTTTAAGGGGAAAAAACTGCACTGACTGTGCATATTTTACTGAGTATAGTGAAAGAAATTACATCCCCAAGGAATAGAAAGAAAAAACAAGAACGAGTTCGCGCTATATAGATTTACGGATCTAGATCCCCTATAGTTGACTACAACTCCACAAAGTGGATTTGGCCAAATCTACGCCATCAATTGTTTCCTATAGCTAAGATGAAGCCTCTTATTAACTTACCATAATTAACTCCCTTAACTCCCTCAATCACATTGGCTCGAATGAAAATTATTTGCTTTCTTCTTTTTGATGTTCCTAATGAGTACTATGTTTCTGCCAACAAAATTAACATAGTATGCACGTTCTCTTCTTCTCCAAACAAGAAGCTATGATCATGTATAAAACAATGTTAACCACATAGTATGTGCAACACATACATAAACCATATACACAAAAATATTACTAAAAACATTAGAGCTTGTGGCCCAGTACGGTTTTTATATAGTGGATGAACCGTGGAATTTATGGGTTATGCAAGTAAAATCAGTTTGTATATTCTCTAAATATATAGTATTTGTTGATTTGTTACAAATATTAGGAGGAATTGTCTTTTTTAAAAAAACTAGTGGGAATTAGTTGATTCATCCCAACTGTTGTTATATAGAGACGGTAGAGATTTGATCAAATTCACCAGGTGCAGCTGGATGAACTCCAGGGGATCCCCACCTTTGCCGACCCTGCAGGTATTCACGTTATCGCCTCTTCATTTGTCTTTGCAAAGAGATCGGGTACCGAGGTCTCAGAAACAACAACGATATTAATAGTTCGATACTATCAAAATATAATTGTCAGCATTCTATCGTCAATTTTAAGTATTCATTTCATCTCTCTTTCTTCAAACAATGAACAATATACATAGCCAGATCTTTCCCTCCCATGGCTAACAACAATACAGTTATTAGTAATTACAAGCTATTACTAGTATAGAGGAAGGAATCAACCGCTAGCCACTTAGAAAGGGGAAGTCGTGGCCTATGTATGCAGTATGTACTCTTAGGATATTATCAAGAGTACACTACTGGAGTACAACTTGATATTGTGTTTTTTTTTTCTCTCTCACCTTGCATACGCTTGCATGCAGCATTTCGTTTCTAATTGGCACGACACGTATATACATCGTACGTATACCAAAATAATTAATGCGGTGCGTATAATTTAGTAGTAGAAGTTTAGAACACGATGAAAGAATTGGCCATGTCGTACTTCATCTTCTCCAGGTTAGGCGAGACGGCGAACTTGATCATCGGCGGCGGCCCGCAGGCGAGCGCGAGCGTGTCGTCGCCGCCCTCCGGCACGTGCTCCCGGAGCACCTCCTCCGTGACGAACCCGACGCTGTACTTCCATCCTTCCTCCGGCCGCTTCACCTGGTCGATGACGTACCACACCTTGAGCCTCTCCGGGTACTCCGCTGCCCACCGGTCGAGCTCGTCGCGGAGGAGGATGTCGTCCTCCGTCCGGTTCGCGTACACCAGGTGCATCTCCGTCGTGTCCTCCGGCTGGTCTCGCAGCACCGCCTGGATCACCTGGTACATGGGCGTGATCCCGCTCCCGCCGGCGATCATCGCCAGCCGCCGCGCGTTCCGTGGCTTGCCGTTGATGACGAACTCGCCGCGGCCGGTGTACTCGACGTGGCCGAGTGGCCCCTTGACGTCGATGTAGCCGCCCACGGGGAGCGAGTCCAGGTACTGCGTCATGAGGCCGCCATTGGGGAACTTGGGGTGCTCGTTCTTGAAGTACACCTTGATGAGGAGGTCGAAGTGGCCGACCTCGTCGACCATGCTCGTCGGCGTGTACGCCCGCATGCACAGCTTCCCTTCGATGCTGGCGCAGACGAAGATGTGCTTGCCGACGGGGAGGCCGAGCACCTGGTCGGAGGACGGCAGCGCGAAGCGGAAGAGGCGGACGTCGCGGGAGAGCTCCTTCTTGTCGACGAGTTGGCAAGGGACCTTGTCGCGCGGGCTGGAGAGCGCGACGGGCGCCGGGGCCTTGATGGCCTCGCGGATCGGGGCGAGCTGGGAGAGGTTGGACGCGCCGTGGACGGAGTTGTCCGAGCTGTACCCGGCGCCGGTGGTGATGAGCTCGCCGATGCGGTAGGTGTCGAGGAGCGCCTTGGCCTTGTCGGAGTGGATGGCGTCGAACTCCTCGGTGCAGTCGGTGCCGGCGTTGATGAGGATGCTGTCGGCGCCGCCGGGGTGGTCCTTGAGGAACGCGGTGCAGTCGTAGACGTGGCCGTGCACGACGATCCACGCCGAGTCCTGCGACGAGTGCTTGCGCACCTCGGACATGGTGAACTGCTTGCCGTCGGTGGTGTTCATGAACGGCGTCGACGTGCTCCGCTTCAGCCCCGGCGCGGCCGCCTCCGCCGTCTCCAGGTGCTTCTGCCTCGCCATCCACCCGCCGGTCTGGTTCCCGGGCTGCGTCGGGTGCTCGAACACCAGCCCGATCTCACCCTTATGCGGCCGGCACACGTTCACCTTCACCTTGAACCAGCAGTTGTTCATCATCCCCTGCAAAACCCAACCGAATGAATTCGCCATCGTCGTCTACAGCGCGCCGTCGCCGTCGCCGTCGCCATGGCCGGAGACGAAAGGATGCACATACCATGAGATTCCAGATGAGCTTCTCGGGCTGGGTGTTGTGCGACTGGTCCCAGGCGCGCACGGCGATCTCCTTGGCGCCGAGGAGGTCGAGCACCTCGACCTCGACGGACCAGAAGCACCAGCACCAGTGCTTCCCGTACTTGGTGGGCTTCTCCGGGAGGTCCAGCGCGCACACCAGCCATGTCTCGCCGCCGTCCAGCGTCACCTCCACCCGCGTGATCTTCTTGCCGCCGCCTACCAAACCACAGAGACAAAGATCACCATCAGGCCCACTGTTCCACCATTCACTGCGCCTTTTTTTTTTTTAAGACCCATAGTTTTCTTTTTTGTTAAACATCAGATAATTTTACGCTATCCATACACACACACAACGTGCAGATATTTGTACATGCACATGGGTTTTGTTTTTGATTGCTAACAAATTTCACCGGGCACCTAAACTACTGAAATATCAGCGAAAAATCAAAAAATTCGCTGATTTCGTCCTAAATTTTCAAGACGGTCTTGAAATTCTGTAAATGAATTGATTAAAAATAACCAAGAAAATGTTTGTAAATAAAGGAATCAACATAACTTGCCCAGAATCAAGAATATATTGTTCATTTACATCCACGTTCAGCGTAGATATTTAATAACCTAGCAAATATTAAGAAGTTTCTAAATTTTTTAGCAAGAGATTAGTTTTCGTAGGGTACCGAAATTACCAAAATTTCGAGCAAAGAAAGATCCATGAATTATGCACCTTTAATACATGCTCAAGTAGGCCGATACAAACGCTGCCGTAACTAAAATCTTATACTAATAGTGTACTACTGGATAAATAGAATTTAAACTTCGCGAGTAGTGGTGATCACTCCACCACCAAACTTTTGATGATTCCCTATTCACTGCCCCTTAATTAATTACCATTTACTGTTAGCAAGATTCGACACGTTTCGACAAAATTTACTGTTAATGAATATTCAGTGTACATGTTGTTGCTTGGGTTCCAGCTGGGACAATCCCAACTGCTTCCGACACGTAGCTAGCCAACTTGTTCTTAAGTTGTTAGTGATTGGCCGAGTATTTGGCTTCCAACGTCGCCGGAGGACTACGAGGTTGGATGCCAGATGATGTCTCTCTTACTGTGTTTAGTCGCACTTATCCTTAACTTTTACGTTAGTCCAATGAGAGTACTGAAAATAGTAGCATCATTGGTGACCATAAGGTTAATCATCATGCATGATAGGTCCCTTTGTCACACAAACGTGTCAATTTACACGCGTCTAATTAGTACTACCCAAGTACAAATGCCTTCTGTTAATATACGGAAAATCTAGTACCAAGTATTACTGCACTATATTGATATAGGAAAAATCTTTCTTGCAGCTGAGAATGGCCACACGAATTGCAGCTGTTTTTGACCACGAAATGGATCGGTTTTTGTCCTATGTTTCGCCTAACCGGCACCAGGTCCGACCTCAGCTTGCCACAGGTTCAGACAAAAACGTGGGTGCATTTGGCTCTTGAGACACTACACAGTACACAGTACTGTACTGGCTCAATACCCTTTGGAGGCCACGAAGTGCCAACTTCGCCAGCTTTATTTGCTTTCTTCGGCAGAAAAGCGCAGAAACTATCTAACTCCAAATGGTATCACGCACCCGGTTTCGGAGCTGCTGCTACCACCACTACGCTATCTTTATATAATGCATGGTTCAGTGCTAGTGAAAATGTAATGATAATCATAGAATGGTTGCTAGTTGGCTACTTGAATTGATTTAATTTATCGGGAATGATTTATTCTCTCGTTGTTTGCATGTACCTAAATGGTTATAAAAATTAAAAAAATTAACAAGATGGATTAATATATGATAAATCACTTCACAAACATGCAAGTTAAAATTTAACTTCTACAAGTTGCAAAAAAAATAAATTAAACTATGACTAGTTAACGTATATTCACAGTCAAATTTTTTTCATTGCAACTTGTAGAAGTTAAATTTAACTTGCATATTTGTGAAGTGATTTATCACATATTAATCTATCTTGTTGAATTGTTTTAATTGTTTTCATAATCATTTGGGTGATATTCAAACAATGAGAGATATCCCATCGAGAGTTTAAAATTGTTTCCCTAATTTGTATGTCTGATTGGGTATCTGAAATCCCTCTACTAAGTTAGCTTTAATCATTGGCAGTCGATTGCGAGTTAGCTTCCGTGTGAGATGTATATTCAATGATCTGATATATGTTTGTGAGGAAAATTGTCTGCACAAGGAGATGTATTTAAATACAGGTCCCTGAATATATCTGTTCTTTTGAATATGGAATATGGAATGGGGTCCTCTTTGCAAATGACCCTTTACGATACCACTGGCCGTATTTGGAAAGCATGTTCAACTTTGACAAATGACTAACTGGCCCAAGGTGTTATTCAATTACCAGTAGTACTTTAGCTAAGATATGTACTCCATATGCTGATGGGGTATTATTCTGTCAGAAAATTCAGAAGATATTTGTTGGATTTGATTACCTGCACTATTCACTTGCAAAGTGGCGTACTACTACTACGTTGAGAGTAAGTTTTCAAAAAGCACTAGAGATTTTTCAGACAACCTATAACATTGTTTACTATACAAAGTTAAATTAGTCAAGGTCAAACAATAAAAAGGTGCAATATCTAGGCTTATGAGTTATGACGACAAAGCCACTGCAGCCGAGAGTAAATTAAGGCGCGCGATTCAGAGAGAAGTTATGGAGGAGCGCGTGCTCACCGGAGTAGGCGTATCCCTTCATGGTGTAGCCGCGCTGCGTGGTGATGCCGTTGATGGGCAGGATCTCGTCGTGCCCCGGCGTCGTGATCACCGAGTTCACGTTCAGCTCGTTGATGATGTACTCCGGCTTGTACCACCACGCTGATGATCCCGGCCAGCATTTAAATTGTTCGTTCGAGTCAGTACATATAAATTCGCGTGAAATGGTAAAATGTTTTTACGCTTGAATGAATGGTAAATACGTTATTACCATCTGCGTTGGCGAGCTCGGCGTCGACATGGGACGGGAGGACGCGGTTATCCTTGTAATGGTAGTAGTTGTCGGACTCGGCGGTGGTGACGATGATGCGCTTGACCCACTTCACCATGCGGCCGCCGATGCAGCCGGGGATGATGGCGCGGACGGGGAAGCCGTGGTCGGGGAGGAGCGGCTCGCCATTCTGCATGTAGGCGAGCATGATGTCCCGCGATGGGTCCAGCGCCCACTGGCGGGTGATGCTGGTGCCGTACTTGGAGCCACCGCCTCCGGGGAGGTCCTCGGCGCCCTCGAAGCACACGTTGAGCGCGCCGCCCTTGCTGGGCATGATGCCGCACCGCCGGAGCACGTCGCGGAGGCGGGCGCCGCGCCACACCGACGTGGACACGCCGGCGGCGCCCCAGTTGAACCCCACCGTCTGCTGCACCATGTTCTGCTCCTTGCGGCGGTTGCCCGCGCAGACCAGCGTGACGGGGACCTCCACGGCGGGGAAGTCGTTCACCAGCTCGTCCATGGTGAGCCGCATGGGCCGCTTGACGAGCCCCGTCACCTCGACGGTCCACGTCGACCAGTCACCCCGCGGCACGGCGCCGTGGTTCCGCACGTAGTGCAGCGCCGCCGGGGTGATGAAGCCGTGGTGCATGAGCCTCGCCAGCGGCGGCTCGCAGTTCAGCGGGTGCTTCCCGGTGAGCCGGATCAGCGACGGGTTGCGCTCGATCCAAGCGTCGGCGGTGCCCTCGTCGCGCGCGTCGCGCACGGGCGGCTCCACCTCCAGCTGCAGGTGCGAGCCGTACAGCTCCCGCCAGTCCTCCTGCTCCTCGTCGTCATCGTCCGACGCGTCGCTGGTGGGCGGCTTCCGCGGCGGCGAGACGAGCGGAGGGAAGCCGCACCCGCGCACCGGCGAGTCGGCGCGGCGCGGGATGCCGTTCGCGGGAGGGTACGCCTTGGCGCCGCCGTTCGAGGCGGTGCGCGGCACCGGCGCGGAGCCCGGCTCGAGGTGGCCGAACTGCCGCGGCTGCACGGAAGCGGCCATGTTTGGTGTTCGGTTCTAGCGATCAGCTCAGCTTGCTACGCCGGCCGCCGTCGATGAGTAGCCACAGCCCAGAGAAGTAGTGGCCTGGAAGAGGCGCTGGGATAGGTGGCAAGCAAGGCAAGAAGGAAACGGGTTTATATAGAGGCGTGCTCAGATGAACGGCGTGTGACGTGGCAAACAAAAGAGCCAGCATGGCTCCACAACTTTCTTACACGTTGCAAGGTGGCTCTGGTGCTTTGCTTGGGATTGAGTTTTGCTCTTCAAGAATTCAAGGCCACAGATTTTGCCGATTTTTTCTCCTTCAATGCTCATAAGTCTTGCTGATTTGGTATAAAATAGTAGTGTGAATCTTACTACATTTACTTTCCATGGTATAATTCTGCATTGGGTCTCATTTAAAAGTTTTGAAAGACTTTGAAGATGGAAAATCTAAACTTAATTAATTTCTTTTTAGCTTTGGAAAAAGAATAGAGAGATGTTCACAAAGGAAATTGGGAGTCACCTTCCAAACTTTGTTGGAGAAGGATTTTAACCTCTCGAGTAAATGTTTACGTTCAATGTTTTACTTCTCATATGTAAGGCAAATAGGTGTGAAGTGTTATGACCATCAATTTGTTTTGTCCATTTCAATTGTTCAAATTGTGTACCCAGTTAATCTTTATTATATTACTCAATTATCATATATGAAATAGTTAAAAAACATAAGCACTTCTAACATTAAAAATTATAACAAAAATATAGGCAGAGCGACTCTAGAGTATTAGTCCCATCAACCACCGCTCGTTCCAATTGTCTTATCTAGTATTACTTCTCACCACTATCCTACCCATAACCACACCTTATTAATGAGGGATGTTTTCTATTTAACCGTAATATTTGCTAAAATACCTATAAATACTTATATTTTAAAACAATGCGAGTACTTGAGAGTGATATAGTCTTGCTACTCCATCTTAATAAATAAACATTGTTCTAGAAACCATGGCAATCAACCCAGCGTTTGTCATGATGAGCACATTTGTCACCGTGTATATGACCAAGACCCTTCAGTTATCGTTAGAATCATAAATCGTGAAGTTCACGGTAAATTTTTTACGAATTCGTCATAAATCAATTACAGATTCTCTTCCTTGTAGGGGATCAGTTAAGGAAGCCCAAATCTGTTGTAGTGCATAACTGTTGTTTAGAATGCACTATGTTTTAGGCATATAAAATGACATAGTCAAATGTGATGTTATATAAGCTTTTATAATATTATAATGTTTATGCGATTATTTTTTATTTATGTAAAACAACTAGATTATCAAAGTTATGAATTTAAATCCAAAATAATGTGGTTCTTTTCCTGACTATAATCTTCCAGGGCTATAGTTAGTAAGTTTTTTTTTCTATATCAATATGAAGCACTTTCATGTGTGGGCCGTTTTTAAAAAGTTTAAAACAACGTACTTACTTTTAACTGGAGAAAGTGTAGATTCTTTGAGTGCTGACATAGTAATGGATGGATGAAACAAAATGTTGGAATAGATTTAATTTATTTGGTAAATAAAACGTGACACTAAATATGTAGATTAATAAGAAGCATCCCATACGATCTAAACATGTATACGAGATTAAACATACGAAACATAATTGCAATGTACTGATGTTTTGGTTCTGTTATGAAGGGGAGCAGCACGCACCGCACATACGACACGTGGTCCCAGATAGTGACCACTAGTCGTGGTGGACGAACAACGTGCAGTCGTGCGAAGCACTTCCAACAACCTTATTCGCCCTCTTTCAGTCCAGAACTTTAGAAGGATGACGGTTTCAGAGACATGCTCTCCCGATAATCGGTGCAGGCGTACGGGTGGGATGGAGTAGAGTACGAGCGAAATCACAATACAGAAGATCAGATAAAACCTAGATTATTTTTCGAATCCATTGCACGAAGACGATGAATCGGTATTTATAGAGATATTAGGACACATGATTAAAACACATGCACAATTTTCATAACGCGTAACGAACCAAATAAGTCACGCGTAATCTTATCCATAACATATAGTCTGCTGCAGCCAGTGAAGAAGTGAATCTTAGCCCCTTATTTCTGATCCAACGGGGTGTACTATCCTGTCCATGTCCAAAAAAATACCTATACAAGCATGTCGGCCGTAGTGTTAAGGCAACTTTGGTTTACACGGTCACACAGTATACGTGTCGATTCTGGGACCTGTCACACGTGCCCCTGGTACCGTGCACCTGAAATTAAGAATGAAGCAGCCGCATACCATCATAAATGCAACCACCAAAACTAGCTATAGCAGGAGACGGTCTCTGTTTGTTTCGTACTAGCCTCATTCCGTTGGATGGTTTCAACTTTCGAGATATTCCGTCTGTTTATGCCACATTGCCACGGGCACGTACAAAAGGCTGGTTTCTTTCCTCCTGGACACAGTCACACAGGGTGACGGTGCTTCAGCGCACAACGACCGAGAAAAGGATTTAGCATTTGGAAAACCGTCTGCACACTGCTGCAGCTGCCGTGGTATGTGCATGCGCCGCACTACGGTTTGTTCTTTTTCTCCCTCTTTGTCTTGTTGGAGGGACCGGGCTAACGAGTCTACTTTCGTTGGCTGCTTTATCTTATCACTGATACAGTAGTTTGTCAACGCACTGATATTGATCGTCAGTTTTGTCAAACAATTAGTAGACGGTTCTACTGGAAAAATGGAAACATAAATGTTATTGATGCGGTCCTTAATTGGACCTTATCAACTGAAAAATATCTCGTGTGTGTATTCAGAGCGAGTCTGAACTCGTGTTCACTTTGGGAAAAAAAGTTACCATTTATTGATAGAGCTAAATATTGACAATATCAATCTTTGGTGAGGTAAAACAAATGTGAAGGAGTTATTTGTTTTAATATCTTGTTAAATTTTGGCACTATAACCGGGAGCCAAACCTGGGCCACTTTCCCCTTGATCTAACACCTTGCCAAATTGTAGCTAAATTTTGGTTGAGTTTGGCAAAAAAAAAATGTAATGGTATAATTTGGTTTAGTTTATTACCCTACAAAAATTTGGTAATGCTAAAATTTAATAAGGTTCATTCTAGTGCTGAATTGAACAAGATCTTAAATATCACACGAACTACAGACGGAGAAAGCCCTCTTATACAGGAAATCAAACTTACTTATAATCAAATGCACTAGGTTCGCATTCACATCCTGTCTACGAGGAAAACTCAAGAAGAGAAAGATAGGAGTGCACTTCTTCAAATATTTTTAAGAGGAACAAGCGACCACGCATAAATACATACGCATATACAAGCAAATCTTCCTTGCTGATAGAAGCCGGTCATACACTCACACTATCCACGGTTTGACCTACTTTAGACGGTACATAGATTTGCTTGCGGTTGCAGATTTGACTCCCGATTGGCAAATGAATCCAGCAGCACGGCATCCGGTGCAGGGGCTTTTTCTCTACGGCCAAGTGGCTTAAAACACGGGCCCACTCCACAGGGAAAAGTCGGATTATTTCCAACCAAAATATGAACAAGGGAATCTAGCATCAACGTGCAGTACAGGTGCGTGGATTCCCTGCATCTCCGGGTCAAGATCCTTGGCACTGAATGTGAAGCAGGGACCACATACATCCGCATGTGACACCGCAATTTTCTACTCATAGGGAGATGGGTTTTTATCCCTCATCGAGGATCATCCTCTATGTTGTACATATCATTTAAAAAATTATTAGAAAAATTTTAAAATTTGTTAAGATAGATCAATATATAATATATCTTTTCACAAACATCAAAATTAAAATTCAAAACAAAAATAACAAATTTAACCGTGAATTACGCGTTCTATTTATTGTCAAATTTATTATTTTTGTTTCTAATTATATAAGTTGAATTTGACATGTTTGTTTGTGAAGTGATATATCACATGTTGATTTATCTTACTAATTTTTTTAAACTTTTTAATAATTTTTTAAGCGATATGTAAAAATGAGAGGATATTCTCAAGGGATGATTAGATTAGAGTTTCCCAAATTCTCCTCCTCGCTTGCTAGCGCGTTTGGCCTGCTTCTGCGTTTCATTCTTTGTCTTCCGCTTATCAGTTCCAGTTGTTCTAAAAAAAAAACAAGTATTAGTACTACTTTCTGTCAACGCGGATGAGCTCTAGCATATGAATCGAAGCCTCCTGACTCGTCCAGTGTTGATTCACAGGCCGGTACGTGTTGATTCACAAGCCGGAACGTGTTGATTCACAGGCCGCACTGCCGGAATCACGGAGCGACAAGTCTTGACCGGCACATGCAGTCATGCACCGGCACGATCGATGCACACACCACACGGCACGCGTAGCATTAGGCCATAGCGTCTCTAATTAACCTTGCCCCGCACCGCACGGCGTCGGACGCCCGTCCACACAGCGAAGGAAAAAGCGCCTAAAAGCGTCCAAAGTCACGGCGAAACACCACCCACAAAGTCAGAAAATCCGGGCGGCGCGCCAGCGCCACTGCTCGGCCACCAACTGACCCCGGCCAAATTCTTTAACCCACCAAACCATCACGTATGGATCGCTACTACTACTATACTACTGCTACTGAACCCGGTCAGGATTTGTACGCGGATCCAGTGGCTGGTGGGGGAGGGAGCTCGGCACACGCGACGCAGCGGCGCCCCACTGGCACACTAGGCCTTCCAGTGGGCAGTCAGTCGGGAGGGGCGGGAGGGCAGGTCGCCCCCTGGTGCGAAGTGGCGCGCGGGGTGCCTCTCACTGCCGGTGGGGTCGTGGTCTACTCAAATCCTGATCTGCGTCCATGTGTCCAGCCTCTCTCGGTCGACACCATGTGTGGATGCGTGCGCGCGCGCGGTCGCGGGGGGTTGGCCTTGGCCTTGGCGCGCGCTCAAGGGCCACGCGCTGTCCTAGTCCGCGGTCCGTGCCGTGCGAAGACGCTGCGATCGATCGGGCGGTCGGTCGATCGGATTTAGTGAGGAACGAACATGCATGGATAGCTGGAAACGACGGGTAAACCGAGTGGCGTTTTTACCCGCGCCGCACGTGCGCCGGGGACCTCTCGTCGTCGCGCGTGAAAGGGAGACGGGAGGTGGGCCGGACCGCGTATTCGTCGATCGGTCAGCAGCACCTCAAGTAGGAATGTACTGTGTCGGGACGAGTGAGTATATATGGCGATGATATATACTTCTTCCATTCCATAAAACACCTATAGAATGAGATGTGATGTTTCTAATAGAATGGATCTAAGAAATATTTTTTATAGGATAAAAGGAGCATTACCGATCTTTTGAAGGTGTGTATCCGTGTGCACGTTGTTGTTTGTGGATAAGTGATCGCACATATATATTAGCTTATGCACTTCTATTGAATTATGAAAAAATACTTTCACTGTTTACAAATATTTCATTAGCGTTTGCATATGTATGTTAGCGTCTACACTTAATGACTACCCCTCCGTGCACAAATATGTTATTTTTAGCAATTCTCGTACAATAGTTGAGAGAAATTACTAATATATGGTACTCTTTATTAATAATACTCTTGGTTATATTTCTTAAGCTTTTGAAAATATGAGTATCTTAGCCAAATTGGTTGTAATCGATAGAATAAAATCATGGCTATATTTCAATCATTCGAGATTAATAATTTCAACATTTGGATTTAGAATTATTAGAACAAATAGATTTTTCTCAATTATTCACTAATAATTCTAAATCCAATGTTGAAATTATTAATCTCAATTATTCATGTGTAGCATGCAACTACTGTAGCTGATCACCCTAAAGAGTGATGCAACGTGGGTCCTTGATATTTTCAAGGCCATTTAAAGTTTTTTTTTTTTGCGCTTATAAGCTTCACAATACTATTTTTAGTGTTTCATGCTTCTCTTGGTCTGTTATATGCACATACCGTTGTCTATCTTTCTGTCTTGTCAACAGCGATTCAGACAGTGTGGCACCAACATCAGGAATACTGGATGGAACTGTTGATAATAAAGAAAATATACTGTGTGAAAATGTTTGCACTCTTTGTCGGAAGAAGAATATGGAACTCAGTCGTAAAACATTTTTTACTGGACTCAGGCACCCAGTTTTTCTACTTATGCTAGTGTTGTACTCATCATGCTAGTGTTTTATTCTATGGTGTCATAGACCAGAATTTACAATTCATGAGAACGGTGAAGACTTTGCTAATCTAGAAGGTCTAACATGGAAGGTGAGAAGCTCTCTAGCTAACAATTCTTCTCAGGCTTGTTTAATTACATGTCTATGTGCTTTGTGCTCCTTTGGGTAATTTCTGTCGATATAGTCTAACATGGCAGGTGAGAAGCAAAGCTATGAATGCAGCATGCATGGTGATAATGCGTTACCTGAAGTATATTTGCGTAGTGAAAGCTGGATTTTTGATATTTCAGCCCTTTTGGAAAACATATCTTATAAATAGATCCCCTGTAAAACTTATTGCAGATATGATTTCCTATCTTGACGCCAGAGGCGTTAGCACTAAGTAGGTTGGTACCGAGGGTGAGGTTTCGGTGCTAATCAGTTCAGCACTGACCTCTCCCATATAGATTTGCTTGAAGTCCTATCGATTTGCTATCAAATTTCAGAAGAACTAACAAACAATATATCATAAGTCATTACAACTGATTTATATTTATTTATACAAAGAACATTGGCAGTACCAAAATCTAGGTAATTTTTGGCACTACCAATGTTTTTGTAGAGTAGCATTGCAAATAAATGTGGTTGGATTGATACATATTGGCAGCAAAAAATATTAATTATGGTGAAGAAAGTTATAGAATTGTGCCAAATTGAGCATGGACATTATCAACTATTTGGTTTCAAACCAAACCACCACATTTACCATTCAAACTACCCAAAAAAATTGGTAGGACACATTTCAGTATTGATCCAAACATACCCACAATCTTAATTTGGGAGGATGATGTGGATCCCTTCCTTCTCCCCTTACCTAAATCCTATATTGATTTGTTGTCATTTTTTTGGGAGGGGGATTTTAAATCATGTGTCATAATTCAATTATCATAGTTTATTAAAAATTCAACAGCAAATCAATAAGATTTATGAATAGGGGGGGTAGAGGACCCACATCCTCCCTTCGAATTAAGTTTTTATAAATAAAAACAAACTAGCAGAAGTGAATTAAGACATATTGATTTGTCATTTTTCCAAAATTTGACATCAGATCAACAAAATTTGTAGAAAGTTTGTTTTATGTGGGAGAGGTTGGCCACCAAAAAGGCTGGCGCTGATGTTCGGTGTTGGCGCCGAGACATCCCACCTCAGCGTTGATGTTCGGTGTTAGCGCCGAGCTAAGGGTCCATATATGTAACAAGTTTTTAAGGGTCTATTTACAAAATATGCTTTCTAAAAGGACTACAATATCAAAAATCCTCAAAATCGAGTAAAGAAACAATTTTAATTTTCATAATTGTAGAGATATATATGTCAATGTTAGGATAAAACATACCTTCTATACATGGGTTAATGGAATACGACAATACCATATACCTAAAAGTATACGAGAAGATGTCCTATTATTAAGGAAATACAACCAATAAAGAAGGAAATTATCTCCTCTGGAGAGAAGGTGTCAGAGTCCAAGTCAGAGGAGATAAGGTATTATTAGGTTCGTATCCTATTCTATCTTTCTGAGTCCTACTTAGAGAAGAAAATAATCTGCGCTATAAATACAAGGCCCCCTCGTTCAGAGAGGGGCATCGAATTACAAGTCATAGCCAAAGCCATACACATGAGCAATCCGGAGGAAGCCAACACCGTATTCACCGAATAGATCTCGTTGGGCCATTCTTGACAACTTCTAGTCGGCGGATTCATCTAGCCGTCCCATTCCCTATTGTACTATGTGTGCTATTCTATTCATATAAACTACATTAGGGCTATTATCTTACGAGGGGTCTGAACCAGTATAAATCCTTGTTTCTTATTTGCTTACTCCGATCTCGAGTATATCCTGGTTCCAACGATCCACATACTCTACAAATACTATCTTCGGGTATCACTATATTTCAATTTGGTAAGATTTTTGTAAAATTCTGAAATTTAAAATTAGTACTAGGAAGTCATTACTCATAAGGGGCTCGAACTCTCTGTTAACTCTTTCTACATTTTCGAAAAATTGACACGTACACTAACACTATTAGTGGTATTCAACTTTTATTGGTTGTCTTTTTCGAAAAATTTATAAACACATGAAAATATGTTAAATAATCAAAACATATAGCATCATAAATATAACCATTCAACTTTCATTCATCATGATAAAACTATTTAAAATCAATTTATGTTTAAAATGTGACGGTTGTAGTCAACAAGCATTAGTTATTCGAGAT
Source organism: Oryza punctata (assembly GCA_000573905.2). Classification (NCBI taxonomy): domain Eukaryota; kingdom Viridiplantae; phylum Streptophyta; class Magnoliopsida; order Poales; family Poaceae; genus Oryza; species Oryza punctata. The sequence goes on along the minus strand of CM002495.2, from coordinate 25,012,632 downwards.
GAACCCATCATCCATCATGATGGATCGCCGAATTATACTGTTCAATATTTCTTCAGTTCAGGGGTAGAGCTAGAGTATATGTGGGGGTGCCCAGGAAGTCGGTTAAGAAAATTTTTAGCTATAGCTTATCAATTTTCACTATGTATACATTTCTTCAATACAAACTTAGACACCGGTATTAGCTTAAACTCGATATAAACTAGAGTAAATTATACCAGTGATATACCCTCTTCATTTTATTCTAGCTCTGCCCCTCTTTAGTTAATGATTTAACTCTCGTGAAGGTGAACCTAGGAGAGTATACAACATACCGGCCGTTCCCCAAATCCTACTTAGATAGGAGTAACACGTCTCGTTCAACCCAAATCCTCCACGGAGAGCATACCTCCAACCATGTCGCCATCAACGCCTCACCGGAAAGCCATCCTTGTCTGCCCTCGGCCGGTCGCTCTCTCCCGTACGTGCACACTCTCGATAGAGCAAGCCTAATTAATCATCTCCCCAAGTACTCACACTCTGTAGCTCCCATCGGTTGGCTTATTTTCTAATAAGCCAAAACGGCTTATTAGAAAATAAAAAATAATTTACAGGTAAAACTTTTATATATTTGTTCGTAACGATTTAAAAGCCAACGCTAGAAAGAAATTACGTTGAAAATATCTTAAAATCAACTTCAAAATCAAGTTTGAAAATTCAAATTTTGGCTTTTGCTTTGGTTTATTAGGCCAACCGATGGGAGCCTGTGAATCTGTGATATGATGAACTATACCCCTCTTCGTCCCGATCGATCCGGCCAGCAGGCGGCCAGCCATGATATGCCCCAAGCACACACGGCAGGAAACCTCCCCGCCTCCACCGGAGCGTGTGACGCACGTTCCCCTGCGCTTCCCGGCCACGCGCGCGCGCTAGCTCGATCCCCGCCGGCGGTCGGTCTGTCGCCGTCGCGCCTCCTCAGATGCCGGATAGGCCAGAGGGCTAGCTGAGCTCGTCAGCTGGGTCGTCGTAGCTGAGCTAGCCAGGACGCAGGCACGTGAAGAGGCAGCTTAATTTGTCCAACGGCTGTGCTATACTGCGTACGTACTCCTACTCTCTTGGCGCCGCCCGGCCGTCTGAGGCTCTCAGCTCATGCAGGACTGGAGTCCACGTAGCTTCATCTGGCGACAGCCAGTGCGACAGATTTTTAGCAACACCGTAAAAAATCCCTAGATAGATATACGACTTGAAGGCACCAAGAGGCAAGAGCCATGGATGCATATGGATGGATGGACCGCCAAATCCATGTAGGGTTAGCTAGCAGCGACCGACGACAATGCCGGCCGTTGCGTTTTCTTGGATCTCTTTCGCAGATATTCGATAAATCTCTCCAAGATTTTTTTCCGTTTGCAGAAGCTATGCATTCGAGAACGAGATATATAGAGCTAGCTAGTCCCGTTCATGCATGGTTGGCCAGAGAGCATTTAGCTAGGAAGTCGGACATAAAGATCTACAAAGATCGGTCGATCGACTGGATGCATGATATCTGCAATTTTAGAACCCAAACAGTCGTTTACTTTGCTGTACTGAGTACTAATTAACCCCAACTACTTGTTCGTGGCTAGCTTTGTGCTAGTATAATGCAATGTCTACAACCAGTTAACGTATATTCGCAGTTAAATTTATTTTTTTCGTTGCGATATATAGAAGTTGAATTTTAAGTTGCATTTTTGTGAAGTGATATATCACATGTTAATACATCTTCTTAATTTTTTTTCAAATTTTTTTATAACTATTTGATTGACATGCAAGCAACGAGGGGACGTCCCCTCGATAGTTTAAAATCCACTCTCCATTGTCTAGGGAAACTATTCTAAACTCTCGAGGGGATGTCCCCTCGTTGTTTGCATGTCACTCAAATAGTTATAAAAAAAATTGAGAAAATTTGAGAAGGTGTATTAATATGTGATATATCACTCCACAAACATGCAATTTAAAATTCAACTTCTACATATCGCAATGAAAAAAAATAAACTACAACTAGTTAACATATATTCGCAGTTAAATTTGTTTTTTTCGTTGTGACATGTAGAAGTTGAATTTTAAGTTGTATGTTTGTGGAGTGATATATCGCATGTTAATACATCTTCTCAATTTGTTTTAAATTTTTTTATAACTATTTGATTGATATGCAAACAATAAGGGGATGTCCTCTCGAGAGTTTAAAATCAACTCTCGTTAACAGTTCCTGTTGTCTTCGTCCGATTGAACATGCTCCCTACTCGGCGGCTCGATATTTTTTAGAAGAGTACACTGTCAACTGCTTGCTCAAGAACTGAATGCATTGCTGTTCTTCCTTCCCAGAATTACCTCTCTCTCTCTCTCTCTCTCTGCTTCATGAAAACAGAGGTTCCGTTCCTTTCAGCTAATGAGGTTTGATTTCATTATTGAGATGGGGTCGCAGTGGTTTAGATAACATATACTACTGCTTAGTAAAAAAGCATCTCATAATTCTCATTGGGAGTGCAAACCAATGCAAGGCTTCAAGTTACTCTAATTTCGATGCGTATTCTATATGAGCATTACTGAATCTTATCTGCACACATCTGAATTTCTTACAAATCACGGCCACATCTGGTCTCCAACTTAGCAGCCAATCAACCTCCCCCAGTCCAGTAAACCCAGCCACTGAGAAAAGCTCCCGCGCAAAAGTCACCTAGAGAGGGATCCAAGAAGCTAACCACCAGCTTAATTCCAAACATCAAACAATATACTAGTCGCAGTAGCGTTATATATCAAGCCCTAAAAGGTGATCCTTGGAACACCACGACCACTTAATTAAGCGATTATCACCAAAGTGATCATTAAACTTTGCTACTCCGGCCGCTATCATGCATGCAACTAAGCAAACTAGTCGACGGCGAGTCGGCGACACACGATCGAGCGTTCCGATCCAGTGGTTTACATGATCACATCAACATACCATGATACCAAAGCTAAAAATTAAGTTAACTACTGGCAAATGGCAATAATAACCCACCGGCCGCCCCGATCGATCGAAGCAGCAGTTTGCGATTTTTTTACGCGCGATTCGCTGCAAAGCCAGGGGCTCATCAGCTCTCTCGCGCGCGGTCGCGCAGCTGAGCTAGCTAGCTAGCGCGAGGAGCGGGTTGGCGCATGGAGCAGCGAAACGGCCAGGCAGCTCGCGCCCCCGCGGCTTCTCCCGCGCGCGCGCGGCGCGTCCGCGTCGCGCCGCGCCCCTGCCTCCTGGCGAGGGCCAAGGGTCGCGTCGCGTCGCGCGCGCGCGCGGCGGGCGCCGGCGAGATGGCATAGCACCTCCCCCGGAAGCGGGCAAAATGCTGTTACAGTGTCAACCGCACGCTGTACCGGCTGTTCAGCTCAGCGTGCCCCCCGTGGATAAAAACGCTTGTGAAATTCGGGTGTGGATTCTAAAATGTCGGGGAAACTCTTGTTGTGTATCACCTAGATGATTACGAAAAAATTTAAAAAATTTAACAAGATATATTAATATATAATAAATCTCTCCACAAACATATAAGTTACAAGTTGTAATGAAAAAACAAATTAACCCATGACTAGTTAGCGTATATTTGCAGTTAAACTTATTTTTTTTTGCAACTTGTAGAAGTTAAATTTAGTCTTGCATATTTATGAAGTGATTTATCACGTATTAATCTATCTTGTTTTATTTTTTTTAAATTTGTATAATCATTTGGATGATACGGGAATACCTTTAGAATGGTTTCCCTGTGAAATCCGTGAAGCTGCCTGCATTGGTACTGCGGCTATTGCCGTGTTGCTGGCTAGCTTGCTGCTAGGCTATGTACCACCGAAAGCGACGCAAAAAACGAAGGAATTGGCTACTTACGTGGTTGGTATTGCCGTATTTTAGACCAGTGTTCTCAGTGCAGTTGCATCATATTATATAATTTGTTGAGTTTTCTTATCTAGAAAATGTTAGATAGCGGGGAGATTAAGAAGAACAATGTAAGAAGAAACCAGCTGAAAATATACATGATTAGGCGGCCAAATGCATGCATTGTCAAAACCAAAATGAACGGCAATGCATGCACAACATCACCCAGAGAATATTCAGACATGTGGAGTAGTAGTCAGATGAAAATAGTTTTACCCAGAGCCACCGAACAAGGTCTATATTTGAGCCGTTTGGTGTGCCATCCCATGAGCTTATCCTTCTACTGGCAACGCATAACAACAATAACATTTTTCTGCACGTTGTTGCGCGTCGTGGCGGCTGACCATCCACTAAAATCCTTTCCTTCTCTGACAGAAATAGCTGGCTATCTGTGCTGCTGCTGCTATCTTTTTCTTTGATTTTAGCTGCCGTGTTGCATGTCAATAGGATGGTAGTGTCTCTCGCCTGTGAACGGCGTACACTACGCGACCTGTCTCCGGCTTCGCGTAACCAAGTGTAGCAATGTAGTTTGGTCCATGGTGTTATGTGGACCAGGTAGCCTGCAAATTGTTGTTTCGCCTTCTTGGCCCTAGTGCTCTTGGCATGGAGCCAAGATTCAGGCCGTCTCTTTGCTTGTCCCCTTCGTCAACTGTAGATGCCTCCTGCAAAAAAGTGGAGAACAAAAACTGTAAAGATTCTAACAACCGACCTCTTGTTACAAAAGAACAGAAAAGAAACTCTTGAAGATATGCTCTTTCTTTGTAGAGCCAAAAGAGCGAATGGAAGACAAAAAACTGGTGTACATATAGAGTATTTCAGATAGCAGCTAGACGAAGTGAAAATGAATGTGCATTTAGAGTAAGAATGCTAGAGAGTTTCTGACATAATAGAATCATTGTTTAATCATACCTATTAATTTTGCCTGTTTTGTTTTTCTTCTTTTTTAAAAAAGGTTTAGTAATTAGTCCATGTTGAGAGCTAGTTAGGATCCAAGAGACTAAGTGGTAGATTGCTGTCTGAACTAGCATTAGTAGCCGGATTGCATTCTTTACATATCATTCAGATCAGGGAAATCAATGTATAACAGTATAGCACATATAGGCACCCATCGATTATCCATGTTAACTAATAAATCAAAACAGTTTATTACAAAATAAAAATTAATTTATAGGTAAAACTTATATATATGTGTTCGTAGCGACTTAAAAGCCAACACTAAACAAAAATTACGTTAAAAATATCTTAAAATCAACTTGAAAATCAAGTTTGAAAATTTAAATTTTGATTTTTGTTTTGACTTTTTAGGCCAAACGATGGGGCTGATAATATGCAGTGGATTACCGATTCACCCCCATTGTTTTATGCTAGATCCCGGCTCTTAAAATGAGAAGTTCCAAAAAAAAAAAAATACTGTGGACGAACACTATCATTGTTTTTAGTTTCTGGGAGTAAATGTCAGAACTCAAAGTCAGATAGCAGATATTTTTCTGTATTCTGAAGTTGTGTGTCGTGATGAATTATTTGCCGGAGTCAATCATAGTACTCCCTTATGTGTGATATTATTGGCTTTTGTACTTATATTTTACCATTTGTATTATTAAAAAAATATTACGTAATTATCATTGTTTTTAAATTTATTTTATCATTAAAGATACTTTAAGCGTGATTATATTTTTTGTTCCAATTTACACATTTTTTTAGAAAAATAAATAATCAAATGTATAACCAAAAGTCACTAGCATCAAACATTAAAAACTGACAGGAGTAGCATATCTCACCTTTTGAAGACAATGGTTGCACATGATTTAAATTGTTTATCAGATATACTTAGGCGTTGTTTGTTTGGAGGGGTTAATCCATAAGTCCCTCCACTTTAGTCCCTTTTAGCCCCTAAAGTACCAAACGGGAGGGATTAATAGAGGCTAAAACAGCATAGGGCAATAAGTCCCTGGGGAAGGAGCTTATATGGGCTAAAAACCTATAGCAGAGTGGTCCCAACCCTATCTCTCTCTTCACTCTCTCTCTCATGGATGAAGTACTACTAGATAGATCATTTAATGAGGTTTTAGTCCCTTTTAGTCCCTCCAAACAAATAGGGTAGGACTAAAGAGAACTTATGTTTTAGCCCTAGAACTAATTTTTAGTCCTAGGACTTATAGAAACAAACAGGGCCTTAGATTATACAAATTTTGACTTTTGCAAGATTAATATTCTGTAGTTATCTGCTCTTGCGTAATGTCCCCTTTTAATTGGGATATCAATTTACTATGCATTCCTCCTATATCATAACGTTTGACAGTAACTTTATAATAGAGAATCTATCTGTACTTATGTCCTATAATGACATGCTACAGAAAACTATTAACTCTTGAACTGAAAAGACACGGACTGTTTGTGCACAATATGAATATCGGTGACGAAATTTTGAGGAACCTAATTTCTGTTCTTGTCTTGAAACAGTCCCTGATCTGACTTTCTTGTACGGTTCCGTGCATTCAATTGTTTTCTCATCTGAATTTTGCTGATGCGCACCTAATGTTGAATGCTATTGTTTTCAGCTTAGATATTTGATAACTGAAACAGCCTATAATAAGACCCTTGTATAAATAACAAATGGAAAAAAATGATTGGCATTAGGTGTTGGGAAAAAAGGGGATAATGTTTCTTTTATCAAGCTCAAGACTGTTACATGATTGGGGGAGAACTAATAATGAAGTTTCAGCGATCGCCATCCATACTCGTCCTAGAGCTTCCTGTTGATTGATTGATCTACTTCAAGACGATACTTTTGTGATTTATTATGTAGAAGATACTTCAAGAGCTAATACTAATCATGTTTGGTATCAACCTGCTCGTGCATTTTAAGATCTTAGCTATAAATTATAACTTAACAAGTGGAGAGATGCTCTGTCAGTTAGCCGAAATGGAGGCCTGAAAGGGCAGGAGACGAGCTGCACAATCAGCCGCGTCCATCCTTTAGAGGCCAATGCCACATTGCCATTCCACTGGTTTCGTGCAAAGTTATGCAGCTTGCCAAATTGCTCACAAAAGTGTAGGGAATTTCTACTGCTACACTGTGAGAGAATGACATGTGATGGCTAGAATTAATCATTTTTTCTCCCCAGGTAGTAGTTGCTTGTCGAACTGTTAAACTGATCCCTGAAACTGTAGGAAATGCTGACTGATCTGATCTGTTGGTACTTGACTTTGGTGATTCAGAAATTTAATCTTGTCTTCTGAAAGTGCAAAGCCTTTCTTCTCATGCAGTTGTACAAAGCTGTTGTACAGAGCAAGCTGAAATGGAGAACATCTCTGATAGTACTTCAGTTTCCAGAAAATGCATTTCTGAGTTCAGAAAATTATGAAAATTCTCCCTAATTTCTCTGAAATGCTGTTGTATGTATCTCATACTGTCATACATGGTCAGGTGACCAATTGATTCGTCATAGTAGGAAATAAAAAAAATATTGGCAAATCTGGTCAACAATTTGTGACGAAGAACATCGCTATAGATGATCCGTGGAGAGCAGTTTCTTTGTCTTACCGAAAAGAAGCCTTGGAAGGCCAAAATGTTGATTGATTAGCCACATACATCCCAGCATTTGAGAAATATAATTAAACACTTATTTACCGTACAAAGCTGAAGACTGTTGGTAGTTAAAGTTTGATCCTTTCCAAAACCACTGGAACTCAATGTTTCAACTCTCTAAAACACCGTGTCTGCTTGTGCAGTGCCAGTAGATTCACCAATTAGATTCCATCCAGGATTCTCATGCTGACACATGGTGCTAGCTTGGACCTTCTTCTCATTGTACGGTCCATGACGCCAGTGAATTTTTTTTATTGAGTACACAGTTTGATCAATTGATTAAACAAGTTGATTAGACAGGTAATTTACAGTGTGTCCCAGTTTGTTAATCTCACCGGAAAGGTGGCTTGAAAGGGCAAGATGCTGATCGACTAGCCGCGTTACGTCCTTTCATGTCGCTGGAATCTACAGAAGAGCTACGCGAGAATCCAATCGAGTTGTCGAAATTCGGGACAATCCATTATCCATCCGGATAGCGTGTACCGATGCACGAACGACTAGAAACGTTCTCGACCACACTTCACCTGTCGAAATGTTTTAACTTAATTGCTGGACCATTAAGCATTTCAGACGTCTTACTCCGTAGCCCGTTTTTATTCCTGCCTTGGGTTTTTATTCCTGTTTGTTGAGATATAACATCCGGTTCAGTTAAAAAGAAAAATCATGTAAGCAAAGTGTTTGCTCATTTGCTGCCTCTGAATTGCAGTCATATAAGGCTTCTTCGGTTTAGTATCCTACCAGAATATTTGTAATGCCAAAACCTATGCAAATTTTGGTACTGCCAATGTTTTCATATGATACCATCATAAATTAATGTTTGGAACTTTGGATTGATGTCAATTAGGAGCCAAATTCTATATCATAGTGAAGAAAGTTCTATAATTATATCAAATTGAATATGGGCATTACCGACAATTTAGCTTCAAACTAAACCAACGAGTTTACTATCCATACCATTATAGAAGAAGATAATGGTTGTGAATCTGCTATCACCGATCCCATCAACGACGAGTTAGCCCTGATATGTAATTAAAGTCAATGTAGAAGATAGCACAAGAGCAGTTTTTTTTCAACTGGAGAGTCAAAATTGGAACAGTGGGATTTGATTTTAGAATGAATTTAAGAGGGTATTTGTTTTGCCAATTTTAATTTTTAATCTCTTTTCATTATTATTATTATTAAGACAAGTGAAAAAAATCTATATACAGTTAAAAAATCAAAGTCAAGACTATTGTATTTTGTCTAATTATACAGTGATGCAGCTATATTAACTTTCCCCACATGAATATATAATATCATACGATTTCTCTTTTAAATCCCGTAACAAAATACGCGCATTCTGCTAGTTCAAACTAAAAAAATTGGGCACATTTTTGCATCAATCCAAAATGACCCATAGACTAACCTCGGACGTTCCTGTAAGGTGCCAACTCAAATATAAGATGACGAGAAGTTTTTAATGGCTCTCTTGCTTGGACAAAGCACCTTCTGATTGTGCAGTTGATGTTCGGTTCATGTTAGTATGCAGCACTTGCTGGACTAGCCCAGGACTCCAGCAACTCTGGTACCATCTATAATAATCCTTTGCTTGTGTATTCGCATCAACCGGCGCCATATGTCCGTATTGAAACTGGTGGCTGCTATGACTAAGATTGGGCAGGATGAGCCCAATCCTAAAGTTTTTGGGCTAGGCTGAGAATGGAGTTCTGCAGAGCCTGCTAATAGATTGCTGGCACGACAGAGAACGCAACTTGTGTGAGTTGCAAAATCCACCCAACGTAAAAAGACATGAAGCGCCATTTTGGATGTCCTTATCATTTTTTGTTCAATAGTAAATAACTAAATATGATAGTCTGGTTTCATTCTAAAATAGTTGGTAATGCCCATGTTATATTTGGTACAATTCTAAAACATAACGAATATTGACAATAAAACTTTACCCTACCAATAATTTGGTGGCACTACCGAAATATTGGTAGGGTATAGAACTAACCAGGCCCGCTCTCCCAGTCAGACATGCACGAGCAATCTCTCCCAATCAGACACGCACGAGCAATTCTGGAAGATCAATATCAGACATTCACGCGCAATTCTGGAACATCAATACATCTCGCAGCATCTTCAGCAAAACAGCTTAAGAAAGAGCGTATAGTAATTTTGGCATGCTCGTCCTCATATGCAGCTCTCAAATTTCAACCATCTCAAGCAACAGGTCAAAAGGACATCCTTTCTGATTGCACAAGACTCTGGATTTGTGACAGTAACCACAAAAATCAAATCTTGTTAAACAAGCTAACATCAATCAGCATTCAATAATTTTCAAGATGAAATGCAACCCGGTTTTATTATTTAAACTGCCCAAACAAAGTGCTAACAACATTCAGCTAGTGCGAGCGTTTACAGACGGACTGAGCACACAAACATATAAGGAACACCTCGCATAGTAAATTGTGTTCTTGTAAAATGCCTTGAGAACCTACTAAGCATCTCATGACCATGTATATCTACATCAAATTGGTGTTAGGCAAGGTTCACTCAACTGCTTCAATGATAAACGTGTCTGATTGAGCTATTTGACTATTGGCAGACTTTTGTTTTCTGACAGACACAAGGGCAAACGCTGTTTCATATTCAAGTATGGAATAGCCTAGCTTGAGCTGACATTGTCATGCTTTTTTATCACCAAAATAAAGTCGTATTGTATGACCATGTCATGTTAAAAGACCAAGGATGAGGAGCTACTAACCCAAGTAGGTTGGATGCCTCATATAAACATATAGAAGCAATGGAAGTAATATAAAACTAGATCTTCTTCCTAGAAGGGGCCAAAAAATGCACAGGAGAGTAACATGTTCCATGTCATGAGTGCTAGCCCATTTGATGCCCATAATTAGCTTAAACCACAGGCGAATTTCCCACAATCAATACAACTTCACCCAGATAAAAAGGAATGCCACAGTAAATGCCATTAGCAAAGGCAACAAAAAGGGGCAATCTTTACAGAGTTTCTTTCAGTCCACTATTTCTTCTGTAAAGCTCATGACTCCTAGGCCCTAGCTTCTATGGGCATTGGGCAACTTCCCACATAACACAAACTTCTTGCATGGCACTCGAATATCACTATCCAGATTGCATCCCCAACCATAATCACAGTTATTGGTCAGAGTGCTTATAATATACCACTATCATCCCTATATAACTACACAATCCTTTAGGTATGAAATTTCAACGTATTCCTAACGTCTGATGATTGCATATCTGGAAAGAAGCATCATCAAACCAAGAATTAAGCTAACAAGCCATAGGCCTAAAAAACTGAGACTGATAGTCATCAGGGTTGATCAAGTACTACAAGATGTACTGATTCACACATCAGTTCAGCAAATGCTGTATTTCAGTTCTTTCTGTTGCAGGAACTAAGCGAGCATTAAGACATTCAGCATTAGTTTAAATGCAAACCTCCCCACTTAACAATGTAACTTAAAAGAAAAATGAGAAAAGCATCTACACCAAAATGTAAGCATTCATAGTAAAGATATAATAGATAGCTCATAAGCTAGCACCTAAGCAACATAACGCATAAGCTTCGACATGCCTAATTTTGATTGAGGCAAGTATGTCCTTGTCCACAAAAGTTAACATAACCAAAGATCTATATCCATAACATCAGAATGAGACTACTCCAGGCACCAGCGACAGTGATCACCTTTTTAAGCGGCATTCTCACCAGACAATGTCCTCCAAAACCCAAAAGTATGTCAATTGCAGCCTACTCAAAGATCAGATCCCTCCAGCGCATCAAGCACCATCTTGATCGTCTCCTTCATCAGGTCCATCCGACGCAGCTGCTGCCTTATCTCTGAGAGCCTAAACCTGTTCAGCTTCTCCTCCATTGCCCGTGCCCTTGAACCATCAAGCACACCAAAGGCCTTCCTGAATGCAGTCCCACTCGGGTGCTCCTTGGACAGCTCCTCGACAGCCTCCCAAAGGTAAGGATACATGTCCTTCCCCTTGTCAGCAACATCACCCTTCCCACTGCCATTGCCATGGACACTCCTACCCCCAGTCACAGCATTCCCATTCCCATTTGCAATAACAATGGCCTTCAGCCTCCTGTTCCTGTGATCATGGTCGTCCCACCCACTCTCCATGTCCTCATCACTATCATCTCTGCTCCCTTGCTCCTCATCACTCTGTACCACCTCAGCATTCTCATACACACGGTCACCGCCACTACCAGCGCCAACACCACCGCTTTTCGTACCCCAAACTTTCTTGCTAAGTTCGTAAACTTCACGGTCATGCTCCGTTGGTAAGTCTGGATCCCGCCCATTCTTGGTAACACGGGTCAAGATCAAATTGTACTTGTGTTTGAGGCGCCGGACTTTATCACTGAGCTGGGTAGTGGATGCCTTAACGGTAAGCTGCCCGCGAATCATATTGTGTAGCTTGCCTGTGTCCTGAGAGGACCCCGGGAGCACGCCGTTCTTGGCGCGGTAGGAGATGAGGGCACGCAGTATGGTGACCTCATCTTCGGGGTTCCAAACCCTCGGCGGACGCTTATGCTGCTCAGGGGAGTGCTGGGTGGGGGAGCTGCGGGGGCGCTTGGAGCGTCTCTGGGACTGGGAGGAGGCCGCGGCAGGGCGGCGGGACGCGTCCATGGGACGCGAGCTGATGGGCTTGATGCCGGTGGCCTCGACGCGGGAGGAGCGGCGGGAGCGAGGGGGCGGCGTGGCGTTGCCCTCGTCGTCGCCGTCGTCGAACGCCGCGGCCGAGGCCTCAACGGCCTCGGCGGTGGCGGCGGCAGAGTTGTCGGAGTCGGAGTGGAGGCGAGGGGAGCGCTCGCGGCTGCGCCTCGGGGAGGCGAGGCGGGCGTCGGCGTCCGCGCCGGCGTCTGAATCGGACGCGGCCACGAAGTCGACGGCGGCGGAGGCCGGGGTGGAGGAGAGCACGGCAGCGTTGGGGGGAGGGGTCTTGGATCGGGAGCGGGACGGGGAGGCGCTCCGGGAGGGGGAGCGCGACCTTGACGGCGAGCGGCGGCGGGCTGGGCCGCCCGCCTCGCCGTCGGACGCCTCGGAGGCCGAGCCCGACGCGGCGGCCGGGCGCTTCGGGGCCATGGCGAGCTGGGAGGGGAGGGGCTTGGAGGATTAGGGTTTTGAGGTTTGAACTCCTCTGCGTTTCTTTCCCCTCGATGAGATCGATTTCTCGCCGCTCTCTCCGACTCTCCCCCTTCTCTCTCTCTCTCTCTCTCTATTCACGCGGCCCGCGGGGTTGCGGTTGCGGGAGCCAAGAGTGACACGCGCGACGCGCAGCGCGCAGCCGCGCGACATCGCAACGCCACGCCACGCAGCGGCGACGGAACGGATGCGTGTGTTCAGTGCGGTCGCTAACCAACCTGACTAGCCGAGCGGCCGGACTAGTTGAAAGCATCGCGGAGCCAGCGACACCGTTAAGCTGCGACTGATATTTTTCTTTTGTTATGATCGATTAATTTTTATAGATATTGATGATCGATGGTTATTAGTAAAGGAGATGGTAAAATTGAATGAAAGTAAGGTTTGGTTGCCTTTTAGAAAGTAAGGTGGAAACACTTTTTTTTTGGAAAGTAATTAAGGTGGAAACTAACTTACTGAAACAAAATTAAACAGGGTCTCAGTCACTGGAAACATTTTATATAGATATTTTCATCGATCAACAATGAAAATATTAGCGGTGAAGTATTGGGTAACCACTTAATAACAAACCCGAGGTTTGGCTTTACCGCTAATATGCGGCTGCTAAGGTTAAAATATAGTGTTTTTCTTAAGCTTGGAGAACCAAGTAATATGGATGAATGGTAATTAAAAAAATGTTGTGATTGATTATAATTTATATAGCTAATGAGTTAAGCTATTTGTTTGAGTCTCAGAGTTGTGATTAGAATAGTTTTTATTGTGGGCTTAGAAGTACTTACGAAACATCAAAAATTAGCGGTCATATGGTGCTATGTTTCAAACAAATGAGTTTTCACACCCGATTAACTATGACAATAATAATTTAAGATATGTGTAATGAAATAAGAAGTAAAATGTGATATTTGTTGAACTGCTCAATATAGTTCATCAAATAGTAAAAAAGAACTACACAAGGCTCATGAAAAGTTCGTACTCGGATTGACAAAGTTCATGACACTACTAGAAAACTCATTTTCGGCGTCGTAGGGGTTTCATTTTCGCAGGCGGGTTGGTCTTCGGAGCCAAAATTCCACCGGCGAAGACAATACCCGGGGTGGAGGGGGCGGTCCGCCTGCGAAGATTGATCTTTGCAGGCGGACCACATAAGCGACGCCTGCGAAGATCGATCTTCGCAGGCGCCGCTTATATGGCCCGCCTGCAAAGATGCCCCTATATAGTCTTCTTCCTTCTCGAGCCCTGTTCATTCTCCTCGAAGTTTCTCTCTCCTAAAGTGACTTAAATATAGGGGGGAGGATTTGAACTTCAAATCTTCGGGGGATTTTTCTACGGTGCTTAGATCTACTCATTTCCACACTAGGTATGTGTTGATGCAAAAAACACACACTGGCCTGAGAGGTTTGCTTTACTCTAGTGCAGGTCCAAAATTAGGGTTTCAGATTAAAGGGCGTGCCAGTTGATTTGATCCTACAATCAACAAGAAAAACATGCAAAGAATATCAGTAAACGATAGACAATCATCGGTCATAGGGCCGATTTCATATCGTATGTGACCTAGCCGATACAATAAAGCATGGATCGGCTGTAAGGTATAGTCAATGATAAAATTAACCCTAAAACTAGGATATCGGCTGTAAAGATCAGTGTTACATAATCAATATATCAATATTACTTTAGAGATAAGCAATTGGGATAGATCGGACTGAACCGAAACAGTATAAATTGCCCAAGTCTAAAGATAACATGACATAATGATTATGTAGATTGATGTCATAGCCGATATCTAGGTTTAAGTGTGTATCGGCTATAGCTCTGATACATCCTTATACTAGGATATTCTCTAATCATAAATATATTAAACTATAACCAATTAGATTGATATCAAGCTTAATATATTTATATTAAATTAGATCCTGATATAAGGGGCAGATATAGAACATTAAACAAAGCATAACACAATGTAAAACACCTATATCAGGTAAGATCGGCTGAAACCCCGATACTATCCTTATTAACAACCATGAAGCAGGTTAGATACCATGATTCTAAATACGACTTAATAGGTTGGACTGAACCAATGCAGCATTAAGTATAAATAGAAACATGAGATCTAAAGAATCAAGCCGATGGTTGCTTTTTCGGGATGGTGGATACATTATATAACCTAGATTAACAAAGTGATCTAGCCGATATCGATGAAACCCTAGAAAGGATCTAGCCGATACAGGTAGATTGCATTGTCGATCTAAGTTATATAACATATATGATAACTCGGAGAATCACAACAAAGAACTAGAGTGTCGTAGAGATGTAAGCACTAGCCCTAATGATGTAACTCGCCATGACAAGATATACCTTTTCGCCGAAGATCAAATTAATGCAGCACGACTCGAAAGCACAAACTTACCGAGAACAGAAAACAAAGGTTTGGCGATGCGCCGAGATTGATTGAACGTGTGTTGTTATTATTTACAGGACCTCGGGATTATATTTATACCCGAAATTACAAACCTTGTCCATCACGGACACGACTCATATTAACCTAATACAAATCCAACTAACCAACAAGTCCCTTAGGCGGACTCTTACCGAGAATATCTATAAGGAAATTACATAAAATATCCTAACTAATAGATACAATTGCCTCCTCAGGACTTCATCCGTGCATGGCAATCCATACGAAGCACGCTAACACAACCCGATGACGTATACCGAGTCATATTACCAAAATCGACTCAATCGGCTAACCTAGTCCGACTCTGACTCTGCCGGTCCAGTCCACAGCCGATTCGGACCACAGCCGATTTTCACTCTGTTTTCCGATACGATCTTATCTCTTCAATCCTCTTCAATTCCATCTTGACTTCTGATATTTGAATTACCAAATTTGGTCGTCAACAGTATGCAATTTTTTAAACTTTTAGACCTCAATTTGTGATGGATTTATGCATGCAAAATTGTGGAGGAAAAGCTCTATGTTTTTTAATTTACTTTCTTTGGATATGTTGATGTTAGATGTATGTGTAATACTTGATGCCTCTTGTTGTAGTGGTTTAATGTGGTAACATAAATTCTCAATTTTTTTTTATTTTGCTATCACATCCACCTCCTAGTTCTAGATCTAGATATAGATCTTGTCATATATATATGAGAGAGAATAAAATTTTTAATGCCTATTTATTTGGTGCAATCAAAAAATAATTATATTAGTTTGTAATATGTCGATGATATGATTTTGTTAGATTTTCCTAATATACTAATTTGGCATGTCTGTGTAAAAAAAATAAAATAAACTTTTTTTTTATTAATTTACAATTAACCTTGAGTTAGTTTTGAATAGCGATATGTTTTTTCAATAAACCCTGCAAATTTGGTATTAATAGTGCAAATATTTTATGTTCATTTTTCTAGAGATATGGAAAGTCGGGAATGGATGTATCATTGGCCGAGGTTTTTGTCTTCATATAGAGATGAAGTGTCTAAATTTATTGGTATTGCGAAGGCACATGCTGAGAAGAACAATATGAGGAAGATAATTTGTCCATGTGCTGAATATAAGAATGAAATAGGCTGGGAAGATGCTTATAAAGTGAAGGAGCACTTAGTAACTCGTGGATTTATGGACAAGTACGAAATATGGACACGTCATGGCGAAGAACAAGTGGATGGGCCTGAAAACGTAGTTTCGACACAAGTTGAAGACATGGTGCACGACGATGGTTCTGTTGAGGAAAAAATCGATCTAGAGGAAATGTTACGTCATGCAGAACCCGAGGTGCTGATGGGTTCGGCTAGAGGTTTAAATAACTTTAAATCTTTACAGAAGGCAGCTAAGGAAGTTCTGTACGATGAGTCGAAGGGCTGTGACAGTGAGTTCACAACACTACGGTCAGTTCTTGAACTTATGAGGTTAAAGTCGAGACATGGATGGTCTGATACCAGTTTCGACAGTCTTTTAGAACTTCTGCAGAAAATGCTCCCGAGGCCTAACTCACTACCATCCAGCACATATCAAGCGAAGAAACTCATATGCCCCCTTTCACTTGGTGTGGAAAAGATTCATGCGTGCGTTAATCACTGCATACTGTACATGAAAGAGTACGCTACTTTAGATGAATGTCCAACATGCGTTGCTAGCCGGTACAAATCGAATAGCAATACTGGTCTAGAACCGTCTGACAGAACTGAGGGAACTCAGAGAAAAATCCCGCAGCTTGTGATGTGGTACATTTCTGTCAAAGACTGCATTAAACGGATATACTCAAATCCGCGAGATGCGGAACTAATGCGTTGGCATGAAGAAGGGCGCAAGAAGGATGGGATGATTCGACACCCGGCAGATGCTCGTCAGTGGATAAACTTTGATGCTCAGTATAGAGAGTTTGCTAAAGACCCAGGAGCATTAGGTTTGCCCTGAGTACTGATGGAGTTAATCCTTTTGGAGACATGAGCAGCTCACATGGCACTTGGCCAGTGCTTCTGACTACGTATAATCTTCCTACCTGGCTTTGTCAAAAACGAAAATACGTATTGCTTTGTATCCTCATACAGGGACCCCCGTCAGCCTGGTATTGATATTGACGTATTTCTTGAACCATTGTTGGAAGATATTACAGATTTATGGAAAGAGGGATTGAAAGTGTGGGACGAGTACTTAAGAGAATACTTCACAGTGAAGGCCATCATCTTCGTGACCATTAACGATTATCTAGCAATGTTTTCATTTCAGGTCAAATTAAAGGTAAAACAGGATGTGTGATCTGCATGAATGGAACGTACTATAGGTATCTCCTGGGTTCCAACAAGCTTGTGTACATGCGGCACCGACGGTTCCTACGCACAAATCACAGGTATCACAAGATGAAGGCGGAGTTTGATGGCACTGAAGAGACTGATCCTGCACCAAAACCTACATCGGGGAAAAAGTGTGTGCAATGACAGAGAAAATTGTTTGCGAATTTGGAAAAGTGACTAAGAAACCATCAAAGGGGAAAAAGCGTAAGAAACCCGAGAAGACTAAGAAACCAGAGGATAGTAAGAAGCAAGATGATAGTACGAAGCCAGATGATAAACTCCCTCTCCCATTCAAGAAGCATTCCATATTCTTTAAGTACCTCCCGTACTGGAAAGATCTGGAGGTTCGGCATGCCATAGACGTCATGCATCTAGAGAAGAATGTGTTTGACAACATAGTTGGAACATTGTTGGACATGCCGAAGAAGACTAAAGATGGTCTGCAATCACGGATGGACCTAGTCGAGATGGGAATCAGGGAAGAGTTACACCCTCAAGAAGGAGAGAAGAATGACAAAGTATATCTTCCACCAGCCTGTTTCACACTGACACCTAAGGAGAAGAAGTCATTTTGCAAATCACTCCGCGATGTCAGAGTGCCCATAGGTTTCTCATCAAACATCAGTCGACTAGTTTCCATGAAAGATTTGTCGGTATCTGGTTATAATTCACACGACTGTCATGTCTTGCTCACCGTGTTTCTTGCAATTGCAATAAGGGCCATAAAACCGGAGCATTTAAAGGTTGCTATCGCAAGGTTGTGCTACTTTTTCAACACAGTGTCACAGAAGGTCATTAGTCTCGAAGAGTTAGGAAATCTCCGTACATTCGCACATGAGACACAGTGCCAACTTGAGATGTGTTTCCCTTCGTCATTTTTTGATATGATGGAGCATCTCATTGTTCACATAGTGCCACAGATGGTTGCACTTGGCCCATTGTACCTCCATCAAATGTGGTCATACGAACGTTACATGGCGGTTTTGAAGGGTTACGTCCGAAATCGTGCACATCCAGAGGGATCAATGGTTGAGGGTTATAGTACTGAAGAGGTTGTCGAGTGCTGTATCGATTACCTCAATGATGGATATGCAATTGGAGTACCTGTGCCCCGACACGAGGGCAGATTGAGTGGCAGGGGAACCATAGGAAAGAAGAGATTCGTCACCCATGATCACAAATCATTTCAAGAAGCTCACTTAAGCGTGCTGCATCAGTTTGCTATCGTTGAGCCTTACATCGATCAACATATCGAACTACTATGAGCTAACAATAAGAGTCGCACCACCGAGTGGATAATGAAAGAACACAAGCGTCCCTTCATAGATTGGTTGCGAGACCTAGACTTACCTGAGGGACGAACTACCGATGACATAACTATGAAGCGGTTGGCTTGTGGGCCATCAACTACAGTAAATTCTTAGCAGGGATATGACATTAATGGATACTCGTTTAGTACAAGAGCCCGAGATAGTAAGACCTGTACGCAAAATAGCGGTGTCCGTGTGGAGGCAATTGATGAAGCGGGGGAAAAACAATCATACTTCGGGTTTATTGAAGAAATATGGGAAATCAACTATGGGCACAATGCAATTCCCCATATTTAAGTGCCAGTGGGTAAAATACCCGAACGGGGTCAATGTTAATAAGTTTGGTCTTATTGTTGTTGACCTTGCGAGTGTGGGTCACAAGGATGACCCTTGGGTACTCGCCAATCGCGTGGCACAAGTGTTTTATGTGAAAGACCCTTCAAATTTGAAGAAAGATATAGTGCTACCAGGAAAACAAAAGATATTGGTAGTGGATGGGGTTGAAGATGTCGAAGATTACAATCAGTACGATAGTATGCCACTTTATAATCAGTTTGTACAAAAGATTAAGAATGTCGAGATATCTACTCAGAAGACCGTGAAGCCTTACATGCGCACGGACGGTGTGGGCAAAAATGTTAAAGGGTAATGATTGTTGAGTGGCATGTAAGAATCTAAGAAGTTATTAGTTATGTAATGGTGGTATGTAAGGGGATATGTGTGCTCACATTGCAAATTGACGAACAATTGTACTCAACATTTTGCATATTAGTTTGTACTAATTTTTATGTGCAATTACCATTTGTAGGGTAAAATTTACAGTTTTTTATATTTTAAAAGTTTTTTTAAAAGAGGTTTCAAAATTTAGTAGCAATTTTTTATGTGCACTTACCATTGTTTGAAAAAATTTTAAAAAATTGAAAGTAGTAATATTAATGTTTCAAACATTTAAGTAAGATTTACATTTGAAAAGTAATAATATTAAGGTTTGTATATTTGTATGTACAATTACCATTTTTATTACAACTACTGTAGACATTTTCAAATTACAAAAATAAATTCAAAAAGATTTTGAAATAAATATATTCACCCCTGTAACAATCTTCGCAGGCGGACGGACCGCTTGCGAAGATTGTTATGCCGAGTAGGGTTTACATCTTCGCAGGCGGACCGTCCACCTGCGAAGATAGTAAAAACGATCTTCGCAAGCGGGCGGCCTGCTTGCGAAGATCATCTTCGCAGGCGGACCACCCGCCTGCGAAGATAGTTTCCCTATATAAGGGCCCGCCCGTGGCGCCAAAATTTCTAAGTCCAGGCGGGAACCCTAGAAATTTTGGCGCCGTTAGGCAGCCAAATTTTTTCGCCGCCGCACGCCTCCGCCGTCCTCCACCGCGCCAACTCGCCTAGTGTCGTCGCCGATCCCTCGCCGCCGCCGTCGTCCCCTCCTCGCGTCGCCGATTCAGCCCTAGCGCCATCGCCGATTCCTGGCCGCCATGGCCCCGCCTCCGATTCACCGCCGCCGCCCCATCCGCCGCCCAGTTCGACTAGCGTCGACGTCGCCGATTCCTCGTCGCCACGCCGCTGCCGTGCCGCTGTCCCCTCCTCGCATCGCCTCTCCTCCTCGACTAGCTAGCGTCGTCGCCGATTCCTCGTCGCCACGCCGCCACCGTCCCGCTGTCCCCTCCTCGCACCGCCGCTCCTCCTCGACTAGCGTCGTCGCCGATTCCTCATCGCCACGCCGCCGCCGTGCCGCTGTCCCCTCCTCGCACACCGTCGCGCTACCTCCGCTTCGCCTCCGGAGTATATGTGCGTGTGTTGTGTTGGTTTTAATTTCGCGCATTATATTTTGTTTGTATTAATTTGTGTCTCGGTTTTGTAAGAGTTGTTATGAGTTCGTGGTGACTAGCTAGCTATATACTCCCTCGCGATATATATATAGAAAGGGACAATGTTAATTTAGATGATCGAAGATTATTTGATTAAGCACCATAAGAACATCCATTATCTGAAAATGTATGTTTTCACGTGAGATGTAAATTTGGATGGACAAACTAATTGAGTAGAGCTAGCAATTTAATTTCGGCTTGGTAGTATAAGGAGGATTCTAATTAACATTCTCTGCATTGTAAATTTGATGCTTTGCTTTTCAGTTTTTGGTCACCTTATTAATTTTTTAGCAAATTAGTTTGTACTAATTTAGCAAATTAATTTGTACTAATTTTAGTTTATACTAATTTATCAAATTTGTTTGTACTAAATTAGCAAATTAGTTTGTACTAATTTATAACATTTTACAATTATGTACACAAGTTTTTATTAAAACATTCTACAATTATGTATAGAAGTTTTTATTATAACATTTTACAATTATGTACACAAGTTTTTAATACACAGTTTTGTAGAGTGTTCATATACAGTTTATTTTTTATGTTAGAAGTTTGAAACGATGGCCGATAGTACTAAAGGGACCGAAGAGAAGGGCTTAGGGGAGGATGAGCCGTCCCTTCCTATTGTGGTTGCTCCGGAACCAACGGTCCCACCGGAAGATAGTTCCAACAGCGACGTAGCTGACGATGAGTACTCGTCGCCAAGCGATCCTTGTCCAAGCCCAAGCCCGAAGAGAAGGAGAAAGGGCGACGGTGAAGAAGGCGACAAGGACTACATTCCCCCTAAAGAAGGGGTAAGTAAACTTAATATGTAAACTGTTCACCGTGATAACTATTAGCCCGAGCTAATTCGAAACTTTGATATATACCTTATCGTAGGAAACGGCGCCACGGCGATCAAAATGGCAGCCGAAGAAAAAAGATCCGTCGAAAGACGACGAGGTCCCAGCTAACACAACCGGCTCAAAGAATAGCGAACGGTCAGTAAAGGCGAAGAAAAGGGTGAGAGAAGCGTGAATAGAAAGGATGAAGGGTTCCATGTTGTTACCCATGTTTCGCCAAAAGGACAGCCGCTCACCCCTAAGACGGCACGTGCGAAATTCAGTTCACAGTGTGGCATAATAGTAAGGGAAAAGATCCCCATCACGGTCAAGGACTGGGATCATGTATCGAATGGGGATAAGGAAGTCCTATGGAAAGAATTGAAGAAAATCTTCCAGTTCCCGGATGGATCAGAGGTAGCAGTGAGGAATTGTGCACTGCAAACAATGGCCAAGTCTTGGCGTGGTTGGAAAACCACCTTGAACAAGAAATTTGTGAAGACGGGACGTACACCATTTTCTACGTATGCCAACATAACCCCGAATCAGTGGGACGACTTTCTGACATTGAAGAACTCTCCGGAAGAAATTGAAAGGAGCAAAAAGTTTTCAGAGTTGGCCCAGAAGAACAAATTTCCTCATCGCTTAAGCTCTGCGGGATACGCACCAAACGTGGAGCAGTGGACAAAAGAGGAGGAGTAAATGAGGAAGGCGGGGCTTCCGGTACCTATGGAGGAAAGGACACAGAGATCAAGGAACTGGGTAAGAGCTAGAACTCCGAAGATCACGGATGAAGGCAAAGTATCGTTGGAAGATCTGCAGGGCGTTGCCGATAAAATAAAGAATTTATCCAGTTCACAGAAGAAAGGATTTTTCAAGCCTAAGAGGGAGAAATATGTGCTAAGTACGGCGCTGGGTACTCCTGAGCATGGGGTAGGGTTCGAGGTGTGTCGTCCAAGATGAGTTGGAAGGAAGGGTTTAAACGTGACCCCCACAAGAAGCATGAAGCGTACAAGGATAAACTTAGAGATGAAGGGGCTGTGGATTTTGAAAGGCAAATGATGGATTTCTGCGTCACGCACATGCTTTTGCCTCCCCCGAAACCAAAGAACCTGAGCAAGATTACCCCTTCGATGACCTCAAGGAGAATACACCCTACAGATTGCACGTTCCCATTGGATGCTCCGGGAAAAAACCCTTGAGGCCGCTACAGCCATTGCTATCCCTAGGAGAACATATAATGAAGAGTTCATACCCGATGCGTATGCCAGTGCAGCCGCAAGTGGTCCACGAAGAGTTTGAGCCCTACGACATAGACTTCCCTACTGCAGATGGTGTATCCGTACTTGGGGATGTGTTGACGACCAAATTTGGTAATTCAAGTATCGGAGATGAAGATAGAATCAAACAGAATCGAGGAGATTAGGTTGTATCGGAAACAGAGTGAGAACCGGTTGTAGTTTGAATCGGCTGCGGGCTGGATCGGCAGAATCAGGATCGGATGAGGTTAGCCGATTGAGCCGATTTCGGTAATATGATTCGGTATACGTCATCAGATTGTGTTGGCGTGTTTCATATGGATTGCCATGCACGGATAAAGTCCTGAGGAGGCAATTGTATCTATTAATTAGGATATTTTATGTAATTTCTTTATAGATATTCTCGGTAAGAGTCCGCCTAAGGGACTTGTTCGTTAGTTGGATTTGTATTAGGTTAATATGAGTCGTGTCCGTGATGGACAATGTTTGTATTTTCGGGTATAAATATAATCCCGAGGTCTTGTAAATAAGGACAACACACGTTCAATCAATCTCGACGCATCGCCACCTTTATTTTCTACTTCTTGACAAGTTTGTGCTCTCGAGTCGTGCTGCATCAATTTGATCTTTGACGAAAAGGTATATCTTGTCATGGCGATTTGCATCATTAGAGTTAGTGCTTACATCTTCATGATACTCTAGTTCTATGTTGTGAATCTCCGAGTTATCATATACATTATATAATTTAAATCGACAATGCAATCTACTTGCGTTGACTAGATCCTTTTTAGGGTTTCGTCGATATCAGCTAGATTACTTTATTGGTTTAGATTATATAATGTATTAACCATCCTGAAAAGACGATCATCGGCTTGATTCTCTAGGTGTCATATTTCTCTGTACACTTAATGCTGCATTGGTTAAGTCCAACCTATTAAGGTCGTATTCGGAATCATGATATCTAGCCTGCCTTATGATTGTTAATAAGGATAGAATCAGGGTTTCAGCCGATCTTACCTGATATAAATGTTTTACATCATTTTATGCTTTGTTTAATGTTCTTTATCTACCCCTTATATCAGGATCTAATCTAATATAAATATATTGAGCTTGATACCAATCTAATTGGTTATAATTGAATATATTTATTATTAGAGAATATCATGGTATAAGGATGTATCGAAGCTATAGTTGATACATACTTAAATCTAGAAATCGGCTATGACATGAGTATATATAATCGTTATTCCATGTTATCTTTAGACTTGGGCAATTTATACTATCTCGGTTCGGTCCGATCTATCCCAATTGTCTATTTCTAAAGTAACATTGATGTATTCATTATATAACATTGATCTCTACAGCCGATATACTAGTTTTAGGGTTAGTTCTATCAATGGCTATACCTTACAGCCGATTCATGCTTTATTGAATCGGCTAGGTCACATACGATATGAAATCGACCCTATGACCGATTATTTATCTTTTACTAATATTCTTTGCATATTTCTTCTTGTTGATTGCAGGATCAAATCAACTGGCACGCCCTTGAACCTAAAGAGTTAATTTTGGACCTGCACTAGAGTAAAGCAAATCTTTCAGGCCAGTGTGTGTTTTTTGCATCAACAGGATGCGGTCGATGTTGTAATTCTCTAGCACAAGAATGACATATCCTTTGGATTAGGCACCGACGCCACGCAAAAACCTGTGGTGCCAAAACCGGGGTTGGGAAAACCTCCGAGACCTCCTAAGAGGAAGGTGACTGATAAGGCGGAGGAACCCGAGATGCATAAGGAAAATCCAGTGCCGGAAGTGCCACCGGAGATTGAAGTGCCGGAGGTGCCCATGGAGATTGCAGTGCCGGATATCCAAAAGGAGATTACAGTGGCAGAACCAGAGGTGCAATTTGTGGCATTAGGCGGGACAGATATAAAAGAAGTACGAGGATTGGAATGGGACGGTACAGAGCCAGAAATATTTGAAGACCCTTCTCCTATGAAAGACCCCGAGGTGCAAGAGACCTCGGTCCCTGAGAAGGCCACTACCAGTTCTGAGGTGCCTAGAGTGCTTAGGAGCCACAACTCCAAAGCCAAAGATGAGAACAAGGAGAAGTTCATGGTAATCGTCTTCAGAGGGGGTAAGGAACATGCCAAACTCAGAGATGATGACCCCCAGAAGGCCGCTTAACTAGCCGGGCCAACATATTGGCCAACTGATGATTGCCCGGAAAAGTATGAACACGGGGAAGCACTCTTGCCAGATTGGGCACTAAACGAAGGACCATGGGAGATGAGAAGATTACATACTTTCTACATGGAAGCCAGTAAGAAAGGCTTGGGCAGTATAACAGTTCGATCACCGGCAGATTGTTTCGGCGCCGAAAGTTACTTATGGCTAGATTTCTCAGATCTCCACGCCATATATCGTCGGGATAAGATGAACGTCAACTATGTCGGTGTTTGATGCATGTGAATATGAGTTTTAATTAATTACATGAAAAATATGTACAATACAAATCCATGTGATTGTTACTAACAAACTTCTTCTGTAGGATGCAATACATGGATGCTAAGAAGAAAAAAGAACCTATCGGCTTCTTGGATCCAACTCGGATCTATCAAACACAGCATACCGTGAGGCTAGCACCAGGGTCAGACCACCTGAAGGGCAAGACTCCAAAAGAGATAGCTGAATACAAGAAGGGCTTGCACAAGGAGAAATTGATTACTGTCGCACAGTACATTGGATGAGTCTTCTTGCACTTTCAAAATAAGAGAGTCGTCATGGCCGCTTATAATTTTAAGTAAGTCCGGTACATTTATCTTCTACACATATGTCTTATTTTAGCTGGTACTAACTAACTATACTATTGTTAATATGTCGCGATCATTACATCTGTTTACTCATCCACCCTAAAGATGAAACTGTGGTAGTCTTGGACCCTCTTGATTACAGACACCAGCAATACAAAGAATTTCTAACAATCTTACAGTAGTAAGTGATTATGACTCTTGCATTTTTATATGAATGTATTATAAATAAATATCTTCCTTAATGTGAAACGGTACGACATCCATACAGTGCGTACCAATACTACAAGTTCAAGGGTGGAGAACAGACCCGAACAAGGGAGAAGCTGCTAGTACGTACCTATTGGTCGGTAATACTCTACTCACTTAATGTATTTCAATTGTTTCACTAATTGAAAAATTTAACTATTTTTTTCTATGATATGTCCTGAAGTGTCACAAGCAACCTAGAGGAACTGTCCTTTGCGGGTATTACGCGTGCGAATTCCTTAGGGTTAATGGGAGGTACAGGACTAACGCAGAGGATGTAAGTCTCTATACTATGTACTAGACAGCTTCACATATTTACGGTACTAATATATTGTTTATCTTCAATGCATGCAGTTGCCAAGATTAGAACGTTGAACAAGCTTTGATGATACAGGCATCACAAATGTCCAGCGTGATCTGTGCCACTTCATCCACCATGAGTGCTGTCATATGAAAGGAGATTTCTTCGACCCAGAGGGTGCCCTAGTGACAAGTGACGAATTCAAGGATCTTCGAGAGTAGAACACTGCTATGCCATAATGTAACTAGATGGCGTATTTGAAGTCACAATGTAAAAAAATATTGTAATATATATTTTTTGGTAACACTTTTGAGTTATGCAATATATGTAAATTTTTCAGTACCAAATGCTCGATAATATTCCAATATATGTACATAATAATCTACCTGCAAGAATTTCTATTAACGGGCAAATTATTATTAAATTTACGGGCAAATTATTATCAAATTTCAAAAATTTCCACCTATCTTCGCAGGCGGATATTTCTTTTTCAGGTGGTAGCTTCCTATTTTCGCAGGCGGACCGGACTAGCCAACGTCCGCCTACGAAAATTATCTTCGCAGGCGGACGTCCGCCCCGCCTGCGAAGATCGGCGATCTTCACAGTCGTTTGCTTATAGGCGGACGGCCGCCCCGCCTGCGAAGACCGTTTTCGGCCGCTTGCGATAATGCTTTTCCTAGTAGTGTGAGCTTGATCTTGTGCTTGGACTCGGTTCGTTAAGAGTTCGATTTCCCTATACTTTGTATGCCTTGGATTCACAAATCAATACATACAAACATGACATAGGAACATGCCTATCAGGGTTTTGAACCTGTGTATAAAAACTCATGAATCCATGTCATGTCTCCTGCAAAATACGTCCTTAATTATTCTATTTTCGTGCATATCCTTATACCGTTCGATACACTACACAAACACCTCACACACACGCACCACACCTCTCTTCAAATTGTGATATCTATAGGTTGTGTTTGGTTGATGTAAACTAGCTGGGTGGTCCGCGCAATTACGCGGCTAGCACCCATACAAAATTATTTACTTATTACATATGATTTTACTTAAAATTTGTTAAATATCTATCTCGTTGTCTTAGGATTTTGAAATACCGAACTTTATCATCCTGCGTGTTTCTAATTTTATAGTTTTCAAAAGTCGCTTTAGTCGCTAACTTTTACTCATTTGTCAGGCATTTATTTGCTTGTTGATCTATCGCTGTTTCTATTCATTTTCTATGAAACCTTTAAAAATTAGACCTTTTAGTTTTTAGAGTTCATTGTCATGTTGTGTTTTGTTTCTATAAATTTTTTAAAGTTTCATCAAACACCGCCACTGTACTCCTCTACGGTCCCTCCGCTGCCTCTTCTCTTTATTATCATTGAGATTTTAAAAATCGAATATAATTATCATTTGGGTCATTTTTAACTTTTTAGAAGTTCCGCTAAACCGTCAGTGGCTTAACCACTGTACTCTTCTACGCGTGACCCACCCGCTGCCTCCCCTCTTTATTGTCATTGAGATTTTAAAAATTGAACATGATTATCATTGGGATTTATTTTAAAAATTTACTTTATAGAATCCCGCCACCTGTCGTGACCGTACTGTTTAATGACTTGTCCGTTATCCCTGATGTGGACAAGGGTTCCCGATCTTCCGAAAGATTCTGATAATCAACGATTTTGGTGGAGTCGCGACACAAATCGATCCGGCTTCTTGAACGAGCACGTTCCTGAGCCCCGCAATCGCAGCACCACGTATCCTCTGGTTATCAACCGTGCCGAAACCCGGTTGACCTCGCCAAGAAGGCTAATCCCTGCTTGTGAATCGAAGAACACAAACAAGAACAAAGAAGATTGCAACCAAAATTGCATATAAATGATTAAGCTCACAAGTTAGGGTCTTACAAACCGATCTAGCGGCGAAACTGTTCTTGACAGATTAATCTAAGCAAAACTCAAAAACTAAAGATGGTGATGGCTACTGATATATGGGGTTTAGGGTCGTGCAAACACCCTTTGACGCAACCCTAGTGGGCTCGAACACGATACACGGCCCAAAGGCCCAAATACGGCGTCGCAGCACCGGAACAGATTCTGAACGTCAACTTGTTCGTTCAATTCCTGATGGCTCGTAATGAATTTGGACATGGGACCAGAACCATTGGAAAGGTTATCTTCTTAGCTTTCCATCCATATAAAGAACGGCACAATCCGAGCATGTATGCAACCTGGGCGCCTGTTTTAGTGCATACTGGTCTTGAGCTCCGAAACGGACTCGAAGTCGACTTGGTTTGGGCCTCCACCTTGACTTGAACGTCCTCGCTAATCCTCCACTACTCTAAGTCCTTCTCTAAGTGTTTCCTTGTCCTCTCCATTGTTCCTAATCATAATATAATCATTAGGTAGCAATCTATTCTCAAAATCATATAAAGAAGAACTTAGTAACGAGCTCACCTCTAAATTCAATTGTCTTGCGCGAGCTCTTGTGATTGGACCTTGAATGACCAATGGAGGATTGTTGTGTATATCCAAAGGAATGATGTCCGCATCATCCTCCCACTCTTGAATTGAAGTCGTCCTCGACTCAAGCTCGTCTTTTTCTCCCAAGTGGTGCTCTATCCCTCTCATAGGTGGCAATCCCGGGGTATCTCATCTGGAAAAACGTTCTCGTACTCCTGCAAAAGATTAGTGATAGCAGGAGGTATCGAACTAGCAATATCATCAAGAGAAAACAAAGTTTGTTTGCATATCAAGGAATAGCAAATATCATCAGCAGAAATTTCAACAATGTCACATTTTGTTGCAAGCATAACACCACCCTTCAGAGTAATTCCCTCGGCCTCAGAACTAGGTGAAGGCTTATCCTTTTTAGGTGGAAAAACAGATTTAGGAACTTGCTGATTTTCAGATTCATCAAGTTTCAAACTAGCAGCATGTTTTTTATCAGCTTCTACAATTTCAGCAGGGGTTAATTGTAGACCCCCGATTTTGGAAATCGGAAATCTTATGTGTTTATCCGTACCAGTCCCTGGATCAGTAGTTGGTACATACATACATAGCCGAATCACAACATATCACGAATGAATTCAGGCTAAAGGGGTTAAATGCTTACATTAGGGCCAGGCAGGCCAGCAACTATCAGAGAACAACAGCGGAAGACAAAACAGTGCAAGGGCCCGGTTGACATGCCACAGGCAGCCGACTGGGGAACGAGACCTAGAACGGGACCGCACTCCGATCATCCTGTTAAGTACGCAAGCGTACCAACAAGGGCTTCTCTTCAGGCACTCTGCTAAAAGATATATATAGAGCAACAATGAGTACAAAAGTACTCAACAAGCCATCACACAAGAATGCATATGATAGAAGATATTTCAAGGGATGGCTTCCGGTTCTTTTGCGTAAAGCAAATTTTGTAAATCCTTTCACAAGCCTAAGACCTAGCATAGACCGGTCAAGTTTTAATACCATAGTTCATTAATCAACGACGGTTCTGTCCACCATCCATTGTCATCCAAGGATAGCTTCCCGCCATTGTGTCGTCATGGTTTTTTTGGGGTCTACCCCTTCTCGCTTCTCGAAAAGTTGAGCCACCAGCACATAAAAGTCATTATGCATACCCTTCCCAATCAGTTTAAGAATATAGAGTCTAGCCAAGTGTAATACATGTCCCGGTGCTCAATATCCGCGAGCACGGCTATTCGAATAGATTTAGTTACTCACACTGCAGTGGATGTACACTTTACCCGTACTCCGTAACTTGCCCAACAAATGAGCCGAAGTCCCAACGAATGAGACGCGTCACGGCAAAGCCTTTCAATAACCTCACATTGGCAGTACCCGCTCCATGAACTTGCATCCTCATGCACTCTAGGCGTACACGGTTTCTAGCAGTGAGAGGAGTTCTGGCGCTCCCGGGAAGGGAAAAACTCACACATGCATTAAGTTATATTAAAATTTAGGTTCACACGTGGCGGTCCTACCGGTGGCTACCCCACCATAGGCCCCGCCCCTCATACACACTAAGAAAACCACTATGCAGGGATACTGCCTCCGCTTGGCTATTTACTCCGCTAGGTCTATACCCATCCGAGAAGTACGGTTGTACGAGGGTCGTTTCATGCTTAGCTTCATGGCTCGGTCCTTAATTGACCGGGGACGGTGCTAGCCTTTTCCAGATACCACCCAAATCCACCATCCGCCCCAGTCGAAAACAATTGTTTAATTTTTATTTTCCTTTCACAAATCATGTCATCAATGTCATGGCAATGTGGCACTCATGTCTCCACATGCCGCATCTCAATTACCTTCCCAAGGTAATTGCCCAAGCATATAGCATTTTGATAAATATGAGTATGCAAAGTTCTAAGTTAGCATTACTAAGCATCTGTCATAATTGACTAGGGACTCATACGTAACATGGTTACAAGGGGATATGGGGTAAACAACATTCAAGGCATGGCATAACAACAAGTAGGATGTTTATCATTGCATGCATCTTTATTTGTAAACAAAGTAATTTCGCAATTGGGATCAACATGTTCAAGGGATAGTGATGACTTGCCTGCTCAGGATAGTCCTTACTCTATAATCTTGATCAACCTTCTCCTCCTGGAAGCTGTGCACGTTGCCTCACGACTAATCGATACACCAATACTATAATACGCGAGAAAAACCAATATTCACCCAATCAATCAATCATGCGCAAACAAATATAAATGTTGAAGTCGCAACTAGGGCCGCTCATATTACTCGCTTCTATCTAATATAATGGTCGCAGTATCAAGGTCGGATTAATGAATCACTTCGGTGAATTGTTTGACTAGTTTATCAATCGAGCCATTATTTTAATTATGGATAGATTTTTCCCGACGTTATAACAGGTTAATAATTATCCAAATTTTATATGTTAGATTTGTGAGGTTAATAATATTAGATGTGCAAATTATCTTATTACATAATGTTATAACGGATAATCCTAATCCACAGTTGGGCTACCATTATATGAGGTCAAGATTTATAATTAGTATTTTGTCTATCTTAGATATTCTACCACATAATTTACATTTTAGTGGGTACAACCAAGTTATACATATACTACTCTATACCATATGACATTTATTAATCTCGTATAAGTGGTTTAATCATATTAGCATTGTTATTATTATTTCGCAAATATGCTATGAACTGACCTAAGGGTATCCCTACAAACTTACAAGGCCAAGCTTATTTAAATAACCTATGGGTCATGGGTTTAATCATATATAGTTAGTGATAATAAATGGCACTAGTATTTTCCTACATGCTCTAGCAAGTTTTTGAAATAATACTTCCAATTAGTTAACATGATTTTCATAGTGAATAAACATGTTAGAGACAAATGTTATTATATCTACTCTACAGAACAATATCACTTTTATTTATTAGCACCTCTTTAAGTTAGTTATTTATCTAATCATTTGATATTAATTATTTTATAGATACAAATATATTTTATTAAATAGTGAATTATATATTTATCGGAAAGTTCATGAATTTAGATGAATTTAGGTTCAAGTCTCACACAAATCGGAGCTAAAATGAATAAGTATGTTTGTTCAAAGATTCAAATTATTTTGAGAAAATTGTGAAAATGTACTGTTCATAGGTCATTTACTCTTAATCCATTTTATCCTAATAATTTTCCGTTAGCCGATTAAGGTATTAGTTTATTTCAATTTACGCGATTCCGAATAAATTGGACTCGGATAAATAATAGTTAACCCTAGTCCGAAATAAGATACTCTACATATTTAATACTTAGGTTCCGATAATAATCATCCCTAACCGATAAATAGTTGGCTAATGGTAACGACTAATTTCGCGTATAATCTAATTATTGTGAAAAAAGTAACTAAATACCGACTAAATAGATGTTTTAAATGATTAACGGACAGTCGCGTACATTCGATAGCAATTTAAAAATGACCGGTAATTAATCCTCCGATTATATTTAATCGATTTAGCGAAACTTTAACGAACGAAAATCTAAATAATCGGCTAAGTACCCCGCTAAAGAGTAATTATTTAAACGAATAATCTAGTTAGACGAATAATTTAAATTGTAAGTAAATATCCGATTTAATTTTACTTGTCTCTAAAATAATCGACGGCGACGAATATATCGATTTCCCTAAACTAGTATTTTATATTAATCTAGTACGTGTGCTCATAAATTAGATGAATAAAAATTAAATTCCTAATCCTCTAATTTATCTCTCCCTATTTTATTTTTATTTTTCCCTCTCCTCTTCTTTTCTATTTTTTTTTCTTTCTTCTTTTTCTTTTTCTCCTTCTCCTTCTCTGGTTCTTCTTCCTTCTGCTTCTACCTCTGCCTGCTCTCTCTCTCTGTGTAGACGCCGGCAAGGGGAGGGGGAGGAGGGGTGGCACTTGCCTGCGGCGGCGGCGGCAGCAGAGGGCGGCGACAGCGGTGGCGACCGGCGGCAGGGCGAAGCGACGGCGGCAAGGCGGCAACCCGGCGGCGGCGGCGTCCAGGCGGCGACGGCGGCAATGGCTGCCGGTAGAGGGGGAAGAAGAGGAAGGGGGAAATGGAGGGGGAGAGGTGGGGCGGTGGGGACTCGGCCGGGGGAGGGGGGTTTATAGGCCGGCCAGGGGAAGGGAGGGGAGGCGGCCGGCGCGGGGCTCGACGGCGACGGTCGATGGTGACGTGGTGGCAGCGGCGCGGCAGGCGGCGCCGAACGGTGATGGGATGGCAGCGGCGACGGGACGGCGCGACAGGCGGTGGGCTCGAGGGGGGGAAGCGGGGCTCCGAGCGGCGCGGCAGGGCTAGCTAGCTAGGGTTAGCAGCGGCGGTAGGCGGCAGTAGGCTGTCGAGAGGAGGAAGATAAACAGTAGTTTATCTTTTTTTTTAATTTTTTTTTTTAGAAAAAAAAATAAAAAAATAAGTTGATTGGTTCTACATTTAGAATTTTCCCAAAAATTAATAATGATTGATATTAAAATTCATAATAGCTTTAATAGCTCCTACTTTCCGGGGTTTTTAGGGTTAGGGAAGAATTTAAATAGGAAAAATGAACAGGGTTTGATCCGTAAATTTCCTCGGCAACCAAATTTAATACTAATGTCTAAAAACCTAAATTTTGCTCATAAGTTGTGATGGTGCAAATGTATTTTTATTGTGTTAATTAAATGATTTTAGCCCCAAAATTAGTCTAGATAATTTGGAGGCTTTCGATATTTCTAAAACTAATTAAAATATTCTAATGAGACCGCTATTAATATAGTGACACCTTGGTTTAATTTATTTACATATTAGTTTATTTTATATAGGGGGATTTGACTTATTTGGTTTTTATTTCATGAAGACATCCATAGACTCGGTATAATATTGATCCCAATATTGAATTAAATACTCCCATGAGCCTATCTTACATGTAGAGGTCAATTTAGTTGTATGACCAATTATTTTATATGAGCGAATTTTATGTGACGGGAGACTTGATAAATTGTTTTAAGTATTCCAATGAAACACCCGTATATAATAGGGTCATTGTAGTGGTGACCATTATTTCATGCGTACTTATATTTTATGACACTCCTCACATGGTTAAAGTATTTATTATTTGATTTGTACTTTATATTACAGAAGTTAGTAATTATATTGCACTTTATTTGGCTTGCTTTCTTGTGCAAAAATATTCATAGGGTTAATAATAACTTATGTATTCTAGTGAATTATATTTATT
Source organism: Oryza punctata (assembly GCA_000573905.2). Taxonomy (NCBI): domain Eukaryota; kingdom Viridiplantae; phylum Streptophyta; class Magnoliopsida; order Poales; family Poaceae; genus Oryza; species Oryza punctata. The sequence goes on along the minus strand of CM002495.2, from coordinate 24,978,791 downwards.
ACTCAAATATAGATCTTTACCTTACTTTCATTGTGACCATTTATAGTTTTGGCAGACAACAGCAACCATAACATCCAGCATGATGCAAAAGTTTTAAAAAGTTCAAAATTTTAGTGGTTTTTATTGCCGGAATTTTCAGGGTGTTACATTAATGGAACCAAAGTAATTTTCTTTCCTTTATGCACAAAACTGTATCTATTACTTCTACCATGGTGTGTAGCATCATTATCATGTTCCCAAGGACGACCCAACAAAAGTGAACAAGCTTGCATAGAAACCACATCACAATCAACAGAATCAACATATAAACCAATAAAAATGAAACTCTACAAGATCGTGTTACCTTTTCTTTTCCAGAATCATTTAACCACTGAATATGATATGGATGTGGGTGTGGGCGTGTGCTCAAACCAAGCTTCTTGACCAAGTCAGTACTCACCAAATTATTGCAGCTACCTCCATCAATAATCACACGTGCACGACGGTTGTTGATGATGAAGAAAATCTGGAACAAATTATGGCGTTGTAACCTTTCAGATTGTTGTACCTGCGTGCGAAGCACCCATTGTACAATAATGTTTATGTAGGCCGCTGTGTCCTCACGCCCAAGGATTCGCCATCCTCAGCATCAACTCCTTCCTTCTCTTCTTCTTCATCATCTTCAACATCGGAGGTGCTGATATAGCCATCTTCTGTGGCAATGTATGCCCGTTGACTAGGACAATCTTTCTGCACATGGCCAAATCCTTGGCAGTGGTGGCACTGAATGTTTGGAGTGCGTCCCGTCGAAGCGGCGGTTGAAGCACTCTTAGCGGGTACCTGCGAAGGACTTTTACCTGAATCTGCTGGTCATGGTGGAGGTGGTTTTGGTATTGCAGAAACTCCGGATGCAGCTGGTCGTTTGTTCTTGCCCTGCTGGTCACGCCCCTGCAATTCCTTCTCTGCAAGCATAGCAAACTGAAACAACTGGTTGACAGTGTTAAATTCCTTATAATCAACTATATTCTGGATTTCAACCCTCAAACCCAAATAAAAACGACAAATGGCATCCTCGGTCCCCTCCACAATGCTACAACGCATTAATCCCTTTTGTAGCTCACCATAGTAATCCTGTACAGATTTATCCCCTTGTTTTAAACGAATCAGTTTCTTGCGTAACTCTCTATGATAGGATGGAGGAACAAATCTATCGCACATAGATATTTTAAGTTCTTCCCAAGTAGTAGGTAAAACACCCTCGGCAGCTAACCCAGTCCAACAAATGATAGCACAATCTTTAAACTCATTACTGGCTTGTCGAACTCTATGTTGCTCAGGCACAAGATGGGCACTAAATTTTTGCTCTACTGTTATCTCCCAATCAAGATATTTCTCAGCATCATTATAACCCGAAAAGATAGGTATTTTAAACTTAACCTTAGCATAAGGATCATCAGGAACACGATTATTATTATTATTATTATTACCTTGTTGGTGGTGGTGTTGAGCGCCACCCATACCTATCATGTTGAAGCGAAGACGACGTCGTAACCGTGCTTGTCGTAGCTTGTTCGTCTACATTACCATTGGAATCGTATACCGTATCTTCTGGATGTCCACCGACGTTGCTATCGTTCACTTCCTCATTGGATGGTTGTCGAGTCTCCAACGCAGCAACCCGATCAGTTAGCGTAGACACCCGCTTGTCCAACCTCTCCATGTGTCTGTCGAGGTTGAGTTTAATGATGGCTTCTTGGACAGCCCTTGTGACTGCCTCCGTCATCTCTTTTTGAAAATTTCCTACAGCAGTTCGTAGTTGCTCTTGACTGACATAGTCAGCAAAATCCTTGGGAGTCGTCTCCTCATCGTCTCCTACCATTGAAAACACCAAAACAGCAACCAACGGTGAAGGTTATCCCTAATAATCTACTACGCATGTGTAGTGGTGCCTCTCAACAACTCAGCAATATGGAGCACCTTACCAAGCCCTTATAAGGTTCTTACCAGCAAAGCAAAGGATACCTGGAAGGCGTAGTCAGCGATTGCAAGGATCAAGAACCTCTGCTGTCTAGAAGTAATATGTAGGGCTAGGAAGGCCAATATATGTGAGTGGTACACAATCCAATGACAGATAGTAATTCTGAATAAAAAAAATCTCAAGTCACTTGCCTCAGTTGCTGGTCTACTCGTGTCCTAGACAGTAGTGGTACCAATGATGGCGCAAAGGAATATGACACTGGAAAACAGCTAGAAAAGACGGACAGGCAAGTTTCGACGAGTTTCAGCAAAAACAGCAAAACCGCAAGGCTGATAAGCTCAACGGAGCACGTCGTGAGCTTAAAGCACTAGTGGAAATCAACTTTTCTTTTTTTCTTTTATTTTTCTTTTATTTTTTTCCTTTCCAGGAGCACGAAAATAGGCACACCACAAAAATACAGCTCAATCGGAGTTGATACGTGGCCTATGGAATTTTCTGAAACCACTATTAAGAGAGTGCAGAATCTTGAAAGCTCGAACAGACAATTTTTGCAAGCCAAATTTCAGAATTCTGATTTCACCAAACCCACCAAATCCGGGAGGAAACGGATGTAAAATTTTTTTCTCTTATCCGAAAAGTTAAATTTTTCCGGATTCTGAGTCCGTATGCAAAAGTTATGGCTGTTTGAAGTTGGGACTTTCGACTAGGTTTTTCCAGAGGGGATATAACCTAATCGGTTTTGGCGGTGGAGATGGATATGGTGGCAGCGGAGTTTGGGAAGTTGTTCTGGTGTTGCGTGGTGATCTTGGTAAGTGTTTATGATGGCAGAAACGGTTTCACAAAGGAGGATCCCTAACAAACATGGTGAAGATGGTGGTGGCTAGGGTTACAAAGGAAAACACACGACTAGACTAAAACACGAACAAAACCAGCAACAAGAACATAAACTAGGACTTAAACTCAACAGTACGGACTCTGAAAAGGATCATGCAAAGGCTAAACACGGTCTAGGTTAAGGAGAGACTATCGACTACAATTTTTCTTTGGCTTTTCTGTAGACTCTAGGATAACGGCGAAATAAAAAAAACTAAACTAGGGTAAAGAAACTGAGCGAACCTCACGGTGAACCTAGAGCCCTGATACCACTTGATGTGGACAAGGGTTCCTGATCTTCCGAAAGGTTCTGATAATCAACGATTTTGGTGGAGTCGCGACACAAATCGATCCGGCTTCTTGAACGAGCACGTTCCTGAGCCCCGCAATCGCAGCACCACGTATCCTCTGGTTATCAACCGTGCCGAAACCCGGTTGACCTCGCCAAGAAGGCTAATCCGTGCTTGTGAATCGAAGAACACAAACAAGAACAAAGAAGATTGCAACCAAAATTGCATATGAATGATTAAGCTCACAAGTTGGGGTCTTACAAACCGATCTAGCGGCGAAACTGTTCTTGACAGATTAATCTAAGCAAAACCCAAAAACTAAAGATGGTGATGGCTACTGATATATGGGGTTTAGGGTCGTGCAAACACCCTTTGACGCAATCCTAGTGGGCTCCAACACGATACACGGCCCAAAGGCCCAAATACAGCGTCGCAGCACCGGAACAGATTCTGAACGTCAACTTGTTCGTTCAATTCCTGATGGCTCATAACGAATTTGGACATGGGACCAGAACCATTGGAAAGGTTATCTTTTTAGCTTTCCATCCATATAAATAATAGCACAATCCGAGCACGTATGCAACCTGGACGCTTGTCTTAGTGCAGACTGGTCTTGAGCTCCGAAACGGACTCGAAGTCGACTTGGTTTGGGCCTCCACCTTGACTTGAACGTCCTCGTTAATCCTCCACTACTCTAAGTTATTCTCTAAGTGTTTCCTTATCCTCTCCATTGTTCCTAATCATAATATAATCATTAGGTAGCAATATATTCTCAAAATCATATAAAGAACTTAGGAACGAGCTCACCTCTAAATTCAATTGTCTTGCGCGAGCTCTTGTGATTGGACCTTGAATGACCAATGGAGGATTGTTGTGTATATCCGAAGGAATGATGTCCGCATCAGTCCCTCTTCTTAATCATGATTGGGATTTTATTTGGGGTTTTGTTTATATGTTTACAGTTTTTATATGTCCCATCAACTGCCACTACTTTACTCCTTTAGAAGCCTATTGTTTTTCCCTTATTTGATATCGTTGTGTTCTAGATGGACTATTCTTTTCGAAAAATCTATATTTTCATTTTAATATTTTTATTTGTAAACTGTATTCCTACTTAAACTTTTATAATTATTTTTCTATTTTAAAATTTATTTTATTTTATATTCCGAATTTTAATTAATCTCGTTATATGGTATAGACGGTCTATTCTTTCAATAGTCTTTATTTTTTTACAAATTTTAGTTATTTATAAATTATTTTTCTAGTTAAACTCTTATTTTTATTTTTCTAATTGCTGAATTTATTTTATTTTTTATTTCGTGTGCTAATTAATCTTATGGATTAATTATTGTTTCAATAATCCTTTTTTATACTGAATTTTAGTTATTAGAAAATTGTATTCCTATTTGAACTCTCCTTTTTCTTTCCTAATTTTAAAAATTTATTTATTTATTATTATGAATTTTAATTAATCACGTATTGGGTTCTTATATGATCTCCTCTTTGAATATTACTTATTAAATAATTCCGAATTTTTTAATTTTGAATTTCAGTTATTTTTAGATTGTACTTCTATTTGGATTTTTCTTTTCTTTTTCTTCGATTAATATGAGAATTTCTAGTTTCCACAGCTAACATGGTATCTCTTTTCGAGCTGTCTAAATAATATAATATAATATAATAGATAGATAGATAAATAAATAGATGCCAACACAAAAGGGAAACGTAGTCGGGATTGGTTCTTCCGCGCGCAGAATGGTAGTACCAGATACTATTACCTTTGTTGGATTTGTCTTTTTTTTTAAGGAATTTATTTGGTTCAACGTGTAATCAGATACGGAGAAAGACAAGCTAATAATAAACTCACCTTAATTAAAGATTAATTCCTTCTCGCCGGCAATGCGGCAAACGCTTAGCACTCTATTGGATCCATAGGCAGGTGGGCACCACCACCACAACAGGTCCATCTCGAACAGCAAAACGATGAGATGTTCACCCAGGGGTGGATCAGGATTTTTAATTTAGGTATTCGAAGGATTTTCAACTTGGTTATTCAAAATTAGAAGAGATAGAAAAAATTTTCCAATGAAAAATCTAATAGTTGTATAATATATAATGGTATAAATATGATTTCATAAAGTCATAGATTGATATAATTGATCATAAATTGAATGGGTTAAGCATATTAGAGTACAATACTAAACTATCAATTGATAAAATAAATCAAATTTATAGAGCATACAAAATGGTAAAATGATAAAAAATCTTTTTAAAAAACCTTTAAATTAACTGTGGGAGCATTTTCTCTCTTCATATTTCAAACCTACGTAACAATAATATACTATATTCAACCCTGAATAATTCCTGGATTCAAATAAACTAAATCCTAAATCCCAACCCATGAACCATCCTATATTCAATTATGACTTAAATCCTAATCACGTGACGTGAGCATAGCTGTACAAACCTACCTACGAAACATCAATTCTATTACTTCATAGATAGAGTAAAAGAGAAAAGCAGACTGGCGTTCATAGTTGTTCATACCCCTTGAACTCGGCGGCCAGCATCGGTGGGCGGTGTCGGTGGACTGGCGAAGGCGGCGTCGGTGGCCTGGCGGAGGCGCCGAGGCAGCTGGCGGCATCGGTGACTGGCGTCGTCGGTCGCCCAGCAGCCTGTCGGCGGGGTAGGTCGGCAGGCAGCACTGCGGCAGCGCCGCCACGGGCGACGAGGCGGGGCGACGGGCGACGGGCGACGGGTTACCAAGCGTGGGTCGCAGGCGAGCGCCGGCGCGACAACCTGGTGGGTGGCGATGCGGCGGCGCGACGAGCTCGGAGCTGGCGGGTGGTGGCGCCGATGCTGGCCGGTTGGGGGATTAGGGGGAATGGGAGGTGTGGAGATAGGGTTAGTAGAGATTTTGAGTTTTTTTTTTTCTATTGGGACAATAGGCCTAAAATAATAGGGAGAGGAAGATGGTGAGAGGGATTGTAATCATTTTAGTATAGGTTTCTTTAGAATGGGTAGACTTTTTTCTTTTTTCCCATATACATATGGAATATATACTTTATAAATCTATTATTTTTTGGATTTGCTAGAAAATTGTCGCAAGTTTTTTCCTACAAAACTTTTAGATTTGTGATCATCGGATCGCCTCAAGATTTGTACATGAAGAGAAAAAAATTGCTAAAAAGAAATTTTCACACGTGTCATGCGTAAGATCCTAGTGCTAGCTAACCAAAGTAAAGTTATATCGTAGTTATAGTGTAATTATAGTATAATTACGGTATAATTACAGTGCAGTTAAAATGTAATTACAAGTATATAATTATAGGTACATCTGAGAGTGGTGAGCCCGCCCCTGTGTTCACCGTCGACGTGAGCCCGCCCGTGTGTTCACCGTCGACGTCACAAGAACGATGATAGTTATTTCCTTCGTTTCAAAATAAGTTAAACTCTTTCCATTTATTTTACAACTATATTTATTTTTCCAAAACAAGTGCAACTTTTTTACATATTTTAGAACTGTATTTATTTTGAAAGACGGGATGGGCTGCACTTATTTTAGAACGACGGGATTACGGCGATTTCACCGGCGGTGTCACGGCGAGAACGATGGCTATTGGGGGATCCCGGTCGTACCTGGATGGATATTGGGCTGTGTAATCTAGGTACGTGGTAGTGGTACCATGTAAATGGTCGGAAACGATATTATTTTTCATTTTCGGTAAATCAGGATTATCAATGCAGTGAACACTCAGCACTGTAACGCTGTTAAGTACTTCAACCCAAAAACAGACCAGTACACATTCCCCTTACAGCAGAAACTACAGTAGTACCTAATCTTACACAGTTTAGATTTCAGATATACATATAGGGTACTCCAAATGTTTCTCGTCAAGAGAACCACGGCGTTTCTATCATACATCAGCAATTAATCTAGAGCAGCCAAGCTTCCGGTTCGCTCAGATCTCTCCTGCTGTACTCAATCAGTGCCCATGATCGTGCTCAGCCTGCGTGTATGTTTTTCCATTAGGAAATCAAACTTCGTCAGAACAGGATGTCACACGAGACTCTTGCTTAGTTTTCATGTTCGCATATCTCTGCTAAAAAAACACAGCTGCTATTCCTTGTATAAGCAATTAAGCATCAAGAGAACACGCACAATTTCTACTGTTAGAGAGATAATATTTTTTTGAGGGAAGAGATAATAATTGATTACCTTGGCAATGTGCACCTTGTGATCTTCTCCGGCGGCGGCGGCGGCGCCGCCCCTGGCGCGGTACTTCCTGAGCTGCTCCCTGACGAGCTTCTCGTAGATGAAGGAGGCGCCCTTGAACTGCGGGAGCACCAGCCACGCCAAGAACAGCACCTTCACCGGATACCACACCGGGATCCTGCACCCAGGGGAAAAAATCAGAAACATGATCAGCGGCGAAGCACAAAACCAGTTCATGTTCAGTCATCAGCTGATTGATTTGTTAGGTGTTCAAATATTACCAGTAGAGGACAGGCTCGGCGACCATCTCCAAGAGGGTGATGAAGGAGTAGAGGATCCAGTAGGCCAGCCACTGCTCGTCGTCAACCTTGGTCGGGCTCTCCATCGCGCAGATGGACGCGTACCTGAAGTACTCACACCAGTACCAGTCGATTACCAGTACGGACAAGAACAGTGCAGATGAACTAACAATAATTACTAACGATGAGATATCCGTAGAAAAAATCGTGGCTGTACTTACAGCGGATAGAGAAGCATGATGCTTGGCCTACAAACAGGGAGAGATCATATAAACCAATCAGACATCTCACTTGCTCAAGCCAAAAGATGAACAACGAACGAACGGTAAAGCAAATCACAAAAAATGAAATTGAAAGTGCAGATTAGTTCAGAGATACCCAGCAACGGAGTTGAGGTGGGTGATGATCGCCCATGTCTTGCCCATATTTCTCTCCCCTTCCGATCGATCAGTGGAATCAGCACCAATTCGATGTCTCTGAAGCGTGTGGTTTTGTTTCCGAGCTGAAAAAAAAAAAAGACGAGACCTCAGGGAGAAGCAAAGTGCTACTACTCTGGATCCACCAACATCAACTCGACACCGACGGTAGAAATGGGGGTAAAGAGGAGGATGCGCTGCTTTATACAGGCGTGTAGCTAAAGGTGGCAGTGGCATCTGGTGCCAAGCTTGTACGTGGCGTCCAGGGATTTCTTTGCTCGCAGATCAACGTGACAGTGACTGTACTCTGTACTACGAGAGAGAGGGTAGCACATTCTTAAAAAAGTTCAGAGTTAAAGCGACCGGATTGCTTTACGGTTCTCGGAGGGCCTTGACTTCTGGTCTCTGGCAGGCACCATTGAGGCTTGGTGCCACGTGGAGGGTCCTGCCGACACGTGTGCGACGGAGGGCGGCACTCGTGTCAGCACATGTGAACCGACTACCGACGGAAGAAGCTCCTCCTTTCCTTATCCGTCCATCGACCATGGCCCGGGATTGAGAGAAGGTAGCTCCGGGGTAGAGTGTACAGAACCGATAAAATTTCACGAAAATCATTCGATTTTTATAAAATTATTAGGTCTCGGTTTGTAAATACCGAGTCGGTTTCCATACCGTATGGATTGAAATTTATCGGTTTTACCGGTTTTCGGTTGGATTTTGGTAAACCGGTGAGGAGTGGTTTTTTACTTCAAAATCAAAAAGTTAAACCTTGGCTCCGAGCTTGTGTGACCTTGTCCATTCTTTTGTTTCGCTCAATCCATCCGAGGCAAAGTACCTGGCAATCGAACAACTAGAATGTCACGTGGAGTGGAGGTAATAGCGGATTCAGAACGAAATAGCAGGTTGGTATGAATAAATTAAATAAAACTATAACCCCTTACTCATTAACATATTACAAAAGATTTAATAGAGCTTCGTGGGGTTCCCATGATTCTCACGTCAGTAGTGAAAGTTCGAACCCTCGTTGTTTTCATGCTAGATCCGTCCCTGGGTGGAGGTTTAAGAATTCAATGATTTAGTTATTCAGTTATCAAGCCTTAACAGGTGTAGCGTGGATTGAATTATGCCCCGTTCTTTTCTGATTAAAATTCAGATTTTACATCGGTTTCCATTAGCATGCTTTTTAAATTATTAAATGGTGTGTTCCATGTGAAAACTTTTTATATATAAGTTGTTTTAAAATATCAAATATATTTATTTGTTAATTTTATAATAATTAAAACTTAATTAATTACGTACTACTATTATTCTCTTTTACGTAGATTAATTTAATTTTTATTTTTATAAGTTTCAGACACAAACTTAGTACCACATATCTAGCCACGAGAGCGATAACAACAACAGAAGCGTTTGGAACTTGGCAACGATCATGTACAGTACCTCCGGGAATCTGTCTGGCTACTTCGAGCATTGCTTGATCGATCGTTTCCATCAGTAAAGGTGTTTATTGGTTTCTCCTCAGATGATACCGCCTACCACATCACGGACAGTCACAGACAGGAAGCTCCCATAGTTCATAGCCGGGCATCGGTAAAACGGTGCTCGCCCGATTCACCAAAATTTGAGCTCCTGCGCGATCCAAGGTTCCGAGTTTGCCGCTCCACATTGTGATGCGGACCTTGACACGGTCACCTTGTCTCCAGGGTCCCAAGAACAGAGGATGGAGCTAATCAGCTAATAATCTCAGTTCGTCAGCAGCTACGGTGTTCGAGAGAGCCCTGCACGGCTGCACCTTCGCTAAGGCCGTCACTAAAACACACCCAAAAGCAAAGGGAAAACTGCTTAGTCAGAATGACGAAAGGATCGAATGTTGCTCGGAGAACTTTTGCTCCAGCCATCCACATTACCCACCACTGCCGCTAGAACTTTGGTGCATTCTGGGCGTCCTCGCCATGATCGGCCAGTCTCTGAACTCTGAACTTTATAGCTTTCTCTGAACTCTATAAAAAACAGAGAAATGGACATGGATTTTGTGCCTTTGCTCGTTTCACTGCCTCACTGACGCCCTCCTATTGCAACATCTCGCTTCCTTGATGACTTCCATCTGCTGCAATCCTGCAACCCTGCATCGATCTCCAATCAACCGTCCAATTCGGTCATATCTCCTCTGAGTTTCGCGTGATCGTCTCGTCTGCTATCGAGTGCTAAGCTCCAAGAACACTCGCTTCTCTCACTGACACAAAAGCGTACGGGTGAAGCTTCCGATTCGATCGACTCGACGATCCGAGCCGCGATCCGAAAATTTTCAGCAGAGGCAGTTAACGCTGGTTAATTATTTTTTTCAGTATTTTTTTCGAGTTAATTGAGGGGTGATAATATAAATTAGGGGAGAGGAGAGAGAGATGGACGTGGTAACATTTGGTGTGGTAGTGGGAATACTCGTCCTCCTCTTCGTGCTCGTCCTCGTCGTCACCATCGAGGGCGTCTGCAAGCGCCGCTCCTCCTCCTCCTGATTCCGCCGCGGTCGCTAGCCCTAATGCGCGGGGGCCTCCTCGTCCTGCTCCTCCTCGCCGCGGCCGTCGCCGGCGGCGGCCACGAGGGGTCCTCCTGCCCCTTCCACGCCCACGACGAGCCCCACGATGATCACCACCACGGCCACGGCAACGGGCACAGCTGCGGCGGCGGGGACGATTCCCACCGCGAGCACCATCATCACCATGGGCATGGCCATGACGGCGAGATCCAGCGGCGGCTTCTCCCCGAGGAGCTCGCGGAGGAGGCGGATCTCGAGCTCGACGCCTTCGGCGACCACCACCACCACCATGAACACCACCACCACGACCACCACCATGGCCACGGCGACTTCCAGCCGGAGTTATCCCCATTGGGTTAGGCCTTTTTTGGGGGGTTTAACTGTTCAATTTGGGTTGTTCTGGGCGAAATGTCGATTTATGCTTGATTCGCTCTCGCGTGATTGAGAAATTTGGGGATTGGGTAGGTATGTGGCTGAGTGCCATGGGATGCTCGCTTCTGGTCAGCATGGCGTCGCTCGTCTGCCTCGTCTTGCTCCCAGTAATCTTCTGTGAGTGTCCCCCAATTGGATGTTTGCAAATATTTTGCTGATGATATTCGTGTGCTCAGTGCTCACGTTACGTTTCTCTCATTTGCATTTTACAGTCCAGGGGAAACCGTCCAAGACCATGGTGGATTGCCTTGCCATCTTCGGGGTAAGTGTGGCGTTTTCAATTGTTAAAAGTTGTTATGAGTACAAAACCCAACGGGCAAATAGATCATCGGCTGCAATTTACTCGAGTCTGAATGTATTTGTCTACTATGGTACCAGAACCAGAATAGAATACCAATGGGTAATACAGTTTGAAATTACAGTACAGCAAGGTAATTTAGGTGTTTGTTGAATTTCTTCAATTGCAGACAAATAAATGGCCACTTCTGTACTAACTGAACATCACATCCCATTTGTGTTAATATGTATATATTTTTATTTGACTTTCTAGTTTGGGCATCAATTATTTCATGTTCTTTGATTGGTTTACTTGAAAGCTAGGGAAATGGTCCTACATTTTGCCCTTTTGAAATATAGCAACTCAAAGTCTGTCGAAATGTTATTTCAGAAAACAAGCCCATCTGTATTCCTGTTATTCTTGAAGTTTGGAAAATAATAGCAAAGTATAACTTTCCTTAGGGAATCCTATCTGCACTTCTGTATTACTGAAGATTCAGTAACATAACTCTGTGGGCAGTAATCATGTTAGCAGGAATTGCCAATGTTAGGGCTTATGTGTTTTTTTTTTTGGGCTTGTGATGATTCTGTAGGCAGGCGCAATGCTTGGAGACTCATTTCTTCATCAACTGCCACATGCCTTTGGTATATTCCTCAATACATTGTTTATGCTTTTTTCCCCATCCAGTAAACTTTACATAAACCCCCCTGGTTTTGGAGTATGAGTAACACAAAACCCCAAGTTATGGGTATTGCTTCAATAAACGGGCAAAAGATTCACAAAATCCTCAGTTCTATCACATCTAGAATGATGTCAAAACTCCAAATATCATTAATTGCTCTGTTGTTTCATTCTGAAATTGAAATTTGTGCAGCAATACTATCAAAATTTTCTCATCCCAATGTTACTTACGTTACCAATTAAGCTGGCTGAATCGCACAGTACTGAATTTTCAGGGATATTGAAGTTCTGAATCCATATGTTATATTGTCATGATGCACCAGAAAATCTTGATGGACATCCAAATACTGTTTTTCTCCTGAATCATTGTTTCCTTTTCTATTATGAACTTCAGAGAAACACTTAATAACACCTTTTGTTTCTATTGTGCCATCAAGGTTCCTCCTAATACTTATTGAGCACAATAGTATTCTACTATTCCCTGTTTGGAACATGGGACTTTTTGAAGTATTCCTGTGGGATTCACACTGTTTCCTTTGAAATTATAATAAAAGTCACCATGTATGAAACAAGCCTTTAGAGTTCCTTCTTTTACCTCTTGCTCACACAGTTATAAGTCTGTTGTCTTTGTATAGTGGCAAACTGTCGTTGTGCCTTATCGGTACGCCTGTTTGTAACCTGTGTTGCTTTTCTGTTCCCAAACAGGTGGAGGGCATTCTCATGCACATGATCATCAGAATCATAATCATTCTCATGAGCATTCACATACACACTCTCTGGAAGATCTTTCTATTGGTCTGTCTGTTCTATGTGAGTATACCCTGCATGTCTATACCAAATTCTGGTTTCTGTAGAAGATCTTTGGTACTACTTGCTATTGCTCAAACTCAGTATTTTGTTTTTTTGTTATTGGTTGCCATCTAGACATGCTCAATTTTTCTTGCGTATTGATTGTTTCCTTTTACAAAACACATGGAACTGAAAGGGACATTTAAATTTCAAAATAATTATCCCTTATTAACCATTTTTTTATTTCATGCTATTAATTTCTAATATTGCTGTAACCCTGGAAACTTCCAATTCTTTGATGCAGTTGGAATTGTGTTGTTCTTTATTGTCGAGAAGATTGTGAGGTATGTGGAAGACAATTCTCAGAAAGGGGCTCATGGCATGGGTCACCATCATCACCATCATAAACGACATGACAGCAGTGACAAGGCCAAGTTGAATCACACTGAAAAGGATCATGAGGATAAAAACATAAATCAAGCAGAAAAGGAACCTTTGCATGATGGTGCAATTGAGAAAACAGATGGTGTAATTCGTGCTGATCCAAAATCTGCAATCCGCAAGGTGAAGTATGGCTGATACAAAACTATGAAGCTATTTAATATATTTTCCAGAAGTTTTTGCTATATTATTTCTGGTTGTAATGGCAAACTATTCATAGTGTTCATTTCCTTTTCGGAAAATAAAAAGGCAATGGTGGTTGCCATGATTTAGGCACAAAAAATGCTATGGATGGGAAAGGTTCCTAAATAGTTGAGGAGGAACCTTTGCTTAAGCTGTTCAGGATCTGAAGCTTGTGTTAGAGAAATTATCTGCAAGAACCATGGCAAATAATATATTTATGCAAGGTGGGCTGAACAGTGAACACCAGCACCCAAATGAATATTTACAAAGCATGGAACACAACAAACAGCCAAAGTGTGAAAGCCACCTGTTGTTGCCACACTTCTTAAATAGTTAGAAGTTTAACCATTACTTCTGGATTAACAGAAACTTAGGGCTGTTTGGATGAGAGGGATTACTCTAGGAAATTTTATGGTTTAGTTCAAATTCGTATTAAATTATGATGATTTAGATCCAAAACACTATATTCAATCAGGCCACTAATGAACTGAAAATGTGCAATTAAGTTCGTAAAGGACAAAGTGTGATAAAAAAAGAGTTGTTTTGGAACCACCACTGTTGAAGGCACACATATCGTGGTTGTAGCACTGATCTAGATGAAATGTTTCTTTTGTTCTCTCAAGATATCTACCCTAATGTCCTTCTTAATATCCTGCAGTTTTGTTCTCTTGTGCTATGCATACTTACATGCCTGCAGTTAATTGTATTCATGAACTTCGTTGATTTTTATATTTTGGGGCATCACCATTTCTTTTTGCGATGCTCTTTCCCAGAACCAGACCATCATCTTTACCTGTGGAAAGCTGTAGTAAATAAATATATGCCAATACATGATTCTAATTCTAGTTCATATTCATTTTGGTGGATATCTGATGATCTCACAATAGTTTATTTCTTCCCCGCACTTGTATTACTAGCTCACTATATTAGGTATCTGTCACCAAGTTCTTATGGTGCATTTCCATTGAGAACTAAATGAAAGTAAATATCAGGTATATCACAACTTGTTTATTATTGCATTGAGGCTGGATGCTTCAGTTTGCCTAAGGTTTAGATGTTCTGGTAACAGAAAATGTGGGGTGGTAGCTTGTAATTGGAATTTTTGTAGCTTTCTCGTGTAATTTTTGTAGCTTGTAATTGTAATGTGGGGTGGTTTGCTAGCTTTTTTGAAGAGAACAGTGGGACCAAGATGGTCCAGCTGGACGTATGCATATTAGAAATAAAGAAAACAGATAGTTTGCATGCTTGACTGTTTTGTGAAGTTCATTTTGTTTTATTTATGCAAATAGGCATTGTATGATCACATGGCCAGCTTATGGACTTAATGTCTTCTCTGATAAACAGAGGGGCTTCTCTTCTGGTTCCATTTCCACTGATAGAGAACCTGTCAAATCTGAAAGTGATCCTGCCCCTGACAAAGCATTATCAAGTGAAGATTTCTCTGTTTCCAATTCGAATATGGTGTTCGGCTACCTCAACCTTTTCTCAGATGGTGTTGTAAGTCTAATCTGAGTACTCTTGCATCACAGCCAAACTATTTTTTTCTCGCACAATTTCTTCAGTAGGTTGTATTTTGATGATAAATTCCGATAAGGCGATACCAATTATATGAATAATGCAGCATAACTTCACTGATGGAATGGCCCTGGGGAGTGCTTTTCTGCTACATGGTTCTGTTGGAGGATGGTCGAGAACTCTATTTCTGCTTGCACATGAACTTCCTCAAGAGGTTACTTTCCTCCCCTTAGGTTAACTGAAATTTTAGATACACAGTTTTACAATTATGTTGACCTCATTAATCCTCATATTACTTCGTTGCAATATTACATGGTACTAGTATAAATGTGACTTAAGCCTTTATTTCAGTACATCAGTTCATGCTACAACTAACACTACATTCTGACCAGGACCAGTAAAATCTAATCCTCCCTCCAGTAAAAAATATTTGACATTTAGGACAAGATTTTGTCAAACAAATGCTATACATAGAATTACCTCAAAAAGTACTATCATTATAAACTTATTAGATTTTATATATTTATTCTAGTTTGACTGAATCTTGTCTTAAACGTCAAATAGTTTTGATTGGAGGGAGTATCTTAACTAAGGTTTCTTATATCTATGACAATAACTCAGAGCACTGATTATAGAAAAAAAGATACTAATATTTTCTGAGGTGTAACATGAAAATTGCACATGATAAATATATAAATATAACCTCTATTTGCTTGTTATTGACTCTTCAATTTGTCCATGCAAATGATCACAACACAATGCAGGTCATGATTTATATGTAAGAAACGCTAGTATGTCACACTGAAATCAGTTTATTGAGCTAATTTATATATCTAGCTTGTTATCTCATGCTCCAAATAAATAGGAAATGGACCCAAGTGTTGTATGGTCTGTTGAAACCAGAAGTGTGACTGTAGTTTTCTTTCTCATGCCTCTTTTGTTTATGTACAGGATACTTTGTTCCATCCATCCATCCATCCATCCATTGTTTTATTGGCAAAACGGTGTTATTGGCTCATACATAACATGTTCCTACTAGCTTGGTGTTCTGACAATATTTTTTTTTCAGGTCGGAGATTTTGGTATCCTGGTGCGCTCAGGATTCACTGTAACTAAAGCCCTATTTTTCAATTTTCTCTCTGCGTTGGTTGCTCTTGCTGGAACAGCACTGGTGGGTTTTTGTTCTATATTCTCCGAAAGGAACATTGCTATTCTGAATTGAGTGCTTATTATACCCGCATGTGCAGGCATTGTCTTTGGGAAAAGATCCAGGGCATTCTTCTTTGATTGAGGTATGTTGTTTCTGTTAAAGTGTCTTTTGTGTTCTAAACACCAAAGCCATCAGCATCTATCCATATTATTTGATAGAAATATACCCGTTTTTACTTTGTTTTGAAGGCAATCCCATTTTCTACACAACACGAAACTAGTCTGGGATTTGCTCCTTATTCTAAGCCAACATGTCAATCATAAGTTCCTAATTGTTAGCTTATTTCATTCTCTGCTATTCTACGACTTCCATGTTAATATTGGTCCTATGCAAGTCACTGTTGATGGCCTAAAGAAAAATCTTGCTTGCTCGCACCAATAAGCAATAAGCACTATAGGCTTCCACCTTGTTGCTCGACTACACTGACTTATCATGAAGGAACTTTGAATGTCACTGCGGATGATGATAGCGAGACATCGAATGAATAGTTGGGCATTGGATGGAATCGCATCAGTTGGATTTAAACCGTTGGCATTTTTGCTAAATCACAATCTGATTAGTTGTTTTAAGCTCAAATACCCTTAACTAGTTACTTCAAGGTCCATAAACATTTCTATTGGAGGGAAGTACCGAAGCTTAATTTCCATCTATGTTATTGGATTTTTGATAAAATTGTATTACCTGTTTTCCTTGAGTACTGCCAATATTGTTTCATTAGAGCTGATCCTGTACCCGGTAAATGATGCTTATACAGGGATTCACTGCTGGTGGCTTTATTTATATTGCTGTCGCTGGAGTCCTCCCAGAGATGAATGATCAGAAAACAACCGTCAAAAGCTCGATGATTCAGTTGATCTCCCTGACAATGGGAATGCTGGTTGCCCTCGGCATATCTCTAGTAGAATGATGATGGGATTTCCGGTTGCAGCTTTAGGGCCTATTGTACTTAAGCCAAGCGGGTAATTCTTGAACAGCTCCAGCCTGTAAGATCGATTCTTCATCTTAGTTTCATTGACAGTGTTACAGAAATTTTGACAACTAATCATAGGTTGATTTGAGTCTTTAGTACTATCATACTAGGTGCTTTCATTCCAAAATTACTCAACCTTGAATCTTGTGATTATAGCTATATAAAGGTTTACATCAACGTTAGTGCCTTGTTAAACAGAACTAGTCTGCCATGAGATTCCATAAAATTGTGTTCGCCCCTTTGAAAAGCAGATGTCCTTTGCTTTGGCATGAAGACACTGGAGACTTCCGTAAAATATGGTTCAGGTTCCTTAAGCGCAATTCGTGCCGAGAAGCTGATTAGCTGAGCTTCTCCGTTTTTTTTTTCCTCTCAGATTATAGAGAAGCTAAACTGTAGGTGAAGCCCTTTATTTTCATGATAGGAAGACGATTATATCTTCGGCTTCTGCTCCATGGATGCGAGCAGCCATAGAGTAAGGTAAGGCATTCGAGACCATGTTTAATCAGGTAGCCCGGCACAGTGGCACCGACTCGAAAGATTTCATTATTCTCCAAGTTCGGATGATGGCAGGAATAAAACAGTTCCCTGTTGCCTGTTGGCATCAACGGTAGATGTGACCTACTATGACAGAATTAGTGGTAAGCACTGAATGGAACTATGGAGTGCTGGCCCTTTGTGTTGGGACGACTCGCCTGTCGCGGGCGTGGCGGTACGCGTTCATGTGCGTCTCAGGCTTTCAGCCTCTGCCATCTTGATCCACACATCGCCTTTCTAGTTTCTGCACTGCTCCAATAGTAACTTCCCACATGGAACTGATCACTGATGAAGTAGACCGTTCGGTAAATCGACGATGGTCACCGGCGTCACCGGCAGGCTCGACCGGGAGATATGCCGATGGTCCTCCTTCCCCCACCGGTCGATCTACCTCAGGTACAGTGCTGTCTCCTAACACATAAATGTCGTCCAGGGGCAGAGAGCCCATGGCAGAGAACGGATGTGAAGGATCTCCAATAATTGCGTGTGTTGTCGGGGGGAAAGAACAACATGGTGGTCACGTTCTCGTGGATCGAAAACTCAAATATAGGTATAGACGCCAAAAGAACAATGAAATATGTCCTTCAACCTTACTCTGTTTTAGCTTCTCTTTGTTTTTGTTTTTTAAGTGTTTAGAGCATCTTTAAGAGAGTTGTTAAAATTGCCTCTCATATTTTTCATATAGAAAGCCTCTCCATCTCTTCTGTCTATTTCTTCATACTCCAACTGACTATACCCCATTCTCTATATTCTAATAGCTATATTTCTAAGGGTTATGATTTAATCAAAATAAGTTGTAACGGTGATGGATTGTGGATGCGTGGATGGAGAGTTTACGGACGTGTGGCCAAATTTGGCCACCGAGTGCACTTGGATGGCAACTCTGATGTACGATCCATCGAAGCTAGTTCTTATCTATCTTTGTTGTGCTTTGGGATTGCTATCCATATACCCACTCTATTGAAGATGCCCTCCACTACTCTAATATAGATACTAACCCTCAAGGGGGCAAGACGGTAGAATCTCCCACTTAGTCGAAGGCATTATGCGACAGCCTATACCGTCCTAGTCATCACTTTGCCACCATCTCTCGTCCTTCCTATGTATGGTCAATTATTGCCAAGTTGACTAATCATCATTCCCGATACCATCTGCACGGAACACCTTGTTCCAATTCTTTGGCTAGATGTCATCGAACCACCATTCTCTTCATCTTTGGTACTACCACTGCTAGCTCCATCTTTGTTACTACCACCACTAGCTCTAGCCACATTTCTAGTAACTACCTACTCTATTCTAGTTTAGCTATATGTCAATCACATGATAATTTCATAATTCTTAGTTACTTTGTTGCAGATTAGATCTCTATCTAATTATCATCCTCTCTTCATGTAAAAAAACCCGTCACTCCTCAAACATACCAGCCACTCCTATTCCAAACTTGTTGCTGCTTGACATTGGATATACACACAATGTGCTTTTGAAACGCTGCCGACAACCACCTCAATACTAGTGGCTTACAGAATCGTCTTCCCTTGCCCTTCTTTGTCTTGCGCTGTCTCCAATTCTACACCACTCTTCTTGACACCACTATCTTTGACAAGCATTATTGCATCGCTATATTCTTGTCTCTATCAACATTGAGCTTTGATTAGTGTTGGCATGCTTGATTAGGTCATCAGGTTGGAGTTAGGGTGTGAGAGGTAGGAAGAAAAAGCTTTAGTTGGTGTTTAGGCGTGGAGGGAGACATGGATCAGAGGTGGATGTTGAAAGGAAACCCTGTGAAGTGTAGCTGTGGAGGAGATGCAGCACTGATGTACAAGTGGCCAAGCCGGTACATTGGCAAGTTTAGAGTGTGACCAACACATGGCTCTAAATTAGGCCCCCCAAATTTTAGGTTTCAATCCAAACCAGTGTGTTCTAATATGTTTGGGAATATTGACATCCTATTTTCTAAAAGTTCCACTCTCCCTCTTTCACTTGTCTAGCTGGAACAAGCATGCATGTTTTTCTCGACTCTAACAAGTGTACCTCAATTCAAAGATCTGTAGCTCATAACAATGATGTGAACTTGTACCTAGACACTAAACAATCCCTTTTTTTGCACCTCCTAGAGAAGACGAATTGTTGCATCAACACAATGCTTTTCCTAGACTTTGGTGTCGCCACCGTTGCTCGTCGGTCCTTGGCCATCTACACATCTATCTTGCCATTCCCCCTCCCCCGCGCATAAATATAGCCATTTGTTTCGTGCATGGTTTTTGCTCGTTCGATAGCAATAAATAACTAAACAGGAAGTACATTGGATTGATCGATAGCTCTCATGATGTGGAAGCACCGGAGCATCAAAATCTTAGATATGACATTGCAAGTGGTTTGTAGGATTAGCGATAAGCACAGTGGTTATGAGCGTGTTGAGAGGTGACTGCTAATCTTATTACACGATCCGATGGAGAGAACAGTAGAAGGTGCGGTGCGGGATCAAAATTGTGCTGTTTGATTTGACAACAGAAAAGAAAATTGTTGACAAGGAAGATGAAATTTTCCTTGTCAAATTGTTTGATCAATCCGGCGTATCACCATCACCCCCAAACCCCCAACCCCCACCTTTTGCACCATCGATCAAAGCATGAATTGCAAAGTAACATCCTTTGAAAGTTGTTGGGGATCTTGTAAAATTTTGATGTATATATAAGTTCTACAGCTCAACTCACTCCTAAACAAACATTGTAGAATCTGGATCCTGATTCCTCAGTGGTTTTGAAACTAAAAGAAAACGATCATCCATCTTCCCTGGAGATCAACGCACATCTGTATTTACAAGCAAACAAACTCGGAAGTACTAAAGTAATCCACAAATCGATACACCGCAATTTCTTTTCTGGGAAAAAAACTTACATGACTCCATGAGGCGTCGGTCAGACCGTCTAAACTAACAAGTTCCCGCTCCCCGTCACAGCTTCCCACGGCGCGCCAAGGAACGGGTTCACGTAGTGACCAAAATGCCCCTGCATCGCGCCGCCGGCGCCGGCGACGTCGTCGTCGAACACCACCCACTCTCTCGTCACCACCGTCCCCGACGCCACGCCGGTGTTCTCCACGGCGACCAACGCCTTCTCTTCGCTCACCTTCTCCTTCCCGCTGTCCTCGACGTGGCTCATGATGAGCTTCTCGAGGTCCCTGATGTCGTCGTCGGGGACGCGCTCCACCGCCGGGAACTCGGCGGCATTGAGCACGCCGAGGCTCCGGCACAGCTCGAAGTACGACGTGAGCTGCGCGCTCTGCTCCGAGGCCTTCCGCAGCACACGAATCCCCTGCAACCCCCTCCGCCGCCTCGCGGCAGGCATGGTCTCCCCCGGCCGCGGCCGCGGCGTCGTCGGCGCCGATCCGAGGACGCCGACCAGGAACCGGGCGATGCCTGTGCATATCTGGCTGTACACCTCGAAGATCTCGATGACGACGCAGTCCATCGCCTCCAGGATGAGGCCCTGCTCCATGCCGTCCCCGTACGGCCGGATTTGCATGAGCAGGTCGAGCAGGTGCTGCAGCCTCGACACACCGTCGAGGCGGGCGTCCTCGTCGTCGTCGGCGTCGTGGTTGTTGTTGTTGGCGGAGGCGTCCATGTCCTGTGCGGCGAAGAGGGAACGGGTGTCTAGGAAGTGGAAGTATGCGCGCACGAAGGCGGAGAACCCCGACGTCTTGGCCGGCGACGACGAGCGGTCGCGGAAGT